>OW799236.1:83003747-84285515 GCA_941918925.1 Phyto melanocephala
AACGTGCGTTTTTTACAAACTTAAATCTTCAATTTTTTTTTTATCAAAGATAAAATTGTTTTCTGTTTTTAGTGCTTATTTTTCATAGAAAAAAATATTTAATTTTTATAGTTTTGTTTTGCGTTTTCATGTCAATTGTGGGTGTAATCAAGTGTATTTAATGTGAAGGAATATCTGTAGTGGCTTAATTTTCAATTCTGTGTTTTGTTTGTTACAAAATTTCTTTCGTTTTTTTATGACAATTTTTTTTTGTTGGTTGGCACATTGTGTGGGTGCGATAATTTTTCCTTTATTAAAGGATGAGAGCGTGTTTTGGTGCTAAACGGATAACCTAAAATTTTAACTTGTTCGTTGGCTCAGTGAAACGCTTGAAAATAATTATTAAGGTTGAAAATAGTTTGTTTATGTATATTGATAACTATTACAAATCTTTTATTAAATTTTATTTATTTTTTTTTTAACTTGTTTATATTCAGCTTAACTTTAATACATATATCAAAATATCTTTTTATATAAATAACATCTTTAATTTTACGTTAGATTAAAAAGTAATCTGGGTCAAAAATGAAGCCATAGTCAAGCCATGAACAACGATATGCGATATGATAAGATGGGACTTTAAATCAAGGCTCTATATATAAAAAACAAAAAGTGGTGTGGCAAAAGTAAGAAATTCTTCCTGTTTAAGAAACTTTTATTGACATATCTTTAATTCTAGGGGGTGACTGGCACAATTTTTTTTTGTATGGAGGCCGACCCGCCTTAATGTTCATCTTAAGGGATATGCTCTGAAAATTCTCAAAAATTCGTAATATTTTCCAACCCATTATATATAGTCTTTAGACAGAAAAAGTAATCCGCAGACCTACAAATGATTTGTAGGTAAAAAAGTTGCAAAAGTACCTTTACAAATGCTTTGAATAGAGTGGAT
Source organism: Phyto melanocephala (assembly GCA_941918925.1). Taxonomy (NCBI): domain Eukaryota; kingdom Metazoa; phylum Arthropoda; class Insecta; order Diptera; family Rhinophoridae; genus Phyto; species Phyto melanocephala. Next base: position 83,004,679 of record OW799236.1, read on the forward strand.
GGATTACAGACGAAAAAATTAACAACATAATTTGATATATATTATATAGGTATAATTAACTTTGACCAGAAAAGTAATGTTCTAAAAAAATAATAAGGGATCTAGTATTTATTATATGAGAATTAGAACTCAAAAATAAAATTTAAAATTGTTTAAAACGCCTATACTCGAACATCTGTGATAAAAAGATATAATGGCTTAAGCTAAATTGAGATATTTGCTGTCCTGTTATTTAAAACTACACTCACACAAATTCTGAGTTAGAACCTTTTGTCACACATATTTTTGGTCATCGCTACCCAGAATCCGTTGTTTTTTTTAAATATTGTAAATATCAGCATAAATTTTTTATAACCAATTAAACGAGGATGGTATACTTACCGCCTACTTAATTGAAAACCAAGTACTAAATTCATATAATGATGTCCCTGTGCTATTGGGTATTTAATTATTTAACCTTCAACTGAATTTAAGAAAATATTTCTATTTAAAATCATAGTCGTTTACTTAAAAAATAATCTAGATTTATTCAAAAGCTATAACCACTTTTGTATTTTTTATTTTATTAACTAATTCATACATTAAGTTTAAACATAAGAAAGGCTATATTTGAAATCCTACAATACTAAAAGAAACCATAAATTCTAAATTACCACAACAATTTAAAAATTCCAAACTCATATTTATTCATTCACTCACTCTCATGCACATAATAATATTAGTTTGTACAAAACAGAAATGACTTCATTTAAAATTGTTCTTCTTAAAAGTTAAATAAAGCAAATAAATTCACTCTCTCTTTCGTCTACCGGTGGGAAGGGCGTCTTTAGAAATATTTCAATCTACGGGGTTTAGTTATTTTTCATTTTTTAAAGTATTCAGCCTGACTGCCTGCTTGCAAAGAAAACAAAATTAGTATTGTTACTGGTAAAATTACTTGATAAGGATATGGTGGCAAGTAAAGTTTATCATTTTGTTCGTAACATATGGATACATTGGGGTGCGACCCTGGATCTATTATATATTTATATTCGCTTTTAGTTTAATTAAATTGAATTTTTACTTTTTATTTTAAATAAAATTCTTTTTAATAAAATATTAGAAATATCTTTTATTAAGTACATGATGGAATTGGTTTTAGAAACGAAATAGTTAGATATAAAAAATAATATTTCATATTTCTTATATTTAATTTCTTTTTGTTTTTTTTCCTCTTTTTAAAACTGTTTGTGGCTTATATTATCTGAATTTCGTAGAATACAATTAGGTATTAGGAAAAAACTTGAACTCAAAATCAATCGAATCTTATCACAATTTTCTAGAATTATTCGAAAACGAAAAGTTTTCATCACTAACCCGTAAATTGTTTTAAATAATTATATATTAACATTTTTTTATGATTATGATTTTTTCTCGATACTTCTACGTTTTCTGAAAATGTTATGTAACTTTTTATTATTTTTGAATATTTTAAATTCAATTCTGTTTATTGTATATAAAATTAAAAAAAAGAAATTTGTTATTTATCGTGTCTGTTCTATATTCAGAATCGGCAATATTTTATTCGGAATTGGAAATTTCCAAACCTTTTTGCTGTTATGCATTCCACTTTCGAAAAAAAAATTCATTTCAACTACAAATTGAAAAATTTTTAATTGCGAATAATTTTAAAATTCCGAATAATTAAATTCTATACGGAACACAGGCATGTATACAATTTCACTGTTACCTCTTTTAGAAATATGTCGTTTTTGCGTATAAATTGTAATTTTTTGTTTCAGAATATACGTGCTCATAAAAAAATTCTTAATTACAAGTTTTTGTAAGCTAATCGTTTAACGTTGCCACTTTTTTGTTTGTTAAAAAAATACTATTGATATATAAATTTTGCATACAAAATAAAAAATAAAAATTCTTAATTAGAAATTTTCGTTGTGGTTGCATTTTTCTCATTCGTCAGTACTAAAAAGTAAAAATTGTATGCAAACAATTTAACGTATAAACGGCAGTATAATTATACCCTTCACCTACCCCACCCAAACTTTGGCATTCCGTTTGTAATTTCTAAAATATGAATTTTCCAGCCCAAAAGGAATATATTTTCCGACGGCTTATGACTGGGGGAGTAGATTGAGCCATATTCGTATGTCCGTATATCGGCTGAAATAAATTTTTGCAGCCCCAATATGTTACTCAGACCTGTATGCAGTACGAAACTTTTGCAAATATACGGGAATAAATCGCTATATCAATCCCGTAAGATCACTTAATAACTTTCAGAGATATGAGCAAATAAACAGGACTGCCTCTGTTTTTTTTTCATATAAAGTATATAAAGGTCCTTATTAATTTTTGGATGTGGCAAAGGCACCAGTAATAAGACGTTGTCTCAAAAATTATTGACGAGAAAAACTGACAAATCGATTTGAAACTAACTGAGATATAAACAAAAAAAAATACAAATGCTTTGGTGTTTTTCGTATTGTAAAATTTACAAACGAAATCGATTTTCTTTAGTTTATGAATGACAAATAGAAACGATATGGGTATAGGAATTAACTAGTATAAAACACGACAATATGCAAAAATTAAATGGCCGCCACTACAAAATGGCGCACAAATTATTTATATATGGGTCAAATTTATTAATTGAAAATGTACCCCTCAATGTTGTTATCAATCAAAAGTACTCGGCCAAAAAGTTAAAATCCAAGATGGCGTCCAAAATATATGGATTGGCGGATATGTGGGTCAAAACTAGTAATTACATCTTCGCTCCCTTCAACCCCCAATATATGGTATCAAATGAATGGTCTTGACCAGCAGAATACAGTTGGCTATGAGTAAGTTGAAATCCAACATGGCGTCTGAAACAAAATGACAGATAATTATTTTCTTAACCCATCAATGTGGGTATCACATACAAGGGGCTTGACTACTGGAATATCATCTTAATATGTAAAAATTTAATATCAAAGATTGTGTCGGTCAAAATAGATAAAAATGGCCATAAAACATTAAATCTAAGCTAAGCTACGATATAGTCACTTTACCTGTATACATAATGGTAAAAAGTATTATCAGAATTGATAAGGCTGAATATAGCATTCATTATTATTATTGCAATAATTCTACGTATAAATGTAGTATATGTTTACAACAACTTTCGATAAATCTATATATATATAAAAATGAATCCCTTTTTCCTTTGGTCACGGCATCACGCGTGAATGGCTGGACCGATTTCACTAATTCTTTTTTTGTTGTATTTGTTATTATTAGGAAAAGGTTCTTATGTAAGAAAATAATAATAATAATAATAATGTGTCACTGGTAGTAATATGCACGTAGTTGACATTAAAACAAAGAAACGTAGTTTACATGCTCTTTGCAAATATATCGGTCGGAGTTGGTCTGTGGTCGGAGTTATAATAACAAAATACCTACATAATTTATTTACCATTCCTTAGCGTACTTCTCACATTGGTTTCTACAGGATAATTTGTACTGTGTGTTTTTTTCTGAAGTGTTCAACCTTGTTCAACAAGGTTAGTCAAATTAATATAGTGTTGAAAACTTTTGATAGACCATTTTGATACTTTTACAAAAGAATACCAACAACACTTTATGATAGCATTAGAATAATAAACACTTTGTTTTTGGAATAATTTTGATTTATTAATATACCAACAGCAATTCTTAATAAAGAAATTAACTTAATTCAGATAAAAAGGTAACAGATATTTCTTGATTATAGGGCGGTACGAAGTTCGCCGGGTCAGCTAGTTTTCTATAAAAAATAAAAAAAAAAAATCTCAAGTTTTAAATTAACAATCAATTTGTAAATTACTCTAACTCATATACAGTAAAATGTAGTCGGTCTTAACCCTCAACAATCTCAAATCTCTTACTTTTTGCTAACATTTCAGCTGGTGCAAGAAAAAGTAACACAATCCCTATAATTTGCATGCAATTTTTTATAACACTAAATGGGTTTTAACTAGTTTTCCATGTGATTTTCACGCTAAATTATTTGATTTTAATTTGCTGCGTAATTGATGGTTACAATTTGTTTATTGCTGGCTATTAAGTACAAAAAAAGCAAGCTGCCACAATTGCAGGAAAAAAGGGGCATGCACCAGCACATGTTTTATACGAGCAGTAAATATATGGATTAAAATATTGGCAGCAGCTAGTTTAAAACAAAAATTATGTGAAATGGATATTAATTTTATGGCCAATGAGTTTGTTAATATTTATTTATGATCCAATTTAATGATGGTGTTAGTTATCGTATGAACTAAAGATCAATATTTGTTGTAGGAAATTGAAGGAAAATGTATAAAAGATGAGGATGAAATTTATATGGTTTAAATTAAGATTGAAGATAAGATAAAATTCCTTAATACCGACATATGTATAAACGAGACTCTTAGATTTTTGACAGGATAGAGCTGCCTAACTGATGATAGTATAGTAAAGATGTTCCTACAATTTAAGTGATATAAGGTGAATTTTTCTTAAAATAAATTGATTTGCAAATATAGTTTTATTAAACAGGCTTTTGAGAATTTGAGTGTTGAAACATACAGTGGCTCAATAATTTAGTCGGACAAACAACTAAATTAAGAGAATAAATATTGAAATTTCTTTTTATTTGTGTTTATGTTATTAGCGTTTAAAGAATAGAAACAGCTAACGAAATAGTTTGTTTTTTATGTAAATTTAAATAAAAATATTTCCCCGTATAAAGTAAAGCGCCAAAAAAATAGTCCTACTCACAGCAAAAAGTGCGTTTATTGTAAAAAAAATTTTATGAATTATCGTTTTTTACGGTTTTTGTGTTCGCCGACATCATTGTTGCTGTTTTATTCATTAAAGTTGTATTTATTAAAATTTAAGAAAAATATGAAGGAAATATTATCGTAAAAATCTTTGAAGGCGGAATAACGCTTAGATATATTAGTAATATTAATATATTAATTGAATGATCAAAATCAACCGTTCCTGATGTATGTAATAAAAAGATTTGAAGTAACGAAATAAGTAAAAAATACGCCAAAAAACTGGAAGGCCGAAATTACTAACAAGCTCGGACGAACAAGTGCAATAAATTATAAAATTAACATTAAACAATTGAAGGATCGCCGCGAATAACGTTGCAAATTACAAAATAATAATTTTTCAGGAGAGCCAAAAAACGCATTTAAAAGGTTTGATTATCTCTTTTTTTTAAATACTTTTCCTTTTGTACCTCTTTTACACTTATCATTCACTTTCGACAATTCCGTTCCTAAACTTTTGTTTATAACTTACAAGGTTCTTCATCATTCTCAAGGTTCTGACTGATTGTAATTGCGTTTTGACGGCGAGAAAATGCATAATTTTGATGTTTTGATGTTTGAACAAATGTAAGAGAGTAATTTTAACGGTAATCTGCAAAAAAACAGGTTTTGCAAAATTTGTCTTTTACAACGTTATTCGCGGCTTTGCTTCAATTAGTTAGTGAAATTTCTCAATGGTAGATGAAAGTAAATTTAATTTTTGAGATCACACGGACAAGCCGATGTATGGCGAAAGTTTAAAAGCTATTGGAAGCAGTTTTCAAAGCCAAAAGCCCTCATACTAATTATTTAATGTTAGTAGTAATGTTAGTAAATTTAAGTTAATTGTATTCAAACTGCCGTTTTCGTACAAAATATTTTATTTTTGTTAAAGGCTTATTTGATAAGTTTCTGTACAACATTTGCCTTCAACAAAACAACTGTAAGTATCCAACTACTTTTTTGATGAGAACTTTTATAAAATAATTTAGTTCTATTATAAAAAAAATATTTAAAATAAAGCTTTCTTCTCTGTTATTGAGAGAATAAACTTTGTCATTTACCATTAAAATCTTTATCTAATATGAAACTTTTTGAGGTCTTCAAAATGGTGATGACTGTCCGACTTCTTTATTCAGGCACTGCATATAAGATATTTAGTGGTACATAAGTATGTGTGTATAAGTTATTTGAGAACTGAACACATAAAAGCTAGAATTAAAAACACGTTAGTAGAGTAACATCATAAGTCATGATAATATGTCTACTCATTTTGCTATTTGTTATAAACTTGCCTCTTTCTATAATACCTGTAACAATAGGGAAGAAGAGTTTGTATATTATTTTGCTGTGTCTCCGAAAAACATTTTTAATTTTTATAAAATGATTTCTTTTATAATAAGACTATTTTATAAGTGAACTTTTTATATCTGATTAAGAAGCAAATAGGTTTTCGTAATCTAAAATTTAAATAAATGTTTTTTCCAAATAATGTGCGTTAAAAAATTTTCCAAAATAATATAACTTTCGCTTGAGCGTGGTTTTAATTTATCAGTTAGCTTTTAGCGATGTAAGCAGTTATTCTTTCAGATATAAAATAAAAGGCTGAATATAAGTAGTGAGTAAAGTGACTAAACAAAGTTTTAAAAATTGCATTTAGAATTGGTTTGATTAATAGTTTCTATTAAAATAGTTAAAAAATTAGAAACGATATTACTATGGCATTTTAGTTATCAAAGCAAATAAAAACATTAAGAATATCATTTATTTTATCTATATATATAAAAACCAATGTGTGTTTGTATGTTTGTATTTTTGTATGTTTGAATGTTTGTTTGTGCTTTATAGTCGGTTAAACGGCTGGACCGATTTCCTTGAAATTTTCGCAGAATCTTTCTGTATGTCTGGAAGGAACTATAGGCTATACTTTGGTTTGAAATTGTAAGTGGGCGGGGTGCCACGCCCTATTAAAGAATAACTATTAAATATTATATATCACGAAAGTTAATGCAGCTAGAGTCTTCAAATTAAGTACGGTAAACTTTGACAACCACACAAACATTTGGGCAAAAAATGGGCGGACTTTCAATAGTAGGCCACATGAATTAAATACTAAATTTCGTATATTTGGAAAACGATATCGATTAGAGAACTAAATGGGTACATTAGAAATAGTGGGCGTGGTAGCTCTCATAGCAATTGAATACTAAAATTCGTATATTCGGGAAGAGATAACAGTTAGAGTACCCAAATTTCGCACGAGAAGCTCTGACATCTATATGGCTATTTTGATAAGAAATGGATGCTTTAGTAATAGTGGGCGTGGCACCTGTCACATGAATTAAATACAAAAATTCGTATATCTGGGAAGCGATAATATTTAGAGTACCAAAATTTTGCAAGAGACACTTGGACGTCCATATCATTATTTGTATAAGAAATGGTTGATTTAGTAATAGTAGGCGTGGCACTTGCAAAATAAATATATTTTTGAACTATAAAATTTTTATTTCATTACGATGGAGGTGGCGAAGCACACCGGGTATTAGCTAGTACAAAAATAAATATTTAAACTTTCCGACTACTACGAAAAGAGTGCGTTTGTGATAATTTGAAGTTCATACAAGATGGTCTGATATAATTTTTAGCTTATGGAATTAGGGTTCTATTTTTAAAAAATAATCCGGTCATTTTAAACATTTACTGCAGCAGTCGTTCAGTGTTAGGTCTAGTTCATTAAGTTAAATTATTATGTAGCTATCCAGAGTTACGAGTAACAAATAAGTTGCATGTGTTTGCATCCAAAAGAACAAACATGTTCTCGTTTGTTTTTTTATACCCGCCACCAAAAAAAAGGTGGGGGTATATTCATTTTGTCATTCCGTTTGTAACACATCGAAATATCCATTTTAGACCCCATAAAGTATATATATTCTGAATCAGGATTTGATTTGATGACGATCCAGCTATGTCCGTCCGTCTGTCCGTCTGTTGAAAGCACGATAGAGGTCGCACCGAAAAAGCTAGGGGGCTCAAATTTTGCCAGAATCTTTCTTATAGACAAGGTTTGTTGGTATTGAAAATGGGCTAAATCGGAATATTAGGAAGAGAGTTATAGCTCGAAAAGCAAGAGTAGGTCGAAAAAACCGTGTCCTTCGAACATCGAATAAAATAGAATTTTGTCCAAACGCATTAACGTAGACTAATGAAACTTCGAATATATGTTTCCTGAGTAAAAACAATATTATTCCTTGAAAACTATCTAAATCTATGCATTAGGAAAGGATTTATCGATCAAAATGTACGAAAATTTATATATATAGAAAATATATATAAATTTTCGGTATATTTAAAAACAAAAACGTCATAAAAGCAGCAAAATTGGATGTACGACCCTGAAATTTTGCACACTTTGCTTTTTGGTGAGAGGCTTTTTTGTAACGGAAAATCAATGTGCCACGCCCACTTTTACGCCCACCTCCCATATAACGTTTTACTTAAAATTCATATAATTTCTCTATTAATAAAGATTTTGGAATAATAAATGCTATATTGAAACACCTAAAATGTACTCATTCGCAAAAGTAACTTTGACACGCCTACTATAACGTTATCTACCGTTAATGAAATTTAAAAGCTCATAAAACCGCCAAAATTAGAGGTATGATGAGGAAATTTGATACATATATCCTTCTGATCAATGTATTAGTTGTGCCAAAAAGTTTAGGTGACACGCCTACTATAACGCCTACCTCCCATAGAACGGTTTTTCTTAAATTCATGTAATTTCTCTATTGACAAAGTTTTTGGGAAAATAAAGAACTATATTGAAATATTAGCAGAAACTTTATTGACACGCCTACTCTAATGCCCACTTTCATTGAAAGACTACATTTACAAAAGCATTTTAGTAGCATATCGAAGTTAAAAAGGGTGTTCAAATTTTAAGGGCCGATGTTGATTTTAAGTAAAACACAAATTATTTAAGAAATTATTATTATTTCTTTTTGTAGTGATAATATATGTATGGTTCAATTATGTATATAACAAAATATCGGCCAAATGGCCCCCCATCCTTGGCGCCACTCCTCTATCTGATGATCCAAGTTTTCAATGACAATGTTGATGCTCAATTGTTGGGCACGATGATGAGTCGAGGTTGACTGCTCTTTTGCCACACTATCGCAATAAACAGCAATGGTTCCCATTCAACGAACTAAGAAGGCATTCACAGATTTTCTAACATTTTATACAGACCTGTTTTGCAGAAATTTAAATATTTTTTACAATTCTCCCGATTGTGGACGAATTTGAACGATTATGTTTACCAAAAGAATTACGAAGTGCACAAAATGCATTTTGATTTGAACGCCCATTTTCATAAAAAACCTGAATAACTTTAAAGCGTTGCTCATTTGCGTATCTTTCCACGGATCAAATTGAGTAAGTTTGAGATTGAGAAATGTCAAATGAAATGCAGAAAACAAATTTAAAGACTAGCTGTAGTTCACCTTCAACATGGGCCCTTAAAATTTAACCACCCTCTACAAAGAAAGTGATACATATTTTATTATAAAGAGATTATTCTATAGCGATTAACAAAATAATAAATATTGTGTTTTAAATGTACACAAAATTGGTGGTGGGTATAAAAGATTCGGCACAGCCGAATATAGTGCTCTTACTTGTTTTATTTTGAAGAGTCTTCTACTGGATGCTGGAAATATTTAAAGAAAAAAGTTTTGCGCCATTTCGAGGAATTTAGAGCAATTTCTGAAATATAAAACTAGAATGCGAAATTTAATGAACAAAAATGTAAGCAACTAAGACCTAGATTTAGCATTTATCTAGCAACACTTGTTATTGTTTCCGTAAAATGTCGTTCGCTTGTAATCAAATCACTTAAAAGCTGCTTGGACCGATTCGCCTATTTTTTTCATATTCATAGTAGTCCAATGTAAGTTTCTACAGAAGCTGATTTGTCAAATTTTGGCCTAGAATACGTATTAACTTACGGTATAGGGAGTCATGTCAGATTGTTATTGTTGTAATCTTTATTTCATTGATTATGAGGAAACGGCGAGATAACTTTTTTTAAAAATTTTTTTGTAGGTAACTGAAGATGTTATCTTTCGTTTGATATACATTTCATATTGGTTGATATCTTCCTAATATTTAAATTTATCAAATGAAAATTGCTTAAACACATACACTCAAACATATGTGTGGTGTTGGTTGAGTGTTTGAGTTTGTAGCGTGAACACAAACTATGCTGCTGTTTCAGTGGGGACACAAACCTTCAACTGTTGGTTCGATTGATGAAATATTGAAATTTCGTTTATTTGCTTATGTATTTAAGTGAAACAAAATGTTAAATGTGAATTTGAATTAAACATGGATATATAATTATAAAAAATATATGAAAAAATTAATTCATACATTTTTATGTTAAATGAAAGTGGTGCCAAGTAAGCAAAACAACAATGCTGCTTGATGCTGTTTGACAGCAGCTGACAGTTGACGTTTAGTTAATAAAAATAAAAACTACTAATCAAAATGGCACCTACACGAAATACAAGAAAGCAACGTATTTATCCTATTTTTTATATCATAAGCCCCTATTATCAAAAGTAACTATCAAATAAATAAATTCATTTGCTTATATTATTTATCATTTATTGTTTTATATGTTTTCTGTCTTATCGGATGGCGTATTCTACGTTAAACTTAATGGCCGTGTCTCTGACACAGCCTGCAGGGACAGTCCGCAGCCAAAGGCCTCGGACAACTGTCTGCGTTTTTTTTAAGACTTGTCTAACTTTCTATATAAATTAAAAGGATATAATGTCAGTTGCTAAGTGCATCACCGGAGAATGGCTGTATCGATTTTTTTAAGCGTTTTAATTATTTATAAAGCTCAAGAATTATTCTAACTCAAATTTTTTCTTATAATTTGAAGAAGGCATGACATTTTCCATACAAAATTAACATCTTTTGCGCATACGCAGAGTATTCTTATATCAAAACTATTAAAAAGTAGTGTGGCTTGATTATAACATTTTTAAGCTTAAGTTTAGCTAGAACACAACAGTAGGCGTGGCACATTCAATATAAATAAAAGATATTTTATTAGATATTTAGAAAACTATCACACTTATATTTTAAAAACCTTGCGCTTTACTTTTATCTCATTTGTTTTATTTTAGCCGAGCTAAAGGAAAGTTATGCTCCCATACAAAAAACTCATTTCATGACATATTCCAGAAAGCATAAGTGTTTGAGTTTTTATAACCGGTATTTGACATATTAATAAAAATTCAAAAATTCATTTATGTAAAGGATTAGGTAATCATTATCTGAAAAATAATAAAGGCCATGTCAGACAGAACTTTTGCTTCGCGTTTTGTTAAAAATCCTTTTGACATTTAAGATAAAATAGCCGTTCTTATGTGAAACATGTCACATAAAGCACTTTCAACGCAGGTCCAAGCTTAAACTTTCATATTTTGCGTGTTTTGACAATCCGTACTTGCAACCTTTGTATGTAAATAAACAATGCGTGACATACACCTTTTTTTCGCGCTTTTATTTTTTATCTGACATGACCTTCATTGTTAAAGGGTTTAAATTCTTTATAATTGGCTGCGAACTCATTTAAGTTTTTTGGACAAGAGAACGACAGAAAAAAAGAAACATAAATTTTAATGTCATTCTAAAAATATGTACTCTCTATTTCGTTTAAATTTTTTACGAGCTATTTTTGATAACAATTACCCAATGAGAACAAAATTTGTTAGAATCGGAGGAAAGAAAGTTATACCCTCATACAAATGAAATACCATTATGGCAATTATTGAATACGTAACAAATGGTGACAGATAATATTAAAATCCATCTTAAAATAAATACAAGGCAAAATCTAAGTTGGGGCCAGGATAGCAATCCAGTTTCTGATAGTTTTTAATAAAAACAAGATGTGACGTTTTTCATAAAGAGAACAAATTTCAAATATATTTGTAGACTATTTTCTAACATGTTTTTTATTAAGAGAGAGAATCAATCGAAAATAATACTTATCGAATATCTGTGGTTTTCACGTATTTCTTAAAATCCAATTTTTCAGGAAAGCCCCAGAAGCGTTTTATATAAAACAACGGGTTAGGTATTGAACTTTTTAAACTTTTTTTTACCATTTATGTCAATAAATGTCTTACAATTTTCCTATAAAGTCTTCAGACAAATATCATGTTAAAATTAGATCATAGCGGAGACCAAAATAAACAAAGTGGTACGAAGACTAAAAGTGTGTGCAGATAAAGCAGCGTGTGTCAACATAGGTTGTACACAAGTAATTATTTTACTTCTAGTAAACGGAAAAAGTATCAGAAAATAACTTTTAAATATATTCAGAAATAACAACGTATGTGGTTGTGTGTTTTCTAAAAAATTAAATAATTTGCCATTAAGCACACGTAAGTTAACATACTGCGTCAGTGCTGAACGCTTTTTGAATACACATATATAGAAGTTACTGTAATTAAATAAACGTTGTTATGCAATTAAAAAAATCGGAATGGGTCCATTATATTTCAGACATTTTTAGAACCAAGTAAAGGGTGTTTAAAACCAAACAATATGGCATTATTAACTCAAAATCGTAAAAAACGAACATACTTGGTTGCCCATGAAAACCACAGATATATGTCAATATTTTTTCAATACTTTGTTTGACACTTATGTTTGTTTTTTAATTGGGCTACATGGTAATATATTTGAAAAATATATGCCCTTTAGTATTTCATTTTTTTCAATGCTCTGCTGTCACAGATTTTCAAATTAGATTTCAATTGAATTTAAAACTTGCACACAAGTGCTGCTGTTATATTTGTTGCTTTTCTGAATTCATATTGAAACCTATAAAACTTTAAACTTCTCAAACAAATCATCTTTGAGTACAGCCGTAACCATAGCAAATATTTTTAACATTATTATCGTATACTGTTTAACGAATTAAGGAAATATAAATCTATAGCATTGAAAGTAAAGCATCAATGAAGAAAATAAAAGAAATATTTTCTCCCAATTTTGGTAGCATGATTTGTCACGAAACTCAAGCAAGTATCAGAAAAAATTGTATTAAACCGCTGACGAGAGAAAAAAATGAATAAAAAAGAAAACAACGCGAAAAAAGACAAACAAATTGGTCTATAGTTAAAAATTGACAAGAATTTCGTGACTTTGTCACCTTTGTTTTTTCGTCTCTTTTTCCAATGGTGGCTGCGGTATCAAAAGGTGGAGGTGGTATAGTGTTACAACAATTCTTTCTTTTTCTGCAGCATTTTTTTTCGTCTCAGTATATTGGTATCTTCTGTTTTGCGCCTTTTACTTCTAAATCTTTGTAACCTTACGGTTTTTCCTTTTTTTTTTTTTTGCAAAATTGACGGGAACGCGTGCTTTGCTAAACAAAAAGGAGACCATTGTAAAAAAGTACAAAAAATGAGCTGAATTTGAAACCAAATAACCATTTAAAGCACTACGTTTGATTTGATTTCAAGTTTAAATTTGAATAAATGAAACTGAAAAAATAAAACTGTATTGAAATAATATAAAGCAGAAGAAATGGTTGTACAAATTGTAAATGAAATGAATTTATTTAACGTTAAAGTAGGCAAACAAAAATTAAAATACAAATCACTTTATCATCTCATAGACAAAACAGCATGAGTTTTGTTTTCTACTTGTCTTGGTATAAAATTGCTTAGGCTTTGAACAGGGCATAGAAATATAAAAAAAGGACTTTTTATATCTAGTGGCATTATAATAAGACAGATAAATAGGGTATGTGGTAAAGTGGAAGGGAAATTTAAAGTATAACTACAGACTAAACAAATACTCATTTAGAAAAATTCATGTTAATTCATAATCTGTAGATTTTAAAACCTTAGCAATTCGAAAAAAATGGTTGGTTCCCTATGAAAAACTTCTAAATTTAAAGAAATCCCCTGCATTTTAGACGCCGTATTTTTTTCTATTTTGGCAATTCGAAGTCTGTAAGTAAGTTTTGTGTTTTTAAGATTTGTTTCTTTTTGCTTGTTGTAAAGAGTGTAATGCAAGAACATCCAAGAAAAACATGCATAGAAAATTTCCGTTAATAAAAAAGGACATAATTTAAGCAATGTAATAAAAATACTAAAAAAAATTTTTAACCCTAATTTTTTTATTTTGAGAAAAAGTTTTCCATATAAAACCACGTTCAACTTAGAAGTTATAAAAAATTTTTAAACAATCACTAAAATTTTTTTTATCGCTCTTTAATAACCTAATAGTCAAAATAACCCTTTAGTTTTCTAGACTTACAGAAGTCGTTCGGTTCTTTTAAGAACGAAAATTTCGGTTGCTTATTCTGCGATACCTTAATTTGAAATTTTAAAAATCATTGAAAATCTATAAGTCATCACTTTCTTATATAGTATTGTCAAATTTCTTATACCCTAAGCGTGTTAAAATAAATGAGAATTATAAAAAGTTATGTATTTGAAGGGCTTTTAACAAATTTCGTAATAAGAAATTGTATTGTGTGTATGTGTCATTATGTGTATTTGTAATTAAGTCATTACTAAAATACTTTTTAGTAAGATAAACGAGATGTAGTAGCCATTGAAAAGTATGTTGTTTAATAAGAGGAAGTCATTACCTAGTATTTTCTGGGTAAAATCAATTGTTTTTGTTTTTTATCTAACACTAGCCAAGCCCGGCGCGCGTTGCTACGCCTCTTAATGAATAAAACTCCATTCTGAATTTTAAGTGAATATCAAGTGCAAGGCTAAAAGTTATAACTTTTTTTATGGGCGTGGTCCCGCCCTCTTTTTAACACCCGTGAACACTCCCTAGAATGTGTACAACAACTTGCCAAAGTTTGAGTCCGATCGGCTTTACAGTTTCGGAGTCTATAATTAACACACACACAGAGAGTTTCGCTTTTATATATATAGATTAATTGTTAACATAAATCGTTACCTTTTTAAATAATTTCTTTTCTAATTTAAGCCCACTTAATAATTAATTTCAACCTCAAAAACTTCTCTAATTCGTAAAAAGCAGTTGGTCCCTTCGATTACGAATTATCGGCATGCTACTGAATTTTACTTCTTGTAAAGATTGTGGTTAATAATTAAAAAAGTATGTGTCTTAGGTCTTTTGTTTATTATACAGAAAAATTGGTTGCAAGTTTACGGACTTTTTCAGAAAACATAATATAAAAAGAATTATAATAATTTATTTTTTATTTAAAAAATCGTCAATAATTGGAATTGCATTAAAATCTTGAATAAAAAAATTTTAAGGATTTTTTAAAACAAACAAAAGAAGTCTAAATTAAAAATTTATAAGTAAAATAATATACATAAAGTTGCGTATTGCATCTTTCTAGACTCTGAATCTTAAAACGAAAAAAGTTGCAACAGCGTACATGGTGATTTATTCTTTTTATTATATCCTTTACTAGTGGTACCTAAAGTTTATGTGTATAGCTTTTTCATTGCGCCATTTCACCCATAAAATATACTATTTCTGTAAGGAGATCGATTCAGCAATGTCCATCTGTACGTGTATTGTTGAAAATCAATTTGTAGAATCCTCCATGTGTATTTGGTATTAATCTTTTGAAAATATCAGGGAATGAATTGCTATTTAAATCCAGCATAATCGCCTAATAACTCTGGGATATGAGAAAATAAACACGAGTGCTTCTGTTTTTTCCCATATTTTTACTACAAAAATCAAAAATTTTTAGCCCTAAAAAATATATAGGCAAATTTGCAATATTACACTATAGCTACTAATAAAGAATTTTTGACAAATCTATTACTAATCAGCAAAGTTATACGCAAAAATAATTTGTGAAAATATAAATTGTTTTAATATATATCAAGTTTAATAAGCTCCTTGTTAATATTTGGACAATCTTAAAACACTAAAATACAACCAATAGTCTTCAATGTTATTGGTAAGAAATATTGACAAATCGGTTAAAAATTAGCTGACATATAAGCACAAAAATACACACTTTTTTGGTGCTTTTCCTAAAATTGTCAAACTACAATAGATTTTTTCTGCTTCTAAGTAACAAAGAGGAGTAGATAGGTATCAAAAGATAGAGCTTCATAAGAAAAATATAATAAATTTTAAACAAATTGAAAATCTATGATGGCTGCCAATGGTGACAATAAATTTTTATATGGGTTAACTCTAGTAACTAAAAATATACACATTTCAACCACCTCAATTTTAATATCAAACAAAATGGCTTAATCGGTCAAATATAGTTATTACGGCTTTGTCCTCTTCAATTCCAACAATATTGGTAATAAGTGAAAGGGCTTGACTAATAGAATATACTTAACTATGGAAAAGTTAAAATCCAAGATGGCGCCCATCAATATGAGTATCAAATTAAAGAGCTTGACTAGTAGAGTACAGCTAACTATGAAAAATTTTGGAATCCAAGATTGCAAAATCGCATATAACATTAAATCTGAAGTCTAGGTTAAGCTACGATGTGGTCACTATTCATACATACATGATGGTGAAGGGTATTACTAGATTCGGCATTGTTAAAAATATAATTTTTAGTTGTTCAATATTTTACTTTCTTCCTCTAAAAATCTCAAACGGAATATTGTGTTCGCTTCAATTTAGCGGCAACTTTTTGAGTGCTTATCGTGCTTTGTGAAATAGAATAGAATGAAACAGAAGACTGATTAGAAATCACTAAGAAATATTTAAGCTGAAGATTTGTCAATTCTTTCTTACAGGTAATTTTTAAATATGCCAATATTTTTTTTATCATTTCTAGGAAATTTGTAATTGATACATTTCTCTTTAAAATTGTTTTTTGGATACTTAACTATAGCTTATGTTGGTTAAATGTAACATTTGTCATTCATATTTTAGATAGTTTTAAAATCCCCACAGTTCTGGTAACAAAAAACCCTAAAGACAAGTATGTTTTGTATTTTTGTATGGTACCTGTAACCTTTTTGATCTTAAAAAAGAAACAAACTTAAATTCTTGTTGCTTATTTCATTTTAATGCAACTTCCACCGCCAGTCAAACACTAGCTGGCCACTAGCAACTATTCCTCTATTATGCACCACAACTTATGTGTCAGATGAAGGAAATGTTTTTAGTTAACCTCCAAAAAAAAAACAAAAACAAAAAAAGTCAAACACCAGTAACAACATAAAAGATACCAACAGACATACATTGAAACATACGATAAAATAACCGTTAAAATGTTGTTTAACTTGTGTCAACCATTAGTCTTAACTGTCAAATCATTCATTGACATGGCGTGCATCAACTTGAAATGAATTTTTCGCTAAAAACTTAACAAAATCAGCAAAAATAAGCCCCAAAAAAGACTTTGATTGGTTTTAATTGAATTTATTTGACTACAAAATTGATTGTAGACATTTCAAGTTGGAAAATGTTTTTTTTTTTTATTTTTCCGTTATTTCATTTAATTAAATTGAATAAATTAAAGTCATGTGTTTACAGTTTTTAGATGAATTTGATGCATATTGAGTGGTTTAATGTACATATTGTTGTGTAGTGTTTAACATGCGACCTAATATTATTCAAAGCCATTCACTTTGTAAACGACTCATTAAAATATTAAAAAAAATTTCCTCAAAATGAAAATAGTTTTGGTACAATTTTGTAACTCACAAGTGGAGAAAGAAACTAACTAACACTTACTTTATGAGTAAATTAAGATAAAAAAATCGTATAATTTAATTTTGTAGTTTCGATTTTTATTAAAGTATACTTTTCTCCATTGAGTAGACAGATTGCGTTAATTTAAACAACAATTAGGATTTTTAAAACACACAATCTTATAGTTAATGGTAGATATGCGCAGATCCAGAGAGTATTTTTTTTTAAATGTCAAAGACCCATGCATTGAAGCTGTGTAGTGTACGATATCATTTGAATGATCGTTGTAGCTTCTTACGGTGTCATATATTTAGGAGAGTTACATAAGCAGACATCTTTCATAATCCATTTTCGAACTTTGCACGGTATATTAGATCTAAGTAATATATTATTTTATCTGTCCATAGTAAATAATTTGTCTGCGTAGTATAAACGCTATATTTCGTGAGCTGGTACAGATTCTGTGTATTGTGAACTGTGCAGTGTGACTTAGACTTCCTTCTATTTGTAGCTAATTATAGACACCTAAATGATGACGTATTCGCTAGCTGAATGCCGAATTAGGTAGAGCAGAGAGATGTATACTTTCACAAAAATTTGGCCTTGAGGACTTTTGGTACGGGGTATATTCGTATTACTCATATCTTTGTCTGCTTAGAGCCATAATTTGGGAGAGCTAAAGCTTTGGTCAGAAAGTTTGCTGGAGGCCGATCTGAGACCTAACTGGTACCACGAGATTTTGTAAGCACTTATTACTTATTCAGACTTGTTTTTAGATAGCTCTCATTCGAAGTAAGAGTAGTGACTATTATGTATTCCCAAGCGGGAAGACAAATTCGTAAGCGATTTGACCTTGCATCTAATTTCGGATTGCCAGTACTGTTTATGGGTGCTGTTGCCTTCTCAACAGAAATAGAAAATGTTGGTTTAAAGAGGTGGCAGTTTTGCGGACTTCGAGGAACCAAATACTTCTCGGGGAGCCATTTCCTTTTAAGAGAAGAAGTCACTTGTTGACCGTTTCAGCTTTTTTTAGACTGCAAATCCGACTTTGTTGATAATCGAATTCGTATGAAAAAAAAAACAAAAAAAAGGGCGAAGATAGTCCTGAGCTCTTTAGCATGGTGCTTTTATTTAGATAATAATTAATTTAAGAAATTATATGTAATGGGTATTAGCTTTTATAGCTTTCAGCTCTTAAGTATAAAAACTAAGTGATTAATATAAATTAATAATAAAACCTATTGAATTACATGACACACAAATAAGAATGTTAGGCCGCCATTGGTGTAACTAGCCAATTCTGAGGGGCACAATGCCCCTTCCACAGAATTATTTGTGTGCCCATTACAATTAACTATTTAAATTTAAAAAGAGAAATTTTTTTAATCTTTTGCACCCTTAGAAAAAATGTGTAGCTACGACAATAAAGGCCACTGTCAAACTACTTTACTCGAATCTGGTACTTGATTAAACCACATTTACTACGTTAATCCATGAAGGCATACCATGCATGACAGAAAAAAAATTTTATATGTAACAACGCTTTCCACGAGATAACGCTTCTTCCTCTAAGAAAAAAAAAGAAGGTTTCGCGAAATAATCAATGAACAACATTCGATAGATCAAGAAACAAGTCTCCTTAAGTAAATTCCTACAACAGTTTTAATTCGAAGTACTGAATAAAGCTTGCTTAGGTATTCATTGTAAAGTTTTGTTATATTTTACGTTTAACAAAAGACAAAGTTCAAGAGTTTATTTCATATCAAAAAGGACAACCAAAAAAAGGACGTGAAGAAATAAATAAAGCTTTTCAAAAATATACACTATGAAACTTTAAGAAAATAGCAAAAGAACTGAAGATTTCTGGTCACACTGTTTCAAAAGTTATTTAACAGTTAAGTGAAAACTTGAACATTGAAAGAAAACTAGGACTAGGAAGTAAAGGAAATAAAGATCTACAGATATTTGTAAGCCAAAGAAGTCGAGCAACTCTTTTGAAGATCACCGAACACTTCTTTTAGAAAAGTGGCTCGTAAACTCAAATACTCTGATTATTTTGTGCGTAGGGGCAAAACTACTGCTGGACTTTCAAAAAAATACCAAAAGATCTAAAAGTTTTTTCTTACACTGTACTAAAGCAATTAAATAGTGTATGAAAGACTTGAGTAGTTAAAGGTCCGAGAGATATTAAAAAGGCAAAAGAAGTCGAAAAACTCTTTCGATGAGAACCAAATATTATTTTTATCAGAAAAGCACCCCGTAAAGTGAAATGCTCTGATTCTTTTCTGCGTAGAGTTAAAGCTATTGTTGAGTTAATTTTTATGGCTGATGGAAGAGATAATGTTCAAGAACAATACCAAAAAAAAAAAGAAACAGATCTCTAAGTAGTTTCTTTTGTGAAATAAAACAACCAATTGTAACATCAGGCAAGGTAAACACGGAAATATATATTATAGTGTCTACAAAATCAACGTTCTCCTTTTATTAATCAGCACAGATTGCCTTCATAGTTCTGGACCAGTTTAGAATCATGCCACTTGAGTAGTATTCAAACAATAATGTCAATTTCGTACCACGGAATGCAAATATGCCCACCTATCCAGAACTTTGGCCTGCGGAAAGATATAGAATTCTTAAAAAAGAAGTGAAGAACACAGAAGCGATATCCCAGAATAAGCCAAATTAAGCGTTAGTGGTAATTTCGCCCAAAAAGCTAACGAAAGCTATAAAATCTTGAATAGGAGGATATCCGGTAAAAATTGCACCTTGCATCTAATTTCGGATTGCCAGTACTGTTTATGGGTGCTGTTGCCTTCTCAACAGAAATAGAAAATGTTGGTTTAAAGAGGTGGCAGTTTTGCGGACTTCGAGGAACCAAATACTTCTCGGGGAGCCATTTCCTTTTAAGAGAAGAAGTCACTTGTTGACCGTTTCAGCTTTTTTTAGACTGCAAATCCGACTTTGTTGATAATCGAATTCGTATGAAAAAAAAAACAAAAAAAAGGGCGAAGATAGTCCTGAGCTCTTTAGCATGGTGCTTTTATTTAGATAATAATTAATTTAAGAAATTATATGTAATGGGTATTAGCTTTTATAGCTTTCAGCTCTTAAGTATAAAAACTAAGTGATTAATATAAATTAATAATAAAACCTATTGAATTACATGACACACAAATAAGAATGTTAGGCCGCCATTGGTGTAACTAGCCAATTCTGAGGGGCACAATGCCCCTTCCACAGAATTATTTGTGTGCCCATTACAATTAACTATTTAAATTTAAAAAGAGAAATTTTTTTAATCTTTTGCACCCTTAGAAAAAATGTGTAGCTACGACAATAAAGGCCACTGTCAAACTACTTTACTCGAATCTGGTACTTGATTAAACCACATTTACTACGTTAATCCATGAAGGCATACCATGCATGACAGAAAAAAAATTTTATATGTAACAACGCTTTCCACGAGATAACGCTTCTTCCTCTAAGAAAAAAAAAGAAGGTTTCGCGAAATAATCAATGAACAACATTCGATAGATCAAGAAACAAGTCTCCTTAAGTAAATTCCTACAACAGTTTTAATTCGAAGTACTGAATAAAGCTTGCTTAGGTATTCATTGTAAAGTTTTGTTATATTTTACGTTTAACAAAAGACAAAGTTCAAGAGTTTATTTCATATCAAAAAGGACAACCAAAAAAAGGACGTGAAGAAATAAATAAAGCTTTTCAAAAATATACACTATGAAACTTTAAGAAAATAGCAAAAGAACTGAAGATTTCTGGTCACACTGTTTCAAAAGTTATTTAACAGTTAAGTGAAAACTTGAACATTGAAAGAAAACTAGGACTAGGAAGTAAAGGAAATAAAGATCTACAGATATTTGTAAGCCAAAGAAGTCGAGCAACTCTTTTGAAGATCACCGAACACTTCTTTTAGAAAAGTGGCTCGTAAACTCAAATACTCTGATTATTTTGTGCGTAGGGGCAAAACTACTGCTGGACTTTCAAAAAAATACCAAAAGATCTAAAAGTTTTTTCTTACACTGTACTAAAGCAATTAAATAGTGTATGAAAGACTTGAGTAGTTAAAGGTCCGAGAGATATTAAAAAGGCAAAAGAAGTCGAAAAACTCTTTCGATGAGAACCAAATATTATTTTTATCAGAAAAGCACCCCGTAAAGTGAAATGCTCTGATTCTTTTCTGCGTAGAGTTAAAGCTATTGTTGAGTTAATTTTTATGGCTGATGGAAGAGATAATGTTCAAGAACAATACCAAAAAAAAAAAGAAACAGATCTCTAAGTAGTTTCTTTTGTGAAATAAAACAACCAATTGTAACATCAGGCAAGGTAAACACGGAAATATATATTATAGTGTCTACAAAATCAACGTTCTCCTTTTATTAATCAGCACAGATTGCCTTCATAGTTCTGGACCAGTTTAGAATCATGCCACTTGAGTAGTATTCAAACAATAATGTCAATTTCGTACCACGGAATGCAAATATGCCCACCTATCCAGAACTTTGGCCTGCGGAAAGATATAGAATTCTTAAAAAAGAAGTGAAGAACACAGAAGCGATATCCCAGAATAAGCCAAATTAAGCGTTAGTGGTAATTTCGCCCAAAAAGCTAACGAAAGCTATAAAATCTTGAATAGGAGGATATCCGGTAAAAAATTGATAAATTTATAAATATTCCAACATTTTAATATTTAAACAATTTCTACAATATTTGAATATATTTACGTAAATATTTATAAGACTTTCTATAAAGAGTGGTTAAATTTTATTTAACTTCATACGAGTATAAGTTTTTTCGCGCTCACCCTTTTTTATGTTTTTTAAACCGTTAGTATTAAGTTTTTCCTTTGCAATATTAATATGATCTTGTACATTTTCCAAAATATAATGAAAGTTTTGGAAATGTTTCGTATATGACATTCACATATGTAGTTCTTCAATATGCATTAAAATATTTTTTGTTGAAAATGTTTTTCAACATGCCTTAATAAATTTGTAAATAATTATTTAACAACAACATTTGTTCCATTTGTGTAAATGCCTAAAACACTATCCCGTAAAAATACTATTAATAACTTGCAACTTTTAGTGGCAACTAACATATCAACAAGACATTAATTGTGCAATATTAAGTAATTATTCATTGTTGAAAGAAACGAAAAAAAAAGAACTCAAACTACTAACTCTCTCATAGTGAAAACATTCGCTATTGTTGGCACATATTAATAAATAGAATATCATATCCACAATCTTAAGAGAGAAAATATGGACTACCAGCTCTAAACCGATTGACTTTATAATAAATATTAAAGGCCTTAGGGCTTAATAATACCAACAAGACATACTACTTACAAGGAGCAAAAGAAGGTGGTGATTTGCTATAAAAATTTTGAAAATAAATTAAATTAAAACTTATAGAACAGGTAAGAGTAGTATGCTCGGCTGAGTCGAATCTTATAATACCTAACATTACTCAGCGAAAAGAAAAAATTTCCACTAGTTAAATGTGAATAACAATTTTCATGACTTTTAAATCAAGGGTTCAAGAGAGGATATTTTTCATTTCTCCCTTAATCTAAAATAAAATGGAATAAAATAAACAAAAAGTGGCATTTAATTTGCTTCATTATAAATAATCTTCTGGCATTATAATTTATATATGACTTCTGGCATATGGACTTCATGGTCGAATCGGACATAGCCCGATCTGCAAGTGCAATTCTCTAACATTTGTCTCCATATATTGACAATAATGCGATATATGTTGTTCTTCAAGTGGTCAATCGTTTCAGGCTTATCAGCGTAGACTAGTGATTTCATATATCCCTACAAAAAATGGTCTATCGGCGTTAAATCGCACGTTCTTGGAGGTCAATTCACGGGTCCAAAACGTGAAAGTATGCGTTAACCAAATGTTTCTTTCAATAAATCAATTGTGGCAGAATCCGTGTGGTATGTTGGGCCATCATGTTGAAATACAGCTCCTGCCAATCATAGTTTTTAACTGAAAAAATTAGTACTCTTGCTCTATAGGTGTTAACGTTGACTGTAACGTTCTGACCAGCATCGCTTTTAAAGAGGCATGAGCCCATTCATTAGACCCATTCACTGATTCTATCTATGCCTTGCTATTCATGCATTAGTCTAATCATGCTGAATTGCTAAACCAAACTAAACATAAATCACTAGACTGCTGACAAAATGGCCTCCAGTTAAAAAATATTGCCAACTTAAAGTTATATGTCTCAAAAAATTCATGTAAAGGAGCTATTATTTACACGGCATGTTTTTTTTCATCTGACTTGTCAAATTCTTCACTGCTAATACGAACATGTCGTGTGTTACCTAACATGTGTTGAGACATCTGATTTCAATTAGAGCGCACTCTATTTACTTCTGTCAAAACATGCGACATCAGCCGTTGGCAGAAATCTCTGCTGCTGTAAAGCAATCAAAGACAGTGGCCTGTAAAAGTGCAATTTTGACAGACATGTAGACTTACATACGTCTTACAAATTTTAAAGTCAGATGTAAAAACATGCCGTGTATTATAGCCTTAAGCAAACAACTCATGAAACATCGGCTTCACCTAATATGCATGCAATGAAATGTAGTTTCTTAATAAACCACTTCATCATGGTTTGAATCCATTTATTTACTATTTCTTTGCATCCATTTTTTTCTGGGTAGCTCATAAGTCTACAATTTCTGATCGTTGTAGACGTGCAACGAATACGCTTTGATATACTAATTATAGTAAAGAAGACTTGAGTTCTAAACTAGTCTTAAATATTTGACTGTGTAAGTTTAAAATATATGCATCAATAATATTCAATTATATTAAAATTAGAGATGTGAATTGTCTGCTACATTTAATTTCACTAACTATTAAAAACTGATCACAATTCTAGCTGAAAGAAATTATGACATGTTCTTTTTTGTTATTATAAACTACTAGAAAAGCCCGGCGCGCGTTGCTACGCCCCTTAATGAATAAAAATGCATTCTGAATTTAAATTGAATATCAAGTGCAAAAAAATAAAAATTATAACTTTTTTTAATGGGCGTTGCCCTGCCCTCTTTTCTAATCACGAAACTGTATAGTCATGACTGCTCAATATGTGTGCAAAGTATCAGAAAAATAGGTGAAGTTCAAGTAGCTGAACATGATAATTTATTTTTTATGGGCGTGGCACTGCCCAATTTTCTAATCACGAAATTGTAGGGTCATGAAAACCCAATATGTGTGCAAAGTTTCATAAAAATCCGTCCAGAGCAAGTACTGCAAAATTATATCTATTTTTATGGGCGTGGCCCTACCCACTTTTCTAATCACGCAATTGTATAATCAAGAGACTTCAATATGTGTGTGAAAAGTTTTAGAAAAATCGGTCGAGTGAAAGTACCTCAAAATTAAAACTTTTTTTATGGGCGTGGCCCTGCCCACTTTTTTAATCACGAAATTATTAAGTCGTGAGAGCTCGATATGTGTGCACAGTCTCAGAAAAATCGGTCATGTCCAAGTAGCTTAAAATGAGAACTAATTTGTTATGGGCGTGGCCCCGCCCACTTTTTTCCACCCATAAACACTCCCTGGTATGTGTACAACAACTTACCAAGTTTTGAGTCCGATCGGTTTTGCAGTTTCGGAGTCTATAGCTAACACACACACACACAGAGTTTCACTTTAATATATATAAATCTATATATATAAAAGTGAAACTCTGTGTGTGTGTGTGTGTGTGTGTTAGCTATAGACTCCGAAACTGTAAAACCGATCGGACTCAAACTTTGGCAAGTTGTTGTACACATACCAGGGAGTGTTTATGGGTGAAAAAAAGTGGGCGGAGCCACGCCCATAAAAATTAGTTATCAGTTTTAGCTACTTGCACTTGACCGATTTTTCTGAAACTTTGCACACATATCGAGCTGTCATGACTAAATAATTTCGTGATAAAAAAAGTGGGCGTGGCCACGCCCCTAAAAAAGTTTTAATTTTGAGGTACTTGCACTGGACCGATTTTTCTGAAACTTTGCACACATATTGAGCTGTCATGGCTTTATAATTTCGTGATTGAAAAAGTGGGCGGGCCCGCGCCCATAAAAAATTAGTTATCAGTTTTAGCTACTTGCACTGGACCGAATTTTCTGAAACTTTGCAAACATACTGAGCTTTCATGACTTTACACTTTCGTCATTCGAAAAGTGGGCAGTGCCACGCCCATTAAAAAAAAGGTATCATTTTGAGGTACTTGCACTGGACCGATTTTTCTGAAACTTTACACACATATTGAGTTGTCATGACTATACAGTTTCGCAATTAGAAAAGTGGGCAGTGCCACGCCCATAAGAAAAGGTATCATTTTGAGGTACTTACACTGGACCGATTTTTCTGTAACTTTGCACACTTATTGAGCTGTCATGACTATACAGTTTCGCAATTAGAAAAGTGGGCAGTGCCACGCGCATATAGAAAAAGTTATAGTTTTTAGCCTTGCACTTGATATTCGATTAAAATTTAGAATGCTATTAAAATTCATGAAGGGGCGTAGCAACGCGCGCCGGGATTGGCTAGTATAGATATATAGATAGCAGCTCTGCTTGGAATCGATTTTTTTTTAACTCAAAAAATTTTTATATCAAGTTTTTATATTTTCTTGCGCGTCGAGCACATAATATTCTCTTCGATTCCATTAAATTTTATCTCCTAAGTATATCACTCCGAATCCTGTCATTATAGGGACAAACATAGCTAGAGCATTAATTTAAAAAAAACCCACCTGAATATATTTTTTAATCCAGTCTTCAAACAAAGAGTTACAAATAGCATGACAAAATAAACATACCCCCATCATTTTGTGGTTTAGGGTATAAAACGTATTCAAGTACATACATATGTATATCATTTAAAATTACGCCTCCTTTTATTTGTAAACGAAATATAGTTGAACAAAATATGTGCATAAACCACTTGTATTCTAAACCAACAATTAAAATGAGATTAATTAGCCACGCTTATATATTAGTTGGTGGTATTAAAACATTTAAGTGTTTGTGTGAGTTTAGCTGCTGTTTCGTGATCCGATCATAGTAGTAGTGGTGCAAAAAAGAATTGTAGATGATTTAGCTTTTAGGCCAAACAAGGCTACTTTTACAGCTTGTCGCCACAATTGTACAACAATCGATCTTCATTGGGGGCCTCTCATGGAAGCAAACAAACGAAATAACGAATCAAACATAGTAACAACAGCAACGAAACATAAAAACAAGTTGAAATTTTCCTGTTGATTTTGCGAAGGAGATTTAAAGGAACTAAAAGTTGAATAATAGTGTATGATACTGTTGTTTGTAACTTGCAAATATTTAGGAACATTTTCTACGGGTTTTTTAAAATCTAGAGGAATTATCCTTCAAGCTTCAGTATTTGCTTTTTTTAATAGCTAGAGGAAATAGAAAACTACGTTCCAACTAATGGTTCATTTGGCCACAAAATTTTTTTTAAAAACTGATGGTTCATTTTAAAGGATTCTTGTTAGTTTAGAGTAAACGCCACTTTAAAAGTTTAATCAACAAGTAAATAAGTAATGATAACTCTAACGTAAGATCTAAACCAGCCATCATGAATCATGAATTTGCCTGGTGAGGACTGCTGTTGTCTATGTTTTGTTCTTGTTTAAACAGCGTTGTCAGAAAATTTGTTCGAACATCGATGTCTGATAATTAAAGGCATTTTAAATATGAAAGAAAGAGACGACACATAAAAATAGCAACAAAATACAATTTATACGTTTTCTCCATATCAAAGAACATGAACAATTTTTTGACAGTTGCTCCGCCGACGTTTTGTTGTAGTATTAACAAATCTATGGCCCCTCAAGACGTAAAGTAAAAGAAGTCTGTTGTCAAATGTTTTCAACTTATAATTTTTTTCGACTATGTTTGATGACTTCCTTATGTCATTTATTAATTATTTATTTATTTATTATAAGTACAATACAAACCTTTTGATTAAAATTGGAAACTACCAATGTCTTATACTTTCCCAAATTTAAACACTGATCTTGAAAAAATAATTACGATTTAGTCACTCGCTACTATGTTTCCGTCTTTTGTTTGCTATATAAACTTTACACCACGCGAGATTTTATTTTTTTACTTAAACATAAAATATCACAATTTTTTTATTACTGCAATCATAATATGGCCAAAACTTGCTTATTAAATATCGAATATTTTTATCGGAATTAAAGTTTAAAATTTTTAGTAAAAAATCTAATGAATACAAAACAAGGCTTAAGAAAATATCCTCAGATTTATAATGATATTTTTTTTATTATTATTTATTTTAAACATGTCACTCTTTTAATCTTCTGCATACGTGCATTTCGCGTTGTGTGTGCATGTGTATATTTATTGTGTTGTTTTTGTCTTTTGGGTGGTTTGGCGTGACAAACTAAAACAAACCAACAAACAAACATTTTTTAGCTTTTAATTACACATCTCATACTTGTTAATTTTTCAATTTTCCAACTGTCAGTGCCTTTTTCGCTTCGTTCTTCAATGCTTTTATGGCGGCTTCTGTTCGACATGGCCTTCTTCGTTTTTTTCTTAAACAATTTTTGTATTTTTTTTTATTTGGTTTACATTTCTACCATGATTTAAGACCGCACACATTAAATGCTACTTTTATTTTATTCATTTTTTTTTAATTTGTTGTTAGTTTACTACAGGTGTATCAAGGAGTTTTTAGAGCTGCCGTTTGTATTTTTAGACCCCCTTGATACTCAGTGGGATATAAAATTTCAACAACTTTGCAGGTTTCCGTTTTTTTACTGCCACTTAATTTTTAGTTTTTTTTTATTTTTGTTTATTGGATTTTTTTCAAACTAAATAAGCGTCTGCAAATAATTCGTTTGAGGCGCCACCTGATTGTTTATTTTTACTAGGTAATATATGGCTTGGAGTATTTGTTTTAAGTGTAATTGATATTGTTTTAAGTTTATTAATTTTAAATCCTTTAGCTTTTGATAAATTCTTTATAAGTCTAGCATTTATTACTAGAAAATAAAATAAATGCATTTGATGTCTATTTAGTTAATATTACTGAGCTTAAATATGACAAGGTGTCCTAAAGCAGCTAATATACGGCATGTTTTTTACATCTGACTTGTAAAATTTCTCTCTGCTAAATAAGTACACACATGTCGTGAGTTAGCATTAAAGCATTGCTTCTGTAAAACGCAAGTGATAAGTCATATGAAAAAAAATTCATTAAGAGCTTGCTCTATTTTGTTCTGATAAGTCAGCTGACATTAGCTGTTATCAGAAATCTCTGCTGCTGGACATTAGTCAGCAGCGGTAGAGTGTGAAATAACAATTTAGGCAGACATAATGCATTACATATGGATACAAATTTACCAAAGCAGGAGTAAAAACATGACGTGTATTAGCTGCTTAAGTGTCTTATGGTTAAAAAGTCATAATTTACCTAAATTGAAAAAATTATTAAAAAGTTGTATATTGCAAAATTTTAAGATCCTTTTAACATTTTTGAAAATTATGACATTATGAAAATACTTCACTTAAGACACCTTGTGAATTTGCAAAATATAAATAAAATATTAAAAGTAAATTATAGATTCTCTTTCTATTGATTATAGATTCTCTTTCTATTGATTATAGCAATACGACACTTAAGGCTGGGACACAATGAATCCGTCGTCCGTCAAACTTTTACTTTTTTAACTGACATCAACGTATTGACGGAGAGGGGTTGGCACAATCAGTACTTTGTGTTGACGGATCATAATCAGCAGTTAAATTGTCGACTGCTGCGACTAGTCAAAAACAAACAGCGGCGGCTGAAGGCCGATAATATTTATATATTTTTTTTTTATTTATCTTCACAATAACAAAAAATTAATAAAACAAAATAATATTTTTTATAAGAAAATTTCAATTTAGCTTCAAATTCATACAATCCATATATAAAAAAGAGTTTTGAATCTAAAAAAAACTGCATGCTTCTGTGGAGGCTCATGCATCACACAAAAGTACGGCGGCTGCTGTACAGCCGATTGACTTCGCTTTTTGCATACAACCATATGGTAGTTGTCAAAGTACTCAACGTACGTCAAAAGTTAAAAGTTGGCCAACTTTCGTACTTCGCGTTGACGGAGACGTACTAAATGTGACAACACTTATAAGAAAACATGTATTTTAACTTGATTGTCAGTTGAAAAAGTTGAAGTTTGACGGACGACGGATTCATTGTGCCCCAGCCTTTAAGGCACCCTGTGAATAAGTCTTATATGAAGTATAAAAAATAATTTATAAATCTTCTTCCTATTGATAAACATTTTTTTTCTGTGCAGTGCATTTTCTAAACCAGCTACGATTTTTTCGTCAGCACTCAGTTGGTTGGTGGTTAAGTGTTTAAGTTTCGATGCAATTCTTACGGAATTCAATTAGTTAAAAATACCTTTAATCAGCGATCAATTATTAATATTAAGTTATTATAAATTGTTTTTTTTTATAATAAAATATGTATATATGTATGTAGATAAAGAAATAATGATAAACAAAAGACGGACAACCTGACCACTTCTAGCATTTCTTAAATTGGGATTTATTTAATCACTCATTAAACATACAATTGTCTTAAGATTTGATTTTACTATTTATTTAATAATAAATAAAAGTCTTATTTTCATATCATGTATTTTACTATACATATACATATGTATACATCCATATGTACTAGGGTGATCGATTATTCGACTTTTTTAAGAAACCGGTTTTTAAATAGATTGATATTTAAAATTTAAAAAAAACCGGTTGATATTTTAAAATTGAGAAAAACCGGTTAACCGGTTCGAATATAAAAAATATAATATTTAAAGTTATATTTAATTAAATTTTTATATAAATATGAAATTTTTACAGTTTATACACGTTTGGCTGCACAATAACGCAATAACGCAATAACTGACATGAATGCAGTTGACTAATTTGATTTTATTTAGTTGAATTTAAGGACAAAAGGTACTCTTTACAAGTAAAATAAATAAATACAATTAATTTATAATAATAAATAAGACATTTTATAAGGCTGTTATAAATTTTTGTATCTCCTTCTGTACATTTTTTAAATGTTAAATAGATCTTTTAAACTAAATTTAAAATTCCAATTTAAAAATTCTTTCGTATACTTTCGTAGGCATAAACTAGTTTGTTCGTTGGTTTATTTGAAATTTAAGTTGACAGACACTCAATACCATTATTTAAAATTAGGATTTGGATTAAAAGATTATTGGTTTTTCTTTGTTGTAACTACACTTTTTACCTAAAATTGATCGATCAGCTAAGTTTATGCTTCAATAACCTTTAACATTTAGCGTTAGGTTTATATAAAAGATCAATTAGTTTTCTTATTTTCTTATTTGTTTTTTAAACAACACCGGTTGTAAAACCGAGCCGATCACCCTAATATGTACATATGCTTTTATAGTATAAAATGTTTGTTCCTCCTTTAAACTTGTTAACAAGCAAAAACTTTCAATTGTAAACAAGCCCTCTTTATTAAAAAATTGATTTAATTTTTGCATAATTTTTAAAAGAAAATTATAAACAATCATTTTATGGCACTAGTTTTACACGCAATAAATTTTTATTATTATTAATAAACACTTTCTAGGTATATATATTCTTAAAAAATTACAAAATGTTTATAAGCGTTTATAAAACTAATTTCCTATGGAAATTTGATTTACAAATGTTTTGTAGTCTCTTGATAATTTCTATGAATTATAATGTTTTCCTTTCGTATGAATGCAAATTATATTCGTATTTATATCCTAGTGGAAAAGTTATTAAGTTTTTCGATGTTTGTTAAATTTATTAGCTGATTTGTTAAAATCTTTTTAAGAATTTTTGATTTTGAGCTTTGCATTTGACTGGAATTTAATTTGATGGATTAAATTCGGAAGTATTGTTTAAAAATTTTAATTTACAAGTATAACCAACTCCTCATACATAAATGATATTTTCTTGTTTTTAATCGATTTAAGCAGCTAATACACGGCATGCTTATTACATCTCACTTATTACATATGTGATTCATATATAATTCTGCATGTATGTCAAAATTCTTGTTTTTGTAGAAGATTTTTAAAATTGGCTTTAACATAGACTTTATTTTATTTTTTTTAATACTCGCAACAAGAATTATTTCGTTAAATGGTTAAAATATAAAAACTCACTTTTGTTATTTATTTCTTCAGTTTAATTAAAAATAAAATGCAACAAAATATTAAAAAGTTTATTGTAAATTTTAAATCTTTTTCTTCTTTTTCACTATACAGATGTGAGAGCCGATCGGTTACAAAATGGCTTGCTGCCGCCATAAAATATTTGGTTTTGCTCTGCAAAACTACTAAAGATATAGCATTTTAATTTAATTTTAATAATTTTAATCAAAATTTAAATATGTAAACTTTGCATTAAATAATGATACAAAATTTACGTAATTTTTATTAACCAGATAAAGCTAGTTAACAGCATTTGCATTTGCTCTTGTAAAATATGCCCTTAAGCCGATTAATGCTACTACCAATAGTAAGCTGCCGCTGACTGAGATTTCTGTCAAAATGATTATGTCATATGGCTTGTCAGACAAAAATAGAACACGCTTTAATTGAAATTATGTCAGATGACTTTTCACGTGAGAAGGTAGCA
Organism: Phyto melanocephala; assembly: GCA_941918925.1. Classification (NCBI taxonomy): domain Eukaryota; kingdom Metazoa; phylum Arthropoda; class Insecta; order Diptera; family Rhinophoridae; genus Phyto; species Phyto melanocephala. The sequence continues at coordinate 83,036,972 of OW799236.1, forward strand.
CACGACATAGAACTTACAACGCTTTAACATTTTTTGTTAAAATAAAGCACCGCGATCGTACTTTTTGATAATTTTTCGCGGCCAATTGACAAGAGCTTTTATGCTGGCCCCACTAATATCTAAGGCCACCTCAATCTCACAATATTTATGTTATAGAACGATATTGCAGTATTATTTCACGGAAGACCTTAACGAAACTCGTCATTGAGGGAACTATGGCCACGAGTGAATTCAGTAAGCCAATGATAAACACTGGTCCTTGATGGTGCTTTATCGCTAAAAATCGAATTGAGTTCATCGATGCACTGTTTAATAAATGTCGAAAGTTGTTAAAAATATCACAACAAATTATTCACGACAACAACACAAATAGCATTCGTACGTCAAAGCTTTATAGGTAAGGTTAGGTTAGGTTAGGTTGAATAAGAGGGTCGATAAAAGTTCAAACCCATAAAAGATATAAACATATGCCTCATTGGCAAATGAAACCATAATCCTAATTTCTTCAGCGTAAAAAATATCGACGAGTTAAAAAAAACATTCCCCTCAATGTAATCCCTTATGGATCTCCAATTTGAATTCCTTAGGCATTCCAAGTTCGGCATTGTATCCACCTTAAAGTGTTCGCGCCTAATACTCCCAAACGCAGGGCATTGACAAAGGTAATGTTCAGAAGTCTACTCCTTCTCTTGGCATGCCCTGCATGTCGTTTCATTCGACAGTCTAATGCGAGCTAGATGAGTTCGCTTTATAAGTACGTACATATATGGTCAAAAATATCAGACTCTACTATAGCAAGCGCGGATCCAGGGAGGTAAAGGGATATTTAAGAAATATATTTACCATTTTGGTTTAAATGCCGGTAAGTAATGTAATTAGTAATTTTCTACTCTTCTTTACATTAAATCGTGGCTGAGATCAACCATGACTGAGGACAGGCTAGACGGGTTAGCCATGTTGCATATTCACAATCAAATCGAAGTTGATCCAGAAGTTGTGCTTAATAAATATGCTGCAACAGGAAACCACAAATTACTTTTATAAGTGTTTTTGTTAAACTTTATGACAGAAAATTTTTAATTTTATTTTATTTCCTATTCGTTGTTGTTTAATAAATATTTATTTTGATTGAACTATTAAAATTTTTTTTCACTTATACTTCCCACCCCAAAAGCTTAAGCTAGATCCGCTCCTGACTATAGGAACGTCAGTTGCGAGGTTGCAGTACTGGAATTGCTCAATCTGGAAATATAAAAAAATCCTTGTGCAACACGCAGCTCTTGTACTCGTAAGGCCAAGGAACACAAATTTTTCAACAATATAAGCATTTGAAATACCTAATGGTCTTAAATGGAAACTGCTTTTTTTTTTAATTAGCCGAGACTGAGGTAAATTTTTGACAAATTTTTGAAACTTTTCCCCTTTAGAGCACACGATCTGCCAAAAGCAGCATATGCGCATGTGTATGGACCATGAAAAATCGCCGGTTTTTTTATATAACCTTAGTTTCTATAAGAAGTCCTTTCATTATGATACATTCACGACCAATACTTTCCTATAAAAAATCACACATTTAATGTTACATTGTATAAAGTGAAAATAATATTAAAAACGTTGTTAATACAATTTGCGACTCCATTTCATTTTATATCTTTACCACAGTATATTTATTTACCCTTTCTTTCAATAAAAATGCTAGAAACGAAAAACTGCGGAAAAACTTTCAAATTGCATATAAATGAGTTTCATATTACAAAAAAAAGAAGAAAAAAATAATACAAATACTAAAAAGAAAATGAATTTGAAAAGAATAAACAAAAAAAAAATCGTGTTAATTTCTTTAAACTGCTACAATTGTGAGCTTTTAGGTTGCATGTTCACGCGTGATTATGACTTTGCTACCATTTTCCAGCAAATCGTGTTTGGTTTTTAGTTGCAAGGTTTTAAATTTCAATAAAGTTGCCTTTTTCATTTAGGATTTTATTTACATTTTGTGTGTATGTGTGGCAATTAAATTATAAAACTTAAATGAGTGTTTTCCTCACAAACAAATCAAGATTAGACGAAATAAGTTTTTTAATGACCTTTAACCTTCAAGTTCTGAATAATTATTTTTAATTTATTTCGCTTTTATTTAATTGATATTATGGCAAGTGTTTTCAAATAAAATAAATTTCTAAGAATTTGCATTTTAGTTCTTTTGAAAGAGTGAAAAAGTGCGTTAAATTCACATAGAATTTTGACATTTTATTTCGAATTAAACACGTAAGGAATTAGAGACAGACACGCTAGACTGCACACCTAATACCCTTCAACAACTGTAGAAAAAATGTTGTGTAAAAAAGGAAATAGTTAATAATCCAACAGAAGTTGCAGAAATGATTCTTTTTCAATAGTTTTTATATAACTTCAAATTTTGACTAACCTTAAATTAATGTAATTTTAAATATGTATGATAAAAATATTCTAAGATTAATAGCCCCATTCCCATAAATAAAAACCATAAGTTTAATTTAAGCTTGAAAATAAAAAAAAACTGTTTAGCTCTTATAATCAAGACTTTAACAAGTTTTTTTCAATAAAATTGTACCTCAACAGCAACAAACTCTTTACACTTCAAGTGTTTAATCTTGTGGCAACAACAACAATTTTCCAATTTATTTATAAAAAGAACCTGTTTAGTAAGATAATTTCATACAATTGAACAAATGTTAAACAAAATTATAACAATTTCTTAAAAACCTCAAAGGAAAAGGCGGTTTTGTTATGTACTTGATAACAATGAGTCTGTACTATACATGTGCTAGGATTACTTTACACACCTGAGACTCGGAAAGAAAAAATTAGTTTGTTACAAATATTGTTATAAAATTGAGCATAAAAATAAATCTATTAATTTTATTGTTACATGCTGAGTCAATTTGCGGTTGAAATGAAAATGAAAGAAAGATGTATTAATCTGTTGGTAAATTATAAAACCAAATCAAACAAGAAAACTTGATTACCAAGTATTTGGTGGGTTGAATAAAGATCTAGTTACATACAATTGGCTTATAAAATAAATAAGTAAATTCTGGTATTTGATAAAGTATTTAGTAGTTTTAATTTCCTAATAAAATATATGAAAAAAAAATACTCAAAATAAATTAATTTGTTTATCATTACTTAAATTTAAATAAAACAGTATATCGTCGCTGCTCTAACAAATTCAGTTATGTGTTTTCAACTGAGCTTTCTGTAGAGTAAAAAAAGCATTATTTATTGTTACTTTACAGTAAAAAGCTTATGCATACTAACTATTGCTTATTTTTGAACCAATCAAGATATCCTTAAACGGTTTGGTGGATAGATGAACGGCCAATAAAAGTTCAGGTGCCCCGGTGGACTAGTAAGTAGAGGACTAGTCAGTAGTTTGGGGGTCGAGGGTTAGATTCCCGCCAGAGACTCTGAACTGGTCTGCTTCTCTTTCTCTTCTATTCTAACTATTTCTATTCTTCCACAATAAACTGTCAGATTAGGTGAATGTTATGGTTTTTCATGGGTGCTTCAGTGGACTAGTCAGTAGTTGCAGGTTCAATTCCCGCCAGAGACTCCGGACTTGTCTGCATTTTCTTCTGTTCTAACTATTTCTATTCTTCTCTCTATTAAGGCGTCAAAATGGACCGTAATGGTCTCCGGGTGAGGGTGTAAGGGTAACTTTCCACCAGCCTTACCTACCTACCTACCTACCTACCTACCTAAAGATTCAAAAAAGTGCAATAAAAAATATTTTCAATATTGTCACATAACCGATTATGTCAGAGCAGCGACGATATGTGTGATATCATCGAAATTTTTATTTCTTTAAAAGGCCTGTAGTTACCATGATGTATAAATTCGTGTAAATGCCCACGGTGTAAATGCCATTTTAAATTTTCTATGACTCTGGCATTAAAATCATGATGAATTTAACCGAAGCTATGGATGTGATGGCAATGAGAACAGCTTTGGCTTGTGGTATATTCTCGTAGACCTACGACTTAAAAATACTCCACAATATATCCGCTATCAACTGTTAAAGTTTGGAGAATCCTTTTGGAAAATATTTGTTTAGGTGTGAAAATTATTCAGGAAAAACCAGCTTACATGGACCATTTTTTGCTAGACATAAAAACCAAACTCCAGACTATAAATTTTATGATATTTAAACTAAATTAATTTTAAGCAAAATTAATAAATAGTACTTGAAGTTAATTCATTTGGATTGACAAAGAAAAAAGTTTAAAGTGGAAGGAATTTCGGCAAATAGTATTCTTATATATGTTTTGAGAAAATATCGTAGCAGACCACTACTATTTCTGGTCCCTTTTCGGACCCCTTTCGCTCTCCAGTGTTTTTATGGCTACTAATGGGCATCTTTTTCTTCACTCAGTTTCGAGGTGTTTTTTCTGGACTAGAAAAAAATTGCAGATTGCCAACTGGTGATTGGCGATAATCGCAATCGCACAGTCATTTGTAATTGCCAGCATCTTCGTTTGACGGAGGTCCCCCATAACATTAACACTTAATGTGTTTTTACTTAAGATTCTTAGTCTACAGCAATCTTGGTCTCCCTAACTTCTTTAAGTTTTTGGTTCAGGATTCTCCTAAGTCACTCATGTAACTATTCCTATCCTCATTGTGCATTGATCCATCCGCTTTGAGCATGCAGTGTAGCCCCTCGATCACCTTCACTCGACTCATTTACTGCATGGCATCTGATTCTCCCTAATCTTTTTAAATTCATGGTCCAATATTCTCTTATGCTCCGTCAGTAAAAAAAATACTGATGGCATTATCCATTCCCTTTTTGTGCATGGGTCTATTCTTTATGAGCGTGCGATGCAGTCCCTAGACTACCTACATTCAATTCATACGCTTTATCGTCATTAGAATCTCCCTAAACTTTTATGGTACGAGATCTAAACTTAATTGTTCTTTGTATGTCTAGACCTTAATAAAATTAAAAAAGTATTCCCGTTATTTTTGGACCACGATGTTATTGAACTGGCTGTCGAGGCTCGGTTGCATTAGCTTATTCTATCCGTCTAACTGTCCAAGACTTTGTTAACGGCTTTCGCTATATCTCACAGCAGATTAAGAATGTGGATGTTATTAGCATAACATCGATCTTTAACGGCACCGTACAGAAAAGACTTTAAAGTGATCAAAACAGAACTCGCAGTGAACCAATTTGCATTCTTAAAGCGGCTGACAACAAGGCTTCTGAAATCAGTGTACAAAAAATCATATGTATGAGGTATGTAAAATGGTAAACCATCTTGCTGAAAGCAATTCTTATTTAAGTCGACATCTTCTATATCACTTAAACCAAAATTCACTCTGTAGAAACTGCCGATGTTTATAAATCATTTCAGCAGCATTAAAAATAAATGGTCACCACTCCAAAATACATGACTAAGTAATGATCTCTCTGGATGCATTAGTTTTTAAAAATAAGTTACGGGTTTTCGATTCCTAGAAAGAAAAAAATATTTTTTGATATAACCAGAGTGATGGAAATCCATATCGGCTATATTTGGTATTCGAATATAGTTTTTGTAAGGCCCAAATTGAGAAATTGTAACAAAGTGGATAGTCTCTTGCTGAGTAAATTGAGATCTGTTTGCAAAATTCTTATTCTGCTGATTCGGAAAATGACAAGTTGTTGAGATCAATGACTAGTTTGTGTGTTTGAATTAAGTTGCTCATATTTGGACACAGCAGCCACGTTTCAGTCAGTATACAGCGTACGAAATACAACGAACAAATTGTGATATCTAATAATATTTTTTAAAAATTACTTAAAAAAATGAATTTTTACTTGGGTTATTTAAAACCATAACTAGTATTATTTAGAAAAAAATATATATTAATTACAGCTTTTGATAACTACCAATATATAAAATTTTAATAAAAATAAATTACATATGTATGTGTGTATGTTCGTATTTTTTCAGCTCAACTATTACATCAAGTTATTTTGACTGTTGCCTGCAAAGTTTAAATAATTTTTCAAAAGGTTTTATTGTTCCCTGCCTCTATTTAAATTACACAACAAAATTCTACTAATAAATAAATCAAATTGTATTTAAATCCCTTTTTTGGAAGGGGAAACAATACGTGCAATAAATTTATCACAATAAAAATGTAACTACTAGTTTAACAAAAGATATAAATTTGCCAAAAATAACAAGTAAGAGCACTATATTTGGCTGTGCCGAATCTTTTATACCCACCACCAATTCTGTGTACATTTAAAGCACAATATTTATTATTTTGTTAATCGCTTGGAATAATCTCTAAAATAAACATCACTTTCTTTGTAGAAGGTGGTTAAATTTTAAATTTAAAACAGGTCTGTATAAAATGTTAGAATATCTATGAATGCCTTCTTAATTCGTTAAATGAGAAGCATTCCTGTTTTTCACGATAGTGTGGCAAAAAAACAGTCAACTTCGACTCATCATCGTGCCAAACAATTGAGCATCAGCAATGTTATTGAAAATTTGGACTATCGGATCGAGGTGTGCCGTTGAGGTCGCGGGGCCATTTGGCCGATATTTTGTTCCACACATAATTGAACCATACAAACATTATCATTAAAAAAGAAATGATAATAATTTCCTAAATAATTTGTGTTTTATTCAAAATCATCAATCGGCCCTTAAAATTAACCCACCCTTTATAACTTCGATATGCTGGTAAAATGTTTTCGTAAATTAAGTGTTTCAGTGAAAATGGGCGTTAAAGTAAGCGTGTTTATAAAATTTCTGCTAATAAATACAACTTAGATATTTCAATATAGTCCGTAATTCTTCCAAAATATTTATTCATTGAGAAATTATATGAATTTGAGATAAGGCATTGTATAGGATGTGGGCGTAAGAGTCGGCGTGTCACCTAAATTTTCTGGCATAACAATAACATTGACTAGAAGGATTTCCGTAGCAAATTTTATCATCATACCTCTAATTTTGTCGGTTTTATAAATTTAAATTTCAATAACAGTAGATAACGTGAAAAGTGGGCGTTATAGTAGGTGTGTCGAAGTTATTTATGCTAATAAATACAACTTATAAATTTCAATAAAGTCCTTTATTATTCGATTTGTAGAGAAATTATAAGAATTTGAGAGCAAACGTTGTATAGGAGGTTGGCGTGTCATATTTATTTTCCGTCAGAAGAAAGCCTTTGACCAAAAAGCAATTCCTGCAAAATTTCAGAATCGTAGATCTAATTCTGCCACTCTTATTAGGTTTAAAATTTTGAACATACTGAAAAATACACCGCGCGGTATAAATTTTCGTACATTTTGATCTCTAACTCCCTTCCTAATGCATGCATTTAGGCAATTTTTAGGTAGATATATTGTTTTTGCTCAGGTAGTTTATATTTGGAGTTTCATGACTCATACGTAGATGCTGGTGGACACAACTCCATTTTATTCGATGTTGGAAGGACATGGTTCTTTCGACCTACTCTTGCATTACGAGCTATAACTTTCTTCCTTATATTCCGATTTAGCCAATTTTCTATTCCAAACAAACCTTGTGTATAAGACATATTCTGGCAAAATTTGAGCCCACTAGCTTTTTCGATGGGACCTCTATCGTGCTTTTAACAGACGGACAGACGGACGGACATAGCTAGATCGTCATAAAATAAAACCCCGATTAAGAATATATATATACCATTTTTTTGGTTGCGGGTATAAAAACTCAAATACTTAAAAAAAACACTTTACAAAAAAATTTGTTTAGCTCTTTTACTAAAATTTTGCAAAAAATATTTGACCTTGTGTCACAAAAATTGGTCTGGTGATCACGCTCGGATCGTCCCGGGTATACAGTGGGGTATAGGGGTATAGAGGAGAGTTTTATCTACTAAATGGTGCTAATTTCTTTTTGTTATATTATGTTTTCTAGAAGTTATGGTGTATTAAAAAAAGGAATTTAGGAAAATTTAGACCTAAAGATAAGAAAACAATTATTTCTAAGCATTATAAACTATTTATTTTCATGTACTAATCGCTAACAAATTTTAAAATTATACAAAACTTATTTCGTTTGAAAGTCTTTTAAAAGTAAAATGTTATAGAACTTTAAAAATCAAAATCTTACTAATAAGTTTCCCGTTTTAGCAAAATGCTGAGCATGTCTATTTTGAATCACCCTGTGGCCCTTAAAATTTAACCATCCTTTACAAAAAAATAGATAAATAAAAAAAATTTAGTTAAAATATGTATTTTAAATATTCAAATTCTTATTTTAAATCTACTGATGCACAGTTTTTTTAATATTTTTAAATCTTAAACCTCATAAGACTGTGTGTACAACTATATGTAAAGTTGGGCACAAATCATTACTCTAGTTAATTTTTGTCAACAAACTTCGGTCATTTTCGTTTTCACAAACCCCTATAAAATTCCTTTGTAGTTTGGGCAAAAAAATGTTACTAGAGTCATCTAGTGTTCTACGTGATGTTTAGCAAAGACATCATCCTCAGTGTTTGCAAAATGTAGTGGCGCCTTCAACAGATGTCGCCATCTGCAATGAATAAATGCAAATGAATATGACTAATATATTTTTATAAAAATTAAAAAAAAAAGTGGACGTGGCACATTTATTTTCCGTTATAACGAAGACTTTGACCAAAAATCCATGTTTGCAAAATTTCAGAACCGTACATATAGTTTTGTCAGTTTTATTACGTTTTAAATTTCAAATATACACTGATCGGTATAAATTTTCGTACATTTTGACCTATAACTCCTTTTCTAATGCATAGATTTAAGCAATTTTTGGGGAGAAATATTCTTTTGACTCGAGAAATATACGTTTATCCGTTTGGACACAATTCCATTTTATTCGATGTTAGAAGGACACGGTTTTTTCGACCTACTCTTGCTTTTCGAGCTATAACTCTCTTCCTAATATTCCGATTTAGCCTATTTTCAATACCAAACAAACCTTGTCTATAAGAAAGATTCTGGCAAAATTTGAGCCACCTAGCTTTTTCGGTGCGACCTCTATCGTGCTTTCAACAGACGGACAGACGGACGGACATAGCTAGATCGTCATCAAATCAAACCCCGATTCAGAATATATATACTTTATGGGGTCTAAAATGGATATTTCGATGTGTTACAAACGGCATGACAAAATGAATATACGCCCACCATTTTTTTGGTGGCGGGTATAAAAATACAAGTAACAAATTTCATAATTAAACGTCACTTTTTTTAAAGAAATAGAAAACAAACACAACATTTTTTTATAGAGAATTTGTTACTGTTGTATGTGTGTTAGTCTACAAATGCCACCCACTGTTGATTTTAGTTCAATTTTCCCCATTCCTTTTTGTACGGCAAACTTCTATTGCATTTGAATGTACAAGTAAGTAAGTATGTGAATGGGGTAGAGTATGTGTACAAGTTGATGACTCAGTAGGGTGCTAACAACTATAAAAATAAATTGTTCAAATTATAAATTTGTTTAAATGCCGCTTGCTGGCTGCTGCTGTTGCTAATTGTAATTGCAGTCACACATGTTTTATATAAAGTTTCTTTTTTTTTTCTTGGGTATAATTAAGCGCCAGCTTTCAGCAAGTGGGCTATTTTGGGTGTGGTCATGTTTTTTTTAAGTTTTTATAATTGTCTGTACGATATATTTAATGAAATTGGAGAAGTTTTAATGGCATTCATATGCATTATAAAACTGATTTTAATTTTGCAATATAAGAAGAGGTACACAAATAAGTAATTAGCAATAATATTCAACAATGTTTCTTAAGTTGTAATATACAGGGTGTTTGGTGGCAGATTTGCATTTTCAAACTAAAATAAAAAAATTATTAATTGATACAAATTTCAAAACGGAGCCTCTTGTGTTCTGCGCCACCCGCTGCAGTATGCTTGGTTCATTTTAGCTGATATCTCGATGAATATTTTCCACAAGAGATTGGGAATTGTCATTATGAACCCTCCCTTTGAGACAGTCCCATAAAACAATCCATGGGAGTTAGATCGGGCGACCTCGGAGGCCATGAGATGTCCCTAAAGCGACTGATCAACTTTTAAGGGAAATTTTCCCGAAGCATATTCATCGAAGCTCTGACTGTGTGTGCAGTCGCTCCGTCCTGTTGAAATCACGTGTGTGAAAACACTATATATGTATGAGTTCACAGGTTTGGCAAAAAGAATTCTGTAATTATGCGTCAATAATATTCACCGATGAAATTCGTCGCCTGGCCTCGAGAATTTACGAAAGAAATGGTTTATTTATCTCATGCGTGGATAAGGCACACCATACAGTTACCCTAAGACAATGCAATGGCTTCTGATGTTTCAATCGAGCGTTCGTTAGAGACCAGTAATGGCAGTTTTTCTTTAAGTAAAAATTAGCCTTTTCCCTCCAAAAAATGTGATTTACAGTGCGAAAACGCTTTAACTTAGTTTTACAAAAATTTTTGCGTTATTCAAAGTCACTTTCTTTCAGTTCTTGAATAATTTGAATTTAAAAAGGATAGATCATTTTTTTAAATTTTATGAATAATCGCTCTTGGATGTCTTAATGAGGCTACTCGTTTCTGTATTGAAAATCGCGAGTTTTCACGTGAACTACTTTCAACCAGATAAATGTTTTCGGGAGTCCTTTAAGATCGACAGGGCCCTGGCTGTGGGACATTTATAGCAGAAGCACGGAATACCTGGTTTGAACAATTGTTTATGAGAAATTACGTGTGAATCATTACTCTTTAAAAATGTCTCCACTGGGAGCGCGCGATGCTCACTCGACCTCTGCGACATCGTGACTGATAAATCCCCACAATCGATAATTCCAACGGCGCAACCATCCCACTGCACAGTTTTTTACTTTTTAAAATAATCATATTTAAAAATATAAATTTGCCACCAGATAACTTGTGTTTGGATGAGAATTAGGTTTTAAAGATTTTGTATATTTTTTTTAATCTAATATATAAGAGAGTTTTAAAAACCAGTAACGTCTGAGCCAGTAATTGTCTGAGCGTTCCTTGAAATGTGTATGCTTCATGTCAAAAAATCCTTCTCTTTCTTTATATCTTTACTTTAACGTCTATACATCCAGCTTAAAAAACAAATCTTCCAAAATATGACTATAATAAATTGAGTATGATGATACACAACAAATATACGTCTGAAATACCCTATATGAAGGTACTAGACACTTTAAACTTCAAAACAAGAAACTCAAACCAAACAAATATTCTTGTCAACCAACACATCTTACTCAAAATTGACATGATTGATTTTCCATGTCAAATCAACAATGACTTTCTAAAATATTTTACTTCAAACTATGTATGTATTTAGGTATATTGTATGTATGTACAGTTGGTGTGTGTGTGTGTGTGTTTGCTTATACTTTTGAGCGTGAGTTTGTATAGTATTGATTCACTAGCCGGCTGTGAGTGCATTGCAGTGTCAGCAATTGAAGGCAAAAGTTCAGTGTAACAAATTTTTATACAAGATACTTGAGGTTGTTTATTTTTTTTTTACTGTGTAACACTGAGAGAATCTCTATAGGTATTATAATAGTAAGTAAATTTTTTTATTTTCACTTATAACAATTAAGGCTGTCATTATAAAATTTATTTATATGAATCCATATGCAAATTGTGAACATCTGGAGATAATATGGATACCAAGCCATCACGGGCTGATCGGAAAAGAGAAAGCCGACAAATTATCCAAAATGGGAGCTCTTCTGAGTACTATAACTTTGGAGAACGCCAAACCCCTTAAACGATTTAAGGATGAACTTAAACGTTGGGCAATGGAAGAACATGTCAGAAAATGGCAAAGCACTGATGTCGGTAAGGTGACAAGAACACTCTGGGGTGACCCAAATCTTGGGAAGTCAAAGGAGATTCTGAGACTAAGTAGACCTACACTTAGGAAATTAACCGGTGTAATTACAGGTCATACGGAGTTGAGAACTCATCTAGCTCGCATGAGATTATCTGAGGAGACGACATGTAGAGCTTGCGAGGAAGAGGATGAGACTCTGGTACACTACCTCTGTCATTGTCCTGCGTTTGGGCATATTATCCGCGAAAATTTTACAGTGGATACTATGCCGAACTTGGAATAACTGGGGAACTCGAACTGGAGATCCATAAGGCGTTACATTGAGGGGACTGGGTTCTTGGACCAGTCCGTTATTTATGGGAAATTATGTTTATGGTTTTTTGTTTGGGAATTCCGTTTTCCACATGGAGCGCACAACATGCCAACTGGGCATAGGTGTATACCTGTCATGGGTTTGGGCTTTTATACCCCTTCTTTTCAACCTAACCTAACCTAACCTATATGAATCCATGCTTGTGAAACGTATATTTAGGTACGTATTAATCTTAAACTCTAATAATCTTTAGCACAAGTATCATCTAATTTTCTGATCTTTATATTATTATTTTATGTTCATTTTCTTAAGCTTGAGATCAATTTTTGTTTTTCATAAATAATTCGTTATTGACAGCAATATTTCCCTACCGCAATGAATCTACATTAACACTGTATTCGCATCGTCTTTCAATTGGACTAATCGTTAAATAGAGTTATAATGAAAGTTTAAAATATTTTTTAACTTTAAAAATTTATAAATCAGCGAAAGCTACAAGAAAAATTCATCGTTTTTCATAAAAGTAAATATTTTAAGCTTAATAAGTCATATGTTGCGTTAAATTTTTGCATTTTAAAACACTACTTTTCATTCCGCAAACTAGGCAGACGAGGTCACCGGCAAAGGCTAGTATTTTAAAATAATAATATTAATTTATTAATATTTTTTTATTATATAATAATTTTTCTTGGCTAAAGCTTAAGTTATGCAACCAAAAAAAGCTATTTCTTTCAGTGTTTTTATTGTTTACCAATGATCGATTAATGTCTTCTTATATCTTCGGGAGACTTTGTTCATCATACTTATGGCTCATGTCAGGCCATGGTGTGTGCACTCGCCTCTACTCGTTCCTATACGTACATACCTACATATGCATTTTTTTATACTGTCAAGCAAAAAGTTTCTTCTTTTATTTTCTTTTAACAACTTGCATTGCTATAGCGTCAGTATGCTTGTGCTGTGTAAGCTGACCCACTATCGGTGAAAAATCAAAAGCCCCAACAACATAAACGCACTAATTTGAGAGGTCACCTTAAAACTAGCTTAAAAGTACATACATACTGTAAGCTGTTGTACTTATTGTATGAAATTTAAGCAACCTCAATAAAATACATACGAAGCATGCATGAAATATTCGATCAATACGTTGTCTGTCCACACATCTTGAAAACATCAATAATAAATCAATAGATTCTTTATTGGCTCCCACTGTTGTTGTTAATGTTTTTTTTATACCCTTCACACAGTGAAAAAGGGTATATATAGGTTTGTCGTTCCGTGTGAAATTTCTACAATTTTGATTTCCGACCCCATAAAGTATATATTTTCTGAAAGCTTATGAATAGGGGAGTCGATTAAGCCCTGTCAGTCTGTCCGTCTGACCGTGTGTATGTCGAAATCAACTTTTTGAAGCCCCCCCGACATCGCTTGGACCCGGGTGAGGTATTAAAATATCAGAAATATTCGGGAGTAGATCGGTATTGAAAATCAGAAACATCGGTACATAAACAACTGAGATATGAGCAAAAACCCACGACCACCTCGATTTTTTTTTCACAAAAACAACATTACAACAACAACATACATACATACAAACGTGTATACTGGTTAGAGAAAACGTGGGATCGAATCCCAGCTGAGGCAAAAAAATTTTTTTTTATTTTTTTTATATTTTTTTTTTTAATTTTTTTTTTATTTTTTATTTAATATATTATTTATATTTTTATTATTTTTTTTTTTATTTTTTTTTTTTAATTTTTTTTAAAAAATTTTTTTTTTTAATTTTTTTTAAACATATATACGTAAATTTATAATTTTACAATGGGATGTTTTTATATATGTATGTTTTTTATATCATATGGAATGGTGATACAAACTACTGTTATTGCATGATTACACGTTGTGAAGGGTATATAAGATTCGGCACGGCCGAATATAGCACATTTACTTGTTTTTTATTTTCGTTTGTTGGCGGCTTAAATTGCTCTGACGGTTTCGGTTTTTTTTTTTTTTTTTGTTCACCGGTAAATTTTTATGAACATATTTACTTTAATTTGATCCTATTGTATCTAGTAGTAGATGAAGAAACATACATACAAGCATCCTTGTAGTTAAACATGACAGAAAAATTTTTCAACGATTTTAACAGTAAAAGTGCTATAAAGTGTAATTGAAATTTATGGTGCTGAAAGTGCATAAAATTGTTGATGTTGTGAGAAAATTATTTGAGAGCTTCATTGAGGGTGAAGAAAACTAAAAACACATTAAATTCACTTTATTTGTTGTTTCAGATGTTGCTGATGTTATATTGCTTGATGTTTGGTTATTTCTCTCTTTTTTTTCGTTTTGATGTCTTCCACCCAATTTTGGCTACATAACCGTTAAGTAGAGCAATCAGTCTAAATTTGGTCATTGATGTATATGATATGGAAAGGTATGCAAACTTACTATTCCCAGCCAAAAATAATTCTATGTACTTTTATTTTATTTATTTAGAATTCTCAGATTTTTAGGTTTGAAATTTGCCGAACGTATGGTATGATTCACACCAAAACTTTCAGTAATAATAATAGTTTTGATGTAGTTGTTGCCAAATTATTATTAACACAAACATGGTATAATGTCTTTGCCGAAATAACATAATAGTTAAGCATTTAAAATTGTCATTGATATTAAATTGTTAGGTGCAACAATAGTAACTAAAAAGTTGATGATGATGTATGCTAGATTTTAGTAATTTTAATAATTTGTGTTTAATGCAATCATACAACCTAGTCATAGAATGTTACCCTTAAATAAGTTTAGCACATCAAGGTTTCTTTCATTTAATTTGAATATATTTTTTTTTAAGTGAGAAATTGTAGCAGGAATAATATTTAGGTTTGTTTTTATTTGCTAATGAATCAACTATTTAAAATAACTGATCTTAGTTTAGATCGAAAATATGTATCCAATTTTCAGGTTAACGATAAATTAACGTTTGAGACACTAGTCGACCTTAAGCATGGGAAAATAGCATGAGAAAATCTCAGTAATTTTTTTTTTTTTTTTCAATAAAATATAAATTACCGAAAATGAACGCTATAGATTGAGAGTTAAAATTCGGTTAAATAGCTTTTAATATCAAAAAAAGAGTTTATCATGATTTATGAAAGAAACTAATTATATATTCTTTTGTCGAAATGAAAAAAGCGTTGAAAGATTAAAGGGAAAATATGAGGTATATGTTGTCTATTTCTATAAGAATACGGGTTTCCTCTTTATTGTATCAAATACAGTGTTGCTACAATAGAGAAAAGCGAACTAAATTATTTAATAAAATCACTAAATGAAATGAAATAAATATATTATATAAAAAACTTAATACGACTTGAGATTTAAATAAGTTAAAGTAAAAAACAAATGTTCTACGAATTTTTCAAATTTATGACGTTAAAACGATTTTGTAACTCCTTTTTCAACTGCACTGCATTGCCTATTGTTTGAAGTCTGTATGGAAGTCTATTCCATGAAATCAAGAATTGTCATTTTGAAGTTAAGGTTTTTTATATTTTCTGGATAATTCTTATATCACGGAGTAAATCACCAAATTTAATTTTAGGAAAGAGGTAAGTCAGTTGTTTTGTATAATTGATTTTGTGTGAAATTATCAGGCTCCTAAAGTTTAGTAAATCACGAAAGCTCATATTAAATCGGCGGTAAGAAAAAAGAGATATGGTCACAAAACGGCTCTTATTAAAAAATCTGTCTATATTATATAATGAAAATCGCAGCTATTAAAGTTTGCAAAGCCTTCAACTCCATATATAAGCATAGAGATGAGATAAGTCTTCGCTAAGAGCGAATAATAGGTCGGGTTGATATAAACTTAAGTAGACGTTTACTTTTAGATATAAGTTTCTGGCTTGCCCGGATTAGGACATGATCTATTATTTATTGCCCACTAATGAATATGGTTTAGATCGTTGTTGATGTTAGAGACACAGGTGTTAATGTTGTTAAATTTGTAACTTGAATATAATTGAACATCATAAGCATACATCTTATAGTGATAAAAGTAATGGATTACTTTTCACTTATAATTAATAAATATTCATAAATTACTTTATTTAAATTATTGTTTATTTTCTGGTTTGTTAATTTAGTTAATTTTGAAAATCGACTAAGTCAATTAATTTTCCGACAAGATAATATTTTTGTATGAGATTCATGACAAATTATAATGATTTAGATTAATCGAATTTAAAAATCTCAAAGTTACACAATATAATATAAAGAATAATTTATTCGAACGCAAAACATTTAATATCTCGGAACAAAAGTCGTGGTTCTAGGTTATTTATTTATTGATAGATTTGTTACTGTTATGGCTCTAGCGATAGTCAAAAAAAATTTTGGAAAAATTCGTCTCCAATCGTTCGTATTGTTGCTGCTCCAGCGTGATGGATTATGTGAATTTTTTTTTAATTTTAAACCTTTATACGTCATCCATCTATCCAACAAATAAACAACAGTCGTTATGCGTAAGTTTAATATTGTAAAGTAACTAAATTAAATTATTTTTATGCTCTCCTGAAAACTTAGTGAAAAACACATTACTTAATTTGCTCGGGCAACGACAAACAAGTTTTTTAAATATATTAAATTACTAAAGCTACTAATTAGTTTTTGTACAAAATAAAGACATCAAAAAGTTAAGTCGTAGTCTCGAAAAATAATATTTTGAGCTTCTGGAAAACAGAGATGATCTATACGGATATCAGAAGAAAGAAATTCACACGCAGAATATTATAGAATATAAAAAATTAAAAATTCAAGATAGCCGCCCCAAGATGGGTCAAATCTAGCAAACCCCTCAATATTGGTATAAAATGAAGGTGCATGACCAGTGGTATGCAATGATCTATACAAAATTTTAAATACAATATGGCGTCCTAAACAAAATGGCGTATAATTTTTTTCTCTATTCTATAAATTACGGTATAAAATAAAAGAGCTTGACTAATAGAAATCAGCTAACCATTTAAAAATTCAAAATAAAAGATGTAAACGGAAACAATAAAGTAAAATCGCATATACACTTAAATCTGAAATCATACATACATATGTACAGAATGGTCAAGGGTATTAGCAGATTTTTAACTGCTAAAAGTAGAATTTTTAACTGTTTTGTTATACGGTTTATACATACATATTAAATACTATTGTATTAAGTGCAGACTAATTTAATATATTTATTAATTATTAACTTTTATTTATATAGAAATTATGTCACTTTTTTCAATTTAAAAAAAATTCTTATTTTTTTTTGTCTGGTTAATTCAACTTCAAGATTGAAAAATTAATTTGAAAAATTATTCATAAAGCATATACCCATATACGAACATACATAGTATATATGCATGTATGTATATTATCTTATTCTATTTTAGGTATCTTTTGGCTAACATTTCTCTTTTTCAAAAGTTTACCAAGTGCAATGTGTCATACCATTTTTGGTGCAATCTAAACAAATTATGAGTAATATTAAATAAATTGTATCATAGTGTAACATATAAACCTAAATATGTATTCACAGTGAAAAAGGGTATATATAGGTTTGTCATTCCGTGTGAAATTTCTACAATTTTCATTTCCGACCCCATAAAGTATATATTTTCTGAAAGCTTATGAATAGGGGAATCGATTAAGCTCTGTCAGTCTGTCCGTGTGTATGTTGAAATCAACTTTTTGAAGCCCCCCGATATCGCTTGGACCCGGGTGAGGTATCAAAATATCAGAAATATTCGGGAGTAGAAAGGTATTGAAAATCAGATACATCGGTACATAAACAACTGAGATATGAGCAAAAACCCACGACCACCTCGATTTTTTATTCACAAAAACAACATTACAACAACAACATACATACATACAAACGTGTATACTGGTTAGAGAAAATGTGGCATCGAATCCCAGCTGAGCCAAAAAAAATTTTTTTTTATATTTTTTTTTAAATTTTTTTTATTTTTTTTTTGTTTTATATTTATTATATATATTTTAATTATTTTTCTGAAAAAATTTTTTTTTAATTTTTTTTAAATTTTTTTTTTAATTTTTTTAAATCTTTTTTTAATTTTTTTCTTATTTTTTTTTAAACATACATACGTAAATTTATAATTTTACAATGAGATGTTTTATATATGTATGTTTTTATATGTATGTACATACATACGTATTTCATATGGGATGAATGGTGTCACAAACTACTGTTATTGCATGACTACACGTTGTGAAGGGTATATAAGATTCGGCACGGCCGAATATAGCGCTCTTACTTGTTTTCTCTTCATTTTCCTTTAAAAAAAATATTGATAAAATGTGAAAATTTAATAGTGCCTTCCTTCATTCATTTGCTGGGTAATTTGTTACAAACGATTCATAATTTATTTCGCGAAAAAAAGACACATTTGGCAGAATGCCTTTGGAAACGAGACACAATAATGGTCTTCAACTTGACTTTAATTCTAGGTCAAAGCAACAAAAGTGTAACTAACGTGTGTTTTGGCTCGTACATTTATTGGCTATTTGTTTTTGTTTTTCGTCTAGTTTGTCTTGTTGTAATAATAGCAATACTTAAAGTGCAACTAGAAGAGGCCAAGTACAATTGAGGAACACGAATTTTATGCCAATATGAGATGACATTAGAACATAAACAATGGCATTTGTTGTTATTGTTGCTGTTGTTTGATGTTTGAGTGACCTACATTATGGCACTACAAAAAGGGTGCTGTTATAGGTTGCTGATCAAGCAATATGGGTGTTTATATGGGCTTAGACAAAAATTTTTTAATATTTAAGGCTTTTGCATTTAAAGTGTGATTTGTTTTTAAGTTTAGCTCTTTTAGCATTTATTTAATTAAACCATTTATTTTCAAATGGATTTAAAATAAATGTTTTAAATATTATCAATTTATTTTGTCTTCCGAGTAGGGCATTTTTAAGCTGGATTTGATTATATTTTTCTACCGTGCTGTAACATGTTCTTTTTCAAAACTTAAATTTCTCTTATACAAAGCCCTTTTATGACCTGGTAAAAATAACATCACATTACAAATTTTGTAGAAAGCTAAACTTAAGTACTTGTACTTACATACATATGTATATGTATATGAAAAGCGCATACACGTATGGTATAATACCTGTATTTTTATAGATAATGTTCTAGTTACAAATCAAACATAATTCATTTTAAAGTAGTAATACTGAATGAATTATACATTTGAAACCGTACGTGTGACCTGTTTAAAGTCAGAGTGGTTAAAGTTTATTTTAAAGATCTTAGTTTTGCGAAAAGTGCTCACATACCAAATTATTTAGCACAGCTTATCTCTAAATGAACGCAAATCTATCTAATAGTAGATCTATTTTACAATTCTTTGAAATATTGTTATCGTGTCAGATTTATCCTGAATCGATTTGTAATTGGTTTTATATATTTGTTTGATGATTATCCCTACAAATTCCTCAAAGAGATATAAAGAGCTACACAAGCCTTAAAATGTCTTATAGGCAGTTTTAATGTGGAGTACGGAAACGTAATAATTGGAAGTAATGTGAATACTGAGCTTTATTTATTTTCATGTAAACAAAACTTTATTAATTCAATATGTTTGTTCTAGCTTTCATGTTATATCTACTTCTGCCTTAATATAAATTTTAGACTATTTTTTTTTAATTTATGGAAAATAATTTATTTTGTTTAGTCGAATATTTTGGCAATAGTGTCTCCGTGGCCTTAAACATACTAAAACAGCTTCATTGAGAACTAAAGAATTGACAAAGTCCCTTAGAACATTATCAAAGAGTGTTAAGTTGCATGTTGTAGACGGCTAATTAGTTAGCTCTCGTCGTAAGCTCACAGACTTATGCCACCTTCATACAGTACTATGAACCACTAGGTTCGCTGACTGAATCAAGATTTTGAACATTGTTGTATGGACGATTGTTCCTGTTTCGTTTCTTCTACACTTTAATATATGTTTCATTATTTTTTTTTTTTTAATTTTTATTTAATTTTTTTTTTATACTTGTTATTTGTCAAAAGATTTACTTTACAATTTTGCACTAATAAGTTTTTTGTTTTTTATATTTTTTTACAGCTAGCTCAGATAAACGAGCGATAATTTTTTATCAAAATTGAAGATGATATTAACTTTTTCGCGTTTCGCAGCAAGATGTAAAATGACCAGAGATGGTTCGCTCTCATAGTTTTCTACGGCGAAACATGTTGCTTGAAACATGATTCGGGTGCGAATCTGAAATGAGAGCGCGAACCTGGAATTTCGCTGGCCAGAGCAGAGAAAGTCGATTTTAAAGCACCGAAAACAACCAGAGAAGAAAATCAAGTAAATCAAAGGAAACTGATTTATACACAAATGCCATACCCTCGTAGACTCGAGGTGAAGCTTATCGATCTGGTGGCTTACAACTATTAACCAAGAATCTAGTTCTTCCGTTTCCAAAACGGAAACAAAAAACAATCTTCCAAAGGCGAACAACTTTTAGTTTAATAAATATATTACTCTGAAAAGATTTTCTCAAGCCCAAATTAAAGTCCAGTAATATCCGATTCTATCTTACGCAATAGTCAATCAAATCGCGACAGCCCAATTCCAGCACAATCTAAGTCAAAATTTACCAAAATGTTCTTAAGTTTTTTTTAAGCAGTGCAGGCTTCACTCATTTTCTGTATTGCATACATGAAAATGCTAAAATTGTTTGCATACGAAAATGTGACAAATTTTGACTTCTATACTAATTATTATTTTATTAGTAAAAATAATGAGAACAATTTATTTAAATAATTTTGTTATATTTCTTTCTTGCTGCTACATCTTTCAGCAGTGCGTAGAAGAAAGGCATGATTAAGTTGATCCTGTTAGGGATGAAATTGGAGCCTTTTAGTTGCAAGGTTAACCTAAGTATTCGAAGTGGGACATCACATTTAAAAATCATTCCTTTTATAGGCGCGCTTGGTAGCAAGTGAGTACTGCTAGCTTGAAATAGAGGAGCATACAAGCCCAAATCCATGACAGGTATACACGTATGCCCAACTGTCATATTTTGCTCTCTTAAAAAACAAAATACCTTAATAAAACCATTATCCATTCGCTTATATATCCGGAGCCCGATCCATTCCATATAATTACTTCCAATTTTTGATTTCCAAGTTCGGCATAGTGTCTACGTTAAATTTATTGCATCTTATACGGCCAAACTCAGGATATTAAAAAGGTAGTATACCAAGGTCTCATCTTCTTTTCCGCATCCTCTACATGTGTTTCATCCAACAGTTCCATGCGATATAGATAAGCTATTATCTCCGTATGACTTGTTATTACACTGGCTAATCTCCCAAATCACCTTAACGACAGTAGTATTTTACCACCATATGACGTATTCCTCCATTGTTCAAGCTTCAGGTTCATTTATTAAAGAATTCATGAAGCGATTTTCGACAGTGAGGATTTTTGGGGGAAGGGTGAATTTTGCTGGAAATGCTGTTAAAGTTCATGGGCTATTTCTTGGGAATTATATGAAAGGAAACTGTAAATATTTCACTATTTTCAAAGAAAAAAATATGTTTTTTCTCATTATCGAATTTTAGAATTTTAAATCCTGTCACAGGTAAAAATAACAAAATTCTTTAACACAGGTATAAATTCTATACATAAAGTATTCGTGCAAATCGACCAATTTAATGCTCCTTAACTTTCGTTGGTCGTTTGAATATATATATCATATTTCACGAGCTAAATTCAATCTGCCTACGTAGAAAAAGTTAATTTAAAATAATAACAATTTCTGATTGAAGTAAAGAACATGTATAAGTTACCACTTTATAATGAAACTTACTTTAAAAGCTGAAGAAAAATTAAAAATATAAGCATAACTTAAAGTAACTAAAGACCTTAAAATTTTGTTCGCAATAGCAATATTTCTATATTATTATTGCGACGGATGAATCTAATACCAGGTGGTAAATTTAAAAGTCTAAAAAGCATGTCAATTATACTATAGGCATTCGAAATGGAAATCTTAAAATTTCAAAATGGTAAAACTGTGACATCATAAAATTATCAATTCGAGATATTACGGTGTTAAAGTAACATTCTTTTTGCTGCTAAATTAAAAAGAAAATATATAAGAACGTATTAAGTCGACATAGTACAAGTATGTCTCAACCTTTTGATTTATCAACAATTAAAAAGTTTTTTTTTATAAACAATCAATCCTGGAGAAACACTCCTAAAGAGCAAGACCATCAACACACACAATGACACTGACTAACTTTAGATGGCCATAAAGAAATTTTTTCCAACAAAGTCTTCTAACTATTCGGAAAAAAATAACAAAAAGGTATTTAAAAGTATTTGTGTTGTTATCAGGTGTGTATTTTTCCACAACCCATTTACTGAAAGTGTTAATGCACGATTTGTTTTTCTGGCAACACAATTTCAGTGTAAATAATAAGAATAACTTGTTGTTATTGTTGCCGCTTGTATGTGGCAACAACACCGAAAATCTTATTGTTCTAAAGTAGCAGCATGAACAACAATAAAAAAGAGGAATTTTCAACACAATAAGATGACGACGCGACAACTGACTATATGGACAAAGTTAAATAATGTTGGCTTGGGACCGTTTGGTTAGTTGGTGTTTAAATGTTAACAGTGATGGTGGGTGATAAATGGGTTGGTTGGTTATCCTTTATTTTGTTGTTATTTCTATTGTTGCTGTTATTTTTTTCGGGGTTTTATTTCATTTGGGATTTTGTTTAGCTTCCGATGAAATTAGTTATTCACGCGGTCGGTTTTGTTGGTTAGTTTGGTTAGTTTGTTTTTCCCCCTCTAGTGGCTTGTCGCATAAGACCATTTAAACAATCCTGAATTAAATAAAAAACTTTTTATTTTTTTGAGAAAAAGTACAAAAGGTTATAACCGTGATTCGTGTAATGCCCATGCATGGTAGGTTTGTTTGTTTGTTTGCTTGTTTCATTTTGATTCATATGCTTATATTGCAGGGGTTTGTTGCTTTTGTTTTAATGACCGTCAATGATGTCGCTGTTGTTGTTGTTGCTTAGATATTGCTACTGTTGTTGATACTTTAGTACTTAACATATGTTTGTTGTATGTTTTGCTTCTAGTTAGCAGGAGCCTTCATCACAAAAAAAAGGAAGATGTTATTGCAGCACAAAAAATATACCGCCGTTACTCATTTGCTTAGCATTTTATTTTGACTTTATTTATTTAGAATTTTTTTCGTTTTTTGGCTTTTATTTGTCATGTGGCTAAAGGTGACGTTGTGTTAGTGTTTCTTCTGCTACCGGAGTCTTATCATTTCTTCCTGCTTTTAAACATGCATTTATTATATGTTTTCAGTGTTGTTGTTATTGTTGTGATGTAGTTGGTGGCGGTGGTGGTATCTAGCACCACAGATGGTCTAAATACAGCTTCAAGCTTAAGCTTTAAAACATCATGTTAATGTTCTAAAATTAACCCTATAATGATCATGTGTTTATTTCGATTATTTTCAAATGGATCGCTATACCAAAGAACAATGGGATATAATTGTCAAAACTTATTACAAAAATTTGGAAAGTCATGCTGAGATCGCTCGTTAACATCAAAGCGTTTTCAGTCGGGAAATTGTACTCGAACGTTTAAGTTTGCAGTGCTCTTGGTAAAGAGATTCTTATAAGATTTCGATTACTTTCGAATGCCGCGTCAAGCACATTTATTCTATTAATACCTAAATACCTAATTTAAATTAATTAATATAAAAAAATTTGTACAGCTAAACTTGCTAAAATAGTTTCTTCACCCGATAAGTAGACCACATTTATTGATCCACTTTGTAAAAACTGGACCATAGCTTATCAAAGACTATGTCGAAAATGGAAAATTTCTCATAACTGTAAAACTTGCTGTCACCCTAATGATGGCGCTAAAATTTATTTAAAAAATTCTCACTCTATTCGCTAAACTGATAGTGCATTTAGCTAAGTTTACGGTGAAATAATCATTCGTCTGAGCAGGTAATATGCAATAAATAATTTTATGAACACATTTAGTATTTTGGAAAATAGTCACCCAAATCGAGCTCGTACCGTGCGTATAGAGAAAGTCATGACCCGAATTAATTGATCTAATGCCGTTCTCAGCCTCTACATTTCTGCGTGTCCATTCCTTGAACAACTTGGAGGAAAGATCTTTGCCAATTTACATAGAAAATGAAACAGGTGTAACAATTAAAGGCTGCGGGTATCATATGCGTCGTGTGTTCGGTAGGTATTGGGTTATTTCTGTCTTGATGGGTATGTGAACAAAAAAAAAACTATAATTTTTGGTGAAAGCACAATCCTCGTTAGGCTCTCAAGATTCCACTACATCCCAAAAATATCAATCTTTGGTGTGCTTTGCATGCCAAAAATATCATCGACCCATTTGTCTTTAATTTCGAAACCGCTGCGGGTAAATATATCGTGATTTTTTTCCTACTGTCGTTGTCAATCATTTAGAAGAGGAATGGTTTCAAAAACTTTATTGAGCGAAACGTTTGGTAACCAAATTATCTCAAGATATTGGACCTTTGAATTGACTAACTCTTTTGTGTGATTTGACACTTTTGGTATTTCAAATCTCTGGTCTTTGCTGGTAAATTAGCAACGATTGATCATTTTGAAGTCAATATTCGCCGTACTTTTGACGATATAACAATGGGTATGCCTGAAAAGTGGTGCAAAATTGGACTGAAATGATGGTTTTCATAAGGCGCAGTCTTAGAGGCCGGATCCAAAATTATAAAGTGCCAATAAACAAACTTCATTTTTAAATCAGTCTCTAAAATTAACTTCCATATTTATCACAGTTTAGGGTTAAAAATTCAACTTTAAAAAAATCAAGCGTAGTTTAGGCAAAAAAGGATGAATGTCATTTTGACTAAAGTGAAAACGTTGGTAACTACATACACATATACATTATGTTACCTGTATAAAGTGACTTAATGTTTAATGGCTTATTTCTGTGAAATTTTATGTTTTTGAATCTCCTAGAAATGCAGTAATTAACCTGTGCATGTTAATGAACTTAACAACAACAAAAACTAAGTGAACAAAGAACTTAAAGTTTATGCAGATTTTAAAGTGTTTGCTACAAACATACATCCGTTCATATTACATGTAGTGTTCCTTAGCTCCTAGTTAAACAACAACAGCAGTGATAACCAACATTTAGTATGAAAATGAGGTTGTTTTCGTGTTGTTGACAATCTAATTAGAATGTAAAATAAAACTGTTGCTACTGTGATTTTATTTATATCATGTCTGCAACATAATATGCCATTAATGAAATACACATACAACTTTACATATTAACACACACATGTATACTATTTTGTCTAGTTTAAAAAAAAAATTGGAGGATTTTTAATGTTTTAATATCAGCCACATGAAAGCTGACATATGTTTTTTTCGTGTCTTTTTATTTTGTGTTAAATTTTGTTGACCGATCGTAAGCGGCTGATTTGTGCAACAAGTGATGCACGTTGAAGTTCAAAAGGTTCTATGTGTGTCTTTTTTTTTGTGTTGTTTATTTTTGCTGTTGTTGTCTTATTTTGGGTTGCTATTTAGCATTATTTAAGATGTTGTTTTAGTAATCACTTACAGTTAAGTCACTGTTTCATGCGGTAATTTGAGAGAGACATAATTAAGTTAAGATGCAGGGATGGAAATTTAAAACTTGCATCTAAAGCTATTCTTCTACGAATATAGGTATATTTAAGCTAAACAATTATATAGATAAATAAAAAGTCAGGAAATCTTGGATGCAATGAAATCTATTTGTATGTTAATAAATTTTAGAAGTCAATTTTCAGATGTAGTAAAGCAACATGTGTGTTTTTTTTGTACTGATCTTTTAAATAAATTAAGAAAATAGTTTTATTTCTAATACATGGCTTGTAATATCGACTCTGGTGTTAAACTACATTGACGTTCTAAACAATATTGAAGTAAACACTAGGATTACACTGTTTTGGATTGGCATTTGTAAATGCGGGAAATAAATGTGTCGACTTTCATGTGGATCATCTAATGATTGAACCGGAGTCTTTTATATATTCGACGTGAACTGTCCGCAGTTTTGGATGCTTAAGTTGCCCCTCATTAGAGAACCTCTCCGCGATAACGTCAGCTTAAATAATTTTGTGTCTGTTTAAAGCCAAATCTAAGGGACTCCTTTACCTGGACAGAATAGACCAAAAAATAATTTCTAGTTTTCTAACTGAACACTGTAATTTCAGATATTATTTGAATAAAATCAGTAGGTCAGAGTTATTAACCTGTGGCTTTTAGAATGCGATAACGCATAGCATATCCTCTGCAACTGCTCGACACTCTGCACTAGGAGAGCACGTTTTCACTACACCAGTGAGCATTTGAAATAGATTGCCGCGTGAGATATAAGGCTTTTTTAAAAGTCTTTACCTATAGGCAACAACTATCTATTTTTGTAGTACTGCATTTGGTCTTATTTTTAATTATTAAGCATAGAAGAAGTATAGGCTGTATAGAGCAACTAGAAATTTGAATTCTTGTCCGTGGTGGTAAACTTACGTTGTATAGGATAACTTTGCCCGAAGTGGTTGACTTACCAGACTTCTTTTCTTTCTATCTATGTTCTAATTTCTAGTGCCAATAATCTATTTTTGTCTCTTTTATAAACCTCCATCAGGTATCACAAAGGGATCAATACAATGGATTCAATAGAGCTTTCATATTGAAATTTAATTGTATTTTTTTTGATGATTAGTACATTCGCCTGTTACCTTCGATGTCTTTATAAATAAAGTAAGCCTCTGTTTTGGGTAAACTATAAAATATTAATTTCTGTTTACGACATCCGATTATCTAAAGTCCTCTGTTTTCACGATCCAACAATTTTTGTTCGAGTATTACAAATAAATCTTTCACCTTATTATTTTGTAGTATTTTTTGATTATTCTAAAACAATTAAAAAATTATTTTATCTGAAGAATATCTGATACTGATCTGATTGGGTATCGTATGCAAAAACTTCTATCATCTAAAGAATTTTTTAGAGGCCTTAGAAAATTTTAAATTGACAGAACTGGTTTCTGCGACGGCAGATACGTCAGCTTTCAATTGTTTGGAGACTACATTGTTTTGGAAGATTGTCAAGTACAGAGCAACGTGGTGAAATTGTTTAAGTTACTCTATAAGATCATGACTTAATTTAAAAAGTTAGTTGAGCATGGAAGGAGACACACTTTTGTTAATAAACAATTTACTAAAAATGCACGATGTTGGTTTTGAGTCACACCTTAACGTCAAGTTCTTTGCCCAACTTATTTTGACATTTCTGTGTTTCAGTGTATGAGCAATTCAACCATTCAATGTAGCGGGGCGTTAACATTGTTGATGCCTTTTACCTAAATTGTTGCTGTGTACTTCGTGATTTTTCTGGTCAGCATAATCGACCAAATGTGGCCACAATTGGGTGAAATGTGAGCAAATTTCACCAATTCAGGTCTGTAAGAAATGTGAAAACACCTGCGTAGACAGGGAGTAGTTGCCCTTAATTCGTTCCCCATAATCCTCAAGTCATTGTATCAGAACATCATTAAATTTAGAAAATTTACAGTCAACAGTGAGCAACATAGGGACATATTTCAGGAATGCTGTTTCAGCAGATTGATGCAATATATGACACAGTGCTCTATACAATTAATTAACTAAGAGAATAATTAAAAAAAATACCTGTTATCTAGCTACCTACTTTATGTGATTTGATACCAATAAAATGTTTTCTATGGAAATGCAGATCGAGAACTTGGAAGCGAATTATTGACGTACTTTTGTCGAAACGCAGCCTTATTTACTGCATTGGATCTTCAGGTTGGGACTGTCACATAACCTAAATCATATTTAAGCACTAATGCCATACAATTATTTAATAAAGACTCATAAATAATTGGATATTGAAAGCGTTTTCTCTTGTCTATTTACATTACCATTTTTTTAAATTGTCTGCCTTGTAATCCCTTAAACGTTATTAATTTAAAAAGAATAATTGAAATTATTCAAATATGACTGCTTTATTTAAAATATATTTTTAAAAGGTTTATAAGACGAATATATTTAAAATATTAGTTGATTATTTATACCTTGTTATTTTGTTAATTAAAATTTCTACATATAAAAAATGTGCATAAATAAGTTCTTATGTTATAAAAACTTAGTTCTTCTCATAAACTGCTCAAAGAAATTTCTCTCATGTGTCAATAAGAATAAATCATGGCTGTAAACAATTGTTTGTTAGATGGCTTGTTGGTGTGTTTGCAACATCAAAACCCTATTTAACGGCAGCTTAGCCAATAAAATAAATTTGATTTAAAAATGCGATCATTTTTAAGTGATTTAACTGGGCCAAATGGGATACAAGAGAGACCACACCGCACCACACATGTGGTTTTTAATACACAAACACACTTCAAGATGTAGTTACGTTTGAGTGGTGTATGTGAATGGTATAGAGAGGTGGTATAGAAAACGATAAATAAATAGAAAATAAACAAACACCCGCTCCATTAAAGAAATGGACCAAAGAAAATTTCACTTTAATATCATCAAGTCAAGTCTATGCCTCTTGTTGGTTATAAACAGGCATTTGTTGTGTACATGTGTGTATATTTGTACATGTGATATTAGTTGTTGCAGTTGGCTTTTTTTATAATATTTAGCCATAACTAGAAATGGACACATAAATTTTAATGTTAAATTTATCCTTGACTTGTGTATAGAAATGTCCAATGTTGATGGAATTTGTAACGCCTTTCTTTCCAGGCAGTGAGGCTAATATAGCGTTTTAAATAGAAAACATTTATGTATGTGGTTTTAAAAAGTTTTTTTTGAAGACCTATAGGTTTATGTATATTATATATCTTTTTTTGGTAAAGGTTTCTTTAAATAAAACATTTTTGGGAAATTTTCTATTTTTGGGAAATTTTCTATTTGTGGAAAATTGTCAATAAATTTTTTATGTTCCGATGTTTTTTGATAAATTTTTGTTTTAATACATTTGAGATTTCGATAAACTTAATACCTTTAGATAAAAAATATCAGCTGGCGTATTCATAAAAAATATTTTTGGATTATCAGAGGCTTATTTGACAGATGTTGCATAGAAATTCGTCAAACAAGCCTTCAATAAAACTAAAAATTTTTTATGAGTTCAATAGCAGGTGTTTAACATAAAAAATGAGGATTTTTAAAAATGTTTATTCTTGAAACATTTAAATAGTACAAATTTATTAAAAGTATGTATTGTGCATTGTGCGCTATGACGTTTTCTTGCCTTTCTGGCAATATTTGAATTTTAAACCAAAATAACTGCTCTTATTTCTAGACCAAGAAAATATAAAGCCAATTTTGATTATATCGTTTTAAATCGTATCCCAGAAAATGGGATCTTCATCGATCGAAACAAATAGTAGTCGGACGTAGGAAAATCTAGACTTTAGGGCGGGTGAGGCAAATCTTCACAACCACTTCTTTTCGATTGGTTTTTAACACTCTTTTCAACATGTGGCCAAACGTTGAATATAACGATTTTTATTTGGCCATGTAGTTTGGTCGTTTTTGGCCAATGCTCGCTTTAAATGAGTCATATTTACTTAGATCGTTTGGCAAGATTTCTACAGTTCATATAATATAATACCCTTTTGGTCCCACTAAATGCAGAGTATTACCATAGCGGCACAGATATTTGACTTTGATATCGATTCAGTAGGTTTATCAGGCTTCATATATGATCTCTTATGCTTCGGGTTATTGTAATGGATCCACATTTTATCGCAAGTAATAATTCGGTGAAAAAATGATTTTATTTGAAAGCATTAAAAATCATCTTTCAAAGTCTCTTGACTTTAATCGGTATGACACCAAAATTCACAGCTTTAACTCCTTGATAAATCCTGCTGCTCTTAAACGTCTTAAAGTCACTGCTTGAGAGTTTCCTAATGCTAATGAATATTGCTGTAATGTTCAAACTTCTTGATCTTCAAACTGTTTTTTGCTGACCTGATCGACCTTTATCTTTCATATCAGAATTACCAATTGCGAAACTCAAAAAGTATCTATCGCATGTTGAAATTCATAGTCATCATAACCTTGAGAGTCTTCTAATGCTGTTCATAGACTTGCCTAAAATCTTAATGGAATAATACTTTGTTTTTCAAGCCTGTTGATCATCAAGCTTTTTGCTAGTCTGGTCGATCTTTATCTTTCATATCAGAATTAGAACCTCCTAATCGCACGCTGAAATCCATGTAACCTTCGGTGATAAGTTAGTGTGCTTCAGCATTATATATTTATTATTTTTTTTAATTAAAGATATAAAGCAAAGATTTCCGTTGTCACAAAATTCGACGGTAGATATGTACCCTTCAAGATGCTATCTGTTGTGAATCCTGCGATTTTCAATTATACATAAAAAAATGTATATGTTGGTAAAATAAAAAAAGGAAAGCTTAGAAATTATTTTTCAGTTTAAAAAAATCAATTACTCGTATAACTTACGCGTTTTTATTTAAAGGCGAAATCCTTATGGTTTATTTTGTAAGAAATAATGAAACTGAAACATAAAAAAAACTTAACGAGATTTTAGCTAAAAGTGAACTGTTTGGTTCAGATACAGTCACAAACATTTTATGGTTGCCATTTACAATTCTGCCTTTTTACGGGTAGCAAGCATATCATGTCACTCAGTTACTCACTTAGTTTAAATAATAATCATCCAAAGTACCACTGTAGTTACACAATACCATTATGCATATTTGCTTATACACACACACACTATTTTACTAACTTTAAGTGACCACCTTAGCGAATCATGCATTGATAGTGAATGGTTAACTAAAATTTTTCCTGTCGCGCCTTGTCGTCACGACAAATGTGGTGATGATGTTGACGAAAATGATGATGACGGCGTTCGTATTGCTAACGATAGCAACAACGACCAATGACAACCGCTACAACAACGACTGTGCCGTCAAGTCACACTTAAACGCATACTTTGGTGTCACTTTAGGTTTTTTTGGATTTTAGTCGGCCGTTCCGTTTTTTGCCTCTTTGCTTTTGTGGCCAATTTTATTGCCGATTCAGAGTATGTTGCTGAGTGTCTGTGTGTGACTGGCTAATGTTACGGTAGTAATTGTTGTTGACATGTTAAATGACATGTTGCTATGTGTGATCTGCAATCATTTTTGGTATTTTTGCTGTTCAGACACTTAAACATACGAATTGCAGTAATTTTTTTCGGTATTTTGCTTTTTGGCTGCAATTTAGTAGTTTAATTTTGCTGTTCTTGTTTTTTTTCTTTTTTTTGTTTATTTGCTGTTTGTCATTGAATTTTTGCAAATTAGTGTCAATGTGAAGATCATTGTTTAAAAAGGTTTTAAAATAGTTTCATAAATGTTTTGAAGTATTTTATGTAATTTTTTATTGTTTATCTGTGTCTGCCCCAAGAAATTTATACTTTTGTTGGATTTCAGGTGAATGGGATTTTTTAAGATCACTGAAGATAATTTGTAAGCAGGATGGTCAACGCTTAGGCGCGCTACTACTAGTAGATTAAAAGACAGTTGTCTAGGTAAAAAATTCATAAACATTTTTCTACAATTATGATTTTTATTGAATATTTTCTTCATTTTATTTTCGACCTATTTTTCATAAATAAAAAAATAACAGATAAAAAGTCGGTAAAGGGTAAACGTGCCTTAGGTCGGCATGTACCAGTAGTCGGCAATTTGTTTTTAAAATTTTAAATAAATAAGAATAACAATTTTTATATAAAAAAATATCATCAAGTCCTCATTCGGTGACAGTATTTGAATACGTTCAGTAGTGCTTGTGTTTTCTTTAAAAAAGTTTTGTGTGAACCTAATTTGAACAGGTGAGTAAACATGTGATTTTGAGAAATAGTTTAAATAATAAAGTTTTTAAAAACAGAAATCCTTTAAAAATTTATCAAAGCAGTAAAAATTTAAACAAAAAAACAGTATTTATTTAATTTTATTGGGTGCCGACATTTGGAACAAATAGTTTTGTCATTTTCCAATGGTCGGCATTGGGATGCTGACTACTGCTAAGCTTGTGTTGTTCCGAAGTGTTAACTAATAAAAAATTTATTTAAATTTATAAAATATCTTTTTTATCAGTAAAATATCAGGAAAAAAATCTACAGTATAGATATTTAAATTATTGAACAATTTTTTTTATTAGAAATTTATAAAGTTTGTTGTATAATTAAAAAAATATTTATAAAAAATATCTTCTAATACATAAAGTTCTCTTGTCGAGGTGTTTGAGATAAAACTCCGCCGAAATGGCTCGACCGATTTTCATGAAATTTTGTGAGCATATCGGGTAGGTCTGCGAATTAGTCAACATCTGTTTTTCATAACCCTTAACGTCAGACCTTTTTTCAAGCCCCCTCTGGTAGGCCAGGCTGCTGGATCGATATTCTTGAAATTTTCACATAATATAACTAATACTCTGGAATGATGAATAGGATACTTTTTTACCACGCCTATTTTAACGCCCACTTTTTTTATTATGTACTTACAACGATATAATTCTTAGTATTTTTCTTCAAATTGTAGACAATTTATAGTCTAGCCAATGCAGAAATAAATGTTTATGTATCGGTCAATATCTAAACACCTAAATATTTAGGGTCAGTCACCCCAAGGGACAATTTATGCCTCACCTAAATAACGTTACGACTTTAATGAAATTTTAAGCTGAGATAAATCTGCGTACCATAGAACACATATGGTTTACGTTTATATTTAATGTACTCAGAGCAAGTTAGTTATTATTAAGCTAAAACAATATTTCCAAGAAATAATTTATATGGCAAAACAACGTTTGCCGTTCCAGCTAGTATTCTATAAATTTTGAATTCATTGAAAATGTTTATTGAACGTTTTAATAGAATTTTTTATTTTGTTTTTTTTTATAAAAAATAAAAATTTTTTTTGTTTTACAAAATTTAAATTTAATACTATAGAATATTTATTTTTAACTCACATAAAAATACATGTGCACTTCCCTTAAGTTTGTACATAACTGCCTTATATAATCCTTCTATAATTTAAACATTTTTATGAACCATAAATTCATCTGTTTCTCTGTTCTGTTCTTTTAAAGTTGCTAATTTTATCAAGCACTCCTCTGATTGCAAAACGTCGAGAGAAAAGAAAAACTTAGAACTTTACCAAATTCAGTAGCAACATCAGCACTTAAGATAAGAGCGCTTTACACTTCGCGGTATAAGCTTGAAAAAATAATAAAAGGAAGGCTGCAACAACAAATTTAGTAGAATAAGAGAAACAGTTTAAAACGTGCCTGTTCAACACCCATAATATTTAACAATTTAATGACTTAAATAGTGAGTTTAAACAAAAGCCAGTAAAAAAAACCCAAATAAAGCTGAAATCCTAAATATAATACCAAGAAGACAGTAAAAGCTTTGATTAAAAAGCGAATGAGAACGGCAATAAGATTATGGCAATATCTTTATATCTGAAAGAAGATATGTGATCAGTATAGCGTGCCACCTTAAAGAACAAAAAAATGTTGCGGTATGCTTTTGAATATAAAATATTTTTTCAAGGTAAACGTACGATAATTTTTGTTTCATTATGCAAATATCAAATATAACAATTTTTTTTTGCTGTTTGCCAACAAAAGACCGCCTTAATAGCTTTCACCGACCTAGTGAGTCCACCGATATTAAGTACTAAATAAGTGCAAAGCTATGTGCGTTCATTGACGTATATGATGTTTTTGATGACAAAACGAGGCGACTGATATGGCTATGTGAAGGAAAGACAAATACCCCAGCCGTCATTATTATCTGGATTGTACAAATACTTTTTTCTAAAGTTTTATCATTCAGACTAGGTGTCTGGACTTTTGGATTTAGTTATCTCAGTTGTGGGTTAAAATGCAAAAAACATCTTGGAATATGTATAACATAGACTTTGAACTTTAAACTTACGTGGTGTCGTAAAATGGCCTTAAATGAGAACTCGATGTAAGCTGCAATGATATCTTTCACGTTGAGGAAAAACTGTTCACTAAAAAAGGCAAAATTTTTCTGTTACTTTATCGTGGTTTCTAAGGTTTATTCTGAAAAACAACTCTTTCGAAATTTTCATTTAGAGAGTGTGTTGATTAAGACTGATAGGCCTTTTGACCTATGAAATATGCGCTTAGGAACATTCTTGGCCTTAGATGTATTGGTATTTTGGATGTCAGCAGAAAGTTCTGGGAGCACTTACTAGAGAGCCACCACTACAACTGTCTGTCATTTACAATGAACCATCATAGGGAACATAGCGAAATAATCCCATTATACTTCAATATCGGGGTTTTTGAAAAAACTACTTGGACCCATGGGCATTGAAGAATCAATAATCGGTGTACGTCTGCTATACTGGTATTAAAAGACGATACTGCGATAGTGCGGGCATAGTTAAGCCAGATTTTCAGAGGCCCCTGGCTATGGGTGAATAGCCTTCTATATCTGCCCTAAATTTATTCCATCCCTATTGTTGCTATAATCTTTAAGGAGAAACATGAAGAACACTCCCATTTATATCCTACTAGCTAATACCCGGTGTGCTTCGCCATCCCAAATTTTAGTATTTAAATTATATGGCAGGTGCCACACCCACTATTGTTAATGCACCCATTTTTTCCATAAATATTTATTTGAATATCAAAGTTGCTTTTGCAAAATTTTAGTACTCTAATCGATATCGTTTTCCAAATATACGAATTTTAGTATTTAATTCATATGGTAGGTGCCACGCCCACTATTGATAATGCACCCATTTCTTGCCTTAATGTTCATTTGGGTGTCAAAGTTGCTCTTGCAAAATTTTAGTACTCTAATCGATATCGTTTTCCAAATATACGAATTTTAGTATTTAATTTATGTGACCACGCCTACTATTGCAAGTCCGTCCATTTTTTACCCAAATGTTCGTGTGGGTGTCAAAGTTTACCATACTTAATTTGAAGACTCTAGCTGCATTAACTTTCGTGATATATAATATTTAATACTTATTCTTTAATAGGGCGTGGCACCCCGCCCACTTACAATTTCAAACCAAAGTATAGCCTATAGTTCCTTCCAGACATACAGAAAGATTCTGTGAAAATTTCAAGGAAATCGGTTCAGCCGTTTAACCGTCTATAAAGCGCAAACAAACATATAAACATACAAACACACATTGATTTGTATATATATAGATTAGACAGATAAGCTGCTTTAAAGGCTCTTATCGCGTATGATGCAAGTTTGGCTCTGGTGTTGGTTCTTATCCGTCTTAGTATGTATAACAAAGTTACAATGTTTTGGCTTTCGGATCATCAGGTATATGCTGCCTATGAACGTGCTGACCTTGTTAGCAAAGCTCTTTGTATTGTACCTCCAGGGTAGACGCTGAGTTTGTTCCTCATTGAAGAGTAGACTAGGGAGAGCCTTAGGCTGAAATATTTTCTTGCCTATCTAAAGTCAAATCTAAAAGAATTCTTTCCGTAAATTGGAGAATGCGAAGGATATTTTCTAGTTTTCTAATTGGAGGCTCAAATATAATTTAAGCAAAATTGTTGTAGGTTTTGCATCATGGAAGATAAGATCGTGCAGCATATTTTTTGAAAATGCTCCTTAGTATGTAGTAAGAGATTACTTTTTCCAAAGTACGTTCGCCCTTTGGAGCGTTTTCAATTTGCTTACTCATAGGATATTGAGATTTATATAAAGTAATAACCAAAGGCAACATTTTGGCACTAAATATATAAATACTTTTGAGAAAAAAAATCGTAGTTCAATTTTAAAAAATGAAATGGTCCACTCTGTATAAATTTTACATGGATAGATAGATGAGTGGATTAAAATTAATTAACAGAAAATTCTACACCAGTCGATATTCATCAATTTGGTCGTAATTTTTTAAGCAATAAAATTTAAGCACAACAGCCTTATATGCTTTGAAGTAAGTATTTGGAATCGGTGATTCGAAAAGTTATGCAATATTTAATTAGATCCATCAAGGCAAACACAAAAGTTTATAAATTTTTAAAATGCGAAGGAAGGTTTACCGTTTTACCATGAGAAGACACATCGCTTGCGAATCATTGAATTTTATTACCAAAATTCGTGCTGTGAGAAAAGTGTGTTTCGTTAATTACGTTTCCACTAAACCGTATGCGAAGAGAATATTGTTACTGTATCTGCCATTGAGCCGTACTTTTTCGAGAATGATGAAAATTGCAAGGCTTAAACCTCTAGCTAAACTCTCTGCTTCCTTTCAAAACTAAATTATTATTGTCCTTGATTATGAGCTACTACTGTTTTGGAGTTAAGCTCTTAATCGTCTAACACAAAACAATTTTACCACATTTACAAAAAGCCTGCGTGTTCTGCTGTCTATTTCATAGTTTCAACTTTCAATGTTACTGTTTTCACAATTTAGAACATTTTCAAACAACGTACACCTTTAAATAATATCTAAAAACGTATGTTCAGTTCATTTATAGTATTTTTTTCATATTCTTCTATTGCTTCTCCATATAATCTACATGACTTCAATGCACATAAATTTCAAAATTATTTCGACTTAGTCTTAGCTGTAATAGTTTTCTGGTTTTGTGCTGCTATAAATGTTGGCTTTTAATACTTTTGCAGATGAAATTTAAACATCATTTAATCTAAACGTAAATGAAAGCCCATATGGTTTTCAAGCATAGATCATCCATATTTGGTAACGCATGCATTTTCATGATCATCATCATGAGTGCAACTACCCGCCATCAACATAATATGGCAGTATGAGTGCTGAAAGCTTAAACAAATATTTACTACAAAACTGTTGAATTAAATTTGCTGTTATCCTTCTACATAGATTGTCAGAGAGAAAGAGTGCGGACAGCCATGAAAGTGGTAGGACGCACTGTAACATAAAGACAGACAGCTTTCTCCATATGTGGCTTAGTCACGTGTAATTCAGTTTTTACTCTTTTTTATTGACCTTTGTGATAACGTTTTCATTTTTTTTCTACATTGTTTGTTCTTATGAAAATAGTTTATGTGTTTTCAGGTTTTATAAACACTTTATTGGTGCAGTTTGTGTAATGTAGAATTTTAAAATCATGAAATTGTGCTAATTTTAATGTTGCATAAATACTTTGCAATTGTTTGTAGAATTTGTTCTAGAAAATACTTTGTAAGAATGATTGGAAGTACTATTCGCTGAGTTTATGATGTGAACTTTGGAACTAAAAAGTGAACCAAATAGAAGTGAGAACTTGGTAGTGAAAAATTTCATTAAGCAAAAACATTAAGTAGTAAAACACTTAAGTTTAAAGTTTAAAATTTTAGTTTGAAAACAGACTGACGATGAATATTTAGTTTTGCTTTTACTGAAGTTATCAGCCACTAATTGACACCCATGATTAAGAGATATGACGAACAGCTAGGAGCTTCATGTGAAAAAGAAGCAGCATTTGTCTAGCATGGATTAGAGAGACTGCAAAATGATTAACTACTTTTAAATTTTATACTACTTTTTATACATTGATCTATATCTGTTACACACACTATTTACATACAATTAAAAAGGGAATGTCTTGTAACTAATTGCTCTGATGGTTAAATTTATCCTAATAGATAAATGTGATAGGGAAACAGATTGCAGAAGAACTTTGCTAAATACGGAACTCTTCTGCACTAATACTAGATATATGAGATCGCTAGATTACTGCTGTCAGAGAGTGAGTGATCACTACAAAGCACTGCATGTTATCATGTCATAATAACCCTAATAGCAACAGAGTAGTCAACTACGAAAATAACGTACTTTAACTTTTATCAACTAACTATAAGCTAACTACAAAGTAGTGCAGAAGTTACATATATTTAAAGAACCCATAAGAAAAAGAGACTATAAATGGTAAGTTGTTATTATTTTCCTCTTTATACTACATTTACACCTACACCAAATCTAGTACTTACGGGATTTTGAACGAAATCTTGTTAATTTCTACCAGATTTCCCATACAAAACGAAATCTACTTCACAACTAGATTTTGGCAAAATCTACTTAAAATCTAGTACTACTTCGTGATGCAACTGTGGTTTTTATTAAATTGTAACAAAATATACTACGCTGCACACAAAAAAATTCAATCATAATATATAAGGTGGTTGCAATCGCACAAGTACTTTATTGTTTACATTTTTTTCATATGGAGTTTGAATTTTGGAGAAGTAGAACATAGAGAGCCTCTCAGACCACCTTGTAAATAAATATATTGTTTTGAAAACGAAATCTTGCAAAATGTCAAAAAATAGTGGTGTAAACGGTTTGGATTTTAATGAAGATTTTAAATCAAATCTACTAGATTTCGCTCAGGTGTAAATGTAGTATTAGGGGTTTTTGGTGCTGGAGGTCAGTAAAAGTTGAATAAGTTAAATTTTGTAAAAAGTAATTTATTTATTAAATTATGTTAAATTCTTACATATTGCTAAAAAAAAAATGGAAAAAGCCATAAAAATATTTCAAAAAAGTGCTGACAAGTATTTTAATTAAAGTGTGTTTATAGTTTACTCAAGTACAACTAGCTTTAAGCTTAATATAAATGAAAGTCTTTAAACTTACTTTTAAGTTGCAAACTTTAAGTTAGTTGAAAATTCATCTAGGACCGCACCACTGACTATTGCGTTGGACATCGCAATGCTTAAATAGTCAGTTAGCTCCATTCAAAATAATTCAGACATCAACTTCCGCTAGTTGCAAAAAAGTTAACTAAAAGTTAGTTTGGTTGCTTATAGAGAATTAACAGTGAAACTTAATGAGCGTTGTGTACTAGGAATCCGTTATCATTCTTTAAAACAGCGTAATTAAATGTTTTATCATATAATCACAGTGCTTATGATTTACGTTTAGTAAAAATGTTGAAAAAAATTTTATGCTAAATATTTATTTGCAATTAAAGTGCAGAGAGGAAAAGAAAATCGATATAAAAACGAATATTAAACCGTTTCACTCAACAAAAATTTACCTCAAATGATCTGTTGAAATTGTGGGCAGGCACTAATAAAAATTGTATTATCATTGCGACAAGGATTAAATTAATATTTGCAACTATTAAGATATTGTACTTATTTACTTGTGAGTAGGTTAGGTTAGGTTAGATTCGGCAGCCGCCCGAAGGCATAGCTCACTTGGGTCCTCCGAGGGTCCCGTTGTGAAGCCGTAGGCACCATCGCCCATTCGTCTATGTCCTCTGGCCGTCGTTCCTCAGCCATCCTGTCCTGTTTACGACGGTATGGATCTTTCCCAGATCAACTGCGGAAAGACAAGTTTTACTTACAAGTATTCGTTGACCTAGAATCTGGCGTCTCAGTTCCCCGAATGCAGGACAATTGCAGAGAAGATGTTCAGTCGTCACCTCCTCTTCCTCGTTATCGCAACTTCTGCTGAAGTCGTTGTAAGGGATATTCAGCCTTTTCGCATGTGTACCTATAGGCCAGTGTCCGATAATGACCGCTATGAGATTCCTAAGGTGGATTTGGGGCATATTCACTGCATATTGCGTCCTATGCACATCCATGTCAGGCCAGATCTTTCTGGTTTCCAAACAAGTGGGTTCTCTCACCCATCTTTCCTTGGCATCCAAATATAATCGATGCGAGATTAGCTGTTTACCCTTCGATAAGGGAATACCCAAAGCAAAACTAGATTCAACCGAATCTAAGGCAGTACCGGCTTTTGCAAGTGCATCAGCTCTATTATTACCATCAATATCCCCATGTCCTGGAACCCACACAAGGGTAACCGTCGAATGTCTCGCTATCTCCTAAAGAGACACCCGGCATTCCTGGGCAATTTTCGATGTGCTGTACACACTCTCAAGGGACCTAATAGCCGCCTTGCTGTCAGTAAATATATAAATATCCCTACCAGATATTTCATTGTACTGAATCTGTTCCACGGCTGTCTTAATAGCCATTAATTCGGCCTGTATCGCGCTACAGTAATCCGGTAGCCTAAGGGACAATTCCAAACCCCACTGGATCGAAAAGATACCACATCCAGTTCCAGCATGTGATTTCGATCCGTCAGTAAATATCTGGATGGCATTCTCCGGAGGTCGGTGGCCGTTGTCGTATTCAGATCTATCCGGTATATTCGTCACGAAACCCGGATCGAATGCTGGTTCAGGTACCTTGTAATCAATAGGAAAAGCAATATTGATCATACCTAAAATTCTTGCATGTCCAAAATTCACATACTTCCATGTCTTTGTGGCATTGCGGTGTCCGCAGCCATCTGCTTAGCCATGATGTCTGGTGGTAACCAGTTTAAAATAGTGAACAATGCCTTAGATGGTGTGGTCCTAAGAGCACCTGTTATCATAATCGCAGGCATTCTCATAATACGTCCGAAACTGTCCTGGTGAGTAGAATTCAACAGTTTTCTGTTTATACTCCTTTTCTGGGGATACAAACATAAAAAGTGTGGACCCATGTGATGTGTTTGTACATTATCAACTTCATAATAGTAGGCAATCAATATTATTTTTTGTAAAATTTTTCAGCCTATAAATTTTAGCATTTAAAATATTGATGTTTAATTTCATTCAGATTCTTATAAAATACCTCAGTGTTAAATATAACTTCGTATATAAACCCGTAAAATTATGCCAAGTAAGCGCACTGATATGTTACGTATTTTCACAA
Organism: Phyto melanocephala; assembly: GCA_941918925.1. Taxonomy (NCBI): domain Eukaryota; kingdom Metazoa; phylum Arthropoda; class Insecta; order Diptera; family Rhinophoridae; genus Phyto; species Phyto melanocephala. Next base: position 83,078,037 of record OW799236.1, read on the forward strand.
ATATTCTTAAAATAATTAAGAATTAAGAAGTGATTATAAAGAAAATAACTGCTTTTGACCTACTTTACGCTTTTATAATTTATTTCCAATTCAGTTTATCAAATTTCAATGCAATAGAAATTCATCAATCTTTAAACTAACAATGTCGTTTCACTTTTACTTCCCTATCAATCTTGCTAATGCTTAACAAATAAACACTTTTAGTCTATTAACTATTATTTCTCTTTTATTACTATTATTATCATTTATAAAACAATTTGTTTATCACCTTGCCAAGAAAAACATTAAGATCGTTAACACCTTTTCCAATGCTTGTACTAATTAATTTTCACAAGTGTGCTGGTTTGTTTGTCTCTCAGAAAAAATGAAAAAAAAGAATAAAATAACAATAACAATCAAAAATCAAAAATCAAAGACGAAAAATTTTACAACAAGAAGAAAGAATTTCACTTGGTGTTTAGGTATAAGCCTGCAGCAAAGTTATAGACTTTATGTCTATAGAGCAGTGGTTCCCAAGAAAGAAGAATATCTAAATATGTAAATGAGTTATAGCGATTTTAAATTATTTATAATACACTTACAGGGGTTCTATTCTCGTTCTGTGAACGGTTTCTGATGAAACATCATTTGTTATCACAGGAGTGACTCCTAAATATCCTCGCTGATGACACCAAGTTTCTTAACGAACGTATCAGAATAGGAGAATAGAAAACAAGAGCAATAAGTTAACTAGAGAGAGAGATACTTCAGTAACAAGAATAATAAAAGCAAGCAAATAAGTGAATGAAACATTTTTCTACAATCGGAATGCCTGGTCATGATGGCTTTAGAAGTTATTTATTTATTTTTGGACCTGAACAATATTCTATGTTTCCCCGGTGTCCAGACGTAAAAGAAGATCCTAAACAAGTACTGCTTTGCTGCCAACGTACTGAAACGTACACATACGTATGGAACTAAGAAAGAAAGAGGTGGAAGAAAAACTCTTTCAAGCGCAAGATAAGGGCTGACAGAGTCTCTCCTGCCCTGCAATGCAGTATGAAAATGAATATTCTTGCAGAATATATGGATGATAGAATATTATTAAACACCAGAATAAAAACACACTTAGTCTATGCGGATCATTGTTTCCGATTATTTTTTTGGTAATTACCTTTTAGTAAATATAGTTTCTAAACAAGAAAAAAAAACTGAAACAATTGAAAAAAGGAAAAATCTTTTGAATAATTAGTTTTTGGATGTTAAAAGTTAGATGAAAAGTCTATTAATTATGTGCCTAAGTTCTTCACTATGATAAGGAAGTAAAACTAAGAATATAACATAACTGCAGGGTTACTGCGGAGATCAGTTCTGGATCGTCTTTTATGGACAGTCGTATAAATTTGACTTCTAAAAATGAAGCTACCATAAGCCACCAATATGATTGGTCGTATAAATGATTTAGCATTTGGAATCTCACATTCATTGATTAAAAATTATAGCCCTAATTGATGGGATTTGAGGTTATGTAAACATGATCATAAAGTTAACTGTTAAAGAGCTAAGGCAATTATTATCGTAGAGTGTTTCGATGCCAGAAATAAGAATACACGGCCAAAATTTAGAATCAAAATCTAAGATGACTTGGTATTTAACAAGATAGTAGATTTAATTTCAATGTGCATGAGCGAACTTAATTCTTCCAACAAACAGAGTCTAAAAGATGCGACTCGTAGACTCATAAGCTGCGTTAATCACTCTCAGATTTCATTTGCTGGTTCAATATTTACATAAGCAATGAAGAAAAAACTGCGAAGTCAATATCAAAACAATCAAGTTTGTAAGAGGAGAATCGGGATACAGAATTGTGACCACTAGTTAAGCTTTAGTTTGCTTTGGATCAGAGCAAGAGAATATGTTAGAGAAGTTCCTGGCAAATTCTGGGTAAGCAAGAGAGAAAGAAAACGAGTTTGATGATTAAAATGCTTTTTTTCAAAGCACTTAGTGGATTTTATATCGACCCCTGTGCGCGAAATTATCGTATGTTACGGTTTTTAAGAAATCTGCTTTTTTATGCAAATTGCTTCTACATCCATTAATCCATCTATTGGTAACTGTTTTAGTTATGGAGATAACACTATGTACATTTTATCGTATGTAACAGTGTTATTTACGTTTTTATTTTTTTTAAAGTAATAAAAACGCTCTCCTGTAAAATTTTGTCTTTGTAGCATACGATAATTTCGCGCACAGATGTGGAAGTAATACATCACATAACGAGTTTATTGGTGTTATACTTGCTCTTAAAAACATTATGATCAAAATGCTGAAGTCCATAAATTGGTGGAAAATATGCAATAATTCACTGTCCGTAATTGAAATACCAAAAAATGTTTCGTTAGAAAACTAATGTAGTTATGTGGTGCACTATCACTACAACCGCAAATAGAAAGAAATTTTTATAAATTCATCATTTGAAAAATTTTCTACAGCAGAGTTTATTTCATGTTTGAGAACTTCTGCTCTTTAGCATTTAATAGTATGTTAAAATATTCTATAGCTACAAATATATTAACACACAGTGGAGAGCACATATATCTACACATGTGATTCCTTTAACATAAATATATCGTATTGAAAACGTGTTGTATTTGTTTATATATTTTTTGCTTTCCCAATCAATTATTATGTTCTTGATCAAAAGATTTTTAAGGAGATAGTTGTCAATACTTTTGCAAGCATAAAAATGGCTTAAGGAGCTAATACGCGGCATGTTTTTTACATCTGACCTGTCAAATTCTGCACTGTTAATGCAAACATGTCGTGTGTTACCTTTAAAACATTACTTCTGTAAAAAAACATGTGTTGAGACATCTTACAAAATTTTAATTAGAGTGCGCTCTATTTTCTTCTTTTAAAACATGTGACATCAGTCGTTGGCAGAATTCTCTGCTGCTGCAAAGCAGTCAGCGTAAAAGTACAATTTTGACAGACATGCAGATTTACGTATGCCTCACAAATTTTGAAGTCAGATGTAAAAAACATGCCGTGTATTACGTGCAATTTTTTGTTTAATCATTTTCTAAAATATCGATTTTAAAACATGGAAATTTTGCGATAATTTTTAACTATATTTTTAATTTACTTTGTTCTTGTTATATTTGTGCCTTCATAAAAATAAAAAATAGAAGATAGTTTCATAAATAAATAAAATAAAGATTTTTAAAGTTTATTTCTTATGTAAGTAGGGTTGCCACACATTAAGAACAATTTACTGAAAATAAATGTCTTTTTATGAACGTGTAGTCTTAACTTTCTTAATTGTTATTTTAATGCCTAATTTTCGTTTGTTTTTTTATTCTTTGCGCAAAACAATAAAAAGACTGGTTTGCTTGCAAATGTATAAAATTCTAACAAAAATATATAATATGTAGATTGAAAAGCGAATAAGTCTAATAAAATAAAAGCATCAGAATCAATTAAGCTCAATATTTTAAGCTGTGCCGAATCTTATATACCCGTCATAAAATTCCAATTACATATAAGCATATATTAGTTTTTTGTGAAACAAATTTTCCTATTGGTTTAATTCAACGTGGCATAGTCATATAAAACAGCTGCTTGACCTAAACTTATGAGCACCAATATGTTTGATTATAGATGACTATCACTATAACCATAGATATCAATTGAATTATTATTTCTTATGACTTTGGCATTATGCTTATGTCACGGCTAATTTAAGCTTAACTCTATCTTCTATTGACATTAGCTCAATCGTGCAACATACAGTCAATAAACGAATAACTTTATAATTTCAGCAATGCGGTGTCGAAGCCTTACTTTTGAACGTATCAGCGACCACTTGTTTTTGTTGTTTTTGTTTCAATCAAATTTTGTTTTGGCAATCTCTATAAAAAGTATATATTTTTACCAGTATCTTGCCGGTAATGTACCGATTGAATTAAAATTTTCTATTAATATTCTTATATGTATATTTATACTGACATTTAAAAAACAAGTCAAGAAGTTATCTGGAGCTGGAAAATTATCTCAATGATAAAAATCGCCAAATCGCCGAAGCTTCTTTTCTTAGTTATTGACTGTGAAAAATACCATATACCATATGTTTTACATCCTGAACATCAAGAAAAAAGAAAGAATAAAATAATCTTAATATTTCTGCCCTCAACTGTACATTTTTTTGACAGCATTTACTATAATCAAAGTGGTTGATGACAGTGTTTTTATATATACAGAAAAATTAGCTTATATTAGCAAGAAAGAGTGTTACAAGCTGAATCTTGTTTACCCTTTACCAACATAATTATGTCATTATAAAAATTTTTGCATTTTGTTTTATTTTTTTAGCACAAATTCTACTAAATTGAGGTATCATTTGCTAAGACAATACTATTATGATATGTGTGTTTTTTACCAATACCATAATGGTACCATTTTTTAAAATATTTTTTGAAAACAAAAACTTGACAAAAAAAATAAAAATTTATATTTTTAATGTGGCTTTTGCATTATCGTTCCTTTTCCAACCAAGGAAATGTTTTATCCACTCTTATCGAAATTAAATTACATACGGATATAGTAAAGGCTCCGCCATCTAACGTTTTTTTTTCAACTAGTGCTTATTTCGTAAATGGTAACACTTAGCTCATGTCTGATTTGACAGATAATTAGTTTTATCCTTCTGCTGAACGAATATGGTTGTGTATACGCTTGAACAACGCTGGGAAATATTACGACATTACTTTGGCCGATTTTGCCAAAAAAATCATCTTTTCAGATGTAGCTCATTTTGATCTTGCCGGGTATGTAAAGAAGCAAAATTGTCGCATTTGGGGCACAGAAACTCAGCACGCATACATTGAAAAGCCGATACATCCAAAACGAGTCACTGTTTTGTGCGGAGTTTGGTTCAGAGGCATAATTGGGCCATTTTAGCATTTTAAAAAAAAAAAAAGAAGTTATTTGGCGGATCTTTTATAACCAAAAAATCAATCAAATCGACTATAAATAATACCTTTACTACCCTGCTTTCTCACTTTTTATTATTTATACTCTAATTAATAATTTGGTTTTCTTTTGCTTTATAACGTTTCCTTTCCTTTTTGCACTAACTCAATATAAACGTGAAGTTGGCTGCAACAAGTGCCGAAGATATTTTACTCTTATTTATTGTTTACATAGAGCCATCTTTATTATAAGTCTACTGCGCAATTTTGACTTCGTTCTTTGCACTGCTTTTATAAAAATTCAAGTCGCATAAAATCTTAGAAGATATTTTGAAAGCTAGTGCTTAAGGGAGGTTGATTCGGTAGATATAATAGGGAGAAATTTGATAAACAAATGGGAGCAATTTAAAAGAGCCTTGTGCATAAATGTAATTTAAAGAGCTTATATATATCTAATTAAAACATTTCAACCAGGGGGCATTGTTATTTGATGAAAAAGAACTTTAACAATACCTCTTGTTGCATTGAGTAAACAATATGGGAAACCAGAGTTTTTATCTGATACCAGGAAATCCAGAAGCCCTTAAGACTGGATCTATATGGGATATTCGCGAGGTACTTGTAGCAGCTGTAGTTGCTATCCAATGCTGAAATCAAAAAGCAGCAGTTAAATGACCGATGTTAGCTCTACGGCAAACAAGCGTTAACGTATGCGGTTGGTATTGTTGTTAACTTAGTTGCTTGTTCGGACTCAATTAAAGAGTAAAGCTTTTGTTTTTCTTGTATCTTCCCGTACGACTAGTTTTAGTTCTGTGGCTAAAAAACCTAATACCGTGTGACAAAAGAGATCAGATATCCTAAGAGGACCCACCAAGTGATTGATTTCTATGATTCCCATGATGTGGTTATTGACATAAAGATGTTTAAAGTTAAATATCTAGAAATATTTAGCCAGGCTCTCAAAGCACTGATATTGAATAAGACGATTATCTTTATTCCCATTTAATATTAATATTTATTATGTTACGAGTATGTTTAACTTAAATACAGATCTTATAAGGCGAGTTAAGTAATTTCAGCCTATTTGTAAACATCTCCGCCTATAGTGTAGGCTTTTGGAAACACCTTCCTCTTATTTAACAAAAAAAAAAAATCATCCAAGAAAATAAGGTTGGTTGCGTTCATACTCGTATATTGAATGAAATTTTTTGTAAAGTTTTGAATAATTGATTACATTACAGTTACTTTTACGTGAAGTCTTTGGTATTGTTGTAACAAGCTAACGATATTTATATACAACTAAACAGAACCTAAATACAACTATTTGGTTGTAGTTGTTGTTAAAATTAAATTAGAATTTATTAAATCTGTGTCTGTAGGTAAACCTATGCCTATGCACATTTATAAGTCACACTACAGGAGGGATTCAATTCATACATTTCAACTCCATACGACTGTTTTCATCTCATACATATTCATTGAATCGTTAAAGACATCATCTATTAATCAATCAAGTGCAACGAATGCAATTTATTTGACTGTCTGTGTATGCTGTTACCTCTAAACATTTTTCGATTATAATTTCTTTAACTTAAAATGCAATTAATCTTAAAGTAATAAACATTTAAAGAGTTTTAAATCAACAAACATGTAGGTCTTTTCTATTCACTAAAATAGAATACACACACACACACAAACGTATGTGCAGTGTAGAAAAGAAGTGTGTTAAGGAGAAAATGCAGGGTTATAAGAAAAAGAGAAATTTCGTTTGGGTTACTTTAACAATGGGCGTTTGTCAATTTTTTTTTTATAAAAATTAAATAATACAAATGATACTTGTATGTGAGTGTTATTGATGCATGATGTATGTTTGTATGACAGAGAAATGACAGAAATTGTTGTTTTATGGTATTTAAGGTACAAATATGAAGGATAGGGTTTGCTGCTTTCATTCATAAAAGTTTTATAAAAATTGCACTTTTTGGTTAGTTACTGTGATAGTTTTCTATGTGAAGACTATCAAGTACCAGTACGACGCTGTCCCGTCGTTGAGGGTGTTATGAGAACATCAATACAATTAATTGTACACTGTTGTTAATCAAATTTTCAATTTCATCACAATAGTAAAATGATAATTTTACGACTGTTGTCTTAATTTATGTTACAACATTTTAAATATTAATTTACAGTACTGAATGGTAACAAGCTAAAAATATTTTATGATGGGGTGCCATTTGTTGTTTGTTGATTGTGTTAGTACCGATCCTTGCTATTATGTTTTATTATTTTATTATTATTTTGATTCTTATGTACAGATATGTCATTTTTCCCTATAGGATGAGCTCCGAACATATCTGTGAGACTAAAGGCCATGACTGACTATCCTACAAAGTCGTGCGATTATGTCAAATAAAAATCTGATAGTTTTCTGTCCTACATGAAAAAATCGCAACAAAATGTGTTATTGGATGCCACTCTGTCATACTTGCTTAGAAAAAGCAACTCTGATCGCACAGAAACTATTATTTTATGAAAATTTTCAAAAGATTATCAAATCGGACACACTTGTCAAAAAATCTGTCACACATGTGCACTTTGTGTCCACACTATCACACTTTCTGAACACACATACAATTTTTGACATATCGAACGACTAAATCTGATAGTCAGTCATGGCCTTAACTATTCTTTGTTGCCTGGAGCAAGTTGAATGGATGGACGGTCATGGGGCTTTTCATTAATTTTTGTGTTGAATTCTCTGGAAAGGGGGTTGAAAATTTGTATTTCTGTAAATAAATTTTTTATTTTGTATTTGTCAAATATCAACACGGCATAAAAAATTAGGACCGTATTTTTGTAACCACAGTATTGTAACCATACAGTATTATCGTAAGCACAATATTATGTTTATTATTATATTTAATGTGTAGGAATTTTATAAATACAAAGTTGAGGAGCGCAGGTTGCTTTTTTGTATCTAAAGTACTTTAATGGTAGACCATTAAATTCAGCAGCCTAAAATATACTCCTTTATTATAAAGCCACGTTCCACCCTATTCCATTGGTAAAAACCGGCATGGAACCACCAGCTACATATATTGGACGTATTTGATTTAATAATTGATAGAAGACTCTAATTTTAAATCAGAAGAGAATCGATATGCAAAATTCTATATACCTTGGAATATTGATCCTGTACCTTATAATGATCGCACTTCCATAAGAGCACGGTTACCTATGACTAGTGGTACTTAGCCTGATCACTTTATTTAGAACCACCTGATTAGTTAAAAAATCCATTGGTAGCCAGTTTAGCATAGTGGTTGCTCTTAACAGAATTCTCTCAAACAGTGCCTGTGATATTTAGATCAGATAAATCCCTTCCACCGTACTAGATCTCTATACATATGTGTCGGTTGTACAACCATATCAAATAACCAGAAAGCGATTCTTAAAGTTATGTCCCAAGTCTTATCAATGGCCCTTAAACAAAAGAATAAGGCTATAGGCTTCGTTGACATTCTTCATTGAATGTTAAATGACTTAAATAGTATAGCAATAATTATCAACTCAGTCTATTCTCACTATTAGATTAGATGTGTTGTAGATTTCCTATTCTCAGGAGCAGAAAATTTAGGACCTTGTATTTCCTAGTGATAAAAATCAGGCCAGTATCGATAATTCATCGACTAAGCAGCTTATTGTCTCAATTTAATTCAGTATAGTTTTGAGATATTTCCCCGTTGCTACTATATTGTCAGTAGAGGCGACAGTTTTATTATCAGAAAATTTTATTCCATGAACAGGAATTTGATAGTAAAGTTCCACAAGAGAGCTAATAGAACATATTCTTACGGTGTGCATATATTGGCCAACCTATCTAGTGCAGCAGGTCAAATAGTTGAGTTGATAACTCTATTTTTAAGCAATCCCTTTATAAAGTAAAGAGTATTTAGCCTTTAATAGCAACTGTGCACTCAACATCGATTTTGTTTCTATTACGAAACCCTGGGTCAATACAGGATATCAGTTCTTTAATGTTTGTAAAGCAAACATTTCTTTACATAAACAAGGTTACTTTGGTGGTAGGCTTGTTTGTTATAATTTAAAACGTCATCAACTTTTTTCAAGCACAATTAAGAGAGCAACTTGAGGTATGTTCACATTAGCCTAATATTTGACGAAATAGATTTTACGACTTAAATTTAAATATATCCCATCTCGCTTTTATCAAATTCAGTTTAAAAACAATCACATAATATTAAACAATCTTTTTAATTATTATAGTAGTTAGGTTTACTTGAGCAAATATTTGCGAAATATAAACGAAATTTTAGTTTTTCAATTGAAATTTAATTTTATGTAGCACAACTGCAACCAGTTTTGCAAAACGGAATAATAAATGAAACTTTTTAGCAGTAGGAAGTAAATTTAGTTTAAAAAACTGTTAGGAAACTGTTTGCTACCATCTCGATCCTTTATTATAGTCACTTAGGCATAATAACAATAATGACAAAATTTATAATTTATATCGCCGGCCATTGACACACGGGCAATCTTATCGGATTTAAAACTACAACATTTTTGACATTATTTTTAAGATCGACTTCAAAAATGCAAAACTCGCTGTCGTAATTAATGAAATCTCCCTTAGGCAAATAAGATCTTGAAGTATGCTCCATATAAATAAACTATGCATAATATTTTATGTACATACATATATACTCTACATACACACATACATACACACATGCATACAAACATATCATACCTAAAAGATTGAAGAAAAACATAACTAAAACATACACTTAACATGTAATAAAATTGCGGTGCCACATTTTCAGCGAAGAAAAAAAAAAACAAATACATCTAGCTCGTAATTTAAAATGATATCTTATTTAACAGCTTACATTTGGGAAAAACGCAGAAAAAAAGACTCAAAAAGATGGAACACCACTGACGACTGAAGCAAGGAGCAACATAAAGTATGAATACAAAAGCAAAAAAAAAAGATGAAGAAAATAACAAAAAACAAACTCCAACTCGTAGAAACATGTCACATAAACATTAGGTCACCTTTTTGGCTTTCAGCAGCAACATCGACAAGAGAGGCCAACAATAACAACAACAGCAACCGTAGCAAGCAGCATCTAAATAAAATAAGGCAAATTATTTTATGTTGCTTTTTTCTGATGCTTGTACACTCTACATTAAGTTGTTATAAATATAATTAGAAATTAATATTTATTCGAACTTTTTATTTAAATTAATTGTAAATCACTTAATTCTGAATAAGGTTGACTTTCTTATTAATAAAATTTCAAAAATATTTTTTAATTAATTTACATTGTGATCATGTACGAATAATGAGAATTACTCCGATGTTAGCCGCGCTTTCGTAACCAGCACTGATGATTTCATAGTTTTAACTTTGAAATTTCAAAAAGCACCTTAACCCAAAAAAAGCACATAAACTTAAAAAAAGCACATAATATTCATAAAAAATCACTGAGTTTAAAATTGTTTATTTTTGATTCTATTTAGTTCATAAAATTATTAATTTCCATATAAAAAAATTATTAGTTCCCATCGCTACTATTTGAAGTATGAGAAGCAGATAAATTTAAAAATAATTTTATTTTATATAATACGTTTCTTACCAGTGTGGCAACCTTAATTCAACATAAAAATTGACAGCTATTAGGCGCCAGTTGACAGTTTGGAGTACCTTATTCAACAACTGCTATTGCTTACGATAATCGACCTAAAAGTCTATAGATATTCTATGATTATTATCACATCAGCACATATCATGATGCTAAAACTTTGCTTACATAACAAGTTCTCGTGAATATATAATATTTTACAAAAAGTAGGTGCTGTATGTTATATGAATAATTTAGGATATCAAGAATTGAGTATTGGAACTAAATTGCAATAAATAATATAAAATATATATTCTTATAATTTTCCTAATTAATAGTTTTCACATATTTTCTATACTTTCAACTTAATATCATTTAACAATAAGTAAATATTTTTTAGTTTTGATAATAAGATACCCCTTACAAAAATTATTTTCAATAAAAAATAATTTAAAATTCGGTATTTGGTGTTATCAAAGGAAAAAGAAAAGTAAAACAAATTCAAAATAACGCACTGGCACTGGAAAACACTTAAAACAGTGCTTACATCACTGAGGTGACAACGCTGATCAGCTTTTTTTTTTACTATTTACTTATACTCATATGCAATTTGAAACTAGTATTTATGTTACATTTTAATGGAATTAGAAAGTGGGGATCATAGCCTTTATTTCTAAATTTTTCTTTCTTACAAATAACATATTCTTCATGTTTATACTCTGATGATAACTTGTCAATATGCTTAATAGTTAACGATTTCTTTTTTAATTTTTTTTGATGGGTTTGTTAATAAGAAAGTAACCTTTATCCAGAATAAAATGATGTAAATTTTTCAAAAAACAAATTTGTAATTAAAATATTGATGAATTGGATACTTAAACACAATTATTAGGAAATTCCATATTTATAACATTTTATAAAAATAGTTTATTTTAGAAATTTTCTCAAAAATATTTTTTCAGCAGTTTGAAAAAGAAATATTAAAATTTTATTCTACTAGTATAATTAAATTTTACATTTGCCTCATTATTTCTTTATATTTTATATTAAATTGGTGTTTAATGTTTAATTATTATATTATTTCTATTTGATTTTTAACTATTGGTATTACATTAAATTTTTTAAATATTTTTATTTTTTTAATTTGTTTTTTTCAATTGTTATTTACTTTTTAAATTACATTACATATTTGTACATTCTAAACAACCATTACTTTAATTATAAGATTTTTAAAGTTGTTGTATTGGAAGGCAAATTAAGATAAAGATAAAAAAGAAATAAAAAAAAAGAACATGAAGAAAATGTCATGAAAGGAAATTTAAAATTTTATAAAATTGTTATATTTTTTTATTTATTTATTTATTTATATTTTTTTAATAGTATTTTCAAGTCAGGTATGAGTATACCGAAAACATGTGATGATGATGAAATCGTAGCTGGTTTCGGAAATTCATTCCACTTGGCTTTTATCGGAGTAATTTTACAGCATTCCTTAATACTTACAATTTAAATTCACATTAATTAAGGAAGTATAGTCCTACTTTAACTAATGTAATTAATGTGAATGATTGAATGTTTAGATGTTTGTTAGACAATCACGCAATAACTGCTGAACGGAACTAAATGAAATTTTGTAGACAGATAGACAACGATCAAGTGTATGTTACCTCATATTACGATCATCAAGAAAATCCTCTGAAAAATGCAATTAATATATTTATAATATTTAGTTAGTCTGTTGTAATCGTAATATCTGGGAAACGAAGGGGGTCAAAAAGGAACCCGTTTATGGAAGAGGTCTGCTTCGGTATTCCCCCTACATGTATGTATAGTTTGTTTTTCAAGGGTTTCGAGTATCAAAAATTTACACATACTGGCGAAAAAAATTAAATCATCCATGGTCGTCTTCAACTTCTATATTTTTGCATTAAATTCTATCCCACTAATATAATATATACTAACATAATATATAATATATTTGTATGTTTTAATGGTTTGATATTTTAACTCAGTCACTCAAAATATGATTGAACGGATTTGAATGAAATTTACTGCACATATAGATAACAAGCTGAATTATTATATAAACAGGCTAACATTTGTCCCCATAACTATTTAGATGATAAAAAAGGAGTTAAATTTAAAACAAATAGTTTGTATAAATATAAATTTATAATTTTATATATTTTTTTTGTTATTTGAACTCAGTTTGGTATATATTATCTATACCTACATACTGTCTTATTCACGAAAAATTAAAATAGTTTTATAAATATAATTTCCATAGAATATCTGTTTTATAAGCAGTTATAAATTTTTGAATTATTTTTATAATAAGACAAGTGGTTTATTTTTGATACCTTTTCCATCTTAAATACGATGTTTTGTTGTTTTATTTGTTTCTGTTCTAGATTTGGTATTAACAGTTCACTAACTATATTTATTTATGATTAGCTACCCGGTGCACTTCCCTATATCCACCAGGAAATTTTAATTTGTTAAATATTTATATTTTTACGTAATTGCCTCATATATGTACTACTAATATAATATGTTCTACTAATATAAAGCGATTTTTTAATTCAGCATATTGATTAATAGATGATTATTGACAAAAAGTTCTTAACTCATTCCTCTGCTCCGATCGTAGCCATTTTTGGTTGTTATAAGGAAATTGTAGTCAAAATTGTTCGTACAAAGTGTAAACTAAATTACGTTTATAGTCTCCTATATAAATAAAACTTTAAAATAAAATTTTTTTAGTATGGGAGATACCAAGCCCTCTCCTTCGATCCTATTCCTTTTTATCTCGAATAAGTAAATTGTTATCAAATCAACTCATACAAAGTTTGAAGAGAATAGCTGCTATAGTCCTCAAAACATGTTATAAAATGTGTTCAATTTGTATTGGAAGTATCACGCCCGCCTAAAAACTGAAACATAAACATAGACTATGACCTTTTGGAGGATAGTCCGAGAGCATTGGTGAAAACTTTTTTAGAAAGAAGTTTCGAAGAAAACTCATAACATGCAAACAGAAATATCCTCTTTATAATGTAAGTATAGAAAGAAATTCAAAATAAATATGTAAATGGACAAAGAAAACTGTTAGAATAAAGTTATATCATTCAAAATAATTTACAGCTAGATTACGGTTGAATGAGTTAATGCCAATACTTAATTTACTTATTTAAGTCCATAGAAAAAAATCCTTACAGACGTACTATAATAATAATAAATTATTGCAAATATTTTTAAAGTTAAAATTAGTTAAGGTTTTTAAGAAAATACAATTTTATGATGAACGCTCAAAATTAAGATATAAAACTAATATCTCACTACACTTCGTTTAGATTTTGATTAAAGTCAATGTGGACAAATAAATTTTGACAAATTCTACATAAAAGATTAAAATTCGCATAATTTGTAGTATAACATATCACATATAAAAAACTATAATTTCTAGAAGGACGGAAAGGATTTTTTTTCGATTTTTATTCTACCAAGAAGGAATTCTGAAGTGATATTCCCATTTAATAATTAGAAAATAAAAATATCGCTTCTAATATTAGTCTACGGCTTTTAGGATTCGGTAAGTTTTGTTAAAGTGTAGCAAATTGAACTAGGTGTCCAACCCAGACCACGATGACAGAAAAAAAACTTTACTTGAACAGATTCAGTGTAGTTTATAAATACTTGGTATTGCGGATGTCATATGATGCAATCATATTCTAATATCGGCCTTAATAACGATGTTAACAGCTGTTGCGTATGGGTACACGCAAAGAAAAAATATGGTTGTGGTAACCATAATCGAAGAGCAACATACTATGATTGAATTGTATGATTATGGTTGAAACATATAATGGCTGCCAGTTATCATTATTATGTTTAATTAAAGTATCATTCAATAATCAATATTTGACTACAATTAAAATCGACAATCTTTGCTTTTTTACAGCAAATTATTGTCTTTTGCTGCAACATACACATATTGATTGTACTTACCAATTTAATTGCAATTTTTATACCAATGTTTTTTGCAGCTTATCATTTATTTTTAAATTTTCTTTAATTTTTAAATTTTTTGTGCCTTTTTTTGGCATCTCAAACTTTTAAAATAATAAAAATTTATTCAGCAAGAAGAAGAACAGTTGAAATCAAATTATTATTAAAAAAAATCATAGCTTGATAATTTTGTAATCATACTGTTGTCTCACCTATTATTTAATTATTATTTGTAATTTTTAATGCTTTTGAATATAATGTTATTTTTGTCTGATTAGTTTTTTTTAAATCATACTATTTTTAAACGACAACCATTTTGAAATTTTTACGAAAAGTAAACATCAAATGATACAATTCAAACAAATGCTTGATTATCGTGACTAAATATATGATGAAATGAAACAAAAATAACTATTACTTGTTTCCGACAACCAAATATTGTTATAGAAACTATAATATGACCGTCGTGATCATGTCGTAACCATGGTTTTTCTTTGCGTGTATAAGAATTCTTTACACCAAGTTTTAATAAGACTTAGTACACCAATTTCTTTACTGAAGGTAAACGAAAAATGTGTATGAAAATCAAATTTCCTGTTCAGTAAAACTCTGAGATCATTAAATGATTTAACTAAATAAAGATTTACATCATTTACCGAGTAGCAGCCATTTATTAGTACATCAAGTCAATAAAAAATCGTATATAAATTTTTTAACATTAAGTTGCATTAGGCTTAAATAACAGTTATTGAAATTATTATATATATTTATATATATTATATATTATTATTAATTATTGAATTTCCTGACCTTATCCGAAAAATCCCTTTTGTAAATTATTGGTAATAATTTGTTTATCAATTTTCCTACATTTAAAAAAATTATAAAAAATCCGATTTATAAAAATAATTTTGTTTTTAACTGTAGTCGTTTTTAGAGGTTTCAAAATTCGTCACAGTTTTAGTCAAATAGCGTTCACTCAATTTGTTTGAGCGGATAGAAGAGTTATAATTTTGTTGTTTTCTTTTTAAATGCATCTGTGGCAAGTTGTTGCATGTGATTGTAATAAACATTATGCACCTCCACATTTGGTTACGAAGACAAACAAAAAAATTTTGTGTTTAACTAAAAAATACTCATATATATTGTTTGTCTCTGCCAGTTATTGGACAGGACACACTTACCCAACGGAAAAAGCCAACGACTAAAAAGCCTTTTAAAAACAGTGCAGTATTTGTCGCTTTAAGGCAACTTTTAGCAAAAGCTTTAAAATATGTCATTTGGTGTTACATAAATTGTTTAACACTCGCATCGAACATACATTTTTCTTCAACATGGCTGATGTTATTGGCGAGAGGGAGAACCAGAAAACAAGCACTTTGTTTTAAAATAATTGTTGGCGTCCGTTTTTCTGAAGCGCTTAGTTTTGTCTCCTTTTGTTGGTTTGTTTGTTAATTTCGACAAAAATAGCTTTAGTGCATTACGATGTTGCAACCAAAAACTTAAGATACAAATTTATTTCTAGGAATGAGAGAATGTAAACCGAAATAATCTTAAGATAGAATTGTTAACAGAAGAATGTATATATTTAACTTGTAAATAAAGACACAATTTGATGGCCAGGACACCTGACAGCAAACAGTGAATTAACCCTCCAAGGAGTGTTAAATGTTAGGGGTCATTAGATTAATAAATAAACTGTCCATAACTTTTTTCATAGAATTTTAAACAAACATTTTGTTATATTTATCTTTAAGGAGGATTAATTTAAATTATGTAATTATAATTTTAAGATAATAAAATTTTTTGCCTAAATTATATTTAATGTTAAACTTGTTTATATATTTTATTTGTTCTATTATATTTTATGTAAAACTTGTTTTTTTTTAAATAATTTTTTATCATAACAAATTTTTATAAAAAATTTGATACAAATTTCACTTTTATAGAAAAAATATTTAATTTTTAGGAATTTTCAATTCATAGGGTGAGCTGTCTAAAATCGAATATATGCAATTCTGCCTGAATTATTAAGTTTCCATAAGAAGTTTGTGTTAAGAAAAGAACCTTAAATTCAGGTGGATCCAGAGGAAGCAAAAATCATTTACCAACCCCCATCCAACCAAACCAAATTGTTTTTCCTTTGATAAAAAATGGTTTTGCCACCCATAGAACAATTCATATATTTTAATAACAACTTATCTCCATAACGCGTAAGCTGGATCCGCGTCCGAGTACAGGCTACACTTAGCGAAGACTTTTCCGTCAACCAAACTTAAAACTAATATTCTGACAATTTCTGGGTAAAGGATTTTTGACTTTCGTATTGTTAATATTCGCATATTTTTTTCGGTTTTTTTGTTACTTGTTTGAATACAAAAAACATTTTCTTGACAATTATTCTTTGAGAAATCTCGTTCCTGTAGTTCATGCAAAACTGCATATTTGCCTTAACGTTTTAAATTAAAATTGCCCTTTTTTGTTTTTGAAAGTTAAAACGACATTTACTTATGAGCAGAGAATTTTTCTGTGTTAGACATTTGCAAAATATGATTCTAAACGATGAATGTGTAAAAAAAGATATGCAAACTTGTCATAAATAGTATTTAATTTATATGAGGGTGTCACTACCCCTTTTCCGATCCTTACTATTTTTAGAACTTGTAATTAGAAAACTAATTTTAAACCGAATATAGATTACTGGTATTAGGAGTACACCATCCGTCCTATAACTTTTGCGCCCGTTAAATTCACATTGGAAGATGGCGTTGGAAGTAATAAGGAACAATTGCGTATAACATTAAATATAAAATCTAGACTACGCTACTACTTCTGTGGTCATTGTTCCTATGTATATGATTGTAAAGGGTATTTTAGATTCCATACGGCCGAATATAGGTCTCATACTTGATATTTTTAATTTAGAACTATATTTTGTTTAATTAAAGTTAATGTAAATTATGACATATGGGCATTTCCATGTCATCGTACGTGACATTTGTACTCCTATAAAGTGGAGTAATTTTTGCAAAAGTAATAGTAACTGAAACAAAATGAGATCTTTATGTTCCATTTAAGAAAAAAAATAATTATATTCGAATCATTGTTGTCTAAAATATCCAGAAAAATAAGAATATATCGTACGTGACATGAAACAAAAGTGATTTTGAGGTATACATGGAAATATGAAAAAATCTGCGAATCTTGGGATGTATTTTTTCTTTTTTTAATTTCTTATACTAAACCAAATATTTTTCTTTTAAAATCCATCATAATTAATTGAAAACAATTTTTAAGTGATTTTATAATAAATTCAAATTAATATCGTTCGTGACATATTGTACGTGACAGATTTTTCTCTAATAGTATTCTTAGGTAATAAAATTTATATTATATTTAGAAAAAAAGTTAAATTCTAAATTAGGTGCTCTTGCGACTGTTCAAATACGAATGACGGAGACAAATAATGTTTTTGCACTACGGACGTGACATTAAAATAACATCCAAGGGAAATAAAAAAAAATACCGCTAGTAGGAATCTATATTTTCTTTTTTCTTATGGATCTTGTTAATCGTTGTTGTTACAGTAATTTTAAAGCATATTTACAATTACAATTTATTTTTACAATTCAGTCGCTAAAAAAAATAGTTGATTTCAATTCGTTAAAATAAGTCAAAGAGATAATCGGCTTAAACAATTATTATTGCTCTTAAAATAATTTTATAAGTTCTTAATACTTGCTCATAGTAAAACTTGAGTGTTTTTTTTTTTTATCAATAAACTTATATTGAAAAACTTTCAAAAATTTTTATTTTTACAGTCGTGGTTGACATATTCATGGAAATGTTCATATAACAAAATACTTATATAACAGATTTTCTCAAAAGCCAAGCAAGTTGAGAAAGAAGAATAGACAGAGCAAAATTCTTAAAATATGAGTTTTGTATTCTACACAATTCGTTGATTACGGACAGTTCTTTTGAAAAGTTAAAAAATAAAATCTTACTTAAGCGGATTAGTTAAATATATTTAGTTTTCTTACGATTTATTTAGAAACTGCTATTTAAATATATTTACCATTCACTAGCTGATATAATAAAATTCAACCTTTGCCATTTGTTAATACTTCAAAAGTCTTAATGACTCTACTTTAAATGCAAAAATAGTGCATAAAAAAAACCTAGAAAGTCTAACTAAAAGCACAATATCGAGTTGTCATTTTACAATGACAATAACATTAAAATGATAACAACTTTTACTACTTTTATTATTTTTTTTGGCATTTCTATACAAAACAATTCTTTAGTAATGTTGCATGACAATCAAAGCGCCACATGACGAAGACCAAACAAAGCAACTATTTCGTCCTACCAACTCGCAAAAAAACAAGCACTTAACAATAAAATGACAACAACAGCAAAAAAGACAACGTTGTCAACATTGCATTGTTATTTGCCAATATTGGCACTGACAATGACATTGTCGACCATACAAGTACAATTCAAAGTCAAAAATTGCCATCAAACGAAAGGTAATAACGAAGCACAGTAATGCTATACATTAAAAAAGTTTTTTTTTAATACAGAATTCTCATGAATTTAATAAAAAAAATTTATCGATTTTTTATTCAAAATTTGTCGGGGCTATTTGTGATATATGGTATTGTAATGACGTAATTATGCTTTGTACAGTTACAGTGTCTAAATACATATATTTCCTAGTTGCAGTAATTACCAAATCCCCAACACTAGGTACCACAATTTTGCTGTAGGGTATAGAATAAAAATCAATTCTTGCTTTGTACACATGTTTGTAAACTAAATATATTAAATAAAAAAGGCATCAAAAAACTACACAGACAATTTTCAAGTGGCCATTGTCTTGATTTTTTTTTTTATTTGGTCACATTTGCTAATGTAGGTCCACTATACACATCACATTAAGATAATTTTTGGAATATAAAATAGTAGATTTTTCTTTTTACTGTTGCAACTTGCAACTGGTAGGCTGCTGTCCTGTCCTCAAACAACATTGTTTTCACAATTTAACATGTTAATATGATAGACATTTTACTATTTGTTTTTTGTCGAAAACCTTTTCCTTTTTTGCTCCTACACCGAAATTTTTAACCGTAATGGGCAAGCATTTGTTGGGAGGTACATTTATGAACGTTTTTTGTCAGAAAACAATAACGAAATTGATACGAGTATCTCAGTAAAACAGTAATAAAAATTTATGATCTTCATAATACACAGACATTTACATTCCATTTCGTTGCCGGTAGGAAAGATAAAAAAACATTTTTTTAAATTTAGTTTAACAACTAGCAAGCAGCCAAATTTAGTAAAAAATCATAAATATTTTAAAGTTTGCATTAAATCAAATGTTACAATTTAAACAAATGTTTTGAAAAAAAAAAAGATTTTGTTTTGAAAAGTTTTTCTTTTGAAGTAGGGAAAGTTAATGTCATACACTATGAAATAAATTACTAATTGGTGGTGTCGATTAGCGGGAATGTAACCATGCAATGACTTATTTATTATTGTTAATTAATAGAGTATTCATAACAAGTAAGAGCACTATATTCGGCTGTGCCGAATCTTTTATACCCACCACCAATTTTGTGTACATTTAAAGCACAATATTTATTATTTGTTAATCGCTATGGAATAATCTCTTTATAATAAAATATGTATCACTTTCTTTGTAGAGGGCCCATGTTGGAGGTGAACTACACCTAGTCTTTAAATTTGTTTTCTGCATTTCACTTGACATTTCTCGATCTCAAACTTACTCAATTTGATCCGTGGAAAGATACGCAAATGAGCAACGCTTTAAAGTTATTCAGGTTTTTTATAAAAATGAGCTTTCAAATCAAAATGCATTGTGTGCACTTCGTAATTCTTTTGATCAACATAATCGTTCAAATTCGTCCACAATCGGGAAAATTGTAAAAAATATTTAAATTTCTGCAAAACAGGTCTGTATAAAATGTTAAAAAATCTGTGAATGCCTTCGTAGTTCGTTGAATGGGAACCATTGCTGGTTTTTGCGATAGTATGGCATGCCCAACAATTGAGCATCAACATTGTCATTGAAAATTTGGACCATCAGATAGAGGAGTGGCGCCAAGGATGGAGGGGGCAATTTGGCCAATATTTTGTTAATACATAATTGAACCATACAAATATTATAATTACAAAAAGAAATAATAATAATTTCCTAAATAATTTGTGTTTTATTTAAATTCAACATCGGTCCTTAAAATTTAACCACCCTTTATAACTTCGATATGCTACTAAAATGCTTTTGTAAATGTAGTTTTTCAATGAAAATGGGCTTCAAAGTGGGCGTGTCAATAAAGTTTCTGCTAATAAATACAACTTCAATATAGTCCTTTATTTTCCCAAAAACTTTGTCAATAGAGAAATTACATGAATTTAAGATAAACCGTTATATGGGGGGGGTAGGCGTTTGAGTAGGCGTGTCACTTAAACTTTTTGGCACAACAATTACATTGATTAGAAGGATATATGTAGCAAATTTGATCATCATACCTCTAATTTTGGCGGTTTTATGAGCTTCTAAATTTCATTAACGGTAGATAACGTGAAAAGTGGGCGTTATAGTAGGCGTGTCAAAGTTATTTTTGCTTATGAGTACAACTTAGGTGTTTCAATATAGCCCTTTATTATTCCAAAATCTTTATTAATAGAGAAATTATATGAATTTTGGGTAAAACGTTATGTGGGAGGTGGGCGTAAAAGTCGGCGTGGCACATTGATTTTCCGTTACAAAAAAGCCTCTCACCAAAAAGCAAATTGTGCCAAATTTCAGAGTCGTACATCCAATTTTGTTGCTTTTATGACGTTTTAGTTTTTAAATATACCGAAAAATACACTGTGCGGTATAAATTTTCGTAAATTTTTATCGATAACTCCTCTCCTAATGCATAGATTTCGAATATTTCCGGGGAAAAATATTGTTTTTACTCAGGAAATATATATTCTAAGTTTCATGAGTCTATGTTGATCCGTTTGGACACAATTCCATTTTATTCGATGTTCGACGGACACGGTTTTTTCGACCTACTCTTGCTTTTCGAGCTGTAACTCTCTTCCTAATATTCCGGTTTAGCCCATTTTCAATACCGAACAAACCTTGTCTATAAGAAAGATTCTGGCAAAATTCGGTGCGACCTCTATCGTGCTTTCAACAGACGGACAGACGGACGGACATGGCTAGATCGTCATCAAATCAAACCCTGATTCAGAATATATATACTTTATGGGGTCTAAAATGGATATTTCGATGTGTTACAAACGGAATGACAAAATGAATATACCCCCACCATTTTTTTGGTGGCGGGTATAAAAAGTATTTAAGGTTTTGACAATTTTCTAAACAACAAAAGTTAAATAACCCTTTAATAAATCTGAAATATTTTTTATGAATACGGCTGTAAGACGTTATAGTTATAGTAAGAATATTTAATTATTTTGTATTTTCCGATTCCGGTACAATAAGATTTATTCTTATGATTAAAGAACAGAAAAGCATTATCTTTAATACTCTGTCTGAATATTTTACAAGTAACATTTTGAATCAGTCATACAACTGGTTGTAACAATCCTATGACATTGACTAAAAATATACAAACTTATTATCGAAAGAGAAGAGTCATTTGTTTTTTAAACATGTATCTTATTAGTATCATTTTAATATAATATTGTGTTGGTGCAGTTGATGGAGCGTTAAACTTGAAAACTCAACGAACCTGGTTCAAGTACCAGCGCTTAATGCTTGAGTTGCTGTGCTAAGTTCATAATAATTTTTTAAGTATGAATGAGGTGAATACACTCACTCAACACTCTCTAACAATAACTTATATTCAAACCAGTATACAACTATATAAAAAAGAAGTTGTTAGGGTCCTAAGTATGACAACTAAATGTCAGTTTAATCTATGAAAGGACAGATATGTAACGAGTCTGGAGTTAGAAGGAACTAGTATACTTCAAACCACTTACTAGATTTTTTATCTGCAGGGAAAATACATTTAGATGTTACAACATTTCTGAGAGAACATACTTACCTCTATGCTACAATAACTTTAATTTGAATGTTTCTATTATGAAATTATAATTTACTGTTGTGCATAATAATTAATTTTAAACTGTTTAAAGCTACCCAATAAAAACTAGATAATGAGTACTTTTCAATTGCATCCCAGCAAAAATTTATTTTGTACCGGTAAGCAGTAAAAAAAAATCATGCCTTCTTATAGCGCAATATTAGAGCGCATTCGAGGGTGCTATAAATGGAAGTCAGAAATTTCTATTAAATATATTTCATTTTTTACAAAATAACTTACTGCAACTTCTCTCGCTTACGAGGATGTAGGAATGTAAGCGAATGATTGCCTCTCTTTACTGTAGTTCTAAAAAACACATAAAAGAGACATATTACTGCATTAACCATGTGTGAAAATAGCAAATTATTAGATCATCAAAGAGCCCTACCAAGTGGGACATCTCATATAAAAATCATGCCTTCCTGAAGCAGGTTGGGAAAGGAGAGTACATTTATCTCTCCCTTACAAACCTGCTTCTGGGTGTGCAGTAATTTTTGCTGGGTAAGTACTTATTACACAATAAATTTTTTTATTGTGAGATTTGTTAAAAGCCATTCAAATTCATAATTTTTTATAATTCTCATTTAGTTTAATATGCTTAAAGTGTAAGTAATAATGTTTTTGACAATAGCGGCAAAGCATTTCATTAAAAAGTGGTGACTTATAGATTTTTACTGATTTTTAAATTTCAAATTAATGTAGCGCAGAAAAATCAACCCGAATTTTCATCCCTTAAAGAACCAAACGACTTCTGTAAGTCCATTTAGGTTATTTGTAAGCGATTTAAGTACTTACCTCCAATGATATCATTAAGATGCCAAATTGTATGTAGTGAAGAACTGTTTTTATATATTCAAATAATATTTTTGTAAGGGGATTTTTTGCTGTGTAGTTGCGTTGATATTGAGTTGCTGAACTTGTGGATGATTATTATTAATATGCGCTTAATGTATGAAAAAGTGCCATTAATATACATGAAGTCGATACAAAGAAATATATATTATTATTATATTATCTATCTACCTCTAAGGAATCTGGCTTATCTGATTTTGTTGAAAATGTGTCGTTTTAATTTGCGAACTTATCGTTAAAATAAAAGAATAAATATTTTAAGATTATCGAACAAAACACCATAAAGTTAAAAGGAAAAATTAGAAACATGATCATATCTCTTAACGTAGAGCTATGAAACTTCGAATGTTATTTCCTGAAAAAGAAAAAAAAAATATTTTTTGTCGAAAATTGCCTTAATCTATGAATTAGGAAAGTAGTTATAATAGATTAAAACTTACGAAATTAATACCGCGCAGTGCATTTTTCGGTATATTCAAAATTTAAAAAGTAATAAAATTGACGAAATTATATGTATGTTTTGAAATTTTGGAAAAATAAAGGACTATATTGAAATATCTAAGTTGTATTTATTAGCAGAAACTTTATTGACACGCCTGCTTTAACGTCCACTTTCATTGGAAGACTAAGTTTAAGAAAATATTTTACTAGCATATCGTCCGCCAAATAACTTTTTTTTAAATGCTATAAAGAAAAAAGTGTAGCTTCGGCTTTGTGGCACGTAGCGTCGTCCTTTTGAAACCAAATGTTGTCAATATCCTCCTCATCAATTTATGTGAACAAAAATTCGTTCAACATGGCCCGAAAACGATCGCCATTGACTGTAATGGCCACTCCTTGCTTATTTTCGAAGAAAAATGGCCCAATTATGCCTCTGGACCAAAATCCGCACCAAACAGTGACTCGTTTTGGGTGTATCGGTTTTTCAATGTATGCGTGCGGGTTTTCTGTACCCCAAATGCGACAATTTTGCTTGTTTATATACCCGCCAATATCAAAGTGATCAAATATCTGTCAAATTAGACATGAGCTAAGTGTTACCATTTACGAAATAAGCACTAGTTGAAAAAAAAAAGAAACGTTAGATGGCGGACCCTTTACAAAGAAAGTGATACATATTTTAGTATAAAGATATTATTCCATAGCGATTACTGTCAATAACAAAATAATTAATTCTGAGCTATAAAAGTACATCAAATTGGTGATGGGTATAAAAGATTCGGCACAGCCGAATATAGTGCTCGTACTTGTTTTTAATAAGGTTATTATTAAGCTTAATCTGCCCCTTCTCTTATTTGGAAACATCCTTTAAGTGTAAGCGCAAACTGTTTGTGTAGACTTTTTGATATCTTATCATTTCACGATTTATGAGAAGAAACCATAGATAAACAGTTTATTCGCAATAAAATTTTGTGCAAAACAGCAGTTTTGTCTACATTGATTTTCCTATTTGGTGGGTTTTAGTAACCAAAATAAGTTGACATTACGGCGTAGATGCTCTAGTTTAGGTCTATCACTTTACCTTAACAGCTAAGCAAAAAATGATACGAGTTATGCTGATCCTTTTAATGTTCATTTTTAAATAAGATGAACATTTTCTTAAAATAAGAAACTGATTACACATTTCCTATGGATTAGAAAAGAATAAACTTTTTCTACGAAAAACATTTTGTATTAATAGTGCGCATCACCAAATTTTTTTTAAATAACAAAAAAATTATTAAAACCATTTAAACACAATGAATTATTCATATTGATTTCATATACATACTGCATGTACTACGATGAAAAATCTACCTTCAATAAGCACGTGTCAAAACAAATATTATTTATTGTATTGATGCGTTGGGGTCAAGTGAAAGCTTAAGCTTGTAGTATTTTTTGTTTTTTACAAAATGTATTAAAATAATCGTATTTAAAACGATCATTTTAAAAACAGTCACAATCTCTTATGTCGAATAATAAAAAAATACAATTTGTTTTACGTTCTCAAAACACACACACACATAATCGAAAAAAAAACAATCCTTTTTATAAATATCGGTCATCGGTAAGTAATGGGTGTAGGGCGGCCACACTGACATACTGCCATATATTACGAAATCAGCGAAATAAAAAATTGGATGAAAAAAATGGAGAATACTCAGTCATTTCATTGGTTTATCGCCAAGGAAGTGGTTGTTTCTTCATCTTCATCATCGTTGCCATAAAATATTATTAAATTACAAAATGAAGACAATATTCAAGCATTGAAAAAAGAAGATTTAATGTTTTTGTTTTTGCTTTTGGAATATGCAAGTTGTTTTGTTTAATATGAATTGTACTTGTATGTGATATATACAAATGTGGTTAAAAAGTATTTAATGTCATTTTGTAGTTATAAGCTATAAAATATGTTTGGAGCCAATCACAAAAAAATATTTATATTAAAAGGGTATTGTTTACTGTAAGAGGATAGATGTATCGGTATATAGGGATTACACTCAAAAAATCAACGCTTCGTTTTACACATGTTTTGATTTGCACATTCGTAACACTTGAGCCTTGGCAGACCCACTCAGCTTTAAATATTATTAATTAAAAACAAATATCAGAACGCAACTACTGATCACTGCTGATGTCATCTAAATCAGTCAAAATAAAAATTCGATTATTTAGCTAATTAAATTATTGAAAAAGTTTATTTAACTAAAACTTACTAAGTGAATACTAAAATGTTTGAGTATATGAATATTATTCATCCGCTTTTCATTACTGGACAATTTACATAAAATATATCGTCGGGCATCGTTTCTCAATAAAACATAAAATATTTTAAACAAAAAATAATTGAAAATTGCCAAAATGCTTAATAATACAGCATTTTACTTAAAACATTTATTATGGATTTAACCAGACTATATGTTTTATAAATTTGATGTAAACAGTAATATATTGGAATTAGTTTCCTTTAATATCCTTTCCACGAGTTCTTTCTTTAATGTTTATAGTCATTAAAGAAACTTTACGTCAAGAATAGTACCTAAAGTTTCAAGTCTCTAACTAAGTGTTAAATATGTTAAAATATGTTTTCAAACTAAAACAGGTCTGGCCAGACTCATGCATCAGACGAAGTGTTAAGGAATTATTACTTCAGTCATATAGTGTTTTGAATAAGATAGAATTTTTTAAAGGTAATGGCCTACAATCATACACAAAACTATATTACATTTTAGAACATAGAATCCCAAAAATGTTTGCAGCCGTATAAGTGAGAAAATTTTGAAGTATAGTGACAAAAAAATGTAAGACCACACCGAACTTTCTATTTTTCTAGTTGGACAAAAAAGTAAGCTAAAGGTTTCCTTTAAAAATTATATACAAGAAATTGTTTTGAGTGTAAAAAATTGATAATAATTAAATAAAAAAAATGTATTATATTTTTCTGTTTTAAATTTAAAAACATGAATTTTCAAAAATAAAATATTTGAAAAAATATTAACATGTGAACTTGTCGCATTCTCAATGACGACTAATGCTCGGCGCACAATACGGACGAACGTCGAGTTTCGCCCAACACAACAAATTCGTCGGTAAAAAATCGTAGTGTGAAGCACAATAACGACGAAATAGCAACATCTTTTGTAGTTGATAAAATTGTTTACAGTTTGTGCAAAGAAAGAACAAAACTAATCGAAGAATCTAAATTTTTGTGAAACTCAACAAAATAAATATAATTTCTGTCCTAGTAAAAACTTTTTTTACGTATAAGTAAACGTTTGCAAAGAATGTAGTGGGTACGTGCAGTAAACAATAATAAAAATTTTTTTTTGTATAACAGCTCATAGTGTGACCATATTAAAAACAAATCACTTAAAAATCTTTAACATTTGCATAAACACAAATAAGAACAAATTCTTGTAGTTATCTTTTTACATTTATTTTAAATAGTTTAAAATAAAAAATAAAACATTTGTTAAAGTAAAAAGTAACTTTATTTTGTTAGAAAGTTGAGAATTAAAACCAAATATAATAAAAAATGGTCACATTGTACCAATTTGTTCGTGGTTCGCCGGCGTAAGAAATAGAAATAAATCTATTGCAGAGTTCGCCGGGTATAGCGAATTTCTACTGACGCCACAATTGTATTCATTCTCATATACACAAATGTGTTTTATTTTTGATGACGAATATTCTCGACGAAAAATTCGTCGTACGTCCCAATTGTGCGCTTAGCATAAAAGAGGTGGGGCCTACAAAGAATTGTTTGATAAAATTGGCACCTACATATGTTTTAAAAGCTATAAAGTTTACTTCTTTTAAAATAAATTTTAAATTCAGTTGTAAAGAATTAAAACTGTACTTTAAGCGAGAAAGTGGATTATAACATAAGTTAAAAAAAATTCATAAATTTTAATTTTTTTTTTTAGTAATAATAACTTTATGTTGACTGCGAAAAGTAATCAGAAAAAGAGCAAACATTTTTTTTGCAGAATAGATAAAAACTTTGCGAAAATATTATTAAGTTTAAGAATCATGTTTTTACTAATAAAAAATATGTTTTTTTTTTGAGTGTATAAACTCACATCAATTGTAAATCCAACTTTTCTCCCTTTTTTCAGCAATGATTTGTATTATGGGATTTTTATTAATATTGGTCATGGTCCTTTGGTCATTTTATTTAAGCGAAATCATTTTTCTTTCTACTCTTTATTTTTCATTTTTTTCTTCTTTTGATTTTAAAGAAGCTGCAATAATATATGACTGCTTGTTGTTATCGTTTATATCTGGAGGGGGTTATACCTGTAACGCCCATAACATACTTCCGAATTTTACCACAACATTCATGTACTTGTCGATGAAAAAATTAAAAAAATAAAATAAAAATGCTGATATATTTTTAAATACAAAAACAAAATCTGTTATACAAGGTTGTTGCTCGCGTAAGTATTTATTTTTTTTTTTTTTGGGATCTGTGGCAAATATATGAAAAGAGTTACAACAGACAAAACAGAAATTATAATATACAACGTTATGTCAACATTCAATAAACAATAAATTAATTAATTTTATGATTTAAACGGAACAATCATGTGAGTTTTTATGTTTTTCTCTTTTTTCCTTTCTGTAAAAATAAAATATTTATTCAATATTATTTCGTTTTGGTTTTGAAGCGAAAATTGAAATCTTAACAATTTAAGATTTCACTTTTAATTCAATTATCTTTTGATTTAGTTTATGCGCTATTTTTTTGTGTAACCAGGAAAACTATTAAATTATGTGTTTTTTGGTGGCAAGATGCAAAAAAAAATTAAAAAAAAAAAAAAATACAGCAGAAATCTTTGCAATAGCAAAGCAGATATTATATATGTTTGTTAACTCGTTATCACCTTTGTTTCATGATAATTTTTAGCTACTACTTTATTACATTTGCCTTCTTCTCCGGCTGATCAAAATCCCACCACTAGTTGTTGCCACTATTCACTGACCACGCAGTCATTGGCAGTGTTAGCTGCTCTGATTTCAATTAACACGCATGTTTAACTTGCTGTGTTGTGCTGTGCTGCGGCAACGACATCAGTTTAAAGTTAACACCGCATAAGCTTGTGCTTAACTTTATTTATTTTGCCTCGCTGGCTAGCTGGCTGCTATCTTTTTCATTCGTCCATGATTCATGTTTAAACGATTGCATGTGGTGGCAACACTGTATGCGATAATTAATTTCCATTCATGTGACAATTGTCGTTTGAATGTGTGTTTGTATCCACGAATTAGTGTTGCAGTTTTCAAAACATGATATTCGATATCCAGCTCAGCTGTATTATATGTTCATAACCGAATTTTATATGAACTTGGGTTCACTATTTGCAAGTGTTTAAGTAAAATCACATAACAGGAAATATAGAATTTAAATATCATGGTATAAATAAACTAATTTTTTAAAAGTAATTATTCATATATAAGATAATTGGTTTGTTTATAACAAATGTGAATAATATAAAAAAATGCGATGTTTTAAACATCGCAACGTGACCTGCTGAAATCAATTTTTAAAGTTAAGAAAAAGTTTAAAATTCTTAACAATAAAATAAACCTTAAATTTTAATTAATAAATATAACAGGGACCACAGACACAGACTGGTTTTTTTCGGTATGAATTGGATACTATTAGATTTCTTATGAAGTAGTCTCATCTAAAATTTGACAGTTTTTGGGACGAAACCTTGAGGGGAACTTCACCCGAAGCCATGCTTATGAAATAATTTTATCATATTCGTTGTCACTAGTTGTTTTACACTTTATTCGTCTATTGATGGCAAAACAAGCTAAAGGAGTGGCATGCAGTTTGACAGATAGATTAGGTGTTTAAATATGCGGATTCGTTTTTAAGTTTTTATTTGTTATTATGAAACATTTATACAATATAAGATTAGATATTTACTTTTGCAAGCTATGACCTTTTCCATTTTTCTGGCAACATCATCTTTTGAGGCTAAGAACGAATCAAGATCGTATCCTAAAGAGAACATTCTGTACCCATCAAAACAAAATGAAGTCAGACGGGATAGGACTAGACGGCTGAGACAAATCCTCCTAATTACTTCTTTATAAATACTTTTATACAGATATAGAAACATGTAGAGTATCATTGTTGCCGCATATTCTTGGTGTTTTTCGGCCAATGCTCGATACAAATCGTTTGTATTTGGTATGGATTCTCTGAGATATTATGGGCAAATTTCAGCAGCTCATTTGCTGCCACCAAATACAAAACATTGCCTTTGGTGTCATTCAAATTGGTTGGTCGAGCTAAATGTTTCGCGTTATCGTAATGGATCCATTTTTTTTATCACAAGTAATGATTTTATTAAAAAAATGATTTTCAAAGAGCATGCAGTGTTGACTTTCAAGGTCTTTCAGATTCAGTTCCTACTCGCCAACATATTTTGTGAATTCAAAAACTGTTGTAGGAGTCAAAGATTGTTAGAAATTAACTTCTCTATATTAAAGAAAAAATGCGGAAATAATAATTTTGTTAGCTCTGATCTGTGATTTATTTATACGACGTTCTATAAACATTGGTAAAATTGTTGTAGTTGTTGTATTAAAAATTCATGTAGACATTTTCAACAAAATGTTTACAACTAGTACGACGTACAACTCCAACGACAACTAAAATTTCTGCTTGAGTAGCTGCCAATGATATTGAAAACTCTTATTGAATTTTAGGGCAACTTTCATAGAGCAGTACCTCGAACCCTTGGTCTTAAAATATTGTTTGGCTGGCCTTCCGAGACATCTTACAAATTAAAGAAGTAAAGCAAAACTTCCCGATTTGTTGGCACAAAATTGGACATTTTCGAAGCAAAAAAGGCAAACATTTATCTCTTACACTATAATGTTCAATAGCTGAGTGAGAATAAATGACAGATATGTATGTACCATTCAAAGGGACATATAAGTTATAAAAGATAAAAAACCGCATTTTTAGGATATACACCCAATAGTCAAAGTTTAGAAGTATATTGCCTCCCGAAACAATTCCTTTTTGTCATATGTTCTGGGGAATTATAAGCATTACTGATACATTTATTACATTGCTTTTACTTTGGTTATCAAAGGCTGAGAAATAAAAGCTGTAGACGAGCGTTGTGCAGGAAAATTCAGCTTTACAACACCAAGGAAAATAAAACGTTCCGACAACGGATTCCGACTAAGAGTTTTATTATGGAAGGGTTGAAGTTCCCCTTCCCTTAATGTCATATTTTTATATCTATTTTAGGCAGATAATGTGTTCAATTTATTTATGCAAAATTCAACCATGAATATGCTTGTGAAATATTTTAATCCTCTAACTAGCTCTGCGATATATGGGTCTATTTATAACCATTCCTGAAAAATACCCTAAAAACGGCAAAATAAAGGGCTTAAATATTCAACAAAAATACTCTTCGTAATTTTTTAAAAATATCTCATTTTGAAGAGTGTTACTTATTTGGTGGTAATAAATTAAATGCTACAAAAAAAGGTTTTAATGATTTTCTTGATATAAGTTGATGAGGTTTTACGAATAACCAGACTGACATCAGGAACTACGAAAACACATAGTCATCGTGATTTTTTTTAAATAGTTCTGGTTGAGGGTTTTTTTTAGACTAAACATTTTTATAACACGAATTGCCACCTGTGTGTTGCAGTACATACATATAGACTGATATGATAATTGAGAGCATTTTATTTAACCAGTAGAAAGATTTTTGTCGGATCCGCCGCTCCTTTGGACTTGGTTTGTCGATGGGCGATTGAAATTGATTGATACTAACAAATTTAACAGAATTTCGTCTGCAAGAGACAACCGGAAAAAAAAACGCCCAGCATTAAATCGAAGAAAAATCCCTTAAACACTATTATTTCAGTATTTAATTTCCTTTTGTTCTTTTGTTTTTAAGTAGCGCCAAAACAACAAAATTATATCAGCTCTATGCAAGTTTATGAAATTTAAATAAAATATGGCAGCATTGTTAAGAGAATAAGTCCCTTTAAATTAAGGATTAACGGCCGTATGTAAAAGAACTTAACAAACTATTGTTACACAAGAATCCTCAATGTTGTACGCAAAAACGTAACATACCTTTAAGAGCTTTACGAGATTTAATGTAGGGATGTACCTAATTAAAACCTATACTAAGGTGAGATATTATTCTTTGCTCTGTTTTTTACGGTTTCTGTAGTCAAATTTTATGAAAAATACTTACAGAAGCAATAACTGGAGTTAATTTGTTGAACCTAAAAATGTATATAACAAATTGATTTAGAAGATTTCGTAGAATAATGAATAATTAATGAAAAATGTGTTTTGTGAATTGTATTGTTTGAGTAATGTAGATAAAATCAAAATGCTCGTTATTCGAATACGATTTCTGCTCCTAAGAAAATACTTCTTGTTGCTTCTTTTTCGAATTTATTTATATTTTTGTTTTACTGCAACTAAAAGAATTATTAAATAAATAATTGGAAGAACAAAGTCAACAACAATTAAAGTAAATTATTGCATATAGAAATAAAAACAAATTGTTTAAAGACGACTACCCGAATGAGTTTATATTCGTTTTTAACCAAAAGAAACTGCCAATATAAAAATTTTGTATTTCTTTAAATTTATATAAGTTAAAATATGTCTTCGTATACGTTGTCTTAGCAAAGGCATGCTAGTCTTAAAATTCCAAGTAACTAATATCTATTTTTAACGTACATTAGGGATTTTTTTTGCATACGGCCGTAATTTCGTATTTAAATACTAATTGATATTGAAAATTGTGTTACGTCGGAACACGATTGCATTCTTCGACGTATTTTATATGTCAATTTATAATGAAAATCTATTTACATCAAAGCTGTGTTTACACTGAAAATTTCATGTCTCGCAGTGGTTATAGAATTTGCATTTAATCCTAATATTAATTAATACTGTTAACAAATTGGACGAAATTTATTCGGTTATTCTGTAACCTTACACCATTCGGCTATCTAATGTCTTTGCTGCATGTGTGGACATGTAACGAAAATCTTCTAATCATACAGCCATTTCTAAACATAACACTGTGAAGTATCAATGTTTTATGTTATTTAGTGGTTACAGTATAATCTTTAGAAACACATGTGTATGTAAATGTGTGTAGATACATACATACATATATTGTATATAAAGTAATAGTTAAATGTTTATTTATGATAGTGGTCACAGTATGTAGCAACACATTATTGCATAAGATTTTTGTTTGAAATATAATTTATTCGTATGTAAATAGGTTTCCAGGTAATCAGGATAAAAATAAAATACAAAACTTTGGCAGAGTATAATTGCTTTAATTTCTTAGTTTTTTCCGGAGAAAAAATCTTTGTGTAAAAAAATATGTTAATTTTTCCATAATCATTTCATTTAACACTTATCAGACAGGTTGCTTTACTGAACTGTTTAATGATGATCTCGTTTTTTCAGAATTTAGCTTTTATAAAACTGTTATACTTAAAGTTGAATGTCTTATTCATGACTTATTGTCTGCTTGTAGACAAAAAAAAAAAATATACAAATATATATAAAATAAATTCGAATTTTCTGCTTTTGTTCCTTAAAGTTCAATGTATAGTTCAGGTGTATTTTGTTTATTTTTCGTACAGACTGTAAAATTTTTTAAAAGCGTCTGGCTGGTTGCTCACCTTTTGATTTTTTCATATAATTATCTGTAGAGATTGTGGTGCTATTGTAATATGTATATTGTAATAAACTAGAATATTATAAAGAAGCCTTAATAGGGCATCAAAACACTTTTAACCTAAAAATGGACCTTAAATTTGAATTTATTTTTTTTTTGCTATCTATAATACTAAGAGACACCGGGACCGATTTAATGAAATTCTTAACTTACAATTTTAAAATTGTGTTAACTTGTTAACTGTGGGAGCTGAGTATCATATACACCATATACCTTAAATATGTTATGTTCCGATATGTTTCTTCAATTTTTTAGACGGATGCTAACACGGTTTGGAAGGTTTAAAATGAAAAGGTACAAGATGGACTCTTAGCGCATACAAATACAGCTTATATTCGGTAAGTTTATCTTTTCAAGGGGCAATTATTTTAATTGCAACTATAAATTTATATTATAGGTGCCTTTAAATTATATTTTTTTATTGCAAATAAAAATTTATGCATTATGCAAAATAACGAACTCTGTTCTAACTAATGTGTTGCTATCTTTCTCTCAAGAAAACTTCCCCATAAAAAAGTTAGCAACTCGTTAGTTATGCATAAGTAACACCCATACAAAGTCTAATTTATGATTGGTATTATTGTGTGACGGAGCTATATTACGCTATGAAATGACGACTTACACAGAGTTTTAGATATCATTTTATATAGGCTGGATCATCTAAGGTTCTAAATTTTGTTTTTGAATTTGAGGAGTTTTTCGGTAAAGTCGCTTAAAAATATTACGGCAACTATCATACGGAATCAAAGTTGTAGATTAAACATTCTTTTATTAAATAAATTTCTTGGAAAAAATGCTTTTTAATTTTTAGCAAATAAGAAGAATCAAATTAAATTATTATTTATGTATTAAATATATTTATTACTAACCAGTGCGCTTCGCCATCCCCACAAGGTAATGTTTATAGTTTTTTTTATAATTTAAAAGGATTTTTTGATGCAGTTTAATGATATTTTTTCAGTTTTCTAAAACTTGTTAAAGTATCAGTAAAATTTTTAAAAATTCTACCTCACTACGTGGATAATGGAAAAAGAGGATATACAATGCTTTATCCATGAAAAATATTTTTTTTAATGTTTTAAAACTGTTTCTTGTTTTTGTTTTTTTTTGTAGTTTGCATTTAATATTTGCAAATAGCAGAAACATTTTGTTCTACTTCAATGTGAATAACATTTTTCATGTATTCTAATTTATAAGTGCAAACGGTGGCATTAGGAATGCCTGCCTACTCCATATACAAAATAGTTATACTTTAGTGATGTGATTCAAAATACATGCAAATGCATGGACAAATCTTGAAGAATGTATTAAACAGCATTATTAACTCATGAGACATGGGTTTCTTTTCATCACCTGTGCATGCGCTCCATACACTTATTGGAATTGGGTGAAATATATTATTATACTAGAAAAGCCCGGCGCGCGTTGCTACGCACCTTAATGAATAAAAATGCATTCTGAATTTAAATTGAATATCAAGTGCATAAAGCTAAAAATTATAACTTGTTTTAATGGGCGTGGCACTGCCCACTTTTCTAATCACGAAACTGTATAGTCATGACAGCTCAATATGTGTGCAAAGTTTCAGAAAAATGGGTCCAGTGCAAGTACCTCAAAATTATAAATATTTTAATGGGCGTGGCTCCGCCCACTTTTTTAATCACGAAATTATATAGTCATGAGAGTTCAATATGTGCGCAAGGTTTCAGGAAAATCGGTCAAGTGGAAGTAGCTAAAAATGATACCTAATTTTTTATGGGCGTGGCCTTGGAATGTGTACAACAACTTGCCAAAGTTTGAGTCCGATCGGTTTTACAGTTTTGGAGTCTATAGCTAACACACACACACACAGAGCTTCACAGGAATTCACTCTTGGTAGCATTTTTGCATTTAGTGCAAATATACACTAATTTTTTGCTACCAAACGTGAGTGCATTTTTCATGTGTGTTGCAAACTTATGGCAACGAGCTGATTTTTTAGGTATTTAAGAAACAACAAATAAGAGTCTGTGTTTTAATATTTTTCGAAAAGAAAGTTAATTAATTTTAAAAAAATTACAAGGCCTAAATCAACGGAAAAATATAATAAATATCACAATTTTTTTGGTAAAAAATGCCATGTATGAAATTGAATTTGTGGAGATTTTAAATCCTAATAGCAAGTAAATTCTGTATCTGTTGTGCAAACTTGTGTGACATTACTTTGCACTGATTTTTAGTTGTGCATATTTGCTCAAGTTATGCAAATTGCAATTAAATAGAATTTGTTTTTGTAGTCGTGCACAAGTTAAATTGTTTGCTAGACTTGCACGGTCTGCACGACTTGCAAGGGTAGTTTGCATCAAAGAGTGAGTTCCGCTATAGATGATATAAACACGTACTTTCCAATGACACGTTAATGTAAAAATCATACATGAACCACTTCATCTTGGGTTGAGCTCATGCATTCAATATTTCTTGAGCATCTTTTTTGTTTTCGCTGAGTATTTATTCGGAGTTTCAATTTATAAATTTCATATAATGTATTGTTTTTGGCTTAAGTTAGTTTTTTATATAAGTTATTTTACTTCCTAAACCAATTTAATTATACTGAAAAAATCAATCTGATATTTGACTTAGTAATTGTCGACTAGTCAAATTTTCGACTAAGCCCGCCATCATATTCATTTGCAGAATCTTTATCTGAATTTACAGTTACAGCAGGTGGCTCAAAAAAAATATTTCCACTGCCAAATCATAATCGACTTCGATAATAGCAATCGGTTCTTAAAGCGTCAGACCCCTAAATAAAATGCAAGGTATTTCATAATCTTATCTCTTAAACGCCTAGCGTGATCATATGATCACCGGATATTTAGCGTGAGATTTTTCTTTTATAATAAATTTTTTTAAATTTTAATTACATTATCAATAAATGAGTATATTAAAGATAAATAATATATATGTACATACGTAAAGAAAACAAAATATTACTTACTTAAAACGTATATCAACAACTGCGTTGTTTCAGCATTCAAGACTAGTGCGTGCTTCCATGTTTCACAAAGAAATAAATCTTTGAAAACAAATCCCCAAATGCAGTTAAAAATAAACACTAAGCTGTCTTCAGTGTGAATCCCCCTTTTAAAATAAGAACTCCAAACCTAAAACGGGTACAAATACTATTTCAAAACTATTTCGTTTTGCGTGATCATGCATATGATACAAAGAAAGAAATAATTTAGGAAAATGATAAAAAGTAATTATTTGGGAGATTTATCAACTTAACTCCGTGAGTTTAGAAGTCTTGTCTATGTACATACATATATAATTTCTTAAGTCATCTCTGTTTTTAATAATTTTGCAATTTATTAAAGGCTTGGTGCTTCGTTATTTACAATGTTTAATGTTTTTTTATTTTTTTGGTAATGAAATGAACTGGTTTTCCCGATTTACCATATACTTCGATAAACCATGTGAAAGCACGCTTTAGGAAGATTAACCCCAACCAAAGAAAAGTCTGTAGGAATCATAGGGATGCTTGGTATATTTGCAGGCCGATGAGAAAAATTGCTGCCATTAATTTATCTTTTAATTTGTAAATTGGTAGCCTTGTTCCATTAAACATATTAGCAGGGTTTAAATTTTTTAAAATCATGATCGCAATCCCATCTTTAAAAGATATTTCATGAGATAAAGTCAGAAAGTCTCTAGCGAGTTTTAAAAGTTCTTCTGGATAGTGCACTTCGTCCTCGATGTTAATGACAGTTACAATCTGTTTATATGTTTTAATTTGGCCAGGAACTTTTTGTATAACGGAATTAGCGATATTATTGCACCTCCATTAAATTTTTGAGGTTTGGAGAGACAGCATCTATAAGATGTTAGATACACAGTTTTTTTAAAAATAGTTTTAGTAGTTAGTGCAAAATGTTTAGGAAGAAAAAAATCATTGTCCAAGCTTAAGTAGGTGTTGTGGAAAATCATTATTTATGTCTCCGCTAAAATGAGCTTTGGTAAATATATGTCCGCAATTTCATCTTCTAAATGGAATTCCATAAAAGAGACGCTTTAAGGTATGTTTGAAGGATATCTGCTCGCGTCCCTTTTGTTACGATAAGGGAGCGTTAATTAAAACTAAACAGAAGAAGCAAAAGTTACTTCGCCCATAATGTCATTGGAATATCAAAAGTCTTTTAAAGTGCGGTTAACCGTTTTAACTTGGGCTTGTGACTCATAATTATAAATAGAGGTGCTTTGAGTGAAAACTAAGCAAATTTTTTGCTATTGTAATAACGAATAAAAATAGTATAAATTAGCGGCAACGAAAAACTTTTTCATTTGCTTTTTAGTGCTATATTCTGCCGTGCCGAATCTAATAATACTCTTCACTCTTCGTACGCCATATTTAATTTTAAATTCTTATATAGGTTACTGCATTATACTTGTCAAGCGCTTTTATTTAATTCCCATATTATTTAATTATTAATTAATGGGGTTAAAAAAATTTCCACTATTTTGTTTTATATTCCATCTTGGATTTTAACTTTGTCAACGGTTACTGTATTCCACCGAATAAGTTCTTTCGGTTAATACTATATTGAGGGGGTTGAAGTGGGTAATTTTTTTATTACTAGATTGGATTTTAAATTTTTTATAGTGTCCTATATTTTGCTATTCAGGGCCTTTCTTGTGACACCCATATTATTTCACTATGTTGTCACAAAGCTGGAAATTATGTTTGCCTGTAACTTTGCCGGTTAATTACCGATTTATCCAAAATTTTTTAAGAAAATCGCTAGAGGAATACCTACAAATAGTAACAAACGCCTCTCTAAATTAACCTGGTTTGTTTGCTTATATCTCAGAAAGTTATGGGACAATCGTATTGCATCTAAAAAGCGATTTATTGCCGGATATTTTCAAAAGATTGACTTAACACATACTTAGATCTGAGTAACATGTGGGGACTTCTAAAAGTTGATTTCAACCAACACTCTACTATTCATAAGCTTTCAGAAAATGTATACTTTGTGGGGTCGAAAATCAATATTGTGGAAATTGCAAGTGGAATGACAAAGACATTTATATGGATGGCACCATAGGTGATGGGCATAAATAGATAAACTGAAACACTACTGTTAAGCTTATATCTTAAGAGATGGTAGACCGGTAATATCGATTCATTCCCGAACTGATACAATTAAAGAAAATGTGTTGTGCGGATAACAAAAGGCATGAAAGAGTATATGTACATACAAAGGGTATATTAACAACAAACTAAATGGTGGCCGTTACACACTGTAACAACAACAAAATATATGTGCTTTGCATTCTAATTTTTTTTTCATTTGTTAGTACTTTGTCTTGTTTGTATGGAAATTTGGTATTAATTATGTCTAATTTACATTGATTAAAGAATACAAATTGACCCATCATACGTTATGTTTGCTTGACACTGTAGTTCATAAATCTATTAAAAGTTTATAGTTATTTTTACTTTTAGGAAGGGTTTAATGACCATAAAAAACGTAATTTTATGGTAATTAAAAAACATTTCTGGACAACTTAATGCACAGAGAACTCTACGTAATCATTTCAGTCGTCTGTTTTTTCCTCTACACAGCTGATGATGTGATGAATTGTATTGTAAAAGTGTCAATGCATTCTGATTATTCTTAATTGATCATGCAAATTAGTGGTATGTCTTGTATTATAAATGAGGTATTTATTTAAAAACAGTATTCCATGATATCACAGAACAAAAAAAAAACAGATCTAGATAAAGTACCAATTGTTGCCATATGCACTCTCAATGCATGTAGTGTGTTTTTTTTTGTTAATCTTTTTTATATGTATCTTTACTAGAAAAAATGTTAATTTTTTAAAAATTAAAATTTTTAAGACACTTTTTTTGTCTTTCTTTATTTTCTCTCACAAAAGAAATGGGGTTCAATGTATTGCCTCCTGCTACAACAGCAGCTTTTAATTGTATCTGGTGAAAGAGTCCAGTTGTTGTACATATGGTGATTTTTTTGAATTCAATCTGTTTTCTAGCTGTTTGTAAATATTTCAAAAGTTGAGATCAATCACATTTATGCAAAATACTTATATAACCTTTAAGAGTGACTTTTTTTTTGTGAATATAAAACGAAAACGTACATGTTAAATAATTTTTAGAATTTTTCAAATACCTCATGGAATACATTAATCTCAATCTTAATTCTAATGTAAAGTAGAGAAAGAGTATCACATTCTTTTGTTGTAACAAATAACAATCAAATTAAGGGTATTCTAAGTAAGTTAAGGAGTTTGAAACATGGAGGCACAAATTTATATTTGTCAATTTTCTATACCAATAAAATAAATTCATATTCATTGAAAAAAAAAAATTACGAAATTGTTTCTTCCCTAGCATTTTTTTAGACAAGGAAATAGTTTAAAAATAGTAAATGTCAATTAAGAATTTGTACAAAAAATTGCCAAATTGAATTTGCTACAGACAACACCCGCATTGCTATCAGGTTGACTTGCCTTCACCACATACATACACATGGACATTTGTAGAAAACTTTCACTTTATTAGAAGAACACTTTTACTTTGGGTTTTTGCATATAAATTTTATTTTTACGTAAGTTTTGCATGTGTACGGTTTTGTAGCACCAGATGCAGTTATATTTCTTTTCGTAAATTTGCATATTTACTTACGAGCATAGATATTGAAAAACTATACATAACATGTTCATCATCTGGTCAGAGTTCTTAAAATAAACTGTTTTGAAAAACGGTTGTTGTTTTTTTTTTCTTTTAATAGTTCCGGATATTTGTTGAAAGAAAGTGTGTAGATAAATTTTGTTATTGTTCTGGGTAAATAATTCATCCACAACGTGACTGTGATTTGGAGCAGTAAATCATTTTAAATTAAATAAAATTAAATGACGCATAGGACGCAAAAAATAAATAATAATATCAGCAGAAGAAACAAAAATTGTTCTTTGTTTTCGTTTTTTTTTTTTTAAATCAGGCAAAGTAAATGAAAAAAATTTATAAGTCACTATTTTTTATTGAACTTTACTTCGGTCCTCATAATCAAGCCGAACTGGGTCCACATCTGTTGTAACCAAATTTCACACCAGCATTACATCATTGAACATTAATACACTAACCCGTATGTGAAGAGGTGAGAATATTGCTGCCTTATCGGCCAGTGTCAATGGAGACCGTATTTCTTCTCAAATGATGAAAATCGCAAAATTAATTAAACGATGCTTACAGATTTTTTCTTGCACAAAATTGACGAATTTAACTTAGTTGACATGTGGTTTAACAAGATGATGCAACAAGCCATACGGTACGAGATAGCAAGAACCAATTGAGAGATGATTTATACGAGCAATTAATCTCACGTTTGGGAGCAAAGTTCATGCGTTTTGAACACACTAGACTATTTGTCGAGAGGATGTGTGAAGCCTCTCATATACAGGGACAAGGCAGTCATAATTCGCACCCTAGAAGGGAACAAGACATAAAAGACATGAAAATTTTCTGTGTTTTTTTTATTTAAAAAACTCCAGTGGTTTATAAATCACACGGTTTGTTAATATTATAAATACTATTTAAGAGTTTTTAGATATAAAAAAGTTAAAAAACTCCCTAAAGGGAAATGAGTGGAGAAACAATTTTTTGGGCCATACCTATAGAATCTAGTAACGTGATTGACTGATCACGAAGCCCAAAAAAAGCTAGCAAAACTAAGATTAAAGGTAAAACCGGGTAAGATCGGTAGCCTTATATCTAAACTAAAAATTGGTACAGATTAATTTGAAAAGGAATTGTAATCTACTCCAAATATAAATAATATAAAGGGAAAAAATTTATATTGTAATCAATACATCGTAAAAAAATGTTTTAATGTTCTCATTTACAAGGAGTAGAAATTTACCCTTTTTTGCTACCTATTATAAATAAAACTTTTTTTATAAAATAATATATAATATATAATGAATACTATTACCTAATGGTATACTGATAATTATTTCGGTAAAATTTTTGAATACTTAAGGGGTACAAAAAAGGTACCGAAATGAGGAAAATTTATTTAGTTCCTAAATGCTGGGCTAACTTGAGGATTTCTGCAGATGTAAAAAAACTATGTAATTAGTGAATCCCAAATAAGGGGCAAAAGGGGAAAATTGCGGTAATCTTCTTAGAACAGATTTGTTTTTATGCAAAAAGAAGTAAATTTTTTCACTTTAAATTACTTTCATAACATTATTTTTTGAAATGATTTTTAACTAGAATTTTGGAATTAGAGATTTATTTCACGTTGAGATTGAATAAGGTATGTATATGCGACTCAAAGGAAACTTTTTCTCATTTTTATTGAAGTTTTTGTATTTTCTAGGTTGGTGGAGTAATAGTGTTGTAATAAGGTAGTAAGAATTAAAGTTGAGAAAGGCACTTTTTTGAATTTTCATGGTACTTTTTTAATTACTTAGCTTATTAATCTCGACATTGCTTCAAGTTGAAATTGAATATTAACAAGTAAGAGCGCTATATTCGGCCGTGCCGAATCTTATATACCCTTCACAACGTGTAGTCATGCAATAACAGTGGTTTGTGTCACCATTCATCCCATATGATATACGTACATACATATAAAAACATACATATATAAAAACGTCCCATTGTAAAATTAAAAATTCACGTTGTATGTTAAAAAAAAACAAAAAAAAAAAATTTTTTTTAAAAAATTTAAAAAAATTTAAAAAAAAAATTTAAAAAAAAATTATTGTGTATATAATATATATAAAACAAAAAAAAATAAAAAAAAATAAAAAAAAAAATAATAAAAAATAATAATAAAAATATATATAATATATTAAATAAAAATAAAAAAAAAATAAAAAAAAAAATAAAAAAAAAAATAAAAAAAAAAATTAAAAAAAAAATTTTTTAAAAAATTAAAAAAAATTTTTTTTGGCTCAGCTGGGATTCGATGCCACGTTTTCTCTAACCAGTATACACGTTTGTATGTATGTATGTTGTTGTTGTAATGTTGTTTTTGTGGAAAAAAAATCGAGGTGGTCGTGGGTTTTTGCTCATATCTCAGTTGTTTATGTACCGATGTTTCTGATTTTCAATAGCGATCTACTCCCGAATATTTCTGATATTTTAATACCTTACCCGGGTCCAACCTATGTCGGGGGGCTTCAAAAAGTTGATTTCAACATACACACGGACAGACGGTCAGACGGACAGACGGACAGACGGACAGACTGACAGAGCTTAATCGACTCCCCTATTCATAAGCTTTCAGAAAATATGTACTTTATGGGGTCGGAAATGAAAATTGTAGAAATTTCACACGGAATGACAAACCTATATATACCCTTTTTCACTGTGTGAAGGGTATAAAAAGGAAAACTTAAAGATAATTTTTCTTAATTATTGTACTTTTTGTATTTTATAAGTTTTTTAGTCTAGAGATTAATAACACTGTGCATGAAATTGACACTTTTTTTTCGTGACAAGCTGGGCACCTAGCGTTTTAACATAATTCGGGTACGCTGAATCCAGTGGTGCCCACGGTTTTTTAAGATTGGCTCTGGTTTTTGAGATATACCGTTATTTCGAAAATGGAGGAGGTTGCACAACATATGTTCGCGTAACTCAAAAACGCTTTAGCTTATTGAAAAAACTTAAAAAACCGAAATTCCGCAATAAAATTTCCTTTAAGAAAAGTAAAACTT
The DNA here is from genome assembly GCA_941918925.1 of Phyto melanocephala. Classification (NCBI taxonomy): domain Eukaryota; kingdom Metazoa; phylum Arthropoda; class Insecta; order Diptera; family Rhinophoridae; genus Phyto; species Phyto melanocephala. The sequence goes on from OW799236.1 coordinate 83,121,611, forward strand.
CTTTCTAACATTTGCAGTGGTTTTAGAAATATAATTTTTTTTTGAAAAAAAAATTAATTTTTTTATAAAAATTTCGAAATTTTTATTATTTTAAAATTCATAAAAAATTTAAAAATTCAGCTAGGCTTCTAATTTTTTGCAGACATATAAAAAACAAAGCTGCAAACAAAACAAGCTATAAACAATTAAAATATGTTTGCAACTTTTGATTTTATTCACAAAAGTCGACAAATTTTAATTAATCTAAGAATTTCATAAAACGCAACATTTGTATTGGGGCCCCCCTAAGGGATGGTGATAAAGGGAAAGTATAATTTAAGAAAATGTTAAGAACAAAAAACATTGGAGGTCGGTCATACATTTTATCCCCCTAGGAGTGAATCCTAGGCCTTAGAAACAAATGATGGGAATGAAAAATAAAGTTGCGCAGGTGCAAAATAAGCTATTTGTGATTAAAGTATGTCTACAACTTTTGATTTTTTCAGAAAAGATGAAATTTTTGAATTTTTTATATAACCAAACTAAAAATTTTTTGTTGTTAAGTAGTTTTTATTTAGAAATTTATTCTTCTTCCTCCTGCAGATTCCAACAAATATCCCCTAATAGCGAATCAAGTTGTTTGCCGCTATACCAGTGTTCGAGCCTGCGGTTAGCATATTTTTGATTAAAATTCGCCAGTTTTCAGACCGATGATTTCCTAATACATTTTCTATTACTGATTTCACACAATTCCAGGCCAATAGCTCGATATCATTCAATGCAACCTCAAATTGATGGTCCTTCATAAGACGGCGAATGTCCGGTCCATTAAGAATTCCTGTAAAATAGAAACATTATGAAATGAAATATAAATCTAATTTAATAAAGTAGTTAGAGTTCATACCTTATTTTACTTTCATGCCGCTTAATCGTGGAAAAATTCGGTGCAATTCGGTAAAAGCAACACCATCTGGGCTCAATGCTTTTATAAAATTTTTACAATACCCAGTTTGATGTGGAGTGGAGGAAGCAAAATCTTTTCCATCGACACAAGTGGTAATTCAATAACATTGTTTCTATGCAATCTGCTTTCCTCACGTAAAGCCCAATCCCGTGTATTGTACTGGTCGCCATCGAAACGCGTATTCCATAAGCACATGAAGCACATATTTTTAGTATAGCCCAATTGCATGCCTTTTAAAAGAGCTACCACTTTTAAATCTGCGCATATTTTCCACTTGTGGTCTTCATATTTAATTAATTGTATTATTTTTTTCATTGATGCGTATGTCTCTTTAGTATTTGTGCTAAGTGCTATCGGAATAGGACTTTTTAAATTAGTGACATGTAGCAAAACTGCTTTTAAGCTACTTTTGGAAGAATCAATGAATAAGCGCCAATCTCCAGGATTATATTCATTTTGCATTGTTAAAACCAATCCGCGGATGTCAGTACAATACGCAATAGAATTATTCTCAATAGATTTAAAAAAAGTCGTAAATCGTCTATGGCGATTGATAGCCCCGTATGTTTGTACACCTGGTGCTAAAATATTAGCTCGTTTTAACTCTTTTGCCAAGAGAATGCTCTGTCTTTGAGATAATTTTAGACGCCGTACCATTATATCCAGACGATCTTGCGTGATTTCATTGTGACTGCATGGAACCGTGATGCATGACGGTTGATACATTGAAGTAGCTGGGCTATCCGCTTCAACAGAATGAATTATTGAGGGAATATGTTCTGTTGGTATATGGCTACCCGGAACAGTAATTTCATCAGAATGTGGCAGCGGAAATCGAGCATATGCTGTTTCAGTATAAGACATATAAGTCATTTTTCTTCTGTTTATACCCGCTGTATAATTTATGCACGCATAACACTCATCTTCAACATGAACTATGGGATCTCTCCAAATCATTGGAACACCAAATGGCATGGCGTCTCCATTTTTTTCCCACTTATTTAAATGGTAAATGCAGTGTGTACACACTATTGATGGTGTCCAACTCTTACCATATATAACACTTAAAGAAAAATATGATTCATACAAGGTACTTGTTTCAGTAGTGATTTTACGGCGACTTGGTATATTTTTATATTTCCCACACACATAACAAAAGTAATTTAACTTTTTACACGCCTCCATCTTAGATATTTCAATATAACTGTTTAGATACAAGACTGTCAGAGGCTTTAAAATTCACTAATCACTTTCGCAAGCACTTTCCATATGACAGTGAAGGGGTTGAGGAACTCTTATTTATACTGTAATTGTTTTAATCAAAGTACCAGTCGAGACCTTCATGACCATGTTTTGTAAAAAAAAAACCAGGACGAATAATATTTCTAACTTTTCCAGGTGTAGATTTTATTGTCAATTTACCGCAGGTACCCAATAATTTGAAATCACAGATAATTGAAAAATACTATGTTATAATTTTTAATTCTAAGAACCATACAAAATACCGTTGTACTTCAGTTCCATTACCTGCTCACCTAACGAAATGCTGTATCATATGTAAGGCTCGTTGCATTACAATATTGGGTACCTGCGGTAAATTGACAATAAAATCTACATTTTTTAACCGATTTTTATGGCTTGCGGATTTTTTTATTTTTAAGATAAGTAGTTCTCAGAAAAAAGTGCAAAATGTTGAATATTTGCTTTATATTTTTTTTAATTATATTTTTAAATTGAAAAATATTACGAATTTGGCACGAAAAATTTTTTTTATCTCCATTAATTTTTAAATAATTCCAAAACGATAAGAGATAGAGAAAACACATCTTCTGGTGTTTTACTTTTGAAAACCGAAACCTAATTTAGGGGAAAAAATTTGGCACGCCCATAAAAAAAATACCGATCTGATGGAAAAAAAACCGATTACGGATTTGAGTTCAGCGCATCAAAATCCACATAGACCACATAGTTTTAATTAACGGGAAGAAAAAAAAATTATTTTTTGTCGAGCAGTGTTATTTATAGCTTGTTTTGTTTGCAGCTTTGTTTTTTATATGTCTGCAAAAAATTAGAAGCCTAGCTGAATTTTTCAATTTTTTATGAATTTTAAAAAAATAAAAATTTCGAAATTTTGATAAAAAAATTAATTTTTTTTTCAAAAAAAAAATTATTTTTCTAAAACGACTGCGAAGTTTTACTTTTCTTAAAGGAAATTTTATTGCGGAATTTCGGTTTTTTAAGTTTTTTCAATAAGCTAAAGCGTTTTTGAGTTACGCGAACATATGTTGTGCAACCTCCTCCATTTTCGAAATAACGGTATATCTCGAAAACCAGAGCCAATCTTAAAAAACCGTGGGCACCACTGGATTCAGCGTACCCGAATTATGTTAAAACGCTAGGTGCCCGGCTTGTCTGTTTTTTCATTAATTATAATTAATGACTTTTGATTAAAATTAAGATTGAAAATGACACGAGGAAAGAGGTATTTTTTCATTTTATGAGACTTTTTGTATATTCTAAGTTTAATAATTTCGAATTTTTAAATTAGGGGCTACTAATTCAAGATAAGATTGAAAATAATATTAGGGACCCAAAAGGTAATTTATACACCTTTCACAGTGAATGTCAGGATATATATAGGTTTGTCATTCCGATTGAAATTTTTACGAAATTAACTTCCGATCTCATATTATCTGAGAGCTTATAAATAAGCATTATCCGTCTGTCCGTGTGTATGTTGAAATCAACTTTTTAAAGCCCTCTGACAATGCAAAGACTAGTGTAAGGTATTAAAATATCACAAATATTAGGGAGCAGACTGGTATTTGAAATCAGCTATATCGCCTTATAACTTTCTGAGATATAAGTGAATGAACACGACTGCCTCTGTTTATTTTAAATACAAAAAAATAAAATTTTCCAACCCTAAGATAATTTATAGACACAATTGTTACAAGTTATAAATTTGATATGTCTTTGAAGATTTTCATGAAAAATGTTAGAAAAATTGGTCACAAATCGGAAAAGTTATAGGCAAAAATTATTTAAACATATATATATTTTTTTAATAAATAAAATTATTTTAAACTCCAAAATATTTTGTTACATATTATTGTTTATTTGTAATATTTTTTTAATTTTTTTTTAATTTTTAAAAATTTTTGTTAATTTTTTTGTCATCTCAAACTTTTAAAATAAAAAAAATTCATTCAGCAAGAAGAAGAACAGTTGAAGTCAAATTTTTATTAAAAAAAAAATGATAGCTTGATTAATTTTTAAACATACTGTTTAAAAATGTATTTTTTAATGCTTTTGAATATAATGTTATTTTTGTCGTCATAATTTTTTTTAAATCATACTAATTTTAACTGATAACCATTTTGAATTTTTACGAAAAGTAAACATTAAATGATACAATTCAAACAAATGCTTGATTGTTGTGACAAAATACATATATGATGAAATGAAACAAAAATAACTATTACTTGTTTTCGACAACCAAATATTGTTATAGAAACTATAATATGACCGTTGTAATCATGTCGTAACCATGGCTTTTCTTTGCGCGTGGGAATCAAATGAAAGGGCTTCACCAGTACTAAAACTATTAAAGAAGTGTTAAATCAAGGATGACATCTGAAAAAAATGGTGAAACAAAATTTTTTAACTCCATCAATATGGGATCAAATGAAAGAGTTTGACTAGTAGAATACAGTTTAATTATGTAAAAATTTCATTGCTACTTGTTTAATTTTTTGGTAGTTGTTATTCTTTGTAAATTTATACATCAAGATTTTTAAAATTAGCGACTTGTTCTAAGTCTCAGTTCTAAAAACACCCAAAAAATATTTTTTATATATATTTTTATCATTTTAAAGACTAAAATGATTCATACCATTTTTAAAACTCGAGGCATACATCCCTTGCAGAAATCGTAGAATAAACAAACTGCAGTTCAATATCCTAACAATATCATTTAGTTGCTATAGTTTTATTTTATTTATGTTTAAATAATGTTAATTAATGTATTTGTTATCAATGGGAACAGAATATCTTCCTTTAAAGTATGTAAACTTTTCGATGAATATAACGGATAGCATTTTATTCCCTTCAAATAACTGTGAATAGTGTGTACAATTTATTGAGTATCAAGGTGCTAATGACATCTGGCTAAATGCAATTAACATAAATCCTTGACTATAAAATGAATCGAAAGTTGATATGCAACTTCCTTATAAGTAAGATTAAATTTAAATTGGAATTGTTGAACTGATAATTAAAAAAAGTTATTCGATAAAAATTCCAGTGGAAAGTTTATTCTATCTTGCTTCACAGTAAGTGTTTAATAAAGCGACAATTTGTAATGTAAATGAATTAAATATTTATTAGGAAAGTGGAACAATACTGAACTAATTTTAAACTATTGATTATTTAATAAAAATAATTTTGATTTGTAAGATTGCAAATTAGAAAATATCTGCAATACATTTTCTTTTTGTTTTCCTACAACAACCTGATTTTTACACTTTTAAAATATTCTTCGTTGCACACATGATGCAAATGTTGCAGATCTTGCAAGTCTTTCATATATTCTATTGCAAGCGTTGCTTTTAAAAATGTCCAATTGTTTTTCGTATTGGAAATAAGTGCTTGTGTGGGAAATGTAATTTTAGTGTATATTGTTTTTGTGTTGCTGCAAACTTAAGAATATACTTGCAAGATCTGCAACATTTGCATGATCTGTTTGCAATGAAGGTTGATTTCCCCTAATATCTTTCTTTTCTTCTTTTCAAATATGCAAGTGCATAAAGTTTTATTAAGACTCTAATAAAACATTTCTAATGGGAAATTACAATTCAGATAGAAAAAAATTTAATTCACTTTTATGTTAAACAGAGAAAACAAATTCAGTGGTGATAAAAAGAATTATTGTCAATAATAGTGTTCAGATGTTCTTGTAACAGCTTGACTGGTACAAAATGTTTTTTCTAGGGTAAAAAAAAATCTGGTTGATACCGCTTGCTTTGAGTTGACAATTATTGATGTTGTTAGAATCGAAGCACTCTGGAATCCACACTATAGTCAACACTGCAAAAAAAAAAAAAACAAAAATTCGATTACCACGACGAATCTGTTTTCCATGTGTAACGACAATAACCCATTAACTTAAAAATGACAGCGATGTAGCATAAATCTTACGAATAAGCATTAAGAGGCGCAAATAGTTATAATAGTAAAAATTGTAGGCAATAAAAATGATGAGAATCAATGATCATGATGTTGGTGGTGGTCATCTATGAAGAATGCAAATTTGTTGTCTCCTTCGAATTCTCTTCTTACACTCTATCACACTCTTTGCAACTATATTTAGATTTTTGCTTCCAAAGTCTTTAAGGAGAATACTTTAAAGAAATAACTGAGATTACAATCATAACATTTTTATTAACATCACATGCCATCATCATCATCATCATTAATGTGGTCATCATATAGAACATGTAGGTTTATTTTTAAACTAAACAGTAGAATGTTGACTGTACAGGTCGCTAAATTTTTTCTGGCTAAATACGGGAATAATAAGCAAGTTTCTACGCTTTTTAGTTTGCTTTGAATGTTTCCAGCTTTTGAAAAATGAAGGACTCAGGCACTATTTGTTCGATTTGGTCAGAGAAGTGTTGCTCTGCAAACCCACGACAGGTATTCACTTATGCCCAATTGACATGTTGTGTGCACCATATAAATAGAATAGAAGAGAAAGAGAAGCAGACCAGTCCAAAGTCTATGGCGGGAATCGAACCCGCAACCCCCAAATTAGCAGACTAGAATACTACTGGTTAGTCCACCGGGGTTAGTCGGGGGTAAAAAAAAACTTATAGCATAAACATACTTTTGTTGAAAAATAAAGTAGACTACTAGAGAATGTTCAGATTATGGAAAAGTCGTTGAGTTCGACGATCTAGAATACTGGTTACTATTTACACTAGAAAATATGATACACTATCGATAACATCATAAACTATACCAAACTTTAAAAACTAAAGAAGACTAAAATCTGAGATATAAAATGTTGTCTGTGGACTAATTTAATAGAATTCTCCTCTTTCAATTAAGAACGTGACGGCTAAATAAAGTGTCTAGTAGCAAAAGTGAACATGAAATAGCATTTTAATTTGCACAATTTAACTTAAGATTACAGGTGAATCATTTAAACAAAAACTTAACATAATTCTTAACTCTAGGTCTATTGCAGGCAAAACCTTTTTATATGGATCAGGTGGGTTCATTAAAGACGTAGGCCATGTTAGGCGAGGGCGACCTGTGTTTCTTCTACCCAATGGACTATGTTGTCATTTTCTTTTCATGTCCGATACATATTCATTTCCGTCGCATCACCTCTGCGTTCAATTTTATATTTATGTAGTAACTAAATCCCTAATTGCTAATGATATGGATGATGGATTCCCCTCCGGTAGTTTTGCAGGAAGGCTTGTAGTCTATTGAAGATTATGCGTGTTACCTTCCACGTCTAGCTGCTATTAGATTAGATTTCACACTACAGTTAAATATTAGCGGAATTCACTTTTGGTAGCATTTTTGCAATTAGTGCAAATATGTACTAATTTTTTGCTACCAAGCGTAAGTGCATTTTTCATGTGTGTTGCAAACTTTTGGCAACGAGCTGATTTTTAAGCAATTTAAGAAACAACAAATAAGAATCTGTGTTTTAGTATTTTCCGAAAAGAAAGTTAATTAATTTTAAAAAAATTACAAAGCCTAAATCAAGGGAAAAATATAATATCACAATTTTTTTTGGTAAAAAATGCCATGGATGAAAATAAATTTGTAGAGATTTTAAATCCTGAAAGTAAATATATTCTGTATCTTTTGTGCAAATTTGTGTGACATTACTTTGCACTGGTTTTTTGCTGTGCACATTTGCTAAAGTGATGCAAATTGCACTTTAACTACAAAAACGTCGTGCAAAAGTTTAATTGTTTGCTAGACTTGCACGGTCTGCACGACTTGCAAGGGTAGTTTGCATCTAAGAGTGAGTTCCGCTATTCTTAAATTTTATTTCGAGAATATTTACACTCGTCCATGAGAAGCATAAGCATTCCTCGGTTTGTGGATGTGATTAGTCACACTGCCATCTGCTAAACCTTATTTTCTGATCAAGCGAAGTCCTCAATGATGTCTACGTCTAGTGTAATTAGATTAGAAGGGGAGGTCTTGATCCTCATATCTTTTGCCTTAGGAATAAATATTTATAAACCCATTTTCTTAATATTGCCATGTAATCTGTAATTTTTTTTTTGCTTTACAATTATTAAACACTAGAGCAGGTATATGTTATTATTATAATAAAGGACTTGGAATCCTTAAGTTAAATGCCATTGTAGCTGATCGCTTGCATGCAAAGTTAATTAAGTCATTATCTAGTCAAGTATGAACAGATATAGTAGTGAAGAAACAACGTTTGTTAGTTTTCTTCGCCTCAAATCATGAACTCAACACGTTTTGGCTTCATTTGTCGTATTTTGATAAAGTATTTTTTGCTTGAATACCAATGAATTCATGGCGTCTCTGTGAAAAGGGTGCTATGGAGAGTTCCATTTACTAGTTTGTTCGAAAATAATACTCAAAGAATTTGCATGATTAGCTCAAAATTGATTCTCTTTAAAGCCAGCTTACTCTCGGTGTATGCTTTGTTTCGCTACCTGCAAAATTTATAATTTTGTGCATTGTACTTTGGAATATTTTACTTCGCCAGTTTCTGCAGTCAATAGTGTCTGTTTTTTCGGTATCTTAAAAATTATATCCTTTTTTCATCGAAAGAGAATATTTCCAGTGCTCCAATCAGTGTTGATTAGGTGCAATATATACTCGGTTTGTGTGGGAGTATATTGTAATAATTCGTTGAGTTAATTAGATTTACATGCTACAAAAGGGATATTTCTAATGATGGCATAGCTTTCTAGGTTTATTAGGTGTATGGAGCTTTACGGTGATTGTTTTGGATATTCAAAAAATTTTTTCCCTCTTTCCAGATGCAATATAAGCTGCTCTAGTGTTGTCTGGCTTGTTTGTGTTTTTCTTCTCTTTAGCTACTCGCTGGTAGTAATTAATTTCACTATTTTGCGCTTCCAAATTGCATACTCTATATTCTACTGTAATTATGTGCTCTTCATAACACAGTACAACACATGATTTGCCAACTCAATTCTGTGAACTGTATGTGAAATTAGACCCAAAAAGAAGAATTTCTGCATCATTCGTTTTGTCTTCTTACCTGCGATTTGAAGTTAGTATCGATTTGAAGTTAGTACTATCGTATAGGGGAATTTATCACGTTTTAGGCCCTGTTGTTTGACATAGCTCGACAACCACTAGCCCAATTTAGTTGAAATAAATTTTAAAAAATTAAGAATTACAATTCCCTTAATCTGTTCATATATTGTTTTCCTATACAAGTAACACTTTCGAAGTTAAAAATGAATGTATGAAGGGAAAAAATTATTTTTTGCCTAAAAATTTAAATTTTTTTTTTTTTTAAATACATAAAAAATCCAAAATGGAAAAAAGTTTCAAGTCTAGTTATTTTTTCGCAAAGTCACATAACCTATGAGCAAAATGAGACAAAGATCATAAAAATCGATGCACGCGTTTCGCTTTTATTCGCAATTGAGTAAATGTATGAATTTCAAAAATCAGTTATAGCCACCACCCTTGAATCATGAAAAAGGTGTCAATGTTTTCTCCAAATAATGTTGTGCATATCTCGAGCAAATTTTTGAAATTCATACATTTACTCAATTGCGAATAAAAGCGAAACGCGTGCATCGATTTTTATGATCTTTGTCTCATTTTGCTCATAGGTTATGTGACTTTGCGAAAAAATAACTAGACTTGCAACTTTCTTCCATTTTGGATTTTTTATGTATTTAAAAAAAAAAAAAAATTTAAATTTTTAGGCAAAAAATAATTTTTTCCCTTCATACATTCATTTTTAACTTCGAAAGTGTTACTTGTATAGGAAAACAATATATGAACAGATTAAGGGAATTGTAATTCTTAATTTTTTAAAATTTATTTCAACTAAATTGGGCTAGTGGTTGTCGAGCTATGTCAAACAACAGGGCCTAAAACGTGATAAATTCCCCTATACGATAGTACTAACTTCAAATCGATACTAACTTCAAATCGCAGGTAAGAAGACAAAACGAATGATGCAGAAATTCTTCTTTTTGGGTCTAATTTCACATACAGTTCACAGAATTGAGTTGGCAATCAATTAACTGAAAAATGTTGTACTGTGTAATGTAAGCAGAAGATCATGACGACGATGGAATTTAACAAGACAGAATCAAATTAACGATCTTGTCGTACTGTAAAGTGAAGCGTATAAAAGAAGATCATGATCATATTTATGTGCTGTTCTCTAAGGTTAAGAGGGAGTTCATTTTATGATGTCTAAGAGTCATAAAATGAATCGTTTCTATTTAGTTTTTGTCTACTTCTTTTTTGACTCCTCTTTTATGCAAATGCATTTTTATGCTTGCAAGTATAATAGGCATTTTTATAGATTTTATTACTTGTACTAAACTATTGATATGTTAAAATGTTTAGACAAAAAAACAAAAAGGAAAAAAAGTTGAAAAATGTTACTTAAGTAAGCGCGTGTTTTGACACTAGAAGTAAATGATCTTGATCATGTTTTTATTTATCATAAACTCTAGCTTTGTGCTGGCCAGTAATGGGCAAGTCCAAATGAAGAAAAAAGTGTGATATAAGACTAACATATATACAGAATCTTATTGTTTTGAACAGATAAAAAATAAAACTTTTCTTTTAATCAAATAGACATGTGAAATACTAATATTTCACTTTTTGTATTATTCCTTTTATTGTTGTATTTCGTAGTACAAGTGATGCAGCCGAGCAAAATGTTCAACATTTTATTAGTTAATTACTGCATATAGTAACTGCAGATCAATCACAAGCCTCTTGCTCAAGAAGTAGGCCAATATAATCACTTGCCGCGAGCTATTGATTAGTCATAGATGGATCCGATGTAACGACTAGCTGAAAAGGAGCAGCAGAGCATATAGTAACTGCAGATCAATCACAAGCTTCTTGCTCAAGAAGTAGGGCAATATAATCACTTGCCGCGAGCTATTGATTAGTCATAGATGGATCCGATGTAACGACTAGCTGAAAAGGAGCAGCAGATTTTTTAATAAGGGTCGATTAATAATCAAGCTGTTCTACATACTAAGATGCATCAGACCTGCTTTAGTTTTTAAGTCCACAGTTTTGTACAAGGTGGCCGTAAAATCATCATCCTATCAGAAGACGTTATTTATATTCTATATTTCTATCTATATATATAAAAGTGAAACTCTGTGTGTGTGTGTTAGCTATAGACTCCGAATACTAGGTAGTGTTTATGGGTGGAAAAAAATGGACAGGGCCACGCCCATAAAAAATTATTTATCATTTTTAGCTACTTGCACAAGACCGATTTTTCTGAAACTTTGCACACATGTTGAGCTGTCATGACTTTATAATTTAGTGATAAGAAAAGTGGGCGAGGCCACGCCCATAAAAAAGTTTTTATTTTGATGTACTTGCACTGGACCAATTTTTCTGAAACTTTGCACACATAATGAGCTGTCATGACTATATAATTTTGTGATTAAAAAAGTGGGCAGGGCCACGCCCATAAAAAAAATTATAATTTTGAGGTACTTGAACTTGACCGATTTTTTCTGAAACTTTGCACACATATTGAGCTGTCATGACTATACAGTTTCGTGACTAGAAAAGTGGATAGTACCACGCCCATTAAAGAAGCTATAATATTTATCTTCTTGCACTTGATATTCAATAAAAATTCAGAATGCATTTTTATTCATTAAGGGGCGTAGCAACGCACGCTGGGCTCTTCTAGAAATACGATAAATGTCAGTTTTGCTTTTACATTTGTTATGTAATCGCGTAAGACAGTTAAAAGTTTTTATTTATTTTGGAAATTCTAGTCATAGAACATCAGACAACAACTTTTGCAACACCTTTCATAATTGTATCTCGGGGAATAAGGGGCTTTAGATATGATTCCGAGTGAATAGAAATTGGGGGAGTTTATTTCAGGCTTGACCAGAGTCCAATCTTATAACATAAAAACCACTAAACTACACTAAAAAAACAGTCAATTTCAATGCGAATCGAATAGTTCAGTTCTTGCAATTGAACTTATTTTCTGTGGTTATAAATTTTCTATTGCAAAAATCATAATTTCTTAGTGCCAACTGTAGATTTATATTTGTAAACTAATAATATCAAATCGAAGCTACACAGAGAAAGTAATACATATTTTAGTATAAAGAGATTATTTTATAGCGATTATTAATAATAACAAAATGCAACATTGTGGTGGTGGCTCACAAAAATTCAGCACAGCAGAATATAGTGCACTTACTCCTTATTATCTTTGGTTTAATATTATATCTTTCTTTATTTGTAATAAGAAATATCGTACCGTACAGTGGCGCCTTTTGACTTTTTTCGTTGCAAAAATCATAACTTTTGAAATAATTAAGATATTTTAAAGATTTAAAAAGATAATGACAGAGCACACTTGAAAATAATGTTTACAAAGTACTGCTAGAGGTACAGGGTGCTCCAAAAATTTCGTTTAAAATAGGATAATTTTTCCAGTTAAATATTAATATGTTTTTTTAAATATAAGTTTTTTATTTGTATCGCAAAAATACATATTTATATACTTTGAATATTTATATCTAAATAAGTTTATATTAAGTAACTAGTTTAACCCGGAGCGCTTTACAATGCACATTGTTCAAATCCGAAAGTTTAGAAAAAAACAATCTAATATAACATGTTAAACCAATATTAAATTTTTTTGTTTCTATTGCAGAAACATATTTTCAAATTATTTTTAATATTTATGCTATAGATATAATGTTATTTAGTTTATATTTTACTTAGCTAGAATAATTGGTTTTTATGAGTTAGTTCTCTTTAAAATAGTTATCAACATTGGGAGCGTTATCTAATAGATTTAACATATCGGGGCTATAATTATATTCTTTCAAATCCCTTCGAGATTTTACATGTCTTCGTGATGAAATTAGTGGGTCTGAAGAGGCCGCCAACATATTGAAAAGGTCCGCATTCTGTCTAATCCGTGATATTTTGCAAGTATTCGTGTATCTAAATTTTTTGTAGTCTTTGTTTTTGCATTCCTGGGCTTTTTCTGACAACTCTCCAATCGGTAAGCATTGATATTCAATTAAATTTTTACCATGAGCCAAAATCTTATGAACCGTAGGAGTAAGTTTCTTCTCAGGGTACATTTGAGCTAAAAGTTGGGCAGTTTTTAATGCATAATCATCAAACTTTGGGCCATTTACCATTTCTCTAGAGTTTATAACATTTAGGATAACTGCCAACCTTTTTATAATATTATTATCGACCCCAGTAATTCGGGCTGTTACCTCATCATTTTCAAAAAATGCTCTAGACATATTACCATCGCTAGTATTTCCATACCCCTGCTTTGGGCAGTCTACTTTCAGCCCAAGCTTCTTATGAAATTCATTTTGTATAATTTTTTTTCGAGCAGATAGTTTTTCTTTTTGTGTTGCGTTCATATCAAAACATTCACCTTCACGCGAAATTGTATACGCTAGTTTTAAAATAAGCTCCATGCACCTAATTCTGGCATGTAATGGAGAAATTCCATATTCATAATTTTGCTCATTACTTGAGTCATAAAAATTTTGAAAGTCTTTCTGTGACTCTTTGCAAATTGCACACTTTAAAGTTGACGAGGTATCTGTTATTACATTTAAGACTTTGCCATCAATCATTGTAAGAAAAAATTTATAATCAATCGAAACACTTTTTCCATTCTTTATTTCAACAACAGAAGGCTTTAGTTCCGAAATTTGCTTTTTTATATCGTTTACTGTGGATTTGATTATTTCTGAAGACTCCTTTTCATATTAAAAAAAATATCGGACGACAAAAATGAACTGATGATGGGCGAGGATTTTTTTAAATGCTCAGCGCTTTCACTACTCAGTCGAAAAGGAACTACAGAAGCCATAAACATATTTGTATCTGTAATAGTTGTGTCATTTGTCGATATTGTTTGTTTGTAAGCACTTTGACCGGATGATCCATCACATCCCCACATATTTATCAATGTAAGCATATCTGGAAGTGATACTGCTTTCTCCTCAGGCAAACTTTGAATAAGGCGTTTGGCTGTATGATCCATTAAGTCTTGCAGTTTTACCTCTACCGATACTTCAGTAACCTTTACATTAGGTGGCACTGCTTCTTTTTTGGCAGATGTAATTTTTTTGTATCCAGGAAGAATATTCACATTGTGATTCTTTAAAGAGCTTCGTAAAATAGAATATTTTTCCTTTGACAATCCCAATTCCATAAACAAAACTAAGGCTTCTTCTACATTATACTTCGTGGGTAAAGCATTTGGTGGAGTAGGAATACTCCCTTTAATTCTCTGCAGTCGATCTGGGCTTGCAAGTATCACAGCTTTTGTAATGTCGCACCTTGATTTATCTTTATCTTTTGCAAACTTAAGACATAATGCTTCTGAAAGATGCGATTTAGATATATCTTTTGTGGCATTTTCAAGTTTACGTTTTCTTGTGTACTCAGAACACTCGTTTATAGTTTTTGCTGGTCTTCCTCTTTTGCTGTCAGAAGATGTATGTGGTTCTTCGATGTTTTCAAAAGTTGTAACTCCATTTAGCCAGTCTGGGTTGTTTTTCATAAATGCTTTTTTCGTACGGTGTGAGGTAAGCCATTTTTTTTTAATTGTTAGAAAAACGAAGTGAATTTTGCTATGAACATACATTTCGAGGTATCCTGGTAAATCGTGTAGTTTTTCCACAATAGCCAATTTAAATGCATTTTCATTATCTGAATAACTCCAACAATTCTTAATTGGTAAATGACATTATCGCACTTTAAAATAAAATTGTACAAGTTCTGTTATTGATCACTAGTTTTAGAAAGTAAAAGCCTTACTGGCTGCATTATACAATTGCGGTTTAATATATACCCAAAAATTAAAAAAAAGGGTTTCAACTACCTAATTTGAGCAAAAAAAAATTAACTGGAATATATGTATACCTACATTATATTTTATTCAGTATAAAAAAGTTTTAAAACTACCTGCCTACTTTTATATACCTGCAGTTTATATTTTATTCTGTATAAAAAAGTTTTAAAACTACCTGCCTACTTTTATAACAGGTGTTAAAAAATTGCAATAGTTATGCCTACCTGATTGGCACAGATTTAATAAAAAAATATCCCTAAAGATGCTGGAAAATACCAGCGAAACGTCGGATGAAATAATGGTTTTTTTATGTATATTAATATACATTTTGACCTTGTAAGCCCAAGAAATAATTCAAAAAATATATATAAACCAAAAAAAAAAAAAAAATAGGTCGGTAAATCAATATTCAGAGCAAAATATTGTTTATTATTTAACGAGAAGCAATAAAAATATATAATAAGTTACTTTATTTTACACTAAAATTGCTGCAGTGAAAAAAATTTTCTCGTTTTCGCTATGAGGTTGTAACAGTTTTCTTCTTATTTCACCTACAGCGGTAACCTACGGCAGCTAAACTAAGTTAAATTATTTCAAGTATTATGTAGCAAATATGCTCAAAAAATATGGGCGAGACCATTTTTGACCATTTTTAGATATGCTCTATTTTATTTGTAAAAATTACCTAAATATAGGGTGTCTGAAAAGCGGCTACTGCCGAAAAAGATGCCCTACTGCTGAACATTTTACTACTTAGTTAATTAAAAACAAACATACCTTTAAAATAATACCAAAAAAGTAGTAATCAAACGGTAATGTTTCTGACACTTTAATTCTAAAGTGCATTTATTTTTTCAAGATCACCTTTTTTTTTGCTTTTTAAAAAATTGTCGACTTTGAGCAGCTCCACAAACTATAATTTTTATGCAATTAAGGAAAATGTTTTTGAATTGTGATCAGTAAGTAGTTCCTTATACGATGTTTTCATTCATTTCACAAAATTTTGTCATGAAATTTTGTATTTTTGCCACGGGTTTTAGGAAAAGGCGCTACTGTGCGTCGTGGATGTTCTGTATTCCGAATGGATTTAAATAGTTGTAAATTGCAATTGCAGAGTCGTTGTTTAAAAAAATTAGGTTTAACATTTTAAAACTTTGAGTCAAACAATTTGATTTTATTTCAAATTTTCTTTATTTATTTATATTTTGTATTGTTACTAATTACACATAAATCTTCATTAAAAGAATTTTCCCCAAATTCGTTAACAAATCAGGTGCATCTAACAAATCATTGTATTTGAACCATAAATGCTTACTATTTTTAAATCATTTGATTTTTCTGTTACTGCTGCCGTCAAACTATAAAAATCGTTGTCGTCATCATAATCATCTCTAAAACGCATACATATACTCAGGATACATGGCCTACCATTTGACCATTTTTATCATCTTCTCGACTTATAATGGCAAAAGAAGAGCCGACTTTTTTTTCTGTATTATGGTATAATGCCGAAACAAACATAGTAATAAATCATACTCATGTTGCATATCCCAATGCTGAACCCATCAAAGCATATAATGTATAAGAAAATATTATGAAGAAGCAAAGAAGTAAAAGCTACTTCTGACCACGTTACCGGGCAAGAATAAAATGTATTTTGTCTTCTGTGTATAAAAACTTACGAAATTTTTTTTTATTTCAGTTTGTTACTTTGGATGTTGTATTTATTTTATATGTGTATCTTTTGTTTGTTTGTTTGGTTTTTTCTATCTACTAGATTGTTTAAATGTTTGATCGTTCGCTCATTTGTTGTTCACATTATGGCCAGAAATGGTCTCAACGTTGCGCCATTAAATTGCGTTTAAAATGAAATGCACTCACATTTCAAATAATATTCCACATTTTTTGTCGTTTATTGTGACTCTCGTTGTCGCTGTAATTATGTGGTTGCGCGGCTGGCTGTGTTCCGAGGGAACATTCGGTAATTGGGAGAGAAAAAAAGTTTAGTTCAATAGATGAAGTATTGAAGGTGGTACGGTGGGCTAATTGTGTTAAAGAGTTTTTTTAATTTTAATTTAAAATTAAGCTTGCAATTAAAGTACATAGATCATTAGGTCCGCAGTACAAGATATTTCTGGATTACAAAATTTAATTTAATTAAACCAACATTCATCTTGCAAAATAATTTGGGCATTCATATTATACCGTCTATGAGAATATTAAATTCTCTCAAATAATTTAGAATTATTGTATTTTCAGTTTTTAAACAACTTTATCAGAATAACCATTTACTTACTTATGTTTTGTTATAAAACATGAAATTCTTAAATCTTGTTCTTCAAAGGTAATAGGATTTCAGACATTATTTAAAATAAAAAATTTCCATAAAATATTAGGTGCGATAATAGTATTGTTGGAGAGCAATTAAGTAATATAAATTTTTGTATTGGGTTTGTAACTCAAAAATGTCGGATTTTTTCAAATATTTCACTCTTGTATTGAATTATTTATACAATATTGTACTGCCAACACTGAACCAAGCCGATTTCGAATACCCTGTTGTAGAGTGACGCTTTTCCCGGAGTGAGCGTTCTGCATTGATCGGACGGGGTTAGGTCTGCATTCCAAGGCGGATCAGGAAAAATTTCCCAACCACTTCTTTTTAAATAGTTTCTATCAAGCTTTTATCATGATGAAGTATTACGGTTGGGAGTACATTTTAGGCACTTGTCACTTAATTCTCTTTTCAATCAAGTAAGTTGAAATCAGTATAGGTCTCCTATTATTTTCTGGCTAGATCTAAGTATCTCATCATACGTAAGACCCTTTTGGTTCCATTAAATTAAGAGAATTATCTTAGAGGCATGAGTATTTGGCTTTGGTTTCGATCCATCGAGCTTAACATACATACGATTTATTACGGCTTGGAATATCGTAATGGATCTGTTTTTAATTTAAATGATTCTATATAAAAATGATTTTATTTTATAGCGTTAAAGCAGCATTTTGGACACGAAAATCAGCTTTGAAGGTCTCTTGGCTTCACTTCCGATGGACCTGCTATCCAAAATTTGTATGTTCTTATTGAGTTTGACAACAATCTTCATAGAGTTATGCCTAAGTTTGGTGATTTTTGTCTTCCGTGTATAATTCACTATTTCCGAATCGCACAAAACATCAGCCGCACTTTTAGACCCATAAAACACATTCGTCATAATCTTTGAAGAGAAAACGTTGTGCCGCAATTTATTTTTCTAAATAATAGAATTATAGCGAAACTGCCCGCTTTGTTGGCACAAAATTCAACATTTTCGGAAGAAATGTTAAATAGCTAAGTGAGACAAATGACAGATGCATACAATTCAAAATGGTGTATAAGTTTTTAACGAAAAAAACGCGATAAAAAGATATAACATATTTAAAATCAAGTTTTGAACGACGTTCACGACAATCACAATGATAAGTAACCAACAATCCAGGAAACCTAAAGAAATGTGTATATTAAGCTGGCTGTAAACAATATGTAACTAATAGCATGGCAAACAGATAAGAAAGCGCTCATAAGCAACTGGGTGTGATGCTAGAGTGTTCCACTAGAATTACATTCTGATCGGGGAAAAAATTTTAAATCTGTCATATTCCAGTAAATATGGAAACTATACGGCATCCGAAATTGCGCCAATGATTGTCAAGATATAAAGGGTCCGTCATCTAACGTTTTTTTTTTCCAACTAGTGCTTATTTCGTGAATACTAACACTTAGCTCATGTCTGATTTGACAGATAATTAGTTTGGTCCTTTCGTTGAACGAATATGGTTGAAGTCAAATGACCATCCAATGCGTTTTCGCTTCGTTAAGTGGGCCTGCGATCGACTTATAGAAGATGCCGATTCTGACAAAAAAATCATCTTTTCAGATGAAGATGGCGGGTATGTAAACAATCAAAATTGTCGCCTTTGGGGCACAAAAAACCCGCACGCATACATTGAAGAGCCGAAACACTCAAAACGAGTCACTGTTTGGTGCGGATGTGGTCCAGAGGCATAATTGGGCCATTTTTCTTCGAAAATGAGCAGGAAGTGTCAATGGCGATCCTTATCGGGCCATGTTGAACGAATTTTTGTTTACAAAAATTGAAGAGGAGGATATTGGCAACATTTGGTTTCAACAGGAGGGCGCTACGTGCCACACTGCCGAAGCTACACTTTTTTTTATTTATTTAAAATCTCACGGTCTGGTCGAAAGGTTCAACCGAGTATAGGAGAAACATTTGTCAAAAGTGTTTCAAGTGTTAGCATATATGTAAGCCGTTTACGGCACTACCTATAGGTTACCAGCAAAAACTTTTTTTGGAAACAAGCTTAAGTTGTCAGATAAATTTGAAGCCCACGGCAAGAGATAAGCACAATAAAAGGTCTTCATGGATTCTAAACCAACATTATTAGCTTCTAAGTGACCGAAATTGAAGACCAGGTATAATCCATAAGCACTTCCGCAGGATTTAATAAGACTTAGCTAGTTCTATTAAAGGGAGTTCTATGTTAATTCTATATCACACCTTAACGTCAATTTTTTGCCCATTTTAATTTAACATTTCTATGTTTCAGAGTTTGTTATATTCAACTACGGAGATGTACACTATTAAGCAACGCGTTAAGATTGTTGAGGCCTTTAATGGAAATGGGCGTTCAACTCAAAATGTATTTCGTAATTTTTTTTAGGCAGCACAATTGACCAGTCGTATTCAATATCGGGAGAATTGTACAAATGGCGCAAATTTCAGCCAGCTGGGTCTGAAGTAAATTTGAAAACATCTGTCCATTCGCGCCCAGTTGTCTCGAAAAAATGCAGTTGTTCACGATCACAGGAGAGCCATCAATCTCGACTCATCGTGTTGCCTAGTAATTTTGAACATTAACATTGTCATTGAAAGTATGGACCAATATAAGTATGTCACTGAAGCTGTGGCGAGCATTTAGCTGTTATTTTATTTGACAAACAATTGCTGTAGACCCTTCTATCATAATAAGAAATGTTAAGATGATTTTCCGAAAATTTTTGCATTATTTTCAATTTACATTGTAACCTCAAAAACAACATCTTTTAAATGAACGCCACAAAGCGATGTCTCTCAGTTTATTTGTCTATAAACAAACGAGATATAACCAAAAGACGCTGACTGCCTTCATATATTTAGAGCTTCAAACTATTCAAAAAGCAATTTTTGATGTTATATTTTCAGACGAAATCTTTTAAATATTTTTTTCTTACCCACTGTTCTTCATTTGGTATAATAGCTAATAAATGATCGATCATTTCACATTTCCTAGATGCACACATGTTCCCACTAAGTGTGTGCACACAAAAATGTTTTTAAGCGAATTTTTCTCGCACATTTGTACAACGTTTTTTCTTTTATTCGTTCTTTCTTTTTCTGCACTTTATGTTTTTTTATTGTTTCTGGTAACGAACGTTTAGAAATGCACTTGTGCAAGAGTGGCCTTTAAGAACTTTCGAATAGACAAACGTGTAATGGAAGGTGGTTGGTTGATTTTGTTCAAAAGTCGGCTTCGTTAGTCCAACAATAGTAACAGCGTAGAAAGACATGAGGACAAACAAGAAACAAAAGATCAGAAATAGTCAAACAGCAATATGATGCTGTTACTGATGCTGTTCAACTGTCTACTGGAACAGCAAGAACTTGGCATATATGGAACATATAGCAATAACGACAAACAACAGTGACAACAACAGCGGTCCGAGTAAAATAAAAGAACACACACAATGTGGTAGGGTTTACAAGAAGGAGGAAACAACAAAAAACTAGTTAAAAGTATTAAGTTTTTTGTTAATTCAAATATGAAAAATGTTTTATAAATAAGTATTTTTAAAAAGCATTTTTTTGTTTCTGTGTTAGTTTTTAGAAACCTTGTATGAGTGTGTGTGTATATGTACTTTGTCAGAATTTCAGAGAACAAGTATAAAAAGTAAGAAAAAATTAATGACAATCGCCGCCACTGACATAAATGACCCCTTAAGTCATTACTCACCTGTGATAGTAAAAATATTTTAGTGACTTGCTCCCTGGCCATCAGTCGGACAATGTGCACTTTGTTCACTGGCCTAAAATTTATGCCAGCACACAGGCATTTGCATTTTATTATTTAGAAGTCTATTAGCAGCTAATGACCGACTTTTATGAGACATCATAAGTGAAACAGCAAAAGGAAAATAAAATTAAATGAATAAGAATACAAAAACAATAAAAATAAAAAACCGAAGCACTAAGATTCTTTTGTCATAGATGAAATCCTTTTGTCTGGCCTATCGCTTTAACGCCTTTTGCTGCGTAGATTTCTTTTCAAACACAAGAAACATTCTTCAAAGTGGAAGCATTTCTAAAGCCAAACGTCTAGGTATGTTGATGAGCTAAAAATCTATGAATTTAAAAAATTATATTCGTCTCAAACGCATGATCACACATGTCCATTGGCTCATACCGAGTAGGTTTACAAATGGTAAAACGACTTTGGTTATTGGCTAAAGCCTAGTCTAACACAGATTAATATGTGCGTGTAGCTTTAATGGCAGAATATTTGAACATTTAAAGAAAACACACACAATTTATGACACTAATGTTTAAGCATTTTGTTTGAAAATTTCTTTTTTGCTCGCTGTTGTTGTACCCTACATGATGGTGTGATAAAATGATTAATAAGGATAATGTTATGAAGATTTTATGGTGAGGAATAATTAAGAAAACGAGATTTAAGGATGCCACGAAGTTTGATAATATTATTCAAATACTCAATTTGAATATTGGTTGTAAGTGTAGCTCAAAGGCTCCCATCTGGTCAAATTATCAGAATATTGGATAACAGAATATTTTACTAACATGTTTACGAGTAGCAACGATAAAGAATGCTACTAAAATTATTTTTATGGAATATTACTAACTTCCTTTTTTTGTGGACACATTTTATATTTAATATCAGAAAATTTATCTGAAGAAGCCCAATCCAGGTGGAATTTTCTCGTTTTCGATCTACTTGTAGATTTGACTCTGTAATTCAGCAAGGACTTTATATTACAAACCATGTCATGGTAAGTCAAAAAACAACAACAAAATAACAATAAAAAAATCGGCAGCAAGAATATATATATTTTTTTAATTATCTGTAATAAATAAGCTTTATGCACTGATGTTATTTCTGGTAACATGGTGTTATTATACTGATGACTGGCAAAATATAGAGACCACCCTTATTGTGCCCTAAAAAGGACCCTCTTATCAAAGTTTTATTCATAGTGCTATCATTAATAGAGTGAATCTTAAATATGATTAGATTATAGCACTAATGAAATCTTTGCTCGAGAGATCTGCAAAAAGGCATCTATCGAATTAGCTGCTATTTGTTCAGTTTTTTTACTCTACTAAATCGCTATATAGGCAACACCTGTAAATTATCAAATAGTGTTCTGTTCGAGCGACGTCCCGCAAAAATTTTTTATCAACAACTTATCTTTAGCAAAAAGGGCAATTTCTGGTTAAGTTAGTACATCCATAAACAAAGAAGTTGAATTTGGAATGATGCCAATCCACATGGAATCAAAAAGCATCCAAGTTATTCTTGTTTGGTGTACATTTTTAGACTGGTGCCGTAATTTTTCTATATTTCTCTGAGAATGACGTTGATAAGGCCATTACCGTTAAAGGCGAGCTCTAAAGGTTGATCATTAATTTAAAAAAATAATAAAAAATTTCACTTATATCTCACACAGGTTGTTTATTTTAACTATAAAATAAAATCGCCTACTTAAAAATAGGTTAAGGTCAAATAGTAAAGACAATTTTCTCCTGTGTTTGCCTACCAATTTAAACAAAGAAGACCATTTGATAGGTATTTTCTTAAAGCAGTGCAGTAGATAACATTAATCGATTATTTTTTTTTAAACTGGGTTAACATTCATTTTGTGAAAATAAAAAAGAAATCTTCAAAAATAATAAAGTGAGACTATGGGCCATTATTACAACTTGCCGTTAGTTAAAGCCAGGATTTTGTCGGATATATAAATGAATTTGCATTATAAAGCCTACATTTATTATCTTTTATCCATTAAATTTTATTATTATTAATAAAAATTATTTTATTTAGTTATTTGGCTTAAGCTGGTCTTTATGCATTTCACTGGTACTTATACTAGATCGTCAGTAGACCTTTAACCCAAATTCTTCAAAAAGTTTAAAATGTTATAAGTTTAATAAATAAATTAGCTAATACCCGGTATGCTTCGCCACCCCAAATTTTAGTATTTAATTCATATGGCAGGTGCCACGCCCACTATTGTTAATGCACCTATTTCTTGCCTAAATGTTCATTTGGGTGTCAAAGTTGCTCTTGCAAAATTTTACTTCTCTAATCGATATCGTTTTCAAAATATACGAATTTTAGTATTTAATTCATATGTTGGTGCCACGCCCACTATTGGTAATGTACCCATTTTTTCCATAAATATTTACTTGAATATCAAAGTTGCTTTTGCAAAATTTTACTACTCTAATCGATATCGTTTTCCAGATATACGAATTTTAGTATTTAATTCATATGGTAGGTGCCATGCCCACTATTGATAATGAACCCATTTTTTCCATAAATATTTATTTGAATATAAAAGTTGCTATTGCAAAATTTTACTACTCTAATCGATATCGTTTTCCAGATATACGATTTTTAGTATTTAATTCATGTGCCCACGCCTACTATTGCAAGTCCGCCCATTTTTTACCCAAATGTTCATGTGGATGTCAAAGTTTACCGTACTTAATTTGAAGACTTTAGCTGCTTTAACTTTCGTGATATATAATTTAATACTTATTCTTTAATAGGGCGTGGCACCCCGCCCACTTACAATTTCAAACCAAAGTATAGCCTATAGTTCCTTCCAGACATACAAAAGGATTCTGTGAAAATTTCAAGGAAATCGGTCCAGCCGTTTAACCGTCTATAAAGCACAAACAAACATACAAACATACAAACATACAAACATATAAACATACAAACACACTTTGATTTTTATATATATAGATAGATAAACAAATGTTTTTTACTTATTTCTTTGACCTCAAGCTCAACTAATACAAAATTAAAGTTATTTTCAAACTCTTAAAATAATGAGACTGTTGAACTTTTCTTTAATTAAATTAATTTAAAATGTGCTTTTTTGTAATATTAGTTAGGTTTCAAATATATCTTTCATACAACATTTATTAACGGAAATTTTTCGATCTGAGCGTAATGTTTAGTTGTTACGGAAATTTTTACTAAAAAAGCCATAAATTTTAAGGTACACATTGAACTCAAAATCACAATGGTACTAAATTTTTTATAATTATTAAACGTTGGTGAAAATATTACATCATTATGAACTAGATCGCGGTAATCCAGAGCATTTATTAAAAAAGCCACTGAGTGAAAAAAATTCGACTTTTGGGTCGTTGAAAAGCGCTAAATCTTGCGCCAAAAACACTAAATTGGCATCGCTGAGTAAAATTATTTTTTTTTTTATTATCTTACACATCATAGCAAAAACTAACAAAAGAAGATAATGTGTACAATTTATTTTTGTAAAGAAATAAAAAGTCTCATATTTAGAAACTGTAATGGATCTGTTAATAAAAAGAAACGCAAATAAGTAAAATCAACGTTGTCAAATATCTACTTTTGGTATTGCTATTAGTGCTTTTTTTACTTTGTGAGAGGAAATGTCAATATTCGAAGTAATATAGAATATAAAGTACCCATTAGATTTCTTTTAAATATTGTTTAAACACCCTTACTCAATCATTTTTCAGCAGTGCGCAAGATTAAGTTATAATTCAATTAACGCTTATTAGTTTTATAATTGAGCCCTACAAGTGGGTTATTGCATATAAATATTATGCCATTTACAAGTGCTCTTGGTCCAAATATACGATTCTAGAAGCGAATTTTGCTAATGAAGTTTTTTTTGGTGACTACACGCAAAGAAAAAATATGGTTGTGGTAACCATAATCGAAGAGCAGCATCATACTATAATTGAATTGTATGATTGTGGTTAAAACATATAATGGTGCAATAATCTTGTTATAACTACAAATGTTTTCGCTTTTTAGAGGAAAATTATGTTTTTGTTCTTATTTACATCGATAGTAAATACCTTTGAAATCGCAATTTTGTATCTAAATATATATATTTATTTCTTGAATTTTTTCAGAATCTAATATATATAAAATTTTTGTGTCGTTGTGTTTATAATTAATCTACTACGTAATGGCTCGACCGATTTTCATGAAATTTTGTGTGCATATCGGGTAGGCCTGAGAATCGGTCAACATCTATATTTCATACCCCTAATCGCCACGCTTTTTTTTAACGCCCCCTTCACATAATATAACTAAGACTCTGGTATGATTAATAGGTTAATTTTTTTATCACCCTACTTTATCGCCCACTTTTTTTTAATTATGTACTTGCATCGATATAGTTTTTAGTATTTTTCTTCAAACTGGACAGAATTTATAGTCCAGCCAATGCAGAAATAACGTTTGAAAATTGGTTAACATCTATTTTTCATACTCCTTAATATTAAGGGTTACTCACCCCAAGGGACAGTTTATGCCTCACCTAAATAACGTAAGAACTTCGATAAAATTTTAATCTAAGATGGACCGCGTACCGTAAAACATATACATATGTGTGGTTTACGTTTTTTTTATGTACTCAAAAGAAGTTAGTTATTTTAAATGAACTAGAAATATATTTCCTAAAAATAATTTATATGGCAAAACAACGTTTGCCGGGTCAGATAGTTTTTTTATATTATTCTTCACTTGTCAAAATTTTTAAATAATAAAAAGGTATTCAACAAAAACAAGAAGCGTTGGAATCAAATTAGTATTAAGGATTTCACAGATTTCTTGCTTTTAAATAACTCGATAATTCTTAGTTTTAAATGCTTTCGAATATAATATTATTTTTGTAAAGATATCATGCTATTTTTGTAATAATAAATTTGTAAATTATACTATTTATACAGGACAACCACACTAAAGTTTTCACTTAGAGTAAAAATTAAATGATAAATTTAAAACAAACGCTTGATTGAAAAAAAACAAAATAAAAATACCTGTTACTTTTTTTTCGATAACCAAATATTGTTACAGAGATTATAATATGACCGTCATGATCATGTCGTTATCTTGATATTTCTTTGTGTGTAAATACCAAATGTAAGTTTTATTAAAACTTTAAGAGGTTTCCGAACTAAAGATATTTTTGATATTTTGGGTGTCAAGCTGAAATGTAAGTCCGATGATATAAGATATACTTACTTCGGAACAATTACTCAATTCCACACTTGCCTCTTTAGTATCTGTAGACACAAAATGAACTTTTTATAAAAAAAAACATGTTGACTCTAAACTGGCAGAGTTCTCTCTCCGACCATATTGATAGCGTCATAGTTTAAAGGATTTAATGGCCAGATGATTTTAATAATAAAATAACTTTAAACTTACTTATACTTAAGGCATTTATCATTAGCAATCGAACTTCAGTTTTGTTGCAAAATAAGATAGTTCAGAGGGAAAGTGGCAACCAAAAGCTGTTTCTGTTAAGTAATAATTATATTGGCAACTATAAAGTTAAAGTTGTCACTTTGTTTAAAAATATGTTACTCATTTCGAAAGTCAAACATTTTAAACTAGCGCCTGTTTTGAAAATTTAAATCTAGAAAGTACTACACCTGAAAGTAAAATAGAATATACTAAGAAAAAATATCAGTTATAAATGTAGTCAGAGATGGAAAAGTTTTTTTTTTTTTTTCAATTTTAACGTTTTTGGTAAAATTACAAAGTTCAATTATTTTCGAAACTTAAGCTAAAATTTCCTAAGGAGCGCACAACGTTTCAATTGGGCATACGTAAATACTAGGGTGATCGACTCGGTTATACAACCGGTGGAAAACCCGGGTTTTTCCTCTTTCTGCTGACAGTTTTTTCTAAATGTTGATTTTTCGAATATCGAATACAGCGGTTTTTTTATCCGAAAAAGCCGTTTTTTTTTATTTTTTAAAGTTTATTTTCATATATCTTTGTAAAAAATTGAACCATAGTATATTTAGAAAATAAAAACTATTAAATATTCTTCCATAATATTGTAAGAAATTTATTTGTTGTTTAAAAAACAAATGCCAAATAAGAAAAATAATTGAGCTTAAATATTATTTTTTTATAGGATATAAGCCTAACATTAAAAGTTAAAGGTAATCGATCGATCACTTTTAGGTAAAAAGTGTAGTTACAATAAAGAAAAACCAATAATCTCTTCTTCCAGATCCTAATTTTAATTAATGGCATTGAGTATTTTAAATTATAGAAATCATTTCAAACAAAATACGTTAGTGCATATTAGTTTAAAAGATCTATTTAACATTTTGAAAATGTACAGAAGAAGATACAAGCATTTATAACAGCCTTATAAAAAGTCTTATTTATTTGTGTATTAATGTATTGTATTTATTTATTTTACTTGTAAAGAGTACCTGTTGTCCTTAAATTCAACTAATAAAAACCAAATTAGTCAACTGCATTTATTTTATTGCGTTATTGTGCAGCCAAACGTATATAAACTGTAAAAATTTCATATTTAGATATAATTTTTATTATAATCTTTTTTTACAATATTTTTTTAATATTTCTTCACATATTATATTTTATATATTCGAACCGGTTAACCAGTTTTTTCTAAATATTCAAAATAGCAGCCGGTTTTTTTCTAGTTCTAAGGGCCATATTCTTAAAAAATATTTTTGGTTTAGTAAAGGCTTATTTGACAGATATTGTAAAGAAATTCGTTAAATAAGCCTTTGATAAACCTAAAATATTTTTTATGAATATGGCCCTAAATTTCAAACTATTTGAAAACCGGTTTCTTAAAAAAATCGAATAATCGATCACCCTAGTAAATACCTGTCATGGTTAAAGGCTTTTAAGGCTTTTTCAACCTAACCGAAGCATAAAATTAGAACGAGGTTTCAATTTTAATCAAAAGACCGCAAATATTTTTACAAAATAATTAATTTAGATTTGTAAATACATATATAAAATTGTCTCCGCTAGAGTACTTCAGATTCGTTTATTATCTTCTCTGGCAATTTGTCTCACCTAAATTTATTATCTTCTGTCTTAAATTCTCTCTATGACTTTTGTTGCAGCAATTATAATTATTATTACTTTTTATGAGTTTTTAACTCTTCTGTGCAATACGGTGTGTTTAACAACAACTGCCGCCTTTGCTGCTGCTTACTGATGATGTTGGTGATTCTACACAGCTTCTGCAGCAACTCTAAAAGTCATCTTCTTAAGCACGTTGTTGGCCGCCTATCTGTGTGTATGCTCATTTGTGTGCGCAGTCAGTAGTTTTTGATATCTCTAAACGTGGCTAATGTTTAGGTTATCTACTCTTTTCTATTTTATGGCTTTCTGTTTGTTGCCTTCTTATATTACTGTAGCAAGTAAACAACATTACCATTCATTTATTGTAGCTAGAAAAAAGAAATATACTGCAAATAGTTTTATTTTTTCGCCAGCGATTTCTCTTGTCTTACAAATTGTAAGGTGTTTCTAGTGTTCAGTTGCAGGAGTATTAGATATGACATGTGTTTTTATTCTACTACTTGCAATTTGTACGTATGTAGTCGTATGTGTGCTGTGAGGAAAGTGTTAGATTTTTATGGTCTTTGTAATGATTTACAAATAGCTTTAAAATTTCAATGATTAATTACATAACGCCTCCGAATTTTTCATATTCTTAGACAAAAAATGTACAATAAAAAACGATGCACATTAAAATGGAAAAATACTTACAACAATTTGCAGATAATGAGTTATGTTTATTTGTGTTAAGGCATTTTATAAATTTTTATTTTATTCTATTTTTAGTCTTCTTATTTCAGAGTTCTAGAGGTTAAGAAAAGGTGGGCATTTTGAGTTATTTGGAAAATAAAGAGAAATTGGAAAAAATTTAGATTTACTACTGAAGGCAGTTTATGACTATTTTTGGCATCAATTAAAAATACTAGAGTTGTATAGAAATTTATAGTTTAAAATCTATTATTAAAATTCCTTTGATTATTGCAAATTAACTAGCTCTTTATTGAGCACTTCCTTCTTTCAGTTAAAACAAAAAAAGTGAGATATTGTGGAAACTTTTTATTTATTTGAAAGGCCCATTAATGCCATTATGTAAAAAGTTTCCACCTTGGTTTAAAACATAAGATTACCATGCCATAAAATGGTTCGTGTAGAATCCAATATGGCTCCTCAAGGGAGTGTGACCTTGTTACATGTTATTGCCAGTTTAGGGTACTGCTTAAAGGCCAAAATTAGAAGATGTTACTCCGGTGAGAGGCAACTCAAGAGTGACAAATGATTTATCGGGTACCAGGGGAATCAGTACTTTCATTTTATTTTAGCCTCCTTGAATATTAGGTGTTAGTTCTGATTGCTCTCAAAGTGGTTAAATTTGTATTATACTTCTGTTAACCTTTTACATCTCTGGGTGTTGTAGCCTTCCTAACAGAAATAGATACCGAACGTTAAATGATAAATGCTCATACTGGTGGCAAAATACGTGCCTTGGGAAACCCTTAACGTCTTAGAGTGCCGTTGCCTTTCAATAGAGTTACTTCGTTGGTATTTTTCGGATTGCAGGCTAAAATTTTAGTTTGAATCTTTTAGTATACTATATCCGATTCTTGCGCTGATGAACATAATTCGCCTCATGACAAGTACAAGGGTTGAAATAATCCCGAGTTGTTCAGTAAGGAAGAGTTTCCATCTGTGTGTTTTGACACTCAGCGGCGGTGGTTGAGTTTCAGTAACTCAACTCCGTGATAAGGTTATGACTCTCGGTTCCAACGCTGACTTTTTTGTATATATGGTGGCTGAATATAAAAGCAGACAACTACTATTTCAGGTCTCTTTTTGGCCCCCTTCGCCTACCTTTAATTGCTTGGCTACCAATCGGCGTCCATTTATTCTCTGAGTCCCTTGCTACTACAGGTGTTTTCTCTTGACAAGAAAAAAATTTCACGTTGCCGACTTTCACTATCCATGCTGTCATTGTGCATCGATTCATCCAGTGTGAGAGTACGTTGCAGCCCCTCGACTTTCCTCACTCGACTCAAACACTCTCCGTAACCCCTTTCATTTCGAGGTTCAGGATTCTTTTATATCCCATCAATACAGATACTGATGTCGCTATTTATGGCCTTGTTGTACATGGATATATCTGCTATGAGCATGAGATACAGCTACTCGACTAAATTCACTTGACTTATATGCTCCATTGGCATCTGATTCTTCCTAACCTCTTTATGTACGAGGTCCAGGATTATTTTGTTTTCCAGACAGAGGTAATACCTCTATGACCCGGACTATCAAAAACCCCAAGGCAATAACAAATTTTTTAATTTTGCTGGCCACTGTGCACCTTATTTTTCGATTCAATTAAGGGTCTGTTTCCAATTGCTTCAGCATGGTTCCGTGAACACATGAACTTGACAATGGTCGTTTTACTTTATTTCTTGAGTCAGTTGAACTTTTAAGAGGTACAGGCACAAAAAATGAAATAAAATTCAACAAGTTAGGGTAGACGAAAGGCCTAACTGTTTTGAGCTCTGCTAAATTGACTGCCTCGGATTCTTCGGCACATTATTACGGACAGGGGTGATATTTTTTAAAGATCTTTTGTTACAGCCCCGTACAGGTCATGGGCAATTGTATATTTAACTAGTCGTCTTAAATTTATACACCCATTTGAATAAATGATAGCCAATTAGTCAAAAGATCTTTAGCAATTAGATCGTAAATAACAGTTAACTTTCAGAGGACCCGATTAATTTTTAAAAAAAGTTTTAAAATAATTTTTGAACCGAGAAAGATAGTCTCATTTTGGTGGATTATAAAGCGGGTACTTATTATAATCTGAAACCCCATAAAATTGTTTCTGGTGATGACCAGACTAAACACCAAAGTTATTAAGAAACGCTAAATTTTATATCGCTTATCATAAACCACGTACAGAGCCGGAAATTATTAGACAAATTGTAGTATTTTAGTTTCAAAATCATCTTCATAAGAAAATTATATTCAAAAATCTTAAAGGTGGTCCTTAGGCCATATTTACTAGTGAAAACACTGCAGACACCAATCAAAATCTAAAGTAATATTTCATAAATTACACAATTTTATTTTCAAAGGAAAAAACAAACAAATAAGCAAGAAAATAAATATTCCATAGTGACTCATTAAAAGTTTAAAACTTTGGGAAAAAAGGAGTAAATGTAAACAATCAACACGAAATAAAATATTTGTTTGTGTGTTTTTGTATAGGCTTGAATTAAATTTCGTCTAGTTGTCAAATTTTCCGGCAACTTATTTCAATCACTTTTGTTTCATATGCTCATTTGTACGTGTATTAAAGTTTTTTTTTTACATTTCAACACACATAAGCCATAAATATCCGAACAGATACATAGCTCGACTTTTATTGACAACATACGCAGACTTACTTACATACAAACATACATATATTTATGCAACAACTTCATGCATAAAATTTGTATTAAAGACCATTAGTGCGTGCCACATTCATACAGCAAACAATCAATTAATTTTCAATGTTGGCAACATTTTCTAAGAAAAAAAAACACAAATTACTATGTTTTAGTTTTTTTCTTTCGTACCACTTAGAGTTGTTGCAACAATATTTTATATTTAACAGACAAAAAATAAATTAATGTAAAAAACTTTTAAAATATTAAGTTTCTTATTGCCATCGCGGGTGTTGTCAATTTTAAAAGCAATTAAATGTTAAAAACAAAAACTGTTAAGTTTCTTTCATATTTTATTTTTGTAGACATTAACTAATGATAAATAAAATTAAATTTAATGAGCTGCTTTCAAAAAGTGGCGCTTAAAGAAATCTGGTTTTTAGATTTGTTAGCAAATGTTAGTAGTTATTGGAAAAGAATAAACAAGTTTACTATTGAGTCTAGATTTGTTACGGGGATAGCATCAGAAATTGAAAATTGTAGCAAATAGCTGGAAAAATTATACTTTTTTAAGCTTAATTGTACTAAAATACATTGTTTTAAATTTATATTATTTTCATTTAAATTGATTAATACTATGTTCACACGCGCGCGTTAATTGTCAATTTATAATATTCTTGCAATTAAAGGAACTTATTGAGCTCAATTTACCATACTAAAAATTACTTTTATATTGAGCAATATATACTTAATTGTTTCGCTTATTGTCCCAATTTCGAAATACAACTCTTGAGAAGTATGTTCAGTGAGAAGAAAATTCTATAGGTGGCATTTCTAATGTCAAACAAATAAATATATTTTATGAACAGGAAACAAACTGAAGAGAAGGCATTATTTGATTTGGTATAAATACATCGTTTTTTTACTGCTCTCAAATGCTAATGGAGTAAACTACATTGAAACAATTAAAAATATCTGTCTGAACAGGGTATAAGAATATAAAAAAATTACATTAAATTTTATTTGAGCTATAAAAAAAAGGAATTCAGTATTGAATATGTATAAACTATTTCCTTGTAAAGGAAATAAGGATACCACGTAGTAGAATTTAAATCGATTTTGAGATCACAACTAAGATTTTCACAATTACTTACTTGATATATTTATATAATAACAATTGCAGTTTTGTCGATTCAGTAAATTCTTTGTTTGCATTAAGCCGCAAAGTATTGAATTTTTAATCTATTTCTATCTTTGGTTTAAATTATATTTTGGTAAGAAAAGATTCTTTCCACATTTGCTGATGAATGTAAAACTAGTACTGCTCTTACAGTTTTGATGATGCCCAGAAACCACTTATATTTGAAACTTTGTAAGATTTTAATATTTAAATATTAGCAACACTCATCATTGGTGCTTTATAAAATTACTAAAACAGAGGAGATTTCTTAATTGTATTAAGTACGCCATTGTACATTTCAAGTTTAAATAGAACCAAACAAATTAAAATTGTATCAATATTGCCATCCCTGATTTGTAATAATTACTACCATTTTTTATTACTATCAAATTCACACAAAATAGAAAAAAAAAAAATTTTAAAAATATGAAATATTATAAAAAATTAATTTAACGTTTTAAATATAATTAAATTTTAAATGAACCTACGACTTTTAATTGCCGAAGCGTTTAGTATACACATTTTAAATATACAAACAATCTGTAATATAAAATTAAATATATGTATTTGTATGATTGTAAAAACCATAACAAAGTTATAAATATATTCATATTGTTTAAAAAAAATTTGGATCTGAAGTCGCTGCAAACAATATAGTGCTTCTTATTAAAATTAACAAAATAATGAATTACATTTTTTTTATACCCGCCACCAAAAAAATGGTGGGGGTATATTCATTTTGCCATTCCGTTTGTAACACATCGAAATATCCATTTTTGATCCCATAAAGTATATATATTCTAAATCAGGGTTTGATTTGATGACGATTTAGCTATGTCCGTCCGTCTGTCCGTCTGTTAAAACCACGATAGAGGTCGCACCGAAAAAGCTAGGGGGGCTCAAATTTTGCCAGAATCTTTCCTATAGACAAGGTTTGTTTGGTGTTGGGCTAAATCGGAATATTAGGAAGAGAGTTATAGCTCGTAAAGCAAGAGTAGGTCGAAAAAACCGTGTCCTTCGAACATCGAATAAAATGGAATTGTGTCCAAACGCATTAACGTAGACTCATGAAACTCCGAATATATATTTAATGAGTAAAAACAATATTTTTCCATGAAAATTACTTAAATCTACGCATTAGGAAAGTAGTTATCGATCAAAATGTACGAAAATTTATACCGCACAGTGTATTTTTCGGTATATTTAAAAACCAAAACGTCATAAAAGCAACAAAATTGGATGTACGACTCTGAAATTTTGCTCACATGGCTTTTTGGTCAAATGCTTTGTTCTAACGGAAAATAAATGTGACACACCACTTTTACGCCCACCTCCCGTATAACGTCTTACCTCAAATTCATATAATGTCTCTACGAATAAAGATTTTAGAATAATAAAGGACTAAATT
Source organism: Phyto melanocephala (assembly GCA_941918925.1). Lineage (NCBI taxonomy): Eukaryota > Metazoa > Arthropoda > Insecta > Diptera > Rhinophoridae > Phyto > Phyto melanocephala. The sequence goes on from OW799236.1 coordinate 83,155,859, forward strand.
GAAACATCTAAGTTGCATTCATTGTTAAAAATAATTTCAACATGCTTCCTATTACGCCCACTTTTCACGTTATCCACTGTTAATGAAATTTAAAAGCTCATAAAACCGACAAAATTAGAGCAATGATATTGAAATTTACCACAGACTTCCGTCTAGTTAATGTCATTGTTATGTTGGAAAGTTTAGGTGACACGCCCACTTTAACGCCTACCTCCCATATAACGGTTTATCTCAAATTCATATAATTCGTCTATAAATAAAGATTTTGGAATAATAAAGGACTGTAGTGAACAGCACCTAAGTTGCATTTATTAGTAGAAACAACTTCAACATGCCTACTTCAACGCCCACTTTTATTGAAAGACTAAATTTACAAAAACATTTTACCAACATTTTATCGAACTTATCCAAAAAAAGTGATACATATTTTAGTATAAAGATATGATTGCATAACGATTACTGTTAATAACAAACAAATACATTTTGTGCTATAAATTGGGTTATTTCCCGGGAATTTGAGTTATTTAATCTTCCCGATTTCCCGGGATTATCTTTCGGGATCCCGTGAAAATAAAAAAGGTGGCTACGATTTGAAAGCAGATGTTTATATTGTTTGTATTGAAATTGAATTCTAATGATTTTATTTTTGATCTCATCTCTGAAGTACCTGTATTTTTGTTTTTTTGTGCTCATATTTGATCTCGTATCTAGAGAATAATTTTTTTTTTCATTAAATAATATTTTTACTCAATTTATATTTTAAATTCAAGTTTCTTTATTGATTTTAATAGTTTTGAAGTTTTTTTTTACATTATAAACTATTTTATGCTTTTTAATAAAAAGTTTTTTTTATTTAAAAACAAATTTACTTTTTATTTGTTTTGCTGCGGGATTCCGAGATATTTAAAAATAAATCTCGCATTTCCGGGAAACAAAAATTTTCGAGAAAAAAGCCCTAGCTACAAAAGAACGGTAAACTGGTGGTGGGTATAAAAGTTTCGGCACAGCCGAATATAGTGCTCTTACTTGTTATTATTTATAGTTAAAAAAGCCAAATTTAAGAGTTACCACGCACAAAAAGCAATTACACAAAATTTAGAAATTGCAATCTTACTGAGATGGCCTTTATTACAATAATTAGTTACTTAATCTTGTTTTAGTCTCTTTATGTTTATACTGTGACACTGGTTCGAGAATTTTCCAAACGATTTCAATTTTAGAGATAGTTAGTTTTCAAACATTTCGAAAGTATTCTATTAGATGTGAATTGTTCATTATTCCTATGTTGCGAAAGCTTTAAAATAAAATCAGAAGTAAACTAAAGAAAATTAAAAAAAAAATTTAAATGTGAGTCAATTAATTTAAATTAAACTAATGAAATTAAAATCTAATCAAACTAATTCTAAAACGGTGCTACTGGCTTTGGCCTGTTGGTCCCGAGTAGGCATAAACTTCACATTTCTCGAAGTTGGCTAATCGTTCAAGATATAGCAACTTTAATTTAAATCTTGGGCTATTGTGTTTCTATAAACCTCATAATTTTTCTTCTAAATCACTTTACAAGTTTTATATATGTGAGATTGCAATTTGGGAGACAGTATTCTCTTCCGTTGTAGTTAGTTACTATATAATTAGCTGGCCTTCGTAAGAACCTCCAAAATTTGTTGTACGATTATGTCTGGTCTTTATTCAAATCACCAATAGTTTTTTTTTCAGCCACGTACAAATTCATAAACTTCATTGAAATCTCTTTGTTCTCCATCAGAATTTTCATTGTGCTCCACTGCTGTCGTAGGCTTGGTACAAATTCTAAATTACCAGGCAACTTAAACTCTGTTCCGAAGGTATTTTTTGCAGATGTTTGTGAGGTACGTCATGAGCAGCTGATCCGGATCTCAATAGAAATTTTAATATGTGCTTATCCCGGTCTCTTTTATGTTTTTAGTTCACATATTTCCTGGAATATGGCAGACTAAAAATTTCTTCTCTGATCAGACTGTAGTTTTCAGTTCTAAGATACACTAAGTTGTCCAAAAACACATTTACCATTGTTTTATCCTTCTGGTTTAATGGTGCGCAGACTTCTGGTAATTTTCTAAGATAATCCTAAAATAATCTTTCCTCGTTGACGGAAAGCGAATTGCTCTATCCATTGCTAAAATGGATTACCTGCAATAAAATCATGTCACGTTTCACAACATATTCTTACTAAGCTTTTGATTGACATTAATTGAGCGCAGTTTGCTATCGCTATAGATTGTTGATATCCGACCCAGCTGAAACGTTACTTTATTTTTTTCTATGGTTAATGTTACAACAAGTTGAATACCTCCCGGATTGTCACGCAACTTCTTAAGTATTTCTTTAATTTTAGACAACAGCATTAAAATTAAAATTTTCGCCATTTTGCCATACTCGAAAAAAGTTGGCATTCGAGTTCTCACAATTATTTCTCATTTAGTTATTTGATTACTTATTATTTCATTTAACTGGATTGCAACCACTTATTTAAACGTTATATTCTTAACACAAACCTTAATTAGAAAACTCCTGCTCTACATGCCGATGACTCATTTATCTTTTGGCACACATCATATGTCGTTCTATTCAAATTTTCGACATATAATAAATTTGTTTTCAATTTTGGCAACAAAAATAAAACTTAATTCATTTAAACTCAACAAATAAACAACAAATTGTATGTAATCGTTAAAATAAGGTAAATAAATGCAATAACATTTATATAAAATAAATAAAACAACCTGATTTACGAAAATAAAATAATAATGAAACAAAAAACAACATGTAAAATATAATGCAACGAAAATTCTCAAGTGAATTGCTTTAACAAACTTTAGAGAATCGGGTAAAAAACACGCAAATTAACTTAAAGTATAGACCACTAAGCAGAAAAAAACTTTAAAAAAAACACGAAAGCAAAAACCTTTATAACGACCTTACGAGCCAACATACATGCACACATATATACATACATATGTATGTACTATATGCATTTATGTTTGTAGGTTTAAGCAAGAAAAGCGCCAGAAGCCACGACACTAAAACAACACACCACCAAAATGTAGGTACTTGAGGAAACACAGTACTTTAAAGGAAAGCAAGAATACATCGACAATATTTTAAATTTGTTGTCAAAAATCTTAGCTTTTAAAATTGTTGTTCAATTGACATTACAGAACAACAAACATCTGGCAGAATATTATTTAGTACAGGGTTGGACAACTTGTAAGGACTGATTTTGTTGTGATGAAATTCCATTAACGTGTATAAATTTTTTTTATGAATTAAATGAATGTTTTCGATATTTTTAATTTATATAAGCAGTTGTTTTTTGTGTTGAGCTTGAGATCACTTTCTTTTATAAAAAATAGTTTTAATTTTATTTTCCGATATTTCGCTACCACATTGGGTAGCTTCTTCAGGGAAAGTTTTTACAATTTTTAACAATTAACAATTAAAATAATAGAATTCTATTATTTTAATTTTTTTTTTATAATTTTCAAATGAATTATAAAATCGTCAAATTTGCTTAAGCTAATTGTAGAAAAATATATCCTTCAAATGACTTCCGTTTCCGTGTCATCTCAAGACGTTTTCCATAACATTGTGAAACGAATCTGGATTTTTTTTGTAATTTCTATGCGAATATTCTGCTATGCTTTCTATAATTTCTGAGTTGTTGACGAATAAACACAAGTCAGTTGTTGTAAGAAGCCTATTAAGAACTCAGTTTTGTTAATCGTTAGAATCGAGGTGGCCTCACAAAATCATCATTTTTTTTAATTGTTTGTTAATCAAAGAGTTTCGACAGAATCGCCATTACTATTATTATTGATTGAGCCCACAGTATCAGAAATAGCTTCTGCCTCTTCAAAATCATTTTAAACAAGTAAGAGTGCTATATTCGGCCGTGCCGAATCTGATAATTCCCTTCACCATCATGTACATAGGTAAATTCCAGAGGCAGTCGCGTTTATTTGCTCGTATCTCAGAAAGTTATAGGGCAATTTTGCTGAGTTTCAATAGAAATTCATTCCGGATATTTCAAAAAGATTGATAGCATACACAGGTCTATGTTGCTTCTAAAAGTTGATTTCAACCAACACACGGACAGCCGGACAGATGAACATTCCGCACAAAACTGTAAATAAACCATAACTCTGTCTGCCAAAATTCTACAGAAGCAACGTGTCTTAGAGCATATAGTAGCTGATGTACTGCTCTCCCAAATTCTGGAGTTCATTCTAGTTACATAAATGGTCACCAAATAAGGACTTTTAAGCTTTGACAGTTCATAAAGACTACAGTTATAATTGGAGTGAAACTTATCGAATTGACTATAATTATGCTGTTTGTCTTCCTAAATCACCACAAATGGCTATAGACTTTAACAACACATGCAAATTATCAAAATGATTTATTAAAATTGAGGTGCTTTTCGGTCAACGTTCTTCGAAACGTTTCATCAAAAAACAATCTTCAACGAAAAGGCCTATTTATGGATTATTGGATGCGTTAGTAAAACAAAAATGTATAATTTGGAAGGATAACAATATTCCTTAAATGTCTCTATTTACTATAGATTTTGGGCTTCCGTTGTCATCGGTTCAATTTTGTTTGAGAACGACGTTAATCAGACAATCACCATTAATTCTTTTAGCCTAAATTGGATTATATGGGCACCAACAATAAATATGTGATGAATGATAGAATTTTTTTACGCACCACACAGCTAATGCCACTTTTGAGAGCAGAGTTATTATATGATGTGAACTCGCTACCGAGATAATGCGATCTGACCCTGTTAGTTACAGATTTATGAGAAAAAGCCAAAAACGACAGCAGATCACAAAGTCATAACACGTGCAATCAGTCAAATTTAGAATAATTTACGTGTCAGAGTCATAGAAAATTAGAAGTTTCGGATGCACGCCACCCAGCAAAGCATTGACTAACATTTTCAACATTATTTCAAACTTAAGGACATTGATAGGTTTTTAACGAGTAAAAAGCTGTTTATGGTATTTCAAACGCACTTAGTTTTATTTAACTTTAAGGAGAGCTGAAAAGACTTGTTAAAAATTTAAATTTTTAAATAGTTTTTCATAAGGTTAGACGAGCCTGTTTTGACTCCAATACATTTTCTATTTAACTAGATTTTTCGATTCACCTTCAATTTCAAAATTATATATATATAAATCGAATTTAAGGAATTATTAAAAACTAATTTAGAACATTCTTCAAAAATTTAAAAAAAAAATAAATGAATTCTCTACCATTTCTGCAATTTGGCTGCATGCGATTTTTGTTCAAGTTGCTTTAGTTGTAGTTTGATGTTTGAGTTTTTCTTGCAACATGTCAAAATAAATCAATTGATTGATCTTGTTTTATTTATGTCCATTACAATTTCAATCAATGAGCATCAATTGTAAGTGCAGAGCAACTACGCTGGTAAAGAAAATCATGCAAAAAAATAAATAAAACGCGTTTTTCTTATGCGTCATGTGAAAAGCAGAAAAAAACAAGAGGGTATCGCTTTAAACTTTTTAACGTTCGTTTGGACGTTTACCCTGTTTTTTAAGACATCGTTTTGGTTTTTTTTCGTTGCTTAGAAGATCATGTGCCTTTTCAAGCGGCAAACAAACAAATTGAGTTTAATTGAAACTACACTCAAGCATATCACACATAAGCACATATACACACACACTTAAAATAACAAGATTTTTTTTATTCGTTTTTGTTTTCTAAATATTGGACCCACCGCACCAATACTGCAATATTTATTCTAAAAGTTTAAAAGTCCACCAACGTCAACCTCCAACAAAATCTATTTATCCATCACCATGATTTAACTCAAGGAATTTCTTTACAACTTTAGAGATACCATTTGTACACACATAAGAGCTTGTTGTTGGCGGTAGTTTTGTTTAGATTTAGTTTTTTTTTTTTTTTTTATTTTATCAAAAGTAGAAACAGAGTGTCGAGAGAGAGAGAGGAGGCCTACAAACAAATGCATTAATGTTCGTTGCAAGTAAACGTATTCGTTGTGGTGGTTCTGGTTTACAACATTCGATCAGCCATATTTGGTAGCATGTGAACTATTTGCCAATTTAATCATAATTGCCTCTCAAACGCTGCATCATGATTGTTATTTGTTGTTTTTCATTCTTTTATTTTAAAGTGATTTTTCTTATGTCCCGTCAATGGATTTATTGATTTTAATGAGTTAAATATTTGTTTTATTATATTTCTTTTTTTAGAAAAAAAAAAACTGATTTAATGTGATTTAAATTAACTTGTTTTTAAGGAACGAAACTATTTTGTTATTAAAATTTGTCAATTATTATAGATTTTTTATAACTAACATGGTATTGTCCGTATGTCTGCGTATTTCCTTCTTGCGCGAGTGCTGCAATGATATTTTACACATTAGAAAGTTTATAATTTATAATTATATCTAACATATTTGAAAAGTGCCTTATGAAAACTTTTATGAATATTTTTTTTTCTTTAAATAAAACAAAAGCGGAAATCACCCTTCGTTGGAAACAGATCATGCAAATGTTGCAGATCTTGCAAGTCTAGTATATATTCTATTGCAAACGTTGCTTTTGAAAATTTTCAACTATTTTTAGTATTGGAAATATGTAAGTGCTTGTGTAAATGTAATTTGAGTGTATATTAATTTTGTGGTATTGCAAACTTTGGAATCGGACAAGTTCACAAATCTACTGTCCAATTAGATTATAAAGAAACAGTTGCTTACGATCTAGAAAATAAAAACTCTTAGAGCAGAGATACTCAACTAAAGTAAACTGTCCTGGATTGGTCACAGTTGACCAATAATGACGCATTAAAGTAGAATCCCTCAAGGACATTGTAGAACAGGTCCCCTCCATAACACCTGATAATGATCAATTAAAACTTGTATTGAAAAAAATTGCTAACAAATTCTTCAACTAACAAAATAAAAAACAACTTGAATCAAATACAATGTATTTCTATTTATACGCCAACACAATAACTACTTCAATATAATCCACTTTTACATTACTATTACAACTCCAGATATATCATACCTTTGCCTATTTACATGTGTACAATACTTATCTATCTACGATCATACATTTTGGTATTAACAAAAAAAAAAAAAAAATTTTACAAAGATCATCCAAACAAACAAAAAAATACACTTTGACTTGCCATTACAGACAATCAACATTCACGTGCACAGATATTCGTACATTTCAAGTGATAAATAAATTCTGGCATTAACATGCCATATATTTTCATTATGGGCGACACAGAAAATCATGTTTTATTTCGTCACAAGTGGATTTAAATAATAAAATGTGTCTAAGATCACATAAACATACATGGTTTTGGAAAAAGGGGCATAAAAAAGGAAGAAATATTTATTTAAAGTAGACTGCGTATTTGTAAATCTAAACGAAGTAAATGCTCTCTACAGTTTAGTTTTGATGAAAATGTTAACAATAGAATAATAATACGACAAATTTTTTATTTATACAAATTAAAAAAACCCAAAATATTTTCTTATAAAAAGGATTTCTTTTTAATTCTATTTTCTATTTACATACACAGCCTAATAATTGTCTTAAGTACAGCAATTTTTTTTCTAAATATGTTAAACTAAATTCAAATTTCCACAAATTCTTTATAGAAATTCTTTGTAATTTTTTCCAAACACCCTACACAGATTTCGAACAAAGCTCCGTACTCAAGTGAGTGTAATTTAGTTTTTATACTGCAACTTTTACTTGTTGCATTTCCTTTTTTTGCTTGCTACCTTAAATTATGTTGGCGATATTATTATTGTAACACACACGCACACTATCATTCCACTAGTGTGTGTATTAATAAAGTCTGCTTAACATTTCACACTTACCGGGGGATTTTGATATTGTTTATGATCATTTTGTTTTATATCGCATAAACTTGGCAAAATTGTGAAATGTAAAAGGGTTTACATACACTTTGTTGTGGTTGTTGCCGTTTGTCCATTGTTGCATGAGTAACAGGTCCTCCTCTACACATGTCGAAAATAAATGTAACCCAGCAAATCATATAGCAACCAAACTGCAACGGAACTTGTGAATAAGTTAATATTAATAATGGATTTTAAGTTTTTCTTAATTTTTTGTATAATAATGTAAATAAAATATGAGTTTTAAATTAGTTTTAAGCAATGCTTGATAAACTGTTTCTTAAGTATTCACAACATTACTGTGCCAAAAAGGAAAAACTGTTTAAGTCAACATAAGCTATAAATGATATAATCACATCATTCCAATTCTGGAATTCAAAACAACCTTCAGGCAAATTTTCAATTATTCTGGACAAGTTTACAGGAAGTTATAGCGTAAAAGTTTATTCCCTAAATTTTTTCAAAGAACAATATCATTTGAATTAGTAATTTATTAAAACTAATAGTTTGGCTTTATATAGGATAATGACTATGCTATTTCATTTGTAGAGTATTAATTTTTAAAATTTAAAATTTTTGTTAGTAATTTCCATACAAAAAAAATAATATGACTTTACACATTTGTTTCCTATGTATAAGAAATTGTTTATGTTATACTTTTAACCATACTGTCTCTCAGAGAGAATTTCTTCGCTTCTCACCTCTCAGAGAGAATATTTTCTATTTTCTTCTTTCCTGTATACATACAATTTTTAACAGCGTCATCTCTTTGTCTTCTTTCTTGTATTAAATACATAATTTGTTAATAAAAGGTGTTCAAAGTCACTAGTCATATTAATATGAATTATATGACATAGTACAATATGAGAGTCTACTTTGAATTGGCCCATTGTGAATGCAGACATAAGCAGTTTTTCCTTATTGACACAGAAATATTTCACGCAGCAATATAAAAGGTATTAATTTAATTTAAAAAAAATAAGTTGTTTGAAAGATAATTCAAACCAAGGCTAATTGAAAACATCAACAATACAATTTCATTGGGTGTGCTAAAATGCCGGATATGTTTGGTTTATGTTTGTATTACGTTTTTGTAACTCAGCGAATGAAAATTTTTAAAATTTTTATTTTGTTTTTTTACGTTGCCTAAGATTTGGTAGTCTGTCATAAATTTGATTTGCGATCTTCATCATTGCGTAACCTAACCTAACCTAACCCACTTTAGCTTTTGTATTTTTGTAGCTTCACATTCTGTAAAAGTATGTGAATATGGATAACCATTTTCACTTGAAGTTCTTCATTATTCATTTCCGACTCCTCAAATTTTATAAAAGCTTATGAATAGTGAAGTCAATTGATGTTTGTCCGACTGTCCGTGTGTATGTTGAAGTCAATTTTTTGAAACCTCCCCACATCGACAAGGCCCAAGATGTGTTATCAAGAATACTCAGGAGCAGACCAATATTAAAAATCAGTCCAATCGCTTTGTAACTTTTTGAGATATAAGCAAATAATCAAGACTACCTTTGTTTTTTCCCATATTCTTTCTATTAAAATCAAAGTTTTTCAGTCCTAGGATAATTTATAGACTCGTTAATGGGTACTTAAAGACATAATATTTGTGAAAAGTTTTAGACAAATCGGTTATAAATCCAATGTTAAAGACAAAAATTATTTGGAAAACTATATATTTATACTTTTTTTTAAATATATAAAATTTTTCATGCTCTTAAAATTTTAATATCTGAAAAAAAACAACAAATGGTTGGAGACTCACTGAGATATAAACACCAAAGTACAACTGCTTCCGTGTTTTTCCGAAATTATACCATCGAGAGAGTAAATATGAATATTAAAGCTGTAGAATACAGTAAAATATGTAAAAACTAAACCTAAGTGTATAATGGTGAAGGGTATTTAGTGATTTGGTACGGCCAATTATAGCACGTGTTTTTTAAAGTTTAAATTTTCTTTTGTTCTAATTTTTCACCCAACTTTATTAAAAACAAAAAGACATTTACACAAAAATAAACAAATCTATCGAAATATTAAGCAAATTCGTAATCAGTTGTAGAATTGCGCTTACTTATGTATATCAAGACTAAAAAATCTGTACACCCAGAAAACAGATAACCATATTCTTTGCAATCGAACTGTTTTTTTGTGATTTTAAAATTATAAATTTCAAGAGTCATAATCACTATATATTTTTATTCAAAAATGATATTCTGTAGATAAAAGCTTTAAATTATTTAGAATAAGTCTATATCCATCCCGTAGTCGTGAGGCATCTTAGTAAATAGTTCATTCTGACTTGGGTAGCTTAGAAAGGTTAACTACTATATGTGTGCCTAGGTTTTAGAGTCTTTTGGCAGCTAAAAATAAGAAAAACCGATTCTTGCGTCTGGATAGCAAGCCTACAACGACAATGGTCTTTGATGGAAGTCTAAGTCACCATACATTTTTCCTTACCATCCAAAGACCAGATACCAAAGAATAACGGATATCTTACCGATGGGAAATATTACGGAATTAACATGTGATAAAATCCCGATGAGATATAAGAATACTAACTAAATCACCACTATACCGGAAGAGGGAGAATGGGATGAGATAATCAGGATGGGAAACACCCACGGAATCGATCTTTACACAGACGGTTCAAAGATTGGTGACCAAACTGGAATGGGCTTATACGACATAAGCCGAAATAGAAGCAAATACTTCCGTCTACCAGATCACAACACTATTTTTTAGGCTGAGATCATGGCGATTACGGAAGGAATTAAATGGATAAAGGAAACGAATAGCGAAACCCCGATTCGTATCTTTACGGATAGTCAATAATTGATTAAGACATTGAGAAAGGAGAAAGTTGAATCCCGGAACGTTTTGCAATGAACATCTGGAGATAATATGGATACCAAGCCATCACGGGCTGATCGGAAACGAGAAAGCCGACAAATTATCCAAAATGGGAGCTCTTCTGAGTACTATAACTTTGGAGAACGCCAAACCCCTTAAACGATTTAACGGTAAGGTGACAAGAACACTCTGGGGTGACCCAAATATTGGGAAATCAAAGGAGATTCTGAGACTAAGTAGACCTACACTTAGGAAACTAACCGCTGTAATTACAGGTCATACGGAGTTGAGAACTCATCTGGCTCGCATGAGATTTTCTGAAGAGACAACATGTAGAGCATGCGAGGAAGAGGATGAGACTCTGGTACACTACAGTGGATACTATGCCGAACTTGGAATACCCGGGGAACTCGAACTGGAGATCCATAAGGCGTTACATTGAGGGGACTGGGTTCTTGGACTAGTCCGTTATTTATGGGAAATTATGTTTATGGTTTTTGTTTGGGAATTCCGTTTTCCATATGGAGCGCACAACATGCCAACTGGGCATAAGTACATACCTGTCATGGGTTTGGGCTTTTATACCCCTCCTTTTCAACCTAACCTAACCTAACCTACCATGCAATGACCCGTCAATAATGCTAACAACGTCAAGATGTCCTTCAGAACTTAGCTGGTAAGTTGTGATGTACGCTTTATATATATTGTTTCTAATAATCCGTTTATATTTTCCAAATATAAAGGATTGCCATTTGGCATTACAGATGCACCAGAAATATTTCGACGAATAACTGAACTAATAATTAGTGGTATTCCAGAAAGTGTAAACTGTTTATATAATACTTATACTTATATAAGCAATGCTAAAGAATAGCATTGAAATAACTCTGTTGTTGCTCTTTAAACTAGTTCGTTGGAATTATTCCAAAGCAGCTTTTGCAACCATAACTTGAGTAATAAATATAAATAGCCCTGATTCCTTCAAAATCTAGCATAAATATTATAAATAATCTCCGAAGAACTTGAATGTTTTTTGGGGAAATTAAATCATTATTGTTCTTTAATAACAAATTAAATTTTTAGGTCTAGTTATCTTTTTTCTACGGTCACAATATATAAACGGCACACAAAAACTGTCAACAAGTACCGTTGTACTTTTTTAGTTTACATTAAATGTCTTAACGTCTAAATAACTAAAAAAAAAGTGTTAGAATGCAAACGAAAGAAGTAGAACTTATAAAAAAGCTTTCAGGATTTAAGACAATTAGGTTTTTCTATGCAATACTTAATTAATACATTATTATTTTCATAAGCTTTTTCCACAATTGCAAGGATAAGCTAATAGTAATAATGCACATTCACAACCTTCACAAAGGTTCCGTTTTAATTTGTTTGAAATTGTTACAGAAGCCTTTTTCAAATCTTTTTAAAGCCTAAAAAAATCTTTTAAAGTTGGTAAACAATTTTTTTTTATTTATTTGTTGGGTAGTGCTTAATTGTTTATAAGTAGTGTGTATGTTAGTATGGTGATCTCGTGCTATGTGTCAATTGTTCATTTGCACATTTCTCTTGTCATCTTTAAGCTTGATTGCAAATTACGACCATATGTCAACTCCAACGAAATTCGCATTTCTTGTTATTGTTCAGTTTATCTGTCAGTTGTGATTACAACTTGCACAATTGTGTAAATGTTCGTTTGTGTGTAAGTTTGAGCAACGGTAAAATAATCAGTAAGTAAGTAGTTGTGGGTTTACACTTTTGTTTAGTTTAGTTAAGAAAGTTTTCTCTTATTATACCACTTTTTGTTGGTTTGCTTGAGTTCACTTTAAAATATAGATATTACGACTGCATTGTTTAACATATGACCTATTTGCCTTAAATAGATGAGCAGGATATTTATAATTATTTTCTTAATAACAAACACTGGCATATAAAGAATATTAAAAAACAACTGTTTCCCAGGATCCACAAAGCTATATTCCTATTACTTAGGTGAATATTTAACCCGATAAGCAAATTTACTAATTTTGATAATAATTAATTTAATTTTTAAATATATGTACTGTCAAAAAATTTTACAGTTATACCCACGAACCATTTTGTAAAGTACTTTTATATATTTTGGTTTTAACAGTAATCACTATGAAATTATCTCTTATAGCACATTTCCACGGCAACGATATTCGTAATTCGATGTCTTATTTATAATTCAAAGCCTAAATACGAACCAAATTACATAATTTGCCATGCAAAATTTTCAATGCGAATTACTATTTTTGTGCGAATTAATAATAAAATCAGTGTCTTCTCTAATTTTTATCGGTAGTTTACCATCTCCAGCTGTCAAAAATAGAAAAGCAAAACGAAAAGGAAAAAGAAAAAAGTTAAATTTCATATATTAAAAATAAAATAAAAGCAAAAAACGAAAATGTTAAAGAAAGTTGTTATGTCTAGAAGAGTATTGGCCACATAAAAATTATTGAATGAGATAAAATTATGTTTAGAGGATTTGCTGGCTCACTGGTCCTATTTTCTTCACTTTTTCTATTTTCTTGTAATCAAAAAAAATAATTATATTATTTGCATACATTTCTTATAAATTTACAATATTATTACTATTTTTACTTACTTTTTGCCTCTATTGATAAAATAATTATAATTTTCTATATAAAATTTTATATTTCTTAATGTTCACCTCCAAAAAAACGATAATTTAAACAAAAAAGTCACGAAGAAGAATTGTCATTTAAAATTAACAATATGTCGTGGAAACAGGGTAATTCACTTAAGTAATTTAAATAGCGAATTAAGTAATTGAATGTGTCGTGGAAACATGCTATTACTTCGATTTGCTTTTAATTTATTTTCTTAGTTTTACAATTAAACCTTAAATATTTCATCAATATTTTTTTACGGAAACTGAAGAGTATAATTTGGTAGCGAGAGGTAGTTTAAAAATTATTTAAGCTTTGTGTGAGATGGCACCTCCTACTCTTAAAATAATATATTTATTGTTTAAATTCGACTAAGATTACGCATTATAAAGTTATTTTATTCCAAAATTGTTGTCCATATAGAAATAGTATGAATTTAAGGCAATACGTTACATAGGAGGTTGGCGTTAAAACGATCTTCTCATTTTTGCTTTTCGCCATTATGAAAAAATCAACCAGAAAGCTTTACATTAAAAATTTTACCATCATACTTCTAATTCTGCCAGTCTTATGAGCTTTTGAATCACATTGATAGTAGAATATGTTAGTACTTGCATTTAAAGTAGGCGTGTCAATGTAATTTACGCTAATGTGCTTAACTTAGATATTTTAATATAAAGTGTTTTAAAATTGAAGTGAAAAGTGGGGGTTAGATCAGACATATCTGAAAAATTTCTGCTAATAAACTGAACATATATTTCAATCTTCTTCCAAAATCTTTGCCCTTAGAGAAATTATGTGAATTTAAGATAAGGCGTTATATATAAAAAAAAATATTTACTTACACATAAAATAAATAGCTTAATTTTTACGATGTATTTAGGTTTGTTCCTTAATACAAGGGTAAACAAGTTATTTTTAAAGACGACATACTAAATGCCTTGCACCCTCTTTAGTTTTCACAAGCATAATATTATCAAATATTAAATTACTTGAAAAGACCTTTATTAAAATTATATCATTATGAAAAGCCAGTAATTTGCACCATATTGTTTATTACATTTTGCGCAGTTTTTATTCATTATATATTTATACACTTGAATTTGATTTACTATTACTTCTAGTTTTTTTCTTTACTCCAGGGAAAGGATATTTTCTCGATTAAACCAAACATTTTTCTTTGTTAAATAATAGTTTTGACAGTTAAAAATATCATCTCAAACGAGGAAGCTGGAGCCGTGCTGGGTCATATTGGAATCAAAATAATAATAATATATCATATTATGTATGCCAACTCCTAAAAATAAAGGACTCTGATATCGGTTAAGGAACACGTAGGCATAGCTGGAAATGAGGCAACTGACGAATTCACAAACATGGGATTTTTAGCTACATTCTGTGCATTAGAACCAAAAATTGTGATGGGTAAATATGGGCACAGGTCTCTTAATGGGTAAATTTTAAAAACTTCGATGGTGGAGGGAGGAAACCGCTTGTAGGTGCTCAAAGAGTCTCTTGGCAGTAGTGCAGTAAGATAACGATGAGCTGGATATCTGAGTTAATTACTGAGCATGGAAACTTTAAATATCATCTTATTAGGATACTGATCGAATAAGATGATATATGTAGAATGCGCTTGAATGATGCTTAGACAGCAGAGTATGACGTATGCGAATTGCTAGCACTAACAATCGGAAGATCTAGAATAAAGTGCAGGCATATATGGATATGTGGATGATATGTGGGCCCTTAGTCTGACGATTACAAAGGACTGTGGGATAAGGCTCGCACTTGGCTCTATTCCTGTATATTTACTTTCGTTTTGACGTCATATGCCCACGTGTTGTTAATATGATAGCAAATGGGCTAAGAGTGAATATCGTTCTTCTTCCGAACAGAAAGAGTTTGTCATCGAATGTGATGTTTTCGTATGGTTTATCTTTCGACATAATATAAAACTTAAGTGGCTGTTTTTAAATTTACATCACGGGTAAAATAATTGGGCCTAGTCAGGCTCAGGTGAAACAACTATAATTATACAATTTTCATTTTGTCCATTTTTCAACCTGGCGATCTTAAACTTTACACTTTTTTTTTTTTTTTTAATTTTTATGAAAAATACAATTTGATTGATGATTACACGCAAAGAAAAAATATGGTTGTGGTAATCATAATCGAAGAGCAACATACTATGATTGAATTGTATGATTATCGTTAAAACATATAATGGTTACCAGTTATCATTATTATGTTTTATTAAGGTATCATTCAATAATCTTATATATGACCACAATTGAAATCGATAATCTTTGCTTTTTTACGGCAAATTACTGTCTTTTTCTGTAACCATACACATATTGATTGCAACTATCAATTTAATTGCAATTTTAATATCAAATTTTTTTACACTTTATCGTTTATTTTTAAATTTTCTTTAATTTTTCAAAATTTTTGTTCCTTTTTTTGACATCTCAAACTTTTTAAATAATAAAAATTTTTTCAGCAAGAACAAGAACAGTTGAAATCATATAATTATTAAAAAAAATCATACCTTGATTAATTTGTAATCATACTTTTGTCTCACCTATTAATGATACAGTTCAAACAAATGCTTGATTGTCGTGACAAGATATATGATGAAATGAAACAAACATAACTATTACTTGTTTTCGACAACCAACTAATGTTATGGAAACTATAAAATGACCGTCGTGATCATGTCGTAACCATAGTTTTTCTTTGCGTGTATATGGGCTTTAATTGAAATAGTTACGATATTTATACAAAAATATTTAAGAAAAATTTAAAAAATGCCTGACCGGACACACGTATCCACTTTAGGGTTAAGATTCGACTAATGTATTTTATTTCGTTGGTACAAAGAAAAATTATTCAAAATATATTCCATACATTTGATATTTTCCAATTTCGTTAAATTGTAACATAAATAGTAGTTTCAAATGGCATATGAGTATATTGAGCGTTGATGATCAAATCGTAGCTGGTTACGACAACGCATTCCTCTCACTTAATATTGGAATCATATTTAATATGCTTGAATGTTTAAAATTTAATTTGGAAAGGTTTAAGGAAGACCAATAATAAGAAAATTATCTACTGCCAGAATAATATTATTTACAATATGCTTGATAAGGTATAGCGTTGTTTACACCACAAATTTGAAAATGATATTCCGGGGTAAATTCAGAGTATTATATTTATCAAATTCATATTAAAACTATTTCTTTTTTTCCTAAGAATCTAATTAAATTAATGAGATTTTCCACCTTTTCTTATAAGACTTTTTTGCTATGGGAAAAAATTCTTCAGTCTCATAGTGAGAATAATGAGAAACACTTTTACCATCTATTCAAACATGGCATGTGATTATCATAAACTACTAATAAACAATCATAACTTATTAAAATAAGAGATTTAAATGCAGGCACATGATGCAGACAATAAACGAAAAGAAAGGTGACAGTCCTGGGAAGAAACCCACATACATATGTTCATATACATATATGCTCGTCTACAAACTAATAAGATACTTTTCACCAGACAGGAATTTCTGATGAGAAAGTTACAAAATAAAAAGTAAAAAAAAAAATTGAAGCAAGTTGTCACCACTTTATTATCCGCATGTGAAGATTTTGTGTGTCTTAAATATTGCTGCCTACACTTTAGGCATTTGAGGCATACAAGAAAACACACAAATGTTTTCAAAATCCCTTTAAGAGTTTTGTTTTTCTTTTCACCTTTTGTGTTTTATGAGGGGAATATGAATATTCCATAGAGGGATGTTTGTTCATAAGCAGTTTATTATTCTTTTTTTATCTTCTATGACTGTGTGAAGATGATACATCCAATGCTTTCGTTATTGAGAGTGACAATTGTGGATTTTATAATTATTTTTGATTTATAAATAAACATAAATAAGCTGTGACTGTAATTCATTGAAAGTCAATGAAAATCGTGATTTATCTGAAAAACGTTTTCATAAATAATAAAGCTGAGTGTGAGAATGTACCCTACAGTAGACGAGAAATGTTCAAATTGGTTGAAAATTTAATGAAAGAAGAAAATTGTCAATGAATCTCGGTAGACAATTGATAAAAGAAAACAGGTTAAAATTAGCTTACATTTATTTAGTTTAAGGTTAAGATAATAATATGAAGATCCCTTGTTTTTCCTGAGTTTATGTACCATCACCTCAGGTGGTAAAAATATTTGGAGTTCCATTTGTAGCTTTATTATAATTTTTGATATCAGATGGTAGATATTTTCCATAGAAACATATTTTCTTAAATCAATCCAAGAGGCGTCTAAAATACAATGTCCGATTTAATATATCTGAGACCCCAATATAAGAATCAATGAAAGGGCTTGACTAGTAAAATATATCACACCTTCAACACCACATTCAAAATCCAATATAGCACCCTTATCTAACCTAATTCAAAAGGCATCTAAAATAATATTGGAGATTTCATATATCTGACCCCCCAATAATGAAATAAAAGGGCTTGACTAGTAATATATTTAACACTTAAACACCACATGCCAAGCCCAATATCGCGCCTGAATCGATATGTTCGATTACATACAACCAACCAAAATCCTGTCCCAATTTTTAACGTCAAATGAAAGGACTTGACTGCTAGAATACAGCACACTTTTAGAAAAGTGAAAACCCACTATGGTGTCTGAAACCAAATGGCGGATTTCATATTTCTTTCAACACTAAGTATCTAATGAAAACAGAGGAAAGGGCAAGTAGAATAAGGAATATATGACGGAATATACATTTATTAAGCCACAAAAATTCAGTATGTGTTAAAATACATCAGTCACTACTGTTATGTGACATCACAGAATTATTATTTCTATATTTACTCAGGCTCCGCTAAGACCTATGATTTTGTTCTAATCTGATCAATGTCCTATTCTAATGAGGTATTTATTGGAATTTACGTATACCTACATAATAGTAAAGAATATCTAAGATTCATCACGGCCGAAGTACTCTTACTTGTTTTAAATAGATTTTATATTCGGTTCACTTTCAACAGCAAGTATTTTACAAATTTTATTTTTCGGGACATACTCCCAACTAATCTTTCTTTCCTTTATTTTTCAGTTGCCATTTATATACATTTAGTGTTAACCAACGGTTAGCCAAATGTAAAATGGATTAGAAAAATAAAATAGTTTAACACGGAATAAAAATGTTGGTTGAGTTTTTGAGGATGTTATTTTAGGGAGCCCCGGTGGGCTAGTAGTTTGGGGGTTGCGGGTTCGATTCCCGCCAGAGACTCTGGACTGGTCTGCTTCTCTTTCCCTTCTATACTAACTATTTATATTCTTATTTTATTCCTCTCTTTATTGCTATATTAAGGCTTCACAATGGACCGTTATGGTATCCGGCTGAGGGTGTGAGGTTAACTTTGCACCAGCCTTACCTACCTACCTTTTGAGAATGTTTTTTTTTATAGTTTTTTGTTTTATTTTTGAATTCTTATTTTGCTATTGAGAATTAGAAAATAAAACTTGAAACATTTAAGCTTTTTCAAGAATTTGGGTAAAAGGTCTATTGGCAATTGGTATAGGCATCAGTGAAACGAATATATACCAGCTTAATTAAATCCAACCACCAAACAAAATATTGGAAAATTTGATTTTTTATTTTCAAAACTTATCAATTCCGTTTGAAATAAGTTAATTAAAGGGTCCGTCAAATAACTTTTTTTTTTAATATGCTATAAAAAAGTGTAGCTTTGGCTGAGTGGCACGTATTGCCGTCCTGTTGAAACGAAATGTTGCCAATATGCTCCTCTTAAATTTTTGTGAACAAAACTTCGTTAAACATGGCCTGATAATGATCGCCATTGACTACTGCCACTCCTTGCTCATTTTCGAAGAAAAATGGCTCAATTATGCCTCAGGACCAAAATCCGTACCAAACAGTGACTCGTTTTGGGTGTATCGGCTTTTAAATGTATACGTGCGGGTTTTCTGTGCCCCAAATGCGACAATTTTGCTTGTTTACATACCCGCCAAGATCAAAATGAGCTTCATCTGAAAAGGTGTTTTTTTTTAGCAAAATCGGTATCTTCTGTAAGTCGATCGCAGGCCCAGCATTGTTCAAGCGTACACACAACCATATTCGTTCAGCGGAAGGAAAAAACTAATTACCTGTCAAGTCAGACATGAGCTTAGTGTTACCATTCCCGAAATAAGCACTAGTTGAAAAAAAACGTTAGATGGCGGACCCTTTATGTGTTTAAAAAAATTTACTTTTTTATACCTTAAATATTTTTGAAAATTGGGATTTTACAGGAGAATGATTGATATAAATAATTTTTGTTACAAACAGTTTTTCTAATATTAAATACAAGATGTAGGTTTATTCACATTTTCTATGTTTATAGTGAACCAGACTCAAATTTTAGAGGCTGTAAGAGGGCTCAGTATTATTTACTACAGCAGTTCGACAATAACCTTGTTGATTAGCGCTTCAGAAGACAAACTCAGAGTGTATATTCAGGCAATTGGACAGAGCTGTCAATATTCAAAAAAACTGTTTGTGGAAGTATCACATAGTAACTGGAAAGACGTATGAAAAAGGAATATGGACTAAATAAAAGGTATAATAAATTTCTGGAAGATTCTTTAAGATTGTAAAATTGTTTAAAAGAAAGTTTTAAAAAATATACAACATTTTTTTTTATTTCACGAAATTCTATTAGATTTTTTCTAATTTTGACACAATTATTTTCTTTAATTAGAATTTTTTAACACTTATGCCTTGTAAGGTAAAGTGTACCACAGATTAGCTATGTCATTCTACGTATCCCCTACATATTTTCTTTTCACTTTTGATATGACTAACATTAACACCTACAGCTGAAATATTAAGGAAATCAGTTTTTAAACAATTTAATAATTGCTTTTACTTTGCAACTTATTCATCAATGAATAATTAAAGATAGAAAAAAATATTGTTTAAAATGAGTTCATTATGCATTATTTAACATAAATAATTTTTGAAAACTTATAAAAAAACTACTCATGTACTTTAAATTCATTTTTTTTTTGCTAAATCACTTTGCATAAAGACATTAACAGCTTAATATCTTTGCCACATATGGTTATAGACAGATTCATACAAAATTTTTGTTGTTGATTTTTATTATTTTATCGTTTTCGTTTTACTTGTACTGCAGCACATTCAATTAAAATGCAAATTTGTTTTTCTCCCAAAATGCTTATAGAGTTGATAACTTATTTTGCAAAAAAGTTGATGAAAAAACGGATTTTTTTTGTACTTAAGGTACATGGCTTGTCTACGATTTGTTCACTACTTTTGCCATTAAGTTTTAAGTTCGCAATCAAAATTTTTGTGCTCCACATCAAGAGTGTAAACAACTTGTTGCAAGCAACGATTTAGTTTTTAGTATTTTGTAGATCAATTTAGGCAAAAAGTGGTAATTACATAGGAAATTACTTAATTTAGCTGGAAAATAAATAATACAAATTGTTGGGTTTAAGAAGGTAATGAAATGAATTGCAAATTAATAGTTGGAAAGAAATATATGAATTCGACTAGAGGTCTAAAAGATATTATGAAAATGATTTGACTGAGGGATAAATATAGTGTGTCTTGGGAAAATTTATATTTTTAAGTGCGATTATTTCAAAAAGTGGTGCCGTTGGAATTATAGATTTTGCGAATTTGTCAGTCACGTTGTCGCAGTTGTCGAGTGAGCGTCGTGCGTTCGCTGTGTAAACATTTTTTAAGAGTAATGATTCTTACGTAAATGCTATTCGACAATTTTGTTCAAAGTTTGGTATTCGGCGAATACGTGACAGACCGAGTGTAAATTAAAATCGTTCGTGGGTGCAGAGATTCCGCGCAACTGCTTTGGCAATGAATGTCCCACGGCTAGAGCCTAGTCAATTTTCAAGGACTCCCGAAAACATTGAACTGGTTGAAAGCAGTTTACGTGAAATTTCGCGACTTTCAATACGGAAAAGAGCAGCCTCACTGGCGCTTCCAAGAACAATTATTCATAAAATTTTAAAAAAGAATCTAAAGTTTCATTCTTTCAAAATTCAAATTGTTCAAAACATAAAAGAAAGCGACTTTGATTTACGCAAATATTTTTGTGAAACGATGATGAAGCGTTTTCGCACTATAAATTCCATTTTTTGGAGCGACGGGGCTCATTTTCACTTAAACTGCCACGCCAACAATCAAAACTACCGTTACTGGCTTCCAAGAACTCGCAACCCTCGATTGAAATATCAAAAAATATTGCATTGCCCTTGGGTAACCGTTTGGTTCCTTATCCACGCATGAGATAATTTGACCATTTTATTTCCAAAATTCTCGAAGCCAGGCGACAAATGTCAACGTTGAAAATTATCGACGCATGATTACGGTATTTTTTTGCCAAACCATCGAGCTCATCCATCGTTCTCTTCACACACGTGGTTTCAACAGGATGGAGCGACTGCACACACAGCTTTGATGAATTTACTTAGTGGAAATTTCCACCAAAACTGATCAGTCGCTTAGGTGACATCCTATGGACACCAAGGTCGCCTGACCTAACTTGCATGAATTTTTTTGGGGCTACTTCAAAAAGAGGGTTCATAATGACAACCCCCAATCTCTTGTGGCTTTAACGGAAAATAATCATCGAGAAATCAGCTCGAGTGAACCACATTTACTGCAGCGCAGAACACAAGACTTCGTTTTGAAATGAAAAAAATTAAATCCGCATTTCCATTCTATCGTTCAATGCTCCTAAAAAAAACTTTGTGTCAATTATTACGTTTTTTATTAAAGTTTGAAAATATAAATCTGCCACCAGACACCCTGTATATTGAAATTTTTTTGTGGGCCAGGGGCCGAATTACGGCATTCGATATCGTCGAAACTGCAATCCGAATGTGAAAGTGTTTCTTACATTTTGTATTGGATTCTAATAATAATTCTATAATTTTCGATCGATATCGAATGCCGTAATTCGGTCCCAGGTTATTTTGGGATCTTCTTTTAAGATCGGTTTTTTATTTTTGAGTCACTGAGGCAAAAATGTCACTATTGAGCAGCATGTACTAATAGTTGAACTTTATAATTAAAGTAAGTGTCCGAGTACATTTGTGAATTGTTAACCATGGAAATTATTTTTGCCATAGTTTTTTATGCCGAAGAAATATGTTCAGTTGACTGATAATTTTAAACACCAACGTAATACAGGTTATCACTTAAACTTACCCTGTTTCAATAAGTAGTCATTAGAGTTTAGATTTTGGGATCCTCTATATACCACCAAGGTATTTAAGTAGCAATAAATCAATTTTTTAACAATTGCTATTTGAAAATCCAATAATGCTCCTGTTTATATTTTATGTAAGAAAATATTTATGCAAGTCACTAAAATATTGTTAAATAAAAATTAATAGATATTTTCATGCAACTCACAGCAAGCATTTGAAAGCCCTTTTTATTGAAACAAAGAACTCCTTTTTGATTAAAATATAGTATATAGTTAAGTATGTATGTGCGGCTTAAGAAAGCATCTGCACATTTCCGTGGAAAAAAGGGGTTACCTCTGGCCCATTCTTCTTTTTAGTAGAAGAAAATTAAGACGTGGAAAATTTTTTTTCTAACATATAAATTTTCTGAAACAGAACTACGAGTATTTCGGTTCAGGCTTGTAAAAATTCTGTTGCAATTATTGAGGCATAAACTTTTCTTATGATAATGCCACTGAATTGCGGCGGCATTTCTAGCTCATCTTCATAGAAAAATCATTTTCCTAGATGATGTAGTTCGAATGTTCTCTTTGTTAGTTCTTGAAGCTGGATATACTAAATTTGAAGAATGGGAAATTGTGTATGCCAAAAAATCTTTTAAAATTATATAGACGGTGGGCCCTATTAATGTTCGATTTTGATGGAGTTCTATTTTTTTCAGTTCAGTCAATATAATGCTCGGTGCTTACTTTCAATGGTCTAGGATCACTGATTATAACTTTATTACAAACTTTAAAATTAGTTTTTGAAATGAAATGAATGAATTTCTTTTGTACCTGATCCGCAGCACGTTTGTTTAAACATAAACGACTCACCCATGCTGAGAAACCCTTTTTATTGAACTTTTTATGCTGTTGTAAACGTAGAAATTTTAATTACATCATAGAGTTTTGTTTGGTCTATTAGAACAGCGACATCTGATGTTGTGTATGCAAAAAACTCATAACTTTTTGGTGTATTTTTTTTTTAATTTGGTGCTTAGATTAGTGTCATTACTATTCTGCAAAAAGGGGGTTTATATTATTGCTTTAAAAAAAAGTTAATGTTTTTATATAGATGGTTTTAAGTAAAAAATTTAATTATTTCGGGTTTTTCTTTTTTAATTAAAGTGTTTGATTATTGTTTTCATAAGATGTTTGATTATACGATTCTAATAAAAAATAATTTGTGTTTTTATTTGAACGAGTGTTAGACTTGTATACTTGATTCCTGTTGGAACGTACCTCTTTGTACAACTTTTTATATATAGCAAAAAAGAGGTATAACTGTAACAAGTATAACTTATCCTTCCATAAAATTAATAACTGATACATTTTCTACTCCACTTTTCTTTTCAGTGCGATTCTTTCTCACTAACTAACACTACCGTCATTTCAGTTCTTAAAGAATATTTCATCGTTTTTATATTTTTGCGAGTAAACAAATTGTTTTTTTAACTCCTTATTTTTTTATTTATTTTATTTACAAAAACAATTTTTAAAAATTGTACATACGCTATTTTATGCGCATGGAAAAGCAAAACACTTTAACGTTTATACCCTTTAGCTGAATTACGTTTTGGGACAGTCATAAAGGTGGTTGAATTTTGAGGGCCGATGTTGATTTTGAATAAAACAGAAATCATTAAGGAAATTATTGTCATTACTTTTTATTATGAAAATATTTATATGGTTCAAATATGTATGGAACAAATGGCCGTCGAGACTTGGGCATACCTCCATCCAATGGTCCAAATTTTCAATGACAATGTTGATGTTCAATTGTTGGGTACGATGATGAGTCGAGGTTGACTGCTCTTTTGCCACACTATCGCGAAAAACAGTAATGTTTTCCGATAAGCGAAATAATAAGGCATTAACAGGTGTTTTAAAATTTCATGCAGACCTGTTTTTCTGAAATATTAATATTTTTTAAAATTCTCCTGATTGCGGACGAATTTGAACAATTGATTATGTTGACCAAAAGAATTACGAAGTGCATAAAATGCATTTTGATTTGAATGCCTATTTTCATAATCAGTCTGAATAACTTTAACTCGTTGTTCTCTTGTGTATCCTTCCATGGTTCAAATTGAGTTAGTCTGAAATTGAGAAATGTCAAATGAAATGAAGAAAAAAAAACTTGACGTTTAGATGTGGTTTACATACAACATCGGCCCTTAAAATATAACCCCCTTTTATGACTAGTTTTAACGAGAATGTTTCAAAAGTGATACACCTCAATCGTATGGACTCAAAATAAAATATTCGATTTAATTCAATTCAATTAATAAGTAAAGGGGATTTTCTTCAAACAAAATTCTTATTAAAAGAAATTAAAATAATAGTGTAGTGGTTAGAACGAGGAACTTTAAAAAAAAAGGTTCTAGTTCACAATACTGCAGAGAAAAAAAGAGAATCAATTTAAGCTTGATGCTTAAATTGCAATGCAAATTCATATTAATTTTTTTTAGTATGTTGTGAGAGGGAGAAAATGTGAATACAACTACTAGCCACTTTCTAACAATAACTTGTATTTAAATTAGTATAAATCTTAATTCAGAAGTTGGGCTTCTATGACAACTTAATGTTAATCGATAGAGTGATATATGGTATCTGATAGATATGTAATTAGCAAAACTTTAACCACGTACTAGTTGCGTTATGTGCAGTGTAACTTCACAAATACTGGATAAATTTTAACACTGGTCAACTACTGCACTGATTAAAGAAAATACCTTTTAATCGTTAAAGGGTAATTTTGTTTTTGAATCGGTTGTCCCATATACATATATAATTTGTGTATATAAATTAATTAAATTTTGTATTTTTTTTCATTTGCTACAATATAAAAATCCTTGATAAAAGTGTAAATTACTTTAGGATTACCATGGTAATTTCTCTTTCCATGTTAGCTTAAACATTTTTACAAATTTCCAGCTGCTATCTATTTTTTTCCTGTCTTAATGTCAGTTTGAAATGTATTCATACCTTAACTTTTAAGGATCATAAATTTTAATAATTAATGAAATGATGAATTACAAAGGATAAATTTAATTCCATATGCATTTGCTTACAAGACTTCTCTAATACTTTGTTTTACTGTTAAATACACTCAAACAAATATACTCACCAATCTTATAGCAAATCAATTTTTAACACTTGCTTTGAAATATAAACCACTAACTGATTCATTATTTGTCTGTTTATCTCTTAACGAGATCAACGTGTGTGTTTGTGTGTGTGTACTTACTTCCACTATCTTACCACGAATGGAATCGTGTGCCCAACACATGTTCATAATTCAAACATTTTCCACACATATTGTTTTTATCAGAAAAATGGCCATTAAGATGTTATGGATAATTTAAAAATCCAATTTGGTTGTTTTTCCTGCAATCGATATAAAAGGCGAAAATCTTTTCAATGATAAGAATAAACAAACCATAAAATCTTGTTGCACCCAAATAAGAAATTAATGATAAAATGAAATAAAATTATCATAATATTAGTCAGTGACTTAGAGTTGCTGTTGTTGCTTAGTGTTGTAACAGAAATACAGGTCAAAGCGTGTTTGTTGTACGGCACCTTCGTGATTTCTTAGAAAAGTACAAAAAGTACTGACTTAAATACAAAAACCAAAATAATAGTTAACAGAAGACAAATACAATTTTACACAAGGAAAGCTTAAAGCGGACAAGTTGATATAAACTGCTTAAGAAATTGTAACGACACAAAACAACATCTAGAAGAACAAGTAAGAGCACTATATTCGGCTGTGCCGAATCTTTTATACCCACCACCAATTTTGTGTACATTTAAAACACAATATTTATTATTTTGTTAATCGCTATGGAATAATCTCTTTATAATAAAATATGTATCACTTTCTTTGTAGAGGTTGGTTAAATTTTAAGGGCCCATGTTGAAGGTGAACTACACCTTGTCTTTAAATTTGTTTTCTGCATTTCATTTAACATTTCTCAATCTAAAACTTACTCAATTTGATCCGTGTAAAGATACGCAAATGAGCAACGCTTTAAAGTTATTCAGATTTCTTATAAAAATGGGCGTTCAAATCAAAATGCATTTTGTGCACTTCGTAATTCTTTTGATCAACATAATCGTTCAAATTCGTCCACAATCGGGAGAATTGTAACAAATATTTAAATTTCTGCAAAACAGGTCTGTATAAAATGTTAGAAAATCTGTGAATGCCTTCTTAGTTTGTTGAATGGGAACCATTGCTGTTCTTTTGCGGTAGTGGGGCAAAAGAGCAGTCAACCTCGACTCATCATCATGCCCAACAATTGAGCATCAGATAGAGGAGTGGCACCAAGGATGGGGGGGGCTATTTGGCCGATATTGTTTTAAATACATAATTGAACCATACAAGTATTATCATTATAAAAAGAAATGATAATAATTTCTTAAATAATTTATGTTTTATTTAAAATCAACATTGGCCTTTAAAATTTAACCACCCTTTATAAATTCGATATGCTACTCAAATGCTTTTGTAAATGTAGTCTTTCAATGAAAGTGGGCGTTAACGTAGGCGTGTCAATAAAGTTTCTGCTAATAAATACAACTTAGATATTTCAATATAGTCCTTTATTTTCCCAAAAACTTTGTCAATAGAGAAATTACATGAATTTAGGATAAACCGTTATATGAGAGGTAGGCGTTAAAGTGGGCGTGTCACCTAAACTTTTTTACATTGATTAGAAGGATATAAGTAGCAAATTTTATCATCGTACCTCTAATTTTGGCGGTTTTATGAGCTTTTTAATTTCATTAACGGTAAATAACGTGAAAAGTGGGCGTTATAGTAGGCGTGTCACAGTTATTTTTGCGAATGAGTACAACTTAGGTGTTTCAATATAGCCCTTTAATATTCCAAAATCTTTAGTAATAGAGAAATTATATGAATTTTAGGTAAAACGTTATATGGGAGGTGGACGTAAAAGTGGGCGTGGCACCTTTGTTTTCTGGCACAGTAATGACATTGCCCAGGGGGATATACGTAGCAAATTTTATCATCATACCTCTAATTTTGGCGGTTTTATGAGCTTTTAAATTTCATTAACGGTAGATAACGTGAAAAGTGGGCGTTATAGTAGGCGTGTCAAAGTTATTTTTGCGAATGAGTACGACTTAGGTGTTTCAATATAGCCCTTTATTATTCCAAAATCTTTATTAATAGAGAAATTATATGAATTTTAGGTAAAACGTTATATGGGAGGTGGGCGTAAAAGTGGGCGTGGCACATTGATTTTCCGTTACAAAAAAGCCCTTCCCCAAAAAGCAAAGTGTGCTAAATTTCAGAGTCGTGCATCCAATTTTGTTGCTTTTATGACGTTTTTGTTTTTAAATATACCGAAAAATACACTGTGCGGTATAAATTTTCGTACATTTTGATCGATAACTCCTCTCCTAATGCATAGATTTAGATAATTTTTGGGGAAAAATATTGTTTTTACTCAGGAAATATATAGTTGAAGTTTCATGAGTCTACGTAAATGCGTTTGTCCACAATTCCATTTTATTCGATGTTCGAAGGACACGGTTTTTTCGACCTACTCTTGCTTTTCGAGCTATAACTCTCTTCCTAATATTCCGATTTAGCCCATTTTCAATACCAAACAAACCTTGTCTATAAAAAAGATTCTGGCAAAATTTGAGCCCCCTAGCTTTTTCGGTGCGACCTCTATCGTGCTTTCAACAGACGGACAGACGGACAGACGGACGGACGGACGGACATAGCTAGATCGTCATCAAATCAAACCCTGATTCAGAATATATATACTTTATGGGGTCTAAAATGGATATTTCGATGTGTTACAAACGGAATGACAAAATGAATATACCCCCACCATTTTTTTGGTGGTGGGTATAAAAAAACATGTATCAAATAAGTAAAGAAAAATATAAGAAATAAAAATTAAGTTAAACGTACAAAAACACCAACCGAAATTAAACTAAATTAAATCATACACAGAAATAAAAACAAAAATCAAATGACAATCCAGCAGTACACTAAAAGCAACATTGACATGGACTATTTGCTCAAGTTAAACTATAATAGTGAAAAGAGTTATGAAAAGAATTGGGAGTGGGTTAAGACGAATATTTGATACACTACAGCATATTGGGATACATCGTGTTATTTTTTTTTTTTTTTAATTTCATTAGACACGTCTTATTCGTAGATTTGATAATATTACACATATTAAAAAAGATCAATCACCTAAAGCCTCAACGCTTAATTTTACAAATCATTATTTATAAAAAACAATAAATAAGATTGATGGTTTGGAGCTGGAGTTATAAAGAAAACGAGAGAATTTAGAAGGTAAAAGAACAGAGTCAGGTGGAATGGAATAATCTTGAACACATTCAATTGGAACCCATCTAAAGCAATTCTTATGAGATAACAAAACGATAAAACAATTTACCAATACCTAAAGCTTTAATGGAAATGCGCAATGCATAAACTTAATCAGACTTCTTAAATATATAAAGAGCCAAAATTATACTTTTTCAAAAAAATAAATGAGGGTTTAACAAACAGCAGTCACTATATTGTTTTTATTTCCATCTCTGGCGGTATTTAAGACCCAAAGTTAGATACCTGCAGAATTTACTAAGCTTTTTCTTAGCATGTGATCAGCATCAGAATTTTGTAAAATTTATTGGCGTAATTTTGAAGACCTTGGCAGTTTAATCAAGAGAGGGGCATTGAAAAGCTTAAAAAAAAAAACAGTTATACAGAATCTTTAAAACTTACAGCTAGTGTTTAAATGTGTAATGAGTTTACAAGCACATTTAAAATCACCTCAAATGGTTTAGAAAAAAATAAACTAAAGGATACGATCAGTCTGAATGATTCATCCCTCTTTCTTTCCTTTCTTTTATTAAATCAACTGCTAAAAAAAATGATCCGAATGGAAGTCGGGAAATAACACTTAGGCTGGAAAAATTCTTATGAAAAGGGAAAGAAGGGGATTCCTGATGCTTTTAGGGTATTAACTTAATTCACACTTTATATGTCAATTCAATGTACTTACATACTTTATTAAATAAAATACTTATTTTCTTTAAATGGTTGGATTTTGTACAGCTAAAATGAGCAAAAGATGTTGTGACGAGTCAAAGCCAGAATAAGGTACGAACTTTAAAACAAATCGATACTACTAAAAAAAATAATTCACAATAATCGATCTCGAAAAACAAGTAATTCACTTTTTCTATAAATCAGAGCCTCAAAACTATGTCACACAATAGATAACCCTTGTGATTAGCTTGATTAATAGAATCTAGTAAATACCCTTTATATCTCTGTTTAACAGCAAATAGTACAGATTTTGGATCATAATTAGACACAAGTTTAATTGAATAAGTATTTTCTGTGTAGTTTTCATTAGCATTGTGTGGACGGAAAGCTACCTTTAGCAAACGAAAATTTACTCGTTTAAGACATGAAACGTTACTTAAAGGTGAAGCTGTTGGCCGTTGTTATTTCTGCTAAATATGATCAAGAGAATTTTTGTAAGTAGATCGATTCCTCTCTAAACAAAATAAGCGATACAAAAGATTGAATATGACAATGTCCATAAACTTTGCATATATGGAAAATATTTCTTTCTTCGGTACTCCTTTAGAGAGTATAAGGCTTCCACAAGGCTTCTCCATCTCATTTTTTTCCTTCTTCCCATGTAATGTTGTTGCCGCAAATTCCTGTCTAGTATTTTACACTGCTTTCATTTTGTTCATCTTTTCTTCTTTTTCCATCTTATTAGATGATTAGACTACTTTACCCTGTCTCACGACAATTGAATGGCCATTTTTCATTGCTCAGGAACAGAGCCTCTATGTAATTATGTAGTGTAGTGCAAAGTGGGGTCTTACTAAGAATTTGTTATTTGACATGTAAGAGCCGATTCCAAAACATTCATGTGATGCCGACATGTATGTGCCATTTCCTAAACATTCATGTGATGCCGACCGTTATTTGATGCCAGGAGTGAACTAAATCGGAAGGTGACTTTTTGTTCTTTTGAGGTAGATTTGTCTGGAGGAAGGTTGAAGTTTCTTCTAAAAACTCAAACGTTAATATTAAAATTTTGTTGTCTCTTCTAAGATTCTAACTAGGGTCCGTGGTTTGAATTTCACCGCTCTAACTACTGTCAATTGTTCAATATTATTTCTTTAATAATTTTTAAAAATTATTATTAATAAGTATTTCCTAGATAGAATACTTTTAAAAAACTCTTAATTAAAAATCTTTTTAGGTAACAACTCTATTAATTTAAAAATATATAATTTTTTTTTTAATTGCTTATAAGTAATTTTTATATTATTAATTGTTCTTAATTGTTCATACTTTCCCTGAAGAAGCTACGCAATGTGGTAGCGAAATATTGGAAAATAAAATTTAAACTATTTTTTATAAAAAAAGTGATCTCAAGCCCAATATAAAAAACAACTTTTGATATGAATAAAAAAGATCGAAAACATTTATTTATTATTTTTATATTTACTAAAAAATATTTAATTAATTCTGTCAAAAAGTTTTCTGTTTGTAGAATCCAACCTACTGTAGGGTTATTAAAAAACCGTCTAGCAAAGAGAAACAGGCTGCACGACTGACCCATGACAAATGTATGTATGACAAACAATAAAAACAATGGAGAAGACAAAATAAATAATCATATGATAATCAACATCATGTTTAGCTTTATAATATAAAAGTATAAAAACGTAATTAGTTTACGTTTGTTTAAAAACAATTTTTGCTTGTTTGTGTATTTCCACAATAATTTGAACTTCATAATAAAATTGTAATTGTTGTTGCTGCTGTTTATGGTTTTTAATTAAACAGGTTTATAAGTTAACAACTTGATTTAATTATTTTAACTTGCGCCTAAACTAAGTAAACCGACAACTTCTGAGGTTTTTTCTTGATTTCATCAAGTAGGGCGGATTTTATTATTAGAATAAAAAAAGAGTTGCCAATGTCTTCTTGAAAGTATTGTAACTTACCCCCGGCCTCATGAGCGATTGTTTTTGTGTTAATATAAGCAGTAACGCCGGAAGATTACCGGTGTCAAATTGTCAATATTCTAGTTTATATCTCTGGGTGGTGAACACGTTAATATCTTGAAATATAAAATTGTAAATTTTTGCTGGAAATTGTTCTGTAAATGAAAATTTTACAAAAAAATACATTGTTATAAATAAATTTCACAAGAGCTGGGATTCTTATGCCTTTTTCAAAACCTATTTTTCTATAACAACAGTAACAATTTAAATTTTATTTTTCCTCCTTTTTTTTGCCGCTTTGTCTTATACATTAGTGTTGTTGTTACATTTTATTTCTTTGCAATTGAATTTGACAGCTTTTGTAAAAAGTTTATCGCTAAGCAATGCATTATAACATTTATTGCTAAATGTGTGTTCTAAGATATATTCAAGCGGTCGACACGTTAATATCTTGTGTTGGCAATAGAATTTGACAATTGCTGTAGCAATATAATAGTAACACGATTCTTGCATATACTTGATACTTGCACACCTCGATTCTTGCAACATAGAAATATTTTTCATTTTGAACTCGATACTTGCGACATCCGAAAATTTTGAACTCGATACTTGCAACATTACTCTTGTATAACTCTTGCGTGCTGCTTTGTTTGCGTTTTCTTAGACTGAATACATTTCGGGAAATCCCCGTCGTTCTATGCTGCTAATTAAATGAGGTACATAATTTGAATCAGTTTTAAGTTGACTATTGAGAGGTGCGGTATCATAATGGCAAAGAAAAAATTGACAATTAAAGACAAGGCTGAGATTTTAAAGATATTAAGTGCTGGATTTTCCACCAATTCCTTAGCCAAAAGTTTTCATGTGCATAGATCAACAATAACTCGTGTTAACAGAAATGAAAACTCCAGAAAGAAATTTGTGGCGCATTCTGAATCCGACCCTGGGAGAAGAAATTCGCTTAAACCCTCGGAGTTTCCGAAAATGAAAAGAGACTAAGAAGCAGTGTAGTACTGAACAAGCAACTTTGTACAAAACAAAAAAAATTCTTAAATTTCTTTAATTCCACACAAAAAATATGTATCTACTGTAATACGAAAGCGTTGAACTTAAATGTTTTGAATTAAAATTCATATTAAACTTAGATTTTAAACAGATGTATAAGCCTTTTATTTTGCATGGGAAATTAACACTCGATACTTGCGACAACCTCGAAACTTGCACGGAGCCCGGTTTTCATTACGTGCAAGAATCGAGTTTCTACTGTAATTGCCAAACATATTGCTCGTGTGGACGAAGCGATACAGTCACATCAAAGAGATAAATTTTTGTTCGGAAGTGAATTTGAATTCGTATTTTATTTCTTTGAAAAAACTTAAATGAATGTTACTATATAAATTAATTGTTACAAATAGATTTAAGTGTGCATACTTTTAGGGGCGCCAAATAAATATATGCTTCATAAGCTTAATGTCTAGAAAATGACACTGAAAGATAAGCAAGTATTTGTACTTAAAAACTAAATAAAAAAATTAACGGAAACTGAAGAAGGTAGAATAAAACCAATCGGAAGTACGAAGGTTAAAACAATTTCGATCGGAATATATCACATTCCTTACGCTGGGTCTCCACGTAGCTATTTTCATTGCTTAGCTTAAGCAAAAACGTCGGCAGAATAACGGCACTTTATTGCTAAGGTATGATTATTTTCACTGGGTGAAGAACACGACACATATAATTTATTTTTATAATTTAATATGTTTGTTTTAACTTTCATGAGTTTTTTTTGGAATACCTCACTTTTAATTATTATAAGGTAAAATTATTTTAATTTTCCTTTGTTTCTGCAAAGAAAAACATAAAATTCAAAGAAAATTAAACGATTTTGACAGCTAATTGCGGCAATAATTGCTCAAGCAATCAGCAGAGCAATGATTGCGCAATAAATTGCTACATATGGCAATTTGCGGTCTACACCTTGCAATTTCTATGGACGCAATCAAATTTGACAATTGCGGTAATAAATATTGCTACGTGGAGACCCCGGGTAATAAATCAAGTTTAAAAAATTCATAATTTACTTTTTCCGTGATTTCGCTTTGTCTATAAATAAAATTTTTTTTTTGTTATCAAAATTGTTAAAAAATAAAAAAAACCATATCGTACTTTCTGGCATTGATGCTACAAGTTTTTACTAATCGATGCCTGTGCAATGTACTTAAGATCTGCTGGCCCCGCGTAATCTCAAATAAAACCTCCTTCAACTCACAAGGTAGGAAGGCAATAAACTGTTAAATTGTAAGACTAACTTTAAGGAAATAAACTTATAGTAAATCGAAGTTACACAAAGAAAGTAATACATGTTTTAGTATAAAAAGATTATTCCACAGCAATTACTGTTAATAATAAGAAATGAATTTTGTGCTAGAAAAGTGCACAAAATTGGTAGTGGGAATTAAAAATTCGGCACAACCGAATATAGTGATTTTTTGTTTCTCTCTTTAAACACAACAAGTCTTTCGTTTAGGTTATATTTTAATATTTTTGCTGAGCTTTTTAATGATCAGAAACAATTGTTTTTACAACAAGTTTATTCAAATAAATTACTTTGCCAATATCCTGGTAATCTTCTAGCTTTAGAGTAAATAAAGTTTCGGAGTTTGTAATTGAAGAGTCAAAAATATCTTTTGAATTATTTTTAAGATAATGCAAAATGCCATAATTTCTTTATTACTATTTACTAATGTTGCAACAGTTTCGCTTTTTAAAATGCGTATATTTGTATATGAATATTGCTTTCAATTCTGTGTAGCTTGAACAACAAGGTGAAGCTAAAAGAAAACCAGACCTGATTTAACAGAGTCATGCCAAAAATATTCAATTAAAATAATTAAAAATACTTAAGCTGTATTTAATTTTTTCTGAAAGCTTAGTAAATAAATAGTGTACAGAATGAACCTAATAAATTTAATTGATTTAAAGCAGGTAATTGCCTTTTCAACTCAGCAGGTACTTATTGTGTAATATATTACGTACATGCGTCTCTCAGCATGTTGATAATAGTCAATTAGTGTTAAATTTATTGAAATGCCAAATAAAATTAATTATGTTTTGTGCTAGAAAAGTGCACAAAATTGGTAGTGGGAATTAAAAATTCGGCACAACCGAATATAGTGATTTTTTGTTTCTCTCTTTAAACACAACAAGTCTTTCGTTTAGGTTATATTTTAATATTTTTGCTGAGCTTTTTAATGATCAGAAACAATTGTTTTTACAACAAGTTTATTCAAATAAATTACTTTGCCAATATCCTGGTAATCTTCTAGCTTTAGAGTAAATAAAGTTTCGGAGTTTGTAATTGAAGAGTCAAAAATATCTTTTGAATTATTTTTAAGATAATGCAAAATGCCATAATTTCTTTATTACTATTTACTAATGTTGCAACAGTTTCGCTTTTTAAAATGCGTATATTTGTATATGAATATTGCTTTCAATTCTGTGTAGCTTGAACAACAAGGTGAAGCTAAAAGAAAACCAGACCTGATTTAACAGAGTCATGCCAAAAATATTCAATTAAAATAATTAAAAATACTTAAGCTGTATTTAATTTTTTCTGAAAGCTTAGTAAATAAATAGTGTACAGAATGAACCTAATAAATTTAATTGATTTAAAGCAGGTAATTGCCTTTTCAACTCAGCAGGTACTTATTGTGTAATATATTACGTACATGCGTCTCTCAGCATGTTGATAATAGTCAATTAGTGTTAAATTTATTGAAATGCCAAATAAAATTAATTATGTTTTAAAAAACTAAAAAAAATCAAATAAGAAACACATTAAACATAATTTAAGTTTCCTCATACAAAAATTAATTAGATACTAAAGTATAGTTTTGCAGTGGAGAAACAATAATTTAAGTTAAATAATTTACAGATGTTTTGTATATATATTTTAAGACAAATGTTAAGAAGTAGTAATGCACACTGGGCTTGTCGAGTTTGCCATAAAAATATTGTCAACTCTATGACCAAAAGAATTCAAAATTAACTAACCATATTTTGAGCTACACTTTAACATCAAAACTAAAACAAAAAAATTAAAA
Source organism: Phyto melanocephala (assembly GCA_941918925.1). Lineage (NCBI taxonomy): Eukaryota > Metazoa > Arthropoda > Insecta > Diptera > Rhinophoridae > Phyto > Phyto melanocephala. The sequence goes on from OW799236.1 coordinate 83,191,800, forward strand.
AACGTACCACTCTTCGAAATCTAACCAAAAAACAAAACACTGCTTCAAAAAACGTTTCTGTTTTCGGTTTCCAAATAAACTATTATTTGAGTTTTTATTTTAATTTTTTTTAAAGATCTTCTTAAGAAAACAACGCAAGAATTAAGCGGTCATAACTTAATCACAGACATGACTTCCTCTTGTTATAAAAAAGCACTTGTTATCATTAAGACCATAAAAAAAGAATGAAGCATACAGAGAACTGGTGTAAAATTCAGTTCACGCTTTAACACTTCAATTGCTTTTGTCGACGACCAAAATAGTTCAACAATCTAATGAAAACAAATAACAACTTAATATTGTTGGTACTAAGTGGCCATGGATAAAGAAGTTTTTTATACAAAATATAAAGATTTATATATTTAAAATTATGATGGCATTCAAACTTTTATTTCTTCTGCACATAAAGTCTTACGTTGTGTTTGTTTTTACATGTGAAACATTTTGGGTATGGTGGGTTGGTATATTCGCTTTGTTATTCCGTTTGTAACACATAAAAATATCTATTTTTGACCCCATAATGTAAATATTTTCTGAGTTCTGGTTTCGTTTTAGGACAATCCGTCTGTATGTCTGTTTGTCTGTCCATTTGTCTGTCTGTCCGTCTATTGAAAGCACGATAGAGCTAGAACCGAAAAAATAAGGGATAGAATTTTAGAAGCATATTTCTCAAACACAAGGTTTGTTAAGAATTGGAAATGGGCTTAATCGGTGTATTAGAAAGAGATTTATAGCTCGTAGTGCAAGAGTAGGTGAAAAAACAAGGTCCTTTCTGCATTGAAGTAGTGCTATAAAATTTCGTAAGTATATTTCCTGTGTAAACGAAATGTTTTTCCATGAAGACAGCTCAAATTTATATATTATTGAAGAATATATAGATAAAAATGTACGAACATTTTTACCATATTTAATAATTTAATCGCTACATTTAAGATTTAAAACGTTATTAAACAAAATTAGATATACGATTTTGAAATTTCGCAATCATTGCTTTTTGGTCTTAAATTCTTATTTTTCTATATCGACGAAAATTAAAAAAAAAAGAAATCTGTAATGGATTATCTAAATAGAATTCGAACATTAATTTCACAATTCTAAAAGGTGGCATGACCACACAAAAGCTTATATTATTTTTAACTACCTCTGGCCACCAAATTATAAACTCCAGCTTCCGCAAAAATACAGCATTGCAGTAAAAAACAGTCAGTAGTATCATTTCTAATGTAAAAATACCTAAGGTTCCATTGCAAGACTAAATTTTAGAAAACAAATTAATAACGCATCCGAGTAACACAAAGAAGGTAATATATTTTAGTATAAAGAGATGGCGTTACTGTTAATAACAAACCGAACACCGGCGCTTTTTCTATGACGGTTAGGGAGATGGTGTCGACACTGCGCGGGACAATACCATTGACTACATTTGGGGAGGGACTTACTGCAGACATGGGAACTGCTGGACTTGATGGACTGGGATTTGTTAGTGCCACGACTATGGGGGGCGCGTTGAAAAGAAGATCTAATAAGCAATCTTGTGGGGTAGATGGTGTACCGGACTTTGTACTTAAAAAGACTGATACCTTGACATGGGGATTCTTGTCAGTTTTGATTAACCATTGCCTTAATATAGGTTACTTTCCTAAGGCATGGAAGGAGGCCTTGGTAATACCTATTCTAAAGCCAGGGTCTGACCCTGGACAGAGTCAGGGATATAGGCCGATTTTTTTGCTATCGGCATTTGGTAAGTTGTTAGAGTATTTCATACTGGCGAGGATTAATGACAGGATTCTTGACGGGAATGTATTAAGAGACTTTCAGTTTGGATTTAGGAGCGAGCTTTCTACATCGCACGCGTTGATGGTGTTTTCAGACTACGTTGCTAAGGGTCTGAACAGAAGATGCCCGACAATTGCTGTGAGCTTGGACTTTTCTAAAGCCTTCGACACTGTTTGGCATGATGGAATAGTATATAAACTCATGAACAAGGGATTCGAAACGGACGTTAGCCGTATGGTGGCCAGTTTTCTGCGTGATCGTACTTACAGGGTTAGAGTAGGAGACGTTTTATCGAATAAGGGAACCATTTCCGCTGGTGTTCCACAGGGCTCATTACTTGGCCCTGTGCTTTACAATATTTTTGTGGCTGATATACCACAACCACTTGATGGTGTTTTGATTTTAATTTACGCGGATGACATTCTTATTGCCGCTTCAGGCGCTAGTGCTAGGGTTATTAACAATAGACTTAATGGGTACCTATGTACACTTTCGGACTATTTTTCTAAATGGAGACTTAATTTGAACCTACAGAAGACTGTGGCAGTGATGATAAAAGGGAGGCGTAAATATATTTACCCTAACTGTAGGAAGTATATACCTTGTTAAATGATAGGGAACGAAATGATAGGAATCTCTGATAGGATGAAGTATTTGGGGGTTACTTTTCACGAGAATTTTGAATTCTATCGTCACATTGACAATAAATTGGTTGGGGCGAAGAGAATTTTTTGTGCGTATCAAGGCATATTGAAGCGTAGAGGTGGTCTCGATAGGAGAATACGCCTTCTCTTGTATCGTCAGGTAATTCGACCTATCATCTCCTATGCTTTTCCATCTTGGTTTGGAATTTCTTCCTCCCAAATGGAGAGGCTTAGAAGATGGGAGAGGGGTGTTTTAGTTAGTTGTCTGGGCCTAAGATCTCGGTTGGGGGCAGATGGGACTGTACGTAGACCATCGTGTATGTCGGTTTATAGGAGTATAAACTTTAGTAGAATAGATGTTTGCATGATTGAGATGGCAATAAAGTTTTTAGAGGGTGCACGTTCCTTGGGGAACAGTATTGTCAGGGAATGCTTTGATAGAATAGATTCTATTGAAATTGTCCAAATGAATAGATATTTGTCCCCGGTTGACCTTTTAACCCTTAGAGGAGCTGGTTTCCTTTATGAGGGTGCAGATCTCATGTTCTATCATAGGAGAATTTGCACGCTAGATATAAGTGACTCTGTGTATAACACTGCTCAGTAGACTATTGCCTTTTCCATTGTGTATATTTCCTTCTATCCTTAGCATAAGTTACCTTTAAGTAGTTTGTAAGCTTTTTAACTTAAGTTATATAAATAAGTTCTAGTTCATAAGTTTTTATAATATGAGAGAATCCCCTTTTTGATCCCTTTTTTGGGGAATTTAAAGCAAGAGCCAAGTAGATTAATGTAAGAATGACGTAGCTAAGCTATGATATATGTGTAATAGTAAAGTCCTTGAAAAATATGTTAGTATGTAAGGAAAACAGTAGAAATGTATTAGCTTTCTAGATTAAGAAACTAAATTTTATGTAATGAATTTAATGGGAATTAATAAAATATCAATCAATATCAATCAATCAATTAATAACAAAATAATAAACTTTGTCCTATAAAATTATACAAAATTAGCGGTGGGTATAAAAAATTCGGCACAGCCGTATATAGTGCTCTTACTTGTTTAATATGTGGTAGTTTTAGTAATTTTTTTAATATAATTGTTTTTTGGGTTTATCTTATAAGCTATAACACTTGCTACTTCGTTTTAAAGTCTTTATAAAAATTTAAGATTTATATGTCCCTAGCAAAAGATTACCCAGATCTTAAGAAATAACATTTCCAGGTATTATTTTTAAGATGGTATGTGAAGTGACTTTATTATCATAAGATTTATAAATTTCATCACATATCATTTCTCTATCCTCTCTACAAGTTTTTTGGTGTGTATGTACGTTCGAGTATGTTGCGTCAAACTGCGATCTCAATCATAATTCTATGAAAAGTTTGTGTGGTTCAGATAATGAGCATGTGTATGTTGTAACAAGTGTTTTTGATTAAAAATTAAAAATAAAGAAAGAAGACTGAAGTTGAATGTCTTTTTTTTTAATTGTTTATGCTGTAAACCATATAACCATTATGTTTTTTGTTGAAATTTGTTAAACAAGAATGTAAATGCTTTTGTGTTTTGCATTTAAAGTTGGTATTTTCTTATTTTGAATTTTAAGATTTAAAATTAACTGTAATTTTAATTTTTTTCTTCTTTTATTTGAATGTGTAAGATGATTTATTGTGATTAAAAAGTAAAAGACTTAAGACATAAACTTTTTAAGGCATGCGCTGTTGTTACTCTTTTTAAGCAAAGACTTAAGACATGAACCTTGTGTAGTAGGATACAAATTTGGTTGCAACCCTTTCGCACATATTAGTGTGTCCGACTGTATTTTCACAGAGCGCTAATTTTTTACTTAAAATGGATAAAAAATGTCCCATTTAGTTATTTAGAAGTTTAAGTACAGATAATAAACAAATTATTGCGTATTATCATAACACTTGTTGGTTATAGGGCCCATACACAACACCATAAAATTGTGCAATCATGTGTTTCTTTTTAATAAATTAATTTCTACAATAAATCATCAGAAATCTAAAAGATCATTTTGATTGTCCCTTATTAAAATCGCAAAGAACCAAGTATTCTTAATACAACTTCAGCTTTAAATTTTAAATCTGGAAATAAAATTCATAATCATATTTCTAGTTCTTGTCAATTTGTTTACTGGATAATTCGCTTAACTGCGTGCGCAACCGAAATTTAAACTTCGGCTACATTTAAATTAAAGTTAAATATAAATTCTAACTATTATTTAAATTTTTAATCAGGCTTAAGTTCATATTAATATTCTTTATTTTTACAAAGAATTTTTTTTAATTGTGATAAATGAAAGAATAAATCTTGAAAAATTATATTTTTACCGACACTAGCCGAGTGGAATGAATTTTCGAAACCAGCTACGATTTCATCATCAGCACTCTCTGATCGGTGGTTACATGTTGGTTGTAAATATCATCTATTTAACTCACGGGACTTATGTTAATTGAATTCGGTAACTAATTTTTAGTTTTTCCTATTTCATATATTTTTACCACAATGAGTTAGATTGAAATTTTAACCAAACAGCAACCCTTTTTTACTTTTGTTTGTTATTACCTAACTGGTGGCTAGAGCAGGACAAAAATAGTGATAAATGAAAGATAATAACAAACAAAAGTTAGTTACCGAATTCAATTAACATAAGTCCCGTGAGTTAAATAGATGATATTTACAACCAACATGTAACCACCGATCAGAGAGTGCTGATGATGAAATCGTAGCTGGTTTCGAAAATGCATTCCACTCGGCTAGTGTCGGTAAAAATATAATTTTTCAAGATTTATTCTTTCATTTATCACAATTAAAAAAAATTCTTTGTAAAAATAAAGAATATTAATATGAACTCAAGCCTGATTAAAAATTTAAATAATAGTTTAAACAGAAAAGTTCGACAAAATAAAAATTCAAAAATTCTAACTTTAGCTAAAAGTCAGTATTCGATTGGGGTTACCTTTTTAAAAACTTTTCTATGTATTTATTTTCAATGGTTTTTTATATTAAATTAATTTTAAGAAATACTTTTTGAATAAACCACAGTCACTTGCTGTCGTAATTTTCTGAGTAAAAACTAGAAGAACCATACTAGCTTTTAACTAAAAACTAATTGTCTTTTACTAAAATAGCCTTTTAAATAGTTAGCCTCTTTTAAGCCTTTTTAATCTTTTTTTAAACTTATTTTGTGCATGGAATTAGGCCTTTTTTGGTCATCAAGAACTGGCAACACTGCTGCTAGCTTAAGTAGCTAAAACCTGCGGATGTTTAAACAAATCTAAGTGATGGTGATTACAATTCCAAAAATAATAATAAAATTTAATCTGCTACGCCCTTGCCAATTGCAGTGAGTTGCATAGTCTATTAGAAATAATAACATCCATAAGGATGTTAATGTTGCCACAATCAAAAAGGAAATCAAAAACTGTATCCGTAAACTATAAGATGAAAATTTGATTTTACCCAAATGCGTTTGCAAGGGATTTGATCTTATATGCATGCCAGAGACGTCTTAGAAATATCAGTACTTCTGAATTGACCAGGTTATAGGAATGGGCTTTTAACGTTAAAAGGTTATTGCAGTGGCAACAGCAACTTTATTAGTTTTTAGGCAAATATTTTAATACCTATTGTAAATTTCTATAACGAAACATTCAATAATAAAAATAGAAAGTAAAATCAAAAAATTCTAAATTGACTTTTCATTTGGATACATTAGGACCGGAAGTCACAATAATTTGTATGTTCATCTACCCATTCTGCTTATGAAACATAAATTGAATTTCTTATAATAAATAAAAAAAAAAAATACAAATAAATGAAGTACATTGATTACAAAATATAATTTGAATATCTTATTGAAACACAATTGTTGCGCTACGCTGTATCAAATGTTCCTATAAGAATAAGGCACCTCAGGAGGGCAAAATAGCATATCTAATTTCTAATATCTAAATAAGGGGAACTATTGCAAAATAATATGTGAATTTTCAAACATGGACGATATCTTCATTTTTTTGATAAGAATTACTAAGATATATTCTGCTATTCTAGAAATTAGTAGATATTAGAATTTCACAAGGGTTTGATAGAAATAAAATTGTTTTATTTTTAACTTTAATATAACACTTTAAGTTTTAATATTCACAGATATTATATTTTCAATTTGAGGAGCTCTGATATAAGGTGTCCTTTTTAACCCACAATTGGTATTAAACCAAAAGAAACAAAAAACTCCAAAAAATAATAAAAAAAAAACAAAATAAAAAACCACTTTGTTTCCCTATTTGTCCAAGTTATAGTAACTTTTACTGTTGGTCATAAAACTAAATTGCAAAAAAAAACCTCACAGCACAAACAACTATGACAAAAGCAACAACTGCAAAAACAATACACTTTAACTGTTAAACTTTTTAAAATTGATACAATTGCAGGTGCAGCCTTTAGACATTTTAACTTGGAATATGTACAAAAATAGTTTTAATGTATGTAAGCGTATGTTTCCAGTATTTATTTTTGGTCATAACACCGACAAACTTTATCATCTAGCCCAGACTAGCAAAGCAATTCATGTACGAGTACATGTGAATGTGGCTTTAAACTAAAACATTACACACGCATTTGAATTTGAACTAAACAAATGGCAATACACAAAACTACAACAAAAACAAAATTAAGAAAAATAGCAACAAAAAGATTAAATAAATAAAAAATAGTAGTTGTTACAATAGTGAACAAACAAAATAATACAAATGTTATTGTTAGCCATCATGTTAGTTGCCAATTGTACAAATGTCGCACATAAACAACACTAACAATAATATAAAGAGTTGAAATGTGAAGAGTCTTATATGGCAAAAAGCTTTGAAATTTATTTATTTCGTTTTAGTTTTTTTCTTTGCATTTGTATGTATTCTAAAATGCCTATTTGCAAATGTTAAATTTAGACCGAATTGTTTGTATAAACGTTTAATTTAAAAATGATTGTTAGTCATCATTTACTATTTTTGATCTTTCGAAAAAATTAGAATTAGAATTGGTGATGATGGTGATTTTTTAACATAATTAAAACACTATTAAAGAAAAAGCAGGGTCAAAGTTCATTTCTTAAGTCTTTTGTTTTTCATTTTTTCAACTGTGTTTCAAATTTGAAATAACAAGAATAATTTAAACTAAATTCAAATTTATTTTTGTAATGCTTAATAAAATTTCATTTATCTTAAAATATATTTTAAATCTTCTCATAGAAAAATTTTTTATAGAAAATTTTTAATTTATAAAAAACCTGGTAAATTTTTAACTTAACCCTTTCGGTACGGGAGACAACTAATTAGTTTCGAATAACTTGAATGATCAAGTTTAACACAAATATGCTTTTAAGCTAAGATATTATTTTTTGTGTTTGTTAAAAATACGTTTGTACATTTTAAAAATAGAATTGAAATAAAAGGCAAAATTTTAAAAGTTATTTGTGAAATGGTACAGAACAGACATACACTTTTAGTCAGTATATGATATCCAAAAATAACAAAGATTAAAAAAAAACAAAAACACAAAAATGTCAAAACCAACCAAAAAATATAAAAAAATTATTGATATAAAAAGGAGTATATGACCGTAGAAATTTTCTTCAAATATTCTGTTTCTTTTGCTCGATGTTTAATTTCGTTCCACTTGAAGTGCCTTTCGACTATTTTTTGTGGTGCTATGTTAAAGCTCATGTCACACATGCCCACTTCAATTGACGCATTGGAAGACAACACTGAAGCATTTATTCATGTGATACCGACCGAAATGTTGGAAAGAGTATGCCAAAATTGGACTAAGCGGATGGACCATTTGAGGCGCAGTCACGGTCAACATTTGCATGAAAAAATCTTTAAACATTAAATTTTATGGACCGTACGTACTATCGATTCAAAAATAAGGATTTCATGAATTTTTCTAAATTTTATGTGTTTTTTTTTTGTAAACTTTCCTATAGCTCTTAAAAAATCACGCTGTAGTTCTCTTAGTTAAATTTATCTATCAAAAACGATAGAGCAAAACTATATAAAATTTACTAAGCTCTAAAAGCTCCCGGAAGTGGAATTGCTTGCTTAGTGCTTACCTGCTTTTAGGAGCGCTTGTATAAGGCATGATTTTTGTATGCGATGTCCCACTCAGAAAGACCTCTTTTTGGCAATTAAAAACAACTAATATTATTTCAACCACAAGCAGCTTAATCATTCCTTCCGTTTGTTGAAATTAAAGGAGATATATAAAAAAATACTATTGAAATAAGAATGTCTTCCCCTTATTAATCGATTACATTATATTGTACTCTCGTATGCAAACTATTTTAGCATTTCAATGTCAGCAATACGGCAAGGGAATGTTGTCTGCACAATCTTCAAAGTATTTAAGTGAGACTGTAATAAAGTTAAGCAACCATAATCAGAATAATAAGATTTATTAGATTTTCAGTACTACCAAATAAAGCATTTCTGCTATCAATGCATCATATAATTGAGTTTTCGCTTTTTGGTCAATTTAAAATACAATTTTCAAATAAAATATCCGTCCCTTTTACTGTCGTAATTAATTAATTTTAAAGTAGTTGACCACACACAGGTCTTAGAATTTTTTTGCACAATTGCCAAGAATTTCTTTCACTCAAACTACAATAGAAAATAAATCTTTATATAGAAATTGGAAGTCTGTTTTATTAAATTGCATGGAACAAATACATAAACCAAATCACTTGTTGAAATAAGAGAATTTGAACAAAAATTTCCAAAGACAATATAAATGAAATTACCGTCATAGTAAATTCCAGTAAAGATTTAATGTTTTCATTTCTCGCCAAAACTATGCGAAGCCTATAAAATTATATTTTTATTTATCTTTTTTTGTTTTTTTTTTGTGTTAATCAAAACAAAGACTTCTTTTTTTTCTGTCGCTGCACACGTAGTCAAAAATTACCTGTCGTTGTGTCCAAAAGACGAACAAAAAACTGCTGCAATAACTACAAGTAGTTGAACATTTTTCTAACAAAATGAGACCTGTTGCTGCCTTGAGTTTCAGCTCTATAGAATATTTATTGTTGTTATTAAATGGTATTGAAAACGTTTACATCGTTTCCATTAACTATTGTCATTTGTTTATGTTTTGTTGTCTGTGTGTGTTTTTTTTGCCTTTGAATTGTATTGTTTACATTGATATCTGTGTTAACGTGTGAATATTTCATTGTGTATTATATACATGTACGTACGTATGTACGTCATTATATATGATTGTGCTAAAATTATACAGAAATATATGTGTTTCTGTTGGTCATACCAAAAAGCCTGGGAAAAATTATTTGCGCCACCAAAGGCGTGATAAAAAATCGTCTTTCAAAAAACCGAAAAAAGAAAACCGACAAGATCAGAGATGAAAATTTAATTTTAAGAAGCAAAAAAAAGTGATGATAGAGATCAATATTTGAAATTTTAAATTTTTAATAACAATTCTAAAACCCTTTGTATGAAGAAAGTAAGAAAGCTGTTCAATATTTATTTCTATAGGTTATGTTATTGGAGCTTTATTGTGATTTTAGCATAGACCAAAATTACTAGATTATCAGAAAATATTATATGAATTTATAAAATACAGTGAACTCGCGATAATATTAACTTATAAAAACCAAGCGAAATTACTTTGGCAAGATGGTTCGTATTTGCGAATGAGATCTAGTTTCCCTTTAAAAACCGGTTTTTTCCATAAACAAGTTTCTTGTGTTATTTTTTTTTATTTATTATTTATTGCATTAAAAAATAAATTTCTTTTTGATAAGAAAAACTAGTTAGGCAATAAAATCTATGTTTTTCTTTTATGTTTCTTTAATAACATCATTATAAATTACAGTAGTTCTGTAGTTGAATTATATTCTATACTAGAAAATCCCGGCGTGCGTTGCTACGCCCCTTCATGAATTTTTATCGCATTCTAAATTTTAATCAAATATCAAGTGCAAAGCTAAAAACTATAACTTTTTCTTTATGAGCGTGGCACTGCCCACTTTTCTAATTACGAAACTGTATAGTTATGACAGCTCAATAAGTGTGCAAAGTTTCAGAAAATTCCGCCCAGTGAAAGTATCTTAAAATTATAACTTTTTTAATGGGCCTAGCCCTGCCCACTTTTCTAATCACGAAATTATATAGTCATGACAGCTCAATATGTGTGCAAAGTTTCAGAAAAATTGGTCCAGTGCAAGTACCTCGAAATGATACCTTTTTTTATGGGTGTGGCACTGTCCACTTTTCTAAATACGAAACTGTATAGTCATGATAACTAAATATGTGTGCAAAGTTTCAGAAAAATCGGTCCAGTGCAAGTACCTCAAAATGATACTTTTTTTTAATGGGCGTGGCACTGCCCACTTTTCTAATGACGAAAGTGTAAAGTTATGACAGCTCAGTATGTTTGCAAAGTTTCAGAAAGTTCGGTCCAGTGCAAGTAGCTAAAACTGATAATTAATTTTTTATGGGCGTAGCCCCGCCCACTTTTTTAATCACGAAATTATAAAGTCATGACAGCTTAATATGTGTGCAAAGTTTTAAAAAAATCGGTCCAGTGCAAGTACCTCAAAATTTAAACTTGTTTAGGGTCGTGGCCCCGCCCACTTTTCTTATCACGAAATTTTTTAGTCATGACAGCTCGATATGTGTGCAAAGTTTCAGAAAAATCGGTCAAGTGCAAGTAGCTAAAACTGATAACTAATTTTTATGGGCGTGGCCCCGGCCACTTTTTTCACCCATAAACACTCCCTGGTATGTGTACAACAACTTACCAAAGTTTGAGCCCGATCGGTTTTACAGTTTCGGAGTCTATAGCTAACACACACACACACACACACACAGAGTTTCACTTTTATATATATAGATAGATAGATAGATTATTCCCGCTTTTGGGCGTTTGCTTTTAACATAAACTTTTTGTCTCTCATATTCAAAAACCATCGGCATAATTAATGAACTTTTTATTATTGGGTACTCAAAAGGTCGCAAAATTTCTCTTTTCGCAGTCCGATAAACATATTTCCACATATTTTAGATTTTATCTTCTCAAATTAATTTGTTGAATTAGTAACACTTGGACTTTTACATAAATGTTTTAATATTTATGATATACTTTTTAAAGTTAAAGATTTGTAATTTTTTGTATGCATATTTAAGAACTTTTCACTTTGAGTTTATAAAGGGTCCGCCAAATAACTTCTTTTTTTTTTAAATGCTACAAAGAAAAAAGTGTACCTTCGGCTGTGTGGCACGTAGCGCCGTCTTGTTGAAACCAAATGTTGCCAATATCCTTCTCTTCAATTTGTGTGAACAAAATTTCGTTCAATATGACCCGACAACGATCGCCATTGACTACGACCACTCCTTGCTAATGGCCAAATTATGCCTCTGGACTTAAATCCGCACCAAACAGTTACTCGTTTTGGGTGTATCAGCTTTTCAATGTATGCGTGCGGGTTTTCTGTGCCCCAAATTCGACAATTTTGCTTCTTTACATACCCGCCAAGATCAAAATGAGCTTCATCTGAAAAGATAATTTTTTTGGTAAAATCGGCCAAAATAATGTCGCAATATTTCCCAGCGTTGTTCAAGCGTATTTGAAGGGTAAAACTAATTATCTGTCAAATCAGACATGAGCTAAGTGTTACCATTCACGAAATAAGCACTAGTTGAAATAAAAGACGTTAGATGGCGGACCCTTTATTTAAAAACTAAAACGGGTATGTAAGAAATATTAATTGAAAACTGAAGACAAATTAAAAGTAAACAGCTAAGGAAATCTAAAAATTATTATGCAGTAAAATCAAAATTAACTACTATCCGGTTGGTTTGAATTTCCGAGCTGTGTAGATATGCATTTAGCAAAATACCAAGTCAATGGAAGAAAAAAGGTTTTCCTAGTTTAGGTTGTTCATATTATCGCGTGTGCACTGTATAAAACTTATAAGTTATTAAGGGCATATTTTGATACGTTACAAACAGACTGACAAAATGAAGGCACCATTTAGTTTCATCTTGAAATTCGACACTACTAGAATTTGACATCGAAATCAATAAAAATTAAAGAGAGAAATATAGCTCATAAGATGCCATGAATAACAATATTCCATATGGTGTGACCGGCAATTGGCGACGCAGCGTATAAAACAATAAACCGTTGGTATATAGGGGTTAAGACAAAAAAATAAAATAAATTTTACTGAATTCATATGTGACGCGACATGGCGAAAGGGACCTCATCATTCCAGAGTAAAATTTTCACTACAGGCCAAAACATGAATTAAAGTTTAAATTTCATGTTATGCGTTTTTGACACCTAATGCTACCTACATATCTCGTCGTGCATCTACATCACATTATCGGCCATTTTCATTTGTTTAATGAGCTGTGTTTGACACTTGAGAACTTTGTCTTTGTCTCGAAACTACCTTTTTTGAAATAAAAACTTCAAAATGCTGTATCTTTTTTTTGAGATTTTTTCATGATTTTGGTGTCATTTTGTTTAAATTTTGGTCTTTATTTATTTGTATCAAAAACTTGATTTTGACCCATGGCAAGATAAGGTCCCTTACGTCATGTCGCGCCACATATGTAGCTAATTTTTAATCTTAAGTTTTTTTTCGAACTACCCTAATATACGTTGTTTTCCATACTACCTTATACTACATTTACACCTGAGCGGAATCTAGTAGACTTGATTCAAAAATCTTTAATAAAATCCTTACTGTTCACACCGCTGTTTTTTTGGCATTTTGCAAGATTTTGTTTACAACCACAGTTGCATCACGAAGTAGTACTAGATTTTGAGTAGATTCTGCCAAAATCTAGTGGCAAAGTAGATTTCGTTTTGTATGGGATATCTAGTAGAAATTAACTGGATTTTATCAATATCTGCTACTTGCGAGATTTGGCTCAGATGTAAATGTAATATTACAGCTCGAAAAGGATGTGGCGTATTTATACAGTCGTATGTAATGCAGTTTTCCAAGGCAGTTTAAATCTTTTTTCGAACGTAAAATTCTTTTATATTAATTTATTATTATTTTTTTCGTTGTTTTTTTTTTTTAATTTAAAATTTTCGTTATAGTTTCAGCGCTTAAAACTAAAACCTAAAATACTGTGTAACGATGTGTTTTTTTTTCGTATGAACCAATATTTCGTACAAGGAACCGCAATATCAACTATAATTACACAACTTTGGTAATGATCACTCGGAGATAGCATCTTTCAAATAAAACATTTTTTAGACCCAAATATTTTGATGGGACGAATTTGTTTCTAAATTCAATAAGATATTCTACACTGTATGAATGTAAGTAGGCCAAGCTCTCTCCTGTCGCATAAAAACAAATGGCTTGGAATAGAAAAAATATTAGTGATTCTCGATACCTGCCCTGCAGATAAGACTACGTGGTCAATTATAGCTGAAATTGCCTACTTGCAATATAATCCTATGAAATGCGTCATGGATCATATCATTAAACGACAAGTGCTTTAACGATAACATATTACATATAATGTTGTCAAAAGGTGTAGAAGAGCCATCTTGATGCTCCATAGAGTAGTTATAAAGAGTAGTTTTAAAACTACATCGATTGGTTATTTGGTCCAGTCCTAGGACTTTGGTTGACCTTTGGACTAGTCCTAGTCTATTACGGTGTATTTAGTTTACATACGTGTATGGACTAGTTGCGTTATCTGCAGGGTGGTTTTTTGCTCCTTCACATTTAAACATTACAAACTTTCCTTTTTAAAAACAAATTCATTTGCTCTCAACTCATAAGCATGCCATTATCAAATAAATAACTTAGTACCCACAAATAAAGATAACTGATCATTTAATAGAAAATTTCTCTTAAACATTAAATTTAATTGTAAATCATTGCATTTAAATTGTTTCCCCTATGTTATCATCTACCATAACAGTAGCAATAAAACTGTCAAAAAACTAACTAAAGATTTCTTCTCTATTTTATTCAAATGCTGTGAACACATACAAATCGTATTAAAGTGCTTTATACTGAAGTCAAATATTGCCTAAACTCTATACACGCCCTCTGTTAACTGAAAGCAAAGCACTAAAAACCAGTAGCAGTTTAAGTGAACTGCTCAAAAAATCTTTAAATAAACCTTCAAGAAAAACTACATTCAATTGCAAATCCAAAGAGATTAACGCGGAAATCATCAGTCATTTTGTTAAATGAACTAAACAAAAGCAGATGAAGAAAAAAGAAATATGATGGTAAAAACATCAACATGCAGTTAACTCACGACAGGATTTTGCTGCAAATAGCAACGGGAGGAGGTTGAAAGGAGGCGTATCGATCAGCACCATCATCATCATCGTCATACAATGATCATAGTAATAACAAATGCCGCAACTATAAAAATCAAGTGCTCTGAAAGATGATAGAAGGACCACACCTACTTAAATAGGATCTAAGCAAAAGAAAAAATGCATAAATAAATAAAGGTATCTCATAGCGAATGAATGGTTTCGTAAAATAAAGACAACACAATAAAGTAAACAGTAGCTTAAAATCCAAAACGTTTCAATATTAAATACTAGAGTCATAGAAAATTATAATCTTTATGTTAAACATCAAGTCATAAGTAACTATTTTCATGCATAAAATTTGTAATTTACTAGTAGTAGTCATGAAATAAACTATATTTTTCATTTTACTTAGTTTAACAATCATAAAAGACTAACAGTTTTTTTTGTATTTTCAAGATGTTTCTATAAGTAAAATTATAAAGCAAGCATTTTGGTTGCACCCTACAGCATTGACCTCTGCTTTTTCGGAATACGTTAACAGCTAGATATATAAATCAATAACAATCAAAACAGTCTATACAGTGTTAGATAAAGGTGTATTCTAGTATATCGTCATAGGTGGTTAGTAATGTGGGTTGAACTCCAACAAAAATTTGTCTTTTTTGTTGGTCACCAAAATCTGGCTACGACTTCTCTTGGTGCCTTGGATCCTTTCACCAAAAAATTCAATTTTTCTAGAAAAAAAAATCTACTCTTATAGCATTGAAACTTAACATGTCATCAGGAATTGACAAGGGTTTTTTTAATTTTGATAAAAATATTAGCAAATGATAAAAAAACAAGTAAGAGTGCTATATTCGGCCGTGCCGAATCTTATATACCCTTCACAACGTGTAGTCATGCAATAACAGTAGTTTGTATCACCATTCATCTCATATGAAATACGTACACACATATAAAAAACACATATATAAAAAACATCCCATTGTAAAATTATAAATTTACGTATGTATGTTACAAAAAAAAAATAAAAAAAAAAATTTTAAAAAAAATTTAAAAAAAAAAATTAAAAAAAAAAAATTAAAAAAAAAAAAAATTTTAAAAAAATAATTAAAATATATATAATTAATGTAAAACAAAAAAAAATAAAAAAAAAAAATTAAAAAAAAAATAATAAAAATATAAATAATATAATGAATAAAAAATAAAAAAAAAATAAAAAAAAATTAAAAAAAAAATTTTTAATATATAAAAAAATTTTTTTTTTGGCTCAGCTGGGATTCGATGCCACGTTTTCTCTAACCAGTATACACGTTTGTATGTATGTATGTTGTTGTTGTAATGTTGTTTTTGTGAAAAAAAAATCGAGGTGGTCGTGGGTTTTTGCTCATATCTCAGTTGTTTATGTACCGATGTCTCTGATTTTCAATAGCGATCTACTCCCGAATATTTCTGATATTTTAATACCTCACCCGGGTCCAAGCGATGTCGGGGGGCTTCAAAAAGTTGATTTCAACATACACACGGACAGACGGTCAGACGGACAGACGGACAGACTGACAGAGCTTAATCGACTTCCCTATTCATAAGCTTTCAGAAAATATATACTTTATGGGGTCGGAAATGAAAATTGTAGAAATTTCACACGGAATGACAAACCTATATATACCCTTTTTCACTGTGTGAAGGGTATAATAAAATTTCATTTAAGCCACCTAAAGGAGTTATTCAGAAGAAAGTAGCGATTATTTCTTTTTGACGCAAATTGAGCAAAAATTTTTTTTTTGTTTTTAAAACGTTATTCAAAAATTATTCGGTAAAGTTATAGTTTTTTGGGAAAGTGACAAATTTTTTAAATAAAATTGGTTAGAAAGTAAAGCACTCCATACACTTTTCAATTCAATTGGTAACTGAGTCAGTCGGTTGTTATGCAAATCAAGACGTGTATGGCTCTGTCAATTGATTAGTTTGGCAGTTGTCGAGTTGGTTGAAGAAAGATCGAAAAATTTTGATTTTTGCAGGATGGCTAGTAAGTCTTTCAATTTAGTGGTTCTGTGTATGTTCAAGTATTTTGATCAGTTGTTAAAATTTGTTTGTAGTTTTCAATTCTTTCAATTCAGCTTATAAAGTGTGTGACTAAGCATCAATTTAATTGAGTGACTCAATTGCTTAAGAAATATTTCGAGTAAAAATATGTTGAAAAATCAGCGGAGCAAATTTAACGCTTTTCTCGCTAGATTTCGCGCGTTTTAAAAACTAGAAAAAGAAAGGTCAGATTTCATTTCTTATTTGCAAATGTCCAGCCTTAAGACCAAAGAGGCATAACTGAATTTTATTTCATCTGTTTAAGATATTTTAGTAGAGACTAAGTAATATGTTGAGATATATTAACGGATATAAGTAGGTTGGATGTATCCCTCTCTACATATTTTATCTGTCGGAGTTATGGTTAAATTTCGCTCTTCAATAAAACATTTATTTATTTATTTTATTGATTTTAATTACAATGATTAACCGAGGTAAGTAACAAATTTCATCCTTCCATTGCATTTATTTGTATATATTGGTATACAAAAGTGATATGTGAGAAATGTAAACAGTTCGACAGACAACAAAATTTTGTATTGTTTAACAAAGTTTCAAGACTTTTGCTTAAGATTTGTCGTTTTAGGACACTGTTAAAGTTGAATAAATTGCATGGGGTACTTATTGACTTTTAACGGTTTTGAGAGGTTTACAATATATATTTTTTTATCGCTAAATGAATAAAGATTTTAAATTGATTTATTTTTTCTGTGAAAGACTATATTAACAGGAGCTTATAATAAATTTTAGATTTTTTTAAATTAAAGGTAAATTTTTATATTAAAAAATTCGTTAAAAATTAACAAAATGGTTTTTTTGTTCACTTTTTGAGAAAAAGAACACACCAAAAAGTTTTTGAAAGAGAGGGCAGTCGCGATCTTAAAAACACATCACAGTAATATATTAAATCTCTACTATTAGACTAAAAAAACACGTTTCGCGTTTTTGCCCCTTGTTTTGAGTTTTTGAAAATATAACCTTTTTTCTTTTTTTGGTTATTTTGCATAGGTACAAGTGAGTAATACAACATTTTGTCAGTTATAAAATACAATGGTCTTTTATAATTGTAGGAAAATGTTTTTTTTTTATATTATTACACTCATTAATACCCTTATCCACACGCAAAGAAAAAACATGGTTACGATATGATCACGACGGTCATATTATAGTTTTTATAACAATATTTGGTTGTCGAAAACAAGTAATAGTTATGTTTGTTTCATTTCATCATATATCTTGTCACGACAATCAAGCATTTGTTTGAATTGTATCATTTGATGTTTACTTTTTGTAAAAATTTCAAAGTAATTATCATTTCAAAATAGTATGATTTAAAAAAATTATGACGACAAAAATAACATTATATTCAAAAGCATTATAAATTAAAAATAATCATTAAATAATATGTGAGACAACAGTGTGATTACAAAATAATCAAGCTATGATTTTTTTAATAATAATTTGATTTCAATTGTTCTTCTTCTTGCTGAACAAATATTTATTATTTTAAAAGTTTGAGATGTCAAAAAAATGAACAAAAATTTTGAAAAATTAAAGAAAAAAATCAAAATTAAATTAAAACTTAAAGAAAATTTACAAATAAACGAGAAAATGTAAAAAAATATTGGTGTTAAAATTGCAATTAAATTGGTAGTTACAATCAGTATGTGTATGTTGTAGCAAAAGACAGTAATTTGCTATAAAAAAGCAAAGATTGTCGATTTAAATTGTAGTCAAATATTGATTATTGAATGATACTTTAATTAAACATAATAATGATAACTGGCAGCCATTATATATTTTAACCATAATCATACAATTCAATCATAGTATGTTGCTCTTCGATTATGGTTACCACAACCATATTCTTTCTTTGTGTGTTCCTGCGTAAAAGAGGCATGGGAAATTTTCACCCACCCCTATAACGGTTTTTAACCACCTGTGCAGCTGCATTCCAAATGAGGTTATTTTATTAAGCAAAATAATTGTATCTGTTGAAAATCTTAAAAAAAATCTTAAAACAAAAAGATAATTTAAGAAAATATATAAATTGTGGTTGTTGCACAAAATTGTTATCAGAACCTTTTTGAAGCTTCGACGGTAAAATGGAAAATATGTCGGAGGGATACCTCCCTTTACCCATTAATTTATGCTGACGATAAAAGTTGCATTTGCTAAACAAAAGAATAGTAAAACCTAAAAAAAGGAGAATTATTCAGAGGTAGAATTAGTTCTTCTTAGGAAAATTTTTTCCTTAGATCCGATATTTGTAATTTTCAAGCTTTCATTGATCTAGGAACACTCAATAACTTTTAAGAAGCAATAACGCTAAAAAAAGTTATGTCTGGCTACATAGGCAAAACACTCCTATGTGCGTTATAGTAAAATAGGCAAGAGTCTCTAGCAAATTTAAATGACTCCTAGAGTAGCAGACTAGCATACTACTTGTTAGTCCGCTAGGATACTCCGTTTTTGTATACAGATATTATTATTTCCACAGATTTTGTCTGAATTAAGTTGACTAGCCTTTAACTCAAGGATATTTTTCCTAAAGCCACTTATTTTCAAGCAATATATGGTTACTAGATGACCCTATTTTTGTTGTGGTCGGCAAACTATGATATGTAGAATTCGAAAGGAGAAAATTTGTTATAAACGATTAAGAAATCAAGGCTGTGTGCCAGACGTTAGGTTTGTATTTTATTTTACTATAACGTTTCCATTAACCTTTTATTTTTTCCATTTATATGACCCATAATCCTTAGAGTAATGAGAAAAGTATATATATGCAATAACTTATTTACTATTAATCCAAATATTGTAATAAACAATCCAGTTGAATATTGACGATCCTCAAAATTTTCTCATAGTTCATAAATATTTTTGGTATTTTCCTAACTTTTCGCGCATCAAAAGCATACGTGCCATCAAAGTGGAGGCGTTTAAATACACGTAAAACTACTGTTTTTAATATATAACTTAATGTTGCTGCCGTCGTAGTTTGTCGCAAATGCACACACATGTGTTACATTTTATAATAGCAGCATAACGTCACTACCACCATTTTAGTCTCTAGTAATTATTCGTTTATTTGTTTATAGAGTTTTGTTATTTTAAAGAAGTTAGCATACGATTTTATAATCTAGCTTTGGCTATAAATATAACCACGCATTTATGGCAAAGATAACGTTAGGACTTTGAGTGGATTGAAGGTTTTGTTTGGGCCAGTGAAGATAAATAAACTTTTGAATAACCAAACCATGAACGTTTAAAGTACAGAGTCATATTTACAACATTAAGAACGAAGTGGGGTCACTAAAGTCTCTCAAACAAAAGAGGGTTTCTTTTTAGTTTTACATAATAATATTTTAAAATGGGTGCCCCGGAGGACTAGTAAGTAGTGTAGAAGTCTGCCAGTCTGGGAGTTGCGGGTTCAATTCCCATCAGAGACTCTTTCACAGGGAAATGGTCTTTGTTACTCAGCTCGATTAATTAAATTATAATATAATTTGTAATTGTATTGTAATAAAAAATAAAAAAATAAATAAATAATAATATCAAAAGACTGATAAAGTCCAGTTCATCGCGGTAGGTTTGTAATTTTTATTTCAGGATTCTTGTATGTAAAGATTATAAATGCATTCAGTTCATATATATCTACTACAATATATTCTTAAACATTTTATAAAAATTACTAATGTATAGTTCGTCTGCCACATGAGTATTCTCTTAAAAGTTAAGGTAGTTTAATTATTGTCCATAATAATAATTGTTTTTTAACGAACTTTGTTAGTACCAAAATTGTTCACTTTAGGAATATATGATAACTGACATAACTGACTGGTGTCTGCTAAGTCATAACTTAAAAAAAATCATCTGTAGATATTCTCATGCTAGTTAGATCCAACCAAAGGCTCAGCGATATCCTCTACTTCTCTTCTACTTTATATATTTTCTCTAGAAATCTTCACCACCGCATTCACCTGCTTTTTTTCAAATACAACGTGCTTAAATACCTGCCTAAGTCTGTATACCATGTCTTGTGTATTGTGCGATATAGACATTTCCGCGAAATGTTTCTAATTGCTTTTCGATAGTCGAAAGATTTGAATGGCTTTTAACAATTGTCTACAAGGGAATCCGAGATTCCCCTTGTGGCGGCTAACTTGTTTGTCTTGTCAAGTTTCTCCCGTAGTTGTAACATAAAAACTTATATATAAAAGACAATGTAATTAATCTGTCATGAGATATGGATGCACTAAATATATTACTTCAAATGAATTTGCAAATAAGCCACATTCCTTCTACATTTTTAATTCTTTAATATAATGTTCCAGATGTTAAAAATACTCAAAAGAAAGCATCTAATTTACCTTCGCTACTTTTAAATACTCGTTTTGAGTCTGGTGATATATTTTATTGGATTTATCAAAAACTCCTTTTGGTTCTTCGTTAAAACGAATACAGAAACACTCGACTACCTAAAGGAAGAAAGAAATTATTTTTGAAATTTTTTAAAGAAAAACTTATTCCCACCTGAAATGGGTACAGTGGTACCCAAACGTACTTTGATGCCAAATTTTACATAAATAAAATAAAAATTTCAGGTTTCGCAAGTTCTTTTTATCTTTCAGATAACTTTTTCCTTTTTTCCACCTAGGGTACTCTTTAAACGATTGTGTTGGCTCTGAAGCCACTCAAAATTAAATAATCCCTTTTGCTCTGATATAACAAGTTGGCAGCTCCACGCCAAGTGATGTCAAAATCAACAACGAAGGCTACTATTTTCTTCGGTATTTTAATAGAGAATGGAGAATAAATAAAATCCACCTAATACCACCAAGTCAATCACATTAAAAACAAGAACCTTTTATACCCAACACCTTTTTTTAAAAATTTGTTTGTAGGTAAATGAAGATGTTATCTTTCGTTTGATATACATTTCATGTTGGTGGATATCTTCCTAATATTTAAATTTCTCAAATGAAAATTGTTTAAACACATACACTCAAACATATGTGTGGTGTTCGGTTGGGTGTTTGAGTTTGTAGCGTGAACACAAACTATGCTGCTATTTCAGTGTGGACATAAACCTTCGGCTATTGTTTTTATTGATGCAATATTGAAAGTTCGTATATTTACTTCTGTATTTAAGTGAAACAAAATGTTAGATGTGAATTTAAATTTAACATGGATATATAATTATAAAAAATATATGAAAAAATTGATTTATACATTTTCATGTTAAATGAAAGTGCTGCCAAGTAAGCAAACTATCAATGCTCTTTTCTGTCTTATCGGATGGCGTATTCTACGTTAAACTTAATGGCCGTGTCTCTGACATAGCCTGCAGGGACAGTCCGTTTCCTGCTGTTTTTTTTTTTACCTACTCTTGCATTACGAGCTATAACTCTCTTCCTTATATTCCGATTTAGCCCATTTTCAATACACCCCCCCCCCCCCCCCCCCCTAGATTTTTTCGTCCGACCACCATCCTGCTTTGAACAGATGGACATTCGGACAAACGCACGGACATAGCTAGATCGTCATAAAATCAAACCCCGATTCAGAATATATGTGTATACTTTATGGGGTCTAAAATGGATATTTCGATGTGTTATAAGCGGAATGACAAAATTAATATACCCACACCATTTTTTTGGTGGCGGGTATAAAAATGGCCAATCGACATCTATTTGCTTTACATTTGGTTCTATATCTAGACATCATCTGGTTGTTCATAACATAACTCCTCCTTTTATTTTGCGATAGAGGCCTTAATCGACTCCTTTAAAATTAAAGCTGACTCCATGAGTACATGTAATGAATTTTTCCCAAAAAAAAACACAGTTTTTGATCACAATCGACAAACTTAAATATATCTTTTATAGCGTTTGGTCCTAGTTATTTTAAAAAATATAGGCTTTGATTTCTTACTAACGAGACTAGTTTCGGTAAGCTGTAGCCTACTGGTCAAAGATAGTTTAGTAAAAAAATTGCCTATTATAACAAATATTGCAGATTGTTTGTTAAAATTAACCAGACCTCGAACAATGTTTCCCCCTACATTCTCCTGTCGCTTAAAGTTGGCTCAGTATCATCATATTATAAATATCAGAGACAATAGCTGCATTATCTATTTCTTTGCATGAATATTAAAAATGATCGTAGTAATGTTTTACGCGTATTATTTGCTGAAATTTTTCAAGACGATGCTTTTAATAAGAAATGATAAAAAAATAATCGCTTTATAAATACATTTTTAATTATAATCAGTTAAATGACCATAAAGACATCAGGTTATTTTATTGAAATCAATGAAAACTGACGAGTCTTAAGTTTTAACTACCATATGCATAATACTTATTTATTACACTGATTGTCCTTGAAAATGTGATAGTTTTTAATGAAATCCAATGCTTACATTTTTGTTGCTGAATCACAGCATCACATTTTTAACATTTTCTGATAAAATATCAAAAAATATTTCTTTAGAAGTCATCACTTTAGTAAATTTGCAATGTGAATGATCTATGTACATTTCAAATAAAATATTGAAAACATTTTGGAATGCGGTTTTAGCATTTGCTCTATCCTGGTAATAGTATGGTTTAGGTTTAAGCAAGTTGCCATTTTGCCAAGTTTGGTTTCTAAGTCTTTCGTTTTTATTTGATCTGTAAGGAAATTGTAATTTGTTTTATAAAGTTCAAGTAAAACATGACTATATCTTCACAGTTAAAGGCCCCTTTTGAGTATTGCCTAAATTTTTGTTTAGTTTAATTATCAAGAGCTAAAAAAGACTCAAATATCATACATAACATTTTATTGATTTTTATTTGATGTAACTTCTGTATAAGGTGGAATATGTGTGTCTTTGGTAGTTGTCCGCAACTTGGGTCACTTGTTGTAATCTTCAATGGTTTGCAATTTTTCAAATCAACGATAATTTTTCTTTCTTTTGCAATTTTTTACTTGCAATTGTTTTAAAAAGTCTTAGTTTATTTCATTCCTTTTTCAAGAATTAACAATTGCTCTTTATAAAAAAAGAAAAAACAACACGACATGCAGCTTACAATCACAAACGAAACAGAAATTGCAAAATGAAAGAAAAATTACCATATGATAATATTTATACAATGCAATTTTTCTTTTATATAGATTTTATTTCCTCTAAAGTTTCTTATTCACCTCTTCAAGTACATGTGTTTGCATGTGCCTGTCTGATATGAACTACCTTGAGAGCAATATGGAAAAAAAGCTGTGTACTTAGTATCTATATTCAATTGAATATAGATATGTGCTTATAAAAATAAAATAGTTATCGTTTGATGTGTATGTAAAATTGACACTGAGTATTAGGAAAAATGCACAAGTTGAACAAAGTTGTAGAGAAAAAACGACAGAAGTAGTAGATGTGTTTCGATTTTCTTTATTATTGTAATGCAAAAAACTAAAGTTGATTTCTTCTTGGCTGTGGTGGGTAGATAGGTACACATATGCATTAATATTTATTGAATTTAAATAATATTATGAGAAGGTATCCTAAGGAGCTAATGTTAAGTTTGATCTCACAACTGCAAGCCTTTGACTTTCAAAGTACTTACCTAAGCGCAGACCTGGGGGGTCTCAATTACATTTTGTATTTAATTACACCTATAATTACACAATTACATGTAATTGTAATTGAATTTTTTCAATTACAATTACACGTAATTGAAAAAGAAGTAAAAATCAATTACAATTACATGTAATTGTAATTGAAGTTTTCTTAACTTACAATTACATGTAATTGTAATTGAAAAAAAATCCAATTACAATTACATTTAATTGGAAACAAAAATTTTTCATTAAGTAATTTACAAAAAACAAGTAATCATTACTTTTTTAAGTATTTATTGTCAAAAAAGTATTTAATTACAAAAATTATCAATTACATATTATATAAGCCAGTCTTTACCATTTAATAATTTTCAGTTTAAAAATGTTACGAACACGTCCGAATTGAAATTCCAATAATGATCGAAATGAAATCGATCGTTTTTCATCACATACCTGATTGAAAAATAATTAAGACAAGGAACCAATTTAAAAAAATTTATTATTTGCTTTAAATAACACAATTTTTTTTCATATAATTTAGAAAATCGTTTTAAGAATTTTAAGTTTTATTTTATGGTTTTAAAAATGTAATTGAATTTTGTTCAATTACAAGTAATTATTTGTTGATTAATTACAATTACAATTACTTGTAATTAGTAATTGAACATTTTCAATTACAATTACATGTAATGTGTATTTGATTTTTTTCAATTAACAATTACAAGTAATTGTAATTGACATTTTTCAATTACAATTACATTTTATTGTAATTGAGTTAAGTACTTACTTTCAATTACAATTACTTGTAATTGTAATTTAGACTACCTCAATTACAAATTACATGTAATTGTAATTGTAATTGAAATGTAATTGAGATCCCCCAGGTCTGCCTAAGTGTAGATCATCTTTTTGGTACTTCGGTAGAAACTGAAGATTTTATTTTATCGTTTGTGAAAACTTTCCATACTTACATTCGAATACCTTCCCCCAATTTTGTACAATTTAACTAAGTGTGGGTGGTCGTTATGTTACATATACAATCATGCATTTGTGTATCTTTACTAACTGTACAGTGGACTACAGTGGATTTTATGTTGTTGTTATTTTTAGTGTATATTTTCTTCTGATATGAGAAGTGCATCAATTTTTCATTTTAGGTGGCATTTTTTTATTCGGTTTTTATTTGGTCTATTCAAGCATATTTTAATATCAAAAAGGCTAAAAAAAAACTATGGGTTTGTGTATTTTACTCGTACTAACAAAAATATGCATAAATCCATTAAAATAACAAGTGAAATTTTGTTAGTTTAAGATTCTGTTTCTCTATTTTGTTATTGCTTTTCGATATAAATTCATTTCAACAAATTCCTAAAGAAAAAGTTCAACTTATGCAAACACGTATGTGTGCAGTCTGGCCATAATTTTAACATAAACGAAATTGAGGCAATAATTTGTTAAAAAATGTTTTCAAAATCATTAATCATTTTTAATAACTTGTTGGTTTTACACTCAAACTTTCAAATATAAATAAAATTAAACCGTTTGCTAGGGAACTAAATTTATTTTTGGTTTTATATCTAAACGTCAGGAAATTTGTAATATATTCCAGGGAATTTATGGAGAATTACTGATAGATATTTTCTGTTTTATTAAAATTTTTTTTATTAAGCAGTTTTAATGTATTTATTATTTATAAAAAACTACTTATATTTATACCAGCGTACACATGGATATGCATAGTGATAAATTCGACTGAATTTGCCTCATTACCAAATGACAGACTTCATATAAAAAATATTTATAATCAAATTCATATTTTTTATATATTGTTTGAAATTTGAGATGCAGGAGAATTCAGTCAAATTCACTACTGCAAATATCTTTAAAGATAAGCTCTGATTATTGAGGAGAAAAATTCTTTTAAAATTTCTCTTTTTTGCGACTAGTATAGGTTAGGTTAGGTTGAAAAGGAGAGGTACTAAAAGCCCAAACCCACGAAAGGTATACACTTATGCCCAATTGGCATGTTGTGCGCTCCATAAAATTAGAATTTAAAGAGAATAGAAGAGAAGCGAAAGCAGGCCACTCTTGAGTCTCTGGCGGGAATTTAACCCGCAACCCACAAACTAGCAGACAAACACACTACTGACTAGTTCACTGGGTCACCCTTTTTTTTGCGACTAAACCAAATTTTTGCAGTTAATGTCTGGAATTTTTTAAAAAACTGTGATTAATGGAAAATCTTTATAACTAAGAACAAATTAATAAAATGAAAATGTCTTTTAAAAATAAAATTCATCGAAGGTTTTTTATAAGCAGAGAAGTTGTGGAAGGTTTTATAAAAATGGAAAAACTCATTTGAGTTCTTGTACAGAGCTTGTTATATTTTGTGACAATATTGAAAAATCTTTATATTTAACAACGTTATGACTGAAAAACGCATGGGTTTGGACGTCTATTCAATACGATCTTTAGCAATTATTAATTTGCCAAAACAAATCAAGGTGTCGAATATTTGAACAGTCATTTGTTTGTGTTAATTTAGTACAGATATCGTTGAACATATATATAGTGGCCACACAATAGCTACAGTTTATTTAGCATGGGATAGTAAGAGATCCATATTCATATACTCTTTATCATTTAATTAAATTAGTTGAAGCAAAATGACAAAATATTAAGAAATAATTGGCATCTTCACCGCGTTCATCCCTTAGAAGTCTTCGGAATAACTTTGAATCGAGTTTTAAAGAACGTTTTGTCTTTTTAAACACTTTTTCTCTGGTGCCAAGGGTTTATACATACAGTAGACCGTGTCGCCTTACAGGCAATAAAAAAAAGTACGCTAGGCACCACTGAATATAGAATATAGATATGAAAATGGATGTATTTTGTCTCAAGAGGACAAATGTTTTGCTTTAATAGTCATTGAACTCAAATATCTGGTTATAATATTTACGCACCAGATCTCAATGTGAACAACTCTGCTATACAATCCTAATATCAGAAAATTAAAGCTTGTTAAAAATCATTTAATTTTGATAATGATAGTATTTCAATAATCTTAGCAGAACAATTTTAAACAATTTTTAGTTTTTTTTGCCGTACGAAAGGGTTTCCTCTCAAAATTTTTCTCCATATCTTCGGTATTTACAGTAGTCCGCATATCGGCTACGTTTGAATTTTGCAGGTAAATTCTAAAGGGTGATTTTTCTGCCACTTCATCATGGAGAAACTCACAAACGAGCAACGACTGCAAATCGTTAAAATTTACTATCGCAATTTGTGCTCTGTGATCGATGTAAATCCATTATTTTATCGAAACATTGTGTTCTGCGATGAGGCCCATTTCTGGCTAAATGTATACGTAAATAAGCAAAACTGTCGCATCTGGGATGAAGAAGAGCCGTACAAGAGTTACCGATGCAACCCGAAAAAACGACAGTTTGGTGCGATTTATGGGCTGGTGGCATCATCGGTTCATTTTTCTTCAAAGACGACCATGGAAGAAACTTTACCGTCAACGGCGGACGATATCAAGCCATGATACTCGACTTTTTTTTTTTTGCCCCAATTGGCTGAGTTGGACTTGGCTGATATGTGGTTTCAACAAGACGGTGCCAAATGCCAAACAGCTCGTGAAACGATAGACATATTGAAGGATGAATTTGGTGAGCAATTTATCTCTCGAAATGGCCCTGTGAATTGGCAGCCAAGATCATTTGATTTGACGCCTCTTGACTAGTGGTGTTCTCAGAAGTCGTTGATCTATGTGGACAAGTCAAACACGATTAAAGCCTTAGAGTTTAACATTACAAGTGTTATTTTTGGAATACAGGTCGAAATACTCGAAAAAGTGGTGCAAAATTGGACCTTAAGAATGGACCATATTAACCGGAGCCGCGGACAAAATTTACATGAGTTATTTTTAAAAAGTAAATGGCAAAGACAAACTGGTCTTTTTCGGTTGATTCCAATAACAATTTGACTGTTTTATTAGATTTAAAGAAAACTACGCTTTAAAAATCACGCTTTATTAACAATCTGATTATAAATAACGAAGCTCATTTTCATTTGGATGGCTTGTTTGTAAGCCGAACTGTAGGTTCTGAAAATTCCTGAGCATCAACAACAAAACAATTTTATAAGCCTGATCGTCCTAATGGCGGTATTGTTGATTTAATTAGTTGGATTATATTAAATAAATTAAAAAAATCAATAAAATTTCGCAGATTTAAAAATTTAGTCAAACGTATTTTATTTCAAAAATCCCCACATTTTTAGCATATTTTCAACAATATGAGTAAGTGCTCTTTGTTATATCGCAATATTTTTTATATCTGCCACCAAAAAAATGGTGGGGGTATATTCATTTTGTCATTCCGTTTGTAACACATCGAAATATCCATTTTAGACCCCATAAAGTATATATATTCTGAATCAGGGTTTGATTTGATGACGATCTAGCTATGTCCGTCCGTCTGTCCGTCTGTCCGACTGTTGAAAGCACGATAGAGGTCGCTCCGAGAAAGCTAGGGGGCTCATATTTTGCCAGAATATTTCTTATACACAAGGTTTGTTCAGTATTGGGCTAATTGGGAATATTAGGAAGTGAGTTATAGCTCGTAATGCAAGAGAAGGTCGAAAAAACCGTGTCCTTCGAACATCGAATAAAATGGAATTGTGTCCAAACGCATTAACGTACAGTCATAAAACTTCGAATATATATTTTATATTTATACCGCGCAGTGTATTTTTCAGTATATTTTAAATTTAAAACCTAATTAAAAGGGACCCAATTAGATGTACGACTCTAAAATTTTGCACACTTTGCCCTTTGGTGAGAGGCTTTTCTGTAACGGAAAATTAAGGTGCCACGCCTACTTTTACGCCCACCTCCCATATAACGTTTTAAATAAAATATAATTTCTCTATTAATGAAGATTTTGTAATAATAAAGGACTATATTTAAACATCTAAGTTGTACTCATTAGCAAAAACTACCTTGACACGCATACTATAACGCCCACTTTTTACGTTATCTACCATTAATGAAATTTAAAAGCTCATAAAACCGCCAAAATTAGAGGTATGATGACAAAATTTGCTAGGTATATCTTTCTAGTCAATGTCACTACTGTGCCAGAAAACTAGGGTACCACGCCCACTTTTACGCCCACCTCCAATATAACGTTTTAACTAAAATTCATATAATTTCTCTATTAATAAAGATTTTGGAATAATAAAGGACTATATTGAAACACATAAGTTGTACTCAGTAGAAAACAAATATTTTGACATGCCTACTATAACGCCCACTTTTCACGTTATCAACCGTTAATGAAATTTAAAAGCTCATAAAACCGATGAAATTAGAGGTATGATGATCAAATTTGCTACATATGTATATCCTTCTAATCAATGTAATTGTTGTGCCAAAAAGTTTAGGTGACACGCACACTTTACACTTATACAGACCTGTTTTGCAGAAATTTAAATATTTTTTACAATTCTCCCGATTGTGGACGAATTTGAACGATTATGTTGATCAAAAGAATTACGAAGTGCACAAAATTAATTTTGATTCGAACGCCCATTTTTATAAAAAAACCTGAATAACTTTAAAGCGTTGCTCATTTGCGTATATATCCACGGATCAAATTGAGTAAGTTTGAAATTGAGAAATGTCAAGTGAAATGCAGAAAACAAATTAAAAGACTAGGTGTAGTTCACCTTCAACATTGGCCCTTAAAATTTAATCACCTTCTACAAAGAAAGTGATACATTTTTTATTATAAAGAGATTATTCCATAATGATTAACAAAATAATAAATATTGTGCTTTAAATGTACACAAAATTGGTGGTGGGTATAAAAGATTCGGCACAGCCGAATATAGTGCTCTTACTTGTTATACCCTCACCTGTGGTGCACAAGGGTATATATAGCTTTGTCATTCCGTTTGTACTTTCTAAAGTTTTCATTACCGGCCCAATAAAGAATATATTTTCTGAAAGCTTATGAATAGAGGATTCGATTAAGCCCTGTCCGTCTGTCCGTGTGTTGGTTGAAATCAACTTTTAGTAGCAACAATATGTTTCTTAGATCTGCGTATAGTAACAATCTTTTGGAAATGTCTGGAATGATATCGCTATTGAAATTCAGCACAATCACCTTATAACTTTCTGAGATATGAGCAAATAAACACGACTGCCTCTGCTTTTCCCATATATTTACCACCAAAATTAAAATTTTTCAGCCATAGAATAATTTATTGGTACCTTTGCTACTATTTATAGATATAATATGCCTCTAGAGATATTCGTGAACAATTTTGGATAAAGCGGGCTCTAATCGCTAAAGTTATAGGCAAGAATTTTTTTTTAAATATATATTCCAAAAATTTAAAAACAGAAATTAATTTTTTTCAGCTCCTTGACAACCGAGAGAGCCAGTATTGGTATCATCTGAAAGAACTTGAAAAGGCAAATATACTTGAACACAATAAAAAAATTAAAATTCATTTTAGCCGCCACTACAAAATCGCGCACAATAAATTTATATACGAGCCAAATCTGGTATTTTAAAATTTAACTTCTTGAACCCTCTCAATATTGGTAAGAAATGAAAGAGCTTGACCAGTAGAATACAGTAAATTATTAAAAAATGTTAAATCCAAGATGGTGTCTTAAACAAAATGGCGGATCACATTTTTTAACCCCATCAATATGGGTATCAAATTAAAGGGCTTGACTTGTATAATACAGTTAACTAAGTATTAATTCAAAATCAAGTATGGCGTCGTAAATAATAAGGAAAATTGCCGTATAACATGACATATAGGTTAAGCTACGATGTAGGATTATACCTATGTAAATGACGGTGAAGGGTATTATCAGATTCGGCACGGCCGAATATAGCACTCTTACTTGTTTACTTTATATATTAGTTTTAAAATTAATTTTCACACCTTTTTACTTTCAGTTTTTTAATATCAATATTTTGTTTTCGTAACAACCCTTTTTTTAATTATATAAAAATGATATGGCAATAGTGTTTTTTTTTTTTGCTTTTAAACTACCAACTTTATGATTTATCTTTATTTCACTTTCAATATTTAATTTCTAATATTGTTTATTTATGTAAACACCTCAACACCCGCATTTGACATATAACATCTTTTTTTATGTTTTGACCTACCCATAACAACGAAAATCTTTCAATCTCTACTTGTTTTTTTTTCTTGCTTTTGTTAAATCATTCATCACAGAAAGAAATTATTTATTGTGTTTTAGTGGTGGTGTTTGCTTTGTTATTGCTAATAGGATTATGCTTTCACTATTTACAGTGTGTAGTCAAATTTAAAAACAATATATTTTTATTATTATTTTTTTGTTTAAAATTATATTACAACTAGTAACGAAAAAAATAAACAATTAGCTTGAAATATTTTTCTCTGCAGACTAAATAACGAAATATGAATGCAACCAACAATGGACCACCTGTAACGATGCGGGTGGCAATTTGTACTGATAGACTATTTTCTAGAAAGACATGTATACGTAGTTACTTTGGACAAATTGTTATATTGTTTAAGTGTAGGTTACTTTCAAAATAAATTTAACTGTGACTTATTTGGATTTAACATATTAATAAAATTTTCATTTAATTAATACAAAAATCAAAAACTTCTTTTTAAGGTTATAAGCAATAATATCCAAAAAATTTTAATGGCATACATAGCGATTTCTGGCCTTATGAAGCTTAGCATGATCGCATAGAGTGATTCCCATTAATAATTTTGTCTTAAACGTACAGCGGCTTAAAAATTAATATTTAACAATAGTTTTGTTTTTACAAAAATTGCATCAATCCCTGGTAGAAGTGTTAAGAGCATAACGAAATACGTACAATAAATTAGTATTAAGTTATTTTTATTGCATACAGGTTTAACAAAACTATGCTCATTCGATTTGAAGGTTTTTGTCTATTTATTCAAAACACCCATGAATGATAACTTTAAGAAACATAGTTTTTGAAGAATTATGTAACATTCTTCATGTTGCAGCAAGTAGATAAAATATCTTACATACTGCGAAGTTAATTAGCTTGTAAGCTTGTAATTTGGTTTACGAGTAAAAAAGGTTTAAGCGTAATTAGTGACCAGCTGGGTAGCAAATGCTATACTATGAAGCCGAATTTTTTATTTTACCATCAAAAAACTAATATGATCTTTATTTTTTTGAAATTTATATATAAAGGGAAAAAAAAAACTTAATTTGGCAAATGATTGAAAAGTCCATTTAAATGGATTTTACCGTACAGGTGTACACAACATATGTTTTTACAAAAATTTATCCAAAATTTAAGTATCTTTTTCAGAATGGGAATGGGTAAACGAAAAAACAATACATCGATATATATCGTTTAAGTATAATTTAATCAGATTGAACTATATCGATATATTAAAAAATATCGCTACATTGATATCTAAGGAATTTTTAAATAAATCAGTAGCCATATATTGATATTTGTATACCCTTCACAGTGAGTGTATGGGCTTTTTCGGTTTGCCATTCTGTGTGAAATTTCTACAACAGTTATAAACTATATACATTTTTTGAGAGCTTATGAATAGAGGAGTCGATTAAGAATTATTCGTTTGTCCGTTTTTATGTTGAAATCAACTTTTGAAGTCTCCCAAAATTGCCAAGACCCGCGTAAGGTATCAAAAGATTAGATATATTTGGGAACGGATTCGTATTCAAATTCAGCATAATCGCTTTATAACTTTTTGAGATATGAGCAAATTAGCACGAGTGCTTCTGTTTTTTCACTTATTTTTATCACAAAAATTAAAATTTCCCAGCTTTAAAATAATTTATAGACACGGTTGTGACTATTTATAGATTTGGTATGTCTCTCGAGATATTCGTGAACAATTGTTGACAAATTAGTCTCAAAGTTATAGGCAAGAATTATGTGGAAAAAATATAGTTTTTTTTTAAGAATATAAAATTTTTTCAAACTCCTAAATAAATTTTTAACGCTCCTAAAATATTAAATTATAAGCTGTAATCTTAGAACTTATTTATACAAAAACCTATTTAGTCGGATTGAAAGCAACTGAGATATAAGCACCAAAAGTACAACTGCTTTGGTATTTTTCCTAAAATTTACAAACGGATATTGCAAAAAATCTTCTAGTTTCTAAACAACTGAGAGAAATAATATGGAGATTAAATGAAAGAAATTGAGTATTAAAATACAGTTAACTATGATAAAAAAAAATCAAAATGGCGTTAAATGGCGAATACTTGAGTCAAATTTAGTAGTTATGGCTTTGTACTCTTTAATCCCCACAATCTTTGTATTAAATAAAAAGGCTTGACCATTTAAATATAATAAACTATTTAAAGAGTGTAAAATCCAAGATGGCGTCTGTAAAAAATGGCGTAACAAATTTTTTAACCTTTACAATATGGATATCGAATAAAAGAGCTTGATTAGCAGAATAGAGAACCTATGTAAAAAAGCAAAATCAAAGATAGCGTCATTCTTAGTTGTTTTTAATTAAGCCGAAATACCGTGGCGGTACTGTTTTGCACTTAGAAAAACATCCCAGCTTAAACAGGCTTAACATGATGCCTTATTTAGACTTACGTAGCGGATACATGGTCTCCTGTTTTCATCAATACTTATTTATCTTTTACACTCATTGGGACATTGAGAAAACGATTTCAAACATTTAAAAGCGAGTGTGTAGGCTTCTAAAAAACCTTCTGATGATAGTCCCTTGGAACTCTTGGTGTGAAGACTTGTTCAGAGGCTTTGTGATTTTTTAATTGTGATATTTTTTTTTTCTTTTTTAAATAAAGTATTGAACATTTTATACATTATTTAAACATATTTTTATGTTTTTCCTAACTATTGTAAGCTTAGCACTATTAAACTTTTTTTTAGAAGCTTGAAACGAAACTTAATAAATTCTTGTTTATTATGAAATGTTTTTTCTTTTATTTTTATTCCTATTTTTTTTATCTGGTTTAGGTAATGGTTTCATCATTTTTTTCTTGTCGCTAAGAAAACAGAAATAAAAAAAAGAAAAATTAAAAATATAAATACAGGAGAATGTACAGTATACATTGCATATCTTTCTTAAAAAATGAGAATGAGAATGATTGTCGGATCTATAGAAGGGAGTTCATAAGCCTTTTGAAAGACATTTAAGGGAGGTAGAATGAGATTAAAAATCTAAAAGATCGAGTAAAATCAGCTTCCAGAAGGACTAAAATTTAAAGCTCTGTTGACTTTTATCTCTGGGATAGGGTCATGTCCAATGACAAGTTAATGTTAAAATACTGTCTGTTTCAGCTAAATTGAACCCCTTCATCATGGTTGAACTCATGCATTCACTATTTCTTTTGCATGTTTTTTTCGCTAAGATTTTATGGGATTTAAAATTATTCAACATATCTCGCGAAGGAACAAAAGAAGTGCAACAGGTCCTATTTACATCACTATATTTAACATCTCGTAATAGCGCGTAAAAAAGTTCGTATTTTATTTTGTTCAAAGGCGATAAATAAAGATGAATAAATAATAAATTAAATTCTTTTCGCACCATCTAAACGAGCAACCAATTTTTTCGCAAACATATGAAAAAAAATTATTATTTTTTTTCGCATTCTATTTAAAAATTCTCAAAACAAATTTAAGGCTCTTAACAAACAGCCAATCAAATCGGCAAAAATTCGCCATGTCGCCAAATTGTAAATTAGGACGCCAAATAAGTTTTAATATCGCCACGTTTGGCGAGAAATTGTCAAATCTGATAACACTGCTGATAACGTGCTATGAATCAATAAACGACTGCAACGATTAAGCCAGTGTAAGAGGCAGGCCGAAACAAATCTGTTCTATCCATATTTTTGTCAAGAATATATGAACACTCTTACTTGTTTGTTATACATTTCATACATTTTTAACATAATTAGTTTTATTAAATTAAAGTGCATTTTTAATACCTTAAAAAAAATCATTTTTAACTTAAAGCTAATAACTTAATATTTCACATTAAAATTGTTTTATTCTTTTCTTTATAAATTTAAATTTAGATTCAAAAAACTCCATTTAAAAATAATTAAAAAAAACGTTGTTTTTTCTTTCTTTAATTAACCTTTAAAATTGTTTTTTCATAAACCTGAACACAAAATTATGACGTTTCATAAATTCAAACAAAAAATTAATTACGTTTAAATATAAAAGGAGTAAGCAAAATGGTCGAAAAAGAAATAAAGAACTTAAATTTAGCCGCAAAAAATAGCAGCTCCAAAGATAAACAGAAACAACTGCAACAGCTTATTAACTAAAAAAAAAAAAACAAACTGACAAGTTTAAACGGACAAAAACGGTTTAACCAAAACTGATGTGTAACAATTAACCTGCTCTTGTGAAAAGCCAAAAAATTTACGATTTTTCAACATTGAAAAAGAAACAGAGCAACAATCTGTCTGCTGACAGCCATGTACGTGAGATTTCGTTTTAATCAAACAAAATCACAAAAAAATAAAAATATGATATATACCGCAATTTAGACTCATATTCAACATTTTTATTGCATTGTTGACTTCTTGTTGGTTATAAAAATATATTTGGTTTATTATAAACTAAATGTAGTTAATTTTGTTTTTCAATTTTTTATACCCGCCACCAAAAAAATGGTGGCGGTATATTCATTTTGTCATTCCATTTGTAACACATCGAAATATCCATTTTAGACCCCATAAAGTATATATATTCTGAATCAGGGTTCGATTTCATGACGATCTAGCTATGTCCGTCCGTCTGTCCGTCTGTTGAAAGCACGATAGAGGTCGCACCAAAAAAGCTAGGAGGCTAAAATTTTGCCAGAATCTTTCTTATAGACAAGGTTTGTTTGGTATTGAAAATGGGCTAAATCGGAATATTAGGAAGAGAGTTATAGCACGAAAAGCAAGAGTAGGTCGAAAAAACCGTGTCCTTCGAACATCGAATAACATGGAATTGTGTCCAAACGCCTTAACGTAGACTCATGAAACTTCGAATATATACTTCCTTAGTAAAAACAATATTTTCCTCCGAAAATTGTCTAAATCTATGCATTGGAAGAGGAGTTATCGATCAAAATGTACGAAAATTTATACCGCACCGTGTATTTTTCGGTATATTTACAAACAAAAACGTTATAAAAGCAACAAAATTGGATGTACGACTCTGAAATTTCGCACACTCTGCTTTTTGGTGAGACGCTTTTTTGCAACGGAAAATTAAGGTGCCACGCCCACTTTTACGCCCACCTCCCATATAACGTTTTAACTAAAATTCATATAATTTCTCTATTAATAAAGATTTTGGAATAATAAAGGGCTATATTGAAACAACTAAGATGTTTTCATTCGCAAA
Organism: Phyto melanocephala; assembly: GCA_941918925.1. NCBI lineage: Eukaryota > Metazoa > Arthropoda > Insecta > Diptera > Rhinophoridae > Phyto > Phyto melanocephala. Next base: position 83,228,732 of record OW799236.1, read on the forward strand.
AATAACTTTGACATGCCTACCATATCGCCCACTTTTCACGTTATCTACCGTTAATGAAATTTAAAAGCTCATAAAACCGCCAAAATTGGAGATATGATGATAAAATTTGCTTCGTATATCCTTCTAATCAATGTAATTGTTGTGCCAAAAAGTTTAGGTGACACGCCCACTTTAACGCCTACCTCCCATATAACGGTTTATCTTAAATTCATGTAATTTCTCTATTGACAAAGGTTTTGGGAATATAAAGGACTATATTGAAATATCTAAGTTGTATTTTTTTAGCAGAAACTTTATTGACACGCCTACTTTAACGCCCACTTTCATTGAAAGACTACATTTACAAAAGCATTTTAGTAGCATTTCTTTTTGTAATTATAATATTTGTATGGTTCAATTATGTATTTAACAAAATATCGGCCAAATGGCCCCCTCCATCCTTGGCGCCACTCCACTATCTGATGGTCCAAATTTATTAATGACAATGTTGATGCTCAATTGTTGGGCATGATGATGAGTCGAGGTTGACTGCTCTTTTGCCACACTATCGCAAAAACCAGCAATGGTTCCCATTCAACGAACTAAGAAGGCATTCAAAGATTTTCTAACATTTTATACAGAGCTGGTTTGCAGAAATTAAAATATTTTTTACAATTCTCCCGATTGTGGACGAATTTGAACGATTACGTTGATCAAAAGAATTACGAAGTGCACAAAATGCATTTTGATTTGAACGCCCATTTTTATAAAAAACCTGAATAACTTTAAAGCGTTGCTCATTTGCGTATCTTCCCACGGTTCAAATTGAGTTAGTCTGAGATTGAGAAATGTCAAGTGAAATGCAGAAAACAAATTTAAAGACTAGGTGTAGTTCACCTTCAACATGGGCCCTTAAAATTTAACCACCCTCTACAAAGAAAGAGATACATATTTTATTATAAAGGGATTATTCCATAGCGATTAACAAAATAATAAATATTGTGCTTTAAATGTACACAAAATTGGTGCTGGGTATAAAAGATTCGGCACAGCCAAATATATTGCGCTTACTTGTTTTTATTTTGTATTTTCGCAGTTGAAGAGCATATCTTGAATTCTGTCATAATGTTAAACGCTTGTCGGCTTTTTCATAATATTAATAAAATCATAAATGACATAAAATGTTAACAATTCTCTTGTTTTAACTGAGTCATAGACTAAACAGAACAGACTGAACCTCTTGTAAAAAGTAATCAGTTGGTAATGTTTAAAATATGGATTTGAAATTCACATTAAGAAAAAAAATTAATTGTCTTTCAATGTATTTTTTTACATTTTGCTTATGTCATTGTTAAATTCCATTATTCAAATTAATTTATTTTTACGTTCATATTGTTGGTGTTTAGTGGTTTAAAGAGTGTTTAAACAAGTGTTTTGTTTAACTGTCATCAGGTGGGATATTTTTTTTATGAAGGTAGATATTAAGCAATGTTATTTAAACTATAAAGTTTTTATCAAATCCATTGGCGTAACCAGACAATTTTGGGTAGTGCAATCAATGCCCCTTAAAATTAACTCAGTTTAATATTTTTTCTCCCCCAGAACAATTTTTTTTATGCTTTTGCCACTCCTAGAAAATTTTGTAGACAAGGCAAAGGTCAAATCATTGTTAATAATAAAAATTACTTTATTTATTTTTAGCTAAGAATTTAATTACTTAGTAATCCCATTAAGTAAGACGAATTAAAACAAGTCAAAATAAGGGCATTAAGCTATGTAGACTTCATTCGCTTATTATATTGCATAAATAGAAATGCTTAAATTTTTTTCATAGGAAACCGCAACAAAGTGTGTCTTATCTACTGGAGGAATAACAATTTATTTAAAGAGTAATTTCTTTATTGCTTCCTTATTTTCTCTACCTTTTTTAGTAGTAAGTTAGGGGCAAACATAAATAAACTGCTCCTGGTATGGATACAAATAGTTTTTATCAATTGCAAAATAGAAATTAAAAATTAATTTAATATGATAATCTATCATCCTTCAAACGCTCCTGTAAACACGTAAGCAATAAGTAATCAATTCAAAAAGTACTAAAATGAAATTTTCTTGGTGGGTATATAACAAAAAATTTGTTATACACTACAATTTGAGAAATTATCAAGATTTTGTAGATAAAAAGTTATAGAGCATTTAATATAACGATGCGGAGTTACTTTAGTTGCACACTGTGGAAGGAAGTTCCCCTAAATAATCCATAAACTAAATTCAACTAAAGATTTGACTAAATTACAAGAACCAGTCAAACTAATGTAATTTCCTGGAGATTCCAAGTCCAACGCCATTTAGCATCTAAAAATTAGAGATTCCCCATATCCATGTCTGCCACTTTACCAGCAGCAGAATTTTCGTGATGAGTTCATTCATTGCTTTAAGTTAAGTCTTAAAGTATTAAACTTTTGATCTAACATCAAAATTTTCTTAGGAAAAGTAATAGCGACTTGGCCTTCAAATAAGTACTCAATCTAATTACTTCATCTGTGCTATTATATTGATATGAATACGGCAATTTTTCTTCGAAAATGTCAAAAAAAAATAACTTTTTAAAAATTCCAGAGGTTCAAGTTATTGACGAGTTATGGACAATTTTCGATTAATTTTATTTCATAAGTTTTTTAAATTTTTAAAAATTAAGCAAATTTCTTCTAGATATTTATACAAATGTTCCGTAAAACTTTATGTTTACAAGACTTTCTTTAACCCAGCGTCGGGCACGCAATAAAAGAAACACCGACGGTTAGGTGGGTAAATATGACCCTATTTTTTTGACATTGTATTTTGCAAATTTTCATAATTTGATAAACGTATCTGTAAGTAATATATACATGACTGTTTTAGCTATTTGTTATATGCAAAAAAAAACATATTTAAACTGTTTTAAATTTTTTAATTTAAAAAAACAATAAACGATCTTAAAAATATAACGAACTTCAGTCTAATGCCATAAACTTAAAATCTAAAAAACAAAACAAAAAAGAATTGGTAAATTCATCACATGGGTGTTAATTATATATTAAAAAGGGTAATTTTCTTTATCTTTCTGCAAGGAGTTGCAATAAGGAGTTATATGTTCAGAGCAAATCTCACTACACCGACGGCCAGGTTGGGTCATATTTACCTTTTCTTGGTTAACGGTCAATTATCTCTGCTCACGTTCAATCATCAACTGAAACGAAATAATAAACAACATGCAAAAGCGAGACACTACAGCTACTGGGAAATTTGGCGACGTCGCAAAACGTTGAAAAAAGTTACACAGCAATTTAAGAGCATATGGGTCATAATGACCCAACCTGCATTATGCCAGGTTAAAGGACTCATCTGATTAGTTATGTTCACTGGCATGATTAAATTTTTTTTGTTGGTGTTTTATTTAAGAAACTTATGCTGAACTTAATATATACGTAAATTAAACTCACTTTGTTTATTTCCATCACAATATAAATTAAATATTTGAAAAGTAACTTGGTTCATATCCATACAAAATAAATTTTATTTTAAGCTGCTTCTTATTGACCGATTTTTATTAAACTTTGCACACAGGTAAGATTGTTATGATAATAAATTTAATGGCTAACTAAATACCTACGCAAATACAAAGAAAATATTCTTTTTCAATTAATTCTACACATAGAGTTCTCCAAGAAGTTAATTTATATGGCTCAAAAAGTGTGCAGTGCCATGTCTACGCAGAGAAAATATTATTATTTATTTAATTCTATTAAACTGATTTTTTACAAATTATAAAATGTTTTGTTGGACAAGTCGTATCCCTTACAACGACTTCTGCAGAAGTTGCGATAACGAGGAAGAGGAGGAGACAACTGGGAAAGATCCACATCTTTATAAACAGGACAGGATGACTGAAGAACGAAGTCCAGAGGACATAGACGAACGGGCGTTGGTGCCTACGGTATCATAACGGGACCCTCGGAGGACCCAAGTGAGCTATGCCTTCGGGCGGCTGCCGAATCTAACCTAACCTAACCTTTGTTGGACAATTACTCTAAGATAGACAACAACTAGATTAATATACAAAATATTTGTTATAGAAGTAAGTACTCAAAGTCGGGAAAATTTACAAACATAGGTGATAACATTTATCTAAATAAAGTACTTCAAAAGGTATTTATCAAAAGGAAAATTTTTCCAAGTGACCAGTATTATCCTCGACCTTCGCTGAAAGAGAAGATTTTGAACAAAGGAAATTTTTTTTTTATTACAAGATATATTTATTTCAAATAGTATTTAGGTTAGGTTAAAAAAGGAGGGGTATAAAAGCCCAAACCCATGACAGGTATGCACTTATGCCCAGTTGGCATGTTGTGCGCTCTATGTGGGAAACGGAATTCCCAAACAAAAACCATAATCAAAATTTTCCATAAATGACGGACTAGTCCAAGAACCTAGTCCCCTCAATGTAATGCCTTATGGATCTCCAGTTCGAGTTCCCCAGGTATTCTAAGTTCGGGATAGTATCCACTGTAAAGTTTTCGCGCCTAATATGCCCAAACGCATATATTCCAATACAGAGGTAGTGTACCAAAGTCTCATCCTCTTCTTCGCATGCTCTACATGTTGTCTCCTCAGACAATCTCATGCTAGATGAGTTCTCAACTCCGTATAACCTGTAATCACAATGGCAAGTTTCCTAAGTGCAGGTCAAATAGTATTTAATGCAGCAGTTAAATTAAGCATCAGCGCAAAAAATGGCTTTATAGAGGCAATACGGCAACTTAAACTAATTACAATTTCAGCTTATTAAAATACATAATAAAATATATATACATATGTATAACTATTATTTGTAATATTTTCAAATTGAATTTAATTTGCAATAAAAAAAAAGTAGATAATACTAAAACGGTTTTTAAACAGTCTGGAAGGTGGTTATATTCATAAGGACCAGCATACGAAATCCGCTGTTTGGTGACTTTAAGTCGACATCTAACGACATTTAAATGCAATGCCTGTCTAGTTTCCCTTTGCGTATTTGTTATAACTCGATTTAGTTGTATAGTTTGAGTGCCAATATTGTTTGTACATTTAAATATTTATATATTACAACAATTGTTGTTTATAAAGACCTCTGATTGGTAATACAGTTTTTGCAAATTTTTTTAAATAAATCGAAGATTAAAAACAAGTTTTAAAGCTTTATTTTGCGCTGGCTGTAAATATCGCATTGCAGCATTCATTTTAAATGCATATACTGAAGGAAGACATGTTAGATACGAATGAATAAAAGATTGATAAATTACAGGGACCGTAACGGTTATAAGTGATATCAAAAAAGTTATTTTATAACAGTTATTTTAAGAATTAAAAAAAAAACTCAATCCTTAACAGTTATTTTTCAAGGTAAAAATAAAAGGTCGAATAAACTCTTAAAAATGGAGTTTTATTTTGCCATCGTAAAATAAAACTCATTTAGGAGTTTTATTTTTTCCGTCTAAAATAAAACTCATTTTAGGAGTTTTATTTTTATACCCGCCACCAAAAAAATGGTAGGGGTATATTCATTTTGTCATTCCGTTTGTAACACATCGAAATATCCATTTTAGACCCCATAAAGTATATATATTCTGAATCAGGGTTTGATTTGATGACGATCTAGCTATGTCCGTCCGTCTGTCCGTCTGTTGAAAGCACGATAGAGGTCGCACCGAAAAAGCTACGGGGCTCAAATTTTGCCAGAATCTTTCTTATAGACAAGGTTTGTTTGGTATTGAAAACGGACTAAATCGGAATATTAGGAAGAGAGTTATAGCTCGAAAAGCAAGAGTATGTCGAAAAAACCGCGTCCTTCGAACATCGAATAAAATGGAATTGTGTCCAAACGCATCAACGTAGATTCATTAAACTTCATATATATATTTCCCGAGTAAAAACAATATTTTTCCCCAAAAATTATCTAAATCTATGCATTAGGAGAGGAGTTATCGATCAAAATGTACGAAAATTTATACCGCACAGTGTATTTTTCGGTATATTTAAAAACAAAAACGTCATAAAAGGAACAAAATTAGATGTATGACTCTGAAATTTTGCACACTTTGCTTTTTAGTGAGAGGCTTTTTTGTAACAGAAAATCGATGTGCCACGCCCACTTTTACGCCCACCTCCCATATAACGCTTTACCTAAAATTCATATAATTTCTCTATTAATAAAGATTTTGGAATAATAAAGGACTATATTGAAACACCTAAGTTGTACTCATTCGCAAAAACAACTTTGACACGCCTACTATAACGCCCACTTTTCACGTTATCTACCGTTAACAAAATTTAAAAGCTCATAAAACCGCCAAAATTAGAGATATGATGATCAAATTTGCTACGTATATCCCTCTAGGCGATGCTATTGCTATGCAAGAAAATAAAGGTGCCACGCCCACCTCCCATATAACGTTTTACCTAAAATTCATATAATTTCTCTATTAATAAAGATTTTGGAATAATAAAGGGCTATATTGAAACACCTAAGTTGTACTCATTCGCAAAAATAACTTTGATACGCCTACTATAACGCCCACTTTTCACGTTTAAAATTTAAATAATTTAAAAGCTCATAAAACCGCGAAAATTAGAGGTATGATTATCAAATTTGCTACGTATATCCTTCTAATCAATGTAATGGTTGTGCCAAAAAGTTTAGGTGACACGCCCACTTTAACGCCTACCTCCTATATAACGGTTAATCTTAAATTCATGTAATTTCTCTATTGACAAAGTTTTTGGGAAAATAAAGGACTATATTGAAATATCTAAGTTGTATTTAAGAGCAGAAACTTTATTGACACGCCTACTTTAACGCCCACTTTCATTGAAAGACTACATTTACAAAAGCATTTTAGTAGCATATCGAAGTTATAAAGGGTGGTTAAATTTTATGTTGAATTTAAATAAAACACAAATTATTTAGGAAATTCTTATTATTTCTTTTTGTAGTGATAATATATATATGGTTCAATTATGTATATAACAAAATATCGGCCAAATGACCCCCCCATCCTTGGCGCCACTCCTCTATCTGATTGTCCAAATTTTAGTTGACAATGTTGATGCTCAATTGTTGGGCTTGATGATGATGCGAGGTTGACTGCTCTTTTGCCACACTATCGCAAAAACCAGCAGTGGTTCCCATTAAACGAACTAAGAAGGCATTCACAGATTTTCTAACATTTTATACAGACCTGTTTTGCAGAAATTTAAATATTTTTTACAATTCTCCCGATTGTGGACGAATTTGAACGATTATGTTGATCAAAAGAATTACGAAGTGCACAAAATGCATTTTGATTTGAACGCCCATTTTTATAAAAAACCTGAATAATTTTAAAGCGTTGCTCATTTGCGTATCTTTCCACGGTTCAAATTGAGTAAGTCTGAGATTGAGAAATGTCAAATGAAATGCAAGAAAAAAATTGAAGTTTAGGTGTGGTTCACCTTCAGCATGGACCCTTAAAATTGAACCACACTCTACAAAGAAAGTGATACATATTTTATTATAAAGAGATTATTCCATAGCGATTAACAAAATAATAAATATTGTGCTTTAAATGTACACAAAATTGGTGGTGGGTATAAAAGATTCGGCACAGCCGAATATAGTGCTCTTACTTGTTGAGTTTTATTTTTTCCGTCAGAAGCAATTTTGCATATTATTACAATTTATTTTGCACTAAGTTTATTGCAAAAATCTGATTTTTTTTCAATTAATTAATTTGTTTTTGACATTTAAAAATAATTTCAAGCAAATAAATTTTCAATTATCAAGCACCAGCAGATTGGCCCGCTATATTTTCGTTAATTTGGCAACTTTTGTTTTTTTTTTTGAATTTAGTTATGTTTTACTCATAGTGAAATAAGTACAAGGTATGTTCACTGCTAAGAGTTGGCATAATATACGCTTGTTGTAATATTATGGGTTTTAAAATTGAGAACAAATTTTATAATGACTATTCCTTGTATTTATACTGCCGTGGTTATAATTATGATGCAGTAAGGGGATGGGCTCACAAGGCCAGCTGTTCACAGTGTTTTTATTTGTGGTGTGTCGCTTGGTGTCTCTTAATTTTTGTTTATTTATATTTTTGGTAAAGTCTGTTAAAAAAAAGTAAACAAATGAATTTTAATTACGACAAAAAAATTAATTTCTTCAAAAGAGTTTTATTTTATGAAGGCGAAATGAGTTTTACTTTAGACGGAAAAAATAAAACTCCTCAGATAAGTTTTATTTTAGACGGAAAAAATAAAACTCCTAAAATGAGTTTTATTTTTGACGGAAAAAATAAAACTCCTAAGATGAGTTTTATTTTACGATGGCAAACATAAAACTTTTTTTTTCTTAAGATCACCACAGATTCTGAAAGAGCTCGTCAGTTCGAATCTATTGATATATGACACTATAAGTCTCCGTTGGCTATAACATGAAGAGTTTTTATATTTAAATTTTCCGGATAACTGTTATTTATGGTCCCTGATAAATTAACATTTTTATGTTAACATTAAATTTATTTTTAAACTTACGAAGTACATATACCAATACCAGCTGACACTTTACATTTTATATGGTTTAAATGGTTTTCCCATAGGATATTATGATTTAAAATTATATCAAAGTATTTAATATTTTCTGATTCAGTAATCAATTCACCGTCTATATAGACACTCATTATCTGACTATTTCATAATATATATGACTTAAATCGATGTTATCATTTATAATTAATTTGTTAACCCCTAGAAATTCGGATAATATTGATGCATCATATTCTTTTTGCGCACGAACTACTTCTTCATATTTATAGTGGTACAAAAGGCAAATGTCATCTGCAAACATAAATAATTTACCATTAAATTTTATGTTTTTTATGTCATTGATGAAAATTTTAAACAACAATGGGCCAAGAACAACACTACCTTGTGGAACACCACAGGCTACTTCAATCTCATAACTGTTAGATTCAGCTATTTGAACAAATTGCTTTCTATTTTTTAGAAAATCTTTAAATATATCAAGAGTTTTGCCAGAACATCCAATATAATTCATTTTCCTTATTAATATATTATGGTCTACCAAATCAAATGCTTTTGTCAAATCAAAAAATACACCAGCTACTCCTTTGTGATAACTATAACTTGCCGTTAGTTAAAGGCAGGATTTTGTCGCACAGATAAATGACATTGCAGCATAAATCCTTCATTTATTAGTTTTTTTTTACGTTAAATTTTATTATTAAATAAAATGCTGAAGTTGTAATAACGCAAAGCTATTTATTAGGCACACAAAATCCTACCTTTAACTAACCGCAAGTTGTAATAATGGCCCTGGCAAATTATGTAACAAAGTACAAAAAAGGTATATAAAGATTTTATTTAAATCCTGAGGGGTAGAGTGAATGCCTTGTAGAATTAAAAGCTGTTGATCCCTTAATTCAGTTACGCATAAATATTACCCTTTCATATCCCCTACTTTACTAACTGTATTCCATGCATCCGTTTTTATGATTCAGAAAAAAATTATTCACACGAAAATATATTTAAATAAAACGAAAACGTATTTTTTCTTTTGTTTTAAACGTATACACCACGTATGCACTTGTTCTCGAAAGAAAAAAATCTTTACACAACCTGAAACGGATGCACGCTCTATAATGAGCAGACAATTCCTAAATGCTTTACAATGAAAAAAAAATATTAAATGCGCTGTGTGTGAAGTTTTAAACAAAATTTTTCAACAACGACCTGTTAACGAATAATCAACCTGCCACAACGTGAACGCAGATCATGAGAATTTATTGAAATTAAATGCGGGTTTCATTTGTCTGTCCATGTTTCGTACTCTTACAATTGGCCCTTTGAGGATGTTGTTGTATCAAAAAAACTCCAGCAAACAAAAATAAATCTTTTGAAACAATTTAGTTTGTAGAACAAAATGAAAACAGAGAAAAAACAAGCCGAAAACCAACGTGCAGTGCATAACAACGATGCCAACAACATGGGAAACATAAACTGATGTGAGGTTTGCCAAAAAAAGGACGATTATCCTGTCATTCACTTGTTGCTTCACTCTATGTATATGTAAGTGATGTATTTTATTTTTGTAACGCTTGCTTGATTGTGTGTATAATTTGACACGGTATACAAAAATAACGCAACGAGACTCAAATATTTCAATCAGACAGGTAGTTTGTTTTTGTTCTTGTTTTTCGTGTACATGACAGTGAGAAAAATCATGAAACAGGTACCACGTTTGTTAGCTGAACAGAGACGTGGGTGAACCAAGCAGTTCAAAGAATATATAAAACAAAAGACTTAAGACACATACCTTTTATAAAGACAATTCAAATTGATAGAAAAAACTTAATATTTTCCACTTGCCTCATAACGCCCTATAATTTATATTAAATCTTTATTTGACTACGCTTCTGTTTAATCCTGTTATGTTAAACTCTTCCTTTTCTTATTGTTGTTTTTTGTTGCTGTTATTTACCATAAAATCCCAAAATTCTCACATCTTTTAAATTTCAATATTTCATTGTTATGAATGAATTCCCACTGGGTATTAAAGCGAACAATACTTTAAAGCAGTCAAAGTAAATAACTACTCTATACAACCGTGTGAACCTGTTGCCAGTGTGAGTTGAATATTCTTAGCAAATTTACTAACCCAAATTCAATTGCCAAAAATAACACAAACGTTGTTGTCGTCTTCTGCAAATGAACACGACAAATACAATTTTTAAATATTTCGCAATCATCTTTAAATTCTAAGAAATTAAAAAATAAAAATATTTTCTTACTATTTTTATTGTCTCAAATTAAAAATGAAAACCAGACCAAAAGATGATCATGATAATTCACGTTGAATCGTGTCTTTCGTCAATTTATTACAGTTATGTTTCTATTCATTAATGGAGTTTAATATTTTAGTTTTTGGATTTAATCATTCTTTAAATGGTGTTTTTTTTTTGTTTGTCATATTTTCTTTGCTAAGAGTTTTATTTTAAAATTTTTTTTGTTGTTCTCTACCTGTAAATGAGGTTTTTAGAAACAAAGTTGTATAATATTTTATTATCAAAAGATTCGGTTTCTTGCTAGCTACAATTTTAAAAACCCTCGATTGGCACGCAAAATTATTTCCCACACAACCTTCTTTACGTAAGTACAAACCATAAAATTATAAAAAAAAATACATAAACAAAAAACTTTTTTCTGAAATCGTGATTTTTTTAATCTGGTTTTCTTAAATTTAAAAAAAAAACAACAATAAATTTTTTAATATTTTATTATTAATGCTTGTCAAATTTATTAGCTTATAACATCATTTTAATTTCACTTTTAATTTCAATGCAGCAGGCAGTGCCTTTTCGTTTTTGTAATCACAGTCGATTGTATTATGACTTTTCATATTACAATATTGAGGTGATTCAAGGGGATACTGTATTAGACTAGAGGGGATAATTCCAAGACTTTTTTCATATATACAAATAACAGAATTTCAAATGGATTAGTGTATTATGTTTTCATAGTCAAGGCATTTTATTTGATACCTACACTAGCCATCTCGACTGTATAAAAAAAATTGATTTTCCTTTGTAAATTGAAAGAAAACCCTCAAAGCAGTTGTATTTTGGTAACTATATCTCAGTTTGAATGGTTTTAGAGACTAGCGTTACACATTTTTGTTATTTCCATATTCGTTACACATAACTCTAGGCAGACCTACTAAGTTATAAATATAATGAATTCAAAATGAAAAATATTTTCTTCTCAGAGTATCAACACCACTACTGCTGGTCACTACTGAAGCAATCCTAATTGATGTACACTTTGCCTTTTAAATATATTTAAAGAAAAAAATCAACTAGTGTTAAATCACATGATCGTGACGGCTAATTAATATCGACATGACGTCAAATAACACGACCGTTGAATTCCTCGTTGGCTGCATGGCAAGTGGCACCGTCCTGTTGAAAAGACATATCGTTCAGGGTTATATCCACAATTTCTGACTGTACCAAGCTGTACCAAACAATCATTCTCAAGGATTGTCATTTTCCCAACTGTGGAAATTCTTCTTAAAGAATTAACTTTACTGAAAATGTGCCTCGTCGCTAAAGATGATTTTCTTTGTTAAGTAACCATTTATTTCTGTCGATTCCACCAATCATTCGGAGTATCGATGACAGTTGAGGTGGTCAGTAAACTTCAAATCTTGTAAGCGTTTAAATTCAAATATTTATTCAAAATTCGCATCAGAAATATTCTTGAGATATTCAAATGCTGGGCACAAAAACGAGTCGTGGTTGACGGCTTTTCTGTCACTCTATCGCAAACAACAGCAATGTTTTCCACAGAACAAAGTAGGTGAACATGCCCAAGTGTTTTTATATATCCTACAGACCCGGTTTGCTGAAATTTGCGCACAAGTTTTCCGATTGTGAACACATTTAGTCGATTATGCTGACCAAAAGAATCACATAGTGAACTAAGTGCTGCTCAATTGTGTACCTACCCATGATTGAATTTATCAAACACTGAAACAAAGAAATGCTTTTTAATTTTTGAATTTTTAGGCTATAAGTTCATTATACCTTTCACCTGCAATACTAAAGTGCATATAACTCTTTGCATTCATTTCTGATTTCATACAGTATATATTTTCTGAAATCTTATAAATATGGGGAAGGATGAAGTATTGTCCTTCTGTCCGCATGTTGGTTGAAATTAAATTTTAGAAGACCCTAGTTTTTTCCCAGAACATTATGTGCATAAGTCTTCTCAAAATATATAAAAAGAAGTCGCATTTGAAGTCCAGTACAATCGTTTCACAACTCTCTGAAATATGAGCAACTAAACACGACAGCCTCGGTTTTTCCTATATTTTTTCCACAGCAAATAAAATTATTTAGCCCTAGGATAATTTTTAGCCACTTGGGTACTATTTTTAACAAAAAAAAAAAATTATTTTACAATAATAGTAATAGAAAACATGTTTCGATCATCAAAAAAAACAAATTAAATGAGCTATATTTATCGGGCAATAAGGAAATGAGTTGTTTCTTAAAAAAAATTTAAATAATAAGTTTTTACGCTACAACTTCTTCTAAATTGCGGGTTTGTAATGGTGTTATTAAATTAAGCTTATGTCGGCTTAAGCAGTTATTTCTATCTGTAACAGATTTGTTGGGGCTTTTTTTGCTTTCATTAGGAATATCAGTTTTTTCTTAATTTATTTAAGCAATATTGGCTTCTTTTACAGCTCCGATTTTAAATCAAAGTAGCAAAAGTATTTACTGTAAACAAATATTTATTTCAAAAATTTCAATTTAGCAATACTTTTTAATATTTTTTCAAGTTTTCTTAATATTAAAAAAAAATTAAAAAAGAGATAATATTACAAAAATTTTTGAAATATTGGTTTTACTTGGAGGAGCTAGTGTACGTTATAATTTAATGTATAACGTACATATCAAGGCATATTAATTCATCATAATCATAATCGCAGTTTGGAGAGAACTTTTTTGTTTATATTTTTTATATACATATGAAGTTGACATTTGAAATTAATGAGAGAGGAGAGAAAATTGTTTTTTATCTATAGACTTTGACAGCTGAAATTTAAAATAAGAGAAGAAAAAATAACCAGCTGACGAAACAGGACTACCTAATAAATAAATCTGCCTCGGTCCATATGTATACCCAAAACCTATTACTGTTGATAAAGATTAAGAATGCGCATTTAAGTAGGTAGTAGAAGTAGTTTCTTCTAATAAATAGAATTTAGATATTTCAATATAGAGCGCTTCATTCTTCCAAAATCTTTGTCCATAGAAAAATTATATGAATTTGAGATAAAGCTTTTTATGAGAGGTGGACGTTAAAGTAAGCGTGTCACACTTATTTTCCGTTGGTGCAAACCGTTTGACCAAAAAGCAATGTTTGCAAAATTTTAGAATCATACATCCAATTTTGTCAGTTTTATTACGTTTTAATTTTGAAATATACCGCAAAATACACTGTGCGGTATAAATTTTCGTACATTTTGTCTTATAACTCCTTTGATAATGTATAGATTTCAGAGAAAGAAAACGTTTCTACTCAGGAAATATACTTATGAAATTTTATCGCTCTTCGTCATTGCGTTTAGACACAATCGCATTTTATTCGATGTTGTAAGGACATTGTTTTTTTGACCGGCTCTTTTATTACGAGCTATAACTCTCTTAATAATATACCAATTTTGCCTATTAATAATATGAAACTAACCTTGTATATAGGAAATATTCTGGAAAAATTTTATTCCCCCAACTTTTCCGGTTTGAGCTCTGTCCTGCTTTTAACAGATGGACAGACGGACAGGAATTGCTAGAATGAATGAAATGAATATTCCCCCACGCAATTTTTTTTGGTGCTGGATATAAAAATGATTCACAATAAATTGAAGAAATCATATCTTATAAGCGGTTTTTTTAAGTATATGTGAGCTAATCTCATTACAGAGCATTTAAAGTTTAAGCCTCTATGCAAGTTTTTGTTTGGTTAGGTGTACCGTCAAAACACTTAAATATGTTTTTGAAAAATCTATTTCATTTTTAATGTTTTATTTTGTTATTGTTCTTGTTAAGGTTTATTTTATTTCAATTTTGTTTTATTACAGTTTTGTTGTATATTGCAATACTTTTGATCGTAAGACAAAACACATTTTAAGAAGTAAAAATTTTATAATCACTATAAACGCAATTTTAAATTTGATTAAATTGCTTGTAAGCCTTTTTTTTGCATGTGTCACTCTTAAGTCTATATCAAAATGAAAGCACATTATGTCATTTAATAATTTTGCAGGTTTTATTATGCTTAACAAAAGTAGAGCGTTATTTTGTTTCTCATTCTATATATTGCTCTATATTAAACAATTAGCTCCTTGCTAACCAATATAATCCTAAACTCATAATTTTCTAAGTAAGAAAAGTTTAAACGTCTAAATTGATCTATTGTCGAAATCAAAACATCTTTATTAACAGCTGTTGCTTTTATCGGCTTTTTCCCTTAGCGTTGACAACCTGCAAAATGTGTAATCTGCTTCCAACTAAAAGTTCATTGAACTTCATAAAACACATCTAATACTTGAGGAAGCAGGTGTATCCTTTAATGTGTATAGAATATATTAAAAAATTCTAATACAATTGAATCTTAAAATCATTGTTCATTAAAAAAAACGAACTTGTAGCAGTGGAAAAGTATACACTTGCTCTACATATAAATCGTATAATAAATGCTTTTAAAACGTTAAATGAATGCTTAAAAAACTAATCCTTAAAAAAATAAACTACATTTTGGAATAAAAAAAAAAATAAAACAAGAGCAATGACATTTAAAGAGTCTCTT
The DNA here is from genome assembly GCA_941918925.1 of Phyto melanocephala. NCBI lineage: Eukaryota > Metazoa > Arthropoda > Insecta > Diptera > Rhinophoridae > Phyto > Phyto melanocephala. Next base: position 83,244,167 of record OW799236.1, read on the forward strand.
TAAATAGCACAAACAATTTCTAAAGCACGTCTCAAACTACAAATTAATAAAGAAAGAGGCGAAATGAATGAACAAATTCTTAAAGGAATTTCCGGTTGCATTTCGAAACAGAAACAAAGAAAATGCTACGAGACACAGGAAACATATGCGCCAGAAATACCAGACTAAAACACGTAGATTTTTATTTTACAATAAAAAAATAAGAAGAAGAGAAAACAAATCAAAAAACAATTATTTAATGCGCACAATTGGTTTTTAAATGCACGACAATCAAAGTGCGATTAATACCACAAAAAAGCGGCTGCATTAAACAGACAAAAAAACACAACAACTGCATGATAAACTAAACGGAAACCTTATTACTCAGATGTACATACATACGCACATTCATACATTTACCACAATGACAACTTGAAAAAATTTTTAAGTTCCGAAAAAATCAAATAAATTTGGAGACAGTTTTCTTCGGCTGAATTAATCAAACATCATTGATTTTTAATTAAGAAGTTTAATTGAAGTTATGCCGTATTTTAGCCATAAGAAATCAATAAAATAACAAAACTTCTTCACCGAAGGGGTTTATGTTACAATCACGTTTGTCTTGTGGTTTATCGTGAAAACAAATTAAGTCTATTACGTTAAACGCATAATTAATTCGAGTGGCAAAGTTTGTTTGACGCGTGTTAATGTTATTTGTAATTAGCATAATTTAACAATATATTAATTACAATTGAAAAAAACAACACATTAATCGATGTTGTGGGGGTACTGCAATGTAAAAGGAAATTGTAATTATTTATTAAGAATTTTACGGTGATTCTTTTCAAGTCAAATTTACTACATTTATGTATGTAACTGTCCTTAGGAGAAGATAAACCAATTTTCAAATTAGAACATGTTATAATATAACCTCTTCAAAGTGTTTTCTTAAATCACAAATCTTAATATGAAATACACGTTCTCATTACCTGTAAAGGGAGCCGATATGCATATCCTGTTCTTAATAAAATGATAAAGTGGATAATGATTTATTTAGAAGGAATTTTTGTCAAGTATTCGAAAATATTTCTGTTATGTTAAGTTCTAGAGATCTTTTAAAAATATCTAATAGTTAGCATTATTATGTCAGAGATGTGCGTGTTTAGCATTCAAATGAGTTTTCTAATATTTTGCAAAAGTTATAACATATACAGCAAATTATGAACATAAATACAAATAAGTAATGTTCTTTTACTGAATTCGTTGTATTTGCAAAAACATTAAAAAATGTTGTTTACTATGAAAATTATAATAAAACCAGTGTAGAGCACTATATTCGGCTGTGCCAAATCTTAATTTACCCTTCACAAAATGGTGGATAGGCAACAACAAGCATATACATATAAATAATGTGAAACAGATTTACACTTTTTTCATATTTGTTGTTGTTAAATCGTGACATTATTTGTGAATATACCTTCTTGAGCGTGGACATGTTCGCTAAACGTGCAGTAAACCAACGAAAAAAGTTCGCATTACGTACACTCGTGCACGTAAATAAGCATAAAAAATATACCAACTACAACAACCGACAAATTTCTAGCCATCATGTATAACATCCCCTGTTTTTCTTGTTTTAGTTGTTGTTTTTGTTTTGTTTTTATACCCTTCACAGAGAGTGTAAGGGTATATATAATTTTGTCATTTTAAATTTCTAAAAAAATCATCTGCGACCTCATAAAGTATATACTTTCAGAAAGCTTATGGCTAGAAAGTCGATTAAATAATGTTCACCTGTTCGTGTGTATGCTTAAATTACTTTGATTAAGCCCTTCGACATTGCTCAGACCCATGTGTGGTACAAAAACATCAGTAATATATCGGTACTGAAAATCAGAAAAGACAAGTAAGATTGAGGAAGAAGCCAGGACTACCTCATTTTTTCATACTACACCCACACAAACGTATATACGTATACTGGTTAGAGCGAACCTTGTTTCAAATCCCGGTTGAGTCAAAAAAAACATTTTTTAATAATTGATACATAAATACATACATATATAAGCTTATTTTTTAATTTTATGAGGATTATTTTAAAGCGGATAAAAATCATTATAAAGAATAATAAAACTTATATAATTATTTCATTTTAATAACAGAAAGGATTTGAATAGAAGAATACATATAACAATGTAAAACTTTAAATTAAAATATGGTTTCGGATATAATAAAGCAAATGGCGCATAATAAATTTAGGGTTAGGTACGCTGTGGTAAAGGGTATCACCAGATTAGGCACGGCCGATTATAGCAATAGTAGTTGTTTTTTTATAGAATTTTGGTTTAAGAATTTCGATTGAAAACAGACTCACGTGTGATTTTTCTCTTATATCTCAGCTGCTATTAAATCGATATGGCTGATTTGTAATACCAACATTTTAGATATAATGGATTTCTGAAAATTTTACTTTAAAAGCGAATCCTTGGAATATATGCGTAGTAATGTAACACGCCCATTTTAGTGTCCTCTACCCATAAATGGCTTTTGCTCAAACTCATATACATATTTATAGAAAAATAGAACTCTATGATTCAATATCCAAGTTGATTTCAACCATCATTACCTCCTTGTAAAGCATTCTCTACTATTTTGTGTATTTGGTACAGTGTTAACGTCTTGGAAATCTTGGTTCTATATTAAACTTAAAACAAGTTGGTGAATAACATGTTCAAGATGAACACTTACCAATTTAGTACAGGCATGAGTATGTCCATATGCAATACAATTTTTACTCCATATCGTTTCAGTCACAATACGATATTATACTTGAAAATTTAATATTCTTTGTTGACCATTTGAACTTACCCGATTATTACGAATCTTTGCACGCACCTTATTCAGTATTTAATATTTAATCTTTTATCAAATTTGTAATTTTAACAGTAGAAATTGCCACAGCGACACAAGCTTAATAATATTTAAAACTACATCTAGTTACCTAGTCATAGTCCTCTGCTTAGGTACAACATTGTCCTTTTAAGACTAAATGTAAGAAAATAGATTAATAACAAATTGAAATTAAACAAAAAGTAATACATATTTCATTACAAAGAGATTATTTTAAAGTGATTAAATTAAATATTAACAAAACAATAAGTTTTGTGGTATAAGTGTCCTACACAATATTACTAATGGTTATCAAAAATTCGGCACAACCGGCCGAATCCGGCTCCAACTTCTTATACTCTTTAAAGGTTATATAGATATGAGTTTGTTTTCAATTTGTAATTTCTGCCGTATTCATTTTCGACTCCTCAAAGTATTTTGATTTTAAGTCCTTATGCATAAAGAAGTCGATTTAGCTCTGTCCGTCCGTGTGAGCGTTGATATTTAGAAACCAGGAACAAATCATGCCAATTTCGGATACCCTGTTTTGATGTGAGACATATCCCAGATAAAAGCGTTCGGCATCGATCGAAACAAACAATATGTAGATAGAATAAGAATTGTACTATAAAACGGGTGAAGCAAACCTTTGCAACCACTTTTTCAACAAGTACGGCAATGTGTTGTCTAACGTTAACATAATGGACTATTACGGTTTCATGTCTTACCGCAAAGTCGAAAAAATTGCAAAAATTATGTGAGAAGTTATGTGCAGAGTTCAGAAGCTTAAAATAAATAGGATCCATTTGGTATCACCAAATTAAGATAATTACATTAGCTTTGATGCCAAATCAGCTGGTTACTGAAATGGTTCCATATTTGATCGCAACTAATGATTCGATGCAAAAGATTATATCCTTTAATAAAGTTCAAATAGCATTACGGACATCGTGTTTTAAGGCCTTTTGGTTTTAATTCGTATGGCACACAATTGCCCTGCTTTTGAAAGAATTCTGGTGCTCGCAAAAATTTTTCAATTGCTGATTTATTGCCAATGTTGAGATTGATAGATAGAATAGATAGGAATTTAATTGGAGCTGGGCGATAATCACCACTTGTCAAGCGCACAAACCGTCTTTCGCTTCGCTTAAGCTTCGTCGATCAGTTGGTATGTTTCAGCGACAGGGTACATAAGTATATGCAGTCTCTAAAATGATACAAGTTATTGTATTAAAAGTATAAACTGCATTCAAAAGATACGCAATGTATAGTTTTAGGTTTTTAATCCATTCAATCTTTCAAAAAGAATTTGATTTTTTACATAACTTTGACGTTTTAATTAATTTTTTTATTTTTTATCAAGGCATATTTATTCATCAGGTAGTCTTGATTCGTCAGCTGATTATTGTTTTCAGCTGTCAAAATGCATAAAAAAACAATTTTCTCTCTTTTAATTTGTTTCAAATGTCAAACTTTATATATAAAAAATATAAACAAAAAATTCTCTTCTAACTGCAATTACCTGATGAATAAATATGCCTTGATTTTGTATATTAAAAACAAAAACCTTAAAGATATTTGACTCCTTACAAAAAATCAATTTTATTTTTGAAAATTTTAGATTTTCATTCAAAAATATCAATTTAAATATTAAAATTTTTCCTTTAAACGATAAACATTAACGACCAACATTAAATTCTTTTATCTTAAAAATCCACCTGCTCTTAACACTTAACTTTTACTTGTCAAACATTAAATGACACATCTATTCAAATAATCGGTTACAGTTGATGAATGCTGTAAATGGTTTTAATAAAAGAAAATCGTAAGAAAATAAAAATTACTGCTTAAGAAAATAGCCCATGCCAGGAAATAATAAACCAATATATATGTATAAAGAAAATAAATAATACTAACTTCCTTGTTTTTCTTATTGTGAAATTTTTAGGAGAATATACAGAGAGAGACAGAGAGAGTCCCACAATTATACAAAGAAATTTTCTGGGTAAAAGAACATACAAAAAATTTTGAATCTTTTGAAAAAAAAAACGACAAGATAAAAGATTTGAGACATGAGGCCATAATTGTTTTTAATTCTTGCAATTTTTTATTTATGTTTATCTTGAAAGAGATGAACAATAAATTCAAACGATTTTTTAAGAATTAATTTCATTTACGAACATTTTTCTTTGGAATATAATTGTTTGCGATTTGAAAAGAAAACTGTCCTTTGTTAAGCAAGTGCAATACCTGTTTAATTTTTTTTTTTTATATTAATACACATCCGGTAGGTTACTATTGCCTTTTGCACCTTGCAGATTAAGGAGTCTTAAGTGACACACTTTTTTAAATTTTTTTTGTAATATGATAAAAATTTTATATAATTAAATGTGTAGTTATCCTTAAATTTACAACTTTCGTAATTATAAAATTTAAACATGTTTATCGTGTTGCTGTCTGGAATACTACCTGTTTGGGAGCAGTATTATTATTATTATTTTTTTTAAATTTTAGTCTGTAAGAAAAACTCAAATCTAATGTCAAATGCCGCCACCTTGTGCCTTGAATTTTTTAAAGTGATCAGTTTCGCTTAAGACAGAAGCGGGGTCATTTAGGCAGACCTCTAGCCCAACACAAAGTTGAAAGTGTACAGCAAGAAAAAAGGAAACAAATAAGTCAAAACATGCACTTAGACACATGTCGCTGGCAACACCCCAAACACACGAATATTTTTATAGGGTTTAAGCCTATAAGAAAACCAGGCATAAACAAACAGTTACTTAATATTCACCTAAACACCCTCATGGTAGGTTTTATGTTGTTGTAGTAGGAGTAGTTGTTAGTGCCGTTAAGACAGGCACGAATTTGTGATAAGACATGCTAGACTAGGCACGATCCTTGACGACATCACTCACTAATAACACTGTTAACAACAACAATAGCCACATTTCTTTACACTAACAAACAAAAAAGGCAGTGCGGCTAAAGAATGAGTTAATGAGGCGTATGATTGCAGTGGAAGCCTTTAAAACTTTTTAAAAACTAAGAATTTTTGTTGGAAAATTTGTAGCCAATACGGAAGAAAAGAAAGTATAAGCAAAATATTTTTTTTAATTAACAATAAATAATAAAGTTAAGTCCTTAGAAAAAGTTATTTTTAGAATGAATATTGGTGACTTTGAAATGTAAGCCAATATATTTTAAAAATAACATTTTTAAACTAAATAGAACAGCAGCTATTTCTGTATACTGCATGCCATCAAGTGCTATAAGTGTGATTTTGAGTCTGGTCATTATAACGAAAATTAGATAGGTTTTACTGGGTTGACCATGGGTGGACTTTTTCATGTATGCCTTAAGACCTGGAGCGTGCTCGAGTCAACGCATTCGTTCTAATAAAGTTCTTACAGTTCATAACTCATAATAATATGGAAATCATTATTAACGCATAAAGGGCGTAAAACTAACAAAACAATTTTTATGAAACACCCCAAACAATAACTAATCTGATGTCTTTGTTTTTCATGTTTCTGCACCAATGGGATGTATGTATAATGAGCTCATTTTGATTTATTTATTTATTTGGATTCATTTCTTAATTATCTACTAAGAACAAGACTGCAGGTACTTATCTTGCTATCCCCGAAAAATTTAAATAAAATCCCCAAAACTCACAAAACATATTGATTAACACTTTTTAATAAAAAAAAACATAAAATTTTTATAAATTACTATTTAAATAAATATGTATGTTTTAAACTGAGTTCGCAAAAATTTCTACTTAAGTGAATTTCTGACCATTCAGAAATGGTCTCTCTGAGTTAATTTGCTAGGACGACCACAGCGACTTGCATTTTCAAAGTTTTTTCGCCTTTGAACCGACTTACAGTGGTCCGTATGGTAAAACGGCTGCGATTCATCAATTCACCGATCTCAGCAAACGATTTCCCTTGGTTATGCAAATATAAAATTATTCTTCGCTGAGATTCAGTAGTTTCACATTGTTTAGGACACATTTTAAAAAGATAACAAACAAAATTATTATTTTTTAAACTTTTAGCAACTTTTCAATTACTTAAATGAATAAAAAAAATTATAACGGAATATAACAGCATGTGGCAAATGCAAAATTGTTGCCAGATTATTCAAATTAAAATAAAGGGACTGATGCCTAACAAAGTGTGCCTATACTTTTGTCCATTGCATTTTAGAACTTTTTGTACTTTTTTATCTGCCTACGGATTAACTCATCTTTCTACACGAATAAAACTGCTACAATTTTAAAATATACATCAGCATATAATAGATTAATAGTAATTTAAATATGAAAAATATTACTTCTGCTTTTGCTGCAGTCTTTAAAACTACATGGCTGTTGTGCCTATACTTAAGTCCATCACTGTATAATGAGCTCATTTTAAAATTTTACATTTTAATGTCACAAGAAGGATTTATTTTGCAATTATCTACTAAGCACAAGACCGCAGGTACTTATTTCGCTATCTCCAAAAAATTTTAATAAAATCCCCAAAACTCCCAAAACATATTGATTAACACTTTTTAATAAAAACAAGTAACAGTGCTATATTCGGCCGTGCCGAATCTTGTATACCCTTCACAACGTGTAGTCATGCAATAACAATTGTTTGTATCACCATTCATCCCATATAAAATACGTGCATACGTAGACGTTAGAATAAATGTGGCATCGAATCCCAGCTGAGCCAAAAAAATTTTATTTTATTTTATTTAATATATTATTTATATTTTATTATTTTTTTTTATATTTTTTTTAAATTTTTTTAAAAAAATTTTTTAGAAAGTTTTAAAAATTTTTTTTAAATTTTTTTTTAAATTTTTTTAAACATTTTTTTTTTTAGTTTTTTTTTATTATTTTTTTCTTATTTTTAATATTTTTTTTTTTTTTGTATTTTTTTTTGTTTGGTATGTTTTTTACATGTATGTATGTATGTATGTTGTTGTTGTAATTGTGAAAAAAAACGAGGTGGTCGTGGTTTTTTGCTCATATCTCAGAAAGTTATGGGGCGATTGTGCTGAATTTCAATAGCGATTCATTCCTGGATATTTCCAGGAGATTGATACCATATACAGATCTGAGGAACATATAGTTGCTTCTAAAAGTTGATTTCAACCAACACACGGACAGACGGGCAGACGGACAGACGGACAGACGGTCAGGGCTTAATCGACTCCTCTTTTCATAAGCTTTCAGAAAATATATACTTTGTGGGGTCGGAAATGAAAATTGTAAAAATTACAAACGGAACGACAAAGCTATATATACCCTTGTGCACCACAGGTGAAGGGTATAAAAACGTAAAATTTTTATTAATTAGTATTTAAATAAATATGTATGTTTTAAACTGACTTTGCAAAAACTTCTACTTAAGTAAATTTCTAACCATTTAGAAAAAATCCCCAAAAATCCCCCAAAAAATAAAAATGAATACCAGAAGAAAAAAATAAATAGCAAAACAAAAAAAAAATGTTTAATACTTTTCAAACAAACATATTGAGACCAGAGTCTGTTAGAATTTTTATTTAAGTTAATTTCAAATAATTAAGAAAAAATCCCCAAAAATCCCCATGTACTACAATATTAAAACTAAACATTACAGTTTTGTTAAATTTCATGTTGATAGAAATTATGTTAACAAAAATTAATTTTATTTCTAATTAACACTATGAACATTTTAATATATCGTAAATAGAGTTTAACGTTATTTGTCGTAAATCGGATCAAAAAATGTATTTGAAAAATTCTATATTTTAAATATTCATACTATCAAAAGTATTCCTTAGATATATGAAAAACAATCAGCTTTTGCGATCATCATGGCAATGTATTTAGGTATAAATTTTTAAAGAGCAATGCAGACATTATTTATTCCTGTCTATCCCTTGATTTCAAAATCTGTTTTGTTGGACCTGTTCTGCTTATTCCCTACATGATTTCCTTTTTTCTATTTAAAACAATTTTTATAATTACTTCGGATGGCAAAAAAATATGAGAGATAAATAAAGAGATGTTAAATTTTAAATTACACTTCAGCCAATGGGTTATAATTTTGATATCATGTTACTAGATAAAGGGCCAATTATGTGAACTTTATACCACTGGGAATGTCTTTGGTAAAAACCCATTAAAAAACAAGAAAACTACTTACCCAAAAAGAAAAAACAAAAAGATGCAATACCTTTAGATTCTGTTCAACAAATATTTAAATTTTTTTTCGATCGTGCGCTTTAATGACAATTAGAAAAGAGAAGTTAGTGGTGCGCTTACTAAAATACTGGTGGACACAACAAAAACTAAAACCATCAATAGCAACAACAACAACAAAAACCATAAACATAAAGTGACAAAGTAAAAACTATTTACTTTAAAACAGGCAGGCGTCCGACTTGTGTCTATCTCTCTTTGCAACTATTTGATGGTTGACCGATTCTTCATGCAAAGTTATTTTATATCCTTTGGCAATCACCCAAAAGCATTCCGTCATTTGTAATAATGCATAATTTAAATAATTAGTTATTATACAAAGAAACAAAAAACACAAAAACATAAAAAACTCGTGCCATACACGAGCATACGTTTTCTATACTTTTTTCTTGCATCTGACCAAATGTGGGTTGTTTTTCCAACAATTAAACTGAAATACACTTTGCATTTTATATCCTGTTTAAAATACGGGTGGCAGTCATACATTCAGTAAGTCAGAAAGTTTTTCCTATAAATTTTAGCATCAGGTTGTTGCTTTTAAAATGTGTGTGTGTGTGTTTTTTTTTTGTCTCTAAACTGGCATATGTTTTTTATAAAGTTCTAGTGGTTAGCGATCACTCAAGAGGAACAAGTGCATAATTTTTGTCTGTTTATTGTGTTTTGGGGTGGTGGTGTTTCATTTCAAAGATGAGTTTATATTTAAATTATTTTAAAAAATGTTGTTTTTAGTTTTCTATTAAACAATTTATGCAAGGTGTTTGTTACATTTTTATACTCAAGCACACGTCCACAGAGAAGCCACTGGAGCGCAAATTTTTTGTAAAGTGTGGCTGGTTGGTTGGTTGGTCATTTGTTTAAATGTGGGTTGATATTAAGAATAATTTCAAATTAACGTTTTAAAGATATTTTATATGGAATTTAAGTATTTTTGATCGTTATATTTAATTTGAATGGTCATCTGGCAAAATGTTTGTTTTTAAAATTTTATAGGTTTTTAGTTCTGTGATAAAAAAAACTCTTCAGTTTAGTATAATATGCAGAATCTGTAACGTAAATACGGTAAAAAATCTCTATTGGTGTAATGTGGTGATCTTACCTCCCATTAAATTGCGGTATCAAATGGTAAAACTGGCCTTATGATGAGCATAAAGCCGAATCCTGTGTGCTAGGTTGCACCGTGCTAATTCAACCCCATGGACGTCTATTTAAATGCATCTTCATTTATCATAAAAAATATATAATCCGTGCTATGAAGAAAATATTTTATTGTAGATCTTCAAAATAAAAAAATATCCTTTGAGCAATTAATACTTTAGTATTCTTGAAGTTTTGCCTATTGGTATAATTGCATGGGGTAAATCAAAATAAATGTCTAAAATATTTTAATAAAACAATTTTTTAAAGAATTTATTAAAAGAATTTATTTAAATTTTTTTTTTGCGTTCTGCGGGTTATTAAAAATAAGAAAAGTCAAAAGATCCCAACAAAATTTATAAATTAGTTTTTGCAATTAATTTATTTTATAAAAAGTAGGAATCTGCTTTAAAAATTGCTCGTTGCATATTCGGTGATTACAGTCCGATATTTAAGTATGACATTTCGACGTTTTTGTTGGGGGAAGACCAACTCCAAATGTTTTTACGTCAAGTACTTACATATATTTGTGCACTAGATATCAGTTGATATAGGCTAAAGCGCCACCTTTAATATAATAAATATTTGCTTTTTGTTTGTTTTTTGTTACCGAACGTAGAAGACGACTTTTTATATATATTTTTTTTAAGTTACATGGCCTTTGAAGCAAAAATGTGTTTTCCTCCAGAAAAATTTTAATATTTCACAATTCAATATCTGAACGAAAATACCGCAGATGTAATAAAAACTGTAAAAAGGTGACCGCTACGTTTAATTTTTTTTTTTTTTTTTGCAATAGCGTGGTGCACGATGAACTTTTTTTTCGGGCACGACGTAATGTACATATCAGAGATCTGCAACGAATACTCATGAAGTAAGTGAACTTGAATCGTGATTCATTATTTCGTTGATTTATACGCATTCATAATTATTGAAAAGTCTTCACTACATATACTCACTTTTAAATTTAAGGTTCTTATAGTACTCATATTCATCAACACGTATGTCTCAGTTGATTGCTATTGGCGTTCCCGCAAGATAAAAAGACGATCAAATGTAAGTATGACTCGCGTACTCAATATGAAGTTGTGTGTTTTAACTAGGCTTGCCAAATTACAATTTGACACTCACCATAATAATTGTGGATTATTAAAAAATAGACAACTTAAATTTAACAAAATAATACAAAAACAACAAGTAAAAATAAGGAGATTGCTTTAATGTCTGTTTAAGAGATATAGATTTTGTTTTTTGCGTATTATCTTTCAAATTTAAGTGAACACCTAAAATTTTGCTGCAAAAAGTTTAAACATGAAAATAAAAAATGCAAAATAACTATTATTGTTTACCTCTCATTATAGAAGCCAACCAAAACTTAGCCTAAAGGTCATAATCAGTTGCATTTATTTAAAAAATAAATAGTGATACTTGCGAAATTGCACATTGCACACATTGCAAAATTGCAAGTTTTCTTGCGGCTAAAAAATATCTTGCACTCTCCAACCTGGCAACATTGTTCATTCTTCAAACAAATGAGAGCTGTTAATGTGTTCGTTGTTGAATCAACTTAAATCACTCTATGAAGATAAGTATTTTCTTAAAAATATGAATCAACGTGGGTAGTTTTGCGAATCATATAAGTATGGGACGGTATAAGTATATAGACATGTAGGGGGAATATCGAAGCATACCACTACTATCACGGGTCCCTTTTCGACTCCCTTCGCTCCTCAGTAATTTCGTGTCTACCGATCAGTATACCTTCAATCACTGAGTCCCGCGCCACAACCGGCGTTTGCTCTGGACTAGGAAAACGATTTCATACTGCCGACTGGTGATTGTCGACAATCCTCATCGCACAGTCCTTTGTAATCGCCAGCATCTCCCTCAGACTAAGGTCGAAAGGTTGAAAGGTTGAAAAAAACGACTTAAAGCCGATCACTGGTACATATGTATTTATGTGTATGTATAGTTTAACGTACCTGACTGTAATTTACTTTCTTTAATTTTTAATATTTTTTCAGATTATTTTATACAAAACGTTATTTAACAAGTAACAGTGCTATATTCGGCCGTGCCGAATCTTATATACCCTTCACAACGTGTAGTCATGCAATAACAATTGTTTGTATCACCATTCATCCCATATAAAATACGTGCATACGTACACGTTAGAATAAATGTGGCATCGAATCCCAGCTGAGCCAAAAAAATTTTATTTTATTTTATTTAATATATTTTTTATATTTTATTATTTTTTTTATATTTTTTTTTAATTTTTTTTAAATTTTTTTAAAAAATTTTTTTAGAAAAATTTGTAAAAAATTTTTTAAAATTTTTTTTTAAATTTTTTTAAAATTTTTTTTTGTAGTTTTTTTTTATTATTTTTTTCTTATTTTTAATATTTTTTTTTTTGTAATTTTTTTTTGTTTGGTATGTTTTTTACATGTATGTATGTATGTATGTATGTTGTTGTTGTAATTGTGAAAAAAAACGAGGTGGTCGTGGTTTTTTGCTCATATCTCAGAAAGTTATGGGGCGATTGTGCTGAATTTCAATAGCGATTCATTCCTGGATATTTCCAAGAGATTGATACTATATACAGATCTGAGGAACATATAGTTGCTTCTAAAAGTTGATTTCAACCAACACACGGACAGACGGGCAGACGGACAGACGGACAGACGGATAGACGGACAGACGGACAGACGGTCAGGGCTTAATCGACTCCTCTATTCATAAGCTTTCAGAAAATATATACTTTATGGGGTCGGAAATGAAAATTGTAGAAATTACAAACGGAATGACAAAGCTATATATACCCTTGTGCACCACAGGTGAAGGGTATAAAAACATAGCTTTTTTTAAATGTTATAATACCTCATTTTTAATACATTTATCATCTACATTAATGAGGATCAGTAACTTACAACTTGATTCATATGTTACTAACCGAAATATAATGCTTTTGTTTCTATCTCTAAAAGTCATTGTCCTTAAATTTCGTGTTCAATATTTTATTTTTCAAAGAATTTAAAGAAAGGACATCTTCCTTTAAATTTAGTTACTACAAGGTAGATCCAACGACGCAACACACAGACACACATGTTCCTTTATTTAATAACTAATAAATTTTCTCTTTTCCTTATAAATCAACTAAAATTTTTAACACTCTCGATTTATATTAAAGTATTTAGTTTTCTATTTCTAGTTTTCCTTTTTAGTTCTTATATTGTGTTTTATTTTCGTTAGTACTGTCATATGTTACTTTGATTTATGTTGTAAGCACCGTGTAATAAGTGTGTTATATTTACGGTGTAAAATGTTATTACACCCTTCACCAACACCAACGATAGGGTAAATAAGTTTCTCTAAAACATGTAGCACTTAAACATTATAAAAATATTTATCAACATTCTAGTTAATCTTGTATAATTTTTTAGGCCAATAATCTGAGTTCACTTTTCTGTGAGAAGAAATTTATAGGGCTCGGAATACCAAAGATCATCGTTATAAATATTCTTAGGGCGCAACAATAATGTTCACCTTCAACTATTTTCTTGTTGGCGAATAGAGAACTCCAGATTTAGAATTATATGCAGAAGTAATTTAAGTACTACAAAAACGCAAAGCAAAGCTTTTTAATGGAGCAACGTCTGATAATGTTCGCTACACTCTTCGAAACACTCTAACCAATTTGTTTAAAGTTTTAAAACTAAATATAGTTGATTTCAGGTTGGAAGATAGGAAACCTTTTAATATGATCGGATAAGGCATTTTGTAACTTAACTGAAAATGTTATTAATCATAATACTTAAAGTCAACATGTTTAGGAGAGATCATGCTTACAAGAGTTTCGTTGCTCTACAGGGACAGCATCTTCCCCTATACAAAGAAGGTATATTATAGCCCAAATATTTGTAGTTATAAGCGTTATAGATTTTAAACTATCTCTGAGTCCCACTGTTTATAAAAGTCTTTTTTGATCTTAAATTGAATAGGATCGGAGTAATATAGCTGGAATCCCTAAAGAATAACCCTTATAATTTTCTTTTTCTAGACAACACCAGAGAAGTTTGAATGACAACCTTATGCAGAAAGAACGCTTATATCCGATTGAAACTAAATACTCACATGGTGTCTCCTAAATAAACTGTTCTTCTAAAACATGATTGCACTAGAGAGAGTAATACTTTTCATTCGAAAAAATTATGTGACATATTTAGGGACCCTTGCAGATTGATATGGAAAACAAACAGGGTTAATTAATGAAAAAATTTTGGGCAATAAAAGTTATGAGTTCATTTCTTCAAAGTTTGGAGATAAAATAAGTTACATTCAAATTCAGGAAATTTTTTTATCGAGTGATTTTTTAACCGTTTGGGATATAAAAACTAAAAAGGAATAAGAAAAAAAAATTTTATGGAGCGATAATTGATTGCCTGTCAGTAATTTTTTAAGAATTACAAGTAAAAGTTGTCTACTAGGGCTAGAGTTTTGGCCAGCTTATTTCTATACACAAGAGACTTTATGCACCCCAAAAGTAGTATGACAGTTGTGTATAAAGGACCGTTTCCAATGAGACGTTAATTCCTCACAAAACTCGCCTCTCAATTGTTTCATGATATCGGGTAGCATGAGGCACCGTCTTGTTTAAACCCCATGTTAACCAAGTCTATCTCTTCGATTTTTGGCAAACAAAAGTCAGTTATCATTGGCTGAAAGTAACCGACTCACAAATAGCACCAAACAAATTGTATATCAGGGTACATTGTTTGATTTTGAACTCTGCTTCTCACAACAAAATGAGCTCGTCGCTGCACATAAATTTACGATAGAAATTCCAATCTTAATCTAACTTTCCTTAGGCACGCTCACCAGACGAATATTTCAACAAAATAAAATCAACCTTTTAAAACAAAACGAATTAAATTAATCTAAAACATTTGGCAATATTATTTTTATCTTATTTATATTCAAAGCACTTTGTGTCTGTTGGAGGGTATTTAACAGTCGACTCATATGCATACAGTATTTAAACTTATTTCTTGTTAAATGTTGGGCATGCGCAATAAATCCTATTTTTATGACACCTGACAAAATATTCCCTAATAGCAGCCGTACTCTATTCTCTACATTTTCTTCATCTCCTTTATTTCGAAATTTTTTCCATTTTTTAATAATTTCTTAAGGTTTTTGTAATATCAACACATGGTATGTGCATTTACATGGTTACAATCTGTCTCTCCGTCTGTCCGTCCATCCGCCCCGTTGGTCTGCTAATGCAATAGCTCATTTTTATAGCTTCTCTATTAAGGTCGTTTTAATTTTCATCGACAGTTGTTGCAAGAGTTACGCCAGTTTAAATTGTCTAGATGGCAAGAAAGAGGACATGCTTTTAATATGATTTTCATTCATATCATTCATAAGACACATTTATAAATTAAATAAAAACAAAGAAATTTGACTTCAGCTCGTAGTTATACAAAACAAATGTATGATGGTGTTAAGAATGCCATGCTTGGATTTTATTATTGTCTTCATTGAGTTTTTATTACATTTAACACGTTAAAATAGTTTGAGGCTCCTGTAAAATCGTTTATTTTTTCTATGCATGATCGTAATAAAGTTATAAATCTTGTCGGTTTTGTTGCTATATGCTGCTGTCGCACAGCAGAGTTTTGAATAACTCATATAAATAGTCATCATCGTCATATGTATGTATGAGTTATGCCGAAGGTGTGTTTTTATGGGAGTTTTGTTTGTAGATTCGTTTCTTCAGCAGCACTATTTCTCTCTCCTTATTGCCGTTTTGTAGTAAACTTATTTCGTTTTATTTGGTAATAGATGTTTTAATCATTTTTATGATTTGAGTATTAGTTAATGTTATTGTTCAATGTTTGAGACAATAAAACTTAAACTTTTTAAGCTTCTGTTTAAGTAGCTTAAAAGTGTAAAAGAATAGTATGGTTTTCAATAAAAGATTTATTAGAGAAGCATTTTATATTTCAAAGTTTTATATAGTGTTAGTGACAGCTTTTACTGTGAGAAATACGATGTGTAATCGAAATAAAGAAAGCTCCTGTATTTTGTTATAGTTTTATGGGTGTTTTAGAGTCTACGAAAATTATTATTTAGCTCGTAAATCATGTTGTAACTAAGTCTGCTTAAGTTTTAAGTTTTGTAGGAGTTTAATAGATTTGTTATGTAGTTTTCAATTTAATACCATTTCAAGTACGTGTTCGATATACAACATTTCTAATAATTATACAAAATATTTTTAATATCTACTTTAAGTTTCGACAAAGCTATTTTTGATATAAATTTTTAAACACATTTAGGGACCCCCGGTTGAGTATTAAATAGTGTGCTAGTCTGATTTCCAATAAATACTCCTTTCCGTTACTCACTTATTACACTACAAGATATCAAAAAGCCGTCTGGAAAACTAAACGATTGTGTTTGACAAGAGGCAATAAAAATATGTGAGCAGATAATATATATAATCATATAAGTATTGTCATAGCAATGACAAACATTTTGCAATTAACTACCTTCAGAGGTCAAGGATTTACTAGTGCTCAACGCACTGATGTTATATTCAGATTTTAGCAAAGCATTCGACAAGGTCAACTTTGACCTCCTTTTTTAAACTTAAACTAATGGGTTTTACTGATCGTATTTTCAACTGGAAAAAATGCATCTCTCTAATAGAATACAAATCGTATGTTTCAGGAATACTATTTCCAAGAAAATTATAGTTGATATTGGAGTTCCTCAAGGGAGTGACCTAGAACCACTCTTCTTTACAATGCTTATAAATGATCTACCAACTGCAATAAAACTCTGTAATATCCTTTTGTATGCTGACGATGTAACAATTTTCTTAGCTATAAAGTACCTGATGATCAAGTTTACCTACAACATGATTTAGACTGCTTCAATAAGTGGTGCAAAATTAACATATTGAAATTAAATATAAAACACGCAAATACAGCACAACAATCCTCAGTAACTAGATCGAAAGCACCAAACAGGCATGTCATATGGAAAAGTGTATTATTTTCGAACACATAGCTTTCAATAGCATGTGGCTGTCAAAACGAAAAAAATATTAAAACTCCATTGGAATATTTTAAAAACTACTTTCCAGAAACACTACGAGGACGTTGTAAGGTTTACGAAAATTTATGTTTTGGATAAACGTGGTCAGGAAGTTCGCTACATGACAGCAGATATAAAAAGATTTTATGGGTGTGCTATAATAATGTGTTGTCTCAGTTATCCTGCTATAAGAATGTACTGGGCAGGGTAAACCAAAATTCCTGCTATTTTTAACGCTATGTCTCGTGATAAGTTTCATCAGCTGCGCTCGGATATATATTTTGAAGATCAGTCTGCATTAAGTTCAACCAATAAATTTTGGAGAGTTCAACCAATTATCGATTTGGTAATAAAACGATGCAATGAGTTGGCAACAGATATCACGAACTAATTTATTGATGAGCAGATGATACCTTTTACGGGTAGATGCCCCGCACGTCAGGTTATTCGGTCAAAACCACGACCAGTTGGCCTCAAAAATATTGTCTGTGCTACTTCCAGTGGCGTAGTTGTAGACTTTGAAATTTTTCAAGGTGCTGGCACCTTCGAAGACTGTGGTCTTGGCCACGGGCCATCTATAGTCATGATGTTAATAAAAAATCTTCCAAAAAGAAGTCATATGTACACGGATCAATTTTTCATAACAATACCACTGTTAGAAGCACTAGACGAAAAGGGCTACTTAGGTACTGGTACAATTATGGCAAACAGAGTTCCTAAAAGTGTGAAAATTCCCTTGGACAAAGAAATGAATCGAGGCGACATATGCCAATTTACAAATGGAAAAAATGTAGCTGTTGTCAAATGGAAAGACACAAAGGCAGTGATAGTTGCATCAACTAATTGTAGTAAAGACCCTGTAGGAGAAGTTGAAAGGTGGAATAAAAACTTGAAACGCCGTTGTCCCGTTGAAGTCCCAGCGGTCATACCAACGTAAAACGCCTTTATGGGAGGAGTGGATTTGTGCGACCAAATGCTGGAGTACTACAGGATCAAAATGAAGACAAAACAAGTAAGAGCACTATATTCGGCTGTTCCGAATCTTTCATAACCACCACCAATTTTGTGTACATTTAAAGCACAATATTTATTATTTTGTTAATCATTATGGAATAATCTCTTTATAATCAAATATGTATCACTTTCTTTGTAGAGGGTGGTTAAATTTTAAGTTCCCATGTTTAAGGTGAACCACACCTTGTCTTTAAATTTGTTTTCTGCAATTCATTTGACATTTCTAAATCCCAAACTTACTCAATTTGATCCGTGGAAAGATACGCAAATGAGCAACGCTTTAAAGTTATTCAGGTTTTTTTATAAAAATGGGCATTCAAATCAAAATGCATTTTGTGCACTTCGTAATTCTTTTGATCACCATAATCGTTCAAATTCGTCCACAATCGGGAGAATTGTAAACAAATATTTAAATTTTTGCAAAACAGGTCTGTATAAAGTGTTAGAAAATCTGTGAATGCCTTCTTAGTTCGTTGAATGGGAACTATTGCTGGTTTTTGCGATAATGTGGCAAAAGAGGAGTCAACCTCGACTCATTATCATGCCCAACAATTGAGCATCAACATTGTCATTGAAAATTTGGACCATCAGATAGATGAGTGGCACCAAGGATGGGGGGGCCATTTGGCCGATATTTTGTTAAATACATAATTGAACTATACAAATATTATCATTACAAAATGAAATAAAAATAATTTCCTAAATAATTTTTGTTTTATTTAAATTTAACATCGGCCCTTAAAATTTAACCTCCTTTTATAACTTCGATATGCTACTAAAATGCTTTTGTAAATGTAGTCTTTCAATGAAATTGGGCGTTAAAGTAGGCGTGTTAATAAAGTTTCTACTAATAAATACAACTTTAAATATATAGTCCTTTATTTTCCCAAAAACTTTGTCAATAGAGAAATTACATGAATTTAAGATAAACCTAAACTTTTTAGCTAAACAATTATATTGATTAGAAGGATATACGTAGCAAATTTTATCATCATACCTCTAAGTTTGGCGGTTTTATGAGCTTTTAAATTTCAATAACGGTAGATAACGTGAAAAGTGGGCGTTATTGTAGGCGTGTAAAAGATGTTTTTGCTAATGAGTATAACCCAGATGTTTCAATATAGTCCTTTATTTTTCCAAAATCTATATTAATAGAGAAATTATATGAATTTTGGGTTAAACGTTATATGGGAGGTGGGCGTAAAAGTGGGCGTGGCACCTTAGTTTTCTGGCACAGTAATGGCATCTCCTAGGGGGATATACGTAGCAAAATTTATTATCATACCTCTAATTTTGGCGGTTTTATGAGCTTTTAAATTTCATTAACGGTAGATAACGTGAAAAGTGGGCATTATTGTAGGCGTGTCAAAGTTGTTTTTGCTAATGAGTATAACCCAGATGTTTCAATATAGTCCTTTATTATTGCAAAATCTATTTACAAAGAGAAATTATATGAATTTTGGGTAAAACGTTATATGGGAGCTGGGCGTTAAAGTAGGCGTGTCACCTAACCTTTTTAGCACAACAATTACATTGATTAGAAGGATATACGTAGCAAATTTTATCATCATACCTCTAAGTTTGGCGGTTTTATGAGCTTTTAAATTTCAATAACGGTAGATAACGTGAGAAGTGGGCGTTATAGTAGGCGTGTAAAAGTTGTTTTTGCTTATGAGTATAACCCAGATGTTTCAATATAGTCCTTTATTATTCCGAAATCTATATTAATAGAGAAATTATATGAATTTTGGGTTAAACGTTATATGGGAGGTGGGCGTAAAAGTAGCCGTGGCACATTGATTTCCCGTTACAAAAAAGCGTCTCACCAAAAAGCAAAGTGTGCAAAGTTTCAGAGTCGTATATCAAATTTTGTTGCTTTTATGACGTTTTTGTTTTTGAATATACCGAAAAATACACTGCGCGGTATAAATTTACGTACATTTTGATCGATAACTCGTCACCTAATGCATAGATTTAAATAATTTTCAAGGAAAAATATTTCTTTTACTCAGGAAATATATATTCGAAGTTTCATGAGTCTACGTTAAGGCGTTTGGACACAATTCTATTTTATTCGATGTTTAAAGGACACGGTTTTTTCGACCTACTCTTGCTTTTCGAGCTATAACTCTCTTCCTAATATTCCCATTTAGCCCACTTTCAATACCAAACAAGCCTTGTCTATAAGAAAGTTTCTGGCAAAGTTCGAGCCCCCTAGCTTTTTCGGTGTGACCTCTATCGTGCTTTCAACAGACGGACAGACGGACGGACATAGCTAGATCGTCATCAAATCAAACCCTGATTCAGAATTTATAAACTTTATGGGGTCTAAAATGGATATTTCGATGTGTTACAAACGGAATGACAAAATGAATATACCCCCACCATTTTTTTGGTGGCGGGTATAAAAATGGACCATAAAGTTTTCTTAAGTTTTCTTATACCTTATTGACTTGGCAATATTTAACTCTTGGATGGAATAAAGATGTAATTGTAAACATACCAGAATACCAAGTTCAAAAATAAAATCATTTTTAACTTTTAAAATGGAATTAGGGACTGTGCTAGCGGCTTCATTTGAATTTCCTGAGCAAGTGGAAATTTTTGAGCATGCTAATGATTTTTATGGAGCCAAATATTGCTCCCGATGATGTTAGGTATGACCGTTTTGACCACTGGCCTATATTTTCCGATGAGCCCCCAGACTGTTCTGAAACAAATGTTAAAGTCGTTCGAGAGGTCGATGCCTAAAATGTAAAGTAGCCCTCTGTTTGGCTAAGAACAAAGACTGTTTTAAAAAATATCATATAAAATAAATGTATATGTATGTAATATATCTAAAGCTGTTTTTATGAGTGTATCTTTATTTTTTAAGTTTTTCTTTTCACGCTATTATTTAATTTTTTAAGAGTGAAGTACCTGCATTTTTTTAACTTTAATAATTATTAAAAAACTACAAACAGTGTTTAAATCGAAGTTATTATGCAAAATATATAAGTTTTGTCCTGAATTTTTCAAATGTCATTTACCTAGTTATAACCTGAATATAGAAAATAATAAAAATATTAAAAAAATTAAAAGAAAATAAAAAAAAATAAATATATATAAAAAAAATTTTTGGCTCAGCTGGGATTCGATGCCACGTTCACTCTGACAAGTATACCACGTTTGTATGTATGTGTTGTTGTGAAAAAACGAGGTTGTCGTGATTTTTTCATCATATTTCAGTTATATATGTACTGATTTTTCTGATTTTAAATACCGATCTGCTCATAAATATATCCGATATTTTAGTAAATCATGCGGGTCCAGGCGATGTCGGGGATCTTCAAAAAATTGATTTAAACATACACACGGACAGATCGACAAACGGATAGACTAACAATGCTGAATCGAATTCTCTGTTCATAAGCTTTCAGAAAATATATACTTTACATTTTGTTGTCACAATGTTATACTTTCTCATTTAGTTTAGGGTTTTAATATGTCGTTTTACTCAATGTTAATCGGACCTAAAAAAGTCGTTCTACAATCTTCTATAACTAAACAAAATACTGTGAAGAGCTTTGTACATGTTTTTCTTAATTTGAAAACTTACCGTATTTGCGTTTTGTTTCATTATCACAAAAAATTTAACTTCTTTATAAATATAAAAATAAAATTAAATTTAAAGCCAGAAAATATCACAATCTAAAAGACGTTGTATTAAAATTTAAAATATTTTAATTTGATATTCTAGTTGCACAAAACGATTTATAGAAAATTTTCCACAAATTCAAAAAATACGTCTTTAAAGACAGTAATAAGTCTATTTTGGTTTATTCAAAATTATCAACTATTTTTTAATTTTAAATAAATTTAAACTTTTTTGCGTAATGCAATTATTTTTTTAATTCCTAAAATTTGGTATTAATTCGTAAATTTTAATTGAATTTATTTCTTCAAACCAAATATTTGTTATTCTAAAGTAAATTATATTCTACAGTAAACAAACTAAAAAGAGGCATCATTAAAAATTCACTTGCGTCCTGACGTTTCCACCCAAAGTATGCAACAGAGCATGGATATTTCCAGGCTGCAAGGTGCGTACATAAAAAAACTAAAATTTATACATTAATATTGAAAAAAAAGACACATAAAATTCCTTTAGATGAATAACAAACAAATTAAAGCAGGCATATGTTGCTGGAACTTTTCAACCCCCTGATAGGAATGTTGGGCAATAACAACAATAGTTTTCCTGTAATTATGAAAAACTTAAATAAACCCCCTGTATGCCACAAATTTATAGTCAAACACCCCTTAAAAAAAACAAATAAGTAACAAAGGAAGCTTGTTTTTTGTTTTTTAAATTTTGTTCAAAAAAGACATGTGCATTCCACTACATCTTTGTCAGGGAATAAATGAGTTCAAGGCAAGGTGTTCGTTTTTAAGCAAACAAATATCACTAATTTTTGGTTTAATGTTCCAACATACTCGACAATATTTGAAATTATGTTTTATTTTTATTTGACATTGTTCGGAAATTTCATCATCAACACGTGTTGTTTGTATGCCTTAAATATTCCACTTTTATTTGATTAAAAATAAATGTTTTTTGTTTTTGTTTTCTGTTCAGGTTTTTATTAATCGGAAACAAGAGGTTTTCTCTTTCTTCAAGCCTAAATATTTATTTTGCATATGTTCGCCCCTTTCATAATGAAACTCTTTTCTGATATTTCAAGATTTCTTTTATATGTCTTTTGATATTGTAAATAAATAGGCGCTTTTATTTATAAATATGATAAATAAACACTTTACATAGATACATATGTATGTTATATTATATTTGAATTGTATTATTACAAACCCCATATACCATACTATTGTTTGCTAATTCATAAGTAAAGTACACTTTTCATTAGCAGCTGTGCCAATAATAATACTTTTTGAATAAGCCCATGATTTTGCTTTCTTGGCAATCATAATAGAGTTAAAGTGTTTTGTATGGAGTTGGGTTGGTGTAAAAATATTTTCTGCTTTTTATGGAATATTTGATAAGTGTAAAGGTCGTAAAAAAATATTCTGAAATATCACAGATCCTATCATGTGTATTAGCATTTTGGTAAATTTGTTTAATGTATGTTTTAAGGCAAGATTGGTACTAATTTGCAGGAAATATTTTTTTTAAGTCTTTCCTTAAAAAATCAAAAAACTAAAATTATATTTTGTTATAAAATTATTTTTATTATTTATTATAATATTAATAAATTTTATATTTTCGTAATGTAGACTGTTTTTCAATTCTGATCATAGTTTTGACAACAAAACACATAGATGACAGCAGCAAAAATAGTGTATTTTGGTGTATTTAAATGAAAATTATTATTTTCATTACAACATGTTTACATGGCAAAACAACCAACTTCGTAAGTATGGCTGACTTAGGGTAATCTCTGTTTTTGTAAGCTACAAACAGCTGTTCATCTAGTCATGTAAAGCCAAGCGATCATCAAAACGATGGATAAGGCGAGCCGTAAATGCAACCCTTAGAATTTCAGTTGCATATCGTGTAGTATCCGTAGATGCCTTATCTTGTTAAAACCACATATCCTTCATGCCCAATTGAACTAAACTGAGGTAAAAGAAAATCATTGAGTAGGACATGCCGTTGCAGAAGTCGTTTAGGCCGCGGTGCTTTCGAAAAATTAAGGTCTTGAGTTATCACCATACCATACAGCAACGTGGAGCATGTGTTATATGCAGATTTACGTTGCCAAAGAAGAGATTAATCTGCTTATTCACGTATCACAGAGATGGAAAGAGACCTTGTCTTGACAATTTTCGATGAGAAATTTACTTCTTCATGATCGAGTATCAGGATGGATTAAGCATAGCAGCTGATTCACTGTATTTAATGTGTAGGAGAACATCTTTAAGCTATTCACCAATATTCTTTGCAAGGACTGCCGGTTAATTACCCAACACCTAATACGTTATGTAGTTGATACTTCAAGGTCGTCTGCGACAAGTTCAGCCGGAACCTAGCACCTACTAGCACCAGAACGGCTGTGTTGGACGACCAAAAAATCTAATTCTTAAATATAGACCGGCGGCACCAACGATATTTAGCAGCCAGCCGCAACTATCACGTACATAACGAATCCCAATAGTTTTCGCACACCCATCGCAGTAAATACGACTCTATTTTGGTAACTTGGCGTTGAATTTCTGCTTTCAAGTGCCTAACAATGTCTAGATTATTTGCATAGAGTTAAGACTTTACATATTCCAAGAGAAAATAATCTAGTGAAGCCAAATTAAATGAACAAAGTTAACAAATACAATTCTTGAAATTATTCAGACGTCAAATGTTTCTCTCAGTAAATCAATTATATAACGAGCTGTGTAATAAGTAGGATCATCCTGCTAAGACCATATGACAGCAATACTAATGCCTTTCAATTAAGGGACGAAAACATTATACATCCTACCGTTGGCTGTAACGTTCTGACTATAATTATTCGTGAAAACCTGTAGATCAATGGTTCCGCGGATTCATAAAGTGCACCAAACAGTCTCTTTAGCTTGATGTAGTTATTTTGAAAGTTATCATTATCTCTTCACCAAGAAAACAAAAACTCAAATTCATTGCCATTCGAATAGCTCAGTTTTTGAAAACGAACTTTTATTTTATGGTTATAAAATTTCTATTGCAGAAATCATAATTTCACATTATCACAACTAGGCAATTGAGGTACTCAAAACCAATATTTTCTCCGTGCATTTATACAAATCCTATTGAAGGCTGTATACTTCACACAACCTCGAAAATATCTAGAGACTGGTCTGGAACGCGAGATTGGCTGCCCCTCAAAAATTACTTCGCGCATATGTCGTTCTATTGCGCTATGTATGTACCCTACCTCTGTCTATCTAAAACCAAATGTCTATGTTATCAGGGAGTTCTACTTCAGGTTACAAGATTCAAAAACAGCGACTGGATGTTGACTTGACTGAGTGTTGAATTTTTTAAAACAGTTTTTGAGATTTTTTAGTCGTAAAAACTCGTAAAGGTCCTTCATAAGAGAGGTCACAATTCTACGCAAGGAGTCGAATAGATTACTCACGGTCTTCAGTCATACTTTGGCAATAGCCGCAAATTTATTATAACTCTGAGAACGAGGTGTGTAGTCTATGCGGGCTATTATCAGCAATAAATAAAAAATTATTTTAAAGTTGTTTTATATTGTGCCTGTCGAATTGACGAAAAAGTTTCTATTGCATTAAAAAAGAGAAAGAGAATTAAATAATAAAGGAAGGCCAGACATTTTCTGCGCTCTATCACTTCAATAAACATGATCATTTTTAGCTGTCACTCTCAACACAATAAGTTCTAAGACAAGAAACAATTTCAAAATTTGAATGGTCTTTATTGCAATAATATTTCCTTACAATGAGTGTATTCAAAAAAATTTTAAAATTGATAAAAAAAAGTGTATTTGTATTGTAAGATTTTAAAAACTTCAAAGAAATTTTGCAAAATTATAACATTGTATCAATGCCTTGAGATTTGATAAAACTTATTTGCAATTTACAGCATTTAAGATTTGTTCTTTAAGTACCAGAAGTTTACGACTGTTGTTTTATTATTGAGAAGAAAAATACTTTTCTTTAACCCAATAATTAATAAACACCTTTTTGATGAAATTTTTATTATGACCTAAAATCATAGTCTTCTTTATATTCAAATATAAAATTGTTTATCTAAAAATGTAGACATATTTGTTTATGTGTATGTACGAGTATCGAACAGAGTGAAGAATATTTTGTTTTGCACCTTTTAGTTCTCAAAATATGATGATTTACTTGCCGTTTTCCTGATTATTTAACCAGAGTAAATAATAAAGTCTTGTTTTTCAAAAACCCTTTATAGTTTGTCTTTTGAAGAGGAAGTTGACTATTTGCCTAATGTCTGTTTACATTTACACCATTTTAAGGTGATTTCTATTGGAATAAATTTTGTTCATTGCAATATAAAAACTATTTGCCTAAGACCACCTGTAGGAAGTTTCAATTTGTGATTACAGAGTAATTCCACTAGTTGCGTCATTGGTAATGTATGGCTGGTAAATAATTTATATGAGAATTGATTGCTTTTAACGCAGATTTTGTATTTAAGTAGTTAGTTGAAAACTATAGAAATTAAATTCTAAATTAACAGCTTCAATGCAAAAATGTACACATCACAAGTACCTTCTATTTAAAACTAATTCATTTCGAATACTGAAAAGTAAAACAATTTTCAGTTGTGCCGTTAAACAATAACCAGATGTTTAATAAAAGAAAATTGTCTATTCATCTTGACAGTGTGACAAATTTTCACTTGCAATATTCTAAAACTGACACATTCAACCAATGTTTAACTAAAACTCATAACAAAGAGAAAAGTACTTCAACAGGCAACTAAACATACAAAAGAATTTAAGGAAATAAGTTTTATGAGTGAAAACGTTGATGGTGGCTCTTGAAAGGCGTTATTACAAGTCCTTGCTTTTAAACAAATAAGAAAATTTCCAAACCTGTTTTAAAATCACTGCAAGTGAAAATATGACATTCACAAGTAATCGAAATGGAAAAAAAAGCAAAAAAGCATTAAAAAAACAATTACTAAATGAGGACAACTAATATTACAATTGTTTTCTTTTATGTTTTGTTACTGAATGGAAAACACATGGAAATTAAATATTTTTATATTGTGCTGTAAAGGTACCACACTGCGGTAGATTTTGCTTTTGAATAGAAAATTTAAAAAATTAAACAAAAATCAATGAACAGTTAAGGCGCTTCAGCTTATTGTTTGTTCAGAAGCATTTCGAAGCAGGTGCCGCTTTATAGAGTTAAACCCAAGCCTATGAAATGAAATCCTTTTTGTTTTGCACATCTGACGAAGCAGAACCTGCAACAGATGTCTAGAAAATGTGTTTTATTGCGTTAGAAATTTATCAGAAATTTATTTAGTCGTTCATTTAATTAAAGACAAATTGTAGCGCATAACGATTTGCAAAAAGAAAATTATTTCAATATAATTATAACACAAGGTGTGCTAAAACTAACCATGGGATTTAAAAACTTAATAAATTTTTCGATTATACAGCTTGATCCATTTTGAGGTTCCCTACTTTTTTAAAGAAAAAAATAAAAAACAGAAAATTCAAATTTAATGGGAAATATTTGTTATCATTTGAAAGAAGATTTGAAGATGTTGGCCGTTGCTACGTTGCAAATGGTCCATCCGTTGAGTCGGTTACGTTCGCACCGGCATAATTTTTAAAAAAATATGGACCGATGATTCCACCGGCCCCCAAACCACACCAAACCGTTGTTTTTTCTGCGAACGGCGCAGACTCCCAACGTTTTTCGGGTACACGCTTAGCTACGGCCGCTATTTTTTCTTCACAGCGTGTTGGACATGGTCTATTAAGTCACTATTAATTCACGTTCCTCACAGAACGTGAATTTTCGTAATAAAGTTTAACGATTTGTAAACGTTGTTCAGGCGTAAGACTTTCCATTATGAAATGCCAAACAATACTAAACAAAAATAACATGACAGCATGACACGACTCACACGTGATCTGTCAAAAAAAGGCTATTGAAAAAGTATCTCTACTTGAATCACCCATTATACCAAAAAGATTATGAGATATACAACTAAAGAAAGAACCAGAATAATAAAGTTTCATTATTTTAATCATTTTAACGCAAAAAGCTTAACGCTAATAATTTAACGTAAGAAATTCGCCCTCTGAAGTAATGATTCGTTGTTTAGGTCATCGACACCATCAACATGGCATGGCGAGATATTTGCCTCGATCCGGTAAACCACGTTTAGTTCGCGCTGCAGAAAATATAGAACATGTAGAGCTAATTGTTAACGAAACACCAGAAACATCTAACAGAAGGCGTTCTGCTCAGCTGGAAATGGCTCGTACATCAATACCACGTATTTTAATAAAAATTTACTGCTTTTTCCACATAAGTTGCTATTACAACAGGAACTAAAGCCATTAGATTATCAGCAACGTCTTAATATTGCATTTGAATTTTAATAGTTGGCTAGAACTAAAATCAATCTAAAATTTTTATTTGAATGCCTTTGTTTATACTTTTAAAAATTATACTGTGATGTGGCTTCAGCAGGGTGGAGCATCTATCCGCATGGCCCGAGAAATAATGATAATTTTAAATCAAATTCTTGGAAAGCGAATAATTTCTAGAAGTTCGAAAAATAATTGGCCAGCGTGTTTAATAGATTTGTCGGCGCACCCTTATTTTTTTGGAGGTTTCAGGAAGGAACGGCTAATAGCATGTTTCCACGACACATTGAATTACTTGATTCGCTCTTTAAATTACTTAAGTAAATTACCCTGTTTCCACGACATATTGTTAATTTGGTTTGACAATTCTTCTCCGTGCTTTTTTATTTAAATTATCGTTTTGTTTTTTGGCGGTGAATATTAAGCAATATAAAATTTTATATAGAAAATTGTAATTATTTTACAATGGAGGCAAAAAGTAAGTAATAATAGTAATAATTTTGTAATTTTATTTTATTATAATTCGCATGGTAATTCTAAATGAATTTCGCACAAAAATAGTAATTCGCTTTGCAAATTTTGCATGGAAAAATTAAATATGTAATTTGGTTCGTAATTAGCCTTTGAATTATAAATAAGACATCGAATTACGAATATCGTTGCCGTGGAAACATGCTATAAGTGTGAACAAGCCGAAGCCAACCCCTGAAAATAAGACCAACATTATTGCAGAAACTCAATCGCTATAGCCATAAATTTAGACAGATATTATGGAAAATTCTCTAAAACAAGTCGATCAATTTGAAGCTGAAAACGGAGGCCAGTCTAATGACTTTATTTTTTATATATTATAAAAAATCCATTCTGTTTGTTTTATAATATGGAAAAAATAAAGAGTTATAAACAAAAGAGTCAATAAGATTTTAAATATCAAAATGAATTTTGGCCCACCCTGTATTTTGTTTAGTAGATCTACATCAGTTAATTTCTTTGAAGTTGCAAGCACTAAAATAAGAAAAAAAAACTTAAGTAAACTGACAAAAAATAGAAATTAAAAATTCCCTGCAGGGTTGGAAAATTTTTACAGTTATAACTTAATTGGCAAAATTGGATAAGAATGATCTTATTATAATAACACATGAATATTAGGTGTATTCGTTTACTTTCCCAGTAAATACCTGCAACGAGAGAATATAAGGCAAAGTCGTTCTCAAAAATATTAAAATAAACTTTTTGTTTTTTATATATAGCGCCGCCATTTAAAGTCCGATCTCAACATATCGCATATCGTTGTTCATCGCTTAACTATGGCATTCATTTTTACCCTGGGTGATTTTTTAATCTAACGTCAAATTAAAGACATAGAAAACAAGTGTTGTACTGCAGCGTTTTTAAGTACCTAATGCCTTGTCATAATTCGATTTACCTAAAAAAAGCGTTCTTACTTAGGTTTAACTGTTAATATACACTGCGTATAATACACACTTATTAAACTCAGTTTGCAACATTTTATAAATAATAAAAAAATTTCACCCATTGACAATTATAACTTGAGTTAAGCGACAGGTCCTCTACCACGTGCTCGTAAAAATTCTATCAAGTTTTATAAAATATCAAACATGATATTTCGCCTACGTTTTTAGTAAAAAAATCTGTTCTTAATAAACATGTTTATAAAATTTGACCGCTACTGTAAGTAAGATCAAACAGGTTTATACCTGTCGTTTCTCTCAATGATCAGTAGAAAAAAACCTGATTATTCCTTGGGATATATGATTTTTCGAAAATCTTTTAACCCGAAATTCTGGGTGTTTTTCAAATGAAGCCCAATTAATAATTTATGTTTTTTTTTTCAAAATTAAAGAGTTCACACTGTATCAGTTTTAATAAAAAAACAAAATTTAAACAATTTCTTATAATGACTTTAAAATTTGTGGTCTTGCCTATTTTTCACAACAAGTAAACGTTTTTTTTTTTTTTGCTGTATCTTTAATTTAAAGAAATTGTTGACCATGATTTTATTATTACACATAATTTATCAATAATTTTATGGTACTTGTTCGCCTTGTCTTGTCGCTCTATCTATTTATTTGTGTATGCCTGCCCCTGACTCGGCCTCTATCCAAAAAAAAAAAAAACTAATAATAAGAAAATAGAAACAACAACTGCAATAAACCTGGCATCAATATCCATAACAATTTTCTTGTCATTTTATTTTTATTGGCTTGTGCTTCCTGCTGTGTGTGCGTATTGTTTTTATCATCCAGTGGCATTTGTTCGTAGAATTGACACCTTTCGAACTAAAACAAAAACAACTTAACAACAAAGTATGAATACCTTGCAATTTAGTTTTTTAAAGAGTAAGATGCCAGAACAACCAAATGTCTGTCCATCAGTCTGTCTGTCCGAAAGTTGCAGTCTAGATATATGATTTTGGAAAAACAAAAACAATAATACAAATGCAAGCAACAACTTGTCCCTTGTCGTTTGTAGTCACACTGCATAATCTGTGTGTGTAAGTGTTTTTGTTGTAATTTCAATGAGTGAGTGAATTACCTAAGATTTGTGCCCATTGTGCATATTGTTATTGTAGTTATTGCTATTTTTTTCTTGTTGTTGTTGTTGTTTAACAACGCGCCAACTTGTCTAGCATACTTAAATAGATATTTTTCTCTATGCTACCATGTTGTTGTTGTTGCTTGTTGTTACACGTTGCTTGTTAATGTTGTTCATCGCTTTTATTGAGGTTGTCCTGATTGCTGTTCGTGTTGTTGTTGTTGTTACTCGTATTGGTGATGATGGTGTTGTGTTGTATTTAATGCTGTATGCAGCATTAACTTTAACAATTGTTGTAAGTCTATTTAGTTCGTGATTTTTGTAGTGTTGTATGCATTATGGTGTTTCATTTCTTTTATGTTGTGTATTTTGTATATCTGTAGTCTTGTTTTTATTTCCTTCATTTTAAATAGTTTTTTTTTCTTTTATTGTGTTAAACAAGAAAAAATGCATTCATCATTTTCATTTCATTGTTCTTTTCGAAAAACAAGAGATTTCCTTTTATCTTGTTTTATATATTGTGAATGCATTATTGTAGGAATATATTTTTTAAGAACAATTGTTTTTTCGAAGGTGCCAGGTGCAGAATTCCAAGGAAATATAATTTGCATACATTTTAAAATATCTGTCTTCTTTTGAAATTTTTACTAAATTTAAAGCATCTTGTTCAGATTTGTTCTTTTCAAAGACCATTTGTCGGAAAGTAAGGCGTTTCATATATAAAGTTGTGTGGTTTGTATGTTTTTATACCCGCCACCAAAAAAATGGTGGGGGTATATTCATTTTGTCATTCCGTTTGTAACACATCGAAATATCCATTTTAGACCCCATAAAGTATATATATTCTGAATCGGGGTTTGATTTTATGACGATCTAGCTATGTCCGTCCGTCTGTCCGTCTGTCCATCTGTCCGTCTGTTGAAAGCACGATAGATGTCGCACCGAAAAAGCTAGGGGGCTCAAATTTTGCCAGAATCTTTCTTATAGACAAGGTTTGTTTGGTATTGAAAATGGGCTAAATCGGAATATTAGGAAGAGAGTTATAGGTCGAAAAGCAAGAGTAGGTCGAAAAAACCGTGTCCTTCGAACATCGAATAAAATGGAATTGTGTCCAAACGCCTTAACGTAGACTCATGAAACTTCGAATATATATTTCCTGGGTAAAGACAATATTTTCCCTTAAAAATTGTCTAAATCTATGCATTAGGAGAGGAGTTATCGATCAAAATGTACGAAAATTTATACCGCACAGTGTATTTTTTGGTATATTTAAAAACAAAAACGTCATAAAAGCAACAAAATTGGATGTACGACTCTGAAATTTTGCACACTTTGTTTTTTGGTAAAACGCTTTCTTGTAATGGTAAATCAATGTGCCACGCCCACTTTTACGCCCACCTCCCATATAACGTTTTAACTAAAATTCATATAATTTCTCTATTAATAAAGATTTTGGAATAATAAAGGCCTATATTGAAACACCTCAGTTGTACTCATTCGCAAAAATAACTTTGACACGCCTACTATAACGCCCACTTTTCACGTTATCTACCGTTAATGAAATTTAAAAGCTCATAAAACCGCTAAAATTAGAGGTATGATGATAAATTTTGCTACGTCTATCCCCCTAGGCAATTTCATTACTATGCCAAAAAATTAAGGTGCCACGCCCTTTTTTACGCCCACCTCCCATATAACGTTTTACCTAAAATTCATATAATTTCTCTATTAATAAAGATTTTGGAATAATAAAGGACTATATTGAAACACCTAAGTTGTACTCATTAGCAAAAACAACTTTCACACGCCTACTATAACGCCCACTTTGACTTTTGAATTGTGTCCAAACGCATAAACGTAGAGTCATGAAACTTCGAATATATATTTATCGAGTCAAAAGAATATTTTTCCCTGAAAATCGCTTAAATCTATGAATTAGGAAAAGAGTTATACATAAAAATGTACGAAAATTTATACCGCACAGTGTATATTTCAAATTCTGAAATTTTGCAAACATGGCTTTTTGGTCAAAGTCTTCGTTATAACGGAAAATAGATGTGCCACGCACACTTTTTTCCTTAAAGTTTTATAAAAATATATTAGTCATATATATTAGCATTTATTTATCTTACACTGCGACATTTATTGTACTGTAGCTAAATATAAGATAAAGATGATAAGATAGATGACTCTACTAGCAACTACTAGATGGCATGCTTACAACTTATGCTTATGTTCTCCTTAAGTTATGCTCTATTAAAAATGCGAATTTCGGAAAATTTTGACCTAAGTCAAAAAAAATTATCTCTAAACATTATAAACAATTTATTTTCATGTACTAATGGCTAACAAATTTTAAAATTATACAAAACTTATTTCGTTTCAAAATCTTTTAAAAGCAAAATGTTATAGAAGTTTAAAAATCAAAATCTTACTAATAAATTTCCCGTTTTAGAAAAATGCAGAGAATGTATATTTTAAATCACCCTGTGGCCCTTAAAATTTAACTTTCTTCCTCTTAAATTCATGTAAATTCTCTATGAATAAAGATTTTGGAATACTAAAGGACTATATTGAAATATCTAAGTTATGTTTATTAGCAGAAATTTTATTGACACGCGTATTTTAACGGCCACTTTCATTGAAAGACTAAATTTACGAAAACATTTTACTAGCATACCGAAGTTATAATGGGTGGTTTAATTTTAAGGGACTATGTTGATTTTGAATAAAATTATTATGAAATTATTATCATTTATTTTTGCTTCAATTATGTATGGAACAAAATATCGGCCAAATGGCCCCCCAACCTAGGCGGCACACCACGATCCGATAGTCCAAATTTTCAATGACACTGTTGATGCTCGATTGTTGGGCACGATGATGAGTCAAGGTTGCTTGCTCTTGCCACGTTATCGTGAAAAACAGCAATGTTTCCCATTCAACGAACTAAGATGACATTCACAGATGTTTTCACATTTCATACAGACCTGCTTTGCAGACATTTAAATATTTTTTACAATTCTCACGATTGTGGTCGAATTCGAACGATTATGTTGACCAAAAGAATCACGAAGTGCACAAAATTAATTTTGATTTGAACGCCCATTTTTATAAAAATCTTTAATATTTAAAAGTGTTGCTCGATTGCGTATCTTTCCACGGTTCAAATTGAGTTAGTCTGAGATTGAGAAATGTCAAATGAAATACAAGAAAAAAGTTGAAGTTTAGATGTGGTTCACCTTAAACATGGGCCCTTAAAATTTAACCACCCTCTACAAAGAAAGTGATACATATTTTATTATAAAGAGATTATTCTATAGCGATTAACAAAATAATAAATATTGTGCTTTAAATGTACACAAAATTGGTGGTGGGTATGAAAGATTCGGCACAGCCGAATATAGTGCTCTTACTTGTTTTATATTAATTTCAATATTTTTTTTTAACACATACGTGAACTCAATTTATAGTTTCACAATGGGATGTTTTTATATGTATGTACGTATATCATATGAGATGAATGGTGATACAAACAATTGTTATTGCATGACTGAACGTTGTGAAGGGTATATAAAATTCGGCACGACCGAATATAACACTCTTACTTGTTTTAATTTTTAGCTATTAGGTTCTATGTTAACAGTATATGACTTTACTTAATAGTACATAAAATCAACATTTATTAACTGATGATAAAAAATCTGAAATTTTAAACCTATTAATTATTAAGTGACGTAATTTTTTAATAGTACTTATTTTGTATGAAAAATACTTGAAAATATAAAGAAAAACATTTTTCAGCTGACTTAAAGAAAATTTTATCGATAACTATTTGCTTGTATCTTAATCATAATCGGGATAATCATTTGCAAGTTATGATGAAATGTATCAGCATAACCGCCTTTTTTTGGGCGAAATATTAGTTTTCCCTACAAAAAAAAATTTGAGCCCTATAGAAAAAAACTGAAAACGGATATGTATTTAACGTATTTTTATTCAAAGGCGATTTTTGCGGCAGACCAGTGTAATATAATAGTGTAATAATTATAAAAAAAAATTATGAATTTTTATAAAATTTTTTTAAAATATAAGTTCATAAATAATTATTTATTAATGCACTCTAATCATCGTTGCCATATCATTTTTAGACATAAAAAAATCAAGGTATACCTGTACATGATTTTTTTAATCTGTGTTGGTAAATTGCACTTGCAACAATGTGCCAGGTGTTTTTCATGACTTTGTTTAAATTTAAAAAAAAAAAAAAAATCAAATTTATTTTTTCATTTCCACAAACAATACAAAAGACTCTTAAGCCAACCAAGAACAAATAACACTTTAACTCAAAAAAGGATGTTAAATGCGTTTAATAAAACAAAACTATACTCACACTAAGCATCAGGACATTTGTTGAATTTTAAAACAGCATTGTTTAGATTTTATTTCTACTTGAACGACTACAACCTATACGGATACTTGAAGCTGAAAGGCTGAATAATCCTTTTTCAAAGGCACTCATTCAAGAAAGTTTATGTATTAAATTAAGGGTTATAAAAATTATGAAGAAAACAATAGCATGAGGGTAAATGAAAGCATGCAGTTACATATTTTGAATGAAAGACAAAACCAACAAATAAACGAACCAAATATTTATACTGAATGATTTACTTGTACAAAACAAAAATATGAAAAGAGGAATTTACTTGGATTTCTACTAAAGTATTGCTCATAAAAACGTGATACCTGTCTTTACAAAAGATTTATTAGAACATGATTTTTTGGTAAAAGTCACAAAGTAAAGATTTATTTCTAAATAAATCAAAAAAAAAAAGAAACGAAAAAAAAAGAATTAAGAAATTTCTTTGATTGATAACCTTTGGCATTTTTATTCATTCTTGAGTTATAAAAATTTTGTAAGTCTTTTGGGAAATGAAGGCAAAAAAAAAATATTTTTAATATTAAAAAGTAAAAAAAGCAGTATTCACGAGGACTGGACAGGTTACAGCATATCTCTTATATGAATGTGTCACATGTTGTTCGTTTAAATGAAGTTTAAAATTATAAAATAGTGTTTCAGTGCATTAAACTTCCGTAATTCTTTTCTGACGATTATATGATATTTAATATTAATTTCCATTAAAAGGTAGTCTGTTAAGGACATATACGCAAAAATTTTTTTTATAAAAATGTTATCGAAAAGTTTTTGTGAAAAGTATATCGAAAATATTTTATACAAAATTATTCAATAATTTAAAAGAAAAATTAACCAAAATTTGCTATAAAAAGAAAATTTTTAGAAATATGTCTTAAACGAAAAATTTTTAAAAATATGTTTTAAAGGAAAAAGAAAAAAAAAATTTTGTTTTTTAAAAGGAAAATTAAAAGAAAATTTTTCGAAATTTTTTACAAACAAAACTATTAAAAATTTGTATAAAATTAAAATTAACAAGTAAGAGCACTATATTCGGCAGTGCCGAATCTTTTATACCCACCACCAATTTTGTGTACATTTTAAAGCACAATATTTATTATTTTGTTAATCGCTATGGAATAATATCTTTATAATAAAATATGTATCACTTTATTTGTAGAGGGTGGTTAAATTAAAGGGCCCATGTTGAAGGTGAACTACACCTAGTCTTTAAATTTGTTTTCTGCACTTGAGCAACGCTTTAAAGTTATTCAGGTTTTTTATAAAAATGGGCGTTCAAATCAAATGTAGTCTTTCAATGAAAGTGGGCGTTCAAGTAGGCGTGTCAATAAAGTTTCTGCTAATAAATACAAATTAGATATTTCAATATAGTCCTTTATTTTCCTAAAAACTTTGTCAATAGAGAAATTACATGAATTTAAGATAAACCGTCATGGGAGGTGGGCGTTAAAGTGAGCGTGTTACCTTAGCTTTTTGGCACAACGATTACATTGATTAGAAGGATATACGTAGCAAATTTGATCATCATACCTCTAATTTTGGCGGTTTTATGAGCTTTTAAATTTAATTAAATGTAGATAACGTGAAAAGTGGGCGTTATAGTAGGCGTGTCAAAGTTGTTTTTGCGAATGAGTACAACTTAGGTGTTTCAATTTAGCCCTTTATTATTCCAAAATCTTTATTAATAGAGAAATTATATGAATTTTAGTTAAAACGTTGTATGGGAGATGGACGTAAAAGTGGGCGTGGCACATTGATTTTCCGTAACAAAAAAGCCACTCACCAAAAAGCAAAGCGTGCAAAATTTCAGAGTCGTACATCCAATGTTGTTGCTTTTACGTTTTTGTTTTTAAATATACCGAAAAATACGCTGTGCGGTATAAATTTTCGTACATTTTGATCCATAACTCCTCTGCTAATGCATAGATTTAGACAATTTTTGAGGAAAAATTTTGTTTTTATTCAGGAAATATATATTTCGTGAGTCTACATTAATGCGTTTGGACACAATTCCATTTTATTCGATGTTCGAAGGACACGGTTTTTTCGACCTACTCTTGCTTTTCGAGCTATAACTCGCTTCGTAATATTCCGATTTAGCCCATTTACAATACCAAACAAACCTTGTCTATAAGAAAATTTGAGCCCCCTAGCTTTTTCGGTGCGATCCCTATCGTGCTTTCAACAGACGGACAGACGGACGGACATAGCTAGATCGTCATCAAATGAAACCCTGGTTCAGAATATACATACTTTATGGGGTCTAAAATGCATATTTCGATGTGTTACAAACGGAATGACAAAATGAATATACCCCCACCATTTTTTTGGTGGCGGTTATAAAAAGATTTATAGAAAATACATAAGTTTTTTGAAAAATTGTTTCAAAAGAAAGTTTTTTCAAATCATCTCTAAAATATAAACAGTTATATATTTCCTTGTATTCTTTTCTTATAAAAAAATTAAATTTATTTAATAATTAAAATAAATAGTTTTAGACCAAAATTTAAAAAACATTTGCGAAATTCATCTAAAATTTTTTAAAGGAAAAAAAATTATAAAATAATTTCTTAAACGATTTATCGAAATTATTTATCAACATTTATATCTGTTATAAAATACATTAAAAATTTTTTGAAATTCTTTTTTTTCTTTAAGCAAACAATTTATTAAAAACTTTTATGAAAAAAATTATTGTTCAAAATTATTATATAGAAATAGAAAAATATTTAAATATATTTTTTAACTAAAATTTTTTACATCCCAGCAAAAACTAGCTAATGACTTGCTCTTACTAAACAACATACTTTTCAATGACTACTACATATCGTCTGTCTTACTAAGAAGTATTTTAGTAATGACTTGATTTATAATGTGTTACGTAAGTACTTAATTTCAGACATTTGCTTAGATACACACACAACACAATTTCTTACTGCGAAATTTACTAGAAACCATTCAAATACATAACTTTTTATAATTCTCATTTAGTTTAACGCGCTTAGGGTATAAGTAATAATTATTTTGAAAACAGCGGCAAAGCACTTCATTAACAAAGTGATGACTTATAGATTTTCACTGATTGTTAAATTTCAAATTAACGTATCTCAGAATAATCTAACCGAATTTTTGTCCTTAGAACAACCGAACGACTTCTGTAAGTCCATAATAATAATGAGTTATTTAGGTTATTAAAATCAAGTACTTATATATTGCTATAGGAGTAAGTACTTATTTAAGTCCCTATTTATGAGCGACCGTAATAAGTACTTATACGAGTCCCTATTTGTAAGCGAGGGTGGTAAGAACTTACCTCCAATGACATCGCCGTGTTAAAATAATGGGTTTAGATGCCAAATTGTAAGTAGTGAACAACTGTTTTCTAGTACTTTAAAGTCATTATAATGTAATGTGTTATTTTGCTGGGATGTTTAAATAATAGGAAAATTTTTCGAAAATTAAAAAAAATAACATAATAATTCTAAAAACTCGTAAATTTTTTTTTTTTGGCAATATTTATCAAAATTATTTTATAGGAAAAGACTTAACGAAAATATGCCATTAATTTATAATTTATATAAGTTAAGATTTATTTGAACTTTTTTTAATTTAAAATTATTGCATAGTTTTTATTCAGTCGTAAGTGTATTTTCCAAAATCATCAAACTTTCTAAAATCATTTTAAATTAGATTGCAAACATTTAAGAGTTCTGAAAAAAAATCGTCCGATAATATTTAATAAAAAAGTTAAAAAAAATTGTAACATTATTTCTTAACTTTTTTTTTCAAACAAAAAAATTATTGAAGACTTTTGTAAACAAAAACTTTAAACAAAGTTTGAACCATATTGATTAAAAAATATTATTTTAATTTTTTGTGAATATTATATTTTTTACATATTATAAAAAATTTCCCATAAACATTTGCAAAAATTTAAGGAAAAAAAAACATTAAATGCATATTTTTTTTTAACAAAATTTATTTAATTTTTTTTTATTGAACATAATTTTGAAACAAGATTCTTTTGAATTATAAAAAAAAAAATCGTAAATTTTTTTCTTATTTCATTTGTTACTAGAAAAGCCCGGCGCGCGTTGCTACACCCCTAAATGAATTAAAATGTATTCTGAATTTTAATTGAATATTAAGTGCAAGAAGCTAAATAGTATAACTTTTTTTAGTGCGCGTGGCACGGCCCACTTTTCTAATTACGAAACTGTAAAGTCATGACAGCTCAATATGTGTGCCAAGTTTCACAAAAATCGGTGAATTTCAAGTAGCTTAAAATGATAATTTATTTTTTATGGGCGTGGCACTGCCCACTTTGTTAATAAAGAAATTGTATAGTCATGACAACTCAATACGTGTGCAAAATTTCACAAAAATCGTTCCAGAGCAAGTACCTCAAAATTTTAACAGTTTTTATGGGCGTGGCCCGGCCCACTTTTCGAATCACTAAATTATATAGTCATGACAGCTTAATATGTGTGTGGAAAGTTTCAGAAAAATCGATCTAGTGCAAGTAGCTAAAACTGATAACTTATTTCTTATGGGCGTGGCATTACACACTTTTCTAATCACGAAATTGTATAGTCATGACATTTCAATATGTGTGCAAAGTTTCAGAAAAATCGGTCTAGTGCAATTACCTCAAAATTATAACCTTTTTTTTATGGGCGTGGCCCTGCCCAATTTTCTAATCACAAAATTATATGGTTATGACAGCTTAGTATGTGTGCAAAGTTTCAGAAAAATCGGTGCAGTGCAAGTACCTCAAAATCATAATTTTTTTATGGGCGTGGCCCCGCCCACTTTTCTAATCACGAAATTATATAGTCATGACAGCTCAATATGTGTGCAAAGTTTCAGAAAAATCGGTCAAGTGCAAGTAGCTAAAAATTATAACTAATTTTTTATGGGCGTGGCCCCGCCCACTTTTTTTCACCCATAAACACTCCCTGGAATGTGTACAACAACTTCCCACCGTTTACCGTGTTAGTCTATAGCTAACACACACACACACAGAGTTTCACTTTTATATATAGAGATTTTCTATTATTATTTTTATTATTATTATTATTATTATTATTATTATTATTATTATTATTATTAATGAAGTAATGCTGGACGCGGTTCCGGGGTGGATTGCTTTCCAAGGTTGGAAGACAGGGGTTTTTTAGTCGGTGTTCCCATAGGGAGAGCCCGACATAACACCTTGGTGACGACCTTTGGTGTATGCGGAATCTGCATTTTTACCTCCTTAAGGCCATGACTGACTATCCTACAAAGTCGTGCGATTATGTCAAATAAAAATCTGATAGTTTTCTGTCCTACATGAAAAAATCGCAACAAAATGTGTTATTGGATGCCACACTGTCATACTTGCTTAGAAAAAGCAACTCTGATCGCACAGACTCTATTATTTTATGAAAATTTCCAAAAGATTATTAAATCGGACACACATGTCAAAAAATCTGTCAAACATGTGCACTTTGTGTCCACACTATCACACTTTCTGAACACACATACAATTTTTGACATATTGAACGACTAAATCTGATAGTCAGTCATGGCCTTTACCCGCAAAAAAAATATTATTATTATCTATTACTAGCTCTACAAGTGTTCATAAATTTATTATTTTTTTCAGCTTCTCTGAATATAAATTATAAAGAAGAGTTAATTTATTATTATTACCACCCAAAAAATGGTGTGATGGTATATTCATTTTGTAATTCCGTTTGTAGCATATTGAAATATCCATTTTAGACCCCGAAACGTATATATTTTCTGAGTCCTGGTTTCTTTAAAGGACTATCTAGCCTGTTGAAAATAGGCTAAATCAGTATATTAGGAAAGAGTTATACCTCGTAATGCAAGAATAGATTACCAAACAATGTGTTTCCTACATCGAATAAAATGCGATTATTATTAATGTATCACTCGTGATGTAGAAATACTTAACATTTCATTGTAAGACTAAATTTACAAAAATATTTTAATAGCATATCGAAGATAAACACAGAAAGTGATACATATTTTAGTAAAAAGAGATTATTCCATAGCGAATACTGTTAATAACAATCTAATAAATTTTGTGCGATAAAAGTACAAAAAATTTGTACTGGGTATCAAAAATTTGGCACAGCCGAATTAAGTGCTCTTAAATTAAATTTTGATAATGAAACAATATTTTCGTGGACACCAACCTAAGGAAATGATGTATTTTCGAAACCAGGTAGAGTTTTATCATTCGCATTCGTTGATTCGTCATTAAGGATTGGCTGTAAATATTTTTTAACTCCCATGTTTCTAACGAAATGTATTTCGCAACAAATATTTGTTTGTAATTATCTTCTATATTAAAACTACTATTGTTGTTCTCTATCCCTGATGACGATATCAATAAAAACATATAATTGTTTCACAATCTTTGTTGAGTATTTTCCCCTGTTTCGGATACAGAGCATTCTGGAAGATCCATTTTTAAGAACACCATTTTAACATTTTGACTAATAAATTAAAGTAACTCCAGAGAAATAAAACTGTTAAAATGACTAGATCATTTAAAAAAAAGTATTTGCTAAATATATTCTTTGTTGATTTGAGTATTTGAAGTGGTGTGTTACAACTGTTACCTCACTATTAAAACAAATTTTTCTTAGTTTTTACCGTTTCCAATATTAAACCCACATTTGTTATCATGACCCTATACTAGAGCTGAAAACCATCGATAGCCGGCCCAATAGATAGCTTCGATAGCTTGTTATAAAACTATCAAATTCTCAGAAAATTCGATACTATCAATAAGACTATAGATTATTTTGTAGCTCTACCCTATACCTCTCACCATTGATGGCTAAATTTTTGCTAGTATTATGTTTAAAAAGAGCCCTTAAGGCACATTAAATACCAATATATAGTAGACGGTAACCTCCTATTTTGATAACTAACATGACAACTGAGAATTAATTAGCTCTAATGCTGAAGAGAATACTGAAATATCGGTAATGGTATTATTAAGATATACGATTTTGGAAATAAATTTACACAATACTTAAATTTTTCCGGCCCAATTATATTCCTTAAAAAATTCCAAACTTAACTAACCTCAAAAAACAAATGAGGACTTTCAAATAAGCTTTTGCAGAATCAACTGTTGCCAGTTTATAGTTTACTGATCCAAAGAAACACTTTGTCCTAAAAAAATTAAATTTAGCAAAAATTGTAAAAAATATATTTTTTTAAAAATATTTAAACAGTGGTAACACCGTTCATCATTATAAGTATGATTACTTTATTGTTTTACACTTATAACTTACTTGCTGTTTGTTGTGTCATCACCACTAACTGATTGTCCGCGCAGTTAAGTTTTTAGTGTGGAACGTAAGAATGGTAATGTCATCATCATCATCATCGTCATAGTCGTCATCGGCGTTGTCATAAACTCAAGTTGTTGTTAAGTTTATGATACCTGTTTAAATGTTAAAACATTAAGCTCGTGCCACTATATGGCATATATGTAA
Organism: Phyto melanocephala; assembly: GCA_941918925.1. Classification (NCBI taxonomy): domain Eukaryota; kingdom Metazoa; phylum Arthropoda; class Insecta; order Diptera; family Rhinophoridae; genus Phyto; species Phyto melanocephala. The sequence goes on from OW799236.1 coordinate 83,287,124, forward strand.
GTACTTACATACAGCATATTCTTAAGCATGTGTTGCAGCAGTAGATATGTTTCTTGTTTGTTGTTAGTTTTCATAAACTTCACAAAATGTTGCAATAATCTTGGCCGTGCTCTGGCTCTCTATGCAGCAAGTAACAAGGGTTCATGCATGAGTTTGAACTTTTTACTTTTATTATTCTATAGTTTTCGTTTAACTTTTTATTTAATTTTTTCTTTATTTGGTTTTTTGCTTTTCATATAAAATTGTTTATTACATTAACATATACTTATGCTAAGAAGTATGAAAATATTTTTATATATTTAAATTTCTTGTTAAGATTTTTTGACATTCTTTCCTGTAGTCTTTTCCTTGATTATGAGTTTTGCAAGTCAAAATTAACCCTTTAAGAGGTAAAAGTTTGGACAATGGGTCTTTAGAAAAGTCTGACAAATTTTTTTAAAATTATAAAATTGAGAGAAATTAATTAAATTCGAACATAGCAGGTTTATATGTAAATAACCCAAAACTTTGTTATTGCGATTGAAAATCATAGCAAATCGCATTTTTATCATCATAATGAATGGGTTAGAAATGTCTGTCAAAGCAACCAACTTATCAACCAACCTGTTGCACGCTTTTATTGTTGTTCGACTCATTGCTGCTGCCGATTATCTCAAAATGTTAAATCAAGGTTCATTGTTTTTATGTCTCTTATTTAATTTTTTTTTTACAATTTTCTTGCATATTGGCTTGACTGCTATTTCATTTTTATTTTACCTGAAGAGAAAAAAAAATAACTTTAAAATATTTTTGTGGTTTTTCTTTTAAGTAATTGTGTATAGTATATTTTAGTATATTTTTTAAGGTTAAAGGCGAAGCCGTTAAGAACTTACTGTTGTGTAGAAACTGTAACGAGCATATCAACTTTAAACAATTTTTATTGCTTAATAGGTTACAGTTATAATAATGGCCAACGACAAACATGATTCCAAAAATGAGAAATTAAGAAAAAATAAAATAAAAAGATGGTAATACCTAAAAATATTTGGCAAGAAAATAATTGTTATTATAAAGACAATTTGGCATTTGCTAGAAAATTGACCAAAGGTGGGTCAACTATTAAAACCAAGATCGTTAGAAGAGCTTATCAAAAAAGAAGTTTGCAATAAAAATTAAATTAGTCTTTGCGACAAAAGTTTATTCCTATCCCTATACTGCCTTTTAACTTCTTCTCTTTAAAATTATTTCTTTTACATTTGACAGTCATAAATGCAATTCCAGGTGAGTTAGGCATGTCGGTATGATACATTGTAAATATTTTTTATAGAAAAAAAAAAACTACTATCAATAGAAATCCCTTTCGAAATGCTTGTTAAATCCTGACAAGGCGTTTCAAATTTCAATACGCGTGCGCAGCCGCTTGCTACTTAATTATTTGGTTTTTGAAAAGAAGTAGCAACAAAAACACCATCATATATCTGCTAAACCTGATTTATAACAACAACTGAATCTACATGCATACATACACGTATAATTTTAACTAAAAAGGATCTTATTGCATTCAAGCGAAAATTTTATTTTGTTGTAGCAGCTCAACAATTGCCGTATGTCTGAAATGTATGTTGAGCTAGTGCGGCACGTTTAGGCTCAACAATAGTGCAAGATGTTCAAATTCAAATTAGTTTCAACAATAATTATTCAACAGACATTCCATTCTATAAGGGCGCGCATTTTTATCGGTTTTGTCTAATTGTAAACGACATGTGCTAGATTTTACTTTTTGTATTAAAATTTTCGTATATATTTATGTTGAGATTTTAAAGTTTTTTTTTTGTTGTTGATTTATATTATAATATATCTCTTTCACTAGCTTAACATCTGCTTTTTGGTAAGTTTTTGAATGTACTTGTTGGTAGAGGCAGTTTGTTTTTGTATAAGGATTAACATAATTTTATATATTTTGTTTATAAATAATGTATCAGCAAGTCCTTAATCAAAAATATTGATTATTATATTTTTTGCAGGTAAAAATATTGAGATGAGCTCTTAGGAAAATTCATTCATGTTAAAATGTTACCTGCAATGAAAGGTAGTTTCGTAATTTGCGAAAGGTTCGTATAATTTAGAAATTACATAGCTTTTATACGCTTCACAATGGTGTATAAAAGCACATCATTCCATTTGTAATTTCTACAATATTCACATTGAATCCTTATAGATAGAGAAACGATATAGCTAAGTCCATCCGTATGTCTATGTGTATGTTTAAATCAACTTTGTGAAGCCGCCAAGTGTACTTCAAACTTTTGTACGGCACAAATTATTTAGATTTGCTTTTAAAATTTTTTCTATTGAAAATCAGTTATGTGGGTGTATTAAAAGCTAAGATATAAGCGAATAAAGGCGTGTGTTTACCTAACAAAGTCAGATATAAAAAATATGTACCTCTGGCAACATTAACAGAAAATCTTGGTTCAATGGGTCAAGTACCGCCAAAAATATTACCAAACAATTTTGTGAAAAAAGTGTCAGTTAAGATTTAAGATTATCGTTTAAATAAAATGACAACGAAGGAAAACGGTCGCCTATACATATTTTTTATGAATGAACTGCCAAGCGGAGACTAAGGTATAATGCCTGGGAATTATAATATTATGGTTCCTTTGAGATTGAAAATACGTATCTTCTCAAATAAATATTTGGGGGTTTTAGTGTTTATCACTCTGTGTAAAAAAATAAATGTTCGGATTTTCAAAAGATTTTCAAAATAGACTCCATACAGACTGGTTGAAACGAATGAAACACGATCGAAACGTCTTAGACCGTACACACATCTCAAAATGTGGTTGAATAAAGTATTTAATTTTCTTTTGCTAACTGAATCACAGTTTGCAAACAGTTCACATCCAAAAAATTAAACTAGGAATCAGATATGTCTTGGCAAGTAAAAGTCTTATCCTCAATGGGGTAAAGTATTGTGTCAACCCAAGGGCCCGTAACTTAAAGTAGAACTGACCCACTATTGCTAAAAATTATTCCCAAATTTTCGCTGCTTTCACAATTTCAATCTTCTTGCCATTTATGGCTATATTATCAGCAATGGTGGGATCAATGGTATCAGCAATACCTTTCCTACATATAATAATACACTAAGATTTGCGCAGGCTCAAACAGAACTCGTTTGCAGAAGCCCCCAGGTATATTTTGCTTATTTCAAAATTTACAGATAATATATCCAAAGCAATGCTATTCACTGGGATACTTAAATAAAGTTGCACATCATCCCCATACAAGTGAACTTTGCAAATGGCTAATTGTTCAGGCAAATCATTTACATATATCGAAAAAAGAAGTGGCCTCAAAATAGAGCCCAGTGGCACTCCTTTAGTTAGAGATAAAGAGTTTGACCAAGAGTCATTCATAAAAACCGATTGTGCTCGCGACGAAAAGTAAGATAAAATGAAATTGGTAGATGTGTTGTCAAATATTTATGTAATATGTTTTTTGTCACAAGTAGAAACGCCCTAACTCAAATAATGGTAACTCTGCAGGGGAAGTCAAAAACGTAGTGTTTAACATACCTGCCTCTTCACGCCGAAATTATTTTAATAGGTCTTGGCAATCGTGTTGTTAGTGAAGCTTAGCAATTATTGATATAGATGTTTAAGCCGAAGAAACACTTGAATATTATTTGACTGTATGTCGAAAATCGTGCTTCAGATTGGGCATATTACCAGTAGCGATGCCTGCAATTTTCACTTTTTGCTGCTAAATGTGCAAGCTTATTAGCTAATTGCCTTATTCAGAGTTAGAATTAAAAGAGATTTGACATCTAGAAAAACGGTTGATTTGTTCGTCTTAGGAAAACTTTTTTAGCATTAGACTAGCAATAACGCTTCTCTCAATGGTGAATGATTAAGAGTCATAATTACCAACTTTTCAGGGCCCCCTTTGAATAGAATAAAAATTAAAATAATGATTTGCCAATGTGACAGTATCACACGCCATATACTGCGTCATGATCACACTTACTAAAGCAAAAATTTTTACGAAAGCATTTTTTATTCAAATGATCTAGCCATATACTGCGACTTGAAAGGCAAGCTTATGGGGACTTTTGCAAAATATAAAAAAAAAAACCTAATAATAATTAAAAAAAATTAACTCTCAGAATATACACTGAAATCATCGTAAAATATACAGTTTTAAAATTATAACGTCTAAATTTTTTGATCTTTTTTGATATTTATAATTTCTTTTTATACCCGCCACCAAAAAAATGGTGGGGGTATATTCATTTTGTCATTCCGTTTGAAACACATCGAAATATCCATTTTAGACCCCATAAAGTATATATATTCTGAATCAGGGTTTGATTTGATGACGACCTAGCTATGTCCGTCCGTCTGTCCGTCTGTTGAAAGCACGATAGAGATCGCACCGAAAAAGCTAGGAGGCTCAAATTTTGCCAGAATCTTTCTTATAGACAAGGTTTGTTTGATATTGAAAATGGGCTAAAACGGAATATTAGGAAGAGAGTTATAGCTCGAAAAGCAAGAGTAGGTTGAAAAAACCGTGTCCTTCGAACATCGAATAAAATGGAATTGTGTCCAAACGCCTTAACGTAGACTCATGAGACTTCGAATATTTATTTCCTGGGTTAAGACAATATTTTCCCCCGAAAATTGTCTAAATCTATGGATTAGGAGAGGAGTTATCGATCAAAATGTACGAAAATTTATACCGCACAGTGTATTTTTCGGTATATTTAAAAACAAAAACGTCATAAAAGCAAAAAAAATTGGATGTACGACTCTGAAATTTTGCACACTTTGCTTTTTGGTGACACGCTTTCTTGTAACGGCAAATCAATGTGCCACGCCTACTTTTACGCCCACCTCCCATATAACGTTTTAACTAAAAATCATATAATTTCTCTATTAATAAAGATTTTGGAATAATAAAGGCCTATCTTGAAACACCTCAGTTGTACTCATTCGCAAAAATAACTTTGACACGCCTACTATAACGCCCACTTTTCACGTTATCTACCGTTAATGAAATTTAAAAGCTCATAAAACCGCTAAAATTAGAGGTATGATGATAAATTTTGCTACGTCTATCCACCTAGGCAATTTCATTACTGTGCCAGAAAATTAAGGTGCCACGCCCACTTTTACGCCCACCTCCCATATAACGTTTTACCTAAAATTCATATAATTTCTCTATTAATAAAGATTTTGGAATAACAAAGGGCTATATGGAAACACCTAAGTTGTAGCCATTCGCAAAAACAACTTTGACACGCCCACTATAACGCCCACTTTCACTTTTGAATTGTGCCCAGACGCATAAACGTAGTCATGAATTTTCGAATATATATTTATCGAGCCAAAAGAATATTTTTTCCTGAAAATCGCTTAAATCTATGAATTAGGAAAAGAGTTATAGATAAAAATGTGCGAAAATTTATACCGCAAAGTCTATATTGCAAATTTAAAACGTAATAAAACTAACAAAACTATATGTACGATTCTGAAATTTTGCAAACATGGTTTTTTGGTCAAAGTCTTCGTTATAACGGAAAATAGATGTGCCACGCACACTTTTTTTCTTAAATTTTTATAAAAATATATTAGTCATATATATTAGCATTTATTCATCTTACACTGCGCCATTTATTGTACTGTAGCTAAATATAAGATAAAGATGATAAGATAGATGACTCTACTAGCAACTACTAGATGGCATGCTAACAACTTATGCTTATGTTCTCCTGAAGTTATGCTCTATTAAAAATGGGAATTTAGGAAAATTTTGACCTAAATCAAAAAAAATTATCACTAAACATTAAAAACAATTTATTTTCATGTAATAATGGCTAACAAATTTTAAAATTATACAAAACGTATTTCGTTTGAAAATTTTTTAAAAGCAAAATGTTATAGAAGTTTAAAAATCAAAATCTTACTAATAAATTTCCCGTTTTAGGAAAATGCAGAGAATGTATATTTTAAATTACCCTGTGGCCCTTAAAATTTAACCCTAAATTTACTTTCTTCCTCTTAAATTCATGTAAATTCTCTATGAATAAAGATTTTGGAATACTAAAGGACTATATTGAAATATCTAAGTTATGTTTATTAGCAGAAACTTTATTGACACGTGTATTTTAACGGCCACTTTCATTGAAAGACTAAATTCACGAAAACATTTTACTAGCATACCGAAGTTATAATGGGTGGTTTAATTTTAAGGGACTATGTTGATTTTGAATAAAATTATTATGAAATTATTATCATTTATTTTTATAATGATAATATTTGTATGCTTCAATTATGTATGGAACAAAATATCGGCCAAATGGCCCCCCCAACCTAGGCGGCACACCACGATCCGATAGTCCACATTTTCAATGACACTGTTGATGCTCAATTGTTGGGCACGATGATGAGTCGAGGTTGCTTGCTCTTTTGCCACGTTATCGTGAAAAACAGCAATGTTTCCCATTCAACGAACTAAGATGGCATTCACAGATGTTTTCACATTTCATACAGACCTGCTTTGCAGACATTTGAATATTTTTTACAATTCTCACGATTGTGGACGAATTCGAACGATTATGTTGACCAAAAGGATCACGAAGTGCACAAAATGCATTTTGATTTGAACGCCCATTTTTATAAAAATCTTTAATATTTAAAAGCGTTGCTCGATTGCGTATCTTTCCACGGTTCAAATTGAGTTAGTCTGAGATTGAGAAATGTCAAATGAAATACAAGAAAAAAGTTGAAGTTTAGATGTGGTTCACCTTAAACATGGGCCCTTAAAATTTAACCACCCTCTACAAAGAAAGTGATACATATTTTATTATAAAGAGATTATTCTATAGCGATTAACAAAATAATAAATATTGTGCTTTAAATGTACACAAAATTTGTGGTGGGTATAAAAGATTCGGCACAGCCGAATATAGTGCTCTTACTTGTTTTCTTTTAGCTTGAGATTACTTGTTTTTTTTATAAATTTTTTTATTTATAACCAATATTTTGCTAACAAACAATGGGTAGCTTCTTCAGGGTAAATATACAAATTATGTAAAACAAAAAACAGATTAAAAACAATTATCAAATTGCTAAATTATGAACTCAAAATGTCCACGTTCGTGAAAAATCTTACTAAAAAACGAAAACAAGTCAATTAAGGGCCATGATTACAACTTGCCTTTAGTTAAGGTAGGATTTTGTCTGCCTGATAAAAAGCTTGGCATTATTAGAACTTCCTCTTCTTTATTCTTCTTATTATTAATTTTAATACTATTAAATGGATAAAAAAATAATAAATTAAGGGTTTATAATGCAAAGCCATATACCTGTCCGACAAAATCTAAGGGCAAGTTGTTGTAATGGCCCTAAGAGTGCTACATATATCCCGCCGTTACAAATTCGATTGTGCCCTTCACCTTCACGTACATACGTAAAATTATCACATCGTAGCTTAACCTAGATTTTATGATGTATATCATTTTATTTTTATTTCCAATGCCATCTTTAGTTTTGAATTTTTACATACTGAAGCGTATTCTACTAGTCAAGCCCTTTCATTTTATACCCATATTGATGGGATTAAGAAAAAATTTCCGCCATTTTGTTTTAGACGCCTTCTTGGATATAACATTTATTTATTTACCATACTTGTGAAGTCTTTTTATTTGATACCAATAGTATGGGTGTTGTAGGGGACAAAGTCGTTATTAAAATATTTGACCAATATATCCGCCATTTTATCTAGAACACAATGCCGAATTTTTACTTTTTCATAGTTTACTGTATTTTACTGGTCAAGCCCTTCCATTTGATATTGAGGCGTTCAAGGTGCTACATTTTTAAATACCAGATTTTACCCATAGATAAATTTATTGTCCGCCATTTTGTAGTGCGAACGATCATAGATATTAATTTTTTTGTATTGCATTATAGGTCTGTCTGCGTATTTTTCCAGTAGCAAATACTCAGTAAATTTTTTTTGGGAGAGTAAGACCAATTTTACTCTGACGGCTAAAAATATATCAAAAAGTACGCAGACAGTATCCAGTAAAATTTTGCAAGAAAACAGCTGATCGGTGTGTAAACAATTGAAATTACAAAGCAAAAGAATTTTAGCATATGTGTACGCGAAAGTGAATTCTCGCGGTAAATTAAAAAATGCTAATTTTATCGGTTCTGCCATCTCCTATCCACTTACATTACGGTAAAATGTTGTTTATTATAATATTTTATAAACGTTAAAAATCAGCACAGTTCTAACTACTTACCTCTGCCATTGTTAAATTTCAATTTTTATTTTCGTTCCACAAACATTTTTTCATAATTAGTAAATAAAAACAGCTGTTCAAACTAGTTGCAAAATCTTGCAAGAAGAAATTTCTCCAACAACATTTTGCAAGTTCTCAACTTCCAACTGTCAAAAAATTTTCGTTTTTGCTCTCTCGCTGCAAGAGATTTTGAGTACGCAGACAACATTTTGCAAGATTTTGTAACATATTGCATAAAATGATGCAAAATATGTGTACGCAGACAGACCTTATATTACGCGAGTCAAACCCTTTAATTTGATTGCCATACTGACTCCCTCGATAGTCTAGTAGCTCAACCAAAATCGATATTCGTTTGTAAGTTTTGAGAATATATATTTTTCCAAAAAATTTTTTATTTTATTTTTTTCACGCATATCTCTAGAAGCATATTATATCTTCCAATAGTAATAAAGGTGTCTGTAAATTATTTTGGTGCTAAAATGTTAGTTTTTGTGGTAAGAGTAAGTAAAAAAGAGCCAATCTTTTTTTTTTTTGCTTATATCTCAAAAAGTTAAAAGGTTATTGTGCTGGGTTTCCATAGCGATTAATGTTTGGACAATTCCAAACGACTGATACCATATACAGGTCTGTGCAATATGTGGATGCTTCTAAAAGTTAATTTTCACCAACACACGGACAGACGGATAAGCTTAAACGACTACCCTTCTCATAAGCTTTCAGAATATATTCTTGTAGAAACTATATCGTATAAATTACAAATGAAATGATAAAGCTATATATACCCTTGAGGTAAAAAGGTAAAGAGTAAAACAAGACAAGTTCTGTCATAGACTTTAAATAAAGTAAGACTGACTGAACGAGAAAATCTGTTGAAGTAAAGCGTAGTTCGGACTTGGTGACCGACCACTTTACTTAATTATATTTAAATAGAGATAGCGATCAATAAATAAAACTATTAAGCACAAGTCTACTGTACACTACTCATTTTGTTTAATAGTATGTGCCTGTTAAGTTTACTGAACATAAACCAAATTTTTAGGCATAAATAATTCAAAAAATCCTTTAATGTACCATCACCGATTAAGCGAGAATATAGATATCTTTAGTAGTTTTGTCTGAAAAACAAAACTTAAAGCTAAAGGATTAAATTGTGTTTTAAAATTGAAAACCTTTTAGCATGTGAATTCCTTTAAATTCAGCATGCAGAACCGACTGTCCCATTATTATTTTTTGTTGTAGTATACACTGAGCAGGCATTTCCTACATCAATCAAATAATTTCCCTTATATTGTGCCAGACAGGTGAGACGTATATTTATCGGTTGATAACACTGCCTATAATCCTTAAAACGAATGATAACAAAGATTGATAATAAGAATAAAAAAACACTTTTTTGCAAATAGAAGCACGCAACCCCAATACAATAGAAACAAATCACTTTAAACAAAAACATTGCAACAACAAAAACTGCATTATAGAAATCCCAATGTGGCAAACAAATAAGTAAGGTGCATGAAAATCATAGATAAGCAGATGCTGTATGTCTACAAGCAAACATACATACAAAAATTTGGAATTGAAAAAAAGATTTAATTTCTTTGGTGAACAAGATAAAATTAGCCAAAAAAGGAGAAATCAATGATAGCAAAACTATATGCCGGTTGGTTTTTGCAAGGTGTTTGTGGAAATTTATTGCATCATTGAATAGAGAAAACAAATTTCTCTATATAAAATCTAGTTTGTATAAGTATGAATGTGGACATTACGAATTTTGCTTAGGCCCACAAGAACTCGATCGTAAATAAAAGAAACGTAGATGACAAAGGAAAAAAAATTAAACGAAAAACAGAAACAAGGTGCGGGTGTGTAACAACAAAATGATGGCTGCTAGCCAGAGAGATAGGGGAGAGCCTGACAAAAAAAAATACCAACAAGGTGCTAAAGATTTAATCTAAATTTTATGCCTGGTTTTTAAGGCGTGTGTCAATAAAAACTTATGACATTAAGGATAAATACATTCAAGGTGGTATTGAAAGAATTTGTTTGTTTAATTTAAAACTTGTAGTAGAATCTATAAAATTAAGTTGTTGTGAGGTCTGTTTGAAATCAAAATCCATAATTCATTTCAAATTTATAATAAATTTTATTTAGGTCATCATAACTCTTTTATATTTTGTCTGTTAATTTTTTTAATCCTTTCTTAAAATGTTTAATAATAAAAAATAAAAATAAAAAAAAAAACATTGACTCACTATTGTAAATTAGTCATATTTAATAATTTTAATTGATTTTTTTTTTTTTTTTTGGAATAGCAATAACAATTTTTAGTGGTCTTATTTTAATACGTTTGAGATATTAACACAACCTTTTCTTTTATAAAAACATCTTTTTTTGTGTGTGTATTTGTTTGTTTGGGTTTCAATCGGTTTTTTATTTGTTTGCTTTTATTTTGAGCGGAAGTTTCTTGTTTATGAGTGGTTTAGAGTTTTTAGCCGATGTATCCCTGTTATTAATTGTCATAAATCTTGATAAAGTAATAAGCTGTCAGTTGTATTTTTTTTTATAGTTCTTCTCTATAATAATTCTTTATTTACAATGATTATATGTATTTGAAAACATATTCGTTATGTGTGTTTATTTATTATTTATTTATTTATTTATTTAGTTTATTTTAGAGAATTAAAAAATTTGGATTTAAGGAGTTAACCTGCTGTTAATGAAAGCAAATATTGGAATGACTTTTAAAATTAGAAAGTTGAGAATTATCAGAAATCTTAGCAAAAATGATTTCAGCTTAAGGTCTTTTTGTAATAAATTAATTTTATTATTTGTCTTAATATTTCGCTACTTCGTAGTGTAGCATCATCAGAGAATTAATGTAGAATTAAAAGGTATACCTTTTGACTTTGATACTATTTTTGTGTGAATAAATAAATTTGAAATAACAAACTATTAAGAGAATTTAACATATAAATTTCAATATTTTGGCATATGAAGAAAAATGTGTAAAAATGTTGCATAAGAAAATATGTATTTAATATTTAATGTGTTATTTTTATATTAATTTTGTCATTGTGTTTTTACCACATCGAAATATCCATTTAAGATCCCATAAAGCTTCCTTGTTTAAATTTAGGACGATCTAGGTGTGATCGTCCGTCTGTTGAAATCATAATAGAACACGAACTGAAAAAGTTAAATGGATACAATTTTGCCAGAATATATCCTAGCACAAGCTTTGTTTCGTGTAGAAATTGGTCTAAATCGATTAGGAAGAGAGTTGTTACTCGTAATGCGAGAGTAGGTCATAAAGCAATGTCCTTCCAACATCGAATAAAATAAAATGTGATTGTGTCTAAACGCATTGACGTCGAGCGATAAGATTTCATAGATATATGTATGTATTCTCCAAGTAAACAAATATCTCTCCCAGGAGTTATTTATCAAAATGTATTAAAATTTTTACCGCCCAGTGTTTTTTTTTCGGTATATTTAAAATTTAAAACGTCCAAGCTGACAAAATTAAATGTATGATTCGAAAATCTGGCAAACATTGATTTTTGATCAAAAATTTTTTTATTACGGAAAACTTAGCTGACACGCCTACTTTAACGTTTACCTAAATTATTTTTTTTTAAATTAAAAGATGAGGAGAAATCGTATTGTGATATAGCGGAAATCGTATTACGAAGCCACTGTTTAGTACAGTATGTAATCCAAACTTTCAAAAATACCAGTTCCATTCTATTTATCTTTAATGTAGATACAGTTAAAAAAAAATATTAAGAAAAGCAGATTTTCATTGTCGTGTGGTATGTAGAAGACCGTACATTTCTGACGTGAATAGCAAAACAACATATGGACTTTTCTAAGGAATATATAAAAAAACCTTTCTGAGTTTTGAGAACTCGTTTTGTTTTAAGATGAAAGCAAATTCTGCATAATTGGAATCAATCTGCCTGTCTTTCCATCTATCGGTATGTCCGTGTGTTGGTTGAAATCAACTTTTAGAAGCCCTACCATGTTACTCAGTTCTGTATGTGAAATAAATCATTTGCATATATAACTTTTTGAGATATAAGCAAATGAACACGACTGCCTCTATTTTTCCTTATATTTTTGATACAAAAATCAAAATTTTTCAGCGCTAGGGTAATTTCTAGAGACGATTGTTACTATTTGTAGATACGATATACATACATACCTCCAGAGATATTTTGGATAAATCGATTATTAACCGACAAAGTTATAGGCAAAAATAATTATAAAAAATATATATTTTTTATAAATACGTCAAGCAATAAAAGCTTCTTATTTTTAATTTGTCTTCTTATTTTGGATTTTATAAAAATAAACAACAGGAAAAGAAAAAAGTGTAGATATATAAAATATATATGGAGGACAGTTTAAATCTTTCTTGGAAGAAATAATGCGATCTTCAAATATTCGTTATTTAATCTTTGTGTTTGACTTACAGGGGACTATTGTTGTTGTTACGGAGATCATGTCGTTCTATAAATACCAAAACTCGTCCCGGTCGTGAAAAGATATATAGTATCCAATACTCTTGAGCTACTCAATAACTAGGGCAAAACAGATTTAGAATTATTCACGACAAAGACAGTATTCCAAGATAATGAAAACATAAGAACAAGATGGAAGAAAGCGAAATAGTACTTAATTCTAGAACAGTTAAATGGATGTAGGCTGTTGTAAATCCAATCCTTAAACTAGCATCTCTAGTGAGGTAATCTACAAAAAGGAGGATAAATGGATAGGAATAAATGGTCCTGTACCTGTATACTGTACCTGGCTCCAATTCATCTGCATATAATGGTAGCTTTTAAGGCATTATGCATGTGGATGGTGAGGGTAGAGGACAAACGAGAATGCGATTATTCTGCACTAACACACTTATCTTGCTACTCCATCTATAAAAGGTGATACAGCATTCACCTGCATGTCTGGTATCATGCAGATGGAAATGAGAAAGATGGACATAGTGTTGGGTTTGCGTACCCCGACCAACTTTGGTTTTGTTGCTGATGCCTACTTACGGACGGATTAAGGTTTTTAAGGAAAAATACTTACGTTCTTTGCAGCTTGTGAGAAAATTGTTATCTTTTTCGAGACACCAAATACACTTCTGTCGTTTTACTTTCGCGTTACTACGCTTCTACCGGTTATTCAATAAAAGTAGGATATCTTAAGACTGGGTCAACTATCATTCGTCAACATCGTTAAGGTTCCTGTAGTCAAAGAACATTATAATAATAACAAGGCAAACGAACAAGCCGTAGGTGGAACTACTTTGATTATATCAAACGCGAAATTAATTGTTATTCCATTATGTAATAAAGAAAGCATCGCCAGAAGGCTGATGATATGTGGAAGTAACCTTTTTAGCAGTAGGTCTATAACTTTTAGGGAAGTTAGTAAGTTACTGGGTAATCGAAAAGCTCGCAGATTAACCTTCTTTTTACGGCCTTTGTCGCAATCGTAAAAGTAAAAAACGAGATAATTTTCTTTTCCACTGTGAATGCCTGGTTTTATCTACTATGACAAACAGATTGTTAGCACATTTATTACTGAATGATCTATGTGGGGATTGTTTCGCATTTTAAAAATCTACTAAGATATCACTAGGGTGATCGACTCGGTTTCACAGCCAGTGGAAAAGTCGCTTTTCTACTCTTTCTGCTGGCGGTTTTTTCCAAATGTTAATTTTTGGAACAATAACTTGTATACTAAAATAGTTTGACATGCAAAGGGTCATTATTACAACTTGCCTATAAAGTTTATGTTAATAAAAAAAGTAAATTTGACTACCGTGAGCAGTGAAGTGACTTTTTAATATTTTTCATTATTACAACCTCCTTGTAACAGGGTTTTTTTTTAATACGGAAGTACCAGAATTAAACCGATTACTTTTAACAAATTAATTTACATTAATTTTACAAAACGAAATAACATTTTTGATGATTAATTTCCTGTTTTGTGTCACTAACATTAGAAAATCAAAACTTAAAAAAAATTTAAATGGTCGGAGCAAGGCATATCCATAAGGTATATGCAACGGCGAATTGATACAACAAAGCAACTTTTTATGAAATGTTTTATGTCAAGGCTAATTCGTATATCAGGGATGGAATAGTTGTTTTTACATATTGAATATAATAAAATTTGTTTCAAAAAAAGGATATAATTGTTTGAAACACATTATTAATGGCGCAAAAGCAACAAATATACATAAATTTAGCACATTTATTATCAAAAAAGTACACGTAAGTTAATTGTTTAATACAGAATTTAAAATCACATTTCCCTTCCCTGCATTAATAAGGCAAATTCAACCAATTTTGACATAAAGTCTCCCCATCAGCTGGGCTGATAATTTCACCTGTATGAATTCGCCTTGGGTCGGAGTAGAAAAATATATAAATCACAATTTAGTTGCCATATTTTGTTTCATGTAGAGAAACAATGGCATTGTTAAATTAAATTGTAGCATAAACTTAACTTTTCGGTTACTTTTAGGTAAAAAGTGTCTGTCCTTTAACATTTTTATTTTTAAATAACGCAAACTAGTTTATACGTATACATGTATCTGTGTTTTGGGTATAAAAAAGAATTACATTTTATGTATTCGACCGGTTAACCGTTTTTTTCTAAATTTTCAAAAAAGCAACCGGTTTCTTTTAAATTCTAAATTTTAATCTATTTAAAAACCGGTTTCTCAAAAATGTCGCACAATCGATCACGCTAGATATCACACTGCTATCGGTTCCATTTAGTACCTTTATTTTATTATATCTAATAAGTTGTCTAATCTTATCCAAACAAATGCACAATTATCGATCTTTCGAAAATTGCCAATATATAGTCTATACGTAAAAACAACTTGAACTTACAAAAGTTTCTCTGCTAGTAAAGTATAAACTACAATATTTGTATGGTATTCTTTAATACATATAAAATATGAAATTTTTCATTGAAATCCTTGAAGAAATATAATATTATCCCTCCTAATTGTATACAAACAGTGTTTTCTTATATTTATAATTTATTATTATCTTTTTGTTTTTCTTCTATAATTTAATATGATTAGTGTGTATAGTTCAACGTAATAATAAAGCATTAATAAAAATCAAATCAAATTTTCAGCACCTTTCAAATAATTAACCACTAGAGTAACAGTTTTACTTTTCAAATGTGTTTAAAACTAAAATGGCAATAAAAACATGTTTGAATTACTTAAATAAAACTAAAAAGGAAAAACCATAAATACTACCCTGGAGTATTTAACCATCAAAGCGTGCATGATGATGTATGCATCATCATTATCATCAAGTGTCAGCTAAAGACTTTAAGGCGTACATACTCAGGCACTGTCTCTGTCCGACATTTAATGTTAGACTCTAATCATCATCTTAGTTACAAGTTAAAAATGGAAAACGTAACAAACTGTAGACAATATCAAACACCAGAAGAAAAATTAATGATTCAAATCTCTAAAGCGGTGTTATAATGCCACTATTAAGTCGACACATAGAAATTGAAATACACACAACATGTTTTTCGAAAAAAGAAAACTAAGAACCAGCTAAAACATTATTATATACTAAACGTACTTATACACTTGTCAAATTTGATGGACATGATTAGAAAGAATTGAGAAGAAAACAAAAATAAAAATGTTTTCTATTTCTAGTAAAATGTTAAAACAATCTGTTGAAAAAAACGAAACTACAAAGTGAAGGCCACTAATTTGAAAGTTTTTGAGTGAATGATATTTTTCATAAAGACTGTTAGCACCAGTGCGTATGATTGCATTCTACACATTTGGTTTAAAAAATATATAAAAACACGAGCGAGTAAATGCAGGGCAAGTTTGTTTAAACATAAACGACAATAATTGATGAGTTTTTTAGTTATACCCTTCACCATTATGCGCAGTGAAAGAGGGTATATAAAGGTCTGTAGTATTAAAATCCTCGACGGAATATAAAAGGAGTCAGGAAAGCGAAATTTTAAAGCGATGTAATGAAAATATTCATATAAACCAACATTTTAAATTCGTATTAGAAAGCAGTCATAAAAGAGAACTTTTTTATTTTGAGATTTTTTCTATTTCGCTCTTTACCTCACAACCATGTTATTTCATTTTAAAGGATAACAAAGACTTTGGGTTTATCATAAAAGATATATTTCACATAAACCGAAACCCGGCTTCTGTTGGCCGTGCTTTTATAAAAAATTTGTATTTACAGGCCACAATAGCTGCTCAAATTTGTGACAAACGTTTTAAATATTCTTTATATAAAACTAATGCAGAATTTCTAAATACACTTTTTCCATGAAATTTATGTACACAGTTGATCTGTAGGCACAGAATAACCCACCTATTAGAGCAATTTTTATACCCGCCAGCAAGAAATGGTGGGGATATATTTATTTTGTCATTCCGTTTGTAACACATCAAAATATTCATTTTAGTCTCCATAACATATATATTTAATGAATCGGGGTTAAGTTTTATGATGATATATTTATGTCCGTCGGTCCGTCCGTCTGTTAAACGCACGATAGAGGTCGGACCGAAAAAGCTATAGGGCTCAAATTTTTCCAGAATATTTCTGATACACAAGGTTAAATCCGAATATTAGGAAGAAGCTCGTAATGCGATATTAAGTCAAAAAAAATCATGTCCTTCCAACATCGAATAAAATCCAATTGTATCCAAACGCATTAATGTAGAGCAAATAAATTTCGAATGTATATTTCCTAAGTACAAAAAATTTTTTTCCCTGAAAGTTGCTCGAATCTATGAGTTAGGAAAGGAGTTATAGATCAAAATGTACGCAAATTTATACCGCACAGTGTATTTTTTTAATTCTTAAAACGTAATAAAACTGCCAAATTAGATGTATGAGTCTGAAATTTTGCAAACGTTGCTTTTTGGTCAAAGGATTTCTACTAACGGAAAATAAATGTGACACGCCCACTTTTACGCCCAACTCCCATTAAACGCTTTATATCAAATTAATATAATTTCTCTATGAATAAAGTTTTTTTTTTGAAGATTATAGGAATATAGTTGAAATTATTGGCAGAATCAATTTTAATACGCCTACTGTAACGCCCACTTTACACGTAATCTGCTGTTAATAAATTTGAAAATTTATAAAACCGACAAAATCAGAGGTATGTAGATGGAATTTCGTACATCTAGCTTTCTAGTCAATGTCTCTTTTATGTCAGAAAATGAAGGTGACACGCCGACTTTAGCGCCTACTTCCCATATAACGCTTTATCTTAAATTCTTAAAATTTTTCTATGGACAAAGTTTTGGAAGAATAAATGACTATATTGGAATATCTCAGGTTTAATTATTAGCAGAAACTGACGTGCCAACTTTAATGCCCATTTTCAATGAAAGACTAAATTTACGAATATATTAAAATAGCATATTGAAGTTATTCAAAGAAAGTGTTTCATATTTTAGTACATCAAATTGGTGGTGGGTATAAAAAATTCTTTTCCTTTTTAATTTTTAATACTGAAATTCAAATCTCGTTTTTGATAACTATATAAATAAATTATATCAAGGCGGAATTAACAAATTTTACATTATTCTTCCCGACCAACAACAAAGTTACTTGTATTAATATACCTTTTGACCACGTATATAAAATAGAAAGTTACTCGAAAAATATACGAAGATTCTCTATAGCACTGTTCACAATTATTATAAAAATTTACAAAACCATTGCTATAGAGATGCTATACCCTCTGTATAAATCTTTTCTATTTTTACTATGTCATGTACACTTATAACACTGGATTAATGGTTCCTCAGATATGTGATAATAAATATTAACGTTATGTGCAAACTTACACGCCTACTGTTATGATTCAGACCATTATCGTGTGAAGTTGTGCACTATCTGCAAAATTTCTTTGCTAAATATAAAAATATTTTGATATTAGCGTTTTGAAGGTATAAAAAAGCAAACATGATTTTCTTTGGGCGTGACACCTCGCTTACCGTTACAATTTTGACAAGTTTTTGGTTAATTATGTATATTAGAATAATAACACAGAACAACATTTTTCAGTTAATTGATTGCCAACTCAATTCTGTTAACTGTATGTGAAATTAGACCCAAAAAGAAGAATTTCTGCATCATTCGTTTTGTCTTCTTACCTGCGATTTGAAGTTAGTATCGATTTGAAGTTAGTACTATCGTATAGGGGAATTTATCACGTTTTAGGCCCTGTTGTTTGACATAGCTCGACAACCACTAGCCCAATTTAGTTGAAATAAATTTTAAAAAATTAAAAATTACAATTCCCTTAATCTGTTCATATATTGTTTTCCTATACAAGTAACACTTTCGAAGTTAAAAATGAATGTATGAAGGGAAAAAATTATTTTTTGCCTAAAAATTTAAATTTTTTTTTTTAAATACATAAAAAATCCAAAATGGAAAAAAGTTTCAATTCTAGTTATTTTTTCGCAAAGTCACATAACCTATGAGCAAAATGAGACAAAGATCATAAAAATCGATGCACGCGTTTCGCTTTTATTCGCAATTGAGTAAATGTATGAATTTCAAAAATTTGCTCGAGATATGCACAACATTATTTGGAGAAAACATTGACACCTTTTTCATGATTCTGAGAATTAAAAAAAAAGGAATAAACAAAAGGTTATTTGATTTTTATGATTGCGGTAATAAATGTACGTGGACAATTAAACGGAAAGTGGACCTTTTTATTATTTTGTTTTTTCCGGTGGCTACCTATATGATTTTTTTACAGAAATTGCACCCACATTTAAGGGTGGTCATTATTTTGAAAGTTTTGCACAGTTTGAAACGTACAAGTGCTGAATCAGATATATAGCGTCAACTTCTACAAGGATGGATATTGCCAATAATTGAAAAAAAGTTCTAAATTTTGTTTTTATGCATATTATAATTGCGTATTAATTGCATATTATTTTATTTTCATTAAGTTTTTATAAATAAAGTTTTTTTTTTCATGATAATTTTTTAATTTATATTTTTATTTTTATTGGTGGCTATAACTGATTTTTGAAATTCATACATTTACTCAATTGCGAATAAAAGCGAAACGCGTGCATCGATTTTTATGATCTTTGTCTCATTTTGCTCATAGGTTATGTGACTTTGCGAAAAAATAACTAGACTTGAAACTTATTTCCATTTTGGATTTTTTATGTATTTTTTAAAAAAAAAAATTTTAATTTTTAGGCAAAAAATAATTTTTTCCCTTCATACATTCATTTTTAACTTCGAAAGTGTTACTTGTATAGGAAAACAATATATGAACAGATTAAGGGAATTGTAATTTTTAATTTTTTAAAATTTATTTCAACTAAATTGGGCTAGTGGTTGTCGAGCTATGTCAAACAACAGGGCCTAAAACGTGATAAATCCCCCATTACGATAGTACTAACTTCAAATCGATACTAACTTCAAATCGCAGGTAAGAAGACAAAACGAATGATGCAGAAATTCTTCTTTTTGGGTCTAATTTCACATACAGTTAACAGAATTGAGTTGGCAAATCATGTGTTGTACTGTGTAATTATTCGCATAAAAATTTTGATTGTTACTATCACCGTTAAACATTTATTCAAGAATTCAGCAAATACGTCGTGCTACCAATACTTTTCAGATCTTTTAAAATAAGCATGCCCTTGCCTTACCATGCCATATCAAGGCGAATTCATACAGGTGAAATTATCAGCCCAGCTGATTGTGAATCATTTTGTCAAAATTGGTTGAATTCGCTTTGATTTCATTTATTAATGCAGGGATAGGAAATGTGATTTTGGTTTCGGTATTAAACAATTAAATTGAGTGTACTTTTTTGACAATAAATGTGCTTAATTTATGTATATTTTTTGCTTTTGCGTCATTAATAATGTGTTTAAAAAATTTTTATACTGTTTTTAATCAAATTTTATTATATTTAATATGTAAAAACAAATTTTCCATCCCTGATATACGAATTGGCCTTGACATAAAACATCCCATGAAAAGTTGCTTTGTTGTATCAATTCGCCGTTGCATATACCTTATGGATATGCCTTGTGCCATATCTTTAAAACTCTCGCTTTTGCAAATCCTCATATATTATAAAAAAAATTTATTGGAATCGCCACGCCCACAACTATGATATCACCCATTTGTTGTGTGACCATGAACTTAAATGCAAACATTTCACATTATTGTATACAACTCTGCATTTTGAGTAAGTGTTGTTATAAACAACAACACTGCAATGACAATTCCGAACAACTTACTTTAATTTGAAATACGGAATATACAGCGGAAGATAAAATATTGTTTACCACTACTTCAGTAATAAAAGGTGCTGTTAGATGCTGCATAACCTAATGTATACAGCTCTTCCACTATTATTTTGAAGTTGTATTTGAAAGAACAAAAGGGTTCTCTTGCACATTTTTTCGTTAGTTCCTCGTTTGTTTTCATTTATATTTAATTTTTTTTATTTTCTTGTTAAACCATGTTTTAAATGATGTTTTGATGATGGTGTATTTGTAGTTTTTATCGACAAAAACTTACAACATTTAAAAGAATTTAATAGGTGCATGTTAATTGTATGTATGGGAAAACATTAGGGCCATTCACAGTAGTGAAGCGCAAAGTATAAAACAACATGTTGGAAAACTTATGGCATTTATATAGTTAAGCAAAATTTTTTTCTAAATTACATACAAATCAGTAAATTTAAAAATTTTCGTTAATTTACTAAATTATTTAGGATATGCTCCCATAATTTTTCAATTATATTTGTTTGGTTGTTGGTTTTAAGAAAAATAAAATAAATTAAAATTGAAAAATTGTTGGTTGGGTTTTTGAAAAAAGTTTTTTATAGTTTTTTTGTTTTATTTTTGAATTCTCATTTTGTTAATGAGAATTTAAAAATATAACTTATAAAAATTTTAAACTTTTTCAAGTATTTGGGTAAAGGTTTACTGATGATCTGGCATAAGCACCAGTGAAATGCATATAAACCAGCTTAAACCCAACAACCAAATAAATATAATTTAAAAATTTTCTATAAACAACAAATTTAAAAAAAAAATTTATCATTACATATAGCACTCAATTATAAAAACATTTATAGTGGACACCTCTAATATAAACAAAACTAAAAAAAAAACTTAAGGTGTTAAACATACACAATGTATATTTAGTATAATATGTGCCGCTACCTTCAAACAATGAAAATATACCCTTTTAAATACTACTACAACCAAACAAGAAACTTAAAACAAATCCATGTACACATATGCCCCATGTTCATACACATGTAGCACTTGTGATTCTTACAGAAACAATAAATGATGAAGTTTCGTTTTGATGGATCATCAACAACAATAACAACCGACACAGCAACACATCTGAGTATATAGTCATGTTTAACCCAATAGTTAACAAAATGATTAATCATTTGGCAGGTGGCAATAGGAATGCAATATCAAATGCAATACTGACATACAATTTTGTTCGTTTGGCAGCAACAAAGAAAGTAACAAATACAAAAATTTTGATTTAAAACGGTACTTAACAAAAGGGTACGGCTATTAATGCCGTATTTGGTCTTTTCTGGACTTTGTATGTGTATGTGAGAATTGTGTTTTATGATTAAAACTCAAATGAGGTTAACAAGAATGTAGTTAAATGCTTTTAAAATCATAATTTAAGTAATGATGCACTGATAAAAAATATTTTCTTAAAAAATTATCTCCATAGAAGTTCTATATATATTGTTACAGATTTATTTTTAAGTAGCTTAATTTACATTATAATTTATTTTAGTTGTAGTAGTTTAAGTTACTGTAGTTTTATTTGTATTAGTTTATTTTGCTGGTTGTTCGAAAATGTTGTTTGTTATTTTGTGTAGCATGCTTTTAGGCACTTCTATTATTCGTACCTATTACTTAACGTCTTAATTTAAATGTAACGGTTTTCGAATGTACTAGAATGTACATACGAGAACTTTGTCGAATGTTACCGAACAGCACTGTGTTACTATAAATAGCCGAACAACACAGCTAGCGTAATCAGTATTACAGTAGAGCTTGTAAGGTGCGTATCAAAGTGTGTTTGATAATAAAAGTGTATAACCATAAGTGTAATAAGTAAAGTGATATTAAAGCAATCTTTGAGTGTGTTTTAGTAAATAAAGTGCTCTTAATTTTATAACAAATTTCATCTGTTTTTGATTGCAATAAAAGAACTCAAGAGGTTTATTTAAAGGAAATAATCCAACGTTTATAAAAGGTATAAACGTAACAACTGGTGTCAGAAGTGAAATTGCATTATAATAAAAGACATGAAATTTGAGAAGCTTAAAGTTGAACAACTCAAGAAAGAATTGAGTAAGCTGGCATTGCCGACAACAGGTAATAAAGTTGAATTGCAGAAGAGGCTTCTAGATGAATTTAAGCGGCGTCATATAGACATTGATGGTTACGAGTTTGAAGAAAAAGAAGAAATGGAAGTTTCCACTCGAGCAACCACAAACAACAAGGATTTAAGTACAATGCTTGCAGCAATGATGGAAAAAATGGAACTTAACAGTGAAAAATTATTAGCTCAAGTTAAAGTTGAAGTTCAAGAAACTTCTAGAGCTAATAATGAAAAATTATTAGCTGAAGTTAAAGTTGAAGTTCAAGAAACTTCTAGAGCTAATAATGAAAAATTATTAGCTGAAGTAAAAGAAGAAAGTAAAATAATGGAGTTGAGATTTCAAGAATGTTCTAGAGTTACGAACGAGAAACTTCAGGAAATTTCTGAAGCTGTGAACAGCAGAGTAGATGGCATTGAAAAACAAGTTAATAAAATTGATAAAAAACTGTCTGATCTTGAAAATGACATCGGAGCACAGGCTAGAGATGTTGACGAAAAATTGCAGATGACAGTTAAAAATGTTGACGAAAAATTTAAAAATCTAGAAACAAAAATTTTTGATCTTCAATTTCATGAGGGACCAGTGCGGATAATTCCAGAAACATCGAGTAGAATAAAGACCCCAACTTTTGACGGTAGTGCACCATTTAATGTTTATAAATTTCAATTTGAGACAGTTGCCAATAGAAATATGTGGAGCAATGAAGAAAAGGCTATAGAGTTGATTTTGTCGTTAAAAGGCAACGCAGCGCAAGTCTTGGAAAGCATACCTATTGGCTGCAGAGAAAACTATGATGACATAATGGTTGCACTACAACGTAAGTATGGCGGCGAGCACAAACGAGATATATACCGAATGGAACTACGAGGCAGAACACAGAAAGCTAACGAGTCATTACAAGATTTCGCAACGGAGATCGAGCGTTTGGTGCAGCTGACATATCCAGGTGAAAATCACCCATTTTTGAATCAGTTTAAAATTGAAACGTTTGTAAATGGAATACGTGATCCAGAAATAAAGCACGCGGTGTTTGGCACGCATAAATCAACGTTTGCAGAAACAGTTTCGTATGCACTAACACAGGAAACTGCCAAATTGCTTTCTAAGCCGCAGATATACAAGGTGCGAAATCTTGAAATTTCTACAGAAATGGATAGAGATGAAGTAAGCGATTTAAAGGCTCGTATACAGGCGTTAGAGGAAAAACAAGGCAAAGCCAGAGTCAAATGTTATAATTGTGGTAAGAGTGGACATTATCAGCGAAATTGTGGAGCACCAAGAAAGAGGGCTAGATTTGTATCGTCACCTGAATACAGCAAGCTGGAAAACACGCAGTTACCGTTAAAACAAGTTAACACTTATAGGCATGAGCATGACCCTATTACAGAGGGCCCCACAATCTCCATAACAGTTATGCAGCAGGAAAATAGCAACCTTACTGCTTGTGGGTATATCAATGGTCGGAGGCATGTTCTTACAATAGATACAGGAGCATCACAATCAATTATCAGACCTGATATAGTCAAGGAGGAAATCGAACCACTATATGGTGTAAGTCTACGAACAGCTACTGGGGAGTTTGCTAATGTTTATGGAAAAGTAAAGGTGAAATTAACTATTGCAAATATAAGTGTTAATCATGTATTTATTGTTGCTGACATTGTGGATGAAGTAATCGTGGGCGCTGATTTTATGATAAGTCATAACATCAATCTGCACATGGGACGAAAAGTTATGATTTGGCGCAACATTGAGATTCCGTTGGATTACTGGACTAAACGACTTCAGGGAAATAATTCCAGCACTGAGCACAAAGAGGGCGTAAAACATGGCAATGCGGATGCACGTTCCCGAAAATTCTGCAGCTTAAAGAACAAATATTGTGCAAAACCTGAGGAAGAAGAGTGCGTAATAGACGTTCGACTAACGCATATAGACACAAGCGGTGAATGGTCAGTGGCGCAAAGAAAAGATCCTATACTGGCAAAGATTATATCAGCAAAGGAAAAAGACAAAAGGCCAACTCGAAACCAAATATCAGTGGAAAGTCCACTGATGAAATCCTATTGGGCGCTGTGGAATAGCCTGAAGGTGGTTAATGGATGTCTATACCGAATATGGGAAAGTGCTATGGAAAATCGGTCACAAATCTAATTGTGGTGCCGTCCTCTAAAGTCGACGAAGTTTTAAGGGAGTTTCACGAAGGTTTCAGTGGATTTCACTTTGGCATGACAAAAACCCTTAAAAAGTTAAAGCAACGGTTCTATTGGGTTGGCTGTCAACAATCGGTAGCTGGTTGGATAGAAAATTGCGCCCAATGCATCGCAGCTAAAAGCCAAGCAAGAAAAAGTCGTGAGCCATTGCAGAAGTATAACTTGGGTGGCCCCTTTGAGCAAACAAACATGTCCAGCAACAAGATGAAAGCCAGATACGACCGTGCAGCAGAATCTGAAGGCTTTAATGAGGGTCAGCGAGTTCTATTATATAACCCACAACGCAATAAAGGATTGCAAAATCATTGGGATGGACCGTATAAGGTGATAAAGAGAATAAATGATGTGGTGTATAGAATCCAGAAATACAAGAGCCCAAGATCAAAGATGAAAGTGGTTCATCTCGAGCGCCTCGCTAAATACGGAAAAAGTGAATTTATGCCTATTCGGGACGAACAGGCTTAAGCGGGCGGTAGTGTTACAGATTTATTTTTAAGTAGCTTAATTTACATTATAATTTATTTTAGTTGTAGTAGTTTAAGTTACTGTAGTTTTATTTGTATTAGTTTATTTTGCTGGTTGTTCGAAAATGTTGTTTGTTATTTTGTGTAGCATACTTTTAGGCACTTCTATTATTCGTACCTATTACTTAACGTCTTAATTTAAATGTAACGGTTTTCGAATGTACTAGAATGTACATACGAGAACTTTGTCGAATGTTACCGAACAGCACTGTGTTACTATAAATAGCCGAACAACACAGCTAGCGTAATCAGTATTACAGTAGAGCTTGTAAGGTGCGTATCAAAGTGTGTTTGATAATAAAAGTGTATAACCATAAGTGTAATAAGTAAAGTGATATTAAAGCAATCTTTGAGTGTGTTTTAGTAAATAAAGTGCTCTTAATTTTATAACAAATTTCATCTGTTTTTGATTGCAATAAAAGAACTCAAGAGGTTTATTTAAAGGAAATAATCCAACGTTTATAAAAGGTATAAACGTAACAATATATAAAAGTGAAACTCTGTGTGTATGTGTGTGTGTGTAAAAACGATAGGACTAAAACTTTGGCAAGTTGTTGTACACATTCCAGGGAGTGTTTATGGGTAGTAAAAAGAGAGCAGGGCCACCCCATAAAAAATTAGTAATCATTTTTAGCTACTTCCACTTAACCGATTTTTCTGAAACTTTGCACACATATTGTACTCTCACGATTACAGAATGTAGCGATTATTAAAGTGGTCAGTGCCACGCTCATTAAAAATAAGTTATCATTTTTAGTTACTTGCACTTGACCGATTTTTCTCAAACTTTGCACACATATTGAGCTACTGTTTCGTGACTAGAATAGTGGGCAGTGCCCCGCCCACAAAAAAAAAGTTATAATTTTTAGCTACTTGCAATAGATAGATTTTTTGAAATTTTACACACATATTGAGCTGTCATGACTATATAATTTAAACATTAGAAAAGTGGGCAGGGCCACGCCCATAAATAAAAGTTCTAATTTTGAGGTACTTGCACTTGACCGGTTTTTCTGAAACTTTGCACACATATTGAGCTGTCATGACTATCCAGTTTCGTGATTAGAATAGTGGGCAGTGCCACGCCCATAAAAACAAGTTATAATTTTTAGCTTCTTGCAGTTGATATACAAGTAAAATTCAAACTGAATTTTTTCATTGAGAGGTGTAGCAACGCGCGCCGGGCTTGGCTAGTTTTTTTTTTTTAATTTTAAATATAATTTAATGGAATATTCTATTTAAAGAGAGGTTTTGACAAGTAACCTTACTAGTTTTCCTCTTAAATAATATTTTTAATATTTTGTTTGTTAAAATTTTAACAAAATTTTTTGAATTATTTGTTAATTAAAAATTGCGGTAAATACTCTGTTTATATTAACAGTTCGATAAATGTTTTATTTACTAAATATCTTATGAACTAAACTAAACTGAATATTTTTATTTTTTTATTTCAGTACAATTATTCTATTTCATAAATTCTTGATGTAAACCATCATACATTAAATACAAGTAATATAATAAAAAATAAATCGATATTTTCTCTCAGTGCATAAACCCTAACATACCAATAAAACCAACAACCATATCAATTCTCATCTTCACCCTTTCTAAACACCTTAAACTGTCAAGTGTTTAAAACACAACAAAAAAAGGATACAAAATGCCTAAATACTTTAACACATAGCCGTTGATTATATGATTGTGAATGCGTGCGGCTCTTCATTTAGTCCATTCATCTAGCTATCCATCTCAACAGCATGAGTCTGAAAAATACTAACCTAAAGGATTAATATTTGTATTCTTACTCGTTTTTCATTTTTTTTTTTGCCATTTTGATTATGTATTTGATTTGTATGGCGGTTAGTGGCTACACCTTCTCTTTCATAATTGTATATTAATGCCTGGTTTGTATTTGTATTAAAATGTGCATTTTAGCTTGCTTGTTGTATTTAAGGTGTTTTTTCTGTTTTCTTTATCGTAAAGAAATGCTCATAATGAATTTCGTCGGTTAACAAAAGGCGCCTTTAATAATTTTAAGTAAACATGTCTGCATTTTTAATAAAATTAAGGAACAAAAAAGGCGAATTTGAAAATAATATACTGCCTTTCATTATGTAATTTGTTTTCTTGTTAATGGTGTTGTTTTACCGTTTTTCGATTTCGTTATTTGTTGGCAGTATTTGTTAATTATATGACCACATTTTTAACTTAAATCATTTCTCCCCAGACATTATTAGCGGCTTGTTTAAAACTTTAATTATTTTAAGACCCTTTCAAATAAATTAAATATTTATTGAGATTTGTTACAAGGTTACTTTTACTATTAGAGTCTTTGGAATATAATATGCAAATAGGAAAAATTACCAGACAGTTGAAATTTAAGAATTGTATTATTCCTTATGTGCCTGACAAAAATATGTTAAGACAAAGAATCATTATGGCACTAAATATCTAGTAAAAACGTTGCAAAATTTTCAAAATTTTGATTTTTCAGTAAAATTTTTCCGTATTTCTTTCTTTATAGTAATTTATTAAAAAAATTTCATTTTTTAAATAATTTTTTTTTTTATTTTAAATTTTTTTTTCTTTTTATAGTAAATATTTTTAAATTTTTCTCTTAATAGAAAATTTTTTAAAAATTTGTTTTTTTATAGTATTTTTTTTAAAGAATTGCCGTTTTATAGTTAATTTTTCAAGAATCTTGTTTTATAATACATTTTTCAAAATTTTCCTTTTCATAGTAGTTTTTAAAAAATTCTCTTTTTATAGTAAATATTTTAAAGTTAATTAAAAAAAAACAAGTAAGAGCACTATATTCGGCTGTGCCGAATCTTTTATACCCACCACCAATTTTGTGTACATTTAAAGCACAATATTTATTATTTTGTTAATCGCTATAGCATACTCTCTTTATAATAAAATATGTATCACTTTCTTTGTAGAGGGTAATTAAATTTTAAGGGCCCATGTTTAAGGTGAACCACATCTAAACTTCAACTTTTTTCTTGTATTTCATTTGACATTTCTCAATCTCAGACTAACTCAATTTGAACCGTGGTAAGATACGCAATCGAGCAACGCTTTTAAATATTAAAGATTTTTATAAAAATGGGCGTTCAAATCAAAATGCATTTTGTGCACTTCGTGATTCTTTTGGTCAACATAATCGTTCGAATTCGTCCACAATCGTGAGAATTGTAAAAAATATTTAAATGTCTGCAAAGCAGGTCTGTATGAAATGTGAAAACATCTGTGAATGCCATCTTAGTTCATTGAATGGGTA
The DNA here is from genome assembly GCA_941918925.1 of Phyto melanocephala. Lineage (NCBI taxonomy): Eukaryota > Metazoa > Arthropoda > Insecta > Diptera > Rhinophoridae > Phyto > Phyto melanocephala. The sequence goes on from OW799236.1 coordinate 83,315,915, forward strand.
CCATTGTGGTTTTTTGCGATAGTGTGGCAAAAGAGCAAGCAACCTCGACTCTTCATCGTGCCCAACAATCGAGCATCAACCATGTCATTGAAAATTTGGACTATCGGATCGTGGTGTGCCGCCTAGGTTGGGGGCCATTTGGCCGATATTTTGTTCCATACATAATTGAAGCATACAAATATTATCATTATAAAAATAAATGATAATAATTTCATAATAATTTTATTCAAAAATAACATAGTCCCTTAAAATAAAACCACCCTTTATAACTTCGATATGCTACTAAAATGCTTTTGTAAATATAGTCTTTTAATAAAAGTGGCCGTTAAAATACGCGTGTCAATAAAGTTTCTGCTAACAAACATAACTTAGATATTTCAATATAGTCCTTTAGTATTCCAAAATCTTTATTCATAGAGAATTTACATGAATTTAAGAGGAAGAAAGTGAATTTAAGGTTAAATTTTAAGGGCCACAGGGTGATTCAAAATATACATTATCTGCATTTTTCTAAAACGGGAAATTTATTAGTAAGATTTTGATTTTTAAACTTCTATAACATTTTGCTTTTTCAAACGAAATAAGTTTTGCATAATTTTAAAATTTGTTAGCCATTTGTACATGAAAATAAATTGTTTATAATGTTAGAGATAATATTTTTTTTTTTTTTACTTAGGTAAATTCCTAGAGAACATAAGACCAGATACCAAAGAATAACGGATATCTTACCGATAGGAAATATTACAGAATTAACATGTGATAAAATCCCGATGAGATATGAGAATATTAACTGCATCACCATTATACCGGAAGAGGGAGAATGGGATGAGATAATCAGGATGGGAAACACCCACGGAATCGATCTTTATACAGACGGTTCAAAGATTGGTGACCAAACTGGAATGGGCTTATACGACATAAGCCGAAATAGAGGCAAATACTTCCGTCTACCAGATCACAACACTATTTTTCAGGCTGAGATCATAGCGATTACGGAAGGAATTAAATGGATAAAGGAAACGAATAGCGAAACTCCGATTCGTATCTTTACGGATAGCCAATCAGTGATTAAGACATTGAGAAAGGAGAAAGTTGAATCCCGGAACGTTTTGCAATGCAAGAGTGAGATAAACTCATATGCAAATTGTGAACATCTGGAGATAATATGGATACCAAGCCATCACGGGCTGATCGGAAACGAGAAAGCCGACAAATTATCCAAAATGGGAGCTCTTTTGAGTACTATAACTTTGGAGAACGCCAAACCCCTTAAACGATTTAAGGATGAACTTAAACGTTGGGCAATGGAAGAACATGTCAGAAAATGGCAAAGCACTGATGTCGGTAAGGTGACAAGAACACTCTGGGGTGACCCAAATCTTGGGAAGTCAAAGGAGATTTTGAGACTAAGTAGACCTACACTTAGGAAATTAACCGGTGTAATTACAGGTCATACGGAGTTGAGAACTCATTTAGCACGCATGGGATTATCTGAGGAGACGACATGTAGAGCTTGTGAGGAAGAGGATGAGACCCTGGTACACTACCTCTGTCATTGTCCTGCGTTTGGGCATATTAGGCGCGAAAATTTTACAGTGGATAATATGCCGAACTTGGAATACCTGGGGAACTCGAACTGGAGATCCATAAGGCGTTACATTGAGGGGACTGGTTTCTTGGACTAGTCCATTATTTATGGAAAATTATGTTTATGGTTTTTTGTTTGGGAATTCCGTTTTCCACATGGAGCGCACAACATGCCAACTGGGCATAGGTGTATACCTGTCATGGGTTTGGGCTTTTATACCCCTCCTTTTCAACCTAACCTAACCTAACCTAGGTAAATTCCTAAATTCCCATTTTTAATAGAGCATAATTTCAGGAGAACATAAGCATAACTTGTTAGCATGCCATCTAGTAGTTGCTAGTAGAGTCATCTATCTTATCATCTTTATCTTATATTTATCTACAGTACAATAAATGGCACAGTGTAAGATGAATAAATGCTAATATATATGACTAATATATTTTTATAATTTAAGGAAAAAAGTGTGCGTGGCACATCTATTTTCCGTTATAACGAAGACTTTTACCAAAAAACCATGTTTGCAAAATTTCAGAATCGTACATATAGTTTTTTCAGTTTTATTACGTTTTAAATTTGAAATATACACTGTGAGGTATAAATTTTCGTACATTTTTATCTATAACTCTTTTCCTAATTCATAGATTTAAGCGATTTTCAGGGAATTGTCTTTACCCAGGAAATATATATTCGAAGTTTCAAGAGCCTACGTTAATGCGTTTGGACACAATTCCATTTTATTCGATGTTCGAAGGACACGGTTTTTTCGACCTACTCTTGCTTTTCGAGCTATAACTCTCTTCCTAATATTCCGATTTAGCCCATTTTCAATACCAAACAAACCTTGTCTATAGGAAAGATTCTGGCAAAATTTGAGCCACCTAGCTTTTTCGGTGCGACCTCTATCGTGCTTTCAACAGACGGACAGACAGACGGACGGACATAGCTAGATCGTCATAAAATTAAACCCCGATTCAGAATATATATACTTTATGGGGTCTAAAATGTATATTTCGATGTGTTACAAACGGAATGACAAAATGAATATACCCCCACCATTTTTTTGGTGGCGGGTATAAAAATTACTTGTTGTTTGATATTATTTAAATATCATTGTTTCATAGTTTTAATTGTATAAATGGAAAATATAAAAATAAAGTTTAGTTTTTGAAACCCAATTTAGAATTCAGAAGTGGGGTCAGACAAATAATTAAAATTTAAATGGAGCTACGCCCAAGTCTTTAAAAGGTGATTGTAGATTAATTGCATCAAGAACATCGTCAGTTAATACTCATACGATTCTGTAAAAAAAGCTCTGAGTAATAGTGAATTAAGCTCTTGCGATGTAGGAATTTTTTTTCTCCTGAAATTACAGATTTAATTTCCGATATTTCTTTATTTACATCCTCAACCTCCGATGTAAGCACCGTTGTATTTACTGCTGTAACTTCCGCTTTAACCTCAGCTTTAATCACCGATATTTTTAAAACTGCTACTTCTGTTAATATTCCATGTGTATTCAACTCCAACACAACTTCCGTAAGATTATCTTATATATACTTCAGTAATAGTGAACCAAGTTCTTGCGATATGGGAATTGTTTCTCAAGAAATTACAGATTTAACATCCAATATTTAATTTTTATAGTAAATTTTCCAAAAATTTTTTTTTTATAATAAATTTTCCAAAAATTTCCTTTTTATAGTAAATTGTTTAAAAACAATTTTTTATAGAACCTTTTTCAAAACTTTAATTTTTATAGTAACTTTTTCAAAATTTTCCTTTTAATAGTAAATTTTTAAGAAATTTCCTTTTTATAGTAAATTTTGAAAAATTTTCCTTTTAAAGTAAATTTTCAAAAATTTCCTTTTTAAAGTAAATTTTGAAAAATATCCTTTTTAATAGTAAATTTTGAAAAATTTCCTTTTTAATAGTAAATTTTGAAAAATTTCCTTTTTAAAGTAAATATTGAAAAATTTCCTTTTTAAAGTAAATTTTGAAAAATTTCCTTTTTAAAGTAAATTTTCAAAGATTTCCTTTTCATAGTAAATTGTTCAAAAACAATTTTTTATAGAACCTTTTTCAAAACTTTAATTTTTATAGTAACTTCTTCAAAATTTTCCTTTTAATAGTAAATTTTTGAGAAATTCCTTTTTTATAGTAACTTTTTCAAAATTTTCCTTTTAATAGTAAATTTTTAAGAAATTTCCTTTTTATAGTAAATTTTGAAAAATTTTCCTTTTAAAATAAATTTTCAAAAATTTCCTTTTTAAAGTAAATTTTCAAAAATTTCCTTTTTATAGTATACTAGAAAAGCCCGACGCGCGTTGCTACGCCCCTTCATGAATTTTAATCGCATTCTAAATTTTAATCAAATATCAAGTGCAAGGCTAAAAACTATAACTTTTTCTTTATGAGCGTGGAACTGCCCACTTTCTAATTACGAAACTGTATAGTCATGACAGCTCAATAAGTCTACAAAGTTTCAGAAAAGTCGGTCCAGTGAAAGTACCTCAAAATGATACCTTTTTTTAATGGGTGTGGCACTTCCCACTTTTTTAATCACGAAATTATAGTCATTACAGCTCAATATGTGCGCAAAGTTTCAGAAAAATCGGTCCAGTGCAAGTACTTCAAAATTAAAATTTTTTTTAGCGGCGTGGCCACGCCCACTTTTTTTATTACGAAATTATTACGTCATGACAGCTTAATATGTGTGCAAAGTTTCAGAAAAATCGGTCCAGTGCAAGTACCTCAAAATTAAAACTTTTTTAGGGGCGTCGCCACGCCCACTTTTCTTATCACGAAATTATTTAGTCATGACAGCTCGATATGTGTGCAAGGTTTCAGAAAAATCGGTCAAGTGCAAGTAGCTAAAACTGATAACTAATTTTTTAAGGGCGTGGCCCCGCCCACTTTTTTCACCCATAAACACTCCCTGGTATGTGTACACCAACTTACCAAAGTTTAAGCTCGATCGGTTTTACAGTTTCAGAGTCTATAGCAAACACACACACACAGAGTTTCACTTTTATATATATAGATTTCCAGAAATTTCCTTTTTATAGTAAACTAGCCAATCCCGGCGCGCGTTGCTACGCCCCTTCATGAATTTTAATCGCATTGTAAATTTTAATCGAATATCAAGTGCAAGGCTAAAAACTATAACTTTTTCTTTATGAGCGTGGCACTGCCCACTTTTCTAATTACGAAACTGTATAGTCATGACAGCTCAATAAGTGTGCAAAGTTTCAGAAAAATCGGTCCAGTGTAAGTACCTCAAAATGATACCTTTTTTTATGGGCGCGGCACTGCCCACTTTTCTAAATACGAAACTGTATTGTCATGACAACTCAATATGTGTGCAAAGTTTCAAAAAAATCGGTCCAGTGCAAGTACCTCAAAATGATACGTTTTTTTTAATGGGCGTGGCACTGCCTACTTTTCTAATGACGAAAGTGTAAAGTCATGACAGCTCAGTATGTTTGCAAAGTATCAGAAATTTCGGTCCAGTGCAAGTAGCTAAAACTGATAACTAATTTTTTATGGGCGTGGCTCCGCCCACTTTTTCAATCACGAAATTATAAAGTCATGACAGCTCAATATGTGTGCAAAGTTTCAGAAAAATCGGTCCAGGGCAAGTACCTCAAAATTAAAACTTTTTTAGGGGCGTGGCCCCGCCCACTTTTCTTATCACGAAATTATTTAGTCATGACAGCTCGATATGTGTGCAAAGTTTCAGAAAAATCGGTCAAGTGCAAGTAGCTAAAACTGATAACTAATTTTTTATGGGCGTGGCCCCGCCCACTATTTTTCATCCATTAACACTCCCCGGTATGTGTACAACAACTTACCAAAGTTTGAGCCCGATCGGTTTTACAGTTTCAGAGTCTATAGCTCACACACACACACACACACACAGAGTTTCACTTTTATATATATAGATTTTTCGAAAATTTCCTTTTTATAGTGACTTTTTGAAAAATTTCCTTTTTGTAGTAACTTTTTCAAAAATTTTATTTTTATAGTGACTTTTTCACAAATTTCCTTTTTGTAGTATAATTTTTTAAAAATTTCATTTTAATAGTAAATTTCTTTTTTATAGTCAGTTTATAAAAAAAATTCTTTTAATAAATTATTTTTCAATGACAAATAATGCATATGTATGTATGTATATGGATATGGAAAATTTCTTAAATCTAATTTTTGTTTTATCATATTTTGTATTTTAGTTCTTATATCTCTTTTCCAGTCACCTGTTGTTACACCTTATACATGTTTATACGTAGATGTGAAGAACAATTTTATAAAATGTTGTTTGCCAAACAAATAATTGAAAATATCGATAGAAAAGCAAATAAAAAACAAGACAAAACCATTTTTTATTTGTGGCTTAGCAGTAAAATAAAATCTTTTCTAATCATGTGCCTGACAAATATTGAAACAATATTAAAGTACAAGGTGTCGTGTCATTATGTCATTTAGTTTATCGCTGACCATTACATTTCATACCTTAAAAATAAAATCGTAATATTTACTTAAATTATATCACAAATAAAAAAATGTTTGTTTTTAGTTACACCACATACAGATTTTTAATCTTTATACTCATTGATAAAAGTTGTTTAAACAGTATTTGTGACCAAGAGATAATCTTGTGTTTACGTTATCCTTTCGTTTTACAAACATAGTTTTTTCTTTGTGAATGTTGATAAATTTGTTTGAGATTTTTTAAGCAAATAGTATTATAAAATTGTTTAGACTAGTTTTTATCTATACCAATTGATAGTTTTGTTATCAGTGTTATATATTTACGTTTATTTAAGTTAAAGAGTTTCTTATAAATATAGTAGTTTTTTATAATGTGGGAATTTTAGTTGTTTTTATATTACTAAATTTTTAATGATTTTATGATATTTATTTTTTTTAAGTAAATATTTCAGAACAAGTGTTTTTAGTATATTTTTGATAGAAATATTATACTATGTTCACACAGGCGCCTTAATTGTCAATTTATAATATTATCGCAATTAAAGGCCTTATTGAGCTCAATTTACCATATTAAAAATTATTTTTAAATTAAGCAATATATACTTAATTGTTTCACTTATTGTCTAAAACTCGAAATACAACTCTTGAGAAGTATGTTCAGTGAGAAGAAAATTCTATAGGTGGCATTTCTAATGTCAAACAAATAAACATACAAAAAATAAAAATTAAGAAAATGAAAAATTTTTGAAGAAAATTTTAAAAAAATGTTTGAATAAATTCAAATACATACATATAAGTATATGTATATATAAATTTAATTGTAAATGTATTTTATTAACAGGAAAAACACTAAAGAGAAGGCATTTATTAATTTGGTACAAGTAAATCGTATTTTACAGCTATCAAATGCTAATTGAGTAAGATAAATTGAGTATGTCTGAACACTTATTTTAATTGCTCAATCAACACTAAATTGAAACAATTAAAAATATGTCTGAACAGGGTATTAAGTTGTAAAGAAATTTTTTTAAAACAATTCGTAAAATCGAAAACCATATATATGATTTGGAAATATTTTTTAAAATGCAAAACTAGGAATCTCTTTGTGTGTAACATATAGAATTACCCGAATTCAACAGTATATGTTAAAAAGAAAACAATACTGCCAGACTTGTGAGTTCACCGAAACAACCAACTACTTAAAAATATTTTAATTCGAAATCATATTTTTAATAAAGTTCTTCTAAAAACATAGTTCCCTCTTTTAGCAATGTTACTACATATAAACATCTTTAAATAGCACAATTAATTGGTCTTTAAGTATCCTTAAATATTCTTCTTGATAAGTTGTACACTTTCACTAAAGATGAACTCTATGTACACAAGAGTGATTGCTGATATAAATTCATATAAGTATTGTCTCCACTGCAATCAGTTTCTCAATTTAACTTTAAAATTTTTAAAACAAAATTGATCTCGCTTTAATGAAAGGCAGCCAATTGAGCACAATGGGGGTATGGCAATCTAATAAAATTTTAAACGCTTTTTTTGAGAAAGTTCTTCATAAAAATTTCACTGCTCTAAAGGAACATACAAAAATTAAAATTTTTAACACTCCATTAAGAAGACAATAAAAAAATTAAAAAGCACAAACAAATTCAGCTCATTAAAAATTTTTAAAATTAATGTCCCAAGGATATTTGCGACTTCATAAATTAAGCAGAATCTTAACCACCCTACATACACATGAATAATAGGTTGGAAATATATACTAAAATATGAACATATCTTGCATAGAGAGATTTTTGAAAAAACTTATGTTCTAGTCAAAAAAGTGTAGCAAATAACAGTTGTCAGTCCTATTATAAATAATACTAGTTGTTTGAAGTATAGTATGAAACCAAACCGTTAACTATTTCGCAACCTTTTGATTATACTGATTCTGGCCTCTTACATTATATCTAAGACAAACTATATGTACTAGTATTCGCCTTGTGGTCAAAATTTTCTTTTAAGGGTCAAAAATGGTAGAACATATTAGATATTTGTACTAAAAAATGTACAGCTTTATCAAGTTTTCCATTCCTGCATCAAATTTATAACTATTATTTTTTAGATTACTCAACTTTCTCACTCACTAACACTACTAATAGTTTAGTTTTAAAACTCTGCTTTAATTGCGCGGATTTTTGTTTTTTTCATTCTCAGTCTATGACAAATATTAGCAAAAAGGTACTTTCTACCAATTTATAAAATTTCAGTTTTAAAATAAAGGATAAATTTTATTTGTTTACAAAAATAGTTTGTACACAGGATTGCTTTTTGTCTATTCTTGTAAATTTGTTTCATATAACTTCAAATACGAAAGATAATAACAAACAAAGAAAAAGGGTTGCTGTTGGGAAATTCCTATCTCACTCGTTGCGGTAAGAGAATTTGGAAAAAAAGGGAAACAAATTAGTTTCCGAATTCGATTGACTTAAGATCTTGAAAGTTAAATAGATGATATTACATCCAACATGTAATAATCAATCAAAGAGTGCTGATGATGAAATCGTAGCTATTTTCAAGAATGTATTACACTCGACTGGTGTCGGAAAAACATAATTTTTCTGATTATTTCTTAATTACCACAATTAAAAAAAAATTCCTTGTAATAATACGAATGTTAAAATGAACTCGTATCTGAATGAAAATTTAAATATTAGTTTTTAACTTTTTAAATGTATCCCTTTTCTTCACTCTTAAAACGCTTTCATTTGTGCAAACATCCACTTCGTTTGTTAGCTTATGCTTGATGACATTAAACAAAGGCAGAGCTCTTTTTTAAGTTCGATAGAAATTTTGAAACAGTTAACTGTCAAACAAATTGTCATTCTGCGTTTACATATTAACATTTATAATCAGTATAGTTCGACAAATCATCGTGTGTAGATTGAGGGTTGACCAACGCTACCAAATTATTCTAATTTACTTTGAAAATCAGTCCTCGATTATTTTTGGTTTAGAAAATATGGATAACATTGATCCGGGTGAGATAATTTTTATAGGATGGTGCTACTATTTGTATAAAAATTGGCGATAAATAGATTTTGAGAAATAAACTTATGTGTTGGCCTCCAAGGTCGTGCAATTTGATACCTCTCGACTATTTTCTTCCATGGCCACATGAAGTTGATGATTTTTGCTGATAAACCAGCAACAAGTGACTACTTGGAGACCAGCAATCTTTATTTTTGTTCCTAATGTGGTTAGTAAAGCTCTAAGAAGGGGGTCAAAACTTAGACTTCCAGAATGTTCTGGTAAATGCGATGTCTACAATCCTGAAATCATTTTTATCTGTTGGTGCAATATATTGACCCTTCAGAGAAAAATTTTTTTGTTATTTTTTATAATTTAATAGCCTAGAAAAATACAATGTAAATAGTATTTAACCAGTTTACCGAATAGTGAAATCCCAGAAAAGGCTGCCAAAAAAAATTTTACTCCCTTAATTTGCCCCTAAAAACCTTTAATCTAATGGGAAACCTCTTAAGCTGAAAACGTTAATATGTTAAGTCGATTATTAAAAATTTTAAATATTTATTTACTGTATTCACAATCTGTTCTAATATCTCGTATTATCACAATGTTCTAATAATAATAATAATGTTCACAATAGTAAAAAAATTTGTTGTTGCTTGTTAAGTAAAACCTGTCCAAAAATAATACTACTGTGTATGGTGTTTATTAAGATACCTGCAGCGATCGTCTAAGAATCTGCTAAGCCGAGCCGTCTGTGATATTTGTAAGCCGCCCGTCCGATATCCTTAAAATTGATGCGATATCAATGCACATATCTGCACATGAGGTAATAAAAGATTTTAAATCACAACATTTAAATACTAATCCGATTCAAGCACTGATTAATCCTAACTGATCAAATATCACTTTTCTTATCTTCTTCCTATTTTTTTTTATTATTTTTTTGAATTCAAAAATTTTATTTTCTAAAATATTTGTTCTTGTACTTTCACTTTATTGGGAATAAAACTATTATTTATGAATTTTCATGCAACAAGATTTATTTTATTTCTAATACACGCATCTCTAAGATCAAGTACAAAAACAGGTAATTTGTTGCTTTTTATTTTTTATAATATTTTTTTTTGTTCAAAAATTTTGTTATTTTTTTATCTATTTATTTATAAAAGTCTGTAGATTATAAATCCTTACAGACCTGCAATAATACATTAAAAAAAATTATTTTAACATTTACAGAAAAATAAAAGGAATTATAAAGATCATTATAGATTTTCGGTATTCTCCTTAGTTTAAAAACATCTAAGATAAAGAAAAAAAATTATTTTTTGATTTGATCCACAATAACTCCAAAACCGATGGCTTAATCAGAAAATTATATTTTAATACTTATAGCTGGCGTTGTTCAAAGTTTTTTGAAGGAATGCTTTACAAGTCGAGTACGTCGTTCCAAAGTTACGATAAGATGTATGATGCAGCCTCTTCAGAAATCCCCAATTTTCCAAAAACAAAAAAAAAATCCAATGGAATTTAAAGTAATTATACTTTTAGGCAATTAAGTGACTATAATGGATCAAAAAAAAAAAAAATTATTTTAGGAATTTTTGCTTGTAGAATAATGAAATCGGTTAAGTAGATAATATTGATGTATGAGCGCTGAACACGATAGCATCTGTTTTTTTTTTACGTTAACAAAGTCAGATTTTGCAGCTCCTATTTAAATTCTTTGTTACCTTTGGCAATATTTGGTTCAGAGGCTCAATTCTTTGTTCAGCGGTTCAGTTACCGATAAAGAATTTTGGAAAATAAGTGTCAAACAAAAGTTCAAATAATCGATTAAATATTGGTCACAGATGCACCATATAATTTTAAGTTTTAGTCATTTCATGATGTTACAAATTGTGTGAAGGGTATAAAAGATTCACCATAGCCGAATATATCGCTCTTACTTGTTATATTTTTAAAAAACGTGATATATGTATATAAGAATTACAACAGTGTATTTTTTCAAAAACCGCTTCAGCATCAGCTTCTTAAGATTTTGCTGTTGTAGTCATGTAGTCGAGTGCCTAATGTCGCTTATGTGTTTGATACAATAGATTATAAAACGGTAGACCATCGGACAGTAAAAATTTAATCTGGTTACCGTATTCGAAATTATCTATTGGAAAAAATTTTTTTGGTGTTGCGAACACCAAAATGCAAAAAAAAACTTTTTATGAGATTATTTTTATTAAAAAATTTCGAAAAAAAAATTAATATGATTTTCATAGTACAAGCGAAACGATAAATTTTACATGCTTATCCTTTTTTATAAATGATCAGACTGATTGCATTCGTTTATTTTCTATATATATTTTCTACAAATCATAAAACATTTTTATGACTTTTTTGTGAACAACAAGTTAAAATTGTATTTTTTTTTTTAAATAAACCTAAAAACAATTTAATGAGTATTGTCAAAATTCAAACCAAAATTTTTCAAAACTCCTAAATAAATATCACACACAAGTTGCCATCAGAAAACAGGGTCATTGGTGAACAAAAGTAAGCAAAAAAAAAAAATAAAAAAAAAACAAACACCAAAGTACTAAAAAACAAAATAGTGTTGTTGTCGGTTTTAATACACCCTCCAGAAACAGACATCACACAGATGAAACAAACCACATGTAATAAGATTTGTTTTATTACAAGTATATTTTTAACACACTTATTCCTTTTACTTCCTTTTATTTTTATTTATTTTTAACTTTAATATGAAGAAAACACACCAAAATCATGTTTCTGTTTAAAGCTTACATAAATCGCCAAAAACAAAACCCTTAAAAATCAGCAATAAAATTTTTTAAAGGACAGCTTAAGTGCAGAGAAAAAAATCTCTTAACTAAATGACTGGCAGCGCATACATGAAGAAATACATATAAAAATACTAACAATAAATTCTGGGTGATTTTAGGTGGTTTCCTTAAGCTTCAAGCAAAATACGAGGTATGAAAGAGAAGTGCAATTCACAACATGTAATAAAAATATTTATACAATTCAAAAACCCCCAATTGAATTTTGTATCTATATTAAAAACAGTCAAGCAAATAAAAACACATAAATGGGAAATTTTAATTTTGCAAAAATTTCAAAATATTTTCAAATATTAAAAAAAAAAAAAACTAAAAAAAATGAGATTAAAATTAATAAAATAATATTTTTTATTTTTATTTTAGAATAAAAATTACTACAAAAGTTTTTATTTGATTTTGAAATAAAAAAAAGATATTTTCTGTCCATGTCCTTCATACGTGCAATATTTTAAAAACATAAAATTAAAATTTATTGTGTAAAAAAATATTTTAATAGATTTTACCAACAACAAGTACACAAAGCTGTAAACTAACAGTACCAAGAGCCCATTACAAGGTGCATGTTAGTTGAACCATTGTTTGGAAGAATTACATGCTAGCAAATAATCATGTCCTTTTTGGACAACTCTCGTGCTTTAAAAAGCCTAAATAAATAAAAATGTAATTTTAAAATTATAGTTTTGTAGCTTAAAAACGGCATAAAAATCGTAAGAAAAAGCCTGTAATGAATTAACAACACTTGTTGTTAAAATTTAAATCGGTTTTTGTGATTTTTTTTCTTTAAACTTTTATGATTCTAAAGAGAAAATATTTTTGTTTATTTATTTTGCAAAATTAAGGTTATCTTTTTTTTAAATTTTTTTTTCAGGAATTACAATCACTCTTACTGGCAGATGACAACAAAATTGTTTAAAATGTTCAAAATCAATTTTGGTTAACATATGTCGGTAGTTTATCATATTAACATGTTCAAATTTATAATAATTTCTAAAGACATTCTTCTGTTAAAACCTATATTTAAACTTTATGCGAAGCGAATGTTGAAGAGCGAGCAAGAGAGAAAAGGAGAGATCGATCGAGCTTCTGTTATTAATTTTTGAATATGAGATTGACTTTTTACCGCAAAAATTAATCGTTTTTGACAATGAAAATCCAGAGGCAACAATGTTGTGTATAAACTGTTGGTTAACGTTTTTAGTGATCAAAATGTGTATGTGAGTTTGTTGCTTTTGATAATTAATTAAAATTGGAATTTGGGTTTTAAGGACTTTTGTCAGCAGGGCTGGATAAGAAAGAGGGGTTGTTAAATTATACAGTTTTGAAAATATCGTTAATTTTTTCGATTTTAAAATGTTATACAATTCTTTACCAATCAAGGTTTGAAAATTCTTTTGAAATATCGAAACCTCATTAAGATTAAGGAACTGGAGTACAACATTTTCTTTTGCTTTTTTACTTTCGCAGTATCGGGACATGATGATATGTGACGCGGCATGACGAAAGGGACGTTATCTTGGCAGAGGTGAAAATCGAGTTTTTGAAATCAGTGGATAAAAGGCAAAATTTTGAACAAAATGACACCAAAATCATGCAAAAATCTCAAAAACCGACGAAGTTACAGCATTTTGAAATTTTTATTTCAAAAAAGATAGTTGCGAGATAATTGAGGTCAAATTTTTACTTTGTTTTTGCTCATTAAACAAAAGATGTGATGTTAATACACGACGAGATATGTAGGTATCGTTAGGTGTCAAAACCCAAAACATGAAATAAAGACTTTAATTCACGTTTTGGCCTGTAGTGAAAATTTTACTCTGCCAAGATAAGGTCCCTTTCGTCATGTCGCGTCACATATAAGAAATAGTTTTTGTTTTTTAGAACTAAGTATCTGAGGTACCTTGACTCCAGAAGTCATATTTATTAAATTTGGGTGTAGACGATAAGAATTTACAAAGTTTGATGAACTTTCAGCGTGAAGATGCTAAAAAAAATTACTGCCCGGCTGACGCACAGAACACAAAGTTGCCAGAGATGAAACTATTGGTATTTTATCTTTAATAAAAGCAGCGTGAGGTGATTAGATACCTGCGATTTTCTTTTAACTTTTGGCTAACATTCCCTCATTTTAGAAATTGTTTTATTCTCAGTTATTAAGCTTTTTTTATTAATATTGAATATTGTCTTCATATTGTTCTAACTTATGTAGCTGAAGGTAAAACATGTATCCACCACTTAAGTTGTTAAAAAAGTAATAATAACAATACAATACACACAAAAAAAAAAAAAAATAGGTAAACTTTTTAAACAATTTATTAAAACCAGTAGGCATCTCTACAAGACATGATGTAGAAACTGTAGAAAAAGAACACAAGCTGAAGAAAGAATTAAAAGCAAATATTATGTACTAAAATCAATGTTTCCATTACTGTTAACAACATGATTAACAACCCACACCGGTCAACAAAAAACGATAACAGACAATGACCACCTGAAGATAATAATAAAAACAGTTTAAACAAGTAAGAGCGCTATATTCGGCCGTGCCGCATATTTTATACCCTTCACAACGTGTAGTCATGCAATAACAGTAGTTTGTATCACCATTCATCCCATATGATATACGTAAATACATATAAAAAACATACATATATAAAAACAACTCATTTTAAAATTATAACTTTACGTATGTATGATAACAGAAAAAATAAAAAAAAAAATAAAAAAATAAATTTAAAAAAAAATTAAAAAAAAAAATTAAAAAAAAAATTTTTTTTTTTAAATAATTAAAATATACATATATAATAAATATAAAACAAAAAAAAAATTAAAAAAAAATTTAAAAAAAAATTTATAAAAAAAATAAAAATATAAATAAGATATTAAATAAAAAATAAAAAAAAAAATAAAAAAAAATAAAAAAAAATTAAAAAAAATATTACAAAAAATATATAAAAAAAAACTTTTTTTGGCTCAGCTGGGATTTTATGCCACGTTTTCTCTAACCAGTATACAAGTTTGTATGTAAATATGTATGTTGTTGTTGTTTTTGTAAAAAAAATTGAGCTTTTCGTGGGTTTTTACTCATATCTCAGTTGCTTATGTACCGATGTTTCTGATTTTCAATACCGATCTACTCCCGAATATTTCTGATATTTTAATACCTCACTCGGGTCCAAGCGATGTCGGGGGGCTTCATAAAGTTGATTTCAACATACACACGGACAGACGGACAGACTGACAGAGATAATCGACTCCCCTATTCATAAGCTTTCAGAAAATATATACTTTATGGGGTCGGAAATGAAAATTGTAGAAATTTCACACGGAATGACAAACCTACATATATATACCCTTTTTATACCCTTCACCTGTGGTGCACAAGGGTATATATAGCTTTGTCATTCCGTTTGTAATTTCTACAATTTTCATTTCCGACCCCATAAAGTATATATTTTCTGAAAGCTTATGAATAGAGGAGTCGATTAAGCCCTGACCGTCTGTCCGTCTATCCGTCTGTCCGTCTGTCCGTCTGCCCGTCTGTCCGTGTGTTGGTTGAAATCAACTTTTAGAAGCAACTATATGTTCCTCAGATCTCTATATGGTATCAATCTCTTGGAAATATTCAGGAATGAATCGCTATTGCAATTCAGCACAATCGCCCAATAACTTTCTCAGAAAGTTATTGGGCGAAAAAATTTTTTAAAAAAATTAAAAAAAAAAATATTAAAAAAAAATAATAACAAAATATAAATAATATATTATATAAAATAAAATTTTTTTTGGCTCAGCTGGGATTCGATGCCACATTTATTCTAACGTGTACATATGTACGTATTTGATATGAGATGAATGGTGATACAAACAATTGTTATTGCATGACTACACGTTGTGAAGGGTATATAAGATTCGGCACGGCCGAATATAGCACTGTTACTTGTTCAATGTGTGAAGGGTATAAAAATGTAATATAAGAATTTTAGAACGAAGGCATAAAATCAATTAAATCATTAATGGCCTAAATAATGTAAAAAACAGGACATAACACTGACACGTATTTGTTTTTTTACTAAATTTTAAACATTGATTCAGAAGAAAGTAAATAAAGAAGAAGAAACAAAAAATAGTAAAAACTAATGAACGAACAACACTTGAAACAATTGGTTAATTTGTCGCCTATAACTACAGGATACTTAAATGTAACAAAAACATAAATACAAACATGTACACACCCGCGTGTCTGTAGTAGTTTTAAATGCACTGGCTTATCGTTGTTTCATAAAACCATAAACTGCGAGTTGTGTACTTATGTGTGTGTGAGAGAGTTTGTGTTGCCTGCCTCTAGCCAAGTAATTGTCAACACAGTGGTTGTGGCGACAATGTGCAAATTTTCTAACCTGCATAAATTAAAAGATAAGATAATAACTAGATTTAGACTTTATTTTGGTCTATAATGTTGTCAAAGCAACAACAACAACACTATCACAAAAACCAAAACTAATATAGCAACAATTACAATATACAGGACTGTCTGATCGTCCAAATGATCATAAGGAAATTAATTGAAGAAAAACTTGTTCCGTAGGAGACCACTTAATTGCCTTGTTACATGAAGATATTAGTGTACGATTTGTTCAGGTTTCTGTTTGTACGTATGTATGTATGTCGTGTATGTCAATTGTTTGGAGAACTAGTCTAGATAATTTATGGCCACAAACAGAGTTGTTGTCTCTAACAGACCACACAAATTTTAGATTAGAGTTAGACTGTGCCAGTAAAAGCAATTAGATAAAATAAGATCTGCACGCCAATAATTAGGAATTCCCTATAATTGATAAAAGTAGGAAGAATTCCCAATTTTTAAAAAAAAGTGTAAAATTTGTTGTATGTTTTATTTGCAATGGCAGAGGATATTATGATAAATTTTTCAAGTGAAATTCCCTTATCAATTGCTTTTAGTGTTTTCTATAGAATTGTTGCATTTGTAACTTCAATATAATGCTTTAGGGTCTCACTACAAGAATAGTCATCATGAATGTAAAATTTTTTTAAATTAATTTTTGTTGTTGTTGTAAATTTAAAAAAATTCGTATACACAAATTTCGATATATGATTAATACACGATTTTTGTTATTGGGTTTATAATTTCAAAATGGAATAATTTTTCAAAGTTTAGCGTATCCTAGGGAAAGCATTTTGTGTCGATCGAAAAAAATAGTAGTCGGATAGGGCAAGGTCTGGGCCATACGCAGGGTGAAGTAAAACTTTCTAACCACTTCTTTTTGGATGCAATATTATGGTTTCGTGCCTGTACTAATATTTTGTGCGTTTTTTTTTGGCAATTATCGCATAAAACGAATCAGTTGCGTTTGTTGCAAGTTTTCTGTGATGTTCTGGCCAGCCAAGACTCTTTTGAGCATTACCTTAGCGCTATGGAGTTCTAATTTGGTATCGATTGAGCTTACTTAGTTTAATAGATCAAATGAATTTGAATTCTCTAGTCACTGCAAGAAAGGAAAAACCGAAAGTGGAATTGAAGTTGAATATCATGGGTCTAAAAGTAAAAAACAAAAATTCAAGAACTTTATTTATTCTAATATAACGTCACATGTTTAGAAACAGTGATCAAAATCGGAACTTGTAACTTTGAAGACTTCATTTATGTGGGTGCCAGTTGTAACACACTAACATTATATCAGCTTCGAAAATAAGAAAATAATAACTCTTGCCAACAGATGTTATTTTTGGACTTAGTAGGTGATAGATAAATACAGCCCTCGCTTATTATACCCGTTATACTACCACGTGAGTTTTTAACCTGTTTTTCTTAAATTAAAACAAAAAAACAAACGAAGAAAATTTGCAAAAGTGTATGAAATATTTATTTGGGACGTTGAAATGATGCCTGCCATTTACTTTCCAAAAATTATTTCATAGCCGCTATAATATTGTCTTTCAGGGCTGCGGTTGTGACAGGTTTTCACGTATCCGTGCAGTTTAGCGGGGTGAATTCGTATGATCTTGAAGGTTAATGAACTGCTTCAAAGCATAAATCAAAGAGGTCGTGTCGTTTGATATGTGGCACCACAGTGGTGAATCCAAATGTCAACCAAGTCTAATTCCTTAATCTTGAACAAAGAAAAATACCAATCATCTAATGGTACATTGCTGCGTTCACTGAAAAATGGTCTAATGACGTTCTCGAACCCAAACCGCACCACGCAGTGCATCTTCCAGAATTCAACTGCCTCTGGCGGTTTTTCTGTTTGCTGAATTGAATTGCCTCTTTCGTGTATCGATTATGATGACCCGAAAATTGATAGCAAAAAATTCAAAAATTCAACCGCTGTTTGTTTTAATGATTTTTTTTGGTATTGCCGCATATTATAAAACTTTTTTAAATAATAAATTTGCATTGCATAAGCTTTATGTACCACAATTGATGGGAGTATGCAAAATATCAAAATATTTAGCTGACCTTCTTCTTTGCTCAAGGCTGAAAACGGCGCTTGATTACAACTGCCATATAAACTAATTATTAATACGAAACACTGGTAAGATTTCAATTGAAATTCTTATGATTTTGTTTACCAGCAGCTTTAGTTTGTTCTATCGTCAAAGCTAGATCTCTATCGCCAAATTTCTAAAATATCTTTTAAGAGACTTATACAGCCTGTATGCTAATAACTGTTCGAAATATATTTTTTAGCTTTAGCTAGCTATAGAATAAGGCTGCAGTATAATTTAGCACCTTTGATACAAAAAAAAAAAAATTAAACCCTATTCCCCTTTGACACTTTAATTAACAAATAGACAAGAAATGGCTCAATTTATAAAAAAAGTAAATCAAAAAAGTCAACTACCATAAAAATGTTACATCCACATCAACTACAACATCTCTTTTAAGCACTAATTTAGAGATGCAATAGGTAGTTGATATGATTAGTAATTTTTCTATAGAGAAAATAGATAAAATATCTCCAGAAATACAACACGATATAATAACATCATTTGATAAGGGTCGTTAATTATGAATACGCACTGAACATCAACAAATATTGCAAATACCAAATGACGCATGATCTCGTAGCTAACTAAACATACAAATACCAAACCAACCCCCTCTAAAGTGACATAGAAAATTCGTAACTCATGCAAAAAACAATATAAAACCAATACAAATAGCCATAAGGCTTTTGTGTATGTACGTGCCCTTTAAACGCAACACATATAAACACATGTCGTCTATGTTGCACATAATTACTTATGAGTATGTCAAATATATCATCCATCTAAAGAAATTCCATTGTTTAGAATTAATAAATAAAAAAGGCCATATAAACCGACAATACTATGATGATTGAGTTGAAACTAGTAGATGGATGGAACATTGATAAATGACACTCAACTAAATAACTACCACACTTCGTGACTACCGAAAGATTCGCTTTGTAAAGGGGTGTTTTTAGGGGTAACGTTCTTAAAACAAATGAAATTTTGTTTATTGTTTTACATTAATGAATTTATATTTTTTTTTAGTATTTGTTTTTAAATTTTCCTTTACAACTTGTACGCATGCGTAACATTATGTAGAATCACAAATTGCATGCCACTTCTGTTGTTTTAAAATTCCATCGCCTGCCAAATGTAACATCTGGCGTGTGCCACTTGAAATAAAGTGGGGTCATTGTAGCTAAGTAAAGGTGTTGAAAATTAAAGGATTTTGTAACTTGTAATATATTTAGTAAAAACGTTTTTAAGTAGCAGTTTTGGAATACTATTTAGCTTTAAATTGATAATGCACTTTAATACATGATCTATTATTATCGATTTTTTTTTTCAATTTAACATTAAATAAAGAAATAACTTAAAGAGTGTTTAAAATATTTTTTTGTAATTGTCATGTTTTAGAAATGTTCGATTTTCTAGTTTTCATTTGCATTTCAAGTAAAGGCGCTTATTAGATTTATCTGCAATCAGCTTAGCAGAATCTTACATAAAATTATATACATTAAGGGTATTTTATACAACATTATAGTTTAAAAATAACTAATTCAAATTTGCTGTAAAACTTCTTACTTATATTATGACCAAGGTTGCCAGAGTAAAAAGGCTTACTGCACTGTTTAAAAAAAAACTAATCCCGAGCTCTTTTTCTGTGTTGCAAGTTTCAGATATATTTGGCCAAAGCGTTTTACCAGTAGCTAGAGTTCTGGCGTTAAATGTGTTAATATTTTGGCTTTTAAGGGTCTTGTGGAATACATCTTCTTTCTCTGGTTCTGGTACATTTTCCCCTTGCTTTCATTATTTGTCTAGGAATAATTTCTGCATCACCTATTGATCTACTATTTTATTAATAACTAGCTGACCCGGTCAGTGTTGCTGTCCCTAAGCAATCATTAGTGTTGTATTACCACACGATTTAAATTGAGCTTTTAACGAAATTTACGGCCATCCATGGAATACCTATCATAAAGTTTTTTTACAGAATAACTTACATATGGTGTAGGTATGGGCTCAATTTAAAAACAAACGCATGTATTTAAGGCAAATTGGAAATTGATATATTTATTACATCATCTATATAAATTTTTTGGCGTGCCAACTCGAGAGCAATCCACATACAACTGGCCTTGTGAAAAACATGAATTGGCTTTGTGCTTTGTTGATGTTAATAGAAAAGGCAAGACGCAAAGGGAATTGGAGCCGCTTGAATTGGAATGCTATATCGTTGGAAAATATCAGAATTCGTGGATTAAGTACGTCTTTGAATCTCCCACCGATGATTGTTGCCTCGATTAAATTTGGTGAACAGTTTTTAATGGTCAATCTGGTTCCGTTGCATAACTTCGGTGCATTTAAATGCGAATAAGAATTACCGGTGATCCAACCTTTACTGTTAGTACATGCGATGGCATTCCGGATGGTTGCAATGAATTCAAAAATTCAGTGGGATAATTGGCGGCTTGTTCTTCATCCATTACTGTGTCGATCGATTTGTATTTGATTAATTTGCCGGGCAGTTTCAATTGAATTTACTCATTGAGCTGTAAATATTTTTTGTAAATAAACCGAAAACTCGGATTTTTGTATGCAACATTTCGAAATTTTTAAAATTTTGATATTGGATCATTACTAACATAGGATTTTTGTAAATATCTTCGGAACTACATAACCGATTTAAGAGTTTGATATCTCATTTTAAAAAGCATGTGACAACGGTTTAAAAAAAATAAATATATGTATATGTCATTGGTGGTGCAATATGATAATTGGGTTTTGCCACGCCCCTCCGCCTACAGATCGAAAATCAAAACTCAGACTGTACAGTGCAATGTACGTCAATCTGCAAACTGACATCTTGGTATATGTTGAAAATTACGTATTTTTCAGAGGCAACAGTAACTTGCTAAATTAAATTAAGTGCCGCCACTTATAAGTACAGTTTTTGTATCACCTATTTTAAGATCACTTTTGGGGCATTTCTACTATGGTTTAAGAGATTTTCATGTAAATTTTGTTAGAAAACCTATGCTGTGGTTTTGAGAAACAATATTCGATATCCGTTTATAAAGCGTAATTTTAGATCTACTGTTTTACCACAACGTTTCAAGTGGTCGAAATTCCGCAGCTGAGTTATCTATTAGACGAAAATTCCGCATAAAGGCTTCATTAGTCTTTACTTTCTGTTTTCGTTCTGTGACGTGCCGATCTGTTGTTTAATTTTTGTGGTTACTTCTTCTGTAAAAAATCATCTGCCCTTATTTACAAGGTTATCTTACAAACACAAGCTTATTATATTTTTTGTTTATTTTTCTCTTCAAAGTCCGTACATAAAAAAAAGAAATTGTTGTGTCAGATTTCATCTATAAGCAAACAGAGTCTCTATGTTGCAGCCACCTTTCAAATATAGGCACCTAAATATCAGCTGTTTCTCTCTCAATGGCCGTCACTTAACGTTGAATTCTATTTTCTACAGGTTCGTCCGCAACGGCACGGAAAGTAACAGAACAACTAACGACTTGTAAACATTTTCTATTTAACAGAATGAAGTCAGCTGATTCGGAACGGAACAGGAAGTAAAGACTAATTCTGCCTTAAGCGAGGGATGCCTGTACATAAACCAAGTGATTATTGTATATAATACCTGCTGCTTACATGTTATGGGTTGTTGCAGAACGCGACTCACAAAAATATTCAGATATAAAGGCCTACCTTCAAAGAAGGCCCGTTTTAGGAAATAGTTAAGAGTTAAACATAGATCAAACTTACAATGTTTACATTTATAGCATTGAATCTGTGCAAAAATAGTTCCTGTTATTTTGTCTTCGTGGCTTACAGTGGAATTCGTTAAACCTGCCGCCTTTAACTAGTAGACTTGCACTAGTGAAGCTGCCAACTTTAAAAAGTCGAAGAACAATGCTAAATGTTAACTTTGTTCTAAATTTAATAAAAGAATGTTAATGCTCTGATTTCCTAATAGCGAATATCTTTTTTAATGTACCATCTCGTTCTACATGTCATACTTGTCCGCTATCAGTCAAAGTTTTCAAAACGAATTATGCCAACTTCGTTTCGTTTTTAAGGATTTGTACCAAGTTCAATAAGCTTTATCAACAAATAGATTTTTCATTAATGTTAAATTGTAAAATGTAAAATTAATTTGTTTTTGAATAACTAATATTAAACAATTTGTATGTATTGCTTTACAGTCTGTCTAGACTTAAATAAATAAAAACAAGTAAGAGTGCTATATTCGGCCATGCCGAATCTTTTGTACCCTTTACAACGTGTAGTCGTGCAATAACAGTAATTTGTATCACCATTCATCTCATATGAAATACGTACATACATATAAAAACATACATATATAAAAACATCCCATTGTAAAATTAAAAATTAACGTATGTATGTTAAAAAAAAAATAAAAAAAATATTAAAAAAAAAGTTAAAAAAAAAATTTAAAAAAAAATTAAAAAAACAATTAAAAAAAAAAATATTTAAAAAAATAATTAAAATATAAATAATAAATATAAAACAAAAAAAATTAAAAAAAAAATTAAAAAAAATAATAAAAACATAAATAATATATTAAATAAAAAATAAAAAAAAATAAAAAAAAATTTAAAAAAAAATTTAAAAAAACTTTAAAAAAAATTTTTTTTGGCTCAGCTCGGATTCGAGCCCACGTTTTCTCTTACCAGTATACACGTTTGTATGTATGTATGTTGTTGTAATGTTGTTTTTGTGAAAAAAAAATCGAGGTGGTCGTGGGCTTTGGCTCATATCTCAGTTGTTTATGAACCGATGTTTCTGATTTTCAATACTGATCTACTCCCGAATATTTCTGATATTCTAATACCTCACCCGGGTCCAAGCGATTTCGGGGGGCTTCAAAAAGTTGATTTCAACATACACACGGACAGACGGTCAGACGGACAGACTGACAGAACTTAATCGACTCCCCTATTCATAAGCTTTTAGAAAATATATACTTTATGGGGTCGGAAATTAAAATTGTAGAAATTTCACACGGAATGACAAACCTATATATACCCTTTTTCACTGTGTGAAGGGTATAAAAAAAGTGTAAAAGTTTACAGTTTTTTTTCAGAAAAAAAATTTTAAAAATTGTCCAAAATTTTATATTTTTATGTTACACCGCCCCATAACTCGCCCTCCTCGCTTTTTAAAGCACTGAAGGTTATAGATATCTTTATAGTATTGGAACTTTTTGCTTTGACCAGATAATTTAAATGACCACATAATTTTGGACATTGCAGTATCAATTTTAAATTTCTACAAAGTAATTTCAATAAAGAAAATTGCAAGTTAAAAATGATAAGAGTTTTAAACCATCATCCTGATAAGCATGATCTGTTCCACGGAATTTCAAATCATTTTCCTGTTCTGTTAGATTAATATATAAAATCTGAAACATTGGTACAAGTACCATTCCATATTTATATATGTACATGTTAAGCGAAGTTGCATTATGCAGGCTTGTTTCTAATAAAGAGAATGTAGGTATGAATGTGTACGCTTGCTCATTAAATTAATTTTCTTTTAGCAATAAACATAGATTTAAAAAATTTTTGAATTTATATTTTAAACATATACTTTCGTAAGAAGAAAAAATAACAAATTTATAGTTAGTAATCGCTATCAAAAAATTATTAAAAACGTTATACGAATATATTTCGAAACGTTCACAATCATGCCTTAAAGTGTATTATACATCATTAAACTAATCGTTGTTTCATCACTTCCCTACGAAAGGAATAAGAAACAAGAAGTTTTATCGATCTATAACGATCTTCTTTGTTAATGTAAATACATGGGTGGCATGATAAAAATGATCTTGGAGGATGAAGAATGAATTCTTCAAATCTTTTTTACTTCGATAAGAGTTTTTTACTGGATGAGAACCCTAATTTTTCAATATGAATTTTAAATAATTTTTATATCAAATAAAATATCAATATCAAAGGAAAATAAAAAAAATAAAATAGTTTATTTGAGAAAATTTCCTTTATTTATTGAAAGAAGCAATAAATAACTAATCTTTGGGGTATGATTTAAAGATAATAAAATGTACAGAAAACTGGCGCTTGCAAACGAAATCTTTACTAGCTATCAGATGCTAAGGCAGGCAAGTTATTAAATGCTTGAAAAGATTTTTTTGTTACTATTTTTTCCTACCTACACACATACATGCATACTATACATCTAGATAGTACTAAATACTTTACAAGAAAAAAGTATGCCGTACACCTTCACATATAAAGTATTTTTGCAAGGCAATTTAAAAAAAAATATTTTTTCGTCGAAAGTTTGGATCACCTTTCTACACTTTTCGTTATATGTTTGGCATCGATGTTTTTGTTTGATGATGACAAATGTTTGGCTCTAAAGGCCACTGACCTCAAGTACCGCGTTGTAATATTTATTTTTTACACCCTAATGTACTTCACTTATATCATAAAATTAAAGTTTGTAAAAAATCCGGTACGGTCTAATACACTAACACTTAGACGGGGAAAAGGATGTTATGTCACAGATTGTAAAATAAATATACACAGTTTTTCCATGAGTGTAATTTTTGGAAAAATTGGCACACTTTGTCTGACAATACAACACACCTTGTTGCAAGATCAAGATTTTTCAGCTTTTTTTTTTAACAACAAAATACCACCGCCCGTAAAAAATCTTTTCAATTTCTTGTTACATTTGTTTGTTTGTTATTTTCTTCGTAGGAAATTAAAAAAAAAGAATATGCATCTGTTGTTTCTTTTCATCCTTTAATAACAATTTAGATTTTCAAGTGTTCATTTGTGAGTGTGTATGTGTGTTTGTATTATTTAGTTATATCCTGTTTTCTTATTGTTCTATTTGTTGCAGCTCTCCTATGGCAACTCAAATTTCATTGTATCCTTAATGGTATTTACAGTTATCATTGGTTCCTAAATGTATATTTATTTCATTTTATAACTTCCCTTTTGTAGATATGTAGAAGAGATATTTTATAACGTTTTCTTTGCTTGCTGTTTTTAATGATCATATTGTAACTTAATCTAGTAAATAGAGCAGGAATATTATACTCGCAACTATGGGGATGATTCTTGTTTAACTAGAGTTGATATATTTTCCTATTTCGTTTAAGAAACATTTGTCAATCATTGAGCTAAACTTTGGAGCTCACATTAAATGTATAACGTATGTGTATAGTCACACAGGTCACATTTGCTTCAAAATAGTTTTCGTTCTCACAGCTGCTTAGAGTTAATCAATATTTTGTTTCTTGGCAGAGTTCATTGAACATTGTTTGAGATAACGGTTTATCTTTAGAATACATTGAATAACGGTTGTTAGGGGAAGTAAATTTTATGAGAAAACTGACCTAACGTTTATTTTCTTTATACAAATACTTCCTGGAAAATACATTTATGTTTGTGTGTATAAGAATATCGCAGTGACAATTGTTAAGTTATAAATTTAGGGTCGTCAACAAGATATAAAATATAATCCAATAAAATTATGAATGTCTTTAAAGGCTGATAAGTTCAAAACGTCGGATAAGATAAATGAAGGTACTCCTGCAATATAATCCAGTATCATAGCACCCATGGTTACCGCTTATAATTATGAAGTATCCATGACTCAAGTTTTAAAAAGTTAATAGAAGGCATTAGCACGTTCCATTCCTAAATAATACAGTAGACTCGCGGTAACAAAAACACTGCCTTACGTGAACACCGGATAACATTAGCATAATTTTTTTTACACTGACTATTCTGTAGCGTGAACACAGTGAGAAAGCCTTATAACGTGAACAAATTTGTCGGTTATCCAAATCGTTTTTATAAAAAGGGGTATCCCCGTAAATGGTTGCTCAGGCTTACTTTAGTGCGCAATGCTGATTAAGCATGAACTAATATAAAGTTTTTCGTAAAAATAGTCGCAAAAACTACCAAAATTCTAAAGCTAAACTTTTTGTGATTGGAAAGGCAAAAAATTCTTGCTCTTTTAGAAATTTTGAAATTCTTGTGGACTACAATTGCTCCAAATTGGTTTAACTATCAATGGACGCTATTGGCTATTTAAATTTAACTTGGCAATGTCTTGAAGATAAATCAATAGCAAAATGCTGAACGAACATTTTTAGCTCTTTCGAAGATGAAAAAGACTGTGAAGAGGATATCCCGTTAGCTATATTGAGAGAGAGAGAGTATTTGATCAGCAATTAAAATTAAAAATTAAAAGATAATCCAAAAAATGGTAACACATTTTTTTAATTAATTTTAACGTACTTTTTTTCTTAACATAAAAATCCGAAACAAAAAATAATATATGAAGTTAAAATACATGTCTAATTTATTTGGAAATTTTAAAGAGTTACACCTTCGTTAACATGAACAACTTCGCAAACGTGAACACGCTTGGTTTTTAATAGTTCACGTTACCGCGAGTCTACTGTATAAATATTTTGTATTAATATTTTGATCTTTTTTATTACTATTACTTATTATTTATATCCCTTTTTATTTAACTAGTGGGCTAGACTAGTCCCTTTTAGGCGGAGCAATGCCACCAATATACTACGGATGAAGAAAAAGGATCTGGATGCATTAGATTAGGAACTAATAGAAAAAAGTTAAGGCCTGGACGTAGGCAGTGATCGGTACGAGGCTGTTACAACCATTAGGAAACCAGCCTGAGATAATGTTGATAGCGGTTCAGGTTTGTTGAAAGTTTTCCAGGGATGAAGCAGAGGAGATTTTTAAGTTGGTATGCCCATGAGGAAGTTCCAATATAACACATGGGTGATGACCCTGGTGTACCCTTACCCACAAAATAACTCCTAAATCATCTTAAGCAGCTTACGTAGTTAGGGGGTGGGAGGTAAGTTTTTATAAAAATATGTAGACTATTTTATGGCTGCCAAAAGTATTACTTATTAAAAAAAATTGATTTTACATATTCTTTATTCCTTTCCCCTGAACCCACGGTTGGTTTGTAAAGTTAAATGTCTGTGCACGCTTTTATTTTTCACTTACTATCTTTATCAGACTTATGTTTTTGTGTTCTTTTTCAGCGCACAAATAGGTATTATTACATGATAAAAATAATCCTATATGTCAATTGAATTCAGGATGACCGATAGTAAGACATTAAGACAGACAAAATGCTGACAGGAAAAATTTTATGTTATACTAGCGGACCCGGCGAACATCGCCTCGCCCCAATTTTAAGCCTTCAGACAAACTTAAGAGTAATAATACAACACAAATATTTAAATTTTCAATGTGATTTTTGATTTTTCCAACTTTTCCGGAGGGATTTTCCAAAATTTTCTCATTTTTCATTCTCATTTTTTACACCATTTTTATATATATAGATTTTGTATTCGGGATTGTTGACTGTATGCACCACTATCAAAATTTTCCACAAATATTTTTTGTGCAGTCTTAGTTATCTTACAGTTTTATTCGATGTATAAATATCTTTTAGATGCTATTAATAAAAATTTAACAATACAAAAATTATTTAAAAATCATTAAAAAAAACGGGAAATCTGAAAAGCTTTTGTAATTATAAAGGATTTTAAGCTAGGAACTCTTGCAAACTAAATAAATAATTTACTAAAAGCGGGTAGCAAATTACAGCATGATCGCTCTAGTAACAACTTTGTTTTTCTTAACAGTGCGATTTCAGCTTTTACTGACGGATCGTGAACGAATTCACGAAGGGGCGGTTGCTTGAGCAGCCAAAGATCACGCAGAATGTTGAATACTTGTTCTGTTTTTCTGCCCTAAATTTATGCAATTGGAAATTGGATCCAGGAACTATATCCATCTACTGAGGATGTTGGCAAAATTATTGACCATCAAAGCCCAAGACATACATATATCCATGACAAAATGATAGCTGATTCATGTGCGGGAAACGGTTTACAGTTAAACAATAAAATGTTAATGACTTGCAGTAGATATGTAAGACCAAATGTTCATATACATTTGCATAAAAGACTTTGTACTTTTAAATATTTTTTTATCATAATTTCCTTCGTTTTTGTAATAATATTTTATTTTAAAATTTTTGCATATTTGGTTGTGAATAAAACTGATTTTTTATAATAAAATTAAAATTTAGATTTTAAGTATTTTAATACTTTATAGGTACTTACAAAACACTGCAATTGGTTACCTCAAAGCAAAAAGTACCGTAACATGTCGGTTAACAGTTGTCAAGATAGGCTTCCATCGCTTTTGCCTGCTAATTCAAAAGTTTTCGTGTCGGTGATTATGCTGCTTTTTGAAGGATTGTCGGATCCATCAAAGTAATTATTTCATGTAAGGTAAGCGATATATTTTTCAGCCTCGGAAACCAACATGTATGAATCTCTCAAACACCAGCAACAAGAGCGTTCACTGATTCTGTAGAATAACAATTTTAAAAACTAAATAATATAATAATAATAATAATAAAATAAATGGAATACAAAATAGCATATACTTTAAGTTACTTAAAATTGCAGAAGCTGCCTACTTTTTAACTTCTCTTAAATAAATATTTATGAGGATCTCTTAACAACATTTGCAAAAGTTTTAATATACTCTTATAAATACAAAATTTATATAATTTTGTTTCATTTCCATTATATACCATTTTCAAAGCTCTTAAATTTATCGAGAAAAGCTCTTAAAAAAATTAATTTAATACTCAAATCAATACAATCAATATCTCTTATTAGTTGTAAACATACTAAATAGCTAATTAACTCTCTTTAAATAAGATACTTTGTATTGAAAACGTGCCTCAGCAATCGCACAGATAATCAGTCACAGTGATATTAACATATACATATACATACATGTGTATGTACAAGCAGTCAACTGACTCATAATAGTCAACAAATGTATTTTATTGCTCCTGTCGTGGACAACAACAAAAAAAGAACGAACGAACGAAACCAAAGTTCTAGCTGTGTGTCTGATGTCTTGGTTTAATTTTTTGCTTTTTGATCACATTAAAAACACAGACGGGATCAAGTCCGATCGTTTGAGTTAAAAATTTGTTGTTGTCGTTGCTGCTTAGCAAGAAGTGGAGTAGTTTAATTATAAATCAGTTTATTCATGTTAAAACAGTTGATATGAATAAGATATTAGTTTTGTTTTGTTTGTGTGTTGATTTCATATTGTTGTTGTTTTCATTTAAACCCTCGTTAATTCTACCAAAAAAACAAAAAAACGATTGTTAAACGAATTAATAGTTGTTGGCTGTTATATGCATGAATATGATTTTTAATGCTGTTGCGTTAACTAAAACATTAAACAAATACAACAATATACAACAACAGAAAATACTACTACATTTGCAAACTCGTAATAACGAACAAAAAATATTTATTTGTATATTAAACGAAAATATTGTCCAGGTGTTCATGTTCGTTCTGTAGCGTTGTTTTTCTGCTGTTTGTCTCGATCATGTTGTTTTTGTTATACAAATTTGTTGTTTTACTAGTATGTATGAATATGTTGGCCATACTCTTGTTTGTAGTAAATAATAGTGACTAGAAGTCGAGTAGTGTATTTAATTTAAACAATTCCTTGTATTAAAATTTTAATTCAAATGTATAAAACTACATTCATATGTACATGCAAACATACATACATACATACATACATACATGTATGTTCTTGTAACTAAACTTTTCGTTTTTTTTTGTGTGTGTTTATTTAAGGAAATACAGCAGTTACATTAAAATATGGAACTGTAGTCAAGAACCGTGTAGTATCTGTAAAACCAAAAACAAATAAGATCAAATAATTGAATATAAATAAAAACACGATCAGCCAGTACCACCCTTAATATTAAAAAGTATTATATAAAAAAAAAAATTTATTAAAAAACTGGAATGGGTTTTGAGGCTAATATTTGGTGCATGCATCATTGCATGAATGTTTATGTAGTTTGTGTGATTAAGAGACGGTTTGGTTTATGTACGTATGTGCTTATGTATGTTTTTTATATTGGTAATTAAAAAAGGTCTTAAAATGAGTAATTAATTGAAATGGCATATACATACATATTGTATTTACTTTCAATTATAGATTCTTGTACTTTAAATAAAATAAATTCAATAAATTAGTAGTTTATAGGATGTAACTAAAATAATATTATTTATTTTAATTAAAAATGCGGACTTTATAAAACGTCTTATTTCCAAAATCAAAGTCAAAAATATATAAATGAAAATACGGTCGTGTCTGGATATAGTGAACACCCGATATAGTGAACACCTCCATATAGCGAACACCAAAATTTTTGCATGGAGTACTCTAAATAGTGAAAAACTCTAATAGTGAACAAAATTTTGAAAACAACTTCAACAACAATTCTTTTATTAAACTTAAACTTATGTACATATATTTCTTTTTTGTACAAATTGTTTCTAATCAGCTATTGCATTTACACGTATGTATTTTTAGTAAATAAAACGAGTTTTTGAACAAAAATTTCAACTTTGATATAGAGAACAACGTTGATACTATGAACAAGCCTTGCAAAAATTAGTTCACTATATCCAGACACGACTGTCGGTATATTTTCGATGTTTAGGCATAAGGTCTTAAGTCAAAAAAATGCTTTTTGAGTTTTTGATTGGGTTTAACATTTTCAATTCCGATGATAGCGTTATGGATATGAATTTTGTACAAGAAGAAGAAACCAGTATCAGCGAAACAAATACAGTTGCAACTAGTCCATCAGCTCAAGTAAGTGAAGACGTATCAGTTTATAACATGGGAAATAATGGTAAGCAGTGTTCCAGGCGCATACGGAAAGAAAGAACTAAAAAAAATTCATAGTGGCTAAAGTTATACAAGTGTCAGCGGCAAAGTTATTAAGGCAAGGCAATTACAAAATTTAAAACAATGCAGGAAAAAATGCAAAAGTAAAAAAAATATTAAATCTAAAAAATTATCCACTCCAAACAAAATATAAAATTTTGGTCCCGATATCTGAGGAGGAAAAAAGGGATTTGTGCTCCCTTTAAAGCTTGATACCACCTGTGTTCCACAGTTTTTATAAACATTTACCAATTTCCTCCACCGCTGTAAATGATGATCCTGATTTGACTTAAAATTTTTATTTTGTTTTTTTACTACTTTATAATTATTAATTATTGAATTATTCTTATTGTTAATTATAATAATTTTTCAAGCTTTTGAATAAATAAATTAATGAATTCCTTATTTTAACTAAATAACAACGTTTTATTTCCTGACTTAATTCTTACAAAAAAGCAAAACTTTTATAAATGATACAAAATTTGAGGATCCTAAGGACTTAAGTCATCTAAAAAACGGTAAGTACTAATAAACTTTTAAAAAATGTAATAATATTACTAAAGGTTATCATAACCATGCTTGTTTTCCATCACTTTCTTTTCAAACATATTTTATCCTGATTTGCAATAAATTAAATAGTATTCAATTAAACATTACGAAAAACTACAATTTCTGACTAAAGACCTTATTCCCCAACGACAAAGATATTTTAATGCAATTTATTTATTAAATAAACAAAAAGTAAAATTAAATAAAAATATATTAAATCAACTGTTCTCTTCAAGACTACTACTAAAAATTAACATAAAAATTTACATATTATTTAGGATATTGTCCCAATATTTTGCAACATCTTAGTGTACTGGTTGTCGGAACCAGTCAAATGCAGTGTAAACCTAACATTCAATAAACTTTAATTACAAAATTAACAAAACTTATTTTGAAAAGAAAAAAAATCGAATTATATACAAACAGAAGTTCGCTAACAGGACATAATAGATATTGTTTTCTAAACTAACTTAATCCTCAAAGATTCTTGCAGTTTATTTTTTCACTTATCCAACCCTTTTAATTTTTTTCTCCATATTTGATATTTGATATTTTGTTTTTAAGGAAGCATTTACTTACAAAAATTGCATAATAATACTGTTACAGAAACAAAGAAGAATATTATCAATAGTCCAAACCTAAAAATATGATTAATATCGTCGATTTGAACTTTTTGAAGTAATAAAAAGGATATTTGTAATAGAAAAAAGACTTATTTTATTTGTGACTAGAAAAGCCCGGCGCGCGTTGCTACGCCCCTTAATAAATAAAAATGCATTCTGATTTTTAATTGAATATCAAGTACAAAAAGCTAAAAATTATTACTTTTTTTAATGGGCGTGGTACTGCCCACTTTTCTAATCACGAAGTTGTATAGTCATGACGACTCAATATGTGTGCAAGTTTCACGAAAATTGGCCTACAGCAAGTACCTCAAAAAATAACTTTTTTATGGGCGTGGCCCTGCCCACTTTTCTAATCACGAAATTATATAGTCATGACAGCTCAATCTGTATGTGCAAAGTTTTAGAAAAATCGATCTAGTGCAAGGAGCTAAAAACTATCACTTATTTCTTATGGGCGTGGCACTTCCCACTTTTCTAATAACAAAGTTATTTAGTCATGACAGCTCAATATGTGTGCAAAGTTTCAGGAAAATCGGTCCAGTGCGAGTACAACAAAATTATAACTTTTTTTATGGGCGTGGCCCTGCCCACTTTTTTAGTCACGAAATTATAAAGTCATGACAGCTCAATATGTGTGCAAAGTTTCAGAAAAATCGGTCCAGTGCAAGTAATTCAAAATTGAAACTTTCTTAGGGGCGTGACCCCGCCCACTTTTCTTATCACGAAATTATTTAGTCATGAGAGCTCGATATGTGTGCAAAGTTTCAGAAAAATCGGTCATGTGCAAGTAGCTTAAAACGATAACTAATTTTTTATGGGCGTGGCCCCGCCCACTTTTTTCCACCCATAAACACTCCCTGGTATGTGTACAATAACTTGCCAAAGTTTGAGTCCGATCGGTTTTACAGTTTCGGAGTCTATAGCTAACACACACACACACAGAGTTTTACTTTTATATATATAGAATAAATCGTTGTATTAAATAAATATTTTATTCAACCCAAATTCTACTTTCACCACCTAATTTTATGAAGCATTAAATTTGATTTAAAAAATGTTTTTAAATTAATTTCGAAAAATAATTTAAAATATTTTGAGTTAAAAACTGTCGAAAAACAGTAATTTTTTATATAATAATTATTAAAAATATATTTTATCTAATACTATTATGTCTTTATTGTATTTAAAAAAAGTGATGCCAATTAGTTTATAATGCTGCATTTGGCTGCAGCAGTTTTAATTCATCTAAGTACTGGTTAAAGTGCTCAGTCAGAATAATGAGAATGAATAATGTTTCTTTATTTAATTCAAAATAAGTTCTCATTTATTTGGATTTTTGTTGTCTTATTTATACAAGAATTATTCATAAAAATATATAAAATATTCACAATTTATTTTAGCTATAATTAACTAATATTACAAAATATTATGTTTACAATTATTTAAATTGAGGGTACTGGTGTGTTTGCATTTGATTTTTCTTATCTGTTAAGCTGACGAAATTAGTTTTATCAAAATTTATGCAGAAGTTTTTGATCGATCAAAGACCTAGAAGAAGACAGACGGACAATTAGACAAAATTCCAAAATAGGCGTTTTGTGTTTATTAACTGTGTAGACAATTATAAAAAATTAAAAAAAAGAATTTCATGCACAGATAGCTTTTTTAACAATTGTATAAGAAGTGAAAATAGCAAAGGGTATTTAGAGACTTAACAATAATTAGGCTAAAACATTTATATTCAAAAGAACAGAATTAAAAAAGAAAATTTTTATAAAACGTGATTTTCTTTACGTTTTACAGAAACAAATTGGTTTGAAAATGTCACTCTGACCTAATTTTCTGGTAATTAAAATATGTACAACAAAAACTTGTACTATAAACCTAAATTTCATGGGTTTAGAGTACAAATATAGACTCTTAGTATTAATAAGTATACGAGTAGTAGACATTAATAAGTATATTTCAAATTCTTATTTTAAAATTTTTATTGTAAAAATTACTGCAAACAAATGTAAAATTTATTTTAATCCGTAAAATTACTAAAATTCGCGAAATATTTTCGCGTCGTTATAGGAGCAGAAAAACAACAAGATGGTCAGAACAATTAAAAACAAATTCAAATCAGCCTTTTTTTTGTTATGAAAGAATTTTAAAAGCTTTGTTTTTATTAAATATTTATTTCGTAAAATCTCTGTTATTACGAAATTAATTTTGGTTAGCTGATATGTTTATCGTTTAGTCAGTTTGGGTTCAATTTAAGTCAAACCATCTGACGAGAAATAAAAGATTAGTTTGCCTTTTGTATTAATAGTTTTTTGCTAATATATTTTTTGTGTATAATATTTGTAATGTTTTATGATATTTTGCTTAATTTCGGATTTTGTTTACACTTTTCAAAGGCACTTTTGAATTAATTGTGTACATAGATACAAGCTTAATTAAAGATTCGTATACATATTTATTGCACAAATATACATGTAAAGTATAATGAGTTGTTAGTGTCAGTCGTAAAAAGTCAGTTGTCGCAGTTGTTTTTGTTAAGTAAAATTATTAAAAGTTGCCTTATAATTATTCCTTAAAGAGTCATTAAAGTTTTGTAATGTGCTCACTCAGTAAAGATGTGAAAAATTTTGAATTTAAAGCTGCCTTAATCTGTTGTTAAAGTTTGTATTGAATCAATAAACCATTAGAATACAATAATTTATGTTAAATTTAATTTTCTTCTTTTTTTATTAATAATGTAAATTAATTTTGAATGAATTTTATTATAAATAAAACAATTGCACTGAACAAAAATCTTTACATACATAACTCCACATAAGTACGTATATTACCTGTGTCAAATATAATGTTTTATTAAATAACCCAATAACAGAAAACAAACCAATAGTTTCCTATAAAATTGTTTAAAAAAATGTTACCCAACCCGAAATTTTTTTTTATTTTTTCGAAGCTAAATTAAAACTCTTATTTTCAAAAAACCATAAAATATTGTTCACTTATAATTTTCGAAATATCAAAAATTAAATATTTTCATTTATTTAAATTTAATTTTCTAACAGTAAATAAATTTACAAACAATAATCAAAATTTACTTAGTACATTTTTATGTATAAAAATTAATAAATTTTTTAACAAATAAATAAGTTCCAGAAACGTATTTTTAAATAAGCCCTTCTCTTTTCTTTTCAAACAATTTTTTAAGCACAAAAAAATTATTTTATTTTTGTATAAAACGATATACGTTTTTCTGCAGCTGAAACAAATTATGAAATTTTTCAACATTCATCAATAATCTTCAAAAATTTTCTAGTTCAATGAACCTTTAAATTTTCTTTTTACTAAAAATCCTTTTAAATATACTGCCTAACATTCGAAACACCGTGCACTTCAAGTGGGTCTTTTTAAAAGATCGCTGAAATGTAAAGTAAATACGTAAATAGACATGCTAGTAACTACGTAGAAAAATCCTTAAAAACAAAGTGTGATAAGACAAACTACCACCTGTCCGTCCTGGCACATGGAAGTCTATATTTAGACTACTTGAGTACGAGCAATTGCCACAATATTTAAGTGATAGAACTGAGACAGTAAAACGTGAAAGAACTGTGAAAAAAGATCCTACAGAAATACAATTTAGGAAACAAGAGTAACGTGTTATAAACACGAAATGACATGAAAAGTGTGCTCAGAAAATGAAAAAAATGAACCCACATTGAAAATGTAATTGGAAACTCAGCAGAGCATAACAAGGAACTAAAAAGAGAAGTTACAGGTTTGGGTTTGAATTTGAGTTTTTAAGCATAAATATTTTGAAATTTATTTTAAGTAACAGCTGTGTGAGAATTGAATTGAGAAATATTGAAATTATGATACAAAATTTCAGAAGAATGAGAAGAAATCTTATAAAACTGAGAGTTTTTATTACAAAATAATGTAGTAAACTTCAAGAGAGTTTTTGGGAAGATAGAGAGCAAGAGACATACAGGGAAGTTAATATTAAATATAATCAAGCAAGGTATTATATAAAATGATTTGAATGCAAAAGTATTGGTAACATTTGCCATTGGTTGTCGAGTGTTTGGTTTATATTTAAAACCATTATAACGGCACGCGTATCTATCTGCAATGTGTTTGAACATGCTTAAACAGGTTTTGTATTTAATGTACAACAGACAACATACACAAACACTAAACACCAGCTAAAACATAGCGGTTCACAGCAGACACACTAGGCCAGATGATTGGTGGTTGAAGTTTTTTTTTTCTTCTTTAATAATGTGTGTGTGTTTTTAATTGAAGTATTTATTGTTAAAAGAAAAGAGCCAGTTCAGAGAGTGTACATATAAAAAAGGTTTCAGGAGAGTGAGTTCAATATTGGAGCAGGTGATACTCGCTTTAAAAGAGAGAGTATATTTTTGAATACAATGGGAATTTGAAATTTGGTGGTGTGTAGGAATAAAGAGCTGCTAAAATTCTTCTCAACCTATATAAACTCGTGATAGTTTATGCTCCAGCACAGTTCTTCGTTGCTTTTGCTTGTGTTAACATCGCTTTTAAAGAAGAAAACAAAGTATAAACAAAATAAAACTGTGCTACTATAAAACGCGTTAACTGCTTGAGATCTAAAGAACTTTAGAAAATTAATGAATTAGAAAAAAAAATTAAAGTATATGAAAACGATCTTAGTAAACAAAACATGCCAAAACGTGTCAAGTAACGGTTGAAGATACAAAAAACACTCATACAAAAAAAACAGTTGTAAAACAAAACTTATTGTGTAAAAACTTTTTAAAAAAATAACAAAATGCATAATATAGAAGATATGCTAGTGGAAAAGAATTATTCCAAGTGTCCTTTAAAAAAACGTCCCGTTCACTATCACTTCGAGGATGATGATAGTTCAATTGTGATTGATGCAAAAAAATCCAACATTATTTCAGTGCCTCTAAAAATGGATAATGATGAGCCAGAGAATTTAAGCTTAAAAAGGGATAACAGTGAATTAACGATTAAGCACATATCTTCCTCAGCTACGTCAGCCGAAGAAGAATTAATTAATGTCAGTGATTGTTGTGAAGATGAGGGTGTTGATGTAGATCACACGGATGATGATAGCATGTGTGAGGAAGAGGATGAAATGATTGAGTGTGTAGATATTGAGGATAATCACAGTGATGATACGAATACAACACAGGCTGCAGCTTTGGCAGCAGCTGCTGCTGTGGCTGCTGCTTCAGCGGCTGTAGTAGTGCCTACTCCTACATATCCCAAATATGGCATACAACCATGGAACTTTCACATGTCACCTTATACTGCTGAATTCTATCGTACCATTAATAATCCCCATTTGGTTCAACAAATTTCTCCCTTAAGAGGCGAATTATTATCACCCAGTTCACCCTCTGATTCGATTGGTTCTTTGTCACCACCGCCTCATCACTATTTAAGCGGACGTGCCAGTTCGGTATCACCACCCATGCGCACAGATGTTATACACCGACCCATTGGTGTAAGACAATTGCCTTCCCAATCACCGCAACATCAGCATAGATTCATGCCTTATCCATTGCCTGCCTATCCAACACATCACCAGTCGGCTGTTTCTTATGCCTTGGGCTATCCACCACAACATCATCATGCTCCCATTTCACCAGCATACTCAGAGTCTTCCTACTACTCAATGAGATCATTGACACCTGAATCGTTAGCCTCGCCAGTGCCAGAAGATCTTTCTGTTAAGCCAAACAATTGCAACGGCATAAAGTCTCCCAAAAAATGCCATCTAATTAAAACAGAAAAAATCGAAATTTCCTCAGTTAACAACCAACTCGCACCTATAACTTCCTCTAATAGCGCACCAGCTAAAAAAGAAAAAAATGGTCCTCCCCGTTATCAGTGTCCAGATTGCCAAAAGTCCTACTCCACCTTTTCAGGACTTACGAAACATCAGCAATTTCATTGCCCCGCAGCCGAAGGTAATCAAATAAAAAAATCGTTTAGCTGCAAGGATTGTGACAAAACCTATGTTTCCTTGGGAGCTCTCAAAATGCACATACGCACCCATACCCTTCCGTGCAAGTGTAATATTTGTGGCAAAGCATTTTCACGGCCATGGCTTTTGCAGGGCCATATACGCACTCATACTGGTGAAAAGCCCTTCAGTTGCCAGCACTGTCATCGTGCTTTTGCTGATCGCTCCAACTTAAGGGCACACTTACAAACACACTCTGACATTAAGAAATATTCCTGCACTAATTGCTCCAAGACCTTTTCGCGCATGTCGCTGTTGACCAAACATTCGGAAGGCGGTTGCCAAGGTTCCCTCAACTCTGCAAGTAATTCCAGTAATTCCTCTAATGAATTAAATTCTTATCCTGTCTATAACGAGCATTAGGAAATAATTTTTGTTTAACACAAAACTCATTTGCCATAACGAAAAAAATATAATTAAAAAAAAACCACCAAAAATTAGTTCCTAAAAACTAAGACATCAAACAAAATCGTAACTACCCGTTTAATAGTTTCTACTACTAAAAAAAAAAA
This sequence comes from Phyto melanocephala, assembly GCA_941918925.1. Lineage (NCBI taxonomy): Eukaryota > Metazoa > Arthropoda > Insecta > Diptera > Rhinophoridae > Phyto > Phyto melanocephala. The sequence continues at coordinate 83,354,940 of OW799236.1, forward strand.
AAACTTCAACCTGGTGTTAAAATTTTCCTTAAAGGCAGAGCCTATTTTCCTTTTTTTTTTTTTTTTTGTAAACAAAACCAAAACTCTAGTCAGACTCTTGAACAATAATTCTATATCCTTGCATTTAAATTTCTTTTTATTTTATTTGTAGAGTGCCTGTACAAATGTATTATAATTAGTTTTAATTATTTTTTATAAAACTTCTCAAATTTCTATAAACAAAACAGCAAAACAAACAAACAAACAAACAAATTTTCAATGGTAAATTTATATTTAAGCTAAAATCTAATTTTAAACGTAAAGGAAGACAATGCTTAGTTTTTAAGTAAAAATTTAAATATATTTTTTATAAAAAGAAAATTAAATGTATAAAAGTAATTTTAGCATTATTTTTGTATACAAATATTTTTTTATTAATATAAATGAAATGTTTTTTAGTTTTTTAAGAAAATAATTTATTTTAAAAAAATCAAATGAAATACATGAACAAATATTTTACAAAAATTTAAATTGAAAATTATTTTTTTTATGTGGACAGGAATTGCTGGATAACTTTGTTAAATAAACCACTTCAAGCCTGGTTGTTTGTAATCGAATGAGTGAAAAATTCAAAAGTATTTAAATGTGACATTTTGAAAACTATATTAATGTTATGAATGCTAAAAAGGCGAGTGCAAGGTGACTAACGTTGAGCACACTAAATACAATAACGTCACAACTTAAAATGCTCTAATCTTTTGGAGAGACAGAAACTGTTTAAGTAAAGGTATTATTCAGAATTTGTTTTTGTGAAAATAGTGCACACATTTAAAAATAATACACCATAAAAGTTATTACTTTTTACGTTTAAATATTGGCACAACTCAAAATAATACTCTCTATGTGTTGAGCACATTGACGCAACTAAAAATAGGTCTACGCACAAGCAATTGCAGTTAACAAAATTTAAAAATGGACATTTTTCTAGTCAAAACAGAGAGCGATTACAGATTTGTATGATGAATAAATTTATGGAAAAAGTCAATTTTGGAAAATTTTGAGTTGTGGCGATATTTCTCCCTTGCATCAATTGTGTTGTTACTCAAAATTCTTACATATAAAATATTGAAATAATTTCAGCCTAAACCGTTTAAGATGGTTTAATGCTATTGCTAAAATTGTAAATACATTCAGTGTAGCTGCAATTTTTTTTTGATTATTGCGATATTTAAATCTAACGGCTTTTTTTTTTGTAATTTCTATATTTTAAAAAAGTTTCTTAAAATATACAATAAAATATATAAATGTCCTTTTCTTATATGTATATGTAAGTATATTAAAATATATTTTATTTTCTCAAATATGCAATATCATACAAGTTAGCAAAGAAATAGTGATGTTACCTCTATACACATTTCATTCAGAAATAATGGGGAAAACAGCCAAAAAATTAGAGTCACCAAGCCATTTATTTTTTTCTTTACATTCCTATTAGACTGCTAATTTAATAAGAACATTAATCCAAAATCTAAGAAATGACGACAATGAAATATATTTTTGTTTCAAATCCAATTTCGGCATCGCTGAATAATTACTGTTCTTAGGTTCTTTTTTCGAGTATATGTCTAATTGGAACAACAACTGCTAAAGATTGAAGCAGATTAACAACCAAATCTACAAAAGTTCATTTAATTTTTTTTGCATGAATACTTGTTGAATGATTAATTAAGAGACTCTTAAAGTAACAAATATTTATTTCTTCTATTCTTCCAGTTACTAAAAACTACTAATTTTTATCTTAATCTAATTATGTGGTTTACATTCCACAAAATATAGTTTTAGACCAAAAGGGATCAGAGGCAAGTGAAAATATTAAAAAATCGTGTAAAGTGAACTTTTAGTCTAAACGGAAGTCTATTCTAACTTCAATCTTACTGACATAAAAAATTAAAAATTTTACCAACATGTGACTCTAAGACACATATGGATAATTTCATAACAAATAAACCATGGCGAGTACCTTACTTCCTCAGAATTTTGTGGTTATTCGTATTAAAACAGTTTTTTTACAGAGTTAGGAAAAATTCAAGACTTAAAGTCACTGACACATCCGGATCTAAAAGTTTGAGGTCTTGAAAATCGAAGAAAACATAAAAATATACAAAGTTGGCTGCCATTTTCAAGAAAAGCATCATAGATACGTAGTTCAGCAAAATTGAATTTAAAAGGTTATTGGATTGCCTTTGACATGATGTACAACATGATTTTTGTCTCTTGGAATCGTCTGATGATCTCAAGGTCGCGAGGTTATATCTTTAAACCCAACATTTTTAAAATTTACACACCTAATTGTAGTTTGTTTTGTTGTTATTTTATTGTACTTGTTCGAGGCTGTAGTGGTGGGTTGGAATCTTCCCTAGGAGTACCGTTGAGCTAACCGGCGTTACTACTTCTACGCTTTTGGGACATGTAATCGGTCTGATCCCAACTGTCGGACACGAAACAATATGGAATTATATTTAGATTTGTGTTCTATTTTTAAATGACGAATTTTTTACAAGGCTATATATTTACAAATTAAAGTTTTGCAAAGATCCATACATAATTTATATACTGGCGAAACACTTGCATAAAATAGGACGCAAGATTTAAATTTTACTTGATTCCCTTTCTTTCACTAACTTTTAACGATCCGACAAGCGTCAAATTTGCCGACACTCATTGTTGTTTTCACTAACGAATATGGGATTCTCTTAATACTTGTTAACGGTACTCGACGTCTATGTCACAAAATGTGTCTAAATAAATTCATCACTAACATCACTCTCACGTCATAGCCGAAACTTAAACAGCTGGTTTTTTAGTTCGGTGTAAAGTCTAACTTTTTTCGATAAAATAAACAACGAAAAAAATATTATCGCTTAGAAAATATTAACAACTGTCGTTAAGATATGATACTGAATACTAAAATCTATAAAATTGTTGTTTACTTACTTTAACGATACGTTTATCGTTAAAGCAAATTAGTACATCGCACTACAGGTGCTACAAAATGTTGTAGTTTTAATGAAGAGAAATTGTGTTTAAATAAAGGATTCATAATAAAGTTGATGCATCAGTTTTTAGATTTGGATATAAAAAAGCTGATTTGATTTGCTTACATTTATGTATTTTCTAAATCAGAAAACGATGTCAACATTTTATCAAAGATTTCAATTAAGTTTAAATCATGTATAACATATGCGAAAGGCAGAGGTTATTTTATTCAACTTGTTTTTAATTTTATTTATAAACTTAAAAATTTTTATTTTTTTAATATCCTTCTCCCTCCAAGATCTGAGTTTTTAATAGACTGATAACCAAGTCGAATTATATAAACCCATTTAAAAAGAGATATACTTTCGCTCCACGGTTATTTATTTATTTATATTAAATTGAATTTTTTAAATTCGTCCCGTTAAAATACAAGCACGTGTGTTTTGTTTACTGCTCTTTTTTAAGAATACCAGAAAGTGCAACTTTGTAGAATTATTTAGTGAAAACATCAAAATGTGAGTTTAGTTTTTATGTGTTACAAACGCATTCAAATATCCCATAGGAGAAATGTCAATAGAAAAATGCAAATAAACAGTGTGATACATTACGTGAAGAATCAGGGAAAACAAATTTTATCCTCATTGCTTAAGTGAAATCTATAAGGATACACCGATTCTTAAACACTGTTCACATCTTAGATACAGAAAATGAATAAAGAATTTATTAAATCAATCATTTGTATATCAATTGTTTTTTTCCACTAACTTACTGAAAAAAAGTAATTCTTGTTTTAGGATCCACCGAGTTGTTAATTTCTACTATAAATGGCACTTAGTCCCATATTTTAACTTTAAATACAAAATAAAATGACGATCACATTTTAGTCATGCATTTCATGCAACGATTGCACTCAAAGCAAATATCTTTTTGGAATAAATTTTTACACTTGTAAGACAAGGAAAACACATCAATAATACTGACATCACTAACAAGTATGTACGATTTTAACATTTTGAATTTTCAATTAAATAGTTAAAACTTAAAATAGAAATTGTAAATTTTATGCAAAAAACTGAATGTATGCAGAAATAAAAAATAAAATAAAAAAAAATATGAAGCGATCAACATTTGAAACGATTGATTTGATGGCATAAAACATTATCTAACAACTAAAGGAAATTGCATACAAAATTTATGGTGCACATGGTAATTTTGTTTTCAAAAACAATGATTCTTAACACTTAAATACATGATGAATTTTAATTGAAAAATAATTCTAACGTGCGTAGTAGTTTTGTAAAAACAAATGAACGATGGTATGCTTTTGAAGGCAATACGGAGTAACACTGGGAGAAACAAATGAAGTAGTAGTTTGTCAATATATAAAAAATCAGATTAAGAGTTTTAATGTTTTTTGGACAAAACTTTGATATATTTTGTATTAAAATCGAAAAGTAAAATTTTTTTAATTAAATGTTTAATTTTATTTACATCAAGAAAAGGGTGCCCCGGTGGACTAGTCAGTAGTGTACTGGTCTGCTAGTTTGGGGGTTGCGGGTTCGATTCCCTCGAGAGACTCTTGTGTTTTCTGTTTCTCTTTTCTGTTCTATTCTTACTTTTCTATTCAGGTATCACAATGGGATCAATGAAATGGACCCAAGTGAGCTGCACTGCACATCAGCTGCCTGTTCTACCTAACCTAACCTACATCCAGAAAATAAACAGACAAATTTTTCGCGAATCGAATGGTTGTTATTGATTTGTTCTTTTGGGGTTATAAAATTTCTTTTGCAAGAAACATAATATCTTACTGCTAACTATACACTGGTATTCCGACATGCACCTCTTTGGTTACAACTATAAAATTCTACTCTCACAACTAAACTGTCGTTACTATTTTTTCTCTGTGTAGTACTATGAGAGTTAAATTAACAAATATTTTTTTTTCCCTTAAATTACCAAGTCACCAACAATAGTGTCCATACATTTGCTACGAATGCAGTGTATTCTGAATAAATACGTAAAAATACTTGATATTAACTGACTTGGTCTACATATTTTTTTTATTTTAACATATTTGCTATAAATGCGTTTACCATGACGTAGTTATTAATTCAACTCTATTATCACGCTAAAAAATAAAATTTAAGAAAAGCTTATTATCAAATGATTATCAAGAAAATAGCGTAACTGACAAATTTCCAAAATTTACTTTTTGATGCAGAATTATTCTTCAGCCTCCAACACCTCCTCTGTTAAAATATTGAATTGAAAGTAACAAAAATAGCAGGAGTGCAAGTCATTCAATTTTATCATTAATGACACCCGGCGCTTTGTGTGACTGCAAAGGTAACGTAACTGAAATTAAAACATTTGAGATTAGCCGCATAATAAAACGGAATAAATAAATTTATGTAGAGCAATTAATACTTACATATGTAACTGTTTCCTGTTAGTTGCTTTAATCTAGAAATTGCATCGTAAAGAACCTTTCACTCAGTATCATGCAGGTCATGATAATAATATGGCCCTGGTTCTTTTTTGCTTACAAACATGTATGCTTACGTAAATGTAATGAAAAACAGTAGACAGTTGTCCGAGGCCTTCGGCCACGGACTGTCCCTGCAGGCTATGTCAGAGACACGGCCATTAAGTTTAACGTAGAATACTAAACTTCAGCTGTCAGCTGCTGTCAAACAGCATCAAGCAACATTGTTATTTTGCTTACTTGGCAGCACTTTCATTTAACATAAAAATGTATGAATTAATTTTTTCATATATTTTTTATAATTATATATCCATGTTAAATTCAAATTCACATTTAACATTTTGTTTCACTTAAATACATAAGCAGATATACGAAATTTCAATATTTCATCAATCAAAACAACAGCCGAAGGTTTGTGTCCACACTGAAACAGCTGCATAGTTTGTGTTCACGCTAAAAACTCAAACACTCAACCAAACACCACACATATGTTTGAGTGTATGTGTTGAAACAAATTTCATTTGAGAAATTTAAATATTAGGAAGATATTAACAAATATGATATGTATATCAAACGAAAGATAACATCTTCATTTACCTAGAAAAAATTTAAAAAAAACAGTTATCGCGCCGTTTCCTCATAATCAATGAAATAAAGATTACAACAATAACAATCTGACATGACTACCTATACCGTAAGGTAAGACGTATTCTACGCCAAAATTAACCGCGATTAAAAAACTCATAGTCAGGACGTACTCACGGAAGAAAATTATATTAACGAAATAATGTCTAAATCTTTTCTGACAAAATGGAATCAATATGATAGACCCAAGGACCAAGTTAACTTCACAGGAGCTTAATGTTTTATCTACCTACCCGAGCTAATATTTTACTTAAATTTACTGCCAATAATAAACCCTTAATGTTGTATTTCTGTTTGTATTTCATGATTTTCTAATTATTCTTAAGGGATTTCGAATAAAATATCAAAACATTCCAACGCTTACTTTGACACGTAAATTGAAATTTTACCGCAGTAAAACTAAAAAAATCTAATTTAAATCTCAAATTCTTTTATGAACAACTTTTGTTTCCAAATTTAACCAAAATCTTGGATAAGGTCATTAAAATAAGTGTTAAATGTGATTTAGTAAAATAAAATTAGAAAAATATAAGAAAGTTTTTAACATTTTTATCTGTCTGTTACTTTATTTTTGTGGTCAGATATTAGTCTAACCTATTCGAAATTTAGAAAACAAAATTAACGTAAATGAAAAAAAAAACTATTATGGAGAATTCAGGTACAACATATATATAAGTTGAGTAAGATCTTTGGCAGGCTACTTTTAAATTTTCGTAAAAAAATCTTTAACAATTTGAAACAAAATTTAAAAAAAAATCTTTGTTTGTTTTGGGTTACGTTACGTTACGGTTAAGACTTGATATACCAATTTCAATATATTTGTAATTAAGGGCTAACAAAAGAACAACTTATAGCTTAATTTTGTGCAGTTAGAAAAAAAATATCGTTGGTTATATTGAAAAGGAGGGGCACTAAAAGCCCAAATGCATAACGGGTATACACGTATGCCCCATTGGCATGTTGTGCGCTCTATAGGAACGAAAAAGTCTCCTAATGAGACCATAATCCTAATTTCGTCAACGTAAAAATGTCGACTAGGTCATAAACCTCTGAATCTTTCAGGCATTCCATGTTCGGCATAGTATCCACCTTAAAGTGGTCGCGCCTAATACACCCAAACGCAGAGCATTGACAAAGGTAATGCTCTAAAGTCTCCTCCTTTTTACGATTATGCCGTGATGACTTGGAATCATTATTATCTTTAGGCGTTTACAATTCGTGTGGGAGTTTATCTCATTCTTGCATTGAAGCACATTTCGGGATTCCACCTTTAAATTCATCAGTGTCCTTATAACTGACCGGCTATCCGTAAAGATACGAATCGAAGCCATGCCATAAGTTTTCTTCATCCATTTAATATCTTCCGTAATTGCCATAGTCTCAGCCTGGAAAATATAATTCTGATCTGGTAGACGGAAGTATTTACTTCAGTTTCGGCTCATGTCATATAAACCTATTCCAGTTAGGTCACCAATTTTTGATCTGTCCGTATAAAAATCGATACTTTGTGTATCTCTTACCCTAATTACTTCATCCCAATCTTCCCCTTCTGTTAATGTTATCATATCTCGTTGCGATTTTGTCACACGTCACCTCTGTGATATTTTCAATCGGAAAGAGATCAGTTATTCTTTGGTATCTGGTTTCATGGGCTCTTACCATTCACCCATTGTAAGCCGCTTTATATTTCACCTGTATCTTTATCGGTCGATTTGATAATATTTGCTCAGTGAACATTGTCGATGTGGTTCTCATAGCGCCGCATATGTTAATGCAGCAAAAAAAAATCTTAAGTCATAAACTGAATTTTTTTTTAACAACAAACGGATAATGCAAGTCTGGAATATGCAAACGATACCCGCTTGTTGTCGCTCTAAGTGGCCAAAGCTGGCCTGAAAATTAATGCTGCGAAAAGCAGCATGCGATGCCAGACCATTAATAGAAAAAAATTGAAGATGGTAACCTATATGATGTACATTCTTTATGTCATCTTGGTAGCATTTTTACGAATACTGGTAAATCTAGAAATGATGTGGCACACCAAATCAACAATCAAGCATGCGCTATGTTAAACCCAGTATAAAGGTCAACAATGATCACTAACAATACCAAGGTAAAGATGTACAGCACTTGCACCAAATTCGCACCCTTCCTGTAGGCTAGTGAGACGTAAAAGGCATTAGTACGATTCTATTTATATTTCAGCCTATAAAAATATCAAATACATAACTCTGAAGCAGAATAATTCAAAGGTTAGTCCAAGTAGAAGAACTTTAACCTCAAAGAGTGATAGAGTGGTTGCGAAGGTCATCGGGTGACATAGCTAAGTGGTCGTCCATTGCAAGCGCCATCTCAAATACGAAATCGATCAGAGCGGTCTAAGCAGGAGAGAAATTAAAAACAAATAATTAAATAAAATTAAATGGAATAACTTTATAGTGCTTCTTCGCTCCTTATACACCCAGAAAACGGAAAAACAGATTCATTGCCAATCGAATAGGTCAGATCTTGCAACCGAACTTTTCATTTGTGATTATTAAATATCTACTATCACAACTAAACTATGCAATTGGCAATAATTGCGGTACTCAAAGCTGATACTGTTTTCTCTGTGTAGCAAAGATAGAATATAACATTTTACGTTTTAAAGACAAAATATTGACACAACGCGAGGTGTTGAAGTTTTTTTGTAATTGTAGAAAAGTAATGAAGTTTTAGCTATTATCAGGACAATCTAGCAATTTTATTTACATTTGTATTTCTATTTAGTGGGCTCTATCAAAAAATATAGGTGAACATCACACAACATTGATGCTCTTGTTTAGGTTTAATCGCAAGAAGTAATCGGTAATTCATTATGAGGTTTGATTTTAAAAGGTTTCTTTAACAGATCACGAATGACTCATACCAAACTGCTTTATTATTTATCTCGAAATTGTTCAGCTGTATTACGAAAAACAGCGTTCTGTGAGAAATATTTTTTGTGCGATTCGAGGAACTTACGGTGCGCATAATTGATCAAATGGACCCACTATCGCCAATACCACTTGCAAACAAAATTGATGTTTTTGAGCAATTCGGATTAAAGAAAATTAAAGAAACAACAGTATTGTTGCACATCAGTTTGGTTCAGTCAACTGTTTTTTATGGTTATGGTTATGCACGTCAAATTTAAGCTCAAAAAGGATAATGTACATATTTTAGTCGAACATAATCATCAACGAAGCCCTATTGATAGCTATGTGACCACAACCAATAATCTTGAAATTCAGACAGCAGTAATGGATGTGGATTTGAAGGTACATGATTATATCACACGCATAGCATTTGACTGAAACTGCAGAAGATAACTATTAACAATTATTAGCAGTTCTTTTTATATAGCAGCTATAAAGTTGTGACACAATAACGTTAACTGCTATTGAGTTACACAGTATTGTATACAAAGATTTATGTTGTTTGCGTAATCATAGACAAAATCTTAAATTTGGCTTTTAAGTTCCTACCTGAACGAGTCAATTTTATTGATCAATTCTAACCCAATGGGAAGTAATAATTTTAAATTCATCCATTTATATAATGAATAAAATGGATAAATCTGCGTATTAAAAAACACATATTTCTTACCACCACTACGTATTTAAATAGAAATATTATACAACATAAATTTCTAAGTAATTTGTAGAGCAGCTGTTAAGAAACTACACCCCATCTTCGGTATGATTTAAATATGGCCATAAAACACAAACAGCTTTAAAAAGGTTTTTTCTAACTGATAAATAATACACTTAAACAAAAATCAAACATTTGGTAAAAATATTGAAAAAATCGATTTTAAAAATCCACAGTGATAAAGAATATCAAATAAATTACGCGAATTAAACAGAAGAGAAAAGCGGTTATAAGCTTGTCATATTTCCAAAGAAACACAAAAAGAGTTACGTTTTACTATGGCAACTGCTGTATATGAAAAGGGACTGCATGAAAAGTAAGTACGAGGAAAGAAGGAAAAATTGTCTCAATTTACAGTTGACCGATTCTTTTTTACACAAAAAGTTGTTTTGGTTGTAACTACACAACGATCTGAAATACAAAAAAAATTTCTGTTTAGAAGTTTCTTTTGTCAGTCTTTTTGTCTGTTTGTCTTTCCTTTCAAACCCGATTGGCTCATAAACTACTGGATAGATTTTGATTTTTGGGTTAAAATGCAGAAAATAAAAAATTTTATTAAGATTTGTCAAACTTATTTATTTCATAGACTACATTATATTTGTAAACTGGCTCAAGTTAATTTTTTACATTTCTCGTTTTATATGAAGAAATTAAATTTTTATTTGTGATTATGAAATAATATAATTGGTCAGTACCAACATTCTGTTGAATAACTGACTAGGCAAAGACAATTATGATTGACATAAAGTGAAATGTTGTGAATACAACAACCATGCTTTCATTACCATCAGACTGATGGTTAAAAACAACAATAAAATTGTGTAAAAAAAGTAAAAAGAATAACAAAATGTGGAGAAAAGCTTAAGTTGTGGTAAATTTCGTTCTCACTCACTATAGTATATATGAATAAGTATGATATGTTTGATTTACAGAATCAATTTCATATAAACTTGTGAGATAAATAGATGATATTTACATCCAACACTTGGACATTTCGATCAAAGATTGCTGATGATGAAACCATAGATGGTTTCGAAAATGCATTCCACTCGGCTAGTGTCGGGATAAAAACTTACTTTCCAAGTTTATTCCTTCATTATCACAAATAAAAAAAAGTTAATTTCTTCATTTAAAAATGAGAAATTTAAAAAACGAACTTGAGCCAGTTTAAAAATATAATGTAGAAAATGAAAAGTAGCAAATTCATTGGCAAGTACAGAACCACAGGCTGCGCCAAAAGCCACCACGGTGCTTAAATATTTAACAACTTTTCCGTTTCTTATTTTATTTTTTATTTATTTTATTTCATTTATTTTTTTCCAGATAAATAACACCTTGAGAAAAAATAATGAAAAGATAAAACACTCACCAAAGAATCAGAATGAAATAATTTAATTATGTAGCAATCAATTATTCTAACGCAAAGAGGATATCATCGATTTTTTAATTTTTCTCTCTGAATTGTCACTAGCACAGTACCGTAAGGGATTTGCTTCGAACCGGTTGACTACGCTTTATTCATACTGTTTGAAAAATTTAACTTGTAGAGCGAACTGTTAGCGAAACATCTACCAGTAGGCATTCTGCTCGACCGCAAATAGCTCGTAACTCAATATGGCTGATTCGAAGGAAAAAAAACACTTACTGTCATTCTGAGATTAGCATATGAATTAGAACCCGCAGATCATCAGCAACATCTAAATTTTGTAGCTAAATTTTAACAGTTAGCCAAAAGTATAATCAAATTTTTTGCAAGATCGATTATGAGTGTTAAAGCTCATTTTCATTGGAACAGCTGTATTAATAAAGCAGAACTGTAGATTCTTGGGGTCTAAAAATCCAAAAAAAATTCCTCAACGCCATTTACACCCCACTAGATCTACACTATGGTTTGACACTACATCTAAAAATATCATTGTGCATTACTTCATCGAAAAAGTAGTTACCATAATTATATAGCGGTATAGGTTTCCAATAAAAAATTTTATACATTCTGCTCTTGAAAAAAGATATAAATAAGATTTAATTTCAGAAGAATGGAGACTGTCCGACACATAATGACACTTTTAAGTACAATTTTTTGAAAAGCGAATTATTTCCAGAAATATAGAAATAGACTGGACAGCGCATTTGACTTATTTGCCAGTGCCCCAAACCTATCCTTTGAGGTTACTTAAACAAGCTCGCGAAAAGCCTTGAACTCAAGCTGATCATTATTGCAAAATTTTGACTGCTACAGCAAAAACTTTGGCTACAGTCACAAGTTTTGAAAGATGTTATAGGAAATGCTCTAAAACGAGCCCATGATCGCGGTGCTGAAAACGTAGTTGGCGTAAAAAAAATTGCATTTTGTATATTTTATAATTTGAAAGAACTATAAAAACAAACAAATTTTTAAGTTTAAAAACCCATTGGTGACTTTTAGCTCACCATGTAAAAGATTAGGAAGAAACAAATATGTATGCGGACACGACAGATAGTGGAGTGTAGCAGGAATTTCACTAACAAAAAATATTAATTTCTACTACGAACGATGTCATATTCATATATGCAGTTTCATTGTTATAAATACCGTTGTGATATTAAGCGAGTAAGAGTTGTTATTTGAGACTACTTATAATAGTCTAACTAGGAATTTCGGATAATTTTAAAATCATAGCAAAGATCCCCAAGTAATAACAAATATGTCTGTCTATATTTTCTAATCTAAAAACCTAATGAAACTATAAGATTTCTTTCAATACTCTATAACTGTTTGCTCTTGTCTGTTTAAAGAACTCTTAAAACTATCCACGTTCTCTAATCTTTTACGTGGTGCTAGTATTAATATTAAGCGTTGTCAACATCTTGGTATTAACTTGTGTAGATGGTTTACTAATGTCAGTGACTTGGGTTTAATTTTTACCATTTTTTCTCTTTAGATTTAAACCTTAAAAATAGTTTATTTCTTCTTTTCCCTTCTTTAAGTTTGTTAATTTTTTAACGAGGCGAATCAAAGAAGTAAAAACAAAAAAAAAACTTTCTAAGACCCGAAACAAATCAAACGACAACAACTGCTATGATGACGATGCGAGAGCGCAAAAAATGGAGATCATTTGATGATAACGTGCGCATTTGTTTGTCACGATATTGTTTGTATTAAAAACGCTTTTTTCACGTTGTTATTGTTTAGGCCGTTTCAAACTAAAGCGATTGAATTTACAGCAACAACAACAATAAAAGCCATAACAACAACTATTAAAAGTTATAAGAGCAATAACAACATTAATAAGCAAAGCAAACTGAGAATAAAAGGTTTCAATTCAAGTGGTAAATCGCACCTTCATTTAAAAGTTTCAGCAGCAACAACAACAATAACAGCAATAATATGAAAATCCAATAACAAAATAAGAACAACTATAAAAATTGATATTGAGATATAGCATAACATATTCGTTGTAACTTTTGATGCTGCTGCTAAAATAAAGTAATAAACCTTAACATTCGAAGCCCTAAAAAATGAGGCGAATCGGATTTAGGTTTCCTTAAATTATTCTATTTAGTTAAAAGCATAGTTAAGAGCATTCGAATATAGTTTAAAAGCATATGATCTTGATATCAGAGAGTAAAACTTTTTGAAAAATATTAAAACAATAATTTGAATCGAATGTGGGCTTAGGACATAAAAACGCTCTTTAAATTGACAGATTACTTAAATAAAAAAATTGTTCTTTTATATTCTCAAGATCGTAAAAATTTTTGACCAAAGCAATGGGAGAGATTTTTAAGGGATACTTATAAAGGGTGATTTTTTATGAATATAGCTTTGTGGGCTGGCAGCACTGGTTGGTAATTGTGTTTAAACTACATCTGTGAAAGTGTTGAGTATATTCTACCATTTCATCATGGAGAAACTCCCAAAGCAGCAGCGACTGCAAATCGTTGAAATTTATTATCAAAACTCGTTCTCTGTGAAATCCACTCTTTTATCGAAAAATTGTGTTCAGCGATAAGGCTCATTAATGGCTAAATGTATACGTAAAAAACTGTCGCTTCTGTTGTGAAGAACAACCACATGCCGTACAAAAGATACCGATGTATCCCGCAAAAAATAAAGTTTGGTGTGGTTTATGGGCTGGTAACATCATTGGTCCACTATTCTTCAAAAACAGCCGTGGAAAAACGTTACCGTCAATGGCTCGAAAGCCATGATACGCGACTTTTTTTGCCGAATTAGCTGAGTTGGACTTGGTTGATATGTGGTTTCAACAAGACTGAGCCACATGCCACACAGCTCGTGAAACAGTGGACATATTAAAGGATGAATTTGATGAGCAGTTTATCTCTAAAAATGGGCCTGTGAGTTGGCCGCCAAGATCATGTGATTTGACACCTCTTGACTATTTCTTGTGGGGTTCTGTGAAGTCGTTGGTCTAAGTGGACCAATAATAATTGAAAAAAAAAATCATTTTATTTTACCAATATTAAATCACATAATCGTGGCTGCCAATTAACACGCACTGTCCTGTTGGGACCACATAAAGTCCAGGTCCATATCCTCAATTTGGCCACAAGAAGTCCGTTTTAATCTCGCGATAGCGAACACCATTCACTTTTACTGCCTGGCCGACCTCATTTTCAAAGTAGAATGGCCCGATGACTTTGCCAGCCCATAACCCACACCATACACATGATGGATGCATCTACTTTTCAACAACCACTCGTGGACTCTCGTTTGCCTAAATACGGTATTTCTGTTAATTAACGATTTCACTGAGGTGAAAGTGGGGTCGACGCTGAAGATGAATTTCTTTGTAAAGTCATCATGACGCTTGGAATGGTCAGTAGGCTTCAGCTGTCGAGTCAGTTGAATATTGTTAGCGTATAAATGCAAATTATAAATTTTTGAGCACGATGACGAGTCGCATTTTCTCTCACACTATCGCGAAAAACAGCAATGTTTTCCGCAAAATGTAATGGGCGAGCCAGCACAGATGTTCTTCTGACTTAAGCTTGCGCACAATTTTACCAACTGTGGACACATTTTATCGAATATTCTGACCAAAAAATCAGGCAGAACACGAAATGTATTTTTATTTAAAACCCCATTATCGTAGTAGACTTCAAAAACCTTAACGCGGTGCTTAATTATTACCTCTCCATTGTCAAGTAAAGAAATGCCAAATTAAATTGGGCAAGAATCTTGACAATTAATATCTTGCGTTTTGGTTGTACCACCCTTTATTATATTGATATATACGAAACAAATATATGATATTTTGTATCCTTGAGAAATTTGAAGTCCTAAAAAAACAATAGATTAGAAATAGAGAAACTGCGTACGCTGCATTGCTCTACTTATTCTGTAGATTAAGGGCCATATAAATTTTTTTTGATACCACTGGTGTTTTGATAAAAATATCTAAGCTTAACTAATATGACCGCCAATTTTTATTTCAAGATTGTTTATAAATGTCACAGTAATAATTTCTTTTTCACAAACTTCTTTAACAGTAAAAAATATTTTTAAATTTTTAGAAAATTTCTTTTGCCCTGAATCTTATAAATTCATGAAAACAAAAACAAACAAAATTCGTGTTTATTAAATTGTATAATGGACTCCATAGGCCTAGAACTTAACAACAAAAATCAGTGCTCTAACACAAGCATACATACATAAATACATATGTACGTACATACACACAAAAATAACTAGACAAATTTACAAAGGGTTACTCTAAAAAATAATAGAAACCGTGCTTCTATTTTTACTTTTTCGCCTTTAAGGTTTATTTCGTTTCACTAGCTGCTGCTTGCTGATGATCTAATTTGGTAACAATTGTTTGTCGTGCATCTTGGTTTATTCATTCACTCGTTACGAAGACGTAGACACAGTTTTTGTTTTGTGCTTTTTGACAATCATGTGTGTTTGTTTATTAGGTACATTATAGATATATGAATTTGTATGTGTTGTGTCACATCAACCTATTGAATATATTACTTTTTCATTTAAAACTTTTTTTTTGTTATTTTCCAATTTGATAGCTAATATGGTTGATTTGCGATCAATTGGTTTCGATAATGAGTTTAGCGCACCCATTTTAAGAAACCCAATATAATCTTGTATATAAACCATATAAATAACAATGTATGTACAATATTAAAAATCTATTAACAAACTTAAAAAATCTTCTTTAAGGTAGAATTGAAGGCATAACCGTGAGAGAGGTAGTTGATGTATGCACGTGAACCTGATGAATTTTGTGATATTCTAGTGCTGCAAATGGAGTAAGTAGTTTTGCTTTTAAAATAAATTTTATAAAATAAACAATAAATTAAATTTAAAAAAGTTAATTGAATATCTATAGTCGTCTTAATAAAAATTATCAAGAGTTTATAAAACCGATTTCCTATGGAAATATGGATGATAAGAGTTCAACAAATTTGTAGAAATTTTTATTAACAAGGCCGTTTAAATATAATTCGAAATTTTTTGGCATATGTTACCACTCCGAATAGACCTTTTAAAATTTGTCTGCTGCATTGTATTTGTATGAAATAGATCATTACTTTCTGACCACTATCAGCTTTTAGATAACCTTCACTGTCATGTACACAGGTATGCTTACCATATCGTAGCTTAATCAAAATTTAAGATTCAATGTTTGATTTTAAGCTTTTACTTAGTTAACTGTATTATTGAAGTCAAACCTTTTATTTGATACCCATTTTTATATTTTTACTAGCCAAGCCCCGCGAATCTTAATAAATAAACATGCATTCCGAATTTTATTTGAATATATTGAAAATAATATTTTATTGATTTTTATTGTAATGCAAGTGGGTTCGGTTTTTCCATTTACTGTAAAAATTAACCAATTTTTTGATGTTCCCACTCTAGAGCATGCAACGTACAGCTGGCCATTTGAAAAGCGTGGATTTTCCAAATTCAATCCAGCAACACGCAAAGATTGTCCTTTTGCTGTTTTGATGATAATAGCGAAAGCAAGGCGAACTGGAAACTGTAGTCGCTTGAAGTTCAAAGGAAAATCGGTGGGAACCATTGGAATGCGTGGAAATCGTTAAAAATAAGAGCTTATTTTCAATGGGGGTGGCACTGCCCACTTTTCTAATTACAAAATTATATAGTCATGACATCTCAAAATTTGTGCAAAATTTCAGAAAAATCGGTCAAGTGCAAGTAGCTAAAAATGATAACCTTTTTTCTTATGGGCGTAGCCCCGCCAACTTTTTACCACCCATAAACTCTCCCTTAAATGTGTACAACAACTTGCCAAAGTTTGAGTCCGATCGGTTTTACGGTTTCGAAGTCAATAGCTAACACACACACAGTTTTACTTTTATGTATATAGATTATACGCCATTTTGGTTATGGTGACATGTTGCATTTAAACTTTTTCATAGCTTACTGTATTCTACTGGTCAAGCTTTTTCACCACATTTTGGGGGTTGAAGGCGGCAAGTCCGTAGTTACTATTTTCAACCATATATTTGCCATATATCTTGGATTTAAATTTTTTCATTTTATGCTAATGACAAAGTCTTTTCGTTTGACATCATATTGAGTTAAAGTTGAAGTTCGAGTTGAAGAGGGTATCGTCCAGAAGCTAAAAAATTTGGTTTTTAAATATTAGAAAAAAACCGAAGTACTTATATTTTTGTGCTTATATACCAGTTTTAATCTGGTTTGTCAGTTTTTCTCGGCAATAATTTTCGAGGTTACATCTTGTATTTTAATTTTTTAGCATGTCACACAAATTAATTAAAAGCTTTAATAACTTGATGATCTTAAAGAAATATATATTTCTTAAGACTACCTTTGCCTATAGCTGTATCGGTTAGTGTTCGATTTATCCGAATTTTTTTAGGAATATTTCAAAAGACATAAATAGCACCAAACTTGTCTATAAAATAAACTAGGGCTGAAAAATGTTAATTTTTGAGGTCGAAATAAAACAGAGGCAGTCATGTTTGTTTTTCATACCTCAGAAAGTTATAAGAGGATAGTGCTGGATTTCGATAGTGATTCATTTTAGGGCATTTGGCACAGATTAATACTTAAAAGAGATCTGAGTAACATATGCGGGCTTCTGATACTTGATTTCAGCCAACACACGGACATACTGACATAGTTCAATCGGCTTTCCTAGTCATAACCTTCAAAAAATATATATTTTATGGATATTGGATGAATATTGTGAAAATTACAAATGGAATAACTAAGCTTGGCACCAGAAGTAAAAGGTAAAAAAATGAGGTTGTCGTGTTTATTTGCTCATAACTCAGAAGTTTTTAGGACGATTGTGCATTTCATTCCTGAATATTTTTAAAAGATTTGTTGACACACCGACACACGCAGAGACACGTAAAGATGGACATTACGCTAGAAATTAGCATTCAAAAAAAGCATAATTTATGGTGACTGAAATTAATATTTGAGAAGTTATAGACGGAATTATAAAGCGATACATACCACACCACTAAAGGGAAAGGGTTTAAAAAGGTTAACTTATATCTATGTAACTGTGTTGTTTGATTTTGCTAAGAAGCGACTGGAGGTCAGTAAAGTTATCTCCTATTATAGTGGTATCATCTGCATAACGTACATTATTGATGAACGTTGGATTTATTTTTTTAAATTTTTCATCACTTATTTTAAATTTTCGTTTAAAGCGTATCGTGTTTTACTTTGTCAAATGCTCTCTCGTTATCTACGATGCATAGAGAGACATCTCTACGTACATCTATGCAATTTTGTGTCAGATTTTGGATGCAGAGCAATGATTTTCGGGGACTTGTCACCGATTTAAAACCAAATTTTATTTCGCCAATATGTTTTTTCACATTTATTGTATGAATAGTAGATGATTGTTAAAAAGACTGTAAGAGCATGGCACATTAAACAAATAAGTCTATAGAAACTGTTATTAGTCTTTTTTGAGACTGTTAAAAAAGTAAATTTTAACTGGATTGAAGGGTATATAGTAGTGTTATAGACGTGATTACATATATTTCTACAATAAGGTAGAGATTATTGTGATGTATGTATAAGTTTAATTATGTTTATAGGTAAGTAGTCAGGGCCTAGATTCTTTTTGTTTTCTTTTAAGAGCATTTCTGCGTCTTATATTGTGCTAAATTGTACTGGTCCCTGTACTTATACAATAATGTTCAAAAAGAGTTTTGATTTAATTTCCCCTTAATGATTCCCTTCATCCACGTGCGCTAGAACTCAGGTGTTACTGTCAGTGTTTCACAGAGTACTTAAATATAAAAATGAAATTGAAAGTCATCCTGTTTTAGTTGAGGTTTTTCTATTGCTTTACAACTTCTTCTTTAATCATTTTTTGATTGGTGAGATACTTACTTTTTTGTCTACTAATGCGCAACCGTAAAATATCACCGGCCTAAATAATACATTAAATTGTTTAATCTCCTTAAGAAGAATGAATGTGGCTCTATTTTTGTAGATTCGGTATTTGAAATCTGTAGCTGTAGAATAAATTGTAATTGTTTCGCTTTAACTTGGTTTTTATTTTACCTTATAAGTATATTTTATTAGTTGGGTATATTAATTAAGCACATTTTTTACATGGCTCACCCAATGCTAAAAGCCAGATATTATCTTTGTATTCAAGGGCACTAAGGTTGCTATGAAGTTGCCTGTTTCTGTAAAGAGTAATGGTGAGAGGACACATCCCTGGCGCACACTTCTCCGTACTTGTATTTGACTAATTTGTTGTTGTTCATGACTTCCTTGGAACGCTATTTATGAATGAATTTTAAGTAGAAAGAAAAAACATAGAATACTATTACTATAGTATTAAAATATTAGCTCTCGTTTAAAAGATGTTTTATTGTTTTAATTTTTATACCAACCACAAAAAAATGGTGTTTGTAACACATCATTCTGTTTGTAACACATCGAAATATCTATTTTGGACCCCAAGGATGATCTAGCTATATACATCCGTCTGTTCAAAGCGCGATAGTGCTCAAATCTTTACATCTACGAAAATTAATTTTTTTCGGTCTACTTAAAAACTGACAAAACTAGAATTTCATGACACCTAAATCCCATTTAACGATATATTGAAAATTCTAATTCTAATTTCTCTATGGACAAAGATATTAGAAAAACAAGTAAAAGTGCTATATTCGGCCGTGCCGAATCTTATAATACTCTTCACCATCATGTACATAGGTATAATCCTGCATCGTAGCTTAACCTATATTTCATGTTATACACCATTTTTTCTTATTATTTCTGACGCCATACTTGATTTTGAATTATTACTTAGTTAACTGTATTATACTAGTCAAGTCCTTTAATTTGATACCCATACTGATGGGGTTAAAACAATTTGATCCGACATTTTGTTTTAGACGCCATCTTGGATTTTACATTTTTTAACAATTTACTGTATTCTACTGGTCAAGCCCTTTCATTTGATACCAATATACATTTAAAAATACCAGATCTGACCCATTTATAAATTTATTGTCCACATTTTGTAATGGCGGCCAACATGAGTCTTAATTTTTTTTATAATGCTTATATTGCGCTAGTTAAGTCCTTTCAGATAATACCAATACTGACGCTTTCGGTTGTCTAGAAGCTGAAAAAAATTGATTTTCGTTTGTAAATTTTTTGAATATATATTTAAAAAAAAAATTGTTGCCTATAACTTTACCGATTAAAGCCCGATTTATCTAAAAATTTTTACGAATATCTCTCTAGGCATATTATATCTATAAATAGTAAAGTTACCTATAAATTATTCTATGGCTGAAAAATTTTAATTTTAGTGGTAAAAATATGGGAAAAAACTGAGGCAATTACGTTTATTTGCTCATATCTTAGAAAGTTATCGGGCGCTTTTGCTGAATTTCAATAGCGATTCATTCCCGGATATTTCCAAAAGATTGATACCATACACAGGTCTGAGTAATATGTGGTTGCTTCTAAAAGTTGATTTCAACCAACACACGGGCAGACGGTCAGACGGACAGACGGTCAGGGCTTAATCAACTCCTCTATTCATAAACTTTCAGAAAATATATACTTTATGGGGTCGGAAAATAAAATTGTAGAAATTACAAACGGAATGACAAACCTATATATTCCATTGTGCACCACAAGTGAAGGGTATAATAAAGGACCCTATATTGAAATATCTAAGTTATATTCATTGGAAAAAAGTATCTCGCCCACTTTTCATAAAAAATTCTACTATCAATGAGATTTAAAAGATCATAAAACCGACAGAACTAGAGTAATGATAATGAAATTCCGCATATTTAGCTCACTGGTCAAGATTGTTATAATGCGAGAAAATGAAGGACAATCCTATTATAACGCCCACCTTCCAAATAACGTGTTGCCTCAAATTAATACAATTTTTCTATGGACAAAAATGTTTGAAGAAGAATGTAATCTATATTAAAACATCAAAGGTAATTTTAATAGGAGAAATTACTTTGACACGCCTACTTCTCGTATATTCTGAAATTCAAAAGCTCAAAAAAGTGACAGAGTTAGATGTATTAGATGCCGAAATTGCGTATATATACTTAGCTTTATTTTAGAAAATGATACACAACTAGATTGGGTCGATCGCAGAACATACTTGTACTAATAAGAAGTTAGTAATTTCTGCAATCTATTTCTTTTTGAAATTTCTAAATAAAAAAAGATAAACTTTTTTTAATACTATATTATGCTTATTTTATGAAATATTATTTACACTTAAAAATATTACATTAATTTAACCTTTAATAATGTATTGTCATCTTAGCTTTCTATCATGCCACTGGAATACAAAAGAGGAGTAAGTGTAAGACTTTAGCATAAACCGTGACATGTCATTAAAGTACAAGTTCAAAAAATTTTTGTTTATTTTAGCAGTTATAAACGGCTTTCTTTCAATAATTTATCCAGCAATTGTTCTCTTTGATCTTGATATGAGCTAACAAGGCTTACTCAGTCTTACTCAGTCTCTACTCACAGACCATTAAACGCATTTTAATCTGTTACTTGTCAGGGAGAAAACCCTTTATTTTCTGTTTGCAACTACATATTTTATTGTAATATAATATCATCACATTTCTTTTCCTCTGCTTTGCCTGTCCATCTGTCTCTAAAAGTTTAATAAAAGAAATAAATTTGTGAAAAGAAAGTTTTGTTTACTCGTTATCTCTCACCTTAACTTTAAATATATATAAATACAAAATACAACAATTACAAATAACATCTACCCAACAACAAGTAACATTTAATATCTAAACACCATCATCACGCGCACTAATTTAAAAATAAAAAATATATATTTTCTTTCTATAAAAATTATTTATTTTTACTGTTTCATCTTTCGAGCGCTATTATTGTTGTGTTTTTTTTTCTTTTCCTCTTTTATAAGCTTATTAAAAACAATGATTAGAAGAAGAGAGATGTATGGAAAAAAATCTAAAGCCAATACGATATTTTATAGCTACTTTGGTTTTATTTATTTATTTAACTACTGTTAAAGTACGAATGCAATGATTTTCACCCTAGTGCAGATACACTACAGTGGGATGGATCAATTGATAACACTGTGCATGAAATTGACACTTTTTTTTTCGTGACAAGCTGGGCACCTGGCGTTTTAACATAATTCGGGTACGCTGAAACTAGTGGTGCCCGCAGTTTTTTAAGATTGGCTCTGGTTTTTGAGATATACCGTTATTTCGAAAATGGAGGAGGTTGCACAACATATGTTCGCGTAACTAAAAAAGGCTTTAGCTTATTGAAAAAACTTAAAAAACCGAAATTCCGCAATAAAATTTCCTTTAAGATAAGTTATTTTAGAAACATAATTTTTTTTTTTGAAAAAAAAAATAATTTTTTTAACAAAATTTCGAAATTTTTGTTTTTTAAAAATTCATAAAAAATTCAAAAATGCAGCTAGGCTTCTAATTTTTTGCAGACATATAAAAAGCAAAGCTGATAACAAAACAAGCTATAAATGTTTAAAATCTGTTGGCAACTTTTGATTTTATTCACAAAAGTCGTCAAATTTTAATTAATTTAAGAATTTCATTAAACGCAACACACACCTAAGGGATGCTGATAAAGGGAAAGTATAATTTGAGAAAATGTTAAGAACAAAAAACATTGGAGGTCGGTCATACATTTTGTCCCCCTAGGAGTGAATCCTAGGCCTTAGAAACAAATGATGGAAATGAAAAAAAAATAAAGTTGCGCTTGTCATACATTTGGCCCGTGTAGGGGTACCTCAGGAACTGCAGGTGCAAAATTTAAGGCTAGGGTTCTACGCGAATAAAAAACAAAGTTCCAAACAAAAGAAGCTATTAGTGATTAAAGTCTGTCTACAACTTTGTATTTTTTCAGAAAAGATGAAATTTTTAAATTTTTTAATAACCAAACTTTTAAAACATTTATTTTTGTTAAGTAGTTAAAGTTAAAGTTTTTAATAATTTTTTTAAAAAAAATTTTATTTTTCGAGCTCGAGGTCCGTTAAAAACATTAAAATAATTAATTTAAATCATGCCAATATTTCGATATGTTAACGTGAAATGACATGCAGTATTTATGTTTTACTGACATCCGCGGCTTGGTTTTAACAATTCAAAATGAATATAATCCTGGAGATTGGCGCTTATTCATTAATTCTTCCAAAAGTAGCTAAAAAGCAGTTTTGCTACACGTCACTAATTTAAACAGTTGTATTCCGATAGCACTAATCACAAATACTTAAGAGACATATGCAACAATTAAAAAAATAATATCGTTAATTAAATATGAAGACCTAAAATGGAAAATATGCGCAGATTTAAAAGGGGTAGCTCTTTTAAGAGGCAAGCAATTGGGCTATACTAAAAATATGTGCTTATGGAATACGCGTTTCGATGGCGACCAATACATTACACGGGATTGGGCTTTACGTGAGGAAAGCAGATTGCATAGAAATAATGTTATTTATTTTAATGTTTTTAACCACCACCAGTTTTCCGCTCTTTTGTAGCTAGGGTTTTTTTCCCGAAAATTTTTATTTCCCGGAAATGTGAGAATATTTTTAAATATCCCGGGATCCCGCAGCAAAACAAATAATAAGTAAATTTGTTTTTAATTAAAAAAAAACTTTTTATAAAAAAGCATAAAATAGTTTATAATGTAAAAAAAAATTAAAAACAATAAAAATCAATAAAAAAACTTGAATTTAAGACATAAATTGAGTAAAAATATTTTTTATTGAAAAAAATATTATTCTCTAGATACGAGATCAAATATGAGCACTAAAAAACAAAAATACAGGTACTTCAGCTATGAGATCAAACATAAAATCATTAGAATTCAATTTCAATATAAACAATATAAACATCTGCTTTCGAATCGTAGCCACCTTTTTATTTCCCGGGATCCCGAAAAATCGGGAAGATTAATTAACAGAAATCGCTATGCAATAATCTCTTTATACTAAAATATGTCTCACTTTCTTTGTATAACTTCGATATGCTAGTAAAATGTTTTCGTAAATTAAGTCTTTCAACGAAAGTGGGCGTTAAAGTAGGCGTGTTGAAGTTGTTGTAGTCTTTCAATGAAAGTGGGCGTTAAAGTAGGTGTGTTGAAGTTGTTTCTACTAATGAATGCAACTTAGATGTTTCAATATAGTCCTTTATTATTCCAAAATCTTCATTTTATATAAGCCGTTATATAGGAGGTAGGCGTTAAAGTGGGCGTGTCACCTAAATTTTCCGGAATAATAATGACATTAACTAAAATGATATCTCTAGCAAATTTCATTATCGTACCTCTAATTTTGTCGGTTTTAAGATTAAAAGCTCTTAATTAACAGTGGATAACGTGAAAAGTGGGCGTTATAGTAGGCGTGTCGAAATTATTTTAAATAATGAATGCAACTTAGATGTTTCAATATATTCCTTTATTATTCTAAAATATTTATTGGTAGAGAAATTATATGAATTTAAGGTTAGACGTTAAATGGGAGGTGGGCGTGTCACATTTATTTTCAGTTAGAATAAAGCATTTGGCCAAAAAGCCATGTATGCAAAATTTCAGAGTCGTGCGTCCAATTTTGTTGCTTTGATGACGTTTTTGTTTTTAAATATACCGAAAAATACATTGTGCGGTATAAATTTTCGTACATTTTGATCGATAACTCCTTTCCTGATGCATAGATTTAGACAATTTTCGGGGAAAAATATTGTTTTTACTCAGGAAATGTATATTCCAAGTTTCATGAGTCTACGTTAATGCGTTTGGGCACAATTTCATTTTATTCGATGTTCAAAGGACACGGTTTTTGCGACCTTCTCTCGCTTTACGAGCTATAACTCTCTTCCTAATATTCCGATTTCGCCAATTTTCAACACCAAATAAACCCTGTCTATAAGAAAGATTCTATCAAAATTTGAGCCCCCTAGCTTTTTCGGCACGACCTCTATCATGCTTTCAACAGACGGACAGACGGACGGACATAGCTAAATCGTCATAAAATCAAACCCCGATTCAGAATATATATACTTTATGGGGTCTAAAATGGATATTTCGATGTGTTACAAACGGAATGACAAAATGAATACACCCCCACCATTTTTTTTGGTGGCGGGTATAAAAAGTTAAATATGTTTGAATGGAAATAAAATGTAAACAAGTAAGAGCACTATATTTGGCTGTGCCGAAACTTTTATACCCACCACCAATTTTGTGTACATTTAAAGCACAATATTTATTAGTTTGTTAATCGCTATGGAATAATCTCTTTATAATAAAATATGTATCACTTTCTTTGTAGAGGGTGGTTAAATTTGAAGGGCCCATGTTTAAGGTGAACCACATCTAAACTTCAACTTTTTTCTTGTATTTCATTTGACATTTCTCAATCTCAGACTAACTCAATTTGAACCGTGAAAAGATACGCAATCGAGCAACGCATTTAAATATTAAAGATTTTTATAAAAATGGGCGTTCAAATCAAAATGCATTTCGTGCACTTCGTAGTTCTTTTGATCAACATAATCATTAAAATTTGTCCATAATCGGGATAATTGTAACAAATATTTAAATTTCTGCAAAACAGGTCTGTATAAAATGTTGGAAAATCTGTGAATGCCTTCTTAGTTCGTTGAATGGGAACCATTGCTGGTTTTTGCGATAGTGTGGCAAAATAGCAGCTAACCTCGACTCATCATCATGCGCAACAGTTGAGCATCAACATTGTCATTGAAAATTTGGACCATCAAATAGAGGAGTGGCGCACAGGATGGGGCGGGCCATTTGGCCGATATTTTGTTAAATACATAATTGAACCATACAAATATTATCACTACAAAAAGAAATAATAAAAATTTCCTAAATAATTTGTGTTTTATTTAAATTCAACATAAAATTTAACCACCCTTTATTACTGCGATATGCTACTAAAATGCTTTTGTAAATGTAGTCTTTCAATGAAAGTGGGCGTTAAAGTAGGCGTGTCAATAAAGTTTCTGCTAATAAATACAACTTAGATATTTCAATATAGTCCTTTATTTTCGCAAAAACTTTGTCAATAGAGAAATAACATGAATTTAAGATAAACAGTTGTATGGGAGGTAGGAAATAAAGTGGGCGTGTCACCTAAACTTTTTGGCACAACAATTACATTAATTAGAAGGATATATGCAGCAAATTTGATCATCATACCTCTAATTTTGGCGGTTTTATGAGCTTTTAAATTTCATTAATGGTAGATAACGTGAAAAGTGGGCATTATAGTAGGCGTGTCAAAGTTATTTTTGCGAGTGAATACAACTTAGGTGTTTCAATATAGCACTGAATTATTCCAAAATCTTCATTCATAGAGAAATTATATGAATTTTAGGTAAAACGTTATATGGGAGGTGGGCGTAAAAGTCGGCGTGGCACATTGATTTTCCGTTACCAAAAAGCGTCTCACCAAAAAGCAAAGTGTGCAAAATTTCAGAGTCGTGCATCCAATTTTGTTGCTTTTATGAGGTTTTTTTTTTAAATATACCGAAAAATACACTGTGCGGTATAAATTTTCGTACATTTTGATCAATAACTCCTCTCCTAATGCATAGATTTAGATAATTTTCGGGGAACAATATTGTTTTTACTCAGGAAATATATATTCAAAGTTTCATGAGTCTACGTTAATGCATTTGGACACAATTCTATTTTATTCGATGTTCGACGGACACGGTTTTTTCGACCTACTCTTGCTTTTCGAGCTATAACTCTCTTCGTAATATTCCGATTTAGCCCATTTTCAATACCAAACAAACCTTGTCTATAAGAAAGATTCTGGCAAAATTTGAGCCCCCTAGCTTTTTCGGTGCGACCTCTATCGTGCCTTCAACAGACGGACAGACGGACAGACGGACGGACATAGCTAGATCGTCATCAAATCAAACCCTGATTCAGAATATATATACTTTATGGGGATATTTCGATGTGTTACAAACGGAATGACAAAATGAATATACCCCCACAATTTTTTTGGTGGCGGGTATAAAAATATTTAAAGTTTTCTTAAATAAAAATTCGAATTGCTTTTTGGTAAGAGTTCCCACTTTATTTAAGTCAAAAGTCCTAAGCAACCTTACCACTTACCTCGCCACTGTGCCTAATTTTATTAAGGGAATTATTTATGTCTTTTTTTTCTCTTTTTTCATCTTAACAGTTTGTCTTTTGTTTTCATTTTATAATTTGATTTGAAGCTGTAGATTGAAGAAAATTACATGTGGGCTTTTTCTCTGTATGTTTCTCCTCATCCATTTATAAGTTTTGTGTGGTTTTATTGCCTCAGCTTATATGTGGTTTGCTTAACTACAAAAAAAATATCAAAAAATAGCAACAACAGTTTATTGTCTAAAACAATAATGCGTTTATGAGTTCATCTCTGTGTTAACGCATTACTACGAGTACCTTTTTTATGCTGCACAATATTGGTTGAGTAGCTGTTTGTTGCACTGCCACAAACACACACACACATCTGTTGTTGGCAAAAAAAGAATATAAGAATGTCATAGCACATTTTCTCAATGTTAAATGATGCTTTTATTATTGAACTTGGCATAACGTGTTGCAGTTATAACGGTAGATGAACATGTATGATTTTTATTGTGATCTATTTTTGGTTTCATCGGTTAAAAGCATTTGTGTGTAATTGTTGGTTGCATGAATAAAAATTACACAGCAAAAATATTATTGTCATAGACCTATTTACTACAATGTATGCCGTAAAAGATGGTGAAGATAATTTTGCAAATAATTAGTAAATTATTTTTGTAGGCATTTAACTTACTTCTATATGATTAAGCGTTAAGTAAAGCTTCCTAATTAGTCTAGACTCCTAGCATTTCTTCTGATAAGCTGTGTGATATAAAAAAAAATGTACACAGAATTAAGATAATACAATTTTCAATAAAAAGTTTTAAATTTACGAGGTGGGCGAAAAGAAATCACCCTATTGGAAGATGCTCTTATTTTTGTAAATGGCGGCCAAGTCAAATCTGTTTTGCCATTTGTGAACTAGACAGATGTAGTATACAAGTGAACAAGCCATGGACCGATACACTGCCCAAGAACGCGGAATAATCGTGTCTATTTTTTTGCGTAACAATTCGTCTGTGGTGTTGGCGCAGCGCTGAGGCTCATTTCCACCTCAGCGGATACGTAAACAAGCCGCTTTTGAGACTTTTTTGTGGAGTTTTTTGAAGTCCCGTGTTTACCTAAACAAGCCCGAGACCCTGGAAGCCCTCAAGGACAACGCTCGACACGAAAGCGAGAATCTGTCGCCCGAAATTCTCGCCGAAGTGATAGAAAATGCCATAAAACGAGCCCGTATATCAATTAATTATGACGCCGCCCATTTGGCCGATATCATCTTCTCGAAAGGACCAATAAAATTTTAAAGGTTCAAATAAACAAAACAGAATCGGAGTTTTTCATTTAGAAAAATCTACATTCCAAATATTACTCCAATTTTTTGGTGCAAAGCAAAATTTTTTTAAACTTATTTTCTTTAAGTGCATTTTTTTGAAATTTGCTTTACCTTAATTTGAATAATTTTGTTCATAAGCCAAAACAATGCATTAATGTTCTTTTTTTATTTTGCCCAAATACACATGTAGCACAACGCGAATAATGTGTGTTTAAACAAGAGTCCACACGCATTTCAGCCAGCAAAAAATAAACATTTATTTCCTGCCACCGACGACAATTTTGTTAATTTGTTTAAAAACCCCATAATAATGGTTCACGTTTCAAAAAAAAAAAAAAAGATTGCTACTACCACCTTCCACTTCTGCCATTTTCTCCCCATGACAACGATAGTAATCTGCGAAAAATAGTAAAACAACAAAAGTTTCTTATGTGTGCATGTGTTGAGTGTGTAAAAAAAAACTTTTTTCTAAAACTAAAAATGTGAAGATGTTTAGGCCATTTTGCTAATGTTAAATGTTGTTTGTTGGTGAATTTTTTTTAGTTTAGTTGTCGGCCAATTAGTGTTTACGTACAATATGGCTTTTAACAGTAGTATAAGTAGTTATAGTCGTTAAGCTAAAACGCAATGGAAGCTTTCTACAATAGGCCGCGGCAGCTGTTCCCAATGGTTGCGTTAGATCTACTTATTGTTAAACACTTTTAATAATATGCATAAATAAAAAATTAAAATATTTAAAAATCTTCGGTTAAAAAAAATGGTTTTATACATTTTGGAATAATAGAAATTTTTTAAATATTTTTAGTTTTAGAGAATTGAGAAAAAATTCTCAATAAATTTTACATGTTTGTTTTAAATATTTCAAGCTGTTTCTAATAGTTATTTAATATTTTTTTTAATAACTTAAAGGAACTCGTACGTTAAATCTGCATTTTAAATCTACTGCGATAATTTTTTTATACCCTTGATCTGTGGAGCCAGACGTATATAAAGCTTTGTTACTCCTTCAGTAATTTGTTCAATATTCATTGGATATTCCATAGAGTATTTATCGTTTGAAAGCTTATGAGTAGGAAACTCGATTTAGCTATGCCAATCTGTCTGTATGTCTGCTAAAATCAAATATTAAAAGTGCCCATATGTTGTGATGAATGTGATACCAAACAGAAATGTATTGAAAACCTGCAAAATCGTATAATAGTCTGCTGAGATGTAAGCAAGTACACACGGTTGCATTTTTTTAAATAGGCTGCTTTTATTATTGTATTAGAACTTAATATAATATAACAAGATTGAATTATTTGAATATTTTATTATAATCTGGTACATAATTTTATGGCATTTATTATTAAAATATGATTCCCGGCACATAACCGCCACGGTTACGAGTTACATGGTCCATTCGATCAGTGCTATTTTTGACTACTTTTATATTGGCTCAATGTTGGTTTCAAATAATTCAAGAGTTTCTGGTTTGTCGGTATAAGCCAATGACTTCACATAGCTTCATAAAAAGTAACTCAGAGGCGTAACTTCGCACGATGAAAGTAGCCTGCGAGCAGGACCACTCTACAAATAAAGTTGTAGCTGAATTGATTTTGCAATAACTCAGATGCAAGACCAGCATGTAAGCCCCACTAAAAAGTCAATTTAAATGGATGCCACGAAATTAATACCAGATTACAAGCTGTATTAAAAAAATACCAAGGAGAAAAATCAGTAGTCCGTGGAAAACTGACTGAGATATAAACTCCAAGATTTTAATGCTTCGGTATTTTTTTCTCTAATTAATAAACGAAAACCGACTTTTTTAGCTTCAAGATAAGACAGAGACTCAACAAATAATTTTGGGTAAAAGGGTTTAAGCAAACGAATACAGTAGTTATGAAAAGTTTAAGATCCGTGATATATGCTACCACAAAATGGCGTAAAAAAATTTATATATAATTAAAATCTAATATTTAAAAATTTAGACCCCGTTTAGTCTCCTCAACATTGGCATAAAATAAAAGTACTTGACTAGAAAAATATTTTTACACTGTAACATGAACATAATAGAATTCAAATGGAGTGAAAAATAAGATATCGGATATATGGGTCAGATATAGTAACTAAAATTATTTCAATTCAACCTTAACAATATTCATATCAAATGAAAGGGCTTAACTAACAGAATACAGTAAGCATAATACAATACAGATGGCGTTAGAAATAAAATTTTGTAAAACATTATATCTGTAATCTCGTCTACACTACGATGAAATAATTTTGATAAATATGATAGTGAACGTTATTTAAGATTCGGCACGACCAAATATAACACTCATAATTGTTTACAATATTTTTTGCTTTTGAAATATTTTAAATAAAATATTTTTGGTTTGTCCAAAAATGTCACAATTACAAATTTTCCATTGCTAAGAAATTAAAGGTGGTAAGCTTTCACGATAAATGCAACTATACTCTATACTCTAAAATGACCTCAACATCTGCCATGTGTTTTTTACCTAAGAAGCAGCACTTAAAGCAACATCAGGTGCTCTAGCAACAACTACACGTGAAAGATGGGATATGTAGGTTTACTAAAGCGTTATACCAAAAAATATTAGTCTAGGATCCAATAGCGCATATGAGTTCAGCTTATTGCTGATTTGGTATGTCGCTGTGATGTGTATATAGGGTTGCCATTTCTATTTTAAAAAAAAAGAGGACGCCAGCATAAAAAATGTAGGACATTTGCAAAAAAAAAGTGGACACATTTAAAAAAATTAAATTTGATAAAATTTACGACGCCATTTAAAATACAAAAACAAAATTTGTTTTTACGAAATATTTATTTACAAAAATACAAACTGAACATATCGTTTTGATTAAATGGTTGAAAATAAAAACAAAAAAACCAAAAAAAAACAACAAAAATTCATTGCATTTATTATCGGGAATGTACGCTTTTAAAAATTTTTCATATATTTTTCAACACTTCAAATTTGAGCCAATATATTACCATCGCATCTCTTTAAATATTTGTAAAACTCTAGGCAATCCATATCAAAATTATATACCCTTACTATATTTTTATACCCTTCACACAGTGAAAAAGGGTATATATAGGTTTGTCATTCCGTGTGAAATTTCTACAATTTTCATTTCCGACCCCATAAAGTATATATTTTCGAAAGCTTATGAATAGGGGAGTCGATTAAGCTCTGTCAGTCTGTCCGTCTACGTGTATACTGGTTAGAGAAAACGTGGCATCGAATCCCAGCTGAGCCAAAAAAAAATTTTTTTAATTTTTTTTTTATTTTTTATTTAATATATTATTATATATTTATTATTTTTTTTATATTTTTTTAAATTTTTTTTTTATTTTTTTTTTGCTCTATATTTATTTTAATTATTTTTTTTAAATTTTTTTTTTAATATTTTTTTTAAATTTTTTTTTTAAATTTTTAAAAAATTTTTTAAAATTTTTTTTTTTAATTTTTTAAAAAATTTTTTAAAATTTTTTTAAAAAAAATATATATATATATTATATTATATTTTTACAATGGGATGTTTTTATATATGTATGTTTTTTATATGTATGTACGTATATCATATGGAATCATACTGTTGTTGCATGACTACACGTTGTGAAGGATATATAAGATTCGGCACGGCCGAATATAGCGCTCTTACTTGTTTGTTTAAGGCTTTCTTCTATATCTGGAAAACAAACTTTATGAAAAAAACACAGCTGACAAGCAGACGCCTTTGCCGAACTTTTTTAAAATAAAAGACAAGTTAAAATAGGCCACTTCGATAAAATGCGACAATTAAAAAAAATTAAAATTGTACTTTTTCAAAACTAATTGTACGAGCACCTAAATCTTTTTATACATTTTGTGACCTATGATTTAAAGTTTAAATGTAAGAAAAAAAGAGAAGGTGCAAAAAGCCGGACAACTCCGGAGGACTGCCCCGGATGCCCTAAAAAAGAGGACGGTGTCCGGGGAAAAGAGGACGGATGGCAACCCTATGTGTATATATCTCTGACTGTCCATCTGTCTATCTACCTCCCAGCTTGCCTACTTGCCAGTCCTTTCACCCATGTTACGAATTTTTTTGTAAATAAAATATACTAAGAAGCAAATTTCAAGTAAAAAAAGTTTGAGAAGTACTGCGCAATAATATTAACTAATGTTTAGCTGCCGTTTTTTTTTTCTTTGTATTTTTTATTCGTTCGTAAGCTTGATGATGATGATGACTACGATGATGTCTAATGTGCCTAAAACTCTTAAATTATTTTAAAAATGGTAGTTTTTGTTTGTTTATATGTACGTTTATATATACTTATACTAACACTAATACTTAAGTAAGCTTTTACGCGTTTTTATTTTCTTGTGTAGTTGGTTGTTTTTGCGATATTAACATGGCGTAGATCATTAGCAAAAGATGGTGTTATTATTTGCACGTTTTGTGTGAATACACTTTGAAAAGTGTTAGATTTATAAATAGTGATAATCACTGGAGGAGTTGTCTCTGCAGAGGCTTTCGTACAATAATGGTGGCAATGGTGCTTATATTAAATATATATTTGTTTTAAATTGTTAATAGGAACTGAAAACCTATTTAAAGATTTTTTAAGAAGAATTTTTTAAAATCTTGTTAGAAACTAATAACATTTTTTACATACCAACTGCTATATATGTATGTGTTGCAAAGTGTTCAGTAACAAGTTTTCCAAATCTACATTTTCAACAATTTTATTGTCTTATTGTGTGGTCATTTATAGTTTGAATAAAAATTCTAATGACTTTGCCCTTATTATGTTACCAAACCCAAATTCAATTAATATTCAATCATCACTAATTGATTCCGTTTCTAACATTATATGCAGAAAATAAACACACACTTGCTAAAAGCAAACACATGTGCACTGGTAGAAAAAAATACTTTTATTTATATGTAGTTCAATATATGCAATTGGGGTAATCACAAGAAGTCGTAACTGTCGTATTGTCATAATTTTCAAAAAATTTTAAAATAAATGAATACCACTGCATTGTTAATTGTTCGATTTTAAAACCACTTCAAAATAATTATGACAATTATCATATAGCGCACTTTGTGAATTCACCATGTGTATTACAAAATTGTTTAGAAATTCTACAAGACTCTGAGTGTATTTAATATTTTAACATAAACATACATATGTCATTTTCAAATGACCACTTAGCCTTCTAGCAAACTTCGTCTTCTTCCCTGGACGTATGTACAAAACATACATATGTATGTATGTATGTTTATATACTTTGTATTATGCTCGTTACAAAAACAAACAAAACACATATTTATGCATAAATAAAACAAATATAAACCAGAAACACAATAACAAAATATTTATGCCAAAAATATAAAAAGACGAATAAATAAAGTAAAAATGTTTTAGTAAATTGATACCCTGGGGTATTTCGACTACATCAAAAGCCATACACATACTAACAAAAGCATCTAAGTAATAGTATAGAAATCTTGTGTCTGTTTTGTTTTTGTTTGTTTGTTTGTTTATATAACACAAAAAGAACAATAGAATCACTTTATTCAAAAGTTTATCATTTATTGAAATTATTATGATCCATAAATGTCGCCAAACGGCAAAAAAAATGCTGCAAGCTTTTTAATACACTACAGCACTTTTGGCGAGCTATTTACGTTATAAAAGTTGTCAAAAGCGATATTTTTTTAAACATAATGATGTGGTAGATTAGGAATTTCTCTGGACTAGTTTAAGAGTTTAAAGTTTAATACACAAAAGACCAACAAAGGTGAAGTTTATTTTAATGAACTAAATAATTTATACTTATACGATTTGCACTTTACACACTTCATATTATATCCATATTGATATAAAATTTTACACATCTATAAAAATCAAAATCAAATGTCTTTTGCTGGTAAGTTTCTACGTAATTAAAAATCTACCACGTCCGCTTTTTGATTTATATAAAATTGGAGAATGACTGAACCGATTTGTGAATTTAGTTTTTTTAATTATCTATCAAGTGTGTCACCCACCACCCATACAAGTTTTTGATGCATATCCAGAGTTAAGTTTAAAATGAGATCAAAAACAACAACAGTGTGCGAAGCACCTTAAATATAAATAACAATCCAGAAAACCTTAATGAAGGATGGTTAAATTTTAAGGGCCGGTGTTGAATGTGAACCACACCTAAGCGTCAAATTTTTTTCTGCATTTTATTTGTCATTTCTCAATTTCAGACTTACTCAATTCGAACCATGGAAAGATACGCAATCGAGCAATGCGTTAAAGTTATTCAGGTTTATTATGAAAATGGGCGTACAAATCAAAATGCATTTCGTGCCTTCGTTATTCTTTTAGTCAATATAATCGTTCAAATTCGTCCACAATCGGAAGAATTGTGAAAAATATTAAAATTTCAGCAAAACAGGTCTGTATGAAATGTGAAAACATCTGTGAATGCCTTCTTAGTTCGTTAAATGGGAACCATTGCTGTTTTTTGCGATAGTCTGGCAAAAGAGCAGTCAACCACGTCTCATAATCGTGCCCAACAATTGAATATCAACAATGTCATTGAAATTTTTAACCATCGGATGTTCGCGGCGGCCATTTGGCCGATATTTTGTTCCATACATAATTGAACCATACCAATATTATCATAATAATAAGTAAGAGTGCTATATTCGGCCGTACCGAATCTTATATACCCTTCACAAAGTGTAGTTATGCAATAACAATAAATTGTATCACAAGCCATTGTAAAATTATAAATTTACCTATATAAGTATGTTAAAAAAAAATTAAAAAAAAATAATAAAAATATAAATAATAAATATAAAATAAGATATTAAAAAAATTAAAAAAATATTAAAAAAAAAATTAAAAAAAATTAAAAAAAATTATATAAATATAAATAATATATAAAATAAAAAATAAATAAAAAAAAATCTTTTTTTGGCTCAGCTGGGATTCGATGCCACGTTTACTCTAGCGAATACACATGTTTGTATGTTGTTGTTGTGAAAAAACGAGGTGGTAGTGGTTTATTGCTCATATCTCAGTTGTTTATATACCGATGTTTCTGATTTTTAATACCGATCTACTACCAAATATTTCTTTTCTTTTAATACTACACCCAGGGCTTCAAAAAGTTGATTTCAACATACACACGGACAGACTGACAGAGCTTAATCGGCTCCCCTATTCATAAGCTTTCAAAAATATATATTTTTAGGGGGCCGAAAAAGAAAATTGTAGAAATTTCACACGAAATGACAAACCTATATATACCCTTTTTCACTTAGTGAAGGGTATTAAAAGAAATGGCAATAATTTCCTAAATAATTTGTATTTTATTCAAAACTAGCCAAACCCGGCGCGCGTTGCTACGCCCCTTAATGGATCGAAATGCATTCTGAGTTTTAATTGAATATCAAGTGCAAAAACCTAAAATTATAATTTTTTTATGGGCGTGGCCCTGCCCACTTTTCTAATCACGAAATTGTAAAGTCATAACAGCTCAATATGTGTGCAAAGTTTCAGAATAATCAATCCAGTGCAATTACCTCAAAATGATACCTTTTTTTTATGGGCGTGGCACTGCCCACTTTTCTAATCACGAAATTATTTAGTAATGACAGCTCAATATGTGTGTAAAGTTTCAGAAAAATCGGTCTGGTGCAAGTACCTCAAAATTATAGCCTTTTTTTATGGGCGTGGCCCCGCCCACTTTTCTAATCACGAAATTATATGGTTATGACAGCTTAGTATGTGTGCAAAGTTTCAGAAAAATCGGTCCAGTGCAAGTACCTCAAAATTAAAACTTTTTTAGGGGCGTGGCTCCGCCCACTTTTTTATCACGAAATTATTTAGTCATGACAGCTCGATATGTGTGCGAAGTTTCAGAAAAATCGGTCAAGTGCAAGTAGCTAAAACTGATAACTAATTTTTATGGGCGTGGCCCCGCCCACTTTTTTTCACCCATAAACACTCCCTGGTATGTGTACAACAATTTGCCAAAGTTTGAGTCCGATAGGTTTTACAGTTTCGGAGTCTATAGCTAACACACACACACACACACAGAGTTTCACTTTTATATATATAGATAAAAATAATATTTAACCACCCTTTATATATAGCAAATTCTACATCTCTATTTGAGTGCCATAATTTAAAGACCTACAAATGAATAATTGATCTGAATTTTGCTTTAAACAAAAGATTTTTATTTACTAAGCGTATGTATTACAAAACATTTAAAAAAGAGTATAATTATCTATTTTAAAACATGGATTAAATATTAAGTAATTTAACCATGCATTTGCGTCTGGAATTATGCATATGGAATTATTGATGGGATTATATATTACATTCGGTGAGAAAATTATTCATTATTTGATATTGAGCCCTAAATTTGATTTGTGTTCTACCAGTACTGGTACGCAATATACTAAGGTTGCTTTCATCAACAGCTAAGGATTTATATCACTAATTCGCTTAAACAGGTGACTATGTTGACCTGCATTTTTCCATTACGACGACGAGGTGTGTTACTACCACAAAGTATTATGCATTAAGTTTTCAACTAACTGACGAGGTAGGCGTCTTAATTTAAGTCGCCGTTTTGGGGTACTGTTCATTTCAAAAACTGGAATGAGCTAAACTTCCTTTCAACCATTGTATATTCTAGCAATAACGCTTCTTCTTATAATATATCCTGACTGAATCAAATTGAACTACAATTCTACTTATTTTATTTATACTACGCTTCATTAAATTTAAACTCAAAGAAAAATCAAGAAATCTATATAAATTAATAAACTGACAACATAGGCGTATAAGTGGATCTGCAAAAGCATAATTAACTCTACAAAATTTGATATAAAGAGGCATATAAGGAGTAACATAATATAAACGACAAAGAACATTAAACTAAATATTCTACAATAGAAAATCACAGCATTAAGATTGCTTATAAACGATACATTTAACATAGAACGACGACTTTTCAGTGTAGATAGTTTTATCAGTGCAAGTCTGCTAGTGTAAGAAGGAAGATTCACTGCATGATTCCAAAAAATACCACGTAAACGAAACAAAAGAAATCGTTTTTATACAGACTCAATGTATGTACTATTTTTATATTATTGTAAGGATTTTAAATAGTCGATCCTTATTCCAATATAGGTCGCAGAAGTGATACGTAAAACTGCTTAGTTATATATGGTTCAGAAAACTACTTTGAACACCTTTAGCTGTGTTTACAGCCAATGTTATATGAGCAGTAAAGGTTAATTTTTTATCGAGTAAAATCCCGAGATCGATGATAAAATCCACTAGCTCCAATATGTGATCGCTTAGGAAGTAGTCAACGGCAACATTACAATTTATAGAGAAACACATACATTTAATTTTTTAGATTCAGATTCATCTTGATGTTATTACACAATAGAAATAAGATCACTTTGAGGGTAGGCGTGATCATCATAAAAATAAGACTTAAAAAAAATGTTCTCATCGTCCGTATACATTAAAATAAAAGAAAAGTTTATCACACTTGGAAGATCATTGATGAACAGTGAAAAAAGAAGTCGACCAAGATGAATTCCTTAGGAAACGCCAGATGTAACAAAAATGTGCCTAGATGTTCTATTGTTGAATCGAATTTCTTAATTTCGACCTTAACCCGTTCAAACTACAACTGTTTAAACCTAGTGAGTCTAGTTTCATTAGAAGAAATCTTAACTTTTAGATATTTTTTTTATCATCAAAAACTTTAAAAACTCGGCTAATTAATTTGGGTTGTACAATAGTGTTGCTTAAAGAAATAAAACGTAGGAAAACGTTAAGGGCAAATGAATTGAGTAATCTTTTGCTGAAATACAAGTTGATATTCATATTATGAAATTTACATAATTTATATTTTCCCACAGAATATAGAATTATATAATCAATAACAAAAATAAATAAATAAAAATAAAAGTAAATAAACGGTATTTAAAAACCAAATTCTATATTTGTTTCGTTTATTTTTCTACATAAGTATCCTGTTGAATATTTTTAAATAGATCATTAATAAACGAAGAAACCGCTTCCTTTCTCTTGTTTTACCAGGTTGAATTCAAATAAAAAACACATGTGGGAATATTATGTGATGGTGTAAATGGGTGCTGGTATTCCTATTTTGATTTTCTGTAGTTTTATTTTTTTTAATATTTTTGAATATTTTTTTCTACATGTCTGCTATGAATAGAAACAGGATTATAAAAATTAATACACACACACATGAGCACAGTAAAAAACCGACAGAATTGAGTGTGTATTAACAACTGTGAGAATATTTACACCAAGTGCTTGTGTGGTGGGAATAGACTGGGTAACAGGTTGATTGAAATTTGATCTGGTAGTCCTTAATTTTTCTATGGTCGTATTCAAATTAAAAGAGGGAAATAATAAAAGAAGTGTATTTTGATCGTGACGGAGGAGGATCACATTGTTTACAGTGATTTCTTTTAAACAGAAAAAAAAACAACTGAGATTTATATTTTGTCGTTTTTTTCATGCGACTTATTTTTATTGAAATTATGCGTGTGAACTTAAAAGCATATAAGAAAACTAAATTAAATTTTAAGGAGTGTTTAAATAAAATTATGAGAATAAAATTGTTCCAGTAGAACTTTTGTATAAAAAAATGTAAATTCAAATAAACACATGTATGTATATACAAAAGTCAAATAAATTTGCCTAAACAGATTAAATTTGAAGCGACTAAAATTTATTGCATCATAATTTAATGTGATGGATTTTAAGGAGTTTATATTTAACATAAAATGCAGTATGAGTTGGCAGTTAGTAGATTAAAATTTATTAAGTTGAGAAAATTTATTAAGTAAAATAAAGCCAAAATTCAATCGAATGTTAATAAGTAAAAATATTTAATAATAAGGTCTTTTGTGCCGCCTATATCTTCTTCAATCATAACTTGCCCCAACTTGGAAGTGAGAGCACTATATTTGGCTGTGCCAAATTTTTTATACCCACCACCAATTTTGTGTACATTTAAAGCACAATATTTATTATTTTGTTAATCGCTATGGAATAATCTCTTTATAATAAAATATGTATCACTTTCTTTGAAAATCTTCAAATAGTAAAAAATTTTCGTAAATTTAGTTTTTCAATGAAAGTGGGCGTTAAAGTAGGCGTGTCAATGTAGCTTCTGCTAATAAATTAAACTGATATATTTCAATATAGTCATTTATTCTGCCAAAAACTTTGTCCATAGAGAAATTATATAAATTTAAGTAAAAGTATTATATGGGAGGTAGGCGTTTAAGCAAGATTGTCAGCTTAGTTTTCCGGCATTACAATGACATTGACTGAAAAGCTTTATGTTCAAAATTTCATCATCAGACATCTAATTCTGACGATTCTTTGAACTTTTATATATTATTACCAGTAAATTATGTGAGAAGTGGGCGTTATAGAAGTAGTGTCAATGTAGTTTCTACTGATAAATTCAACTTTAATATTTCAAACTGAAGTCCTTTATTCTTCCAAAATCTTTATACATAGAGAAATTAAATGAATTTCGATAAAGGGTTGAAAGGGAGGTAGTCGTTTAACTAGGCGTTTCACCTTAATTTTCTAGCTAATATTGACTAGGAAGCTATATCTGCGATATTTCATCATCGTACCTCTAATTCTGTGGGTTTTATGACCTTCTAAATTTCATTATCAGTAGACTACGTGAAAAGTGGGCGTTGAAGTAGGCGTGTCAATGAAGTTTCTACTAAAAAAATCAGCTTGGGTTTCTCAATATAGTCTTTTATTCTTCCAAAATTCTTATTTGTAGAGAGATTATAAAAATTTGAGATAAAGCGTTATATAGCAGGTGGGCGTAAAAGTGGGCGCGTCACATAAATTTTCCGTCAGTACCAAAAGGAAATTTTTGTAGGCTAATTTTGTAGGCTTTATGAAGTTTTTAATTTTAAATATACCGAATAGTACCTGTGCGGTAAAAATTTTCTTACATTTTGATCGATAACTTTTTTAACCTCAGAATGCATAACCGGGTACCCGTGTGTCCACTTGCAAATTTAAACGTTGCTAACTGCAAAACTAATAGCAATAGAGTATTGAAATTTTGTTTCTAGGAAACTCAAGTCTTTATGAGTCGTTTTATAGACCGTTTATGACGTCGTTGAGCCAATAGATCTATCCCTCTGCCCTTTCATTTCTACAGGAATACATGTTTTATTTTTCATAAGCGTTCCCACTTATGTTAAATTCGAGGATAGTAAATGCTCTGGAAGCCCCAACGTTATTAAAAAATTGTCCATTGTTATGTTTTGGCGGTACCTTTGAATTTCTCAGCTAGATCCTTCACCACTCGTTCGCCCTGTTTAGTCTCTCTTCCACATGCGGCTTGGCCGGTATATATTCGCCCCTGCAGTGGAAAAGAATTCATGGCGTCACGAATTCACCAACCTTTATTCCATATTTTGCAGGTTTCGACGGGATATACTGTGTGAAACGCGTGCGGCCACGATAAGGAGAAAGTTGTTCATCGATGGTAAAATTTTCACTCGGCTTGTAGTAGGAAACTCGATTGCCATTTATCATGGTCCATATATCTATTATCGGTGCAGCTTTATCTGTTTGAATACGTATAGCCCGAGTGTTTGCATCTTCAAAACTTAGATACGCAATAGTGCACAAAAGCGATTTTTTCCCATTACTACGCGAGAGAGTGGAAAATTTCTGGCGCTACATAAGTCTCTGACACTTTCAGTACTGCTGCAGTTCGTGCCTGCCATAATAAGTATTCCAAAAAAAAGCATATAACTCTGCTACTGTTACTTCTTCCCATATCTTTGGAGTTGAATTGGGGTGACTTTCGTTAGTCGTTTTTTTGGTGTGACGCATAATAATATCTACCATTTTCGAACTCATAAAACATTTAAATGTTTGTTCCATTAATATCATTTCAGTGTGCTTTGACGCCCCACAACGTTGTTGCACTATATTTTACACGAGTGCTTGGCGAGCGTCGTTTGGTTGAGTTGGGTTGGTTTTTTTTTTCATTTATATTTATTGACATAATTTTTTGTTGTAATAAATAATTAATATAAATATTATATTATTAAATAAAAATTAATTTGTTAATATGTTTATTTAACGGTATTTAAAATTAAATATTTTAAATTTATGCAATGGGGTACACGGTTACCCTGGTTATGAGTTTGTGTGGTATTTTTTGGTTATGCATTCTACGGTTAATGATGTATAGATTTAAGCAATTTTCAAGGTAAGATGATTTCTCTAACCCAAGAAATATACGTTCGGACATAATTGCATTTTATTCGATGATGGAAGGACATGTTTTTTTTACCTACTCTTGCATTACGAGCTATAACTCTCTTCCTACTATACCAATTAATAGCAAACAAACCTTCTTATTAAAAATATTTTAGCATAATTTAAGCCTCCTTACTTTTTCGGTTCGAGCTCTATCGTGATTTCAACAGACAGATAAACATGTCTAGATCGTCCTAAAATGATACCAAGCCTCAGAAAATACTATATACTTTAGAGGGGCTAAAATGACAAAGTGAATATACTCCCACCATTTTTTCTGTGACAAAACTATGTATGTCTGGTGGTTTCATAAAAACAAAATTTATTAAACTGAATTTATAACATACCATGTTTCAATTTATTATAACTTGTAAAGGGTAAGTTTGTCTGTTGTTCATAAATTGAACATTAATGTGACTTCAAAATTAGCACTTAATGCAGCGTTTTTAAAAAAGCGTTTTTAAAGATTTTAAGTTAAAAAATACTAAAAAGATAACACATAATAAACCATATTATTCCTTAGAATAATTGATTTTAATTTTACGTTCAGAAATTCCTTCTCTATACAAAACCAGACATGAAAGTTCTTTGTACTTTGTTATTATCATTGTGAGTTGTATGAAAATAATGTCATCAGGAAGATTTCAAATATTTTCAACTAAAAACACTGACCATCAGTAATCCCATGAAAGAATGTCTACTGACCAATAATAGAAATAAAAGTTCTTTAGAAAGATTTTGTACTTACAACTCGTCATCTTGGGCATGAAAGACATTCAAGCAATTACTCATAATAAAAGTAGATTTTATATTTTTAAAGATTTCTAAATTTGTTTCTCATTATGCAGGTTCAGTGGCCTAGTTTCACTGGTATTTGTAGTACATATTTTTGTTTTTCTTTCTTTATTATCTACATTCAAATCGATCATTTTGAAATAACCAACAAACAAAAAAAAAGACTTGTGACGTTTAAATAGAAAAAAACTG
This sequence comes from Phyto melanocephala, assembly GCA_941918925.1. NCBI lineage: Eukaryota > Metazoa > Arthropoda > Insecta > Diptera > Rhinophoridae > Phyto > Phyto melanocephala. The sequence continues at coordinate 83,398,102 of OW799236.1, forward strand.
TATAAAAGAAATTATAAGAAATTAATCATGGATGTTATAAATGTTAATAAAAACAGGTTAATAAATGCTACTCTTTGTTGGGGCGAATCTTATATGCCCTTCAGTAACTTGTGAATATGTAATGGTGAGTGGACCGTATACGTTAAATACCTTTTCTCTTAACCTTCTAACTGGAAGTATTTTTAAAGGCTAATTTCATTTCATTTCATTTCATTTCGAAAGAGTCGCTTTCTCATATTTCTATTCATATATTCGGTATTTGAAGTCGGAGTTTTTAAAATTTTTTTTTCATTTCGATTAATCGAAAAAAGATGGGTATTAGCTAGCGTGATCGACTCGGTTTTACAACCGGTGGAAAACCCGGTTTTTTACTCTTGCAGCTGACGTTTTTTTTCCAAATATTATTTTTCGAATGTCGAATACACCGGTTTTTTTACTAACAGAAGCCGGTTTTTTTCATTTTTAGTTTTATGTTCATTTATCTATTTATTACTCCAAAAATCAGAAAATTTATTGAATACTCTTCCATAACATTGTTAGAAATTTATTTGTTGTTTCAAAAACAAATGTTAAATAACAAAAATAATTAGGCATAAATACAATTTATCATAAAGGTGTTTTATACGTTGTGGCTAGGGTTTGGGATTTCCCGGTCTTTTTATATTCCCGGGAAACGGGAATTAAAAAATCGTCTTCCCGGGAATTCCCGGGATTCCCGAAAATAATATTTCTTTTAAAATAAATAATATTTGTTAACTTTAAAATCACGATTTAGTTAATAATTCATTGTTTTAGTAGTAGTTTATTTTCCATTAGAGTCCTTATTGTGTCAGCATTACATCGTCCGGAAATATAAACTAAACCCAAATTATAAAAATAATTACTGCCATGTTAACGGTTATTAAAATATCTTTTTTGGGCAACACTACTCCACTCGTCTGATACAAGAGCAAACCTCAAATTGTCGCAAATTTGACTCGATATTGTTTTCACCATCGTATTTTTAACGGCGTTGTAATATTTTATTACAATGTTTTTAGCATCAGTTTTATATTTTGGTAACGTCATATTTTTACTAAAAAAACGTTGACAAATAAAAGTACCTTGTGTAATTGTTTGAATAGATATTCCATCGACTGCTGCTAATATTGAAACAATTTCTGGTAATGTTTGGGTGTCTAAAAAACTTTTAATAGTGGAATTATTTTTTTTATTTGGTGCAGGTGTTGAAGAATCGTTTTTAAATTTTGTTTTGTGAACCAAGAGAAGGTGCCGTATGAGACGGCCCTTGAAGACTAACCTTTTCGGGCAAATATTACATTGTGCTGACTTGTCTACTTTTTGAAAATAGTTCCAAACTTCAGACATTTTGCTTCTAAACAAAGTGAATTTTCAAAAGAAGTATTATTACAACAATTCAATCATACATAGAAAAATTATACCTACAAATTCTGTGACCACTTTTAAAAAGAATTTGTACATACGATTATATTTATAAAAAAATGAACCACGGAAACTACTGTTGGTTTTACGGTTGTTATAAAAAACATTTTTATACAAGAAAACATTTAATTATGTATGTATATAATTAATTCACTTGAAATTTATAAGCAGAAAATCGTTAACTTTGGCGTAAAATATTTTTGACCGATGATGTTTGTTTTTCTTTTACATGTTCGTATTTGAGAAAAGTTGTAAATACTTAACAAACAAAAAACGCTAACAAATTAAAAACCTTACTTTTTATTCAAATATTCTTTAAATTTACCAAAACAGATAAGAAATTAAAAATAAAATTAAATATATTTCCTAATATACTACATATTTTTTATTTCCCGTTTTCCCGGGAATAAGAGCAAAATTTTCCCGGAAATTTTAAGTGGTTCATTCCCGGGAATTCCCGGGCGGGAATTCCCGGTTCCCAAACCCTAGTTGTGGCGCTTATAATTGGCTGTGATAATCTTTTCGGTCACTTTTAGGTAAAAAGTGTCTGTCCTTTAACATCTTTATTATAAATAACGGCATTTTATAATAATGCCATTGAATGTGTGTCAACTTAAAATGCATTTAAACCATAGAACAAACTAGTTTATACCTAAATATGTATATCTGTCATGGGTATAAGAAAGAATTACACTTTATGTATTCCACCGGTTAACCGTTTTTTTTTTTCAATTTTCAATAAGCAACCGGTTTGTTTTTTAATTCTAAATTTCAAAATATTTGAAAACTGGTTTCTTAAAAATGTCGAATAATCGATCACCTTAGTATTTGCCCTACGCAATTATTTGGCTGTCAAAACTGACATCCCCAAGTATTTTCGATTAAATTGTCAAATATTTTTCAAAGAGTTACTGCCAATTGACCTATAACTTTGTGTAGAAAGCCAGAATTTCCGAATTCGACTCCTTGTATAAAATTCTGCATGTGGTCAAATGAGACTCTGGGTAACTATAACTTGGTACAGTTAACCGACGACACGTAATTAACCAATACCAGAGTGCGACGCAAAGCTCTCGTAACCAGATGAAAAGGACGCCCTGATTGTCCTTATTCGACAACAACAATGACAATGATGCGCGAGCTCTTGACCCGACCATAGCTGAATCACGACTGTAGTCGGATTTAAAATAATGAATAGCTGCATCAAAACTATCAATATCGATAGCTATGGTTTGACGGCTGAGAATGTCAAACTTTATTTCTGTTCAGTAAAATTTACCAAGTCATAACGTCAAAACAACGCTTTTAAATTATGGAAATTGAATTTGAAGAAAAAATCTTTATATAAAATTCATAATTCGTTCACTATAATCCTTAAGCCGATAACAAATTAACGTTTACTCTGGTATTTATTTCTTTCGAAATAAGCTAGGAGCTGACATTACGGTTAATTTCGTGCAGTTTTGAGCCATGCTGACGGAAGTTTTAATTTAAAAAATTAGTCAGATAATCATTAATGACATCTGGTTCCAACAAAATGGCGCAACTTGCTACACAGCGCGGTTAACAATTTATTTATTTTAAAATCAATTTAGGGACAACTTTAGTTTCAGAAGTAGTCCCTCGTTCGTTCTTTTAAGTTTTTTTATATGGTGCTATGTTCAGTCATTGTTTTATACCGACAAACCAGAAACTCTTGAAGCATTGGAAGCTCAAGATATAATTGATGTTATTTTGTCAGATTTATTGGAAAAGTCATCAAAAATAGAACTAAAACAATGAATATTTAATAAGTAAATGGAATTAAATGATCTACTAGAATATAATAAAAAAAAAATAAATTAAACAATATTTCTATCTTCTTATGTAGCTAGGAAAAGCTAGCCCCATGGTCTTCGAGTGACTTACAAGATTGCAAATATTGAAAACATTATTATAAACTTAAGAATGCACCTGTCATTCTTAGTGAAGGGTGTTGAACATATTTATTACATACTTTTAATACTTTAAATTTAATGCTACGTTGGGCACTTGTACCTGCTGCATATGAAATAGAAAATACAAAAAAAAACCCGGCGTATGCCAAACTTCGTCTTGTACAACTTTTCAAAATTGTTGAAAAATTCAAAAACAGCTTAAGGAATTTATTTTCTATGCATGTCTTATCGCTGTTGTTGCCGTCGTAATAACTATTTGATTTGAAAAACCCTAAATAACAAGCGGCCGGCATACAAATGCGTTTTAAAGTAGCAATATGTCTTATAACTTTTAAGAGCTTCAATTCCAATTGGTATCCCGCTATGTTAAAGTGCTGGTGTAAGGTCGAAATGATGCTGTGAAATGCTACATTTTAAGTAATCTTAATTTTTTTATTTTATGATGTATGTCTCTAGTATAATTTTTTAAAATGCCCTTTTTTAGAAATTGTTAAGCTATGCGTCAAATATCTGTATTGATTGAAATAATATGATCTTTACTTTAAGCAAAAGAAACGAAATATAAATACATTTTAGCTTGTTATGATGTGTATGTAGAAATCAAAAACAAATTATTTCTTCTTTCTCAATGCTATGTCTAAAAGTAAGTGTTATAACGGTATAGTTGTGATAACAGAAATTCGAAGACATTTGAAAAACAAGTAAGAGCACTATATTCGGCTGTGCCGAATCTTTTATACCCACCACCAATTTTGTGTACATTTAAAGCACAATATTTACTATTTTGTTAATCGCTATGGAATAATCTCTTTATAATAAAATATGTATCACTTTCTTTGTAGAGGGCGGTTAAATTTTAAGGGCCCACGTTGAAGGTGAACTACAGCTAGTCTTTAAATTGGTTTTCTGCATTTCACTTGACATTTCTCAATCTCAAACTTACTCAATTTGATCCGTGGAAAGATACGCAAATGAGCAACGCTTTAAAGTTATTCAGGTTTTTTATAAAAATGGGCGTTCAAGTCAAAATGCATTTTGTGCACTTCGTAATTCTTTTGATCAACATAATCGTTCAAATTCGTCCACAATGGGGAGAATTGTAAAAAATATTTAAATTTCTGCACAACAGGTCTGTATAAAATATTAGAAAATCTGTGAATGCCTTCTTAGTGCGTTGAATGGGAACCATTGCTGATTTTTTGCGATAGTATGGTAAAAGAGCAGTCAACCCCAACTCATCATCATGCCCAACAATTGAGCATCAACATTGTCATTGCAAATTTGGACCATCAGATAGAGGAATGGTGCCAAGGATGGGGGGCATTTGGCCGATATTTTGTTAAATACATAATTGAACTATACAAATATTATAATTACAAAAAGAAATAATAATAATATCCTAAATAATTTGTGTTTTATTTAAATTCAACATCGGTCCTTAAAATTTAACCACCCTTTATAACTTCGATATGCTACTAAAATGCTTTTGTAAATGTAGTCTTTTAGTAAAAGTGGGCGTTAAGGTAGGAGTGTCAATAAAGTTTCTGCTAATAAATACAACTTAGATATTTCAAAATAGAAAATTACATGAATTTAAGATAAACCGTTATATGGGAGGTAGGCGTTAAAGTGGGCGTGTCACCTAAACATTTTGGCACAACAATTACATTGATTAGAAGGATATACGTAGCAAATTTGATCATCATACCTCTAATTTATGAGCTTTTAAATTTCATTAACGGTAGATAACGTGAAAAGTGGGCATTATAGAAGTCGTGTCAAAGTTGTTTTTGCGAATGAGTACAACTTAGGTGTTTCAATATAGCCCTTTATTATTCCAAAATCTTTATTAATAGAGAAATTATATGAATTGTAGGTAAAACGTAATATAGGAGGTGGGCGTAAAAGTGGGCGTGCCACCTTAATTTTCTGGCACAGTAATGACACTGCCTAGGGGGATATACGTAGACAATTTTATCATCATACCTCTATTTTTGGCGGTTTTATGAGATTTTAAATTTCATTAACGGTAGATAACGTGAAAAGTGGGCGTTATAGTAGGCGTGTCAAAATTATTTTTTCGAATGAGTACAACTTAGGTGTTTCAATATAGCCCTTTATTATTCCAAAATCGTTATTAATAGAGAAATTATATGAATTTTAGGTAAAACGTTATATGGGAGGTAGGCGTAAAAGTGGGCGTGGCACATTGATTTTCCGTTACAAAAAAGCGTTTCACCAAAAAGCAAAGTGTGCAAAATTTCAGAGACGTACATCCAATTTTGTTGCTTTTATGACGATTTTGTTTTTAAATATACCGAAAAATACACTGTGCGGTATAAATTTTCGTACATTTTGATCGATAACTCCTGTCCTAATGCATAGATTTAGACAATTTTGTTTTTACTCAGGAAATATATATTCGAAGTTTCATGAGTCTACGTTAATGCGTTTGGACACAATTCCATTTTATTCGATGTTCGAAGGACACGGTTTTTTCGACCTACTCTTGCTTCCTAATATTCCGATTTAGCCCATTTTCAATACCAAACAAACCTTGTCTATAAGAAAGATTCTGGCAAAATTTGAGCCCCCTAGCTTTTTCGGTGCGACCTCTATTGTGCTTTCAACAGACGGACAGACGGACGGACATAGCTAGATCGTCATCAAATCAAACCCTGATTCAGAATATATATACTTTATGGGGTCTAAAATGGATATTTCGATGTGTTACAAACGGAATGACAAAATGAATATACCCCCACCATTTTTTTGGTGGCGGGTATAATAAAACAATAATCCAATTGGTGTATAAGTAATCGTTTAATTTTCTGTGTTATTTGTATTTGATGAACAGTTATCTATTACAAACTGGCAAACTTATAGAAGTTTAACATGGCCCCCAATATATATACCAAATGTTTTCAAACAGGGTACTAGAATGAAAATGTTTAACGATTTAAAATACTTTGACATTTTTCTTTATCAATATGGGCATTATATGAAAAGGAATAATCCGTAATATAAAAAAATATTTTCAATATAATCCTAATCATACCGACATACAATAATACAAATTACACTAGCATGTGTCTCTAAGACACATACATAAAATTTCAAAGAAAAAACTTTAGTTAATTAATATCAAGTAAATTCAAAGAAAAATTTGTATTAAACATATATTTTACATACAAAAGTTTCTAACCATTTTCATTGAAATCTTCATTATAACAACTTTTGCATTTGTTTGTTTCACAATAAGTAACATTTTGTAAAGAACGTCCTATGTACACTTAACCGTTGTAATTTGGTGTATTTGGGAGCAAGAGCTTCAGCAACTTCTCGTAAAAAGAGAGGTTTCGAAAATTTATGTTGCATTTTTACACCCATCGCAGTGAGTGTATATGCAGGATGTATATAGTTAAAGTAAAGCTTATGAATAGGAGGGTCCATTAGCCATTATCCATCTTGGTTACTTGGTTGTTTTTGTGTATGTCTGTCCATGATTAAATGGATACACTAGCGTTTTTAATATTAGAGCTTTAGGAAATATCAAATATCCTGTAGAAATAAATCACGCACTCGTTTCTTAAGTCTTTTGTTTGACTGTTGTGCTCTAGACAATTTCAGTTATTCTAGTACCATAACAGTTTTTCTTAGAAAGTAAAATTTCATTATTTTAGTACATTCCCAAATATTCAGTTTGACTTCCAAATATTTAAAAAAATCCTAACCCATGCAAATTTGTTCAACAACAAACAATGTTGCGTTCTTTGCTATCAGCACACGTTATATAATATTTATATCCATTTCCGCCACAATAAATAAAATAGCCAAATTGTAGGTTTAAAAAAACATGTTAGAGAACTATAATTTTTGCATAAATTTGCACTTTACAAGTTAACGTTACATGTACATTTCTTTTAAAAGTGGCCAAAATAATTTTATTCTTATTGATGTTTAAGAGAAGTGTTTGAAAATTGTTTAAAGAGGAACTGCCCACAGGTCAAATAAATACATTTTAGTCTGCATAAAATAATGTAACAAGTTTTTTAGAATAACAGAATCTTTGTACACACATAACTGCAAAAACAAAGAAATAAACTTTGAAAAGACCATCAATCTGTTTAAGCTGTCGAAGTCTACGAAGATGTTGATGATGGTGATGATGATCTGGGTGTAAAGATTAGCGAAACAGCGTTATTTAACAAATTGTTTCAACACTATTATGTTCATACATTTTATAATTTTTTTTATTATTATTTTGTTTTTTATCTACTTTTGACTATTAGAAATATGGTTGTGGAAATTTTTTAGATTATTTTTAATACTTCCAATTTCAATTTTTAATGTGTTATCTGTTTAGATTCAAATGATCAAAAGTTATATTTGATATAGTGTTGTATTTATGATTCAAGTGTTTTTCATCTTAAATACACTTTAACATAATTCTGGCACCATTTTATACCCTTAAACTGTGGTGCTTTTCAGCCCTATAAAAGTATTGACTAGGGGAGTCGATTGAGCAATGTGCTTACTTGCGGCTGTCCGTGTTGACTAAAATCAGCCCTAAGAAGCCCTCTTATTACACAGACCTGTATGTGGTAGAAGTTTTTTGCAAATATCCTGGAATATATTGTTATCGAAATCCATGACAATCGCCTTATAACTTTCTGAAAAATGAGTAAATACACACAACTGTCTCTGCTTTTGCTCATATATATTAAAAACACGATTGCTACTATTTTTAGATATCCTGCGCCTCTAAGGCTAATTGAAAAAAAAAATTTGAAAAATCTATCATTAATCGGCAAAGTTATAGACAAAAAAAAATATTTGTTTTTTTAAAGATATCAAGTTACTAAAGCTACCAATTATTTTTTGGCCACGGTAAAGACACCGAAATACAAACTATAGTCTTTAAATTATTTCTGAGAAAATCTGATAAATCGGTTGGAAACTTACTGAGATATAGGCAAAAAATCACAACTTCTTTAGTTTTTATCTAAAATTTGCAAACGAACATAAATTTTTTTAGTTTTAGACAACACAGAAGAAGGACATAGGTATTAAATGAAATGGTTTTACTAGTAAAATATGAAAAAAAAAAACACTTTGGACAAATTTAATATCCATAATGGCCGCCACTACCAAATGGTGTACAATAAATTTATGTATGGGTCCAGTCTAGTAAATAAAAATCTACCTACTTTAACCGCCCTACTATTAGCATCGAATGGGTTTGACCAGTAAAATCCGAAAAAATATGAAAAATTAAATTCCTAGATGGAGTCCATAATAAACTGGCTTACGCAGGGTGTCCGCCGAAAAAGTATACTACTTTGTTTCGCCGCCATTTTGGTAAACATTAGTCTTGCAGGTCATATGTGGCAGTCGTGAAGTAGAGACGTGGCAAATTTATTATGAAATAATATTCGGTAAACCAATGTGTTTTTATCGTTAAAACGTTTTTTTTAAATCAACCATTGATTACTGTGACGATGAGAGAGAATTTGTTTCCATTTAAGATTCAGTTGACACAAGAGCTTCTCTCAGAATACCATATACCCCGCCCATGACAACCCCGATTATCATGAAAAAGTCATAATGAGTGACGAGGCACATTTTCATTTAAATGGATATGTAAATAACCAAAATAGTCAGTTCTGGACAAGGGAAAACCCTCAAACTATTCACCAGTCACCTTTGCATCCATTAAAAATGACAGCCTGGTGTGCAATTTGGTCAGGAGGACTTCTTTTTGTGGGGATGTCTGAAAACAAACCAGAAACGCTGGAGCAACTCAAACAAAAGATTCGTGATGAAATTAATGAAAAAGCGCGTGCAATGTTTGAGAATGTAATAAAAAATTTGCTAAACATGGCGCGAATTTATGAGGCTAATAGAGGCGGACATTTATCTGATATTGTATCCCATACATAATTGCCGACATTAAATAAAACATTTATCAATATAAGATCAATTCTCTTTCATTTAATCAAAATTTATAAGCAAACAAAATAGTATACCTTCCCGGCGGACACCCTGTATATGCGTTAAATATATAAGCTACAATATTGGTATCAAATGAATGGGCTTGAGCAGTAGAATACAATAAATTACGGAAAATTAAAATTCGAAATAGAGCCCTAAAATACATTTTTTTCTTCAACAACATTAGCATGAGTATCAAATGAAAGGTCTTGCCTAGTAAAACACAGGTTTCGGAAATAATAAAGCAAAATGGCGCAAAACATCAAACCTGAAATCTAAGCTTTTTTTAAAATTTAGTACCAAAATGGAGCTCAGAAAAACTTCCTTTAGCCAATTAATAATTTCTTAAAATTTTAAAAATATCATCATAATTTATTAAATTAAAAATATAGAGTGATTCATCATGAGGTCTGATTTATAATGTAAAATAAAACATAAAGCGAAAAATTAACTTAAAATTTGTATTATCAGTTAAAAGAAAAATTTATGGTATTGGTGATTTGAAAATAATATCATGTAAATGTTGACCGCGACTACGTTTGTGGTGGTCCATTAGGAAAATCCAATTTAATACTACTTGTTTGAACATAGCGACTGGTATTTTGAAAATAACATGGGCAATGTTGCCTTTCGAGGCGTCAATCATAACCGGTTCATTCGTAAAGACCTCGCCTTTTACATATCCCAGAGAAAAAAGTCAAAATCTGTGTGCTCACACCATCTAGGTTGCCCATTTACGGTAGCAAAACATGAAATTAAGTGCTCATAAAAATAATTTCTCGAGAACTCCATTGTGTCACCCTCTGTATGCCTCGTAGCGTCGTGTTATTGAAACCAAATCTAATAGAGACCATGCCCTTGAATTTCAGGAAGTACATAGTCCATTAGCATTGTTCGATAATGGTTACTATTATCGGTAACATTCTAACTTAACTCATTTTTAAAAAATATGGTTCAATTATTCCAACAACCTATTAAGCACAACATACCGGTGCTTTTAATGGATATTATGGCAGATATTGGGTTGCTCATTAGCCTAAAAACGAAAAGCTTTTAGAAACAAGCAGTTTTTCATAAGCAAATTTTATTTAAAGAGGATTTTTCTTGTATAAAAACAATTTTCTTACGGCAGTAATTTATTCAAGATTTTATTTTAAAATATTAACATTTAAAATCTGATATGAATTAAAATATTTAAATTTTCGAAAGTTGGCGTTTAGTTTATTTTTTAAAGGTTCCTTGTAATTTTGTTCTTTTTATGTTTAATTATGTGATAAATTTTCTGAAAATTTTCCACTTTCTATTGATGAAATTCCGTTTTCCCAGTTAATGCTTATAATAAGTGGTTTTTAGTAGGTGGTGTAGACAAGTTGATTTTCTCTACCATTAATTTATGAAACTTATAATAAAATAAATGAGTACACCAGTCGAAAAAAATAGTTCTAATATCCATCTTCTTTTTTCCTGATTCTCTGCAACCCACACTTTTTCTTTCGACTCCAATAGCAGCAGGCATCTGCCACAAATGCAAAAATGTTAAAAAAAAATATCAAACTCATGACGATGGGTCTACTTTTTAATGTCGTCACTTACAATTGCCGCCATCAGTTTTCATGTATTAAACATAATCATCATCGTCACTCTCAACCTCCTCTTTGCGTTCGTCATAATCACCATCAACTCTAACGTCATCACCATGTTGATTATGTTTGGCCTAAGATCCTTAAACACTTTACTTGGCCATCCATAGTTATCGACATTTGTAAAAAAATTTTAACAAATGCGTTTGCTTTCGTGGCTGCTTTATGATCTTAGCAAAAAGAATTGACGATGTTGTTTCTATGTTGTTGTACAAATTTGCATTTATTGCTTTAACATGTTGCAAAAATTCGTTTATAAATGTTAGTTTTTTTTTCAAGACAGACCATTAAATTGTAAAGAGAATAAAAAAATAAAAAAACAAAAAAAAAAAAATCAAGAAGAATTATTATGCTCTCTGTTAAATATAATAAAAACAATATTTTTTACACAATTCGTTTTTGATAGACCAACAGAAACAGTCAAAAATGACTATCTCGGCAATTTATATAAAGTATAAACATTTTTGTTACAGGGAATTAAAAGAATTTATTTATATAAGTCTTAAGTTTTTTTTTATACCACGGCCAAAAATGGTAAAGATATCGAAACACTCAGTTCTATATTCATCTAAAATCTACAGTATAAAAGTTGTTCAAATACGAGGTATCGGTGGTCAATGGTAATCGCTACAGGCAGATGTTTCGAAGCTACATGTGTCGTAAAATTTATAATTTTGTCGTAGAAAATATGTGGGGTATGAAAAGGATGGTACCATTTGCCATACATCCAGAGAAAAATAGATCTTTTGAAAGAAAAGTTCAAAAATCTTATAATTTCCCGTAGAGAATATATCAATTGATCACCAAAATCGTGTGATTGATTGAGATTATTTTTTGTGGGTTTTTTTTAAATCGAAAGTGTACAGCAGAAACCCAACAAGAGTGCAAGAGCTAAATAACAACATTGTAGAGCAGATATCAACTATTGACAAAAGATTTTTTTAAAAAACGTGGTTGAGAATTTCGATAAAAGATTAGAAGCCAACTGAGTCAGTACTGGGGTCGCTTGGCCGAGTTACTTTTAAACGGAACCTTATTGTTATTAACTGAAATACTGAAAACATATTTAATTTGGTTACAAACAAAATTGGTTTTATTTAAATTAAAATAATACCTTATAATCTTGGACAGCCTTTGTCTTCATTAGAAAATATATGAATTTAAACAAAAACTGTATATGAAATTTGAGCGCAAATGTCGGCGTGCTACATTCATTAGTTTTAGTCCACGTAATATTGACAAGAAAGTCACACTGAACAAATTATTGCACCATAGGTCTTTTATTGACAGTTTTATATGGTATTTAAAATTTATGTGAGTTGGGCAATAAAAAGTGGCAGTCTATATAATATCTGCTACTGAATTCAGCTTAGGTGTTCCAACCTAGGGTCCTTTTTTTCTAACGAAATATTTTTCTATATAAAAATCAAATGAATTTAGTAAAAAGCGTTATATGGGAGGTGGGAGTGTCATCTTTTATTTTTCGTTATTCCAACAAAGTTGACCAAAAAGCTATATTAGCTAAATTTCAGCTTTAGACTTTAAATTTTGGTAGTTTTATAACGTTTTTAATTATAAATAGTCTAAAAAAGATATTGGCGTAAAAAGTTCGTACATTTTGAACTATAAATCCTTTCGTTATGCTCGAAATTAACCCTTGTATCTACAACTGCGTACATTCTTTACTCATAATACTGAACGGCCTAAAATACTATTTATTCCACTGTGCGATGAACAATGCTTAAGAACATGAGGATTATGTGAGTGGTGTTCAATAGCTAAATTTTTCACTTCGCTGCTGGAAAAATATCCTTCTTTAATTTGTTGATAAATTTATTATTACATGTGTAGGAGGATTATCAAAGCTGAACACTATTCTTTCGGGCCCCTTTTCGACCCCCTTCACTTCTCTGTGGTCAGTCTCACGCCAAAAACCGATCCTCTAGAGTAAGACTAGAAAAACGATTTCACACTGGCGACTGTTAATTTTCAACAATCCTCATCGCTTAGTCCTTTGTTGTCACCTTTAGATGCGGACTATTTTCAGTACATCTATAAAATATAGGCTCCTAATGCTGCCACATCAAGAATATTTTAAAAAAATCCTTAAGGCCATATATTAGTTCTCCTCTATTTTGCTAGACACTTGTCAATGTTATTACCTCTCACTTTGTTTTTATTAAATCTTATATCATTACTGGCTTATTTTATGGACCTTTAGTATCGTTACGCTGTAGTGAGATCTTGAGATAAGTACATCCGATCTGTTTTTTTTTTTTAATATAGGAACTCATACTAATTTTATTGCTAAATCCAAACATTCATGACTAAACTGCTCTGCCTTTTAGGTTGGAGAGAACAGCTAAAAAATCCGCTTGTGGGTTTTTTTTTTGAAATTTACTTTATTCAAAAGAAAATCTTTTGATATTATAATTTAAATAAAAATGGCTCGGATGTAAATTAGTCTACAATTTACTATGACTTTTTCCAACGTTTGTGGCCAAGTATCGGCAATAACGCGCGACATGTTGAGCCGTCTTGTTGAAATCACAGGTATCATGGCTCTATAATGCTCACCATTGATAGTAACGTTTTGACCAGCATCGTTTTTAAAGAAATACTGACCAATGATGATGATAATGTAACTGTGTCTTAACATAACTCGAGGATTATCATCACTCCCAATACTACAGTTTTGTTTATAATAATAACGACGACGTTTATTGTCATGTAATGGTTTTTATATAAACAAAACCTGTGACAACAATATGAAAGAAACGATATGTTTAAAGAAATTCTTTAGCAAACATCAATGCTTATCCGGGTATGATGTGCTGTATGCTTGACGAACAATTTTTTGGTTGTAGATATAAAGGTTAAGAAATAAACACATTTTTTACATTTTATACAATTATGTAAAAATTTATTACTGGATGTCATTGCGTTTAGACACCATCGCATTTGATTTGATGTCAGAAAGATATTTTTATACCCTTCACACAGTGATAAAGGGTATATATAGGTTTGTCATTCCGTGTGAAATTTCTACAATTTGGATTTCCGACCCCATAAAGTATATATTTTCTGAAAGCTTATGAAGAGAGGAGTCGATTAAGCCCTGTCAGTCTGTCCGTCTGTCCGTGTGTATATTTAAATCAACTTTTTAAAGCCCCCCGACATCGTTTGGACTCGGGTGAGGTATTAAAATATCAGAAATATTCGGGAGTAGATCGGTATTGAAAATCAGAAACATCGGTTCATAAACAACTGTGATATGAGCAAAAACCCACGACCACCTCGATTTTTTTTCACAAAAACAACATTACAACAACAACATACATACATACATACATACAAACGTGTATACTGGTTAAGGAGCTAATACACGGCATGTTTTTTACATCTAACTTGTCAAATTCTCCACTGCTAATATGAACATGTCGTGTGTTACCTTTAAAACATTACTTCTGTAAAAAAAAACATGTGTTGAGACATCTGACAAAATTTTAATTAGAAGGCGCTTTATTTTCTTATGTCAAAACATGTGACATCAGTCGTTGTCAGAAATCTCTGCTGCTGCAAAGCAGTCAGCGTAGAAATACAATTTTGACAGACATGTAGATTTAAATATGATGCTCTAAACACATAGACGACAGCAGACAGCAAGCAGCAATATGTCAAAAATAAAATCCATGTGTTTAAATGAAAACGATTATTTTGACGGCAGCACAGCAGCAAGACTGCACAACAGCATTTGCTGCTGCTGCCAACTTAGGCTATTTTCTATTTTGACGGGCAGCAAGAACAAATATAGTGTTGCCATTATATATATTAAATTGGAAAAATAAGAAGAAAAACTTATTTTTGATATTAAACATAAAAGAACATTACAAAAATACAATAAAGAAACAAATGTATGTGTTTTTATAGTTTTTCGTGATATAATTACATTTTTTTATCAATAACTTTAATTTTATTCATTATAAAATATATATGCGGCATCCCTGAAATTTGTATTGCTAAAATGCACATCAGCTGATTATTATGTTGTTGCTGTCTTCAAAATAATTATGAAGCTGACTTCAGAGCAGCATTTGAAGTTGGCAGCATTTGAAGCCATGAAGTTGTGAAGTCTGCTGGCGTCTATGTGTTTAAAGCTTGACTCACAAATTTTGAAGTCAGATGTAAAAACATGCCGTGTATTATAGCCTTTAGAAAAAACGTGGCATCGAATCCCAGCTGAGGCAAAAAAAATTTTTTTATTTTTTTTCTATTTTGTTTTTTTTAATATTTTTTTTATTTTTTTTTTATTTTTTATTTAATATGTTATTTATATTTTTATTATTATTTTTTTTTAATTTTTTTTGGTAATATTTTTTTTTGTTTAATATTTATTATATATATTTTAATTATTTTCTAAATTTTTTTTTTAATTTTTTTTTTATTTTTATTTTTTGACATACATACGTAAATTTATAATTTTACAATGGGATGTTTTTATATACATATGTATGTTTTTTATATGTATGTACGTATATCATATGGAATGGTGATACAAACTACTGTTATTGCATGACTACACGTTGTGAAGGGTATATAAGATTCGGCACGGCCGAATATAGCGCTCTTACTTGTTTTTTTAATGATATCCTCTTGAACTACAAGATAAAACACATAGCAGACCGATTTAGCCAATTTTCAATGCCAAATATTTTATATATAATGGAATTATATGACAAAATAAATTGCCATAAATAAAAACCAGGACTCAGAAAATATAAACTTTTTGTTTGCACTTATGCAACCAATTCCGTGATTTAGTTAGTGATCAAATCGGACGCTGCATCTTGGGAGTACAAGCCGGGAGATTCAATAAGATAATGTAACATATTTTCTGTTCTTGGCCGGCTCTAGTGGGGATAATAGATCAATTGGAAGGGTAGACTTATTTTTTTTATGACACACATTGGTTTGTAATTATTAAACTATTTTTAAGTGGCGAAGAGATAATATAAATGCAATATCAGGTATGACAAAAGGATCAAATATGGACAAAATTGCATTGGTCTGTTAAACTTATCCCAAGCTAGATTGCAGGTAAATTCTATTTAAGTTTAAATTCAGTTGTGAGTTCCAGTACAGTTTTATTTCAATTTGATTAAATTTCCAATTTAAAAAAACTCAAAGTATCCAAAATATCAAAAAATTGTATTTAAGGTACCACAAGTAGACTAAACTCCTTTAGAACTCTTTCATACATATAATTTGTATTGAGTGGTTCAAGTGTTTTCAAATGTTCTCTCTATATACGCTGTTGGTACTGATGATTTTAAGGTGGAGGTTGTTTTTAATGATGATGTGTGCAGCTTATATTCAATATTATTGAATTGAGGTTCTTGATGCTGTTGTAGCAGTTATTGTTGATATGCCTACTCTTTTGATGGACTTCCAGTCAAAGTCAAGAATATTTATGTTGCAATTGAACTGAAGATTTTCTTACTCGATATGCAGTATATATATTTCTTATTTATTTCTTTTACTATGTATGTATGTATTCTATAATATTTTGCATAGTCAGGTTTGATGATTATGATGATGGTGCGGCAGCGTAGAAACTAAAAAAGGAATTGGTATAATTTTAATATATTTTTAAGATTTATGGAATTATTGTTTATGTTGTGGCAGGTACATACTTTCAAAAGATATAAATAAAAATTTTGAAAAACAATTTTAGACCAAGAAAAAAAAAACATTTGTCGAATGTAGACAAGATTAAAATAAAATTTGTAAGCAATTTAAATTGATTTCAAGGGAAAATACATTTCAAATCTAGGTGACTTATCTGTTAATAAAGTAAAAAAAGACTCAATTTCTCTTTAATAAATATTTTACATAAAGTAATTAGCTGGAAATTGCCATTATTTAATTACTTACGGTTCATGTGAAAAAGTAAAAGTTAAAGTAAATACCATCAAATTTAATTAACTTTATCGCAGATCAGAAACTTTTCACTTGTGACTAAAACTTTTACATTTTACATCCAATAAAAAGAAAATTTCCATATACCATGGAAATTAAAGAAATCTGACGCCATTAATATCTGATTCAAGTGTTTGTTTGTGTCTAAAAAAAAATAAAAGAAATTTTATTAAAAAGTTATTAAATGCCATACGACCGCTTTTGTGAAAAAGAGAAACAAAAGCAATGTTAAGCAAAATTAAAAACTAACAGTGCGACAGTTTTGCTAATTTATACTGAAAACAATTATACAACAAATAATATTTTGTAACGAGAGATGATGATGGTGGTGACGATTGAACTTTAACGTATGGAAAGTTGACAGTAGTGATGTAATGAATATTCGCCTACGCATTCGGTTTTTGATATTCGTATTCGCAAAACTTATGCGAATATTTTTTATAAAAATTAAATAATGTAAAAACTGATAATTCTTTTTATAAGCTAATTAAGTTGACATAAGCTTTAATTGAGATAATAATACCATTGCAAGCCCGGAATTCGAAACCACCCTCAGGCAGATTTTAAACTTTTTTTGACAACCTCACAGGAAGTTATAGCGTAAAAACGTATTGCCTCTTTTTTCAAAAATCAATATTATTTGAAATAATAACGTATTTTAACTTATAATTTAGCTAAATAAACGAAAGCAATATGCTTTTTAATTTATACAGCGAGGAATTCATATAATAGTCTTTATTTTATGGTTTTCTGAAAAATATTAAAAACACACATAACCATTTGTTCCTTATTTCCACAGATATTTAGGAAACTATGTGTTTTTAAATTGCCTGATGTGAGTAAATTAATTAATAATTTAAGTAATCAAGCTAAAAAACAAATAAATAATTATTTAAAAATAAGACAACGTTATATTTATTAAAATTTTTTATATACAAAAATGTGTTTTATTAAATCCTTAACTGGGGTGCCAAGTGTCATTCCGATTGTAATTTCTACAATATTCGTTTTCATATTTCCTAAAAGCTTATGATTAGAGGAGTCGATTGAGCAATATTAGTCTGTCCGTGTTTTGGTTAAAATCAACTTTTAAAAATCTCTACATGTTTCACAGATCAGTGTATGGTATGCTTTCTGAGATAAGAGCAAATAAACATGATTGCCTCTGGTTTTTCCCATACTTCTACCATTAACTTTAAAAGTTTTTAGCCCAAGTATAATTTATGGACACGTCTGCTACAGTTTGTGGATACGAAATTCCTCTGCGGCTATTCTACAACAAATTTTAAAAAATAGTTCACTAATTGACAAAATTATAGGCAAAAATATGTTTTAATAATATCATTTTTGTTTTTTACTGAACCATTGCTGTTTTTTGCGATAGTGTGGCAAAAGAGCAGTCAACCTCGACTCATCATCGTGCCCAACAATTGAGCATCAACATTGTCATTGAAAATTTGGACCATCAGATAGAGGAATGGTGCCAAGGAGGGGGGGGGGTCATTTGGCCGATATTTTGTTAAATACATAATTGAACCGTACAAATATTATCATTACAAAAAGAAATAATAATAATTTCCTAAATAATTTGTTTCTTATTTAATTTCAACATCAGCCCTTAAAATTGACCCACCCTTTATAACTTCGATATGCTACTAAAATTCTTTTGTAAATGTAGTCTTTCAATGATAGTGGGCGTTAAAGTAGGCGTGTCAATAAAGTTTCTGCTAATAAATACAACTTAGATATTTCAATATAGTCCTTTATTTTCCCAAAAACTTTGTCAATAGAGAAATTACATGAATTTAAGAAAACCCGTTATATGGGAGGTAGGCGTTATAGTGGGCGTGTCACTTAAACTTTTTGGCACAACAACTACATTGATTAAAAGGATATATGTAGCAAATTTCCTCATCATACCTCTAATTTTGTCTGTTTTATGAGCTTTGAAACTTCATTAACGGTAGATAACGTGAAAAGTGGGCGTCATAGTAGGCGTGTCAAAGTTATTTTTGCGAATGAGTACATTTTAGATGTTTCAATATAGCCTTTTATTATTCCAAAATCTTTTTTAATAGAGAAATTATATGAATTTTAGTTAAAACGTTATATGGGAGGTGGGTGTAAAAGTGGGCGTGGCACCTTAATTGTTTGGCACAATAATGACATTGCCTAGGGGGATATACGAAGCAAATTTGATCATTATACATCAAATTTTGGCGGTTTTATGAGCTTTTAAATTTCATTAACGGTAGATAACGTGAAAAGTGGGCGTTATAGTAGGCGTGTCAAAACTATTTTTGCGAATGAGTACATTTTAGATGTTTCAATACAGCCTTTTATTATTCCAAAATCTTTTTTAATAGAGAAATTATATGAATTTTAGGTAAAACGTTATATGGGAGGTGGGCGTAAAAGTAGGCGTGGCACCTTAATTTTTTTGTACAATAATGACACTGTCTAGGGGGATATACGTAGCAAATTTGATCATCATACATCAAATTTTGGCGGTTTTATGAGCTTTGAAATTTCATTAACGGTAGATAACGTGAAAAGTGGGCGTTATAGTAGGCGTGTCAAAGTTATTTTTGCGAATGAGTACATTTTAGATGTTTCAATATAGAATTTTATTATTCCAAGATCTCTTTTAATAGAGAAATTATATGAATTTTAGTTAAAACGTTATATGGGAGGTGGGCGTAAAAGTGGGCGTGGCACCTTAATTTTTTTGGCACAATAATGACATTGCCTAGGGGGATATACATAGCAAATTTGATCATCATACATCAAATTTTGGCGGTTTTATGAGCTTTTAAATTTCATTAACGGTAGATAACGTGAAAAGTGGGCGTTATAGTAGGCGTGTCAAAGTTATTTTTGCGAATGAGTACATTTTAGATGTTTCAATATAGCCCTTTATAATTCCAAAATCTTTGTTAATAGAGAAATTATATCAATTTTAGGTAAAACGTTATATGGGAGGTGGGCGTAAAAGTGGGCGTGGCACATTGGTTTTCCGTTGAAAAAAAGCCTTTCACCAAAAAGCAAAGTGTGCAAAATTTCAGAGTCGTACAACCAATTTTGTTGCTTTTATGACGTTTTTGTTTTTAAATATACCGAAAAATACACTGTGCGGTATAAATTTTCGTACATTTTGATCGATAACTCCTTTCCTAATGATTAGATTTAGCTAATTTTTGGTAAGAAATATTGCTTTGACTCGAGAAATATATGTTCGAAGTTTCATGACTGTACGTTAATCCGTTTGGACACAATACCATTTTATTCGATGTTCGTAGGACACGGTTTTTTCGACCTACTCTTGCATTCCGAGCTATAACTCACTTCCTAATATTCCGATATAGCCCAATTTCAATACCAAACAAACCTTGTCTATAAGAAAGATTCTGGCAAAATTTGAGCCTCCTAGCTTTTTCGGTGCGACCTCTATCGTGCTTTCAACAGACGGACAGACGGACAGACGGACGGACATAGCTAGATCGTCATCAAATCAAACCCTGATTCAGAATATATATACTTTATGGGGTCTAAAATGGATATTTCGATGTGTTACAAACGGAATGACAAAATGAATATACCCCCACCATTTTTTTGGTGGTGGGTATAAAAATTTTGTTTAACAATTCATTAAAGTGTAATGCTGATATATGCAAAAAATAATAAAAAAGGGTGTGAGTTACACTGCAACTTATCCGTAAAAATCTAGTAATATATTCGGATTTAAGGTTTTAGGTGAATATTCGCATTTGCGTTTTTATTCGAGAATATCGGTAGATATTGACATCACTAGTAGAGCGACATGAGCATCTTTTTATATTGATGAGCCAGGCTGATAATTTTATACTAGAGCAAATACAGAAACCAATAAAATAAGATGAGTATATGTTGTCCTTAAAAACAAGCTTGAGCTCAGTTTTTATTTGCAAAATTAATTGCTAAATTTATAGTTGTTTTACGTAAAGAAGCACCCCAATGTTTTAGCGATATATTGGATTATAATTTAATATAGAAAGTAGAGTAGAAATGAGGTTTGTAAGTAGGTGAAGCAATCGGTACCAAAGGGTCATTCTTATACGACTCACTATTACATTAAAATTCACAGTTTTTTCTTGATGGTTAACTTTCGTCACCAAATATCCCTGATATTTAATCCATCCTCCCCTCTTGGCAGAAATGTAGTTAAGGTACTCGCATATGTCCGGAGGCCCCTGTGATGGATAGTTGCTCTGGTCACAGAGCATGGTTATTTCAAAAATCATATGCACAAGATTTAAGTTGTGGAGGATGATGATTGCAGAATGTGCCTTAAGACTGTTGAGACGGCGGCGCATGTGGTACGTGAGTGTCCAGCATTGGCTGGCAGCAGATTTAGTACCACCGTCAAGCACTTGTTGGATGTGAGAGCTATGGAGGAAATTAGTCTGGTTCAATTGCTGGTGATTACGAAGGACGATGCGATGAGGATTGTAGATAATCAACAGTCTACAATGTGAAGTCATGATTGTCTAACGAAATCACCTGTGGCAGCACAAGACGAGTGAGACCAATGATACCTCTTCGGTATCCATGAAATATTTTGCGGAAAGGAGGGGGTCGAAAAGAGACCTGTTTATGGTAGAAGTCTAATTCGGTATCCTTTCTACTTGTATACATATAATATATATACATACATATGTGACCTTCTCTGAGAAAAGGGAGCAAGTGTGAGAAAAATAAGTTTTGAAAAAAACGCATTTAAAGTTTTATAACGCATTATCACTGTGATCACACCATCAGTTGGAAGATGCAATTTGGTACAATTAGTTATGATTGGGTGCCGACTTTGATGACGTCATGCCTATGTGATAACGTATTTCTTTCGCTTTTAGTGTGACAATACCTTTTCTGTTGTTGCTGATCTGTTTGTCATGATCTCGATGCTTGATACTTATGCCGCAACCAGTGGGGTAAATAAATTTTTATCAGAAATCTAATTCATTTCATCATATTCTACACCCTTTTGTATACCAGAATCCACTCTTTAGTCCAAACCCGTCACATATATAGTATTTATTCTCTTAGGTTCTCTCTTCGATGTCCGATAGGCATACATATATACATGTATTTTTTCGGACTTCGATTGTATTTGAACAATGCTTTTTGCAAATATATAATTCAAATAAACATTATAAGAATACTATTGGATATTGGCAAACATAAGGTTTCAACTCAGTTATTCAAATTTGTTTACTATTATTTAAAATCTGCATATATGACACTCATTTCAAACAACAAAGCAAAAATTTAGTCTCTTAAAACTTAAATGACCTTTTAAAGGTGTTTTTTTTATAAAATTCGCAAACACAAACCACAATTAATACTTTATTTAAAAAAACAACACCTTCTGTTAGTGATGATGCACAGTTAAAAACCAATATTGATTACCACCGCAGCTTTCTTTTGTTCGAACAAAATAAATTATTTAAGGCGTATAAGATCCAAATGGTTAATTATAAAGAAATCATTATAACAATATTCGCAAATAATTAAAGAAATATTTTCATTTCATCTCTTTATGACTTCAAACTGTTTTTGTTTTGCATATGGTCTGGCTTTGATGTATAATGTTGTGAATATGGGATGAAGTATTTGAAATTGTAACGGTTGATTGGTTTGATGTCTATTATTTTTGCATTACCTTTTTGCAAAAATTAATTAATTGTTTTATTTTTCGCAATTATATTAACGGCTTGCCATACGTTGTAAAGTTTAATCATCAAACTACAAGTACACCTTATAGCCATACATAAATACCTGCCATTGTGCCACCTTCACATCAGTATTATTGATCGCATTGAAGAACGATCATCACGATTTATGTTTCGTTTTGTTGTTGTTTCTTTTTTTTTTGTATTTTAAACATTTTTTCTGGTTCAAGTAAGTAAGTGTGCAAAATTTTTTTTGGCATAACTTTTGTGCGGTGATTTATGAATACTTTTATTTGTTAAAAAAAAACTGCAAAACTTACACCGTTTTCATATTGTTTTTGGTTACGAACAAAATTTTTTATGTAAATGTTGTCGATCTTTTCTATATCAATATGTTGTCCTATTTGCGAAGCTTCAGATTTTTTTTATACTTTTTTTTAACTTTATTAATTAATTAATAAATTGTTTTAATTTTGGAATAAAATTAAATAATTAAAAAAAAAACCGATCACAAGCTGGGGAGGTACATAATGAATTAAAATATTTATTCGCTTTAACTTTGTAACTTAAGTACCGCTATGAAGTCAACTTATTAACAGGACTGTTAGCAAATTAGACACTTATAAAGTTAAAACGTTATTATCATTGAATACCTAGTTAGAAGTATTATTTAATAAATATTCAGAATGGAACTCAATAGTCTGGTTGCAGGTTTAGTTTTTACTAGAGACTTTAGTCTCTGGTCTGGCCAATGGCCTTCCTTACACCGCTCGATTAATAAAAAAAAATATAATTTGTAATTATATTGAAATCAAATAAAACAATAAAGTAACAAACTTATGATAGTAAGATGTCGCTATTGGAGACCAAAATTTAAAATAAATTTCTTCCTTACCCGAACTCTATTACATATTTGAACGTCCCTTAAAACGAAAAATTATGTAGGCGAGATATTAATCACTCTATTGGAAGATGTCATAATTTCCATAAATGGCGTAGTACATCAAGAGCATAGAATAATTATGTAAGCAATTTTGAGTCGAATATCATCATAAGGTATAAGGCGTATTATCATTTAAACGGTTACGTCAATATACAAAATCTTCATTTCTGGGTTAGTGAAAATCCGCGTGATGCGCGAAAAGTCATTTCATTCACTCAAAGTGGTGGTGGGGTGATCACACCTTAATTTTTGAGGACGCTATTAGCAATATGGTTGCTGTTGCTGAAAAGCGCTACAGGGCCATGATAAACGACTTTTTACTGCCGTAATTTAATGAGCAGAGCTTGGTAAATATGTGGTGTCCACAAGGCGGGAAATCGCACACACAGCAGGAACCATAAGAGTTATTGTTAAAGTACTGTATTCGGGATCACTATTTGTAACAACAGGCACCACCGCATCACATGAGGATATTATTCGATAGCTAACGCTGAAAAATTTACAAAAGGGGATGAAAAATGCGATAAAACCACAGATATATACCAACACTGGCGGTAGCCACTTGGCGAATGTTATCTTTTTCACTTAACAAACAGGTCTAAATAAAGATTTTCATCGCTCAAAAACATTTTTTTTAGTAAAAAGGCTCATAAAAAACAAAATTGGAAGATTATATTGGCGCCTTCCTGTATAATCTTAAAGGAAAATAGTTATTGGCGCGTATTGTCTACCTTAATTGTTGCACAAGGATACAATTAATATTAATGGAGTTTTGACAGTTTGATTGACACACTATTCCTATTGTTGGAATCAAAGTGGAATTTAATTTCGAAAATACATGCCGAATAAGCATATTAATTGTAAAATCACACGGCTGAATCATAAAATAAAGCAAAAATTGGAGCATTGAAAAAGCGTTGCATAAACAAATAACAATGGAATGGACATGCTCCAACATCGAACATGATAAATATTTTTGATTTGTGAAAAATATTTATTATTTAAAAACAATGACTACATACTTATTCTAAGTTAATCCATCAAACAAAGATTTGTTTATTTTAAAAGGGTCCTTGTTTGTTATGATGTTTTAGAAAGTGTGTTAGACTTAATAGTAGTTATGCCGAAGATGATGATGTTTAACAAATTAAAGCTAAAACAGCCAATGGTGAATATAAGAAAATCGAGAAAATATATGTCTCGCTAATTTCACTGACTTAAATGCTTTAAAAAAAAACTAAGCGTTAACTACTGCACATATTTTGTATCTTTAGGTGGACTAATCTGCCAGTCTGGGGGTTGCGGGGTCGATTCCCGTAAGAGTTTCTTGTTTTTTTTTCACTACAACGGGCAAATGGTTTTCGTTACTCAGCTCGGTTAGAATGTAATTTGTAATTGTATTGTAATAAAAATAAACAAACAAAAAACAATTTTGTATCTTGTTTCAGTTTTTTAATATGTTCAAACTTTTTGTCTTCATTCTTATGTTTGCAGATAATCTTAATTAAATTGGACAGACACATACTGAGTGAAAAAAAAAATTTGAAAAAATTTATGTTAACCCTAGATGGACTTTCTTATTTTTAATGCACAAAGTACTTTCTTCGTCGCATCGACGAAGTCTATTTAAAATCAGCTCTAGATTCAACAAAATATAAGAAAATATATTTTTTCATTTTTAGATAACAATATTGTTTTGTTTGTATTCATATAACTAAAAAAAAATAACAAATTTTAAGTTTATTAAAAAAAAAACAAAAATTCTACTTTTTTATTTTGATTTTTAAGAAAAAGGAGTTTTGAAAAGTCTTAAAAGGCAGTATTTTAAATCACATAGTGTTCAGTTATTTCAGATATCCTTAAAACAGTTACTTAAAACTAAAAAATAAGATAAATCTTGTTTAATTTGGACGCTTTTTACAGCAAGAGACACTAATATCAAGTTTGTGTTCTCCACAGATGTGCTTTTTGCATGTTGCACATGCCGATTTTGTCATTCGTCCTTTGCTGTATTTTGGCGCTAGTTTTTGGTTCTGTTCTATTGTCTGATTGACCGTCATCAACACTTCATTTTGTATATACTGTGAATAAAAACACTTAAATTTTAATCCAAAAAGTTACATAAAGAACTTTGTTCGACGTTTCGACGAACACCAACTTAAAAAAATCACACTTACACACAAGTTACGGAGCTGTGTGTTTCAAAACTTCAGCAGCTTGGTAACAACTAAAGCTACAAGGGAAATAAGCAAACTTACGTGAGTAATATGCCAAATAAATGACAATTACAAAATGATGTTCGTCGATTCGACGAAGAAAGTATTTGTAGGGTAAAAATTAAGATTTCCGATTTTCTAAATAAGTTTTGGTCACAGTTGCATCTTATAGTTTATCAATTATGGTCTTGAAACTGTCAGTGATGACAAGTTACTAAATTGGTATATATAAATGTTACAGTATTAATTTGTGACCTCAGAAAGCCTATAGTTATATTCAGAATCCTAATAGACGTGCAAAAGATTTTAGCTTTGTATTAATTTCCATCCGTCTTTTTAAAATCTTTTATCAAATATACAGTCGAAAGAATAGATATTTAAGATCAGTTATGTAGACACAGTTTCGGCGGAGAAATGAGAAATATTACACAACTGCCTCTGTTAATGAAAATAAAGTTCACCATGAAATAATATAAAATCCAACATGACCTCTACAACAATATGGTGGTTAACTTATTTTTTATACCCACCACCAAAAAATTGTGTTGTGGGATAAACTCATTTTGTAATTCCGTTTGTAGCACTTAAAAAAAATAAAGTATCTTCTCAATCCATATATTATGAATGTAGTTATAGATCAAAATGTATGAAACTTTACCCTGTTCATTGTCGGTTTTAGTCTATTTGATATTTAAATGTCATAAAACCCACAGAATTAGATCTGCGATTGTAAAATTTTGCAAATATAGGTGGCACGCCCATTTAACGCTCACCTCCTATATATCGCTTTTCCTTAAATTCATTTAATTTCGCTATGGAAAAAAATTTCAAAGAATAATGGTCTCTGTGTTTTAGTGTCTAAGTAGAATTAAATTCAGAAATAACTTTGATACGCCTACTTAAACTACCATATAACGATTCTCCTTAAATTCACTTTCTCTTGTTTAATACCATCAAAGTATTGGTATCAAATTTTGATAAGAAGGATACAGTAAAACCGGAAGAAATACAAAGCCAAGATGGCGTATTACATATTGTTTGAATCAGAGAATAATCATTAACCTCTTTCATAAAGCTACGCCCAATAATTTTGTTTAAGTGCCGTATAATGAATTTCTACATTAAAACATATTAGTAAAGGTTAAAAAAGATTCAGCATGGTGGACTACTGCACTCTTACTCCCATTAGCAAAATATTTTTTTATATTATTTTTTTAATTATTCTTATATTTGGTTTTCTTTTTGGCTTAAGAAATGGTGTAAAATTTTTTTTAATAAAATAGATTTTTAATTCTTCATTGTATTTATTTTTTGCATGTTTTCTGATGTATTGTTTAAACTCTTGTCGATTTGTGGCCTAACTGTGATGATATCAATACACGCTCTTTTATTTTTGCTTCAAAATTTTGATTTGGTTTTGCTTTATTTCATTTTAACTGGCTTGTCGGATTTGCCTTTAGTGGCAAAAGTAAGTCTTAGTTTATTTTTTTTTGTGGTAAATTTCTTTTCTTTAAGTTGCCATTTGACCTATTCACCCACTATTGGTTCACTTATTGTTATTTGTATATTTCTGTTACTTGTCTTTAGTTTCATATATTATTGTCTTCATTTATTTTTCTTTCGCTTTTATTTTATACTTTGGCTTTGTTTTCAATTTTTACTTTAAGGAAACATTTGCACGCCTCAAAAATGGACATTTCTAAAGTTAACTATTTCCTTAAACAGCCAAGTGAAATTTTTCGTTTATTTTTTACTTTATTTGCCTGGAGTTTTTTTTAAGTTTTCTTTTTATTTTGCATAAGAGACTAAAAAACACGCCTTTTGTTAGCAGCTGGTAGATTTTGGTTTATTTTTGTTTTTGTGTCTTTTTGTATTTTAATTTCATGTCACATGTTAATAATATGGCAACTCTTTGTGTAGTTTTTTTTTTAATCTTCCAAAAGTGAACTGTATTTGAAATTGTTATCGTAATCTTAACATTTAGATCATTTGACATGCATGATGAGACAGTAGCGTATTTGATATGCTTCTTATATGTATGGGTGTATATCTTGTAAAGGCTCAAGGAAAAACTTTTTAAAATGACATTCCTACTTTTATAAAATTATAAGAACAAGTAAATGAAAGTAAATTAAAAACAATGTTATGCTTAAGGCTATAATACACGGCATGTTTTTTACACCTGACTTAAAAATTTGTGAGACATATGTAAATCTACATGTCTGTCAAAATTGTACTTTTACGCTGACTGCTTTGCAGCAGCAGAGATTTCTGCCAACGGCTGATGTCACATGTTGGCACAGAAGAAAATAGAGCGCACTCTAATTAAAATTTTGTCAGATGGCTCAACACATGTTTTTTTACAGAAGTAATGTTTTAAGGGTAACACACGACATGTTTGTATTAGCAGTGGAGAATTTAACAAGTCAGATGTAAAAAAAATGCCGTGTATTAGCTCCTTTAATGCTAAACTTTATCAATAAGCTTCTGTAAAAGTTTAATACAGGCAAAACTCGGTATACCGAATATCGCTTAAAAGAAATCCCGATATAATGAACGTTAAATTTGTTTATGCTGAATACCTTATATAGCGAACATTAAAATTATTTTGTTATCGATATAAGGGAAGGCAAAAAGCAACAAAACAAAGGACAAACTACCAGCGTATGTTTAAACACTGCAAATATTTTAAAACAATATTGCTCTACATAATGAATGACAAAAAATAACGCAAGGCCTTTGCACCAAATATATTAAAGAAATTAACACGCTAGAATACCGTTTCTTTTTTGTTTGACAACATATTTTAAAGCAAACTGACTTAAACTATTTTATTACAATTAAAGGTGTTCACGTATTAGAGTGAACTTGAAATAGAAAGATTAAACAAATTTCGTAGAAAGAAATTAAGAATTATTTCGGAGTAAGAATTATAAAATTTTAGTAAAATATATGGAAAAATAAAATCTTCTTAATGAGCTCTAAAAAATATTTAATAAAATGTTGTTCTTACTAGTCCCTGATAATAAAAAAAAAACTGTGAGATATAACGAATGAAACTCGCTTTAAAGCGTTCGATATACCGGCATTTGCCTGTATTGTAATTTAAGGTGGGGGCAAAATAATTTTTTTAATTCTCAATATTAGTTTTACTTCCTGTAGTTATACAAACACTTGAATAATTAGTTCTATTAATATTATTATTCAAAAAGAAGAACAATAAGCTTTTATTAGTTTTATCTAAATTTTACTCATAATCTAAAAAAACACTTGTAGTAGTTCATTACAATTGTTTATCTGTTCAGTTTACATTTATCCTTCCGCTTTGTTTATTACCGCCACTGATGCCAGCCATTTGTGATGCAGTTAAATATCGCCTACTACATGTTCCACAGTTAAATGATTTGCTTAACCCAAGACCAAAAAGTCTTTTACAATTTAACCGTTTCGCTCAAGCACTATGATGATTTAAAACAAACACGCCATCATCTCATTCATTAAGTTTTAACATTTTACTTTATTGTAACAATATTTTCTTCTCTGCACAATCAGTCGCTAAAAAATGAAAACGTTTTTCGTTATGTTCAAGTGATTGAATGTTAAGTATATTCAGTTTGTTAAAGGGTTTGTATAAAGAAAATTTGTTTTATTGAGTTATTAAGCATTGAACGAATTTTAAAATCTTTGGGTGTTATGAAAGTTTAAAGCAATGTCTCCATATACTTGTATTGAAATCAAGAGAAACCCATTATTACACACACTAAACTAAAGTCGTTGCAATATTCAGTCGCAATCTGTTCCACCTTATCTTAGCAGATATCTTTATGTTTTTTATTTAACGAGGTAAAATGCTCTTAAAATTTCAGGAGGCATTCCCGGTAGTTCAACACGTCCACGTGGAACTACCGCAAAGCTTTCCGTCACGGAGTGGGGACGGGTATTTAAACCTACTCTAAGCTGTAAGGATTTTACTTCGATTCTTCTCTAACCTACAAAGTTCCACAAGAACCAATTTTGTAAAGTTACATACGTGCGCCCGATTATACAGAGCATAGTCTGAACTATATTATCGGGTCTTATGCTGTAGCCTATCATTGCCTGTAAGTTCGCCCTCTAATTTTCAAAAAATCGGCATATGAAAAAGACATGTCCGGCATCTTCCGCAACGTTTTCACCACAACTGGGACAGAACGAATTACTGTCATATCCAAAGAGGTAAAGATACAACCTAAAGCAGCCATGTCCACTCAATAGCTGAGTGATGTAATAGTTCAGGTCGCCGTGTCCTCTATCAAGACATGTTACTATGTCAGGTATCAGCGAGTACATCTATCTTCCCTTAACCGTAACGCAATTGTCATCTGACAATGCCGTTATCCTTTGTAGGAGCTGTAGGTTCCAATTCAATTGGCAACATACCCACAGTTACAAGTCTCATCCGACACTGTCCGATATGCACTACACACTCGAAGGGCTGCCAGCTATACACAAGCCCATTAAATTCCACAAAGGATCTAAACCGTAACATATTTCACCATACAGGATATGCTTACAAGATAATGCTCTTAACAACTCTTGTTATCAACTTCGTTTGGAGATACTTAGAGCCTCTGGTATTTGGCATAATTCGCAAGAGCGCAGAGCAGGTTTTCTATGCCTTTGCACTTATGTATTGTAAGTGATCGAAAATAGATAAACGAGTATAATTTACCGCACAAAGATATTTGAGGTGGGGTTTGGTTTCTTTGAATCACATGCCAACGTTTAATTTTATGGTTTCCCTAATTTTTCGGCTGCTGATCAGCACCGCTTCCATCTTATGGTCCGCAAGATTAAAATCTATTGAACTGAGACAAGATCTGACATTACGTACACTGGCTTTCACAATCATTTATACCTCTGCGAGTTCCTTTGCAACACAAACAAGTACTATGTCTTCTTTACATTTGCAGGTAAATCCAATCTTAATACGCCATCGTACATCACATTTCATAGAAATGGTCCCAGCATTGATACTTGTGGAGGAGATTTTTATCTCTTCATACTCTTGTCGGTATCATATACCAAAAGTCTGTAACGAAAATAATCCTGAACAATGGCCAGTAGGTATAGAAGGATAGAAGGATATTCACTCGGTATAAAACGTTTGTAATCTTCTCCCAGTTTGTTACAACAAGACAATATTTCTTTGTGGCATTTCGCCAAATTTTTTCTGGAGAAGTTTTATATAAACCTTCACAATTGCACGGATAACCTTTCGAAATTTTTTTAAGATTCTAAAAATTTCATGAAATATTTGGTATTCGTTGGAGTTGTAGGTTGTAAGATTAAAGAAAGATGGCGATAGAACTGTTTTAGCTATGATTACACTTCATGTAGAAATTATTGGCAAAATGTGTTCAGCTACTACGACGTACAACACTACAACAGCTTGGTAATTGAGCAATTGTATAAGTAGCAGTATAACACTAATTCGGTGTTTGCCATTAAAACTTCTCTCATTAATATTTTGCTTAATCTAAGTACAGGCGAAAAGTGTTGGTAGGAGTTTTACCCAGAGTTGCTGTTATTATTTGTTGCAGTTCGCTTTTTACTTTCGTTGTATGAAAGATTATATGAAATAATTATTATGAACTAGTACGAAGTACGCGAGTGTAACAACTCAAAAGAGCAGTTAGTCAGTTTAAAGACGAGTGTTTAAACATCGTTTAAATAAAGTGCTTCTGTTGAACATAAACTTACTTACTTGTTGTTGCTTCTTTCAAAGATGTTGTAAGTTAGTATGGCGGCAGCAAAAGGCGGCTTAGAAAGAAAGAAGAAGTATAAAAAGATATTAAACGTTTTGATTGCTGTTGACCTTAAGTTGTCGTGTTTAGATGAAAAGGTCATCTTCATCTCTTCTTAAGATTTTTGTATTACAAGTTTAAACTGTTTTTTTTTAATAGTGATTGTAATTGAACTTTTTTTTGTGTTTTTAAAATAGACAGCTTCACACTTCTGTTTGTTTTTAGGAGTGTATTAAGATGCAATGCGGTATATTAATTGTGGATATAATTTTTTTTCTGTTTTAGTTTTGTTGTTCCAACTTTATTACCAGTTAATGGCAATTTGTTGCAGGTTATTGGGAGGTGCTTCGTAGTAAACTTGTGGCAAATTACCACAAAATTAAATAATGTTTTAATTATATTCAAGTCAAGGTGTTTGTTTTTCGATAAAGTAAATTTAAAGTTAAAAATATTTGTTATTCTTATTAATGTACTTACAATTACTCTAAATTATTTATTTATTATTACAATGCTAATTGCTTAAAGTAATAAAACGTTCAAAAATACAAACAAACGAAATTGTAATAAGAACGTCCTAAATAAAACACAACAATAATTTATGGTAAATAATAAAAATATCGAAACGTATGTAGGTATGTGTTTACATATAATGTCTACTAAGCAAAAACTGTAAAAGTTTTCAAAATACATTCCAATAAAAATTACCATAATTGTGACATTTCAATTTGAGACAAACCAAAGACCAAAAATAAAACCGAACTTTTTAAATTAACAAACAACCTGATGCCAATGAATAAATTACTATTGTGCCACATAAAGTGGCACTTAAATGAGCCAGTACACCTTCCAGTCAAACAATCTCTGTTTAAAATGTGAAATGATTTAACTAACAATTTAAATAGTTATAAATAAATGTGTAACAATAAAAACAAAACAACCATGAAAAAATAGTATGCAACAGTGTTGCCGATATCTATCGGTATAATAAAAAAGTTTAAACATTGAAAAGGGTTTTTGTCAAGGGAAAACATATCAAAAATGGCCAATTTAATAAAACTTTTTCAACACCAATAAATACTTAACAAAAAAGTTCTTTAAAAGATAAAAATTAAAAAAAATTTTTACATCGAAAATTTTGATAAATTATTTTAGAAAATCAAATGTTTGTTTAAAATTTCTGGAAATCTCAAATTAACATCTATATATTTATATATAAAATTGTTGCAAGTGCGTTGTGACTTTATAACTCAAGAACAGGCTCACTCACCTATCCGAACTAAATGTTTAGGCTTTGTTCGGACTATTTAGTAGATGGTTTATGTGAAGTTTGCACAAAATCCGTCGAGCGATTTACGGGTAAAAAAGGCTAAGATCGGTAACTCAGTATCTCCGGGTTTAATAAAGATATTACAAAAATTCAGAAAAGACCAAAGAGCCTGTTAAAAATAATGGGATATGTGTCTGGTACTTTTTGGAAAATTTCAGTTTTAAGGGGATAAAACGGGTAAAAACTGAATTTTGGTACTTTTTTGAACAGCATTTGTCTTTGAGAGGCATAGTAATAGGCAAAAAGTAAAAACGTTCTTTTACTCTTTTAAAAGCAATCTATAATGAATTTTTTACTTTTTCGAAATTTTATAATTATGGGGGGAAAGGGCTAAAAACGGGAAAAATCGGACCTAATTCATGTAGTTTTTTTACTATTTCACTTGATATGTAGCGCAGCATGTACTGGGCGGCTAGTAGTTTTAGAAATAAAATTCTTAATAAACGTTTTATACGATGCAAAATTTCTAAAAATTTTAAATTTTTTAGGAATATTTAACAAATAGAAAGTTTAACGAAACTTTTTAACCAATGCAATTGAATTTTATTACTCATAATTGAAAATTTAACAAAAACTTTTAATTTTAATTTAACAAAAAATTTTTTTAATTTGATATTAATCAAAAATTGACAATAAATATTAAGTTTAACAAATAAAAAATATTTTGTAAATAAGAAATTTAATAAAAACTTTTTTATAAGCCGAAGTTTTTAAAAAATTTTTATATAAACAAAACTCCTGCAAACTGTCCTTTAGTAAAATTTTTAAATAACCTTTTTTCATTGTAAATATTTTTGTCCAAATTTTGCTTCACATGACAGTAATAACAATTTTAAAAGGACTTAATCTTGCTTAACGACGTATTTCCGCATCTTAACTAACACTTCCAATTAAACATTACTTTTCTTTAACATTTTTATAAAGAGAAATTTGACCAAAATTAACAAAAAGAAAAGAAAATTAAAAAAAATTTTTTTCATAAATCGAAAATTTAATAAAACAATAAAAAAAAATATTTAACAAAAAAATATTTACTCTTAAATAAGAATTTACTCTTATTTACTCTTAAATAAGAATTTATCGAAACTTTTCTATAAACAGACAAGTTTACGAAAACTTCATATAAAATTAAAATTTAACGAAAATTTTCTTTAAAGAAACTATTTAAAGAAATTTTTTTTTAATCAAATATATAAGTAAAGGCAATTTTATTTACATTATAGATTTTAGAAAAAGCTCTATAAATAGAAATTAAACGAAAATTTTCAATAATTATAAAAAAGTAATTGAAAATTTTCTATAAAAGTAAAATTCGAGCAAGAAATTTAAGATTTCTATTTATCGAATTTGATACATATAAAATAGTTTATAGATAATTTTCTGTAAAAGAAAACTTAAATAAAAATTTCTACAAAAGTTATGTTAAAGTATATTTTCTTCCAGAAAATATTTAACGAAAAAAAATTTTTAAAACAATATTTAACGAGAATTTCTGTTATATCAGCAGTTTAATAAAATATTCCCTTTTTTTACAACAAACCGATTTCAACCAAAATTTTAGGGTACGTTGGGAATGGTCTGTAGATGCTTTATGTGAAATTTGCATGAAGTTGGTTCCGAGTAATTCCGAAGATATGGCATTTAGATCATCCTATATATTGCCACAAGAATATCAACAATTACTTTAAAAGTTACTAAACCATGTATTGTAATGTCTTAGCGTACATTGAGATTCGGTCTTTTTCATAAGAACTGAAAAAGGGAGAAAGGTAAGTAAAATGCTCATATATGTATAATGAATACAACGCGAAAAGTTTGTTGGGGCCAGCAGTGTGGTCCGGATTCTGAGTTTTTGATATCAAATTTATAACAAGTTTTTAATACAAAGATTTGCTCTAATAAATCGATAATTCAAAAGAGACTTTCAGTTGAAAAATTCTTGAAAATTTTATTTTAAATTCTAATTAAATATTTGATGAACAATTTTTAATAAAGATCATATTTTGCCAGCCTTTAAATAAATCAGCAAATAAAATTCTCATTTATATAAAATTAAAAGAAAATTTCCTTTAAGCCGTTAATTTAACGAAAATAGAAAATTTAATCAGCAATTAAAAAAAACGATCGATAAAGCAAATTTTAAGAAAAGTAATTTTTATTAACAGAAGATCTTTATAATTAAAAACGTATTCTTCAAAACGGACAGAATGTAGCGGCATTAACTTTTCCAAGCATTTTGCATCACTATATTTTGCACGGTCATGTGGGACACAAACAGACTATAGTGAATTGTATTTATTATTATTAAAAAAACCCAAAATTCTCACTAATTGAAACTCAACTTTTTCTTACGTAAATTTTTTCCAATATTACAAAAAAAAAAATTAAAAAATTTTAAAGTAAAAAATGCAATCAAGGTATTTTTGAGTTCAAAATATTAACAAAAATCTTTTGTAATTTATTCAATAAACATTCTCACATTTAAAGCAGTGGTCGATTATTTAGTAATTATATTTTTGCAATTGAAAAAGTAACTTGCACTCTTTTCCTCTAACACCATAGACATAATTTACATATTATTTGGAAATACAGGCAAGAAGCGTCTACAGAATATTGTTGCTTTAAGCCTGCTCCAAACCTGGATTGCCTTCAATCAATGCGTGTGAAAACTTAGATGTAATATTAAAAGAGAAAATATGACCGGAGTCATGTTTTGCCGATCTCGCATTTAAAATAATGGTCTCAATTAATTCGGAAAGTCCAAAGTAACGAAATCTTAGTGCTAAAATCCATAAGAAATTTTAATATATTTTTAATTAAAAAAGATAAAAAATATTATTTTTAACAACGTAAACTTGGGCACATTTTTATTTCCAATCCATTTGAATAAAAATCTAAAATTGTAAAAGAAAAATTCTAATATTTTTAAGTTGAACAAAATTTGGCTCTTTTTTGATTTAGTTCCGGCAACACTGTCCGAGACCCACTTTATTCAACGACATCAACACACACTTTGTGATTTCTCCACTTTAAGGTACTTAAAGACTTGAGCTAGAAACAAAAGAACGATCGAAGAAAACTAAACTGTAATGCAAAACCATTGATCACAATTATAACTTCAATTACGCTGGCAGTAGCTGTGATCTTCATCTTCATTAGTGGAGATTTTGATCATTTTGTATATAAGTTTTGTATTCATTTCTTTCTATTTTCTTTTTTCTGCTTTATTTTTCCAGCCAAATAACTGGCTGATTATTTAGCAATCAGTCTGTCGATCTGGTTGTTTAGATTATTTAGTGGTATTTTTCGGAATGCCGACTGTTTATTGAACTAATATAATGAATATTTGTTAAATGATCTACATTTTTATTAGTGAGTTAAAAAAAGTAACTTTCCATTGCTAGCTTTAGGACTGTGTTACTGTTTTTGGTACAACCATAAAGTATGACTAGACAAAATGAGATGATGCTTGCTGATGACGATGGTGGTGCCAGTTGTGGTAGTGAATCGTATAAAAGTCATTGCTTTACTTATTTCGTTTTTTAAATTTTTATCTTTTGCTCTCAAAGTAAAATGCCCGCATTCAGGCAAAAATATTTATCAATATATTGGAAATTATTTCTTCCCCAAAATAGTGGAAGTGGATTTTATAGTAAAAAAATGAACACCCTACACCTGGGTTACTCGGTTAAAATATAAAAAAATCAAATTTCTTTTGGTATATTATGGTTTTATTTGAAATAATTGATTAAAAAACATTATCCATTATTTATGCAAAACGATTTCGTTCATGTGATTGCCTCAGCTGGCTTCGCAATAGTTTTCCTCTCAGTTTAATTTCTTAAAATACCATTTTGGTTTCTGGTTCAGTTTCACAAATTAATTTAGAATCATTATTTTACCGCACCCCCAAGAAAAGTCAGGCCAATCACTTGACATTGTAAACCCTAAGTTACCCTACCCCTTATAAGATTCAATATTTGGCACTTTTTTAAAATTTGTATGAATAAGGGGTAAAAATCTTCCCCTTTTTGGTATATCTTTTTTAATTTTGTTATATTATTCAGTAGAACATAATGTGATTATCGGCTAATAGAAAATTGAAAATAATTGATGTGAAATTTTTGGAAATTTTTTAGTGAGATCAAAAGGTACAAACAAGGGGAAACCATGGGAAAATATGTATAATTCCTAATTACAGGGTCAATACGGGAAAAAATTTTAAAAGAGATTTCCACAAACATAAAAAAGTATGCAATTGAGTACAAATTAACAGGATGGAACGGTAAAAATTTGGGAAGGGTGAAAAAGATTAGATTTATTCACATTAAATAATGCCTGTTAAAATATTTTATTTTTTTATTGTACTTTTTTTTTTTTCTACGTTTATGAACTTTTAAATTAGAAACTATTGAACCGAGGTTAGACTTAAAATGTTGTGGGCACTTAAAAATGTCCTTTTTTGCATTTTAGTGGTAATTTTTGTTTTTTCATACCCTTATACAGACTATTAAAATAATTGGCTATTGATTCAAGTTCGTATTTTTTTGCATTTTATGACAGGTACTTTGTGTATTTTCTACGTTTGTGGATATAAATTCTTAAAATTAGTGATTATTGATCCAAGGTCAGACTCGAAATGTTATGGGCTACCGAAAGATATTGTTCCAATTTTTTTTTTGGCATTTGTTGTACTTTTTATGTTTCGAAATATATTTATGTACATAGAATTCAGAAATTAGGTAATGTTATTTCAAGTTGAGTTTGAAAACTAAAAAGAAGATCAAAATGTTACTTTTGTTTTTAGCGTTCAGTGTTTTAAGTACAGATTTGTATTTTACACGGAATGTCTGCCTCGTCTTTAAATCGTGGAATGCATTCAAGGAGTTCAGTTTCTAATGACTACAATACATTGATTCTGCTCGTGACCTGTGTTATTTTACTATTATGGGCACAAAAAGTTAACCTAACTTTTCATACAAAAAGTTCTTTGTCACTAAAAATTATTTATTTGGAAAAGCACTATCCAAGGTAAATAAACGGTATTGTCAGTGGTCATTGAGCTTCATTCTTTAACAAACACTTCCAATATTTTGGGTCGATTCGGAGTCTGCTTGACGTGCAGGTATTGACTGGTTTTTTCTCCAACCAGTCACCTCGATTTAGTCTTTTAAACGTTTGAGTGTGTCAAGAAAATTCTTATTTTCATATACTTATGTATGTACATAAATATGGAGGGCTCAGAGCTGAAGCGAACCAAGTCACTAAAACACAATTCGAAGATATTTTGAGGTTTAGTAAATTAACTGCCATTAATTCCTGGAATGAATATTTGAGTTATACTAAAAACAGTTTTAAAGTTTATTCTCAAAATTGTTTAATGATATAAATTTTACAAACTGCATTTGAAAACTTTTGCAGCAAATTAAAAAAGAAGAAAAAAAGAGTGACTTTTGTAGTAAAATAAAAGTGTATAATTTTTGACAAAAGTAGTAAAAAAAATTAATTCAATTATTTAAAATTAATTAACAATATGTATATGGGAAAAAGTATTGAATTTTAAGGTTAAATGAAGGGTATGAAAAATGTTTACACATAAAAAAATTCGTAACTTTCAACTTCATCATTTTGGGACTGGTCCTGATGTTGTCTCGTTGTTATCTCTTGTTTGACTAGTAGATTCTTATAAAAACTATGATACTCTGTCGGACTCATTTACCTGGCTGCTACATTTGTGTTTGCATCCACAATCGAAATTGCGAATAAATGTTTTTGCCGAAATAGTAAGACCTTATTGGTTTGTGTCCTTTCCACTGTTGCAGCCAAGCTTACGCACATTCTTTTTCAACTTTGCCTTCTGCTTCTGTTTCTTCCTTCCTAGTCCTGCAGATGGCCCAGCCACCGGCTCTACAGTCACATTTTCTATTATAATAAATACAAAAAATAATAATTATAAAAAAATTTAATTTAACCAAATGCTTAATTACCTAATAGATTAGCAAAAATATAACTGTCCGATGATTCCGATCCTGGACAATATTCCTCATCCCCATTAGTGGAAAAATCACTAGCACTACTATTACCACTTTCCATTTTTAATTAACACTGATTTCTTAAAATATTTATGAAAACTGAATAACTGTTGGGGGAAATGTTTTCAATTGTTTTGCACTTTTGGTTTTTTATGAGTGACAAATAACACTGCTCTGCAAAAAATAATTTTTTGTCTTCCCATTTAATAAAACTATGTGGACTATATGGATTTTGACGCGCTGAACTCAAATCCGTTGTCGGTTTTTTTCCATCAGATCGGGATTTTTTTTTATGGGCGTGGCAAATTTTTCCCCCTAAATTAGTCAGGTACGGATACTTATTTCCTCCTAACTCGAGAACCAGTCATCCGATTTTCAAAAGTAAAACACTAAAAAATGTGTAACAAAATTGTATTTATTTTAGTGGAATAAAATTTTTCTCTATCTCCTATCGTTTTGGAGTTATTTAGAAATTAATGGAGAAAAAAAATTTTTTTCGTGTAAAATTCGTAATATTTTTCAATTAAAAAATGGAATTAAAAAAAATATAAGGCATATATTCAACATTTTAAACTTTTTTCTGAGAGCTACTTATCTTGAAAATAAAAAAAGCCATAAACTATAAAAATCAGTTAAAAAATGCAGATTTTATTGTCAATTTACCGCAGGTACCCAATATTGACCAAATATGTGCAATGCAGCAAACAACGTCAGAGTGGGCGCACTAAAGCGACTTGTAGCAACAATGAATGGCAACTTTTTACTTCTATCTATTTTCGTACAACAAAAACAAATACAAGCAAAAAAAATTTGCTAGATTGTAATTTTGTAGCATCGCCTCGCTTAAAGCACCCACCCTGTCGTCACCCGTAGATAACTTCAAATTACAATAAAAAATCAAAATATTTACAGGCTATTTTATTTAAAATAACACAAAATGTTTGTTAATAATTATTAATTTTTATTTAGAAAACATTGTTAAAACAAAAAAGTAGCTTAAGCTGCCCATGCCCTTTTATCCACATCATTCAATTTCGTTCTGAAGACCTCGTCCTTCATAAGCTGTCGTATTTGTGGACCTACAAATATGCCTTCTTTTACTTTAGCATCTCTGATTCTAGGAAATTTGCTCTTAATGTATAGAAAGGCTTCGCCATCCTTGTTCATTGCTTTGATAAAATTTTTCATTAGGCCTAGCTTTATATGAAGAGAAGAGTTTGTTCCTTTTGGTTTAAAGGCTCTTCTGCTACATTTTTTTCCTGGAATAAAATTTACTCTTTTCGGTCAAATTTTAACATTGTAGTGTTTTTCTTTTGCGCGGCTATCCCATTTACATAAGAAGCAATAAAACTTAGTATATCCACTTTGCAATCCATTTAACATTGCTACGACTTTAAAATCTGCAGATTCCATGAGTAATGTGAATATTTAATTTTTTGTAGTATCATCTTCATGCTACAATAGTTTTCTTACATATTTCTTGCATACGCGAGTGGGACCAATGGAAATTTGTTGCCATTGTTGCTTTCAAACTTGTCTTGGATGAATTAATAACAAGCCGCCAATCCTCAGATTTATGACTGAAACACAGTTGTCGCAAAAGTCCATAAGCATTATCGCAAAATATCAAACCTTCCTCTTTGCTGAAATATATTAAAAAAGTTTGTTGTTTATTTCGAAAGTAAGAGACGTTAATGTCCGTTTGTACCAAACTCCATTCTTTTCATTGGGATGCAAGAAGCTCAGACTTGGTTTTTTTAAAGCCTTGATTTACAAACTAAGTTATTTATATCAGCTTAATTCGGAAAATAAGGTGTACTCCTTGGACTTCCAAATGAATGCGAAGAAACACCCATGCTGGCGTAAGTGGATTCAGTTCAGCTGCAGAAAGCCCATCTTCTTTATCGTCTGTAGAAGGCAATGGAGGTAAAAATTTACTTGCAAACTGGAAAACTGGTCGTTTGACGCATAAAGTATTTGGATATGTAACTTTATTTTTTGTTTTTTTCGTAAGCCCACGTGTTTTAGTATGACAAAAGTAGCAATCATTTTGATGATTTTGTGGTTCACTCCAAATCGCTGGCTTCATAAAGACTTTTTATGACTTTCTTTTAACCAACCTCTTAAAGACTTACCACAGCTACTACAACATATTTTCGGCAGTCAATTTTTATCTCTATCATCGATAGGAAACCCAAAATAACGGCAATAAGCATCTTTAAGCTTGGAAGATATTGTCTCCCGTTGAGAACTTAAAGTTAGATCGCCTCATACGTAACAAAATAAATTTGGAGATTTGTTACAAATCCTTGACATTTTGTAATATGAAAGCGTTTGTGGATTATTTAATTGCTTTATTTCTTTACACAATAACAAAGTACACTATAAGATCTATTTACTGTTGCCGATTTTAACCGCACGATATTTAAATTAAAAGTGACTTACTTATTGCCCATTAGCTTCAATATATACAATAAATACCAGAATCTACCATAATGTTCTTAATTTGAAATCACAGGTAATTAAAAAATACTGTTATAAATATTAATTCCAAGAACTATGTAAAATACCGTTGTACTTTAGTTCCATTGCCTGCTCACATAACGAAATGTTACATATATCATAAGTAAGGCTGGTTGCATTACAATATTGGGTACGTGCGGTAAATTGACAATAAAATCCACATTTCTTAACCGACTTTTATAGTTTATGGCTTTTTTTTATTTCCAAGATAAGTAGCTCTCAGAAAAAAGTTTAAAATGTTGAATATTTGCCTTATATTTTTTTTAATTCCATTTTTAAATTGAAAAATATTACGAATTTTGCACGAAAAAAATTTTTTTTCTCCATTAATTTTAAAATACCTCCAAAACGATAAGAGATAGAGAAAAATTGTATTCCCCTGAAATAAAAACAATTTTATTACACATTTTTTGGTGTTTTATTTTTGAAAATCGGATGACTGGTTCTCGAGTTACGATTAAATATGTGTCCGTACCTGACTAATTTAGGGGAAAAAATTTGCCACACCCATAAAAAAAAATCCCGATCTGATGGAAAAAAACCGACAACGGATTTGAGTTCAGCGCGTCAAAATCCATATAGTCCACATAGTTTTATTAAATGGAGGATTTTGCTGCAGAGCAGTGTAATTTAAACAAACTCAAAAAACAAATCAATCAATGGTATAATTTTCTCGTTTTCTTTAAACAAAGTTATTTTTTACAAAGTATGAAATTAAATATTTTTTAAATAAT
The DNA here is from genome assembly GCA_941918925.1 of Phyto melanocephala. Classification (NCBI taxonomy): domain Eukaryota; kingdom Metazoa; phylum Arthropoda; class Insecta; order Diptera; family Rhinophoridae; genus Phyto; species Phyto melanocephala. Next base: position 83,440,364 of record OW799236.1, read on the forward strand.
ATAATCATGCTACACACTCAAAGAATACTTAACCGTTTTTTTTTTTGAACCAAGAATATTTTTCTGTTTTTAATGGGTCTTGTAAATTTTTGATTTATTTAATGTTTTTGTTATATGTAATGTTTTATGTATGTTTTGTTCAATTCCAATTTGGATCACACTGACTTGGTTCGTTTCAGCTTCGAAAAAAATCGAAAATAAGAGCAATTGACTTGGGTTTTTAACCGCTACCTTAGGAACGAAACACTTTTTGACTTAGCAGGTTACAGAATTAATTAATTTTTGACATTTTTTTAGTTCTTTTTTTTCCATTTTTTTATTTCGAAAATAACATTGTATCCAAGGCATATTAATTCATCAGGTAATTGCAGTTCGGAAAAAAATTTTTTGTTTATATTTTTTATATACGAAGTTTAACATTTGAAATAAATTATAATATAGAGAAACTTGTTCTTTCTTTATGAATTTTTACAGCTGAAATTTAAAATAAGTGAAGAAACAAATAATCAGCTGACGAAACAAGACTACCTGATGATTAAATGTGCCTTGATTGTATCCAAGGCATATTTATTCATCAGGTAATTGCAGTTCGGAAAAAAATTTTTTGTTTATATTTTTTATATACGAAGTTTAACATTTGAAATAAATTAGAAAATAGAGAAACTTGTTTTTTCTTTATGAATTTTAACAACTGAAATTTAAAATAAGTGATGAAAAAATAAACAGCTGAGGTATCAATCCTACCTGATGAATAAATATGTCTTGATTGTATCCTTTGTTTCTGATAAAAACTTAAAACCAATTAAAACTTCAAATTAAATAAATTAAAAATATAATTATGTATGCAATCATATTATGATAATTTTAAAATATTTTCAGGTCGACTGAATGATGTAATATAATTAAAAGGAATGACCTTATTTTATTATTATTTTATTATAAGATAATTAAATTATCATTTTATGTTAAAATATATTAACTGCATGATACTATAATTCATCGTTTAATAATACAATCCCAATTATCAGACGTTGCTGTTAGATTATAACAACCCCAACTTCATTTTGTTTGCATATAATATCTTTGCAACAGTGTGGCCTTATAGCTGTAGCTTAAACTCAATTCGATTAAGCTTAAATAAAATTATTTCCATTATTTTACCTATTGCTCCCATTATTTGATTGCAATAACAACAAGCCACAATAAAACAAAAGAATTTTAGAGAAACTATTTGCAATTGACAGGTACAAATGGCAGTTGCGATACAGATGATGATAATACACATTGATATTAAGCAAAACGACCTGAAATGGTTATTATGATGACGCGGTTGAGCAGTATTCCACCATCAACTGCATCACTCTGATATTTTAATAAGGGATCACCAATATCGCCACCACCGTCAAAGCAAATTTTTTTTAAATGTTGCTTAAGGTCGGTCTGGTGTTTTTTTCCATGATTTTAAATGTTTTTTTAAATAGAGTATGAGTTGTGTTAGAGCTGTTTAATAGGATTGTTGTCACATTATATTGCTGTTACATTAAATGGCTTTAAATACCAACATTTTGTGTAGAGGTTTTTTGTTTATGTAGTTTGTTATAATGTTTTTTAAATAGAGTAAATACTTTTTGGTTGCTTGCCTTTAAGTACTCCATTGTATTTCTTCCAGTCTATGAGTGAGATATTTAGATTAACAGGTTGTTTTTTTCATGTTTTTCAACAAGGAAAACGTGAACTTTCTCCGCACGCAAATCCAATGACTATGCTTGCCATCCATTATCATTTTTAACAATATTTTTATTTATATATATTTATTTTTTAACTGTAGTTTTTTGGTTGCTTTATTATTGTTATACCCTTCACCTGTGGTGCACAAGGGTATATATAGCTTTGTCATTCCGTTTGTAATTTCTACAATTTTCATTTCCGACCCCATAAAGTATATATTTTCTGAAAGCTTATGAATAGAGGAGTCGATTAAGCCCTGACCGTCTGTCCGTCTGTCCGTCTGTCCGTCTGCCCGTCTGTCCGTGTGTTGGTTGAAATAAACTTTTAGAAGCAACTATATGTTCCTCAGATCTGTATATGGTATCAATCTCTTGGAAATATTCAGGAATGAATCGCTATTGAAATTCAGCACAATCGCCCCATAACTTTCTGAGATATGAGCAAAAAACCACGACCACCTCGCTTTTTTTCACAATTACAACAACAACATACATACATAAATATATGTAAAAACCATACAAAAAAAGAAGAAATTACAAAAAGAAAAAATATTAAAAATAAGAAAAAAATAATAAAAAAAAACTACAAAAAAAAATTTTAAAAAAATTTAAAAAAAAATTTAAAAAAATTTTTCAAAAATTTTTCTAAAAAAATTTTTTAAAAAAATTTAAAAAAAATATAAAAAAAAATAATAAAATATAAATAATATATTAAATAAAATAAAATAAAATTTTTTTGGCTCAGCTGGGATTCGATGCCACATTTATTCTAACGGGTACGTATGCACGTATTTTATATGGGATGAACAACAATTGTTATTGCATGACTACACGTTGTGAAGGGTATATAAGATTCGGCACGGCCGAATATAGCACTGTTACTTGTTTTATTTGTCTTTGTTGTGGTTAATGTTGTTACATTGTGGCCGTAGATGTTGTTGTTATTATTATGTTGCCTTGCTTGCGCTTGTTTTAGGTCTCGTTTAAACAATCAATTGTTTTGGAAATTACCGAACAATAAGAGAAAAAAAATCTGAAAATAATCGAAATAATAATGACCAGCTAATGCTATTTAACATTGACTTTACACGATTTAACTACAATGTTGTTTAGTTTATTTTTTATTAATTTTTTTTGTATAGAGAAAAGGATTTCTTTTTCAAGAAAAAAAATTAAATGAAAAATACACAAAAATGCCCACCGTATATTATTTATTCATGAGAAATACCAATAAAAATTTGTTTTACTTTAGATATTTTTATTAGGGGCTTTTAAATGAAACTTTGATTTAAAAATGTTAAAAGTGCGTGAGTTTGTGAAAATGTTAAATTTCTAAAAAGAGTTTTGCATTGATTATTTTGTTTTAGTTTTTTATTAAACTTTTCACAACTTATACACGGCACGCTTTTTAAATTGAACTTATCAAATTTGTGACTCATACATATGTAACTCTGCATGTAAAGCTGGATTCACCCATAAAATTTTAGTTCAGAACAAATTTTTTTTGTATTGAGTTTGATGTTTTACTTTTGAGAGAGAGAGAGATTATTTTGTTCAGAAAGATTTTTCTTGAATTGGTTTAATTTTAACTCTTGTTCAGAAGAAACTGAATTGGGATGCCACTATTTTTCAATATTTACATGAAAATTGAATTTGGTTGCCACATCACACAGTGTCAGTACATTTATTATACAAAAATTGTTTTTGCCGAAAATTAACAATTAAAATGGAATTTAATGAAAATATTGCTCAAAAATTAATAGAAGAATTAAAAAACCAGGAAGAAAATGTTTGTATGACATGAGCAATAGTGCATACAAAAATAATTATTTAAAACAGGGTTTATGGAATGAAATAGAAGCGACTCTTTTTATTTTCGATTTTTTTTTATAAATTTCTTTTGCAAACAAATTGACTTTATGCACTTCAATTAAAAATAATAATTTTAGTTTTCTTCTATCCGACATTTTCTTCACATATATTTTAATGAAATAATTTACGTTTGTTTTTATTTACATAGTTTGCTAGCGGTGCTTCCACTTTGTACAACTGTTTGCATTTTATATTATATGGCAGCTTTGTTTTTTCGGACAAATTTTCTTAAATGGGTGAATCGTTCTGCAGAAAACTCTCAGTAAAAAATGTTATTCTCCGGAAAAAATTTTGTTCAGAACAAATGGGTGAATTCACCTTCAGTCAAAATTGTTATTTTAAGATCTAGTAAAAATAGTGAGTCTATATTTTGTTTCAAGAAAGGACCGAACCTCCCTGCCCGACTCTTAGCTAGCTGCTCAATGGCTACCGTAGTCTTACTCTTGGCAACCTCTCAAAAGTAAACGTTAAGATTTACTACTCTAAAGCTCTAAACACATAGACGCCAGCAGACTTCACAACTTCACGGCTTCAAATGCTGACAACTTCAAATGCTGCTCTGAAGTCAGCTTCATAATTATTTTGAAGACAGCAACAACATAAAAATCAGCTGATGTGTATTTTAGCAATACAAATTTCAGGGATGCCGCATATATATTTGATAATGAATAAAATTAAAGTTATTGATAAAAAAATGTAATAATATCACGAAAAACTATAAAAACACATAAATTTATTTCTTTATTGTATTTTTGGTAATGTTCTTTTATGTTTAATATCAAAAATAAGTTTTTGTTCTTTTTTTTTCCAATTTAATATATATAATGGCAACACTATATTTGTTCTTGCTGCCCGTCAAAATAGAAAATAGCCTAAGTTGGCAGCAGCAGCAAATGCTGTTGTGCAGTCGTGCTGCTGTGCTGCCGTCAAAATAATCGTTTTCATTTAAACACATGGATTTTATTTTTGACATATTGCTGCTTGCTGCCTGCTGTCGTCTATGTGTTTAGAGCATTATTCAGACTTTTGCTTTGTGTACATTACAAGTCAACTGGCGCACAGTGAGACAACGCCGGCATTAAATACAAGGAGTAATTACAGAGTTCTGAAATTTTGCACAGGTTACTTTTGAGACAATTCCAGTTTAAAAAAAAATTAAGAAAATTCGCCCACTTTTACGCCCACCTCCCATACAATCGAAATTTGTAAAATGCCGTATTGTCCGTAATACTTAAGGGATAACTTTAAATTTTGGTATACTTGAATGTTATATTGTTACAAACATTATCAGAATAAAGTTTTGGACTTTGGCCCACTTTTACCCCCACCCCCCATACAACCTCAACATAAAAACTGCCATATTTTCTAAAATATTTTAGGTACAATCTTCAAATTTGATATTATTATTATTTATATAATTTAAAATGTTTCATGCAAAAATTACAATAACACGCCCACTCTTACACCCACTTCCCATTAAAATGCAATAAAAAAGAACAATTTTTTTCATTCTATCAATAATTTTTTAATATCATCATGGTATTCTAATTTTTTCAATATCTTTATTGCTATCGATCCAAATATCAGAAATTGCACTACAAGAAATTATTGAATTATCCATGACCTTGTAAACTTTTTTTAACACTTTATATAAACTTGTATAAACTTGCACTCTCAAATATGTAGATTGTGAATTAAACATATACATAATTGCAATTACCGTTTGTTGATCAATAATATTTAAAACAACAACAATGTAATATTTTTTTACAGTTTGTTTTTAAAAAGTTTGTGAGCACAATATAAAATATCAAACAAACAATTAAAAAAAAAAATTAAAAATTTTTAAACATGCTATTGCATGCTAACATACTTATGTACATACGTATAGCGACAAAATGTGCACGTTGCGTATTTTTTGTAGTTTTTTGTATGTTTGAAGTACTTTTGCAAACTTTTGCTATATGTCCTCTACTTTAAATGAAAGCTGAGACTTCAATCTTTCATTTGATGTAAGTCTGCACCTAGGGCGAGGGGCTGCTCTATATTTCCTAGTCCATTGAAAATGCAAAATGTAAATTTTTACACCACAATTCTGTTGTAAAGAAATTTTTTTTTGTGTTTCTTTTTTTAAATTTATTTTTTATCTACTCATTCTACAACAACTAAATTAATTAAAAAAATACTTTTAGGTTATATTTATTATGTATTTTTTTATTGATAAGCTTTTGAATATTACATATTGAACCAACATATTTCAAGCGCGTTAGCATACCTCAACTTTGACTTGCTCTAGACCAAAAACTAATGAAGTTATGAATCTCAAATTTCAGGGAATTGTTACTCATATACTTATCTGTTAATATACTGTGAAAATTTCATCCAAACATAACGTTTTACCCAACATATATACTTTAACAGCTTTACCGATTAGATTTTTTTTATAGGCTGGCAGAAAAAGTGGATCTCAATACGTATGTTATGTCCGGCAACACCAGCAGTACAACAATTGTTCACAACAAGGTTGTATAATATTCATCCACTTCTTTTTAATTTGTTAAAAACGCACTATATCCAGATAATAGGTAATTCCCCCCCGACTTCATGTAGGGCTGTTTCCACTGACCTACATTTTTGTTTTCATGTTTTTCGTTGCAAAAATTTATCGCTGAGTTTACACCGAAGATATGTGTCCACCAGAATTTTTTATAACAATCTCAATATCCTTGTAAGAATATTTTATCAAGCCTACAACAAACATTAATTCCTTTCCATTTGCTTACAATCAAATTTTATAAGAGTCTCAAAGTAAAAACAATGCGCATCAAATAAATTCACAAGTGTATCTATTCTGCTGTATTTCATGGACTGAGCATATGAATATTTTTACAACTTTTGAAATTTGGACTTCTTTCAGTTTTCTAGGGAGATCACACAACCAATAATATATTATTTGTGTTGAACACGAAAAGTTAACTACTCCAAGCCATCTAAGTCAGTAAAACTTCAAAATTTTCATCATCAGAGTAGAAAAATGTGGACTGCTTCTTGTTCTGCTCTAAGCAAAAGTCAAAGCTTGGCAAGAGATTAGATGAAACAGATGCCATCTTATCGCAATATCAAAGCATATACTGGCATTCGATCAATTGATGAACTTGTTCTACTCGTGGCAAACAGGGGAAAGTTTGTAATATTCTAAAGAATATGCATTAAAGAGCGAAAGATATGGAGAGAGTATTCTCAATAAAAGCGATTATATAAATCTCTGATTTGATCATTTGAAACTAAAACAGTCACCTCCCTCCATTTCCTATGTCATCAGCCAGGATGGTGCTTAAAATTAGTACTAGTAAGATTCTCGCTATCTCATGCTACAATAACGTTGAGAAAATTTTGCAAACCCGTTTTATATGGCTTAAAAATTCCCATATCCCATATAACTTTTGCAAAAGTTAATCTAAGATTTCTGCACTTCTTTTAATAAAATAACTAAAATCTTAGTTTAAGGGAATCTTAAAAAGGCGTCATTTTGAGTCGATATGCGTCGTCAGTGTTTTGTGAATTTTTAAAAAAAAATCCACATGTAAATCCTTTCTTATAGTTAATCCAATCATTGTGAACTCTGTCTGAAAGTTTCCTGTGCAATTTTTACTACCGCAAAAATTTAAAGATTCCCCTAGGATGATGGAATTTAATAGGCTCTAGTCGCTTCATATCTGAATTGAGGCAGTCTACTCTCAGAGTCCCATAGAAACAGATTTTATACTATCAGTTGTTGGGAATTGCAATGTATGCACCAAGGCATGTCCAAATTCATTTGTATACCCCTCACATAAGAGTGTAAAAGGTCATATAAATTTGTCATTCCGTTTGTAATTTCTAAAGTATTCATTTTAAACCATAAATATTGTATATATTATGAATCCTTGTATATAAAGGAATGATTACCCTAAGTCCGTCTGTCCGTATGTATATTGAAATCAATTTTTTAAAGCAACCGCGTGTACTTCAGACTCTTATAAAGGGTGTTTTTTTAAGCCCGATAGAACTTGAAATTGTAAAAAATAACACAAAAAATTAAATTGTAATCAAAATTTTTTTTTATTCGAAAGATCAATACGTGACATTAACATTTGAAAATGATTTCGGGCATATGGGCACCGCGGCTGTTCTTGACGAAGCGCATTCTGGACGTCCGTTGTTTTATCGCAAAATTGTGATGAGGCGCATTTTTGGCTTAACGAGCTTGTTAATAAGCAAAATTGCCGCATATGGAGCGAGACCAATCCACAAGAGACCCTACAGACTCCATTACATCCAGAAAAATGCACCGTTTGGTGCGCTGGTGGCATCATCGGACCTTATTTTTTCAAAAATGAGGCCGGAGCTCGCGTTACGGTCAATCGTTACCGCACCATGATCAATGATTTTTTGTTTGAAAATATGGATGACATTGATCCGGAGGAGATGTGGTTTCAACAGGATGGCGCTACGTGCCATACGGCGAACGCAACCATCGACTTATTGAAATCAAAATTTGGCGATAAGTTGATTTCGAGAAATGGACCTGTCAATTGGTCCAAGTCGTGCGATTTGACACCTCTCGATTATTTCCTGTGGGGCTACGTGAAGTCACTGGTTTATGCTGATAAACCAGCAACAATTGACGCCTTGGAGGCCAGCATTGTTCGTGTTATTCGTGACATACGGCCAGCAGTGCTCGAAAAAGTGGCCCAAAATTGGACGTCCAAAATGCGCTTCGTCAAGAACAGCCGCGGTGCCCATATGCCCGAAATCATTTTCAAATGTTAATGTCAAGTATTGATCTTTCGAATAAAAAAAAATTTTTGATTACAATTTAATTTTTTGTGTTATTTTTTACAATTTCAAGTTCTATCGGGCTTAAAAAAACACCCTTTATGTAAAAAATTTTTAGATATTTTTTCTAGAATTTTGCTATCAGTTATGTGGGAACATTTCGAGCTTTTGCAGTTCCTACTGTACTTCTTGGCTTGTAGCGTATGTTTAAAACATTTGGTTTTTGACTATATTTACCAAAAGTCTTGGTTCCATGGGTTCACTACCGATAAAAGTAAAGGCGAACACAATTTAAAAAAAAAAAATTAAAAGTTCAGATAATCGGCCACAGTTGCATGAGGCAAGATTGTACAAACTGTGTGAAGGGAACATAAGATTGGGCACAACTTATTATTAATTACTACTGTTATAAACGTTCAAGACGGAAGTGTCCAATCACTTTAGTACTTAAGCATCTGTTTTCAATCTTATAGTCCTCATTATAACTTTATCCTTCAAGATAGGAGGATACATTGCAACCTGCACCTTGATCTAAGCAGACAATCTTAGTGTGAGTTTTTATTTAAATAACAAATACATAAGTTTTATCTGTTAATAGCTCAATATCTTGAGCTGGTTCAACGTTATGTTCTGGTACATTTTATAGTTCACAATAAAATTGGGTACATAATTTCAATATCTTTTCGACTGAAACCAAAAATAAAACAAACTATGACAAAGTAATAAAGCATTTAAAATCCTGGTCACGTTTAATATTTTTTCAAAAAATAAAAAAAACCAAAACAAACAGAAAATCGTTAAAAAAAACTAAGTGTCAATTTATACTTGTGTTGTATTATTTTTTTAGTTCTTTTGCAGCAAAAAAAAATCATGGATTTTTATTTTGTTTTTATTGTATTTGGTGCTATTGGTAGTAGTAATTCTGTTTAACACTTTTTACTCTACAGGCGATTTGAACACTGCAGAACGTTTATTTTCCATCGCAATTTAGCCCCAAAAATGAGAGAGAAAAACGAAAGAAACAAACAAACAACACATCTTTCAAATGTTTTACAATCGCTATCCTGTGGTGTAAAAACGTGCACCTTATGTCATAATATTGCGTTTTATATCATTCTTTCTTCTTCTTCTTCTTCTCGTTTCAAACTGCTGTTTGTGTGTATTTACATTTGTGGCCAAGTGTTATGCTGTTACTGCTAATGTGTGATTTTTGTCAAGTTAAATACAACTACTTTGGTAAAGAAATTACAAACATCAAACGTGGTGTAAACATAGTATGACTGCTAAAAACTACATTATATAAAAACGTTTAAAAAAATCATTTAAACAGCAAAAAATCAAACGAACAAAAGTATATGACAAAGACACGATTTTATTTAATGGAATTCATAAGTTTTGTTATTTTTAACACACAAAAAAAAATTAAAAAATATATAAAAAAAAGCAAAAAAATCACACACAAAAGAAATTCTCCTTTTATTTTAAATATATGAAATTTTTAACACAAAAGGAATGGAGCAAACAGCACTAGAAATGCGTTTTCAGTAGTTGGCACGAGTAACATTTTCCCACACTTGCCACAGTAGTTTGGCAAAAAAAAAAAATGTAACCGTACATCAGGAGAAATGGTCGAATTTATTTGGATATAAATTGACTAATCTATTATGTTGCTGATTGTAAAATAGACATGACGTGCTATTGACTGGACTATAAAGTGGCTTGAATCTGTTCTAACGTTGTCCACAGCTTGATGAAATTTTAGAACGTTTCATAATATAGATCGGATTTTCGACGGTTTTCAAGCACAAATCGGGCGATACTGCTGCAATTTCACATTCGATATTCGTACGAATTTCATCAATCGTCGCTGGCTTGTTGGCATGAACATAGACTTGACGTAGCCCCACAGGAAATAGTCTAACGGCGTCAAATCGCACGACCGAGGCGGCCAATCGAATGGACAGTTTCGTGAAATAGCACGTTCTCCAAACTTGGTTTCCAATAAATTGATTGAGACATTTGCTGTGTGGCTTGCGGCGCCGTCCTGTTGGAACCACATGTCCTCCAAGTCCATATCATCCAATTGGAGCCAAAAATATTCTGTTATCATTGAACGGTAGCGATTTCTTGATCATCACGGAAGAAGTACGGCCCAATGACGCCGCCATCCCATAAACCGCACCAAACCATAATTTTTTCGGGATGCAATGATGACTCATGGAGTACGTGTGGATTGCTGTCTGACCAATAACGCATATTTTGCTTATTGACGAAGCCATTCAGCCAGAAATGAGCGTCATCGCTGAAGATGATTTTTTGATGAAAACCCGAATCATTTTCAAGTTGTTGCTCAGCCCAATTCACGATCATACGATGCTTCTGGTGGTCAAGCGGCTTCAGTTATTGCGTCAATTTGATCTTATAAGGCTGTAGGCCAAGGTCTTTTCGCAAAATTCGCCACAACGACGTCACAGATATGACCAACGCTTGAGAACGACGTGCGAGAGACACATTTGGTCTTTCTTCAACTGAAGCCTCAACGGCAGCAATATTCTCAACACTACGGGCACTTCTTTGTCTCACTGGTGCGGGAGGATTTTGTACTGTGCCTGTGGATTCAAATTTTTCCATTAGACGCTCAATTGTTGATCTGGTAGGACGATTATGATGACCATAAATTGGACGTAGCGCTCTTAACGTTGAGGCCACTGACTCCGAAATTCGGTAGTAAATTTTAATAACTTCGTCTCGTTGTTGGCTCGTATATCTTTTTATCATGAAATGCCAAACCTTACTGAAAGAGAAATGTCAAAAGAGCGGTAGACCACTATCGGTCTACTTTTGTAGCGTGCCTGTTGAAAAATCCTTTAATTTCTAAAAATGTCTGAAGCCAGCTAAATGTATAAGTGATATAAAGCAAACTTTTACAAAACAGTTTACATAAGTAATAATTTAACTTAACATACTGATAGCAGAAAATCAAAATGAAAATACCTGCATCAAAAATGATTAACTTTTTATACAAGGAAATGTTTAACGTGTTGAAATTAAAATAAAAAATTTTATAAAAAAAATTTAATTATAATAGAAATTATAAATTTTGTATCTAAGTAAACCCAGGAACTAATTATCATTCCCATGATTTTAAACCTGTTTTCACTATAGCCAGAAAGGACCATATGTAAACGATTTTTGTTATTTATATGTAAAGGATTTAACAATTTTTGTTATTTATAAATAGTAAGCTGGATTGGATCGAAAAGTTTGTTGCCACAAAAATGTTTAACCGTTTTCATTCAAGGATATATAAACTAGAACTTAAAAATTATGGACTATTTATTTATGTTGTCATTGGCAGTGTTATGAAGGTACCAAAGAGTCCTTTTTCTCATATGTGTAGTACTTTTTATACTTACGAATAAAAAATTCTGAATTTAGAAATTTTTAATTTAAGTTGAGAATTTTCTGGATTTTTTATATAAAATATGCAAATTTAGAAGCATTAATCTGGGTTGAAATGAAGTATGATATAGGTCTACAAAGATATATTTATTTATTTATTTTTAATCACAAGATAATTTCCGGAGACTTTAGATAATTCACAGTATAATGCTTTATGAATATGATTTCCTCAACCCATAGCATGAAGCCAATCAAAAGTATCGAAGAGGAATTGAAATCAGTAAATTCGCTTGCATTAATAGCGGAACTCTCTCTTTGATGCATACTACCCTTGCAAGTCGTGCAGACGGTGCAAGTCTAGCAAACAATTTAACTTGTGCACGACTACAAAAACAAATTCTATTAAATTGCAATTTGCATCACTTGAGCAAATATGCACAACCAAAAATCAGTGCAAAATAATTTCACACAAATTTGCACAATAGATACACAATTTTTTTACTCTCAGGATTTACATTTCTCCACAAATTCAATTTCATACATGGCATTTTTTAGCCAAAAAATTGTAATTATATTTTTTTGCTGATTTAGTCATTGTAATTTATTTAAAATTAATTAATTTTCTTTTCGGAAAATATTAAAACACGGAATCTTACTTATTAAAAATCAGCTCGTTGCCATAAGTATGCAACGCACATTAAAAATGCACTCACGCTTGGTAGCAAAAAATTAGTGCATACTTGCACTAATTGCAAAAATGCTACCAAGAGTGAATTCCGCTAATATATTAACCAGCCTATGCACAAACGTACTAACTATTTCATCGTACTGTAGGGTAGCAATATCCCAAAACTGCAAAAATATTCGCAACAAAAAAATATTTATTTTAAAACATCACTTACATGCTGTTTAAACACTTGTTTTTGCATACATTTTAGTTTTGTTGTATTATTTCCTTTTCTTCTTTTGGAGCTGATGTTTTTGCTGCTGTTGTCTCTAAACAACCTCGTCTACTATTTTTGGGCATCAAATTTTCCCATCGCACTTGAATTCTACGTGCATTTATATATTTTTTTTTATTTTTTATTATTATTTTTTTTTTTTTTCTTCTAATCTTTCTTTAGTGATTTTAAAGCCGTAGACTAAAGTAGAAAAGTAAAGTAGTGAGTCTCTTGTTTCATGAAGTTTATCAATGTCATGTTACACGGTCAATTTCATATGAAGTTTTGTACTAATTTTAACAATTTCTTGTGAAAATATAAAACCGCTACCGATTGTAAGTGCGATGATGATAATAATGATGCTGCTGTCGTATCATCTTTTTACGATTCCTGAATGAAATCTTCGTTTGTGTTTCTATGGCTGTGTGTTTGTGTGAGAGTACGCTTTTATGAGGCCCCATTATGATTGTATGATAATGTTGTCGTGTTGTGGCCATTAAAAATGTTGGGTTATTTAAAGAAAGACATCTGGTCTTGTGAGTATTTATGTGTATGAGTAGTTGTGTGTTTGAAAAAAATATCAAATGAAAAGATAAAATGTTAACTTAATTTAGGTTCATCTCTGTATTTGCCTGTAATGGCATCAACGTTTCTTGACACTAAAAAATCAAAATATAATGTTTTTAGTTAAGGTGATGTGATAGACTTGCATTCAATTACAATTTAACTTAACATTTAAGTACAAAAAAACTTAAAAGGAACAATATAAATATTTATTATAATAAAATATGGTTTAAATAAAATAAATCTTATATTGCAGGATGCATAAATATCTTGCCTAGAAATATATAATTTTTAAATACTCTACGTAGTTCTAACCAAGGCATGTGAATTGATAAGAATATCAGGGATGGAAGTTTGTTGTAATTAGCTTATGTGTTTGATTAAAGCTTCGTCTAACACATGTTTTGATTTTCATATTCATACATACATATATAATACATATTAACATATTTTCAGCCACCAGAGTACTTATGAAAGCTGAAAAATAAGTTCGCTTTATTTCAAAATACATCTATGAATATGAAATGCTTCCTGTTCACGAAGGTATGGATCTTTCCCAGATCAACTGCGGAAAGACAAGTTTTACTTACAAGTATTCGTTGACCTAGAATCTGGCGTCTCAGGACCCCGAATGCAGGACAATTGCAGAGAAGATGTTCATTCGTCTCTTCCTCTTTCCGTTATCGCAACTTCTGCAGAAGTCGTTGCAAGGGATATTCAGCCTTTTCGCATGTGTACCTATAGGCTAGTGTCCGGTAATGACCGCTATGAGGTTTCTAAGGTGGATTTGGGGCATATTCACTGCATATTACGTCCTATGCACATCCATGTCAGGCCAGATCTTTCTGGTTTCCCAACAAGTGGGTTCTCTCACCCATCTTTTCTTGGCATCCAAATATAATCGATGCGAGCTGCTTACCCTTCGATAAGTGAATACCCAATGCACAACTGGATTCAACCGAATCTAAGGTAGTACCGGCTTTTGCAAGTGCATCAGCTCTATTATTACCATCAATATCCCCATGTCCTGGAACCCACACAAGGGTAACCGTCGAATGTCTCGCTATCTCCTCAAGAGACACCCGGCATTCCTGGGCAATTTTTGATGTGCTGTACACACTCTCAAGGGACCTAATAGCCGCCTTGCTGTCAGTAAATATATAAATATCCCTTACAAGATATTTCATTATACTGAATCTGTTCTGCGGCTGTCTTAATAGCCATTAATTCGGCCTGTATCGCGCTACAATAATCCGGTAGCCTAAGGGACAATTCCAAACCCATCTGGATCGAAAAGATACCACATCCAGTTCCAGCATGTGATTTCGCGCCGTCAGTAAATATCTGTATGGCATTCTCCGGAGGTCGGAGGCCGTTGTCGTATTCAGATCTATTCGGTATATTCGTCACGGAACAGTGCCTTAGATGGTGTGGTCCTAAGAACACCTGTTATCATAATCGCAGCCATTCTCATAATACGTTCGAATCTGTCCTGGTGGATTCTCTTCTCCGCTCCGTAATAAAGAATTGGTCTGACGACAGAATCGTATAGCCAGCATAAGTTCCTAAGGTTAATACCCCAATTAAGGCCAATTGCCCTCTTGCAGCAGTATAATACAGTTGCCGCCTTAGTGGTCCTGGACTTTGTGTTCAGGTTCTAGTTTAATTTGCTGTCCAATACGAGACCTAAATATTTGGCCTTATCGGAAAGCGCTAGTGCCACTCCGTCTATCCTAGGCGTACCAAAGGTCGGTATTTTGTACCTGCTTGTGAACAGTACCAGTTCCGTTTTGGCAGGATTGACTCCCAGCCCACATCCCTGGCACCATCTAAGTATTAACGTCAGCGCAGATTCCAAGAGTTCCGAGAGCAGTTCAGGATCTTTGCCCGTAGCTGCTTCAGCCACATCATCCGCATAAGCAATAGTCATGCAGGATATATATGTATATGTATCTTTGTGACAAACATTAAAAGTGGCACTCCTGAAGTAAGAAGCTAAATTTTGAACTGCGTAAAGCTATAAAGTCATATCAGGAAATATCAGAATAACTCCATTGTTACAAAAGTGGTTTTTAAATCTCTGCAGCATATTAAAAAATTTGACAGCATAGCAAACGTTCCACTTAACATAAGGAATAGAAAAACATCAGAATATACAGACATGACAAGGCGAATATCCAAAGTCGATCCAAAAAAAGTCGTGTGCGGATAATCAGCGTGAAATTTGCAATAGATTTAATATTTCCATATCCAAGAAATCCACTTCACGTCATTTGGTTGAAGTTGAGCTAAATAGCAGAGCAGAGCGACGAAACGAAGATTAACTATCCGTTTGAGTGGTCGAAGATTTAGAAGAATTTATTCCTCGGTATGTTTCAGGTGTAGTAAAGCATGGTGAAGGATCAATTGGGAAATGTGGGTATAGTTTTCATGAAACCGTGCCAAGGTAAGGTTCTTCGAAGATAATAGTCAATGTTTTGAACTTGCGATCATCAAGTTCGGACATAAACCCCATCGAAAACTTGTGGAGCGATATGAAAAAACCAGTAAGCCTCAAAAGTGTTTCAAACATGGCAACTCTTTTAAAGGAAGTTAACAAGGCATGGCAGGCAATACCAATGGATTGAGGAATGTCGTAATCTTATAATATGCAAGGAGATGCAAAGCTGTATAAAGAAAAAGGAGTTTGCCTTAACAATAAGTAAAAATATAAGTATAATATCTCAATTTTTTTTTTAAATAGTTTTTATTGATTCTTAATGGGTGTCGCAGTCAATATTTGAAAAAAATTGTTTTTTTTGATAAATATTTTAGGATAAGAGATTTGTTTAGTTTTTTATGGTTCTTTTTTAAGTCTTAAGAAATTTGAACACCAATATAAAAAAATTAATAAACAATATGAAAAATATTTATACATTTTATGAAATTTTGAAACATTTTTAATTAGTTTTCTGCTGTGTAAGAGAATTTATTACCAAGCATAAGTATACTGATCATTGTCAAAAAATTTCAAAAGATTTAAAAGCATTGATTTGTGTCAGGAAAAAATATACATAAAATGATGGTTCAAGGACACTTGTATCGGCGATCCCAAGTCAATCTGCAATAAACATTAGACTGATTGTACAAACTGCTCCAAAGGTCTGCACTAAAACTTGAATCTTTTGTTGTCATTTATTTAATTTCAGTTTATTTGTGTCTCTTCTTTTTTATTTCGTGAAATAAATTGTTCATGATTTTATTTTAAACAGGCCTTTATTATACCTTGGTGCGCAGTTAAGGCTTGTCAGAGTAAATTGATATCTAACGGAAATTAAACAGAACGGCTTAAAAAATACTATATTTTAAGAAAGTTAGTAGTGCTCAAAAAGGTTTCAGATCAGCAAGATTTCAATGAAAAAATTTTAGTTGAAAATGTCAAATATACACAAGTACAAGGTAGGCCAAAAGAAGTCATCCGATGTTATTTGGATCTACTTTTTTTTCTGAATGAAAAACTTTGGTTCTGTTTTTTGATTATGTTTATTTAAACCTTTAGAATTGTATTGGTCAAGTTGAGAAGATGATATCGGCCAAATGGGCGCTGTCACATTTGATTGCTATACGGGCTCGTTTTATGGCATTTTTCGTCACTTCGGCGAGAAGTTCGGGTGACAGATTCTCAAACTCATGTCGAATATGGTCCTTGAGGGTTTCCAGGTTCTTGGGCTAGTTCACGTAAACGCGGGACTTCAAAAACACCCAAAACAAAAATTATAGAATGTTTAAATCGAGGGATCTTACTGGCCAATGTAAATGCCAAAACGAGAGATAAGGCAACCCGGAAACGCCGCCTTCAGAATATCGGTTGTGGCTCGCGCACCTTGTACCTTTGCTCCGTCCTGTTAGAACCACATGACTTCCAGTACCAATTCGTTTAATTCCGGCAAAAAAAAATCGTCTAACATGGCCCTTTAGCATGCACCGTCCACTGTTGTCGTCTACTGTTGGCGTCCTCGAAAAATAATTGCCCGATGACTCCTCCAGCGGGAACAGCGCACCATGCAGTCACTTTGATCGGGTGTAATGGTTCCTCGTGCATTTCTCGTAGATTTGTGGTGCCCCAGAAGCGATAGTTTTTCTTGTTCACGTACTCGCTGAGGTGTAAATGAGCCTCATCGCTCATTAACATTTCGGTCGGAAAATCTTCCACTGCGGCCTTGAGACGATTATAATACGTTCTTGGGGAGTGTATCGCTCCATGGTTTGTTTAATTATATTCTAAATATGCTTAGTTCAAAAATGTCAAAATAATAGCATCTTCCAATAGAGTGATTTCTTTTATCCCACCACGTATCTAGTTGCGGTTATATTGGGGATAATAATACGTCAATAGTAATTTTTTAATGTAAATCTATATAATTCTTTATTAACCAAGACTTGTGTTTTATTATTATTAGTATATCGAGTCGATTTTTTTTTATTTCTCAATGTCAATGTATTTGAAAATAAGTATATTTAATTAAAAAAATTACTTCTCCTTTATATAAATAGAATTGAGGCATTTTTTTTATCCCCCTGGGATGATTTGTTTTCAAACTTAACTTTTTTTATTAAAATGTAACTTGATTTAATTTTAATCCCCGAAATAACACAAAGTGTCACAGGTTCAGTAATACTCTCTTATTATGTATGTATGTATGTATGTATGTATGCCTCAGAAAAGACTATGGCGGTAAAAATCACAAAACAAATACCGAAAAGTAAAGATAAATAATTAAAAAAGCACATGGTATTGACAAGTCAATTAAAAACAATCGCATATTGATATTAAGTCGAGATAACAGATTCAAAATAAGCCAAATGGTGAATAGAATATATAAAACGAAAATAATTATTCACACAGTTTATACATAACACATACACATATGTATGTATACACATATTTATGTATCACGTATATGACATTTTTAGGGTGCAGATAAATCTATAAGATTTAAGCCTTAATTGTGTAGAAAACAATATTTTGTTTGACCTTAATAATTAAAAGAATCAATACGAAAAATTTTGAAGGGAAGCAACTGGTAAAGCCTCAACAAGTTGAAACATTTTTCTGAGTTGTTTGTTTGTTTTATTAAAAAGTTGGTTTTAAGTTTGAAATCTTAAAAAGACCAAGAACTTTACAAAAAAATTAGGCAAAAACAGTTTGTAATATTTTTATGACTAATAAATTGTTAACATGCAAACAATACTCGCATTGAACGAAAATGTCAAAAGATAACAACGAAAAGCCGGCAGACAAAAGTTTGCAAAAAAAAACTTACACTCATAGGATTATTGTCGGGTAAAAGTTCTATAAACTATTCAGTTCTTATATATATATATAATTTTGTTATTCGAATGACTTATTTGGTGAATTCACAAGGTGCCTTGATTGTCATATTTTCATAATGTGAGACGATAACTGATAACGTAGACTCCTGATAAGAGTACACGGGTACCCATGTGTATGGTACTTTGGATAAAGAATCAAAAGGTGTGGTTGTTGAGCCTGATGACAAAAAAAAAAGAAGAAGATGAGTAAGAAGAAACCGATGTATTGGAATTACGTGGTGAAGTTTATTTTATTGCTATAAAATATATAGCAAGTGACCAGACTGAATTGTATTCCCAGGAGATACCAACTGCTAAAAGACCATTCCATATATTATCAGATATTGCATTATTATTTACGTAGATGGACTATATCAAAAATTTACTAAAATGATAAATCCTGAGATATAGCAACAAAAAATTAAATTAAAACCTCGCCAGTTTTGTTTGGTTTGTTTGGAAAACTTGATTTTACTGTTAATTAGTAAATATAGTAGCAGAGATTATCATCCTTCAACTCTTTGCTGAAATTAAATTTAGGCTTTGTAAAGGGCAGTTTTAAGTCACGATATATATCAGTAAATACTACTCGTAATACGTTCTGGAAATGCATTTCACAAAATCCTAAGATAAAATAGAAGACAAAGCCACTGCTATCTCAAATATTTGAAAATATGCCATTTAGTTCCATTGAGATTTATTAAATATAATCACTTATATTGAACCAGTCGATTTCGTAATTAAAATATTTTAGTTGTGTAATACAGCCAATAGCTGTCCTTTCAATGGAATTATTTACACGGGCAAGCCTTTTAGTCGGAACAGGTAACAGTAGCAAAAAACATTATTTTGAATCTAGATGATTTATACAAACAATCTAAAATAAATGAAGCAACAGATAATTTTTATACTTCAGAAATTGGCTTGGATGATGTTGTCGCACTGGATACAACTAAGCGGGATAAGGCTTTATAAAACTTGCCACTAAAGGGTGGCTGCTACCTTTGCGTGCCCCTATCCAAAATTTAGTTAAAAACAAGTAAGAGCGCTATATTCGGCCGTGCCAAATCTTATATACCCTTCGCAACGTGTTGTCATGCAATAACAGTAGTTTGTACCAACATTCATCCCATATGAAATACGTACATACATATATAAAAACATCACATTGTAAAATTATAAATTTACGTATGTATGTATGTTAAAAAAAAAAACTAAAAAAAAAAATTTTTTAAAAAATTAATTAAAATATATATAATAAATATAAAACAAAAATAAATAAAAAAATTAATTAAAAAAAAAACAAAAACAAATTAAAAAACAATAATAATAATAAAAATATAAATAATATATCAAATAAAAAATAAAAAAAATATTAAAAAAATATAAAAAAAATAAAAAAAAAAATTTGTTTGGCCTAGCTGGGATTCGATGCCACGTTTTCTCTAACCAGTATTCACGTTTGTATGTATGTATGTTGTTGTTGTAATGTTGTTTTTGTGAAAAAAAAATCGAGGTGGTCGTGGGTTTTTGCTCATATCTCAGTTGTTTATGTACTGATGTATCTGATTTTCAATACGGATCTACTCCTGAATATTTTTGATATTTTAATACCTCACCCGGGTCCAAGCGATGTCGGGGGGATTTCAACATACACACGGACAGACGGACAGACTGACAGAGCTTAGTCGACTCCCCTATTCATAAGCTTTCAGAAAATATATACTTCATGGGGTAGGAAATAAAAATTGTAGAAATTTCACACGGAATGACAAACCTATATATACCTTTTTTTCACTGTGTGAAGGGTATAATTAGCGAAATATGGTGGAGTCATATTCATTTTGTTATTACGTTTGTAACACATCGAAATATCCATTTTAGATCCTATAAAGTATATATTTTCTGAATCGGGGTTTAATTTATGACGATCTATCTATGTCCATCTGTTGATAGCACGATAGAGGTCGGGGCTCAAATTTTGCCAGAATATTTCTATACACAAGGCTTGTTTGGTATTAATATATAGCTCCTAATGCAAGAGTAGGTCAAAAAAACCATGTCCTTCCAACATCGAATAAAATGGAATTGTGTCCAAACGCATTAACGTAGAGTCCTAAAATTTCTAACGTATATTTCCCAGAAAAAAAAGTATCCTTATTTGAAAATTGCTCGAATCTATGCATTAGGAAAGGAGTTATAGATCCAAATATACAAAATTTTATACCGCACAGTGACTTTTTCGGTTTATTTTAAATTAAAAACGTAATAAAACTGACAAAATCATATGTATGGTTCTGAAATTTTGCAAACGTTGCTTTTTGATCAAAAGCTTTGCACTAACGGAAAACCAAATGTGACACGCCCACCTCCCATATAAGGCTTTATCTCGAATTCATATAGTTTCTCTATGGACAAAGTTTTTGGAAGCATAAAAAACTGTATTGAAATATCTAAGTTGAATTTATAACTAAAAACTACATTGACACGCCTACTTTAATGCCCACCTTTTACGAAATCTACTGTTAATGAAATTTAAAAGCTCATAAAACCGACAAAATTAGAGGTGTGATAATGAAATTTCGTACATATAGCTTTCTAGTTTTCTTGTGTATGGTATTATTAGTTTTTTTTATACAATCACAATCTTTGATAATAGTCTTTCATCTGAATTACAAAAAAAAAACATATAAAAATATAGATTTAAAAAAATATTTAAGGGTACCCAGGTACCCTTATCAGAAGGTAGAGAACTACTTGACTTTGGATGGCCCCAAAGTCAACACAAACGAATTAAGATTTCTTTATAAAATGATAATCTTAAGGGACTTAAGGAGTCTTTAATTCGTGATTTCTTTTTTGTTTAAGTAAAATTTAACTTCAAAGTTTAAATGGTTAATTTTGTAAACCTTTAATAAATTTAATACGAATATCGTCGTAGGTCATTTGTTGACTATATAGTGTGTTATTTACTAATAGTAGGTTACTAAAAAAAAATAACAAAAAAACCTTAAGAGCATTTTACTCTCAGTTTTTGTCAAAAAGACGTCTTTGGCTACATGTATAAGGATGTCAAAAGGTTGTTGAGTTAAATGTTTGGTGACCGAAAAATCTCACAAAGTGAACCTGTATATTGGTCATCTCGTTTGTGTGACTTGTCGCCTGTGGACTAATTTTTGTGACTGTACGTTAATTCTCTAGTCAACGTTAATAAACTAGCAACGACTTATAATTTAAAGGCCATTATTTGTTGCACTCTTGACGAAATAAAATCGGATATCAGATGCCATATGCCAAGAATTGTTTTAAAATATCAGAAAAATATTAAATGCCATGAAATTCGTGAGCTATTAAGCCGGTTTTTGTTCCATTAAAATTGTGGTATTTATTTAATAAAAATAGTTTTATTCCTTAAAAAACACCAAATGCATTTAATTTTTTAGGATTCAAATATAAAGTAGCTCGATTTTTACCAACATTTTCTAACCAGTGTAATTATAAGACAATAATCTTGTTACGCTTAAAGGAAACATAAAATCAAGGGAGAAAAAAAAACATACAAAATCAAAACTTTAGTCTGTATATAATTGTTTTTATGAAATTTTTTCCTCTTATGATTCATTGCTATAAAATGCAGTTAAAACAATAAATTTTCTAGTCAAATATTGACACACCAAGTGTTACAAGTGCAATTGTTTGCTAAACAGTTTACTCTTGTTACCTTCACCAAAGTTGGTAAGTTTTCAAATTTTGCAAAACTCACATGCAATTCTATATACTGCCGTTAACTCCAATATATAGGAGCTTCGCATCTAGAAATGTTCGATTGCCAACCGTATAAGTCGAATGTGGACCAGTGTAACAGATATATAAACGTTTTTGAATGTCTATTAGTGTGTTAGATACACAACCGGTAGTTAAAGTAACTATGTGGTAAGAAATTTACCACATCTAATTAAATATTTTGTCTATGGATTTTAACATTTGGTTATCATAGGACCCCAGCTAGTTCACACATACTGAAAAAATATGCATTTTACTCAGTATTTTAAGCATTAATATCTATGAAATTTTTCTTGTTTCATGCGGGATTTGAATCAGGATACGTTGATTTTACAATTTCACACTCTAACCACAATTATATTAAATAGATAATAATACGTATTATGTTTTTAAAAAACAAAGCACTGTTCAATTTTGCGATGGTGAGTTTGTTTGTTTTTATTTAATTGAATAGTCTCGTTACAACTAGTTATATAATTGGTTCAAAAAGTTATTATTTTAAAATTAAACTAAAGGGAATCTCTTCGAGGCGATTTGTAGAAAATCTTTGGTCAGCTCGATCCATTAGCTGCAAAGATAATTTTTCTTGATCCTTAACTTATTATTGCATATATGCATGCTAGTAAAGGGTATATCAAATTCGTCACAGCCTAATTTCACATATTGACTAGGTTTTACTCTTAATACTTTTTTGGTTTATATGCAAATTGTTTTAAGTGGTATTTCCCAATATATACTTTTCTATTTATAACAATTTGAAGTTTGACTTTGCAACTGCCATAAATGCACACTCCAATATGAATACAAAAGCAAATAACTGGCATGTCCGTTTACTTGCTGGCAGAAATCTCCTTTAAACATTAACCAATCTTTGTATTTTTCTAAAGTTTTTGTACATAAATCTTAAATATAACTTTTATTTATTTTTTTGTCTAGTAGTATTTTTGTTTTTGTTCGATTTACTGGCCAAAGTCTAACACAAGTAGCAAAAGTTGTTAACAAATTTTTCACGCATTTTAGTCAAAAATTAAAAAAAACTGTGTCTCTGTGTATATTTTTTGAAGAGATTGTGCGTTCGTGTACAATTCAAAATGACATTCGCCAAGATAAACTATCGACCTGTAAGCATGAACTACATTCGTATAACAAAAAAAGCAAACGAAAAATATACTTCTCTTTGTGTGCAATTGTTTTCTTTTTTTTTCTCTCATTGCAGTTTATTAACAATTTCAACAAATTACACCTAAATTTTGAAACTGTGGACCACACAGTAACATTTAATTATTTATAAATGTGCATTTGTATATATCTTTTACCATTTAGTTAATTTAACAACAAAATATACTTTTTGGAAAAAATAAATATTTATTATTTTTATACCCTTCACCTGTGGTGCACAAGGGTTTATATAGCTTTGTCATTCCGTTTGTAATTTCTACAATTTTCATTTCCGACTCCATAAAGTATATATTTTCTGAAAGCTTATGAATAGAGGAGTCGATTAAGCCCTGCCCGTCTGTCCGTCTATCCGTCTGCCCGTCTGTCCGTGTGTTGGTTGAAATCAACTTTTAGAAGCAACTATATGTTCCTCAGATCTGTATATGGTATCAATCTCTTGGTAATATCCAGGAATGAATCGCTATTGAAATTCAGCACAATCGCCCCGTAACTTTCTGAGATATGAGCAAAAAACCACGACCCCCTCGTTTTTTTTCACAATTACAACAACAACATACATACATACATACATGTAAAAAACATACCAAACAAAAAAAATTAAAAAAAAAAAAAATATTAAAAATAAGAAAAAAATAATAAAAAAAACTACAAAAAAAAAATTTTAAAAAAATTTAAAAAAAAATTTAAAAAAATTTTTTAAAAATTTTTCTAAAAAACTTTTTTAAAAAAATTTAAAAAAAATATAAAAATAAATAATAAAATATAAATAATATATTAAATAAAATAAAATAAAATTTTTTGGCTCAGCTGGGATTCGATGCCACATTTATTCTAACGTGTACGTATGCACGTATTTTATATGGGATGAATGGTGATACAAACAATTGTTATTGCATGACTACACGTTGTGAAGGGTATATAAGATTCGGCACGGCCGAATATAGCACTGTTACTTGTTATACCCTTCACCTGTGGTGCACAAGGGTATATATAGCTTTGTCATTCCGTTTGTAATTTCTACAATTTTCATTTCCGACCCCATAAAGTATATATTTTCTGAAAGCTTATGAATAGAGGAGTCGATTAAGCCCTGACCGTCTGTCCGTCTGTCCGTCTATCCGCCTGTCCGTCTGTCCGTCTGCCCGTCTGTCCGTGTGTTGGTTGAAATCAACTTTTAGAAGCAACTATATGTTCCTCAGATCTGTATATGGTATCAATCTCTTGGAAATATCCAGGAATGAATCGCTATTGAAATTCAGCACAATCGCCCCGTAACTTTCTGAGATATGAGCAAAAAACCACGACCCCCTCGTTTTTTTTCACAATTACAACAACAACATACATACATACATACATACATGTAAAAAACATACCAAACAAAAAAAATTACAAAAAAAAAAAAATATTAAAAATAAGAAAAAAAAAATAAAAAAAACTACAAAAAAAAATTTTTAAAAAAATTTAAAAACAAATTTTTAAAAATTTTTCTAAAAAAATTTTTTAAAAAAATTTAAAAAAAATATAAAAAAATATAATAAAATATAAATAATATATTAAATAAAATAAAATTTTTTTAGCTCAGCTGGGATTCGATGCCACATTTATTCTAACGTGTACGTATGCACGTATTTTATATGGGATACAAACAATTGTTATGGCATGACTACACGTTGTGAAGGGTATATAAGATTCGGCATGGCCGAATATAGCACTGTTACTTGTTTTTAATGTTGTTGCTTACAAATAATTGTGCGTTTAGTTTTTTAAGGCACGATTTTTCATACCGCTACCGAATTTGAAAGCAGCTTCGACTTTTTTTAACATGTTCAAGAGTTTATTTCCACATGTTGTCTTTTTGGGTTGTGCGTGTATTTAGTCGAATCACGATTGTTTGAGTTCTGTTTGGAAATTAAGCCATTATATTCTTAAGACTAATTTATCAAATTTCGTTGCTTCGAGTTTTAACAAACGATTATGTTCATTTATTTCCTTAACTTATGTATCTTATTTATAAATTAGGTTTAAATTTCTTATGTTATGTGCACTCATAAATTATTTGTAATGTGGCAAATATATTACTTTAAATTTGTCAGTCTGCAATGCTTTATTTCTTATTTTATGTAATATATTAGGGAACGTTAAATTATTAAAAAACTTTAAACATTTTTGCATATGTATTTTGAAACTTAATTGTGAGTGTGGATGTGCTTATATATTTTAGTTTATTATTTTGTATGTGTTTACTAAGTACTCAGCAAAATCTTTTTGAAATTGTGTAATAGGTTGTCATTATTTCATACATTGCATAGTAATGAGGGGTCGTTACCAACATCATTATTTTAAAATACAGAGTAATGGCCTATTAGTTATGACCTTCGTAAATACTTTTTATAATTTTTTTTTAAACAGTGAACTTTAAACTAACTTTATAAATATTATAATATGCACAACATTATTATTTTTTTGTATCGCAACAGCATAAAAATATCAAGCTACAATTTAGCTTTATTTGTAATTACTTAACCCTAGCCCTTATACCCAACTTTTTTACGTAAACGTATACCCAAGTACAGGTGTGGCCAGTAACAATTATTTGTGTTTTTTCTTATAATTTATTAGCAAAAAATTTTTTTATTCATATAATTTGTACTTTAATATATTAACTAAGATTATAACTTGTTAGAATAAGTTTGCGTACATAGTGAAAACTTACCGTGGAGGAGCAGATGTTCCCTTATCGTGACCATACCCGTTTCTCGCAATACATCTCATTTAAATCGGTGAAGTATGGTATCAATGTATGGTGTATGTGTGATGCCAAAAGCTCCTACCCTCTGCATGGTCAAATTTATAACTGACAAGCTATTACGGGAGAGGAAACTAATCAGGGTGAACGCGTAGTAAAGGATTTGGTAAGTCGATTTCATGGAAGCGGGCACAATATAACAATAGACAATTTTTTTACAAGCCTTAATTTATTTCAAAACTTGTGGTCAATATAATTATCTGCGGTTGAAGCCGCACGTAAAAATAAGTCGTTCATACCCAAAGAAATGTTGGCTCACAAATATCGCCCTGTGGAGTCAACAGTCTTCAGCTTAATGCCCAACATTTCCATGTGCTCATATGTGCCGAAAAAAAACAAGAGAGTTATTGTTTTATCTTCAATGCATGATGATAACGCAATTATTACAAGCGGAAAGCCAGAAGTAATCGAATTTTATAATAAAAGAAAAGGAGGAGTGGATGTTATGGACCAATTGCTTGGAGAATATACTTGCCAAAGACAGACTAAGCGTTGGCCATTATTTCTATTTTTCAATATGATTGATTTGACAAAATAGTCAGCGTACATCATATATTTTGAAAATAACGAAAACATCCCATTTAGTAAGCTAAGACGCAAACACTTTTTTCGCCAGCTCGCCAAGGAGCTATGTATGCCAGTAATTGAAAGTCGGTCAGTCAAAGTTTAGGTAATGCGCAACTCAAAGAAAAGTTGGCGATTCACAGTCAAAGTCTGCAGCGACTAGTGTACGTGGAAAAAATCCAAATTGGAAGCTCCTTTTTGTGTTATTATCACGGCGAGCACAGAGGACGCACTCGTAATATATGCTCTGCTTGTAAACGGGCAATATGTGTTCAACATTCACGAAATTACTTTGTGTGCGAAATTTGCAATAAGGGCCACAAAACTTTAATTAAAGTTATAATAAATAAAATAAAAACATTATATTACATAAAAAACAAACATTCTTTGATTTATATAATCAATTCACACAACTGCATGAGTGGCCACATCTGTACTTGGGTATACGTTCTTGGGGGTCTCGAGTTTAGAAGCTCATAGCTCCTCAAAGGCTGGATCTAGGACAATAATTGAGGAGTCAGTTGACGCAGATTTCATCCATTTTCTTAGATCTAAAGTTTCAGTAAAAAAACATAAGCCATTTAGAAGGTGCATTACTCAGAAGTGTCAATGGCCACACCTGTACTCGGGTATAAGGACTAGGGTTAATTGATTGCTTGTTGTAAGTTAATTTGTAAGCGAGGGTCATGATTTCTGGGACAACTCAAACAAAAATAAGTAGTTATTTGGTCCAAAAGTAACTAGTTTGTGTATATCTCCAATATTACTTGCTATCTTACTAGGTAAGTAAAGATTTTGCTGAGTAATACTTCTTTTACAGCCAATTTAATATACTAGTTGTCTTATTGCAAATGATTTTTGAAGCTACAAAATTAACTTTATTCTATCAATTTATTTATTTCGACCTGAATTTATTTCCTAAAGTAAATTTAATAAACTATGAACGCTAAATCTAAAACAGAAAAATATAAAACAGCAAGACATAGTTTAAGTGCGAGTTTAATTATTTTGTATAACAGTGGCAGTAGTTACTGCACTCGCTGACGTCACCATACAACATAAAACGCAAAACCAAATTGTATCAGCATGCTTTTCTTCGTCTTTTTATACCCTTCACCTGTGGTGCACAAGGGTATATATAGCTTTGTCATTCCGTTTGTAATATTTTCTGAAAGCTTATGAATAGAGGAGTCGAGCCCTGACCGTCTGTCCGTCTATCCGTCTGCCCTTCTGTCCGTGTGATGGTTGAAATCAACTTTTAGAAGCAACTATATGTTCCTCAGATCTGTGTATGGTATCAATCTCTTGGAAATATCCAGGAATAAATCGCTATTGAAATTCAGCACAATCGCCCCATAACTTTCTGAGATATGAGCCAAAAACCACGACCACCTCGTTTTTTTCACAATTACAACAACATACATATATACATACATACATGTAAAAAACATACCAAAAAAAAAAAAATTACAAAAAATATATTAAAACTAAAAAAAAAAATGATAAAAAAAATACAAAAAAAAATATAAAAAAAAGTTGAAAAAAAATTTTAAAAAATTTTTTTAAAATTTTTTTAAAAAATTTTTTTGAAAAAATTTAAAAAAAATATAAAAAAAAAAATAATAAAATATAAATAATATATTAAATTAAATAAAATAAAATTTTTTTGGCTCAGCTGGGATTCGATGCCACATTTATTCTAACCAGTATATACATATGTATGTACGTATTTTATATGAGATGAATGGTGATACAAACAATTGTTATTGCATGACTACACGTTGTGAAGGGTATATAAGATTCGGCACGGCCGAATATAGCACTGTTAGTTGTTAGTTTTTGCTTTGTTACACAAATATATTATGCTCATGTGTTTTTAGCAACTTTAAACGCTTATAACTTTTAAAATACTTCACAAGATGGATAATTGACTCCGGGTATAATATTGCGAGGATAAAATGGCCTAGAATGGATCATCGGCGGATCAAGCGGTTTCTCCCATTTGACAAGATGCGGCAAAAAGAATATTGCGGCTACGTCGACTGGTCACTGCAGTTTTGGCTGTCTGGACAAAGAGGAGGAGGAAACCATTTACCACTACCTGTGTCAGTGTCTAGAGCTAGAGAATACCCGAAGAAATATTCTAAGAGCCTGTAGACTACATAGCCTATCAGAGATTGTAACGCTAAATCTTGTTGAAATTTAAACACTTTAAAGGCAGTCTAGGTGGTTATCTAGACCGATTTCCAATTGGACTGACAACATCTAGATTTCCCCCAAAAATGCTGACGAACTAGATGATGCTTTTCTTCTTTTCTATCGTTTCTTTTAATTTATTTTCTAACGCTTACAATCTAATCTATTCCTTCTTATTTTTTCTCATTCTCTTACAGGTATCACAGGGATCAATATAATTGCCCGAAGTAAGCTGAACAATAGCTGACTATTTTAACTTCCTTGTTATACCTTAAAATATAAGTCGCACAATTTCGTTGGCTAGTTTGTTCTCATATCGCCGGCACAGAAAGTCCGATCTGATAAGGGCTGTTGCTCAGATCTCTTAAAACCATATGATATTAGTGTTTATATCATTAAATTCAGGGGAAAATTGCCAATTAATTAGATTAAATTAAACATCAAAAATTATAAATTTTCTTTTTGATATAGTGAATATCGTCGCATGACTTCAATAAAGGCCTAAGTTACATTAAACAAATTTCACAGGAGAAGCAAAAAACTCTCTCGTATAAAAAACTAACCAGAATCTTTCAAATTTTTGTATTCAATTATAAAAGATAATCCACAAACAAAATTTAAATAAGAGTGCATTTTTTTATAAAAACAAGTAAGAGTACTATATTCGGCTGTGCCGAATCTTTTATACCCACCACCAATTTTGTGTTCATTTAAAGCACAGTATTATCTTGTTAATCGCTATGGAAAAATTTCTTTATAATAAAATATGTATCACTTTCTTTGTAGAGGGTGGTTAAAGTTTAAGGGAGCATGTTGAAGGTGTAGTCTTTAAATTTGTTTTCTGCATTTCACTTGACATTTATCAATCTCAAACTTACTCAATTTGATCCGTGGAAAGATACGCAAATGAGCAACGCTTTAAAGTTATTCAGGTTTTTTATAAAAATGGGCGTTCAAATCAAAATGCATTTTATGCACTTCGTAATTCTTTTGATCAACATAATCGTTCAAATTCGTCCACAATCGGGAGAATTGTAAAAAATATTTAAATTTCTGCTAAACAGGTCTGTTTAAAATGTTAGAAAATCTGTGAATGCCTTTTTAGTTCGTTGAATGGGAACTATTGCTGTTTTTTGCGATAGTGTGGCAAAAGAGCAGTCAACCTCGACTCATCATCATGCCCAACAATTGAGCATTAACATTGTCATTGAAAATTTGGACCATCAGATAGAGGAGTGTCGCCAATGATGGGGATATTTTGTTAAATACATAATTGAACCATACAAATATTATCATTACAAAAAGAAATAATAATAATTTCCTAAATAATTTGTGTTTTATTTAAAACCAACATAGGCCCTTAAAATTTAACCACCCTTATTAACTTCGATATGATAGCAAAATGCTTTTGTAAATGTAGTCTTTCAATGAAAGTGGGCGTTAAAGTTGGCGTGTCAATAAAGTTTCTGCTAATAAATACAACTTAGATTTTTCAATATAGTCATTTATTTTCCCAAAAACTTTGTCAACAGAGATATTACATGAATTACAGATAAACCGTTATATGGGAGGTGGGCGTAAAAGTGGGCGTGCCACCTAAAATCTTTGGCACAACAATAACATTGATTAGAAGGATATATCTTGCAAATTTCATCATCATACCTCTAATTTTGTCGGTCTTATGAGCTTTTAAATTTCATTAACGGTAGATAACGTGAAAAGTGGGCGTTATAGTAGGCGTGTCAAAGTTATTTTGCTAATGAGTACAACCTAGATGTTTCAATATAGTCCTTTATTATTCCAAATTCTATATTAATAGAGAAATTATATGAATTTTGGGTACAACGTTATATGGGAGGTGGGCGTAAAAGTGGGCGTGGCATCTTAATTTTTTGGAACAGTAATGATATTGCCTAGAGGGGTACACGTAGCAAATTTCATCATCATACCTCTAATTTTGGCGGTCTTATGAGCTTTTAAATTTGATTAACGGTAGATAACGTGAGAAGTGGGCGTTATAGTAGGCGTGTCAAAGTTATTTTGCTAATGCGTACAACCTAGATGTTTCAATATAGTCCTTTATTATTCCAAATTCTATATTAATAGAGAAATTATATGAATTTTGGGTACAACGTTATATGGGAGGTGGGCGTAAAAGTGGGCGTGGCATCTTAATTTTTTGGAACAGTAATGATATTGCCTAAAGGGGTACACGTAGCAAATTTCATCATCATACCTCTAATTTTGTCGGTCTTATGAGCTTTTAAATTTCATTAACGGTAGATAACGTGAAAAGTGGGCGTTATAGTAGGCGTGTCAAAGTTATTTTGCTAATGAGTACAACCTAGATGTTTCAATATAGTCCTTTATTATTCCAAATTCTATATTAATAGAGAAATTATATGAATTTTGGGTACAACGTTATATGGGAGGTGGGCGTAAAAGTGGGCGTGGCATCTTAATTTTTTGGAACAGTAATGATATTGCCTAGAGGGGTACACGTAGCAAATTTCATCATCATACCTCTAATTTTGGCGGTCTTATGAGCTTTTAAATTTGATTAACGGTAGATAACGTGAGAAGTGGGCGTTATAGTAGGCGTGTCAAAGTTATTTTGCTAGTGCGTACAACCTAGATGTTTCAATATAGTCCTTTATTATTCCAAATTCTATATTAATAGAGAAATTATATGAATTTTGGGTACAATGTAATGTGGGAGGTGGGCGTAAAAGTAGGCGTGGCACCTTAATTTTTTGTAACAGTAATGATATTGCCTAGAGGGGTACACGTAGCAAATTTCATCATCATACCTCTAATTTTGGCGGTCTTATGAGCTTTTAAATTTGATTAACGTAGATAACGTGAAAAGTGGGCGTTATAGTAGGCGTGTCAAAGTTATTTTGCTAATGAGTACAACCTAGATGTTTCAATATAGTCCTTTATTATTCCAAATTCTATATTAATAGAGAAATTATATGAATTTTGGGTACAACGTTATATGGGAGGTGGGCGTAAAAGTGGGCGTGGCACATTGATTTTCCGTTACAAAAAAGCGTCTCATCAAAAAACAAAGTGTGCAAAATTTCATAGTCGTACATCTAATTGTGTTGCTTCTATGACGTTTTTGTTTTTAAATATACCGAAAAATACACTGTGCGGTATAAATTTTCGTACATTTTGATCGATAACTCCTCTCCTAATGCATAGATTTTGATAATTTTCGGGGAAAGATATTGTTTTTACTCAGGAAGTATATATTCGGAGTTTTATGAGTCTACGTTAATGCGTTTGGACACAATTCCATTTTATTCGATGTTCGAAGGACACGGTTTTTTCGACCTACTCTTGCTTTTCGAGCTATAACTCCCTTCCTAATATTTCGATTTAGCCCATTTTCAATACCAAACAAACCTTGTCTATAAGAAAGATTCTGGCAAAATTTGAGCCCCCTAGCTTTTTCGGTGCGACCTCTATCGTGCTTTCAACAGACGGACAGACGGACGGGCATAGCTAGATCGTCATCAAATCAAACCCTGATTCAGAATATATATACTTTATGGGGTCTAAAATGGATATTTCGATGTGTTACAAACGGAATGACAAAATGAATATACCCCCACCATTTTTTTGGTGGCGGGTATAAAAATATATTTTTATAAACACGCATGTAAAGTATATTTCATTATAAGCTAGGTCTAGTCCTAATGCCACCGAGATCTACGGAAAAAACATGGTCGATTACAGTTGTAATGGGAGTAGTAGGAGTAGTCTCACATCTACTGTTTGTCACTACTCGATGGAGTATCTAAACAACTATTATGCAGTTTTCGACAACACATATACAATAGTTAAAACACGAAAACTTGTCGCTTAACTACAAACTTTTGTTTGAAACTGGCATCATCCGTTAATTGTCTTTCACAAAGGAACATGTAACTAGACAATTTAAGCTGCAATGGACAACGTAGTCCAATATTTTCTTCAGGGATATTACTCATTTTCATGTGGTTAATTAAAGTAAAAATTATTACAATATTTTTGTATGAATACCTTGAGATCAATTAAATGTTCCCACTTCTTTAAAAAACTTTTTTTGTTTTTTACTTTTTTATCAAAAGCCGTAAGTTACATTTTTGTTGCAGGAATTTCTGGCCTCTTAGAATTTTTTTGATAAGAACGTTATTTTTAATTGTAGTAGTGTAGAATTTTGCTGGAACATATATGCTTATACAGTAAATCATTATCAATCAAAAAGTTAGCTTTGATTTTTTGTAACTTAGGTCATTTCTGAAAACATATGACGATATGTAAATGCTTTAGCTTTTTAGGGTGATTGTAGAAAATTAGTAGTAGAAACACTAACTCATAAAAACTAAAACAGCTTTATAAGAGGTTTATCAATAAAATGTTCACAGCAAATACATTTTATAAGAACTATAGAAGCCCTTAATATTTTTATAAATACGGCAGTTAGTCGTATGCCGACATGATTTTTGGGTCTGACTTATAAGTATTACATTTAAGTTCCTTTAATATTACTAATATAGGAAATGGACATTTTGTTTTTATCAAAGTTTGCTTTGAAAGAAATAAGAGCAGTTTTTCGAGTTGTACGAAAAAATATTGATAATCGTGAAACGATAATTTCTATGTAATGTAATGTTTTCATGAATTCCTTGTCATATGTATTGGTGAGCGATTCATTGGATTCTGTTAAACTTTGTGACGTTTGAATTTCTAAGTTATCTAGCTCTGAATGAGATGGAACAGAAAAATTTTTTTATTGTGAGGTACTGGAGACTACGTTGAAAGAAGGTCAGGATAACAAATATTTTCGGCTTTTTCACCAGCTCAAAAAAATAACAGTCGTGCACTTGATCACTAGGTTCCCTTCACAGTCTTGGCACTGCAAATTTCATGTGTCGTTGTTCTCTTTGAAACCAGACTAAAAACAACAACAGCAAGTAGTGTTATTTAAAATTTACGCATAAAAAAGACATAAAGCCTTTATTTTGAAATAAAATTTAATATTTCGAATATATTGTTTAATTAAAATTTGAGTTGAGATCAATTAGGAATAATTCTGAATATTATTATAATAAAAATGAGGTATTCAAGTTACAAACATAAGATTAAGTTTGAAAATTTTATAATTTTTAGTTTTTTTTCTATAGTATTCTTACAGTTAATACAGGCAAATTGAGAAATCCATTTTTAACTTTATTTCGAATATGCAATTTAAAATATGCTTTATAAGCTTTAAAAAGCTTAAAATTTGTTAATAAAGAAAATCTGTTGCTTCTAATTTTAATAAATTTACCACAAATGAAACAAAATAAATCAGCATTTCGTTTACACTCTTGCAACGCCATTTTCTTAATTAGTAATATACAAGAACGTTTATTACAGCTGTGATAGAGTAGTAAACATGCACCACTCTACTCTATGTGAGAACTATTGACTTTGCTGCAATTTTGATACCAGTGATACCAACTGATGATTGTAAAATCGACTAAAGTTTTCAAAACTGACTTATCAATGTAAAACTGACAAAAGCAAAAACAATTAGAAATTAATATTATATTAATGTTTTTCGATGCCTAGCTTCAGAATGTACGAATTAAAAATGAAACCCAAAAAAAATTTTTTTGTCGACCAGTGTAATGGAAGGCTTGTAGAGGGTTTATTAAATTGATTTTCTATGGAAATTCGATTTATAATTTTAAATGTACAGAATAGCAACTATAGCGCTACAATTTGTTTAAGTTTTTTTTTTTTGGTAATAAAAAAACCAAATATAAAAATCTCAAACTGAAGTTTAACAATATTTATTTTTTATACCCGCCACCAAAAAAAATTGTGGGGGTATATTCATTTTGTCATTCCGTTTGTAACACATTGAAATATCCATTTAAGACCCCATAAAGTATATATATTCTGAATCAGGGTTTGATTTGATGACGATCTAGCAATGTCCGTCCGTCTGTCCGTCTGTTGAAAGCACGATATAGGTCGCACCGAAAAAGCTAGGCGGCTCAAATTTTGCCAGAATCTTTCTTATAGACAAGGTTTGTTTGGTGTTGAAAATGGGCTAAATCGGAATATTAGGAACAGAGTTATAGCTCGAAAAGCAAGCGTAGGTCGAAAAAACCGTGTCCTTCGAACATAAGAATAAAATGAAATTATGTCCAAACGCATTAACGTAGACTCATGAAACTTCGAATATATATTTCCTGAGTAAAACCAATATTTTTCCCCGAAAACTATCTAAATCTATGCATTAGGAGAGGAGTTATCGATCAAAATGTACAAAAATTTATACCGCACAATGTATTTTTCGGTATATTTAAAAACAAAAACGTCATAAAAGCAACAAAATTGGATGTACGACTCTGAAGTTTTGCACACTTTGCTTTTTAGTAAGAGGCTTTTTTTTAACGGAAAATCAATGTGCCACACCCACTTTTACGCCCACGTCCCATATAACGTTTTAACTAAAATTCATATAATTTCTCTACTAATAAAGATTTTGGAATAATAAGCGGCTATATTGAAACACCCAAGTTGTACTCATTCGCAAAAAAAAACTTTGACACGCCTACTATAACGCCCACTTTTCTCGTTATCTACCGTTAATGAAATTTAAAAGCTCATAAAACCGCCAAAATTAGAGGTATGATGATCAAATTTGCTAGGTTAGGTTAGAACAGGCAGCTGCCGTGCAGCTCACTTGGGTCCATTATATTGATCCCTTTGTGATACCTGAATAGAAAAGTAGGAATAGAATAGAAAGGAAGCAGACAAGTCCAGAGTCTCCGGCGGGAATCGAACCCGCAACCCCCAAACTAGCAGAACTGCTGACTAGTTCATCGGTACACCCGTATACGTATCCTTCTATTCAATGTAATTGTTGTGCCAAAAAGTTAGGTGACACGCCCACTTTAACGCCTGCCTCCCATATAACCGTTTATCTTAAATTCATGTAATTTCTCTATTAATAAAGTTTTTGGGAAAATAAAGAACTATATTGAAATATCTAAGTTGTATTTATTAGCAGAAGCTTTATTGACATGCCTTCTTTAACGCCCACTTTCATTGAAAGACTACACTTACAAAAGCATTTTAGTAGCATATCGAAGTTATAAAGGGTGGTTAAATTTTATGTTGAATTTAAATAAAACACAAATTATTTAGGATATTATTATTATTTCTTTTTATAATGATAATATTTGTATGGTTCAATTATGTATTTAACAAAATATCGGCCAAATGCCCTCCCCCCCCCCCTCCTTGGCGCCTCTCCTCTATCTGATGGCCCAAATTTTCCATGACAATGTTGATTCTCAATTGTTGGGCATGATGATGAGGCGAGGTTGACTGCTCTTTTGCCACACTATCGCAAAAACCAGCAGTGGTTCCACTTCAACGAACTAAGAAGGCATTCACAGATTTTCTAACATTTTATACAGACCTGTTTTGCAGAAATTTAAATATTTTTTACAATTTTCCCGATTGCGGACGAATTTGAACGATTATTTTGATCAAAAGAATTACGAAGTGCATAAAATGCATTTTGACTTGAACGCCCATTTTTATAAAAAGCCTGAATAACTTTAAAGCGTTGCTCATTTGCGTATCTTTCCACGGATCAAATTTAGTAAGTTTGAGATTGAGAAATGTCAAATGAAATGCAGAAAACAAATTTAAAGACTAGGTGTAGTTCACCTTCAACATGGGCCCATAAAATTAAACCACCCTCTACAAAGAAAGTGATACATATTTTATTATAAAGATATTATTCCATAGCGATTAACAAAATAATAAATATTGTGCTTTAAATGTACACAAAATAGTGGTGGATATAAAAGTTTCGGCACAGCCGAATATAGTGCTCTTACTTGTTACCTTTGCGCTTTGCCTAAAAACCTTACCTAGTATTTTTTTACATTTTTAAATCACTACTCTTAAAAATTTTCTTAGAATTAAATAAAAGAAAACCTAATTTCTCATATAACCCAAGATATTTAAAAAAGTGATTTATTTAACTTTAAGGCAATACCATACACATATCTCTAATACCGGCATTTAAAAACCGTAACAAAGTTTTAATTTTGATATGGGATCTGTCATTTAACTGAAACTTTGTGTTTTTAAGCCAGCGACCAACAAGTGTTTAAAATAAATACTTATTGATGAGATTAAGTCTAGCAGGCAAAATGAGTTACGAATACAACTTAAGCCTTTTTTTTAAGAAAGGCTTTTAAGTTTCTAGGTTTTGTAGATGAAATGTCTCAAATATTGTGAAACTTTTAATAAATGTTAATTGATGGCGACAATTAGTTTGATAAACTCTAGAAAATCGTAATTTTTATAGAAAAATTCGGGATTTATATCTATTATTTTTTCATTAATTTTTTAAGATTAAAGCGGTTTCTTTTTGAAGATTTTTATTTTTTATTTATTATTTTTTTTTCTTTAAAGCTGACAAGTGAGAAATTATTCTGGCCATGACAAAAAGGGGTAAGTAATTCAAGTGTTTGGATGAATTTTTTGTTTGTCTTTTAATTAACTTGTGATGGGGATTAAAAGTGTTTGGCCTTACAAAAGAAACTAATAAATTTGGTTTGCTTTAAGTCTTTCTTTTTTTGTTTTTGTTTTGGAAAAGTAACTGTTATTGTGTGGCAAGCAAAGTGTTTTCCTTTTCATCTTTCCACATTAATAAAATATTATGTCTCATCTTCTTTTCTTTTTGTCCTGCATTTAACATGAAATTATATGATTTATAGGCATTCTTGAGGTTTTTGTTTTTTTTTTCATCGTTCACTTGAATGTTATAAGAATATGCCGGCAAAGTCATAAATAATTGTTATTGTTTTTGAGGAAGGTTTTTTTTTAAAGTAAGTTATTATGAAAATGTTTATATGCATAAGTACCCTACATTAGAGTTTTGTTAATTTAAGGATTAGTTATGGAAAGTTTTAAATAGTTCCAGGAAGGGCAATACAAAACTTTGACATTAATCTTACTTCCACTCAAATAATAAGTTTGACTGATTTTGATGGGAATCCATAAAGTAACAGGGACAATTTAACCGATTTTTCAGAAAAACTTCTTTCGATGTGTTTTATGGGAACTAAGTCATAGAAAATTAGTTTTGTCGGTTTCATCAAATATTATACAATGTGATTTCTATGTTTGCCTCTTCTTTGAAATGTTAGAGAAGCGCCGCCCTTTTGTCGTTTTCATTTAAATCGAAATTTGGCTAGGTTGTTTAAATCTTATATTTTTTTACAACTTAAATTCTCAACTTAAAATATTTTAAAAAGCAGACAATCTATATATACCTACATATTATTTAATTATCAAGTATATAATAATAATATTGTAACGACACGTTTTCCGCTAATTGCAGGGATAGGCTCACCGGAATAAATAAAATCATGATTTTGTTCTTTGCTTAACGTTGTTTTTATTTGTGTCACTACCCTAATTCACATTGGCCGGTTAGACGTAATGGCAACGCCACGCGCACACTATCACGCCATGTGATAGTTCGTCAGGAGGCTACTTGGGGAGTAAGCAACTCCTCGCCTCCTGCCTAAGAGATGATAGTGAGAAGTTCTTTGGGGGGAGTTAGCAACTCCATGATAAACCAGTTCTAACCACCCTCTTACTATGTCCCAAGAGCTTGTAGTGCGAAAGCTTTGGGGAGCTAGCAACTCCACGACAAATACCCTCGAACTACTGCAATTCTTAGACAATAAGGGTTTATCTAGGGAGTTAGAAGCTCCATAACAAGTTATGTCTTTCCTTTAGGCAGCCTGCTCGCTGACTTATTTTTCTTCGAAATGTTCAAATATACTTAAATAAAGCCAGATGTGCATTGTTACACCTTTTTTTTTGTACCGAAGATTATCCCTGCTAAATTATTTCATATGGTGAGTGATCATTTTTAAAATAATAATTTTATAATACAGAGCTATGGTATGTTAGTAATTACCAGTATAAATACTTATTCATATCATAAATTTAAACAATGAAATTGTTTAATTCTTATAACAAACTTTGCAAATATAGATATGTATTACAATATATTTTCATACCCTTCACACGAGAGTGTAAAAGGGTAGATATAGGTTTGTCATTCCGTTTGTAATTTCTGCAATATTCAGTTATGCCCAACACTGTTTATATGGTTAAAACATATATAAAATGTAATATTTTAAAAAATTTAAGTTGTATTGGTTGTTGGGTTTAAGCTGGTCTTTATGCATTTTACTGGTGCTCATGCCAGATCATGCATGCATATAGACCAGCTTAAACCCAACAACCAATAAAACTAATATTTTTGAAAATTATTGAGAGAATATCCTGAATTATTAGTAAATTTTTTTGTTAATGTAATATTTTATTTTAACATATTTTTTTTTTTTGTTAGTAAATTTGTTGTGAATATTAGTCACTTCATAAAGGGAATTTTCGCTCCATTAGTTCTTAGGATAAAGCTTTGATTACGTATGTTGCAATAAGTAAAAGCTGCTTATATCTGTTTGAATCGTTTTTCAGGAAAGCATTTTAAAATTTTTGAATTGATTTTAATAACTGATTTCCTTTAAAACAAAGAGTATAATAGAAATTCCATCCTGTAATAATTGAAGAGCATATCGGTTTTTTATATACCAAATAAAATTAAGAGTTAACAATAAATTATTCCAAATAATATTATTGAAAAGAAGGCAATACATTTTTACATTATAATTTTATGTACATTTTTCTAAAAAAAGAAGTTGGAAGTTTGCCTGAGAGTAGTTTAAAATTGCGGGATTGCAAAAGTGTTTATTATCCAATTCAACTAATGTCAACTTAGGCAATTATAGCGTTTTGCCACAGATATGTGTGGCAACAGATATATTTTAAACAACTTTCCACCGTACTGTAAAACATATAGAAAGAAAGCATAAATGGAAGCATTAATTTTTATAATGAAACATACCACTACAACTTATAGGTCACTTATCGGCATCCCATTATTCACTTAACTCCGTGGCATAATCAACGTATACTGTAGATCAGATAACGATCTCACGTTTCCGACTGGTGATTGCCGACAAACCTTATCGGACAGTCTTTTTTAATCGCCATCATCTTCTACAGCCTTAGGTCGCCCATACAGTTTACACTTAATGTGGGCATGCTTGTAATCCTTATAAATCTTCTGGTGCTATCTTAGCATTCCACAAACACTTACTAGAAATATCATCATCCTAGATATACATGTTTTTCAGCTCATAAGTAGATCAGATCGTACTTCGATTAAATTTAAAATTATTTCGAGCAGCACAAACCTGTCTAAAAATTATTCGCTCCGACCACCTTACACGTTTACTCAGTTTACCCAATGGAACACCTTTGCCTGCACAGACCAATACCCAGGGTAATTCTGGGATCTGGTCCGCTTCACTCTAATTTATACCCAAGTGTTTCTTTAACAACATTAGCGTCACATAATTTTACCAGGCATTACTCAAGCACACTCAAGCACCAAAGGGGTGTTCACATCCACTCGCCGCATGCATTTAATAACCGACTAGTTATCGCACAATGAGAATTCTCTTCACTTCTTCGCGACACTCGAGCAGACGATTTCATGCGTGCAGCAATCCAAGCATATCTGTCTGATAGACTCTAAAAACAAAATAAGTCTAACGCAAGTGATTATTCGTCTCCATAAAACTCCTATCAAAGATACTGATGTTACTACCCATATACCCACTGTGCATGGATAAAAGGCCATCACAAAAAATGATTAAGAACTATTTAACCTGTTATTTATGTTGCCTAATACGCATAGTTTTGGTTTCGATGTTGCTAATGTGCATTTTTTTTAAAGAAATCCCTTTTGTTTTGCTTTATATTATTATATTAATTTTCTTTTTCACTCAATGTTAATTTATACCAACAGGGTTCTTCAGCCTTTTTTAAATAAATTTATTAAATATACACAGCTTTTTTATTTTACTAGTGTCGCCTGTCCGCGCATTACCCTAAAGGTGGGTAAAAAAAGAAACCGGCGTGAAGTAGCTTTCGAGTCTTCGTGTGAGATGTGTGGTCTTTAAATTCGATTGACAATTTTTTTTTTTTTTTTGGTTTAAAAGAATTGATTAGTCCGAGACAGTTGAAAAATAAAAGAATTTTTTTTAGAATGGGTGTAGGCCCTCTTTCTGCAATTTTTATTACGAAATTCTATAAAATTTATCCAAGCAAGTCAGGCTTTTATAGACAACCGAAAAAGTTGGTTTAATGCAGAACCAATGAACCCTGTAAAAATTTAAATTCTTTGAAAATAAGGTCATAAGTTTTTTATGTCAGGTGGGCGACAAAGCAGTCTTGTCAAAATAATTTCTATGGCTGAAATCACCAAATATATTTAAAACTATATTATTCATTTAAGATCTTACTGCCATGTTCATAAAAAATTTTTTTGTTAGTCCATATAGAAATATTATCGGATAATTTTTAAATAGTAGGTGGGCAGTAAAGTGCTTGCAAAAGGCAGGCAAATTTATTCAACAGTTGGTCTTGATTCGTTTGCTGATTATTTCTTTCTTTACTTATTATTAGCTTCAGCTGTCAAAAAAAGAAGTTCTCTCTTCTCTCATTTATTCGAAATGTTAAACTTCATATTCACTGTTGCCAACTTTTTCCCAAAAAATATCGCTAAAATATGTAGAAAAATAGCTAGAAAATAGCTAAAAATTAAAAATTATCAAAATTTTAGCGATAAATCGCTAATATTTATTTTTTTTCAAATTCTGTCATAAATTTAACAAAAAATAACCAAGTTTTCGTAGATTTTTTTATTGCGCGGAGAATTTAGCGTTTTATCGCTAAGTTTTTCTAAAACAACGAAAGAAAAAAAGAAAAGTACAGTAATTTTTATTACAAAGGCACCTTTTATAAGTTACATTTTAATACATAATTTACATGTGACGGCATGTGAAAAAATTCAAGAAATATACGTACACATATGTACGTTATATATCAATTCAAAAAAATAACGTTTATTAAGTGTTGCTAATTACGTTATAATTATAATATGCATACTTAACTCCTACTTAAAAACTTTTTGGGATTTATTCACTAAAAGTCTAAAGCCAATACTCTAGATGCTCGGTTTCATATGTAAAATTGTAATCTAGTCTCTTTAATGCTGATTTAAGTAAATCGTTATTGAACCTGTCGCATCGGCCACTTCAGCCAAGCTCAGAAATGTTAACACAATTTGTTGTTTTTCCGTACTGAAAAAAATATTTATTTTAGATTTATGTACCACGTATGTTTTTA
This sequence comes from Phyto melanocephala, assembly GCA_941918925.1. Taxonomy (NCBI): domain Eukaryota; kingdom Metazoa; phylum Arthropoda; class Insecta; order Diptera; family Rhinophoridae; genus Phyto; species Phyto melanocephala. Next base: position 83,482,912 of record OW799236.1, read on the forward strand.
GTTTTTATAAAACATGCCTAATAACTTGATGATACATACGTCTATTGATTTATATTCAAATACACCATACCTAGAACCTCATACATCGTTTCTAAGTTCCATTAAGAGATGGGTCACTAAAACATTTTTATTTATCGCTAAGCATTTGGTTCTATAAATACGGTTTTTATTCGTTTTATTGAAATATTTTTTACATAAATCACTAAGGTGATCAATTGAATTGATTGACGTATGTTGAGTTATTAATGAAGCCTTCTTTAAAATTAATTATCTCCAATATATCTCTCCCACCGATGCAGATGACTTGTATATTTATGTGTACAATTTTGCAGAGAGGGAGCACCTGCATCAATATCCCTTTGTATCGTCTTTTTAATCTTGCATTACCCAGGACTTAAACTTTTAATGGCTTAACAATGTACAATTTTTGGATCATATTAGTTCTTTTTTGCAATATTTGGAAATTCTTGCAAGAAATTTTGATATATTTTTTTTTTGCATAATTCACAAATTCATCTAAAGAAAGAAAGGAACGTTTATTTAGCATCTTCTTTTTACAAAAAATGTTTCGAGCTATAAACTTTGCAAGATAAAATTGGTTATTAAATTTAACTGTATGTGCTTTTTGGCTTTCAGATGCCAAAATCTGTATAAAAAAGTGTATTGAAAATAGTATTCGCCTTACAAATGAATTGGTAGCTACTCTTTAAGAATATTAACATCAAATGTATTTAAAACACGTTAAAATTCAACATCGCAAAAATCGCTAGATTTCCTGCTAATAGCTAAATCATATTTTTTCCCGGAAAAAATATTTAAAAATCGCTAGATTTGACGAGAAAATAGCTGAAATTGCAACAGTGTTCATATATAAAAAAAAAATTAAACAAACAAATTTTCCCCGAACTGCGTTTACCTGATCAATTAATATGCCTTGAGTTGAATATAGAATGCATAACCTAAATGTATTAAGATTATTAACATGAAGAAAATGTAATAAGTATGATAAAAAGAAACAATTGAAAAATTAATGCTATGCTTATTTCATCAAATTGTATTATAAATATTAAATTTAAGTCAAATACTATTATACCAATAAAGAGTGATAATAATGAAATCGTAGTTGGGTGAGAAAATTCATTCAACTCGACTAATATCGGATTAATTTCAATACTTGGAATTCAATTTAATTGCCGGAAATAACCGTAAACCAGAATAACAGTTTAAGGGCCATTATTACAACTTGCCTTTAGTTAAAGGTAGGATTTTTTGTGCCCAATAATTAGCTTAGCAATATTACAACTTCCATTTTTTATTGTAATTATTGTTACAATAAAATATTTAACAAAAAAAAATATTTTATAATTGAGGGCTTTATAATGCAAAGCGATTTATCGGTCCGACAAAATCCTTCCTTTAACTAACGGCAAGTTGTAATGATGGCCCTAAATTTATTATAAATATAAAATCGATTATAGTTTTAATTCGTATATTAATAATATTTTTACAAAACGCCTTGATTTTATTTTAGGGTACTTATTAAGTCATTTTTGTCCTTTTACTTATTAATTTTGTTACTTTTTTTTCTTAAGTACTCAGAGGACTTTAAATCTTCTTTCATTGAATTTTTTTTTTTCTTCTGAAGGTATTTAGTTATATTATTTCTTTTTTTGTTTTCTTCACTTTATTTCTCTTTTTTAAACTTCAAATATGAGCGGTTTTCTGGTGGCATGTATGTAACCACATTATAAATATCAATGTGACTTTGTACGAAAGTTTATTTGACTTTATTTAAAACCAAATTTAGTTACAAAAACAACGTAATATTTTCATTTTTAAATCATTCATTGATAGTTTTTTTTTATCATTTTGCTTAGTATAGAAGTTCAAGGGTTAAATTGTGGGAGTCACGTTTTTTTTTCTTCAAATATTTTCTTTTTCCTTTCGTCTTCTGGTGATGTTTCCAAAAGCAGTTAGTTTGTTCAGTATTGGCGTTATAAAAATGTAGTACGATCACATACATTCATATGTATTTACATAAGTACATATAAATATTTAAAGTGTAGAATATGTAAATAGTATTTTAAAATTTTTATATAAATTTATGCAAATTATAAATTTACCCCCCATTTTATTAGTTAAACAATAAAATTTGTTACAAATATATAAACCTCGGCTAATATCGGAATACACTCGGCTAATATCGGAATGCTTTTTAAATATTCTTGAATGATGACTTAGGGCCATTATTACAACTTGCCGTTAGTTAACCCTTAAATGCATATCGTACCATATATGGTACATCTATTTTATTGTACAATATTTCAACCATGTGAATATAAAAGCAATTTAGTACAGTTTAAAGCAATGCTGACAATATTACACTTCATAAAAATACCGTTATAACTCTCTCACCATTTAATTTACTTAATAATAACATTCTAAAGTGGTCACATGTTTTTTTGGACATAATTTTAAAATCAAATTTCAGTAGTGAATAACGAAATAAAAAATTTATTTATTCATCTGTAGGTAAGTGTTTGTGTATAAATTATAGGCTTATTTAAGTAATTATAATAAATCTTGCCACATTTTGTACTTTATTTCTAGGTACCTTATATGGTACACCATGCACCAGCGCATGAATTTTTATTGTGTTAGATGTCAGTTATTTTATACTATTATTTTTTATAGTTATTATTTATTAAGATATGGATGGCCTTATTATTGATGGAAAGAAGTACAATGCAAATGAGGTTGCTGATATGCTTCATGATGGTGATGATGAAGTGTGGTGTGTACCTAACAATGGCAAGAATGCATGATGTACCATACGGATAAAATATGTATATTTTTCCGATTTTCCGAAAAAAGTGTACATTTCTCAAAAAAAATAATGATGAATCCGGTTTTACATTCAAGTAGGTTAGTATCCATGCAAGGAGCTGACCTCATGCATTTAAAGGCAGAATTTTGTCGGATTTATAAATGGCTTTGCATTATAAAGCCCTCATTTATTATTATCATACCTTTAACTAAAGGCAAGTTGTAATAGTGGCCCTTAGTTTAATAAATGTTTAAAAAAGTTTTATAATAAAAACATTAACTTGATTAAGAATAAACCTAATTTATAATAAATTTAAGAAAAAAAGTTCGAATAATTATTAATTCACAATTATAAAATCTAAATAATTTTTAATTTGATAAAAAAATTAATAAATTTTTAAATTAAAAAATTTAAATTTTTAATTTTTTTCGTTCCTATGCTATCGTTTTTTTATACTAGACCCTGGTACCCGTCGAAGTGCGCAATTCCCGAGTTATCAGCTAAAATTTTTGCATTGTGGTCATAATTAATTAATGAAATAACCCGCATTGTTATCCCGCTGGTTGCAGCCAGCTGGTCTTAGAATTTTCCTTTGCCCTATCTTATGAATTCTGTGGGAGCTTAGCTTTTAACTATTGTGAAATATTTTTTTTTCACTATAAAATCGGACTGTAATAATACTTTTATTTAGTGGGTACCATGATCTTAGAGACATTTTAATATCTCCTCTCTAGACAGGATCAAACAAGTGATGCAGTTTTATTTTCCAACCGGGGTAGGGCTCATCCTGTTTATGGATTGTTTCAAAAGTCTGCTTCCTTTGAGAATAAAATACGAATTTGTTGGTTAGTTTTTGAGAAAAAGCACAGTTTTTTGTTAATTAAAACTTCTTTTAGAAGAATATTCCTAAAAATGATTACAATTTAATTTAATTTAATTTAATTTGAATTATAAAATTAAAATAAACGAATAAATGAACTTAAGCCAAAATAAAAATGGTTCACTTTTTTTAAATTTTGAAAACTAATGACATTATGACAATACGACATGTGGGAAATCTTATAAAATATACTATTATGAATTTTCAAAGTGAATGATTGACTCGCACTACAAAGGCATCAATATCATTAGTATCATCTTTAAAATCTATACTCCCTCGCCCGAACTTGAGCCATTTACCATAATCTTACAAACGTATTTACTACAAAGACACGTAGATAATGTTTAAATTTTTTTATATATAATTATTTGCATTATTATCAACTATTTTTATAAATTTTGGTTATTTTTATATAATTTGGTGGGCCCTTTTTTGCTCGAAATGCATATTATCTCTTAAATGCTGTTGCTGTATATCACCAACTATTTATATGTTAAAATTTGGTTAATATTCGTCCAGATAACCACTGTTTTTGATATATTATCTTTTAGTATTAATATTAATTTTTTAGGAGAGAAATTATTATATTTTAGTGGTTGCTTCTATTTCATCAAATATTTGCCCCAAGCGTACATGCATTTAGTTGTAAATGTCAATAATACTTTAGTTGTGTTCACTTGTATCTTTAGAGAGTCTGTCAAACGCAAACTCACATTTCAAATTTGGGGAAAACATTTTAAGAAAACAGACTCACCCATTTGGTAATTGACAGACTGCTGAGTTTCGCGGCAAGTTCTTCACTTATTTTGAAATCAAAATATACAATTATTTATTGTGCTGTCTTCTTAATTTAAATACAATTGATCATGTTCATCTGTGTGAGATACATTTGTAACAACAAGTACCAACATTGTTTCTTTCTTACTTTTGTTCATATATTCTGTTTTTTCGTAATATTTATTTATGTGTTGGTACACAACCGTATTAACTGTTAACAAAAATTTTTCCATGATGATTTTTGCATAAAGTGAAAGAATTTATTAAGTTATATTGACAGGTTCATTGTCCTTTTAATATCATTTACATTTTTTAAGTAAAAAATAAATTGTTTTCGTTGTGTTTAATTTAACCTTCTTTATCCTTAAAAGTTTCAATAAAATAATATATCAGAATATTGATCTCCTTTTTATTTTGATCCACTTGTCGAAAAGTCCAGAATATGGAAGAATAAATATTTCGAATGACATTTTTTTTACGAACTCATGTGACACAACATTTACTTTGCTGATTTCCGGAAACTACGAATATCTCATTTATAACAGAGAAAAAATAATATAAAAATTTTTTAGTGGGAGTTGAAATTATTACACTCTCCTTGTTACACCATCCACAGTCATTATAAGGCGTATAAATAGGTTTGTCATTCCTTATGAAATTTCTACAATATTAATTTTAGACCCCATAAAGCATATGTTTTCTGAAATCTTATGATAGGAGAGTCGAATAAACATTAAACGTCTGTCTGTGTGTATGTTTAAATACTCTTTTTGAAGCCCACTGATATTGGCAAGACCAGTTTAAGGTATAAAATATCAGAAATATTTGAAAGCAGATTGGTATTGGAAATCAACATTCTAAGATACATATCAAGGCATATTTATTTATCAGGTAATTGTAGTTCGGAGCGAATTTTTTGTTTATATTTTTTATATATGAAATTTGAAAAGTTTGAAAAGTGAAAAGTTTGAAATAAATTAGAAAAGAGAGAAAATTGTTTTTTATTTATGCATTTCGACAGCTGAAATTTAAAATAAGTGTTGAAAAAAATAATCAGCTGGCGAATCAAGAGTACCTGATGAATAAATATGCCTTGGATACATATAAGCAAAAAATACGACTGTCACTGTCTTTTGATTATTTGTACCATAAAAATATAAATTTATGAGTCTTGGATAATTTTTAGACACGGTTGTTACTTCAAATAGATTTAGTATGCCTATGGAGATATCCGTGAAAAATCTTGGATAAATCGGCCATTAATCGACAAAGTTATAAGCAAAACTTATTTAAAAAATATGTGTTTTTTAAATATATCAAATATTTTCGAACTCCTAAATAACAACGTTTAAGATGCCATTATACAAGCCGTTGTCTCAGAAATTATTTCCCAGAAAAACTAACAAATCGGTTTGAAACCCACTGAGATAAAAACACCCTCTGCCTCAGTATTTTTCCTGGAACTTAAAAACGGAAATCGATATTTTTCAGTTTCTATACAACCAAGAGAGCCAATATGGGGATCCAATGAAAGGGCTTGAGTATTAAAATATAGTTAGATATGAAAAGAAAAAAAATCCAAGATGGCGTCCTAGATTAAATGGTGAATATATGAGTCAAATATAGTAGTTACGGCTTTGTCCCCTTTAAACTCAATATTATTGGTATTAAATAAAATAAAAGTAGTAAACTATTAAAAAAGTATAGAATCCAAGCTGTTGTCTGAAAAAAATGGCGGAACAAATTTTTTTAACCCTAACAATATGGGTATAAAAAGAAAGGATACACTTAACTATGTTAAAATTCAAAATCAAAGATGGCGTCAGAAATAATAAAGAAAATGACGTATTATATAAAATCTAAAATCTAGGCTTAGCTTCGAAGTGGTCATAATACCTGTGTGGATGACGTCGAAGGGAATTTTAAGATTCACCACGGCCTTATATAGTGTTCTTAATTGTTTTTATACCCTTCACCTGTGGTGCACAAGGGTATATATAGCTTTGTCATTCCGTTTGTAATTTCTACAATTTTCATTTCCGACCCCATAAAGTATATATTTTCTGAAAGCTTATGAATAGAGGAGTCGATTAAGCCCTGACCGTCTGTCCGTCTGTCCGTCTATCCGTCTGTCCGTCTGTCCGTGTGTTGGTTGAAATCAACTTTTAGAAGCAACTATATGTTCCTCAGATCTGTATATGGTATCAATCTCTTGGAAATATCCAGGAATGAATCGCTATTGAAATTCAGCACAATCGCCCCATAACTTTCTGAGATATGAGCAAAAAACCACGACCATCTCGTTTTTTCACAATTACAACAACAACATACATACATACATACATGTAAAAAACATACCAAACAAAAAAAAATTACAAAAAAAAAAAATATTAAAAATAAGAAAAAAAATAATAAAAAAAACTACAAAAAAAAAATTTTAAAAAAATTTTAAAAAAAATTTTAAAAAATTTTTTAAAAATTTTTCTAAAAAAATTTTTTAAAAAAATTTAAAAAAAATTTTAAAAAAATATAAAAAAAATAATAAAATATAAATAATATATTAAATAAAATAAAATAAAATTTTTTTGGCTCAGCTGGGATTCGATGCCACATTTATTCTAACGTGTACGTATGCACGTATTTTATATGGGATGAATGGTGATACAAACAATTGTTATTGCATGACTACACGTTGTGAAGGGTATATAAGATTCGGCACGGCCGAATATAGCACTGTTACTTGTTTTTTAATACCATACACATAAAGCACTCTTAACAAAAATAATTTGTATCACAAAGGGCTATGCTTATGTGAAAGCAAATAAATCAAATTTACTAGGACTAAAATTTGTAGGAAAATAACTTTCCATTCGGATAAATAATGTGAGCGTAAACTATGTTACAAGAAAAAGAGTTTTCTATTAATATATGAGATTTACAATAAAAAAATATTTTGAAGATTTTAATCTTTAAAAAATTAAAAGATTAAAAATTAAAAGAAAGTGCTATTAAACTCTGTGGCTAAGGATAAGGCTAAAGCAAAGTATATCTGAAAACCATGGAACTGTATCAGAGCATATAAAATTAATTGAATAAGCATAAGTAAAATTTTTTATGACCAGCTTATTAATGCCATTAGCTTTAATCTTCCTTGGCCAAACTTAATGAAAAAAATTTGTCAAACTAAGTAAACTATCGAATGCTTATTCGCACACGTAAAGAAAAAATTTTAAAAACTATAAACATTTTCCAGTTTTAGTCGAATTAGACACTGCACATGTCAAAGGTATCTTTATAATAGATCTTCTGAAAACTTTAATTGTTTCTATTTACATACCCTTCACCTGGGTGTCAAGGGTGTATATAGCTTCATCATACCATTTGTAGTTCCTACAATATTCATTTCCGACCCTAAAAATATATATTTTCTGAAAGCTTGTGAATAAGGATGTTAATTGGGCACTATCCGACTGTCCGTGAGTTGTTTAAAATAAATTTTTTAAAGACACCACATATTGCACATACATGTAGGCATTATCATTTTTTTTGTGAATATTTGAGAATATATAGCTAATGAATTTCATCACAATGGTTCCATGAATTTCCGAGATATTAGTTATTAGTTAGTTATTATTATAGCCATACATATTTAGTTTTTTCAAACCTAAGATAATTTATATGTACATACGCTTTTAATTTATGTGTTGTATCTAAACGGATATTCGTAAAAAATATTAGACAAATTGGTAACTAATCGACAAAGTTATAGGTAAGAAATATCTGGAAAAAAATATTATTTCTTAAATAAATTAAGTTTTTTAAGCCCTTAAATAATTTTTGTATTCGCGAGTGACACGCCGTTATAGGCTGATGCTCGAAAATTACACTAAAGAAAGAACTAACTGAGATATAAACGCCAAAGTACAACTGCTTCGGTATTTTTCATAAAATTTATAAACAAACATTCAATGTTTTATTATCTATACAATCGAGGTATCGAATATGGATATCCAATGAAAGGGCTTAACGTGTTATATTAGATATGGGTATCAAATGAAAGGCTTAATTAACTGCATACAGTATACAATGAGAATGTTTAAATAAAAGATAATGTCCAAAATAAACAAGAAAGAGCGCTATATTTGGCCGTGCCGAATCTTATATACCCTTCACAACGTGTAGTCATGCAATAACAGTAGTTTTTATAACCATTCATCCCATATGAAATACGTACATACATATAAAAAACATACATATATAAAAATATCCCATTGTAAAATTATAAATTTACATATGTATGATAAAAAAAAATAAAAATAAAAAAATAATATTAAAAAAATTTAAGAAACAACCAAAAAAAAAAAAAAATAAAAAAAAAATTAAAAAAATAATAATGAAAATATAAATAATATATTAAATAAAAAAAAAAAAAATATTAAAAAAAAAAATAAAAAAAAAATTTTTTTGGCCCAGCTAGGATTCGATGTCACGTTTTCTCTAACCAGTATACATGTTTGTATGTATGTATGTTGTTGTTATAATGTTGATTTTGTGAAAAAAAAAATCAAGGTGGTCGTGGGTTTTTGCTCATATCTCAGTTGTTTATTTACCGATGTTTCAGATTTTCAATACCGATCTACTCCCGAATATTTCTGATATTTAAATACTTCACCCAGGTCCAAGCTATGTCGGAGAGCTTTAAAAAGTTGATTTCAACATACACACGGACAGACTGACAGAGCTTAATCGACTCCCCTATACATAAGCTTTCAGAAAAAATATACTTTATGGGGTCGGAAATGAAAATTGTAGAAATTTCACACGGAATGACAAACCTATATATACCCTTTTTCACTGTGTGAAGGGTATAAAAATGGTTCATATATAATAATTGCAGTTTTGACCCGTTGAATTCATTTAATATTGGTATCAAATAAAAGCTAACTATTAAGTAAGAAAGTGCAGTAAGTTTTCAAAATCACAGATAGCGTCGGAAATAGTAAAGTAAAATTGGTATGCTACCTTGTTCTTTTAAATGATTTGTTTTTACAAATATTATCTATAAATTTAATTCAAGTATTATCTCCTTATCTCTCTATGAAATATATATGTAAAGGGTGGGCGAAAAGTCACGCCTATGTGTGAAAATTTAAAGTGGTAGAATTTTACTGACCAAGTTACCTCTAATTTAATTTTGAATTTTGGCTCACCCTGTACATTAAATTATTTATAAATGCCTAAAAATGTTTTATTTTGTTGATTAATTAACTGTTTTGTCTCAACATTTCATTGATATCGCATATTGCAGTCAGCTTTTATTAACACAAATATGATTAATTAAATACCAAAGTGATACTTTTGTAAGAATGCAAAATATCTTCTCCGACAGCATTTTATTTATTTTGTTTTTTGTTAAATATTTGTATTGATTTCCTTAAAAGAAATTTAACCTTAATGATGTTTTATTATCAATATTTAATTTTGTGCAATCAAATTTCTTATATACATTTTGGTGTTTAAGACTGTATCATTTATAGTGGGCTTTGTTACCTTTTTCTTTTGTTTATTTTCTTGTCTTATTTATAAATAATCTTAATGCTCATATCAAAAACGCATGTTTACAAGTTTGTTTGCGTTTAAACGTAATTTTATACATTTTTCATTATGGTTCGTTGTTTTGGTAAACGCTAAGCAATCACGCAATTTAGTGGCAAAATAAAACTGAATGCGCGTGGTTATATGACCTGACAAACCCACCACCAGAGGATTAAAAAATTATCCCAATACAAAGACCATTTAAATTGACGGCAGTCAGTGCATGAAGAGCAATGCATAGCTATAAAGAATTTGCGTATTATGCATTTAATAGCGCATTCAACATTTAGAGAATTAATCGATCTAATAATAATAAAAAAAGAGATTTTCTAAAATATTCTATATTTAAAGATGATTTTGAAAAGTTTCTTTAACGAAATTTTTTTATTATAAAAAAAATACTTATATTTAAAACTTATGTTTTTAGTTTGAGGTTACTCCTTCTGTTGCAGTAGGTAAAATCCCACTTAACAATGATTTTTTTTAACAAATAATATATTCAGGGCTGACTGATAGTTTCTTTTGCTATTCCCAAACAATATTAAAAGAAATTCCCGAAAATCTCCAAATAAAACTACACAATTTTTTTTATATGAAAATAACATATTTGAAATGTTTGTCATTACCTAATAATATGCAGATGGTTTTACACAGATGTAAATTTTTTAAAATTAATTAAAAAACAACATTTTAAACAGTTCCCACACGCAAAAAAAAAACTATGGTTACAACATGATCACAACGGTCATATTATATTCGCTATAACAATATTTAGTCATCGAAAACAAGTAATAGTTATCTTTACTTTATTTTATCACATCCGAGAAAAAGGAGCTAGTGTGTGAAAATGAAGTTTTGAGAAAAACACATTTAAAGTTTCATAACGCACTAGTACTGCGAACAGACCTTCAGTTGGTAGATGCGATTTGGTATGGTTAGTTATGATTGGTTGCCGACTTTGGTGACGTCATGCCTATGGGGTGAAGTTTTATTTTTCGCTTTTAGTATGACAATATCTTTGCTATTGTTTGTTACGATCTCGATACTTGATTCTTAAGCCGCAACCAGTAGGGTAAATAAATTTTTATCAGAAATCTAACTTACTTTATCTTATTCTACACCCTTTTAGGTAGCATAATCCACTACTAAGTCCAAACCTGTTTTTCGACATACTAGAATCTTTTCTCGAAGAAGGTCACATATATTTTATCGCTGTAAACAAGTGTTTGTTTTGTTGTGTTAGCTCTGCTCTTTTATTTTTCTACATAAAGTTTAAAAAATTTTGAATGATGACCTGGGGCTCAATTCTCGTTCTGCGAAACTGTGAAATGAAAAAGTTTTTGTATAGCAAAGGCTATGGTGGCACCATATGATATTACACACAAAAACTTTTCATTTCATAGTTTCATAGAGCGAGAATTGATACCCAGTTTTGGGTATCAAACGAAAGACTTTGAGCAGTAAATTACAATACAAATTGAACATATTTTAAATCCTATACGGTGTGAGAAAAAAAAAAATGCGGATACATAAGTTTAATTAACTTCAGTATACCATACAAAATATAAAGTTAAAGGTATCGTCCAAAACAAAGTGGGATGTCCGAGGGCTTCGACAGATACATTTAATCTAAAATCTAAGATACACTATGATGAGGTAATCATTGTAATTTTTACATATGCACCCAACTATATGGAGATAGTTATAAGGTGCATATTATTTGAAACGAGTGACAATTATTGACTGTGGTTTATTCAAAAAGTATACCACTTAGTTATTTTTATATGAATAAATATACAAAGAAGTTGTTCTCTTAATGCTTCGAGCAGTTGTTTAAAAACTATTTGCAGTTGCAATTAAAAAGTTTAATTAATTTTAATTCATAGTCAGCCAAAACTAAGAATGTTGCGTGGTAGTGCATATAAAAATGTGTGTGATTTTAGTTTTTGGTTGCGAATATACCATAAAAAAATTTAATTAAAAAAAAAATGTTAAAATTTCGTGCAATTGTTACCATTTTCTTTTTTTAAATTTTTGTAAATTAAGTAGTAAAATCAAATCAAAAAATATATCGGCAATAAGTTTTAATTCTAGTATAATTTAAACATACGGATTTAAGTTTTGTCTGAATATCAATTTAGATTGAGCGAACAATGAAATCATTATTTAAATAAAGTTGTGTCTTTTTAACAACTTCAAAAAATAACCTTAACTTTTTGTATATCCTTAGCGAAATCTTCTATCCCAACTTGAATACATCGTTCCAAATCTTATTGAAAAGAAATATAAATAGAAAGAAATTTGAATATTGGCAACCCTGCAAACATTTGTTGCGATTTCATGTAAAAGACACAAGTAGTGTCAATGGAAGGAAGTCATTGTTTTTTGATATAATTTTACGCCTCATTATGTTTTTAGGGACAGGGTTTTCAAATAATTAGAATTTAAACCATGTCAAAATAAACAAAATGAGTTAGCCACACGAAATAACACTTAAAATCAGTATATATTATATTTTTGAATCATCCTAATGTATCACAAGGAATCATCTTTACAAACGAAGCTTAATTCAACCTTTAATTAATAAAAAATTTTCCGTATTTGGGGCTTAGAAAATCCAAATGTGATCTTACAAAAGCCAATGCACCTATTATTATTGACGTTTTGGAACAGTGGCATAATTGGCCCGTATTACTTTAAAAAAGAGGACGTTGTAGCCATTCAGGTCAATGAAAACATCGATCGCACCATGATAACCGATTTCTTTGTGCCCGATCATCATCGTATTGATGTGAATGAACAAGATGTTGCAACTTGCCACACATCTTATGCCACAATCGATTTATTACCTACAACGTTTGATGGCCACTTAATTACCCGAAATGGTGATGTCAATGGGTCGCCAAGAAGCTGCGATTCGACACAGTTGGACTGTTTTGTGTGGGGCGCCACTGAAGACAGATCTTATGCAGACAAACCAGAACGTTTTAAAGCAAAGACTCCTTATGCCATTGCCGAAATACAAGCCCATACACTCGAAAAATTGTTCGAAAATTGATTCGATCGAATGGGGTACTGTAAGGCCAGCCATATCAATGAAATAATATTTAATTTCTAACCAGAACAGTTCTGATTCACAACAGAAAAATAAATATGACAAAATTTTAAACCGTTTTTGCATTTTCTAATTTAAACCTTTAAATGGCCCACCGTTTATAAATGCTGATGCTGTTTGTTGTTGTTTTTACTTACGTTTCTATTATTTTGTCATCATAGCAATCGTTTAAAATATTTCACTATGAGTAACCAAATATTAACAAGCATTTACTTTACAGAAACAATAATGTTGGTACAACAGCAAAAGAAACATCAATAACAAAAAAGAGTACAAGCAACAAGCAAACAGGAACAACAGTAACAACAGCAAAAGAAAAGTAACTCAATATTTTGCAGTTACACGTTAATTTAAGCACAAATTGAATTAATAAAACATGTTAAACATTGTGTGCGGTCCGAAAATATTTATTAATTTATGCACGAATATCGCCTGCCACCAACAGCAGAAACTTATATTTAAAAAAATTGAAACACTAACAAAAGTAAACACAGACATACACCAAATGCTTTAAACTTCAAAAAAGTTACACTGTCTCCAAAGATGCAATATAAATCAGAATATAAGGGATGGTGAAGAAAGATCTATTTGTTTAAAAAATCTCAGACTGATTATGATAAGTTTATAAAATTTTCTTAACCATGCTCAGCTAGTGGCCACTTTTGAATTTCTAAAACACAAAAGAGACCAGAAAATATGCTGAAAAACATTTTTTTGGAATTTTTCATGAAGAAATACTATAGAATTTAGATGATTCCTGTGATTTTAACAAAAAGGCCCGAGTTTTTAAACCAAAAGTCGCATGCAATGAATACAAAATAAAGCTAGAAAATCTGGTACGAAAATCCACATAACAAATCCAAGGCAATCTATATAAAGTCTTTAGATAATAAACTGTTCTCCATAAACGGAATAGATCTAGAAAATATTTTTAGCTACCTTAGTAATTTAATAACAAAAAAAAATTGAAAAATTGAAACTCTGAAAAGGGAAACGTGATTTGAAGAAAACGGCAAGCTCGGTGAGACGTACATTATCATTTTAATCATTAACAGTTGGTTTTGAATGAGCCACGAAGAAGTCAGTTATAATCAAGACAAGTCACGGATGATACAGAAATTACTTATTCAAATATGGACACTACGTCTTTCCATCATGCTTATGATGTCCAAATATAATACAATACATAAAGAACGTTACGTTCAATTGCTTTAGATTTGCACACGACAAGGCTTTATCCAGAGAGTGGTGAGTAGAGAAAAACATTCACTAAACATAGTCAATGCAATGATAGAAAACCGGGTTAACAAAAAAAAAGAAAATATGTAGGTATGGCAATACAAACTATGAGATGGGAAGCAAATAAGAAAAAGCTGTGGAAATATTAATGACGAAACTTACTGAGATGGTGTCTTTAGTCGGTAAGAATTTAAGATAACCAAGAATGAGACTATAAATTTTATACCTTTTTAATGTGAATGATGTACCAAAAAGAATGCATGAAGAAACATATGTTGGTAGATTACGTTCGAACTCAATGATTTATGAAAGAAATAAAATAAGTTCCAGCAAAAAGTTCTATGTTTCAAATTAAAATATTTCATTAATTATTAAAAATTTGATTCGTTAAAGTTTTAGGTTCAATAGGCAATATTTACACGCATCACATGCAGTTCTGGTAATAAAACCGTAGCAGGATTATGAAATAAATTTTACTTAAGTAGTAATGGATTACTTGTTCTTCCCAGACATTCCTTCATTATCACACTGAAATAAAATTAAACGTAAAAAATCTTAATTAATATAAAAATAAAAAAATGGGTTGAAACGTATACATATGTATTGTATTTTGGAATTTCTATAGAAAACAGTGTAATGTTATACCACACTTTTTCTTGCAGCACGTTCCAGGTCGAAGAAAAATCAAAGTGTGCGAAATAAGGAAGAATTTAGTAAAAAAAAAAAAACAAACTCGGGCGTATTGATCGCATTTTAACTGCGTAAACGCAATTTGAATTTACAACCAATTGATACGCGTTTTTCTTGCATTTCTCTTTCATAAAGATTTTTCTTCGTTGTTGTTGTTTCAATATAAAACTCATAAAGGCCTGTTAAATTTTTAAAAACAAAAAAAGGAACTGACGTGATTGGTTTGCATTAAACAGAACCACACAAATATTGTGTTGGAGCAAAAAAAAATTAAAAGTACCAAAGTACCTTTAAAAAAACATTACTTTTTTATATATATTAATTTTTTTTTTATAATTTTTTGGTATACGAGTTACATAAAACTATAAAGCAAATGAAACATAAAAATTAGAACATGTTAAATGTGTGTGTATTTTTATACCCTTCACACAGTGAAAAAGGGTATATATAGGTTTGTCATTCCGTGTGAAATTTCTACAATTTTCATTTCCGACCCCATAAAGTATATATTTTCTGAAAGCTTATGAATAGAGGAGTCGATTAAGCCCTGACCGTTTTTCCGTCTGTCCGTCTGACCGTCTGTCCGTGTGTATGTTGAAATCAACTTTTTGAAGCCCCCCGACATATGTTGGACCCGGGTAAGGTATTAAAATATCAGAAATATTCGGGAGTAGATCGGTATTGAAAATCAGAAACATCGGTACATAAACAACTGAGATATGAGCAAAAACCCACGACCACCTCGATTTTCTTTTCATAAAAACAACATTACAACAACAACATACATACATACAAACGTGTATACTGGTTAGAGAAAACGTAGCATCGAATCCCAGCTGAGGCAAAAAAAATTTTTTTTAAATTTTTTTAAAATTTTTTTTTTTAATTTTTTTTTTATTTTTTTTTTATTTTTTATTTAATATATTATATATATTTTTATTATTATTTTTTTTTTTAATTTTTTTTTTATTTTTTTTTTGTTTTATATATATTATATATGTATATAATAATTTTTTTTTTTTTTTAAATTTTTTTTTATTTTTTATTTTTTTTTTGTTTTTTTTTTAACATACATACGTGAATTTACTGTTATTGCATGACTACACGTTGTGAAGGGTATATAAGATTCGGCACGGCCGAATATAGCGCTTTTACTTGTTTTTTTTTTTTATATAAAATTTACATGAACATGCAACAACATTCATAAACATGCGGCAATATTTGAGCATGTGTTGTTTAACTAGTCCGTGTGTTGCGGCAGTATTAGCAACATCAACTTTGGCGGCAAATATCGTTAGCATTTTGTTGGTTCATAAATATTCACTCACTGAATGACGCGTTCACTTGCGCTGTCTTACTGGCTCATTTGTTGCCTTGATGCTTGATTTTTTTTACCTACACTTCGAAGTGTGTTTAACAACCTGTAAAATAAAAATCAAAGGGAGCCAAATTTTACAAAAGACTTGATGTTGTCAAAAATTCATTTAAAGGTATGAAAAATTGATCGATTCATATGACAAAAACTCCGTTTTTTTTTTGTTTTATTAAGTGGAGGTTTGCTTTTTGTGTGTTGTCCAAAATTATACGTTATATTTGTGTTATTCCTGTTGGCAAAATGTTGACATTATTTGGCAACAATATATATTTTACAGTTTTTGTCTCTTATTCAGTGATTACTAACCCAATGGGAATTTTTTGCGCGCGTTTTGTTTTCTCTGCTTAAAGCAACAATTTTGAAAAAGTTTTGAAAGGGGAATTCACATTAACAGTTTTAAAATATTCATACGTTTCTTGTCGTTAAGTGTAAGATTTGATAGTTAAGAAGAAGTGCATAAACTTGTTCAAATATTAAATTTCTAAATTGAAACTTTTAGACCTTAATTAAGGTGATTCATTTTTATGATCTTGATCATTATTACAGAATATTTTTTCTTTTTTTTTGACACTTGATTAAATGACACTGACAATTATAAAGTCAGGGGACATAGTAATTCTATTCACAAAAGAATTTCATTGTACACACAAAGACGGCAAAACAAAATATTGCTACTTATTACTGGAGACCCGTGGTACGTTAGTAACGCGAATATTCACAAGGACCTTAATATTCCATTTGTTCGCGACGAAATAAAAACCTTCTGCTCAAAATATGTACGAAAACAGGAAACTCATCCAAATCCTTTCGCACTGAATCTGCTGTATTATAATGGACATACACGACTTAGGAGGATCGACACATTGGCCCTCGCGGTTTCGTTAGAATGATGATCACTATGCAATAAAAATTGGAGTCTCTATTGCAATGGCAAAAGACCCAGAAATTAGTTAATTTAAGATTTTAATACTTATTGTCATTTTCTTAATATAAAAAGATCCAATAAATAAATTATGAGTTATTAAAAAAAAATTGTACACCTATAATCTAAAGATTGCAGTGAAAAGGACAAAGTTTTTTTTTCGAAATTTTTGACAAGTAAAATTTGGTTATCGGAGACGCACACCCCTATTTTAGGTGCGTATTATAAAACCAATTCTCGAATGCCAAATCAATGAGCTAGCCATAGTTATTTAGTATGCTCTGGTAGTCCTTGCTAGATACAAAAAAAGGTGCATGACTGCAGGCATACCCAGTTGTATTTAATTTTTTAAGTGAGCACCAAATAAGACTTAAGTGACACAGGAGCACGATATGAAAATCTGTTACTACCTGGGTTTAGGCATCGAAAACCAATAAAACTGTGAGAAGACTCGAGGTCAAGAAATTATACTTGACAGACCAGTTAAAGCTAGTTCTATCAAAGATCAAAGGATACATGCAGAGGGTTGAAAGCAAATACAGTACATAATGCAGCAATAGCACGACAGCAAAAACTATTACTACAAAGAAATAGTGTTTTCAAAATAATATTAATTTACAACTTAACAACTTATTAAACACTATCCTTCAGAAGTGGAAAATGTATAGCTTTGTAGAGATCTTCGACACCAGGATCTATATGGATGGTTTTAAGAAGGGTTATGGTGTTGCACCTGGTTTATTCTCCGGCAAACTAGCGATAAAATTCATTTCCTGCCTTTCGAATAAATGAAGCATATCGTAGCTGAATGAATATGTACGATACTAAATTACGGAAATATTGGCATTTTTTCGACAATCAGGCGGCAGTATTTATCCGTAGATAATACACCAAAAAATTTCTCGATCAGTAAAGAAAAGAGTTGTCAAGGATTACTCACCCGACTGACATTGCTCTAGTCTGGGTTCCTGTGCATATAGGCCACCAAGATGTAGATCAGGTAAATGAGATATCCAGTAGGGGATCTGGATTAAATATCTTCGATATAAATGCAGTCGTAATCCCGTTGGAGTCTATCAAAAACAAGATCTCCAAACACTTTTTTGAGAAAGCTGAAAACAGGTGGTGTAGACTGGAGGATTTTAGGGTAGAACCCTTAAGCAAGGAAATACAATACATATAGACTACGTAAAAGATTCTGTCACTTATTCCAATTACTAAGAGAGTGAAATAGTTTGTAGTCAGCCTTTATGATGTTATAATTGATGGATATTGCGGATTTTTAGTCTACTGTAACCTAAGAAAGTTATGAAAATAATTTGTAATTGCTTATAAATTTATTTATGAGTGTTTTGGAAATAAGAATGTTTGCCTTGGGAGGAGTTGAAAAAATAGATTTTCATACTAATGATACATTTACACTTATGTCTACTGTTGGCATATTGTATATTCCACTGAAGAAAATTTTCCACAAATAAACCAAATTCTGAATTCATAAAAAATCGATTAGTTTAAGAATCCAGTCCGTTTAATGTATATTTAATCTTCAAGGAATTGCGATTCGAAGCCCTGAGGTATTCTTTGTTGAATATTACTTATATAAAATATCTTAAATTTAATACGACCAAATGACATCAGCACAACTATAGGCTCCAATGTGTCTTCCTCCTCTTCTCTTGTTCTACCTATTGCGTCGTATGACAGTCCCATGCAAGCTAGATAAGTTGTCAACTCTGTCTTTACATCAGTAAATTTTATGAGAGGAAGGAAGATCTGCGGTTTCCCACGGTATATTCGTCAGTATTTTAGCTTTAAAGTCCTGTTCCTTTCTGACATGTTCTTTAATTGGCCAAGTATTTTGTTCATTTATGAACCTACGATATATGTACGTTGTCGTTTCCTGGAGCAACGGTATTTAAAGATAATCCTATAATAAAAAGGTTATAGGTTTTTTGTTTCTGTTGGAGCCATAATATCCCGAAATTTAACTACTTATATCAATATGCACACAATTCGAATACGGGCTTATCTCATTTCAGATTCATCATCCTAGTTATACCCGCCACCAAAAAAATGGTAGGGGTATATTCATTTTGTCATTCCGTTTGTAACACATCGAAATATCCATTTTAGACCCCATAAAGTATATATATTCTAAATCGTGGTTTGATTTTATGACGATCTAGCTATGTCCGTCCGTCTGTCCGTCTGTTGAAAGCACGATAGAGGTCGCACTGAAAAAGCTAGGGGGCTCAAATTTTGCCAGAATCTTTCTTATAGACAAGGTTTGTTTGGTATTGAAAATGGGCTATATCGGAATATTAGGAAGAGAGTTATAGCTCGAAAAGCAATAGTAGGTCGAAAAAAACGTGTCTTTCGAACATCGAATAAAATGGAATTGTGTCCAAACGCCTTAACGTAGACTCATGAAACTTCGAATATATATTTCCTGGGTAAAGACAATATTTTTCTCCGAAAATTGTCTAAATCTATGCATTAGGAGAGGAGTTATCGATCAAAATGTACGAAAATTTATACCGCACAGTGTATTTTTCGGTATATTTAAAAACAAAAACGTCATAAAAGCAACAAAATTGGATGTACGACTCTGAAATTTTGCACACTCTGCTTCTTTGTGACACGCTTTCTTGTAACGGCAAATCAATGTGCCACGCCTACTTTTACGCCCACCTCCCATATAACGTTTTAACTAAAATTCATATAATTTCTCTATTAATAAAGATTTTGGAATAATAAAGGCCTATCTTGAAACACCTCAGTTGTACTCATTCGCAAAAATAACTTTGACACGCCTACTATAACGCCCACTTTTCACGTTATCTACCGTTAATGAAATTTAAAAGCCCATAAAACCGCTAAAATTAGAGGTATGATGATAAATTTTGCTACGTCTATCCCCCTAGGCAATTTCATTACTATGCCAAAAAATTAAGGTGCCATGCCCACTTTTACGCCCACCTCCCATATAACGTTTTACCTAAAATTCATATAATTTCTGTATTAATAAAGATTTTGGAATAATAAAGGACTATATTGAAACACCTAAGTTGTACTCATTAGCAAAAAACAACTTTGACACGCCTACTATAACGCCCACTTTCACTTTTGAATTGTGTCCAGACGCATAAACGTAGTCATGTCACTTCGAATATATATTTATCGAGTCAAAAGAATATTTTTCCCTGAAAATCGCTTAAATCTATGAATTAGGAAAAGAGTTATAGATAAAAATGTACGAAAATTTATACCGCACAGTGTATATTTCAAATTTAAAACGTAATAAAATTGACAAAACTATATTTACGATTCTGAAATCTTGCAAACATGGCTTTTTGGTCAAAGTCTTCGTTATAGCGGAAAATAGATGTGCCACACACACTTTTTTCCTTAAATTTTTATATTTAAAAATATATTAGTCATATATATTAGCATTTATTCATCTTACACTGCACCATTTATTGTACTGTAGCTAAATATAAGATAAAGATGATAAGATAGATGACTCTACTAGCAACTACTAGATGGCATGCTAACAACTTATGCTTATGTTCGCCTGAAGTTATGCTCTATTAAAAATGGGAATTTAGGAAAATTTTGACCTAAGTAAAAAAAAATTATCTCTAAACATTTCAAACAATTTATTTTCATGTACTAATGGCTAACAAATTTTAAAATTATACAAAACTTATTTCGTTTGAAAATCTTTTAAAAGCAAAATGTTATAGAAGTTTAAAAATCAAAATCTTACTAATAAATTTCCCGTTTTAGAAAAATGCAGAGAATGTATATTTTAAATCACCCTGTGGCCCTTAAAATTTAACCTTAAATTCACTTTCTTCCTCTTAAATTCATGTAAATTCTCTATGAATAAAGATTTTGGAATACTAAAGGACTATATTGAAATATCTAAGTTATGTTTATTAGCAGAAACTTTATTGACACGCGTATTTTAACGGCCACTTTCATTGACTAAAGACTAAATTTACGAAAACATTTTACTAGCATACCAAAGTTATAATGGGTGGTTTAATTTTAAGGGACTATGTTGATTTTGAATAAAATTATTATGAAATTATTATCATTTATTTTTATAATGATAATATTTGTATGCTTCAATTATGTATGGAACAAAATATCGGGCAAATGGCCCCCCAACCTAGGCGGCACACCACGATCCGATAGTCCAAATTTTCAATGACACTGTTAATGCTCGATTGTTGGGCACGATGATGAGTCGAGGTTGCTTGCTCTTTTGCCACGTTATCGTGAAAAACAGCAATGTTTCCCATTCAACGAACTAAGATGGCATTCACAGATGTTTTCACATTTCATACAATTCTCACGATTGTGGACGAATTCGAACGATTATGTTGACCAAAAGAATCACGAAGTGCACGAAATGCATTTTGATTTGAACGCCCATTTTTATAAAAATCTTTAATATTTAAAAGCGTTGCTCGATTGCGTATCTTTCCACGGTTCAAATTGAGTTAGTCTGAGATTGAGAAATGTCAAATGAAATACAAGAAAAAAGTTGAAGTTTAGATGTGGTTCACCTTAAACATGGGCCCTTAAAATTTAACCACCCTCTACAAAGAAAGTGATACATATTTTATTATGAAGAGATTATTCTATAGCGATTAACAAAATAATAAATATTGTGCTTTAAATGTACACAAAATTGGTGGTGGGTATGAAAGATTCGGCACAGCCGAATATAGTGCTCTTACTTGTTTTTGATTACATATTGGCTATTAGTGACTATACAAGTTGCTTCTTGGGTTAATGAAAAATTTAAATATGCAAATCTCCTTTCAATTAATATTTTTTGTTTTTATTCAATAATTTATTTTATTCAGGCTTGAATGCATATTTTTAATTTTTTCAACTTCATTTTGAAAATGAAACAATATTCTGATATAGTATTTTTTTCTTCGACACTAGGCGAGTGGAACGCATTTTTAATAATTAATTATATCCAATCTCACTCATTAAGAACCGTTACAAATTTCCCTAAATTAAATCAAAACTTACCTGACAATAAATCCTCATCAATCAGTTTACAAATGAATGAGAACCGGTAAATATAAATTCAGATGACATACGTGAACACAGTTACAAATGCAATTACATACAGATTTACTCTAAAATATATGTAGACTTACAAATCGCTACATACACACCCAAAATATACAGAAAAATTAAATAAATAAAAAATAATAAAAATAAACAACGAACAAAAAATCCAAGTTGTGACAGAATAAGTTACTGAGTGAATGAATGATTGGGTGAGTGATTGAATGACTGTTATATTGGTGGCATGTACTACCGTAAAACGTAACAAAGTCACGATTTGCATAAATGACAAACAAATAAAAAAAAAACAACAACTAAGTAAGCACTCGTTGGTAAACATTTATATATAGTAGACAAACAAATCGTATTCGTTTTAATTTTGTCTTGAAGCTTTAAGCCATTGAATGAACCACGAAAACGTACAAAACCACTTTGCGCAAATAAAAACCAAATCAACAGCAATTATAAACAAATAAACAAAACAAAATATTTTATTTATATTATTATTACTTTTGCTGGTATTTTAAATGCTTTAGAATTGCTGCTACAAACACACACACACACACATTTATACCAACAACCACTCCAGCAATGACAAAAAGGTTACACATTGAACTGTAATTGACACAAACTTGTTAATGGTACGTAGACAAATAAACGAAAGAAAAACAAAAAATACTCCAAAGACACCTGTAAAAGATTTTCGTATAAAACTAATTTTTAGTTGTTAGTGACTACCTTTTCAAAAGTCTTAAATTTTTAAGAAAAATTTAAATCGTGTTAGTGGAATTATGGCAATTACTGGTCACGTAATATTAGAAACAATCCTTTTCTTTAACTTTAAATGCACCGAAACAAACAAAATACTACTGCATTATTTACTTAACTGCACGTTTGATACCAATTTGCTGCTAAATATTTTTAGCGTTTCCTGTGGTATTTATTTGCAGATTAGGGATGGAAACTACAAAATGTTATTCGTATACACCAATACCTCATTTTGCGTCGTGGTTACGTTCCAAAAAAACGCGACGCAAATTGAAACGACGCAAAGTGAATTATGAATTTCTATAGCAAACCATGAAAAGATTGAAGATAGGTTCCAGGATTACGAAAATACTACTTCTTAAAAAGATAATTGAACAAAGTAAACATATAAAAAACAAAAACAATCTAAAATTTTATTACATACATACAAAAAACAAAAAAAAGCAAGTTCAATTCAAAGAAAATAAAATATTCAATTAATTAATAAAAAACAAAATAAAAATTAATCCCTGTCTGATGAGTCCATAGTGGCTGTTGTCGTAAGTCGGCTTTCTTCCACAAAAAATTGGTTCAATGTTTGCTGAACAGCTTTTTTTTCAACGTAAAATAAATTTGCTTGTAGCAATTGATATTCGTAGCTACCGTCTGGGACACTTTAAAACTCCTTCCGCTGTCAGGGTCGTTTTTTAAAAATATCTCCATAGCTTCGTCAATCAAACACATCGCATTGAAAATTTGTTTGGAGGACAAATTTTGTTCATCGGAGATTTCTATTGAACGGTCACTGTCATCTTCATTAGCAAATTGCAATTCCAGTTGCAATAGTTCTTCATTAGACAATTCTTGGTTGTGCGAGGTTAGCAATTCATTTATGTCAGTCTCAATTAGAAAGGGAATCCCCGAGTTTTGATGGCATGGCGCAATTATGTAGAAACAAAAGTCGTTGCCATATTTTAGAAGAAATAGAAAATTTCAAAAATAAATTTAAAGACTCAAACCCAAAACAACGCAACTTCGAAAATCTAACGACGCACAGTGAAAATTAGTACTAATTCAGCAGCGACGCAACTTCGAAAAAACGCAAAACGAAACAACTCGAAGCGAGGTATTGGTGTATTTGGTTTTTATACCATTCGTCATGCTAATATCTAAGTCAATTAGGCAAAGTCAAAAATGCTCTCTACATGAATTCTCTAATAAATCTTTTTTAGGTTTGAACAATTTGTGGTGCCTTGAATTTGGTGATTTTCCACATAACTACGTATATTGATATTAGGGTTACCAGGATAGAATTTGAGAATTTTTTGAATGATCACGCATACTTTTCTAACAATTACTCATTTAACGACATAGTTTAGAAATATATTTTTTTGGTGTTTGTCATAAAATACGAAATTTAATATCTTCTGAATTGGGTTCTGCTTCAATCTCTATCAAAAACTGCTACTTATCTGCGACTTATATTGATAGATCGTTTTTCTGCTCATTTTTGTAATGGTTCTAATAAAGAGGACCAACAAAAAACGATCCTTCCATGACAGAACTTTTTTAAAATTGACCGGATTGTAGGCACGTATTGATATAGAAATGAATTAACCTTAAAATCGCCTGACTGTGAACAAATATGCCAATAATCTTTCGAATGTTTATTTGTATTTTAGTTTGTAGTACACTACATTTACTGCGAAGTCATTAAAAAGACTATCCCAAGTTTATTAGATAATACACTCAATCCTACTCCAAAACCAATCTGTATATATTGTGTTGTAGAACTTATCTGGGCTGTAATCTTATCATCATTCCCTTCTGAAGGGAATTAAAGCTTTAAACACACTGTTATCCCAAGTGTGTGGACTACCATACTCAAGGGGTTCAGGATCAAAGTCGTATGGTGAATATCCTTGAATAGTCATAACTTCTCGAACTTGAACAGTCAATTATATTAGGATTTACTGTATTATAAACGAAAATGACAATTACGTAATGATGAATGGAAACAAACTTTCTTTTGTATAATTATTTTTTTAAGACTTTTTGTTGATTTCGAGAGTTCAGAACGATTTTGTTTACACATGCATATTCCTTAAGGTCTGTCTAAAAAATCATTTCCACGGTTTTAATATGTTGCGCACCAGTGAAGTTTTGCTTCATAAACGCAAAAAATTACAGCTCAAGTCTGGAAATTTTAGCATGTGACAGCTAATTTACTGCTGTAACGTGCCCATTTGTCATTAAGTACAAACAAAGCAGAACTAACTTAAAACATAAGTATATGTGCTGATTTATAGGGTTAACATTAATAAAAAACATTTTTAATTCAAAAGATGAATACATTTTATTAACATTTAAAAAATATTTGTCTATATGGCCACCGCGGCTGTTCTTGCACGAATAATGTAGGCCTGAAATCGTCAATTATTGCTAGTTTATCAGCATAAGCCAGATACTTCACCTGACCCTACAGGAAATAATCGAGAGAAGTCAAAAGTAATGACCTTGATGGCAAATGGAATGGCAAAATTTTGGTTTTAATAAATCTAAACTGTTGAAACCACATTTCGACCCGACTATTGATAATGGAATGATAACGGTCTCCATTAACCGTTACTTCGGACATTTGGATAATTTTTTAAAGAAATAAATTACAGTGATGCCAACAGCGTATAAATCGCATTAAAGGGTAAAATGTTCTGGCTGTCAGATCTGTTGTAAATTCTCCTCATTACTTGTATTCATACTTATGTCGATATTTTTTTTATAAGTAAAGCCGTTAAGCCAAAAATAGTTCTTATCACTGAAAACAATTTTGCAATTAAGTATCGGTCAAATCAGTGAGACTGATTTTTAAAGTAGTTTTGAACAATTCGAACTTGTTGTTCAAGATATATTTAAGTGTTTGGTTAAGTTATCGACTTATAATATAAAATGTAAGTTAAACATTCTTAAGTTCGGTGACACCATAATGATGTTGTCACGCATAAGTCTATTTGTTTAATTCAACGATATTATTCTTGCGATGTCTATTGAATTTAGCACTGGATAATTGATTAAGGTTTATAAATTCAATAACTTTTTGGTTTATAAAGAGTGCTCAAACTAAAATACCCGATGTTAATTGAGAGTTACACCTTAGCGTTTATGTCCAACTTAAATTTGACATTTCTCTGTTTCAGTTCAACCAAAGAGAGGATACACAATTAAGAAGTGCACTAAGATTGTTGAAGCCTTTACCGAAAACGAGTGTTCAAATCGAAATGCATTTAGAACACTTCGTGATTTTTTTGGTTAGCATAAACGACCAAATATGTTTAAGAATCAGGCTTATCCACATACACTCGCTCAAAGTACCTTAAAGAAATTTATCGAATGCGCTGGCCAATTAATTTCCAAATTTAAAGAAATTATTCGCTCCAAAAAAAATTAACTTAAAAGTGCTATTGTGCCTCAGACGGTGTGGGCAGAGGTTCCGGTCTGCTTAAACCACGTCTAAGTAAAACGTAAAAAATTTAAATAAGACAATAGCGTTCTCCATTTACGGTTATAGCACTTCCATTTAAAATTTTAAAGAATTAAGACTTAGTGATATTTTCAGATGTAATGCCAAAATATACTGAACACCTTATGGGGTTAAACTGAGGTTGATGAACTATGTACTCTTGCATTTTCAGCACCCCACAATCTACTTACACGTCTGCTTATTTAAAAGGCTATTAACAGGATAAGCAGAACGAATTCTGGTAGATATTTTTGGTGTTTTATTCATACTGTGCTCTACACGTTCAATATTTTTCGAACTGCGTATAAAACATGATCCTCCGATTCGAGGCAAAGTTCTTAAGGTGCTATGTTGGTGGTGTCGACAAACTAGGTTAAAAGAGTCATTGCTTCAGAGGTCGAAATTCAGACGTTTAACTATCAACGATAAGACTTTTGATTTTAAAATACTGATTGCAAATTTGAATAAAAAAATTATTTTGTTCTGTTTCTCTTTTTAGGTTCGAATCTCTTCATTATTTCTTTGCCAGACGTTGTTTATATAAGCTGAAAAATAAATGAAAGATATATAAAAACTTTTCGTTACAAAACTTCCTAACCCCATGGTGACTTTTGGACTATCCTGTTTAAGTTAACTTGTCATTAAATATTGTATCCCAATTTTGAATATCAACATAGTATTGAAACTAGATTTCCTTCCCCATTTGTTACTGCTAATATTTATTACATACATATAAGTATGTTTATTATACCCTTCACACAGTGAAAAAGGGTATATATAGGTTTGTCATTCCGTGTGAAATTTCTACAATTTTGATTTCCGACCCCATAAAGTATATATTTTCTGAAAGCTTATGAATAGGGGAGTCGATTAAGCCCTGTCAGTCTGTCCGTCTGTCCGTCTGTCCGTCTGTCCGTCTGACCGTCTGTCCGTGTGTATGTTGAAATCAACTTTTTGAAGCCCCCCGATATAGGTTGGACTCGGGTAAGGTATTAAAATATCAGAAATATTCGGGAGTAGATCGGTATTGAAAATCAGAAACATCGGTGCATAAACAACTGAGATATGAGCAAAAACCCACGACCACCTCGATTTTTTTTCACAAAAACAACATTACAACAACAACATACATACATACAAACGTGTATACTGGTTAGAGAAAACGTGGCATCGAATCCCAGCTGAGCCAAAAAAAATTTTTTTTAATTTTTTTTTAAATTTTTTTTTAAATTTTTTTTTTTTATTTTTTTATTTATTTTTTTATTTAATATATTATTTATATATTTATTATTATTTTTTATTATTTTTTTTTTAATTTTTTTTTTATTTTTTTTTTGTTTTTATCTATTATATACATAATAATTTTTTAAAAATTTTTTTTTTTAATTTTTTTTAAATTTTTTTTTAAATTTTTAAAAAAAAATTTTTTTTTTTTTTTTGTTTTTTTAACATACATACGTGAATTTTTAATGTTACAATGGGACGTTTTTATATATGTATGTTTTTATATGTATGTACGTATTTCATATGGGATGAATGGTGACACAAACCACAGTTATTGTATGACTACATGTTGTGAAGGGTATATAAGATTCGGCACGGCCGAATATAGCGCTCTTACTTGTTTTTTCTTTTTTTTTTTTCTGGCAAGTTTAAAATTAAGCTTGAGTGAATTGTTGTCAAATTAATAGTAGACTTTTCAGAGTTTCTTTTTTACTATTTATATTTGCATACATACATATTCTAGCTTATTGCTGTAGTAACACCGGTAACTATTTACTTCCAGCTAGATTTAAGAGACAAATTATGAACAAAAATTATGACTTAACATGTAAGCTGTACACCGTTGCGCTTGTTTATGGCAGGTTAAAAGGTGAAGCACGAGCCTTTACAATAATCAAACAAACATTTAACAATAATTGTGTAAATATGTTAAATACTATCATACGGTTAATTTTATAACATTTTTTTACAGAATACTTTCCCAAATTTACTGTTACTTGATAAATAAAGTGACAAATGTTTAACAGTTTTTTTTTTTTTTTTGTAATAACGGAAAACTGATTTATATCTTACAATATCAACCAGGGTGTATAAGCAACTCCACCTTTATAAGCTTTCATTTTGTATTTGAGTATATAAACAAATCATTTCATTTTAGTAAAACAATTTCTTAAATTATCTTTGACATGGCAATTGAAATGCGTAGCTAAAGAAAACACCTTCGCTTTCTTGGCATATAAACCAAAAAAATAAAAAAAAAATAAAAAATCAAAAATATTTGTTTAACATAAATATTGTAGCTTGTTGTAGGAGAAAATAAACTTTCCTTCCTTGTCGATATGCTTTAAGTTGTAAGTATGTTTAAGACTAACTCTTCAGACACACATTCCTCTCTGTGGTTTGTCTACATGTCAATTTTATTACATTTGGTTGTTAAAGAAAAAATAAAAAAAAACAAATTCATTGTAATCATGTTCAATTTAAAAGAAATTCTTGTATGACTTATTGCTTACATTATAATGCATCCCAAACATTAAAATCTCTACAATTTTATTGTAGTTGTGGCTGCTTATTGTGGTAATCAATCAATTGTTGTTAGCTTTTTTTCTTCTCTTTTTTGGTATTTACACCATTAAAACGCAACATGTTAATGTACATATATTGTATCTGCTCGTAAGTGTGTTACATGTGTTTCTGTGTATGTGCACACATGCAAGTGTTTGGCTTAAATCTGTGCAGTTGTGCTTGTAGGATAACCTGTTGCATTTAAAAAAGGGACAGGCGTATTAAAATATGTTAATTTAAAAAAATATTGTCTGTGATTTCTACAATAGATATAATTTTCTTTTTCTTTAATTAATAACAATAAAAAAATAAAAATAAAAAGAGAAATTTTAATGGATGTTGCATTTTTCTAACATGTCTTAAGAATGTCGAATCTAACCTTATTTCTCTTTTAAAATGTTAGAAAAAAATATAAAAAATATTTGTGTACTTAACGGCAAATTGGAGAAATTTTATTTATTTTTTTATTATTATTTCTTTTTTTTTTGACATGGATACATGTCAGTTGTGATTTGTGTAAGCAGTAAAGTAATTGTATAAATACATTAACTTATATTAATGTTCTTCGAACGTTATTTTTAGCAGTGACTCTGTCATACTGTAATAATTTCGGTTAAAAAATTACACAAGTACATACGATTTTGAAGCTGAGCAACTACAAGTTATTCCTAAAGCTATTTGGGGCGCTGAATTCAAGTCCGGGTTTCGTTTTTCCAGATTGGTTCTAAATAGTTTTCGAGATATTGCATAATTACCGTTATTTGCGTTTTTAGAAAGATGATGCCACTTAAGTGCAAATAATTTCAAAAATATTCATCGGTTAATGTAATTATTATTTTTTTAATTAAAAGATAATTAAATTGCTATTATAACTATGGGTCGTTTGTGCAGATTACAGTGAACACAATTTCAAAATTCATGAAAAATTCGATGATATTTTGAAATTTTGCTCTTTTCAACTAATTTGTTTTACACCAAACAATTAGAAATTTTGCTGTCTTATTACATAGGACATTAGCTTATTTAAATACAAACATTTTGCTTTGAAGAAGACTCAGAGTGGTGCAAAATTGACAAAGTTACAGAAGGCTTAGTGAATTAACCCACTTTTAGCTTCCAAATGATTGGCGGTTATATGTATATCGACAGCATCAGGTTAAGCTTGAAAGCTGGTTTGTTGCACAAAGGTTATGAAAAGCAGTTAACGTTAACGATCGTATGAGTCCATGTCTAAATAACTGTTGCATGCGGATACGCACCATTTCGTATAAGATAACGAGAGATAAAAATTTTTTTTATTCAATAAAAAGAGATTATTTAGAAATGAAGAGTCTTCGAACTTAGTCGTTTGTATTGTTTGGGATGTGTTTCAAGCATTATAGTCCAACAGTAGTCGCTTATCATGCCCTCGTCCCAAAATTCTTGATAGCGTCTTTCTAATTTCTCCAAATCTTGGTGTAGTCGCTCTGCTTGCTCGTCGCTCGTATCAACTAATTTTTCAGAGAAAAAGTCGAGATGGGAATGAGACATTCGAGCTCCAATCTTGCGATAATTTTGCAACAAACTGATGCTCATTGTATTTGATCTTAGTCAAAATTTAACACATTATATCGTAGCATTCCTTCGTTTGTTTTAAATTTCCATTGTGTATCAGGCCAGCCTTCAGGCTGTATTTTAAACCATCTATAAACAAACTCCATTCATTTACATCGTATCGTATGTTATCTTTTTTTTGTTGAAAAACGGAAAAACCGCCTGATTTTTGGTTCTGTAAACACTGACTTTTGTTTCAGTGTGAAGACAGTTCCACTCCTGCAATCGTGATGCGAGCAATTCTGCTTTTTGTTTCGATAAATCCAAATCACGAATCAAGTCATTCAGCATACTTTGCGATATTATATGTGTTTCTTCTATGTTAAAATCTTCGGTCGGTGACGAACTGAAAGTTCCCCTAGAATTTGCACTCACACCTAGGCAAATTAGCAAAGGCTCATTGTTCGTACGGCTGGACACTGATGACACGTCAGCATATTTATACTTGAATAGTTTCTTTGCATTAAGACCAACCACATTCATCAAGCAAAAATAACAATCATTTACATGATTTTTCGGCTTTCTCCATAACATTGGCATTAAAAATGAAAAGTATACTTCTTGAGCAAGTGACCACTTGTACAGTTTTATGCTACACGCTTTACAAAATAATTTCGGTACCCACGGTTTGTGAGTGTTTTCCACACAAAAACCAAAATAATAAGCATATGCATCTCTCAGCGCTTTTGATATATTTTTCTCACTTTTTCCGATAATATAACATCCGCAAACATAACAAAAACGCTTAGAATCAACTTTGCACTTCTTTCTTTCCATTTTTACACCTTTTGGAACAAAAAATAACTTTAAGCTTACAATTGAAATGGCATTTCTACCGATGCCAACAGCTGATTGCCTTTATTACAGTGCAGTACAGCCAACATGCAAGAACCCGAAAACTAGAACCAATCTTGAAAAACAAGAACCAGAAACGAATTCAGCGCCTCAAATAACGTTCAGATTTGTTCTCATCGGTTCAGCTCCAAAAGTTGACCGGAATTTGTAAACATGTGTTATTTAAATATGTCACTAAATTTAATTTTTGTAATTAAACTTTAACCAAACTGTATTAAATTTTTTAGGTAAATTTATTTTGTTTGTCTTAATAGTTAAAAATTTTCAAATTTTTCCCCTCAGTTATCATAAGCTTTGAAATTAAATTTATTCTTTTAATTGGATTGTTAGAAAACCCTATTTGTGCACTAGCTTTTTTGAAACTTTTAATGGTGGTTTGAAATACAAATTATCACATTTTAGAATCATAGTCTGTCTGACTGTCCCTCTGTCTGTGATTCTGAACTCGATTGGCTCATAAACTACGTAATCGATTTTGACAAAATTAAGTGTGGCGATGCTCCAATAGCTAGGTTAACATATAAATTACTTCTTATTTCGAGATAATATCTCGTTTCTTATAGAAAATAAACACATGTAGAAAAATGGTTTTATAATAGTACTAGGATGTTAAGGCCAGTTTAGACTATAATACAAGTCGTACGATATGTCAAAAATTCGTGTAGAATGAACAAAGTAGAATAGTGTAAAACCAAGTTATAATCAGTAGTAGAAAACATGAAAATAAGGAAGAAAATTTGACAAGCGGACCGTATTTTTTCATTTTTTAGATGACAGCGTAGAAGAAAATGGTTTGTTGTTTCTGTAGTTTTTGTTGGTGAGCAACAAACAGCATAAGTTGTTTTATTTATTAAACACATTCAAAAACATTAAACACATTGTAAAACTAAACTTTTACCTTTGCAAAAAATGAAAAACATCTTATTTAATTTAAAAGAATATATTCTTTATTATTTTTTGTACTTGCGATTATAATTTGTTGTGTTAATAAGATTCTTAGTTTGTTTTTTTCTTAAATCATTCTACTTTGATTCTACTTCACACTAATTGTGTAAACGCGGAAAACATACATTATACTTTTGCCCTCATATTCTTGAGTACGGAGAGAATTTCATCACATTTTGCTTCTGGCCTTTAGAAATGAATGCTCATAAGAGCACGCCAAAGGATTAATAAAAAAGAATTTTCACTAGCAAAAATAAACTTTTTTTCGGAGGGCATTCATTATCAGAAAAAAATCTTTGGAAACTGCTCTGCATTTTGACTTTGCAAAAGTGAATAACATATTTATTTGTAGAGATAAATGAATGACTGCTAATACTTTTAAAAAATAAGTAACTAGTTGTAAATATTGCCTGCAGTCACGCCGTTGTTGATCTATTCTTGAGCTCCATTTTTGACATACTTTTTTCTGGTATCTCACTAATTGAAGTTGTAATTCTGCATTATGTGGATGGAATTATGACTGGTTTGTTTCTGAATACGACAGACATCACCTATACCAAAAAAATTTGTCTAGTAGGATTAACTCACCTTCTCTCTTCTCTCAATAGTTCTTCCCTTTTTGGTAAATAAAAAATAACCATAACTTTGCTTGTTTCATAGTTGTTGAAAAAGTACGATCCATTTTTTGCAGAGGCCCACAGATCGCACTAAACCATACATCTTTCAGGTTGCGTTGGCAGCTCTTAAACTGTATCTGGTTGCTTTTCGAACCAAATTCGGCAGTTTTATTAATTGACGTAGTCGCTCAGGCAAAAATGGTGTGTCGATTATGACGACCATTTACAAAAACATTTTTCAACACAGCACAAATAAAATATTCATTGATTTACATGCGTTGTGAAGAAGACTGTATAACTTTTGAGCAAATTATACAGAAAAATTAAACAACAAAAAATCACCCTTTATATGCGTAACCGTGTTTAATAGTTTTCAATTTATTTGATTAATAATTCGAAAATTTTTTTATAAGTTTTTTCCACACTTTGTTTTACAACTAGAAATTCAAAGAAGCGTTTACATCTGGTACAGTTATTTCTCGAAACATTCGAAAGTTGATGCTAGTTGATGCAAGAGTACTTAGGCCAGATTATTACAAGGTCGTTGATAAATGTAATGTGTTGATCAATATTTTAAGCTAAATAATATGAACTCTCTAACAGTACCCACGAAATTGGAAAAAAGCTTTTTTTTTTTTGGATATGGTCGGCACTCCTCACTTAGTGATTGCGTTTTCAAGAGTTTGAAATTTAAAGCCAAATATGATCTAAATATTATAAGGATCCTTCATCGTTAGATAAAAATAACTTATTTTGATAGCGGCGAAATTGTGCAAAATACTGTACCAATTACTTTTACTGTAATGAAAACAGATTTTGATAAAAATTATGCTGAACGCAACCGGAAAACATGATTTGAGTATGTGAAATAAGAGGACAAAGGGTTAGTCCAGTTTGACTAGACTTAAAAAAAAGTTCCAACTTAAAGCAATTATTTCATTTGAAACTTATTAATAAATTTCTACTAATAAACTAATGAGAACGGAGTTGGAAAGGCTATCCTCTCTAACTTGTACTTAAGATCTTGTGGCAAAAAAGAGATCAAGGGTTAGCGAAAAAATCGTGATAAGATGAAATTTTTGCTGGCTACCTAAAAAAAATTATGAAATTTTCTGGGATTTCCAGCTATTCTTAAGTTGGATAAAAAGTCTTTCATATATTTTAGTGTGAGGATATAGCTCCTGTACTGGAAGTGATAAAGTCAGAAAGCACTGCTTCTAAAACACGTAGAAGTGCATTTTAACATGCTTTAAACTAATACACATATGAATCTAGGATCGCAATAGCTTTTGTTAGAGAGTGCCTCAATTGAATTTTTTTTAAATGTATTTTCTTGGCTAAGCAGAAGGGAATTAAATAGTTTTGCTGACTAGGATTTATAAAGAAAAAATCGTAAGATTACTAAAAATATTACATTTAAATATTGATTCCTTCTTCCCAATAATTTTAAAATCAAATTTAGTTCAAGTATAACTATTGCTTCAAATCTCTCTTAAGCGATTTCTTCAACTTAGATTTTCGTCTCCAAAAATAGAATAATTTTATCATTATTTTATTGTTGGCGGCATTGTTTTGATTTGGCAAAATCTCCTTCAACAGCTTTACCACTAATTGAGGTTTTTCGTTTTTTCTAAGTTGCAGGCCACATTACAACTTGACAATATGGACGAATTTGCTCAATAATCTTGCGTATTTTGGGTTCAAAACCTATATTTAACATACGATCGGCTTTATCTATGACTTTATGAGATTTTCGAGGAAATCAATCAACAGTCCTGGTGTGGCAATGATGACCTCTACGCCGCGATCTAAATCGTGATCCTGTGGTAGTTTCGAGGAACCGCCAAAGATACAAGTAAAATTTAAAATTTAGATTTCCAAAATTTATTGTTGTATCCTAGCCAACTATAGAGCCCACATGCCCGAAATCATCTTCAAACATTAATGGCATTAAATTTTTTGTCAAATAAAGTTAATTGCTATGATATTAAAAGCAGTTTTTTGCTCTGTTTGATTTAAATATAAACCAGTCTACTTTATTATAATTTTTTTTATTCATAATATCATTGTAATATTACACCTTATGCTTCGCTTTTGTTAGAAGATTTTTAAATTAATTATTAATAAGAATAAAACAAATTAAATACTGTTTCAAAAAAAAAAAAAATATTTCTGTTAAATGCAAGAAACAACATGTTTTTAATGTCTTCTGAGATATTAACATTTTCAACGTATGTATGTAGATACCTGTGCAAAAAAGAAATGAGAATTCTACCTGTTATCAAAGAATTCAAAATGAAGGTAATTAATTTTGATTTTTTTTTGCCAAAACTTATCAGCTAAATGTTGGGTTATTAGTAAACTTCAAAAAGCTTTTAATAAAAGGCAATAATAAAAAATGAACAATTCACATCATATCACTTAAAAGAGAGAAAATACATAATAATTTATTAAAATATTCCACGTTAAAAAATATGTTAAACAAACACGACTTGAAAAAGAAAACATAAAAAGTGAAAGAATTTAAATTTAACTTCGTTTCATTTTCAATAAAACTTAAGAAATCGTACGCAATAAATGTGCTCCTTGAGGAGCATAGGGTCGCAATACAATAATAAACGTTTGTGTGTGTGTGTGTGTGTGCGTGTGTGCATACGTAAAATATATTTTTGCTTAAACATATGGTCATTGAGTCTTACAGAACAACTCGTAAAATATTTATTTTACTCAAAAGAAAAAAGCATTTCATTACCATAAACAAAAATCATCCTTTCATCTACATATCGATATTCAGAAACCTTTACTTTTTTACTGTAAAAAAAAGAACTACAACACAGTTTATAAGCTTTCGAAAAATGTGTCAAATTGCAAACGTTTTTACATTTTTCATATGATGACAATCTTTTCTGAATATTTAACAAACAATTTTTTTTATTTTTTTTTAATTTTTTTTTTTTGTATTTTTGTGGGGTTTTTACTGCTGTGTTTTCACTTCCTGTGAATTTTTGCGCTTTAAATAACAACAAAAATATTTACGAAGACTTTGTCGGACGTGGAAAAAATACACAGAAAATAAAGCAACTGAAAAATATATTTGCCATTTAATAATCGTTCGAAAAAAAGGGATGTGTGGTACTTTTTAATATGAGTTAATAAAAACTTTAATGGTACTTACCATAGAGATTGATTTACTAAAGTGATCGCTAAGTCAGTCATATTTTTTTTTGGCAAAAAATTAAGTACAAAAAAACATACATACGTACATATAAACAAACAAATGCCAAATAGGAGAGGCCCAAAATACTTACGTCGAAAACTTTTGACTGGAGTAGTTAGGAGTGTGATTATGTATGCGAGTACCCTGTGTGTCAGAATGTATCGGATGATGCAGCATTGGTGATTGCAGGAATGATGCAATTTGATCTTCAGATTAGTGGCTTCTCAGATAATGCAACGATTGCTGAGTGGCAGCGGTGAAGGTCCTTGTCAGAGAAGAAAAGATGGTCACATGGCTCAAGCGGGCACACGGGGAACTAGACTTCTATGTTACGCTATAAGTTTGTGACTACGGTTGTTTCCGGTTATACCTATGCAGATTTGGTCATGATACTTCTTCGTTCTCTCAAGGAGAATGCTCAATATGTATTCTTTTCGTGCCCACGTCTTAATAGGGAGAAAATATAGCTTGAAGGGATGATAGGCCGTTGTGTTGATCACGATAATATAGTGGAGATTATGTTGTACTCTGCAGGCAGTTAAGAGTATGTATGTGAACATGCTAGATTGGTTCTTATTGACCTTCGAAGGGTTGAGAGAATCCGTAATGAAATATCATAGTTTGGGTGTTATATGTTATGAGCGCATCGTAGTTTAGCACTGATTTTAAAATGTATGTCAAACGCCATTTTCTCTATTATTTCCAACGCTACATTTCATTTCGATTTTTACATATTTAGCTGTATTCTACTAGTCAAGCACTTTCATTTGATAACCATATTGATGGGGTTAAAAAAAATCAACTAACTTGTTACAGACGCCGTCTTTTCATTTAAGTGGGTACATTTTGAAATACCTATACATAAATTTATTGACCGCCATTTTGTAGTAGCGGTCGCCAGTTCCTTTTTTTCTATTGGGCTAATCAACGCCTTTCATTTGATATACATACTGGCTCTTTTACTTTATTAGAAACTGAAACAAATCCACTTTCGTTCGTAAATTTTAGGAGAAACACCGAAGCCATTGTACTTTGGTGCTTATATCTCAGTTAGTTTTAAGCCGATTTGATGTTTTTTTCAGAAGTCATTTATGAGACAACGGCTTATAATTTGGTGAGTTTAGCGTGTTTAAAAATTGTTTATGAGCTTACAAAATATGATATATTTAGAAATAAAAAACAATATTTTTTTCATAATAATTTTTTCCTATAACTTTGCCGATAGGAACTGATTTGTCCTAAATTTTTCTTGAATGTTTAGTATATCTGTAAAAGGTCACAAATTATTAAATAAACCTATTGCTAAAAACGTTTAATTTTTTAGGTAAAATAAGGAAAAACTCAGAGTCAGTCAGAAAGTTATGAAGCGATTGTGCTGATTTTTAATAACGCTCTGCGCCTAAATATTTTGATACTACACCCAAGTCTCAACGTTGGGCATAACAAAACAGTTTTGGAGATATACATGAACGAACGGCCAATGCTCAATGAACTTAGCAATTTATAAGCTCTCAGAAACTTTACATGGAATGACAAACCTGTTGAGACATTCACACTCTATGTAATAGGTATAATAAAAGCAAGAATTATTTAAACAAGAGCACGCTTTTTGATTGTAAAATTTTTCCGCTTCGCAAATGTACGCCACATCAGTTTAAAGTTTAACAAAAGCAAAGTAGACATATTTAGATTTACATAAATAGGAAAATAAATGAGAATAAAAGCATTATAGTTTTCAAATTAAAATATATTATTTATCATATATATTATGACTTGTATGGTAATTTAATTAAAAAATAAATAAATCAGTCACATTTTTTATACCCTTCACCTGTGGTGCACAAGGGTATATATATATATAGCTTTGTCATTCCGTTTGTAATTTCTACAATTTTCATTTCCGACCCCATAAAGTATATATTTTCTGAAAGCTTATGAATAGAGGAGTCGATTAAGCCCTGACCGTCTGTCCGTCTATCCGTCTGCCCGTCTGTCCGTGTGTTGGTTGAAATCAACTTTTAGAAGCAACTATATGTTCCTCAGATCTCTATATGGTATCAATCTCTTGGAAATATTCAGGAATGAATCGCTATTAAAATTCAGCACAATCGCCCAATAACTTTCTGAGATATGAGCAAAACAACATACATACATAAATATATGTAAAAACCATACAAAAAAAGAAAGAATTACAAAAAGAAAAAATATTAAAAATAAAAAAAAAAATAATAAAAAAAAATTAAAAAAAAAATTTTAAAATAATTTAAAAAAAATTTTTTAAAATTTTTTAAAAATTTTTTTAAAAAATTTTTTTAAAAAAATTAAAAAAAATATATAAAAAAAAAATAATAACAAAATAAAAATAATATATTAAATAAAATAAAATTTTTTTGGCTCAGCTGGGATTCGATGCCACATTTATTCTAACCAGTATATACATATGTACATATTTGATATGAGATGAATGGTGATACAAACAATTGTTATTGCATGACTACACGTTGTGAAGGGTATATAAGATTCGGCATGGCCGAATATAGCACTGTTACTTGTTTCAAATGATATTGTTCTGTAAAAAATTTAAGGCTATAAGTTTTTATACTATAACTTCGCCTGAGAGTATTTCTGAATTCCGGGAATGAAATCATGTGATTATCTCAATTTTAGCTTAAGTCGACTAAAGCAGTTTTTCCTTTTTGTCACAGATTAAGTAATTATTTGTTATTTTAGCACTTTATTCACTTTTTTACAATTTTTACTTGTTATATTAAACACCTGTTCGCTGGTGTGACCTCACACATGAAAGATTTGTTTTTTTTTTTAATTTCAATCATACTTGCAATAATAGGTACTATGAAGAAGTGTGTATGTGAGAGAGAGTAGGAGCGACAAAATACTTGTAAGTTCTAATATTTTATGAACAAATGCAAGGGCAAAGCAGTTAAGTAGTCCTTTAACCTCTGTTTGCCAACCAATTTTAGCAAAGAATATACCAACTAAATAGCATATTCCTAAAACATTGCAGTATTTGCTTCGAAATATATAACTTTGTCGTACGCATGTCCACCTATGAAAATAATAAACTATACGCGAAAAAAACAAAAAAATTTTCTCCGATATTGCTTTAAAATTAAACTGAAAGAAACAAAAAATCTAATTATAAGATTAAAAGAAATAAATCACTTAATTCGTAGCAAGTACGAATGAATAACACTAATAGTAAAAGTTAAGTAAACTAGAAAATATCAACAG
This sequence comes from Phyto melanocephala, assembly GCA_941918925.1. NCBI lineage: Eukaryota > Metazoa > Arthropoda > Insecta > Diptera > Rhinophoridae > Phyto > Phyto melanocephala. The sequence continues at coordinate 83,522,740 of OW799236.1, forward strand.
AAATCAGTGAAGCTTAAAATCTTTTAATAACAGAAATAATGTCTTAACATTTTTTATCAATTATCTTAATATTTCGCTACTCGATTGTACAGCATCATCAGGAAATAAATTGTTGTTTTCATTTTGAATAAAATTATTTTTATTTATTAAAAGTCCTTAAGTTAATGTATAAACTTAATTTTTTTGTTACAATTGGTTAAGGGCTACCTTTTTGATCACATGGCAAATACTTTTCAACAAAATCTATGCATATGCTACTTTATGATGATAATTATCAAAGTATAAAAATGGTTTTTATGTCGAACTATTTTAATCAATTTTCAATATCCAACCATCAGGAAGACTTAAAAATATTTGTAATTAATGCAGACATACAACTGCAAACAAAGCTAAATCAAAACCATGTGTCACTTACACTTGCTTGGGACATTTTTCTGTAAGAGGTACCAAAGAGGTACCAAAATATAACCCAAAATGTAATGATATTTGTTTTTGACTCCCAAAAAGAGAACTGTATAACAGTCTTTTATTTTTTCACAAGAAATTTTAAATAAAAAATTGTATTTTTGTTTTAAGCAACAGGAGCATAATAAAGCTTATGTTGTTTGCATTTTTTTAATGTTGTTGTGTTTGCTGCTGCTGCTGCCGTTTATTTGCAGTGAACTTTTGCCTAAAACAAGTGCACAGCAGGGGTTGTCGTTATGTACAATATTGTTTCTTATTCTGTATTTTTTGTTCCTTTCTTCTGAAAAATGAGGCAAAAATTTGCCTTTTCGATTGGCAGTGCAAACGTTAAACAATTTATATTTATTTATATTTTTCTACTGATTCTACAGATTAAATTGCCGATCAATAGCTATGGTTCATAAGAGTTTATTATGGCAAGTGTGTGTATGTGTGTGTGTGTGTGTGTGTGTAAGTATAGTGGCTAAACTTTATCAAAATGTAAAACATATTAATATAAAACAATATAAATTCCACCATAAAGAGGAAAAAAAAACTATACTACATTAAATACTTTTATTGTTTATTTGTGATCATCTTTTAAAAACATTTAGTACATTTTTTATTTTCAATAAAATAAAATAAAGGATTTGCAATATTTTGTTTTAATAAAAATTTGCATATTTTTGCGATAAACATTGTTGTTAATTTAAAACAATACTACGTATTTGATATAAAAAAGATATTTGTATTTTCTGGTTAATGATGATCAAGTCATGACTGAAGAAAAAAGTTTTAAAAATATAAAAGAGTTTTGTGTTTTGTGTTTTTAATTTTTATATTAAAACTATTTTCAAGGTACGCATGCAAATTTGGTTCAGAATAATATTTTCATAAAATGATGAATTTCCTAATTAAGTGTTTTTAAAGCAAAATTCTGCAACAGGAACTTGATTATTATATGTGTGTCAGAGCTGGAAATTATATTACGATTTCTGGTGACAATGTCATGCTGTATTTATATTAACAAGAAAGAGCACGATAATCATACACGTATGCGAAATAATATCATCTAATACATGCATAAATTTTTCTGTAAGTTTTATGAGCTTTTAAATTTCATTAACAGCACAATATGTGAGAATTGAGCGTAAGAGTAGGCATCTCAAAGTAGTTTTTGCTGGTAAATTTAACTTAAATATTTTCAAAAAGAGTCCTTTATTCTTTCAAAATTTGTGTCTATAAAATTATATCAATTTAAATATAGCGTTGTATGTGAGATGGGCATTGAAGTGTGTCCGTTATCTTAATATTCAGTTATTGCAAGTCTTTTGATGAGAAGAAATATTTCCAAGTTTTAGAATCGTACATCTAATTTTGTAAGTTCTATTACGTTTTAAATTTTAAATATACCGAAAAAGAGATTGTGCGGTATAAATTTTAGTACACTCTGATCTATAACTCTTTTCGTAATGTATAGATCTGAGCAATATTTAAGGAAAGATATTTATTAACTAAGGAAATGTACTTATGAAATTTTATCGCAATCGTATTTTATTCGTTGTAGGAAGGACATTGTTTTTTTTTGACCTACTCTTGAATTACGAGCTATAACTCTTCTCATAATATTCCAATTTAGCCCATTTTCAATACCAAACAAACCTTGTCTATGAGAAATATTCTGGCAAAACTTGATCCCTCTAACTTTTTCGGTTCGAGCGCTATCGTGATATCAACAGACGCACAAACAGACGGACGGACATAGCTAGACCGTCCTAAAATGAAACCAAAATTTAGAAAATAAATTCTAAAATGAATATTTCGATACGGTGCAAATGGAAAGACAAAATTTCTTTCCTTTTTTTTGGTGGTGGGAATTAAAAAATTATTCTTTACCAAAGAAATGTTGGATATCAAGAACAATCTGGAATATTTAATTAAGTCTTTTAAAAGCAAAAGTAATTTAATTATATTTTTAATTAAATAAAAATAAGCTCTATATCTCTTGTAAGTTTAATGACCGTACAAATTGCGCATTAAAACCTAAATTGTGATCTCATAGGTTCTGTTTACTTCTTGACAGGCATTTTTGATTTTGATTCCTTTGTGATACCTGTATGAGAATACATAGGGAAATAATGTATTAAATTATTAGAGTTGGAAAGAGATAAGCAGAAAGGATATTAAAAATGTGAAGTCGTTATTATTTAGTTTCGTCAACCACGGAACCATACATACTACCTTATAAAGGTACAAATTTAAGCAAGTATTATTGCATCAATCTCTGACAGGCTACGTAGCATGCAATCCTTTCTGGATATTCTCCAGCGCTTGGGAGTGACAAAGAAAGTGATACTAAGCTTTGTCATCCTCTTAGACTAGAAAGGTTCTAGAGAAGTCATTGTCGCATATTCTCATTCTCCTCTCATGATTGCCAAAACTGCAGAGACCAGTCAGCATAGTCAGAATGCCTTTTAACTGCTTCCTGTCAATTCCCGCTTGGTGCTCCGTTGATCCATTATAGACCATCTCGTCCTTGCATTATTACACCCAGAGTCATTTATTCATCTCCTGCGGGCTATAGTGTATATGTTTTTGTTGTTTATAAAATTTTTTATTCCCTTTTAAAGACTGTAAGATTATTTAGTCCTTACACTGGATTCCGAAATAAAACTCAAATAACAACACTACACTTTTATAATGATAATATTGGACCGTGTTCAATATTTAAAATAATAAAATATATTACTTTCTGATAAAATAAACATATTCTAAAATCTTCATTACTTTTAATTTGAATAAAGGCGATTCTTTATAATTATCGCATGAAGAGTTCAAAGATTGACCATGCACCAGCCAAAATATTTTACGATGGCTCTCCAACTGATTCTAAATATAGTTTTACCTTAAAGCAATAGATAAGCAATCTCTCATCAATTGTTGCCTTTTGTTCCTGCAAGAAGCATTGGATCGCAATTACAAGCCAATACTGGAAATAAAATATCGGGTGGGGCAAGCTACAAAACTCGTAGGGTCTAGCTTATCTTCTAACCGCTGTTTTAAATCATATTTTCGATAAAATGTTTTTTTTTTTCAAATTTTAAGAAGTACACACCATTAATTTCTTATCATCTAATATTACTGAAGTTTCTTTCAAAAAAATCCCACTTCAGAAATCTATATATTAAGTTGTTGGTTCAGGAGATGTATTATCATTTGATATTTTAATGTTTTCACAATATTATAAAATTTGATTAAAATATTTAATTGTTCATTGTAAACTTTTTTAGCTGTACTGTTTCCGGGATTTTAGACTCAAATATAACTTCAAATGCATGTTCTTCACACAGACAATATAAAAGGAGTTAAGAGATTTAAATTTGGTATTAAAATAATATTTAATAAAAAAATTAATTTTATTGTCAATGTTTTTGTTCAAAGTAATATTTGAAATTACTAAGGTTTATTAAAATTCCTTTTGTATTAGGAAATTAATTTTTTTTATTTTTTTTTCAAAATATGTATATTGAAAAACTAAGTTTAATCCAAACTCCGGCCAAGTGAAATAAACGGACAGGCTTGACTACGAAAACAATAAGTTGTAAACCGTTAGACTGATAGTCAAAAGCAGAAATAAAAATTTAAAATTGAAGTAAATTTTTTTGTCACTTACCATGTCAGTAAATATAAGAAGAAGTGCAATGTTTGATGTAAGTTTTCTTTTTCATTTAACAATAAGACATTTCTATCAAAGAGTACTGATCATGAGATAAAACTTAATATTAAAATTGTTATTTCATGATCACAAAAATAATATTTAAATTCTTAATACATATAAAAAGATCTTAAAATAAATTAAATTCAATCAAATGACAATTTAATAAATATTGTTTTTAAAAAAAAAGTTTGTTAAAAATGCACAAAACTTTTTAAGATTTTATACTTACTTATGTGTCGTTACAGATGATTCTTTCATTACCAAAAATTTTTTATAAAAAAATTAAATTTTTTATAATGAGCTCAAGCATAAATAAACTATAATATTATTAAAAATTAATAATTGCACAGTATTTTTAAAGGATTGCTGTAAAAATATTAAATATTAAAAATTTCTTGGGCAATTTCACCCCATAAATAACACGACAAGGGCTAAATTATATTCGATAATTTCTATATTTATAGAAAAACTTTTTATTTAAAAAAATTACTTGCTCTCTAATTTTTTACCTTAAAATTGCGATGCAATTAAAAACATAATTATTTTTGTATAAAAATATTAACTAGATCGTGCTAGATTCACTTAACTGCTTTCCTTACAAATGTAATCCCACTCCGATTCAAACAAAAACAAAAAACTTAAGCAACAAACTTTATTGTGAAAAATGTTTGATAACAATGCACCTAATTACTTTTATTAGTAGAAAATGAAGAATGAACCTCAAAGTAACATCAAAAGTAAATATTATTTAAGAAGAAATAAGTATTTGAAAAGAAAACATTAACAACAGCACAACTACAATTGCCTTTGCAATGAGCATCGACTATACATCACACTCAGCTTAACAATCAAGTGTATTATTAACAATATGAATTATAAGAACTTTTAACAATATTGCCGACAATTAAATGAAAACCTACGCAACTTGTTTTAATTTTACGTTTTTATTATTATGTTTTTGTATTTTTATTGTTGCTGTAGTTGTGATGTGCATTGAATAACAACACCAACAACATGAATAATTGCTAGAAAAAATTAAAATCAACTGATATTTTTTTTTAATGCTTATGGGGGATTTGTAAGAAAACATTTCAGTACAGGGTGCAACAGCAGAAAGTGTACAGAAGTGTTGAAGTATGGTAAGTGGTATGGTTTTTGTCTTGGAATATAGTAGAATGGTAATCCAGTTTTTTAGGGACTTAAAGTAGGTTTATAGAGCTGTCAAATAAAAATGTTGCTTTGCGAGTGATGCTATAAATCAACGCAGGCAACTTGGCGGCTAAATTTAATCAAAATATTTAACACTAAATCGTTGACTTTAGCGATTATTGGTACTTTAACTGAACTTTTTATAAGTCTTCATGTAGACATAAAGTAATTTTCAGTAGAATAAACTGGAATAAATTGATTGCGATTTTAATTCTTTCTGGCATAATTTTTTTTTAATCATAAGTTTCTTTTTAGATATATTACATAACTTATAATATCATTTGAATTTTGTAGTGGTTTAATTTGTGACAACATCTTTACCCTTATTTTGAATTTTTTTATAAAAATTAAAATTTTAACGAAAACTTGAATATTAAATTTTTTTTATGAGAATTGACACTTAAGTCAAACTTGTTACAACTTCAGTTTGCGTTATAAAGTTCAGAAAAATTGTGCTAGTGTGATATCAAGGCGAATTCAATAAGGTGAACTTATTACATCAGCTGATTATCAGCTGTTGACTACTTCTAGGGACCACTTGTCAAATTTTTGTGTATTTTTGACATATCGTTTTGTTTTACACTAACAAAATACACGTTTGTATTTTTTCACTTTGTAGTTGTTTTAGCGACGAGTTCACCTTATTGAATTCGGCTTTTGTGATATATTATCTTTGAAGAACTTATTACTGTTGATAAGTGCAATGATATAAATTATTATTTTAGGCAAAAATATATATGCAGTCAAGTTAAAGTAATGCTTGGTTTAAATGGTAACTGAATTGTTAACTGTAATAAGGATAAGCTGTAATAAGGATAAGCCTGCTTTTTAACTAACTCTAGTTTTTTAAAGAAAAGCTAGTAAGAGCGCTATATTCGGCCATACCGGATCTCATAATACCCTTCACCGTCATGTAGAAATTAGATTTCTCCATCTTTGATTTTTCCATAATTAACTGTATTCTACTAGTCAATACCATTCATTTGATACCTTTATTTTTAGGGTTAAAAAAAATTTATCCGCCATTTTGTTTAGGCTCCATTTTGGATTTTACACTTTTTTCATAGTTTACTACTTCGTTTTAGTCGAGCGCTTTCATTTGATACCAATATTGTGGAGGCTAAAGGGAACATAGCTGTAACTGCTATATTTGACTCATATATTTGCTATTAGACTCAGGCTGCCATCTTGTATTTTTTTTTCTTTTCATAGATTACTACATTTAAGTACTCAAGCCCCTTCACCTGGTCCTCATATTGGCCCTATTGGTTGACTAGAAACTGAAAAATATCTCTTTTTGTTTGTAAATTTTGGGAAATACACCGAAGCAATTGTACTCTAGGGCTCATATCTCAGTTGGTTTCAATCTGTTTGTAAGTTTTTCTTGGATATAATTAACTAACTAACAGCTTATAATCTGGTACCTTAAGCGTGTTTAAAAATTAATTTAGAAATTTGAGAACATTTGATATATTTATACAAATAATTTGTTTAAAAAAACTTTTAAAAGGATTTTTGCCTATAACTTTGCCGATTAGTGACCAATTTGTCCAGTATTTTTATGATATCTCCAGAGGCATACCCAAACATAAATAGTAAAATATCTTAGGGCTAGAACATTTTTGTGGCAAAAACAAGTGCAACAAGTAACAGTGCTATATTCGGCCGTACCGAATCTTACATACCCTTCACAACGTGTAGTCATGGAATGACAATTATTTGTATCACCTTTCATCTCATATAAAATACGTACATACATGTAAAAAACAAAAAAATTACAAGACAAAAATATATTAAAAATAAAAAAAAAAATTACAAAATAAAATTAAAAAAAAAAATAAAAATAAATAAAAAAAAATTAAAAAAATATATAAATAAAAATAATAAAATATAAATAATATATTAAATAAAATAAAATTTTTTTGGCTCAGCTGGAAGTCGATGCCACGTTTACTTTAACCAGTATGTATGTAGGTTGTTGTTGTAATTGTGAAAAGAACGAGGTGGTCGTGGTTTTTTGCTCATATCTCAGAAAGTTATGGGGCGATTGTGCTGAATTTCAATAGCGATTCATTCCTGGATATTTCCAAGTGATTAATACCATATACAGATCTGAGGAACATATAGTTGCTTCTAAAAGTTGATTTCAACCAACAAACGGACAGACGGGCAGACGGACAGACGGTCAGGGGTTAATCGACTCCTCTATTCATAAGCTTTCAGAAAATATGTATGTTATGGGGTCGGAAATGAAAATTGTAGAAATTACAAACGGAATGACAAAGCTATATATACCCTTGTACACCACTGGTGAAGGGTATAAAAACAGGGCAGCCGTATTTATTTGTTCATATCTCAGAAGGTTATGGGACGATTATGCTGATTTACAATACCGCTCTGCTACCAAATAATGGTTATATTATGATACCTTACACGTATTTTAGTAATGTCGAGGGGTTCAAAATGTAATTTCAATATACTTATGGACAGATGAATATATAGATAATGCTTTATCGACTCCCTTATTTATAAGCTTTCAAATAATATACATCAATACACTGGCAGGCGGACATTGACAATTCTATTTCCCAATTGATAAATATTCAGAAAATATTCTTCTTATGGGTTCGAAAATATGTATTGTGGAAATCGTAAAAAAAGCTGTGTGTACATGTAAAAGTTATATTTAATTAGAAATTTATGAATGGAAAGTAATGATTTTAATAGATAATTCACACATACAAAAGTTAAAGAAATACCCGCAAAGCTACTTAGCTGACGCACACGCCACAGAACCATGTGTGTCTCAGGTTTTACCAGAGACTACAAAAAACTTATTTGCAATTAGAGCTTAATATGTTTCAAAAAACTCGTGACATATATCTGTGGCACGTTTTTTTTGCAAAAACTCCTCCACAGATGTGATATAAATTTCGATCATGCTATATAAATGAATTGTTTTATTATTATTAAAAATTTCTTTGAGGTCAATCTTTCGTATTTACAAAGTCCCTATTTTAAAACAATTGCTAGTATCTGTGAACTCTATTACGTTTCACACTATAAAAGCACTTTCCTGCACAAAGAAGGTGGTGTGTAGAAAAGCGATGATGACGATGATAGAAAAAAAAGCAGGCATTAAATGCAACATCATGACAAAACCATTACACTTGACCATCTCTCGTAACAATAATTTCAAATCATCTACCATTATAAAGAAATACAAAAGCAGACAATGAAGCAAAAATATATTCCCATATAGTTTTCGGGCAGCTAGACAACAAATGTTTTTCGCCTGCAGTAGAAAGAAGAACATTTAACAATAGCGCTGAATGTACAAGCAGTTGGTGTTGGTGTAAATGCAGCAACAGCAATTTAAACTATGAACACAACTGCTTTGGAACGATGTGTTTTTTTAAAGTGGACGCATTAATAGTGGCTTGGCGTTGATAATGTCTATGTGTGTGAATATGTGTGTGTGTGTGTGTATGTTACAAGTTTATGGCTTGCATTTAAGTGAGTTAGCGAGTAAATGAGTGAGTGATTGATTGATTGGCAGCATGAAGTGCTTTTTATTGGTGTTATTGTAAAATGTGAATGATGTTGATGCTATTGCTGTTGCTGTTATTGCTCTAGCTGTTAATGTTGTTGATGTTAATGTTTTGGACTACAACTGCACTGTACTGGTCTGTAATGAGTTTTTTTTCCTATGGTGATGATGGTTGTTGTTGCATTAATGTTTTTACGCGTTTTTCTAAATTTCTCATTCATATGTTTTATTTATTTTATTTTCTATTTGTTGGCTTAAATTATTGATCAGATTTGTATGAAAACTAATACAAACAACAAAGCTTAAGGAAATTATATATCTTTTTATAGTGGCACGAATATCTATGGAAGTCCATTGCGATTGCTGGAAAATAACAACTTGTATGCTCATTGATTGCTGGTTTTGTTTCACTTATTTCTGTTCTTATTCAACTTCATACAAACTTGCATTACAAAGCAATTAAATGATGCTTTTCTTATAAAGATAAAACGAGAAAAAAAACAATCATGCCTGACTGTGGAAGAATACCTGAGCAGGTACTTTAACTTCATTAATATGCTAGTCTTAACTTTGGAATTCGTTAAATATTTTGTTTGTAATTTGCTGCAGCTTAAAATAAAGATGCTGCACGTTTTTTTCCTGTGGTCATTACTTGTAGTATTCTTCTACCAGCCTTTTTTAGTTTGTTTGCTTCGTGTTATTAAACAGTATTTTATTCTTCTTGTTTTAATATCATTTTGCTTAAGGCCTAAAAAATGAGCTTATTACAACAGGTGGATTTCACAACGCCTAAAAAACTTCCAAAGAATTTTTTTTAGCGAAAATAAACATCAATATCCTCCTCAGCGTCATCGGGTGTAGTGTTATAGGCAAATTTATATTAACCATTTGGTGTACAGGCGAAAAGCCTAACACTCATAAAATCATATATATTCGTTGAGGAGTTTATAATGTATTGTTTGTGATATAAAGCAGAATAATGCATGAATAGTTAATATAAATGTTTAGAGAACAAAATTTATTTTTAATTTGTGTTATTTCGTATGAATTGCAAGTCTCAAACTTTCAAATCATTTAATGAAACGCAGATGATTTTTCTTAAATACTGGACAACCTCAAACTTTTTAGGAACTCATTTAATAATAGTATGATTTTGTCAATTATCCACTCTTTAGTTAATTAGGTTTTGTATTGATATAAGTTCTAAATAACATTCACATCTCAAAAATTCTTTGTCAAAAAAAAAAAATCTGAGAAGTTATCTGGTTTCATCTTCACGCTTGGCAATGAATCATGATGTTTTCTATATTGAAAGATTTTTTATTAAACAAGACAATACATCTATCAAGTTATTTATTCTTATCCAACAATGCAAAATATATTGAATTATATGCACTATCAAGAAGCGACTTAACCAAATTCGAGCTAGTTATAATATTGTTCAGGATGTTGAATTAAATATTGACGAAGACACAAATGAACAAGAAAAATAGCAGAAAATAAATCTACTTGGAACAAAAAACATGCCCCAGAAAGGATACGTAGGGTACGGGTTGCTTGCTACCTTTTCTCCTTATCAATTTTTAAAACATGATCGATTTTATAGGCGCTCGGACTAGGAGGTCACTGTATACTTGAATAGCCAGGCGGCTCTCGGTGCCATGATGTGCTATTATGTAAACTCCAGGCTGGTCGAAGAGTCTAGGAGACCTTTGCGTAAAATTTTAAAGGAATATAGGTTGAGACTATGCTGGGTGCCGGGTCACTCCAACATAAGCTGCAATGAAATGGCTGATGAGTTGGCAAGACTGAACTCGGAAATGGTGCATTCGGTTAGGCTTTCATTGGATTTCTATTTCGGTAGGATCAAGGAACAGGTTCTTAGTGAGACTAATTGGGTCTGGAATAACTAAACGGACTGCAGAGTATAACGGGCGTTGTGGCCGATTCTCAGTAAGTCTGATTCGGATTTGCATCTTGAATGTGACTGAACCTGTCAGAGATGTGCAGGCTGTGCGAGGATCCGGGCAGTTGAGCATATTCTGTGCCAATGTCCCAGACTGCAGATGAGCAGGTTGTAATGGTTAGGTAGTAGATTCCTAGGCGAATTGGGGAATGTTTCAAGCTGTGTACACGAGAATCTGATAGGATTCATAATGGGAATGATCTGATTTCGTGACACTAGACTGAGAATGGGTGGATTGTAGGGTTTAGCTCTTTTTGGTATTGATTTGGTATCCACTACTTCACCACTTGTCTATCTTTTAATCATTCTTTTATTCTTATTCTATTCTTCTTTCTTTATTTCTATATTAAAGCGTCACAATGGATATTGTTGGTGTCTGGGTGAGGGTAACTTTGCACCAGCCTAACATCCTAGCTAGCTGGCGCTGATTAGCTTGTAGATTTATTCCCACAAAGACCGCAGTTCCCTTTAATGACTTTTCCAAAATTCTTCAATTGCAAACATAAGGAGGACCATGCTGCTGATCGATGATACGTTGGGAAGATTTGGTAAAAGATGCCACTTTGACAACGAGCGTTATTAAGTGGACTCTAGCCAAGACACTTTTTGTAATGTTGAACTGACTGCCAGTGAATCTCTTAGCGAGACAATTGGTAATGAAAGTGGCAATACGTCCTGAAGAAGTAGGCGGATGGAAATATAAAACATGGGGTCGTGCAAGCATTATTGAGACTATGAATTTAATCCTCACTTTCAAAGACTTAGTGTCATAACTCTAGTCTGCAAAAGATTCCTTTTCGCAATTTCGTATACAGAGGCAGAGTAAATCTTGTCTTCTTATTTTACCAAACTGAATGTATATATGGATCGATCAAAGGAGAGTAGCGGTGTTTACAGCAGACAGTTGGGTAGGTAGCGGTGTTTACATCAGACATTTGGATCAATGCAATATACTTCTGGCTGAGCTTTCGCCAATTAAACAGGCGGCATGCATATAATTTACATAACCCAAGTTCATTGTAGAACATCACAGCCCATCTTAGACGTGTTAGTGTGTAATACCCTCTAGACGTATTACAACCTTTTACGTATTAAGATATTCGGTGGGTTGGCAGTAGACCAGAGCTAATTTGACGGATTCCGATAAGTCCTTGATCTCCGTATCCAATTTGCAGAAATTACCATCATGTGAAATTAGATGCAGGTTAGTACTCAGTTATTCTTCAAGCCCTTTGCAAGAAACCATTAATTTCCATACAACAGTTCGCCGTAGCCTAAGAAATTGATCTGCAATAAAACGCATTTATACCGCGACTTAAAATTATGGATGATATTTAAAATAGTAGGCTTATAATATCAATAATGCAAATCATAACCAACCTGCTTAAAGTGCATGAAAAAGATTTTTATGGAATGATGATTTTCATAAAATAGCTGAATAATATGGAGAAGTTGTTGCTGTGAACTTTACCTGGATTGTTAAAAAATACTGAGTAAAACTAAGCCACGCGATCTAAAAAAAAAAAAATAGAAAACAAATTAATAAGATTTTAAACTGAACGAATATTATTTAAACTTTTCGAAAGTTTAGTTAATTCAAAATTATTTTTCTGTTATTTGCAGCATTTTGCTTAAAGACAAAAAGTAACCCCAGACACGTTATTTGATAGTGAGTCCTTTTTAGTACACATCCCTTGAGTTCGATCAAAATACCAATACCTTTGCAGGGTTAAAACAGGAATATGAAAATCATGAATCCCCTATTTCAACGCTATTAAAATTTGAATCTTAATACTCTTTTAGCTTGAAGCTTTTTAGCATTTAATTTTGATGTTTGTGTTCTCTTTGCATAATAACCAGCTCACGCAAAATGTTGTGTTGCAGTTTTCTACCCATTAAACGTTTTTCATTTTATCGATCATTTAGTGGTATTCTATCGTTTTTCAATACCGAAAATATCCCTGAATTTTTATTTCTTTTTCACAACAATTTTATTGGCGTTTTTTTTTCTTCTTCTTTCTGGGTTGCCCTTAAGCTCTAAATTATTTTTTTTTTTTTTCATTATAAATTTTTTGAGTGCGATTTATTTCATGAGTTTAGCCAAACGAACCAGCCCACTCATCATGTTTTGTCTGTAAGTCTGGCCAACTGAAAGTCTGTCTTTCGTTGAAGCGTATGTTGTACTACCCAAACACATAAGTATCTATGTATGTATGAATGTATGTAGCCCTGTCTGAAGTAAAGCCAACAGTAAGCAGCAAGTGCGTCTGGTATGTGATAATGGGATGATGGTGGTATGTTGATGATGCATTTTTTCTTATTATATTTGTACTTTGTTTGAAGCGTTTTAAAACTCGTGTGTTTTTTTTAATTTTTTTATTTTTAAGCCAGCAAGTCAGACTTGCACATAATCTTGGGTTTTGAACTAAATGATTCAAGGTTGTTTTATATCTTCATGTTTAACTTGTGTTTTGGTTTGCTTTTTTTTCTTTTCTTGTTTTCTTTGCTTTTCCATTTTTATCATCCAAGTAATTGTTGGTGATGAATGCTCTTAGCGTTTTGATTGTTTGTTGCACTTGTGTTATCGTTAACCCTGGGAATATTGTAGCATTCTTTTTTCAATATTTTTTATTTTAGAATTTTAGAGTCTTAATGGCTATAAAAAGGTATTTCAGTCTATGCGGGTGCTGTTATATATAATATGAACATTTGGTTTCTTTTTATACCCTTCACACAGTGTAAAAGGGTATATATAGGTTTGTCATTCCGTGTGAAATTTCTACAATTTTCATTTCCGACCCCATAAAGTATATATTTTCTGAAAGCTTATGAATAGGGAAGTCGATTAAGCCCTGTCCGTCTGTCCGTGTGTATGTTGAAATCAACTTTTTGAAGCCCCCCGACATCCCCCGGACCCGCATGAGGTATTAAAATGTTGGAAATATTCGGGAGTAGATCGCTATTGAAATTCAGAAAAATCGGTACATAAATAACTGAGATATGAGCAAAAAACCACGACCACCTCGGTTTTTTTTTTCACAAAACCAACATTACAACAACAACATACATACATACAAACGTGTATACTGGTTAGAGAAAACGTGGCATCGAATCCCAGCTGAGCCAAAAAAAAATTTTTTTTATATATTAAAATTTTTTTTTTTAATTTTTTTTTTTAATTTTTTTTTTATATTTTTTTATTTTTTATTTAATATATTATTTATATTTTTATTATTTTTTTTTTTTATTTTTTTTAATTTTTTTTTTATTTTTTTTTTGTTTTACATTAATTATATATATTTTAATTATTTTTAAAAAATTTTTTTTTTTTAATTTTTTTTTTAAATTTTTTTTTTTAAATTTTTTTTTTATTTTTTTTTTAACATACATACGTAAATTTATAATTTTACAATGGGATGTTTTTTATATATGTATATTTTTTATATGTATGTACGTATTTCATATGAGATGAATGGTGATACAAACTACTGTTATTGCATGACTACACGTTGTGAAGGGTATATAAGATTCGGCACGGCCGAATATAGCGCTCTTACTTGTTGTTTCTTAAATATATAAACGATGAGCTGTTTAACAAGTTTATTTTTTTGTTATATATAAATAATTTTAAAACGAATAGCCCAAAGTTGTTAATGGAAAAAAGAAATTGTTCTGTAGAAAAGATTGAACCAAATTTTTCAATTAAATGTTATTTTTAAATTTCTTTTTTCTTTACTTGTGTTAAAGTCATAAATATGTAGTTAAAAAGATTTTTTGTTGTGAATGCACAAGAAATTTAAAGTTAACAATTTGATTACACAATTTTATTTTAAAGACGTTACAAAAAAATTACTTTTTCTCCTTTATTTTAACCCCTAGATATTTTATGCAAAAACATTTATTTTAACACTTGCATTTCAAGTGTTTCGCAATATTTAAAAACCCCTGCTGTCAATTTTGAACACAGCTTTAGTATATTAATACATATTTTTTTTTATACTTTGTTTTGTAATGTTTTCTCCACAAAATAAGTAAAAAAAAAACTTATTAAATCAAAGATAGTTATGCAAATTTGCAATAGAAATAGAGGTGTCTTACACAAACAAAATAAATTTAAATAACACCTGAACCAGACAATAACTTTAAATATATTTTTTGTAAAATCCTTAACAGAAAATCATATGCATACAAATACAAAATATATACAAATTGAAAGTTTTTTATTTATTTTTTTTTTGCATGATTGTTCCTTTTTCTGTTTACGTAACACTCTCCCACTATAGATAAATGGCAACATAGATGTTATTGTGAAAAATAATGCATAGAGAATATGGTGAATACAATAAAGTTTTTTCTTTGTTGTTAAAAATTTATGGCTTTGGCTTTAAGTAACAACAGTCGGCTTACAATTCACAAATGAATTTAAAGCAATCTGTATGGAAAATAAAGCAAAATTCTAAGCGATAGAAATCCATTGTTAAGTAATAAATAAGCATAAACAAATGAAGAAGCCTAGTGCTACTACTGAACGCTAGTTAAAAT
Organism: Phyto melanocephala; assembly: GCA_941918925.1. Lineage (NCBI taxonomy): Eukaryota > Metazoa > Arthropoda > Insecta > Diptera > Rhinophoridae > Phyto > Phyto melanocephala. The sequence continues at coordinate 83,538,169 of OW799236.1, forward strand.
AATAGGTCAAGTCAAATACGGTTAGTACGAGCAGTTAGACAATGACCTAAAACAGAATAATATAAAATTATAATGTTGCTTAAAGGTTTAAAAAAAAATCTTATATTGCCATGCCTCTTTTATAGGGCTTTTAAAACCTCTCTAAGTATTAATAAAATCTGCTAACACAAACGTTACCTAATTATGCTACTAAGTCTACCATGACGTGAATCGAAATTCTCAGTTTTTATAAACGAATTGAGAGATAGTGCGTGCAACTGAAGAAATTCAATTTGCCATAATTTCTGTTGCTACAACGAATCTGTTTTCTGTGTGTATATGCACAGTAAATATTTATGATTTTTTTCTTGTAATTTTTGTTCGAAAGCCGATATTGTTTGCAAAAATATTTTTTTTACCCAAGAAATATACCGTCGGATGAGGGCTTATTTTATTTGTTTTGATTTCAAGGTGACACTTTCAATATGGCTAACAACTGAAATTGGAATATTGTGTATCACATTGTTTCTATTGTTTTTATACCCTTCACACAGTGAAAAAGGGTATATATAGGTTTGTCATTCCGTGTGAAATTTCTACAATTTTCATTTCCGACCCCATAAAGTATATATTTTCTGAAAGCTTATGAATAGAGGAGTCGATTAAGCCCTGTCAGTCTGTCCGTCTGTCCGTGTGTATGTTGAAATCAACTTTTTGAAGCCCCCCGACATAGGTTGGACCCGGGTAAGATATTAAAATATCAGAAATATTCGGGGTAGATCGGTATTGAAAATCAGAAACATCGGTACATAAACAACTGAGATATGAGCAAAAACCCACGACCACCTCGATTTTCTTTTCATAAAAACAACATTACAACAACAACATACATACATACAAACGTGTATACTGGTTAGAGAAAACGTGGCATCGAATCCCAACTGAGCCAAAAAAAATTTTTTTTAATTATACCCTTCACACAGTGAAAAAGGGTATATATAGGTTTGTCATTCCGTGTGAAATTTCTACAATTTTCATTTCCGACCCCATAAAGTATATATTTTCTGAAAGCTTATGAATAGAGGAGTCGATTAAGCCCTGACCGTCTGTCCGTCTGTCCGTCTGACCGTCTGTCCGTGTGTATGTTGAAATCAACTTTTTGAAGCCCCCCGACATAGGTTGGACCCGGGTAAGGTATTAAAATATCAGAAATATTCGGGAGTAGATCGGTATTGAAAATCAGAAACATCGGTACATAAACAACTGAGATATGAGCAAAAACCCACGACCACCTCGATTTTCTTTTCATAAAAACAACATTACAACAACAACATACATACATACAAACGTGTATACTGGTTAGAGAAAACGTGGCATCGAATCCCAGCTGAGACAAAAAAATTTTTTTTTAAATTTTTTTAAAATTTTTTTTTAATTTTTTTTTTATTTTTTTTTTATTTTTTATTTAATATATTATATATATTTTTATTATTATTTTTTTTTATTTTTTTTTTTTAATTTTTTTTTTATTTTTTTTTTGTTTTATATATATTATATATGTATATAATAATTTTTTTTTTTTAATTTTTTTTTTAAATTTTTTTTTTATTTTTTATTTTTTTTTTTGTTTTTTTTAACATACATACGTGAATTTACTGTTATTGCATGACTACACGTTGTGAAGGGTATATAAGATTCGGCACGGCCGAATATAGCGCTTTTACTATCTCATTACTAGACTCATGAAACTTCGAATATATATTTCCTGAGTAAAAACAATATTTTTCCCCGAAAAATTATCTAAATCTATGCATTAGGAGAGGAGTTATCGATCAAAATGTACGAAAATTTATACCGCACAGTGTATTTTTCGGTATATATAAAAACAAAAACGTCATAAAAGCAACAAAATTGGATGTACGACTCTGAAATTTTGCACACTTTGCTTTTTGGTGAGACGCTTTCTTGTGACGGAAAATCAATGTGCCACACCCACTTTTACGCCCACCTCCCATATAACGTTTTACCTAAAATTCATATAATTTCTCTATTAATAAAGATTTTGGAATTATAAAGGGCTATATTGAAACACCTAAGTTGTAGTCATTCGCAAAAACAACTTTGACACGCCTACTATAACGCCCACTTTTCACGTTATCTACCGTTAATGAAATTTAAAAGCTTATAGAACCACCAAAATTAAAGGTATGATGATAAAATTTGCTACGTATATCCCCCTAGGAATTGTAATTACTGTGTCAGAAAATTAAGGTGCCACGCCCACTTTTACGCCCACCTCCCATATAACGTTTTACCTAAAATTCATATAATTTCTCTATTAATAAAGATTTTGGAATAACAAAGGGCTATATTGAAATACCTAAGTTGTACTCATTCGCAAAAATAACTTTGACACGCCTACTATAACGCCCACTTTACACGTAATCTACCGTTAATGAAATTTAAAAGCTCATAAAACCGCCAAAATTATGATATGATAATAAAATTTGCCACGTATATCCCCCTAGGTAATGTCATTACTGTGCCAGAAAATTAAGTTGCCACGCCCACTTTTACACCAACCTCTCATATAAGGTTTTACCTAAAATTCATATAATTTCTCTACTAATAATGATTTGGGAATAATAAAGGGCTATATTGAAACACCTAATTTGTACTCATTCGCAAAAACAACTTTGACACGCCTACTATAACGCCCACTTTACACGTAATCTACCGTTAATGAAATTTAAAAGCTCATAAAACCGCCAAAATTAGAGGTATGATGATCAAATTTGCTACGTATATCCTTCTAATCAATGTTATTGTTGTGCCAAAAAGTTTAGGTGACTTCTCTATTGACAAAGTTTTTGGGAAAATAAAGGACTATATTGAAATATCTAACTTTTATTTGTTAGCAGAAACTTTATTGACACGCCTACTTTAGTGCCCACTTTCATTGAAGGACTACATTTACAAAAGCATTTTAGTAGCATATCGAAGTTATAAAGGGTGGTTAAATTTTAAGGACCGATGTTGAATTTAAATAAAACACAAATTATTTAGGATATTATTATCATTTCTTTTTGTAATTATAATATTTGTATGGTTCAATTATGTATTTAACAAAATATCGGCCAAATGGCCCCCCCATCCTTGGCGCCACTCCTCTATCTGATGGTCCAAATTTTCAATGACAATGTTGGTGCTCAATTGTTGGGCATGATGATGAGTCGACGTTGACTGCTCTTTTGCCACATTATCGCAATAATCAGCAGTGGTTCCCATTCAACGAACTAAGAAGGCATTCACAGATTTTCTAACATTTTATACAGACCTGTTTTATAGAAATTTAAATATTTTTTACAATTCTCCCGATTGTGGACGATTTTGAACGATTATGTTGATCAAAAGAATTACGAAGTGCACAAAATGCATTTTGATTTGAACGCCCATTTTTATAAAAAACCTGAATATCTTTAAAGCGTTGCTCATATGCGTATCTTTCCACGGATCAAATTGAGTAAGTTTGAGATTGAGAAATGTCAAATGAAATGCAGAAAACAAATTTAAAGACTAGCTGTAGTTCACCTTCAACATGGGTCCTTAAAATTTAACCACCCTCTACAAAGAAAGTGATACATATTTTATTGTAAAGAGATTATTCCATAATGATTAACAAAATAATAAATATTGTGCTTTAAATTTACACAAAATTGGTGGTGGGTATAAAAGATTCGGCACAGCCGAAATTTAGTGCTCTTACTTGTTTAAATACGTTCTTGGATGTATAGGTTTTGAAACAATACATTTTTCAACTTTGTTATGTGCAGTTTAAATCACAATCAATTAAGTAGTACAGCACAATTTGTATAGCTCTTAGAATAAAATTTGAACTGAATGTTATTTGAGGAAGTGAAACAAATAGAAACAAATTAGAAATAATTAAGAGCCCAGCAAACTTTAAACTTATTTTAATTTAAATAGTTTTTTATTTAGTGCAAAAGTGGAATTCAAGATATTTTTTTACTTAACAACAAAAAATAATATTCAATTTTAGATATTTTGAAATTTTTAAAACAAATTATAACTATCAACACAAACATTAATTTCATGATTCATTAGAGTTTTTTGTAACTTTAAACAAACCACTTTAATTGTACATGTGTATTAGTTTATAATTATAGGGCTGCCTATGTTTTTCAACTAAACGCTTGTCTACAGACTCACCTGTTTATTTAAGTTATTACTGGGTTTTGTTTTATTTTTTTATTTCTAGCTTTAAGCTATCTGCTAGTGTGTCCAAAATATATTTAAATTTAATTTTACCGCAAATATATTTCGGCTGTAATCTTTAATATAAACTATGATCGCTAGAGCGATATTTAGCAGTTTTGAACCCCTCTACTGTTCATATTACAGCCTGTTCAGTTATAGTTGTAACAGACACCACACTTAATAATGGTTGTAATTTAAACAGAAACACCAAAGAAAAAAGTGTTTGCATGAGTTTTTATCACCTGAAAACTTTATTAAAAATAATCTTTTATTTTCGTGATTGGTTTGCTATGATAATATAAACAAATTATTAACAATTATATGGTGTTGTTTGTTTACAAAATTAAAACAAACACGATGAGATTGAAAAGATAAATACACAGCCACAACGATATTAAATGGTAAAACAAACGAATTTTTAATTTAAATTATCAAGGTCAGTTGTGTGGTTTTATGAACAAGCAATAAAGAAAATATCATAATCAATTTTAGGATTTAATTGAAGAATTGAGAATATATAAAATCTTATATTAAATCTACCAAAGAACGAGTGTGTCTCCTTCATCTTTCGATTTTAATGCTTTATTAACATGCACTATGCTCTACTAGGGTGATTTGAAAGAAATAATTTGATTTAATTAACTTTAAAAACAAAAGACTTAAGACATATACTTGATTTGTAATTATGACAAAGAACAAACAATATTTATGTAAAAGAAGCAATTACATGCTTTTAAATATGTGTTGTTCAAAGGCAATAAAATAATATCTGTGATATTAAAAAATTATTAAAAACAATTTTATTAAAATGTTTATGGACCAAATCAAACAAATTAATACATTCGAACGCTTTCAAAATTTTACTCGAAAATTTAAATTCAATGTGCTTTTGCTATTAAAATTTGAAACAGAAAAAAATTTCAATTGCGTTTGAATGCCTCAATTGACCTTAGAAAAGCAAAATTTAAAACAAGTTTTACGATATCATTAAAGAAACACAGACGAACGTAAATTTTACAGTTGTCATAGAATTATGAAATCCTTTACAAATAAATATTAAATGGAATATTGAATAAATGTTTTGAAGCACTGTTAACAAAATAAGAACTCAATGTATTTCTACTACAATAATTTACCAAAACTAAAATCTCTTATCTTTTAGCAATAGAATAAAAAAACAAGTAAGAGGACTATTTTTAATACCCACCGCCAATTTTGTGTACTTTTATAGCACAAAATCTATTATTTTGTTACTAAGAGTAATATTTATGGATTAATATAAAATATATTTTACTTTCTTAGTGTAACTTCGCTATTTTCTATTAATTTATTTCCTTAAATATAATCTTACAATAAAATATAGGGTGTTCGCCGGAAAGGTATTTAACTTAGTTTCGCTTCCAGTTTGCAAAATATTAGTATTAACCGTTCATATTTGGCAGTCGTGAAGTAGAGACGTGGCAAATTTATAATGGAAAAATATTCGGTAAACCAACGTATTTTAATCGTTAAAACACTTTATCAAAATCAATCATCGATTACTGTGACTATGAGAACGTTACGTAAAATTTTTAGGAGAAAAAACGTACTAACAAGATGCACAATTTATTAAGTAGTGAATGATTTCGCAGAAAGAGGGACTGTAGCTATATAGGCCCAAGCATGCACCACAATGTACCGAAAAATCAGCTGGAAACATTACTGCTGTTCAAAAAAGTGTTCAAAACAATCTACCAATCAATCATCAATCCCAATTCGCTGCGACGCCGTGCTCAAAAGCTTGATTTTCAAGGAACAAGTTTGAACACAATCTTGCACAAAAAATTGCATTTGTTTCCATTTAAGATTCAGTTGACACAAGAGCTTCTTCCAGAAGGCCATTTACGCTGCCGTACATATGCCAAAAGGATATTACAGCTCGCTCATGACAACCCCGATTTGCATGAACAAATCATAATGAGTGACGAGGCATATTTTCATTTGAATGATTTTGCGCAATGTTAATCCCTTAAATTATTCATCAGTCACCTTTGCATCCATTAAAAGTGACAGCCAGGTGTGCAATTTGGTCAGGAAAAATCATTGGACCTTACATTTTTAAACCAGAAAACGACGTAACGGTAACTGTCAATGAGGAGCGATATCGAGATATGATTGAACACTTTTTAACGCCATTTATCTAATATTGTATCCAGAGTTGCCGACATTAAATAAAACATTTATCAATACAAGATCCATTCTCCGTCATTTAATCAAAAATTATAAACAAACAAAGTAGTATACTTTCCCGGCGGACACCCGGAAATTTCTACATTAGAAATGATGGTTGGTAAATGTCCAGTGGAGTCTGTATGACGCCGTTTTGACAAACATTAGAAATCATACTACTGACACTTTTTTTTCAATTATGTTGTATTTTTACAGAATGTGAAGAGTATAAAATAGCGGCACTTTATAAATAATATTAGCTTAATGTGGGCATGTCCCCTCCTACTTAAAAAATTATATAATTATTGTTATAATTCAACTCAGATAATTCATTACAGACTTCTTTTTTTCAATTTTTGTTTACATAAAAATAATATGAATTTAGGATAAAGCATTGTATGGGAGGTGAGCGTGTCACCTTTATTTTTTGGAATTATACTTATTATAATTGAATTTATCAGAAAGCTATTTATCCGAAATTTCATCACCATACATCTAATCCTGTCTGTTTTATGAGTTTTTTAATTTCACTAACAGTAAATTATGTGAAAAGTGGGCATTAAAGTAGGCGAGTCAAAGTAGTTGCTGCTAAAAAATTCAACTTAGATGTTTTAATACAGGAACACTTATACTTTCATAGGAAAATTATAAGAATTTGAGATAAATAATTAATGGGGAGGTGGGCGTAAAAGTAGGTGGATCACATGAATTTTCCGTAATAAAAAATCCATTGACCAAAGAGTAATATTTGCGAAATTTTTAAATTTTAAATATACCGAAAAATATAATGTGCGGTATAAATTTTCGTATATTTTGGAGTTATATTCCTTTCATATTGTATACATTTGAGCAATTTTCAGGCAAAGATTTTTTACTGAGGAAATATGCTTTTGTAGTTTAATTGTAGTTTAATCGCATTTAATTTGATGTTGGAAGGAAATGGTTTTTGTGACCTACTCTTGCATTACGACCTATAACTCTCTACCAAATATTCCGATTTAGTCCATTTTTAATACCGAACAAACCTTGTGTATAAGAAATATTCTGGCAAAATTTGAACCCCCTAATTTTCGAGCTCTATCGTGCTTTCAAAAGACGGACAGTCGGACAAACTGACAGACGTACGGACATAGCTAGATTGGCCCAAAATGATACCAGGCCCAAAAAATATATACTTTATGGGGTTTAAAATTGATATTTCGATGTGTTACAAATGGAATGACAAAATGATTATACCTCCATATCATTTCTTTGGTGGTAAGTACAATTAATAAAATATTATGAATGACACGGCTGGCGTAATGGTGTTCCACAGATTTATCCGTCAAAGGCTTCTCAGATAATTAAAAGATTCAGTTCCTAGAAAGGAACACGCTACGTGAGAACATAGATGATTTTTATTTGTACAAACTGGACTGGAGGTATTTCTATTGGTTGAAAAATTGCATTTAGATTTTTTGCAGTTTGTGTTAAATAGTGAGCCTATTTAAAAAAAATCCAACACAATACTTATGTGCTCTCTTATTTTTCAATATCATTCCAAATTTCAGGAAATAAAATCAGTCTTTAGTAACTCACCCAATATTAGTTCATATTTACAAACCGATCTTAACGTTAATTTACTAAATATGACTTAAATAATTCATATTAGACGAAGCACAAAAATAAAGTGAACAAACCAAAGCGATAATTAAAACAATTTCAAGGGAAAATATCATTAACGATGAGGTAAATCGTACGTGTATGTACGCAAAAAAATTGTACCATTTTTTTTCAACCCTAATTGCGCTGACTACAATAGACAGGTATGCAGCTTAAGTCTTTTGTTTTTATTAAGAAATATTTCACAAAACTTTAGTTTTTGTTTTTGTTCCTTAAGCATATAAATCATCTTTTTACCTGTACCCAAAACAAAATATAAAAATAAATAAAAAATGTGCCAAAAATTTTGCGCAACTTCTTAAGCTTATCCATACAAAAGCATGACCGAACCCAAAAATGGTATAAATTGCCAACATCATGATCATCATCGTCATCTCTAACAAAACAAATAACAAACGATGCTTTAAATTTTAACTGCCTTTAGCCTTTTTGATGACCATACATTGTCTGGTTGTTGTATTAAAAACAAGCCACACATTGCATGGAACTACTTAAAACTAAAACTTGTCGTTGTTAAGGTCCACTTTGCCAAGTGAAAATCCAAAAATTGCGTGGGTGCTTTACGCAAACTTCAACAGTCCAAAACTGAACGGCAAGCAAAAAAGCTTTATAGTATATACGAAGAAGATGGCAGGCAGGTGATTTTAATCTCCAGACAGGAATCTGGCTTTAACAGGTGAACTCAAGCGTAACCTGCACAATTTAAATGAACGAGTAAACCAAAACAAAACAAATTAAAACGTAACGAACGTACATAATAGTACGTTATAAAATCAAGTTTGATAAACCAACAAAACAGATCTTCTTCAATTTAAGGTAACCAAAACCTTGAAAACAACAACAACAAAATACAAATTCTTAAAATAAATGTAAAAATCACGATTTTTGCTTAAAGCTATGCAAAACAGCAAAAAACGACTAGAATAACAAAGTTTAAAGAAAAGCAAAAATAATCGTTATTTCCTTTATCGCAAAATGAATTGTACAGAATTAAAATTTCATATGCCAGACAATTGTGTGCAATAATTTTGTTTAAACTCGGTCGAACTGGAGCAAAAATTGGTTTTTAAAATTCAGATTCTCAAGATTTAAAAAAGGTACACAGAAGAAAAAAAATCCTTGTAACAATCGAGCGTTTGACTGGATTATCAATGATGACTATTTGAAAACAAATTTCTGTAGATACAAGCACACGAGTTAGTGACACATTTCAAAGTTTTTGTCTGTAATTGCACGATATTATTTTCTCTGTGTACACATATCTTTCAAAGGGTACATAGTGCATCCAAAATTTTGCCAACTTTTATAACCATTTATCTACCACTGGCTTGTTATTTAAGACTTAAAGTTTAGCTTTTACCTGATACTCGTAGAAAACTTTTGCTGTGAACCTGTCGTTGGAAGAAAAATCATCATCCTCATCTTCGTCATCATCATCGCACATGTACATTTTTATGGTTTGCAGCTAATCTGCATATAAGTGTAGTAATGTTTTGACATTAAGCAATTTCCATAAAAGTTAGCGAACGCCCATGATTTCAGTTGGAAATTATTCAAGAAGAAAAAATGCATTCGAATATTTAGGTGAGTATGCAAACAGTAACCTTGATTTAGGACAATAAAAGTTTAACAAAAGAAATACAAAATGTGTCCGTCCATTAACCCATGAAAAGGCAGTTAAAAAACCATTATTAAAAAAGGAATTTTTATAAGAAAACAAAAAGGATCACAAAAGTTTTTTTTTAACCAAAATTTTTTTTTTTTATTTATATTTATTTATTAAAACTTATTAATTTTATCAATATCGTTAACAGAGTTATGAGAATTTACATATAGTATTACAACAATTAACATCTGATTAATTAAATAAAGAAACTACTAATATCACAGTTTAAAGGAAAAGTTGTTCATAAAAAACCTCGTATCAACTTAGAAGTCATAAGAGATTTTAGAACAATCACTGAAATGTGTCTTTTAAACAAAAGACCCTCAGTGGTTGTTCAGCAAATTTCTTATTATTTCAAAATTTGACCTTCTGCATTTTTCATTAAATGACAGCGTCAGTTCCCTTGTCAATGAATTAAACATTTTAAAGTTAAAGTTTCTATGTAGAAGATAAGTTGGATATCTAAAACGTAGATTGTGTATTATTTTCAAGTTTTTATTTTGAATGATTTGCAATTTTTTTGTATGCGTTTTAGCAGCCTTTTGTGACCAGATTTGACAACCATAGGTCATAATCGGTCGAATACACATTTTGTAAATAAGTACCTTGTTCTTTATATTAAGTTTAGATCTTCGGCTAATTAAGGGGTATAAAGCACGGCTACACTTAATTGCCTTCTCACAAATGTAATTAACATGCTGTTTAAATAAAAGTTTTTTTGTCAAGGATAACTCCTAAATATTTAATTTCATCCCTCAATAGAATTATTGTTCCCCTAGACGATAAATATCTAGTAGGAAAGCGTTTTCGCGATTTGTTGAATGTAAATATAACTGCTTGAGTTTTATCGTCATTGACTTTTATTTTCCATTTGTCATAGTATTTACGAATTAATTTAAAATTATTTTCCATTCTCCTAATTACCGCATTCGACACTTTACCGCAACAAATAAAGGCGCTATCATCCGCGTAAAAAGCCGCATCATGGTCTGTTCTTAGAGTAACATCGGATGTATATATCGAGTATAGTGTAGGGGATAATACTGATCCTTGTGGCAAGCCTGCAGGTATTTGCCTTTCACTAGAAAATTTGTTATTGACAGATACAATTTAATTAAAATTTCAAAATTAGATAATGAATTAAAAATCAATTATCCCCATTTGGTTTTTTTTCCCTCGAATTACTTTCCTTTAACGTTTATTTTAATCTAGAATAATTACTCCAATAAATGTTCAAGCCAAAACAAAATTCTTTCTATCTTAAATGATTTAAACTTTCAGAGATTGTTTAGTTTTCCCTGTGATCAGTTTAATTTATTTTTACTAAAAAAGCATTTATTTTCTTTGAGAAAAATTTAATATCTAATAATTTATTAAAGGTCAAGTTCAGTCCCTCAAGGGCGGAGTAAAAAACGGTGAAGTGGAATATTTTAATTTTAAGCTTCAGATTGTTTTTTGGTATATAAAATGATATTAAATTATTGGAAACAAATTAATTTAACGTTTAAGTTAATTAAAACTTGCTGTCAAAACTTTAAATCTTAAAGCCAATCTGAGAAATAAACGTTTAGATTTTGCGCCAAGAGAAATTTCTTCAGTTTACTTTTGTCCTTGTCAAGTGTGTTTTGCCAGAAATATTACTGCTTTTGCACAGGATATGCGTGAGCATCTGTTGTTTTTGCACTACTCTGAACCGACTATCGAGCCAGGCGTTATAATCAAAATATTACCGGAACTCACTCTTGGTAGCTTATTTGCCATTAATAAAAAATTGCTTTAATTTTTTGCTATAAAGCGTGATTGTATTTTTTAAATGAGGGATTCTAAAGAAATGTACGAAATATGATGGATGTCTTTATATATATTAGAGAATAAGTTAGTTATTAAGCCTGAATATAATGCGAAAGTTAGCTGCTTTATGGTGTAAATTATTATGTGGTTACTGTGCACTAATTTTTAGTTCAGCACATTTGCACAACAGAAGCACATTGAAGTTTAGTGTATGTTACTTTTGTACTCTGGAAAAAGATACTTTTTGGTAGATTTGCGTGATCTGAAAAGTTGTAATGGATTCGAAGTTCGACTATTGCATTTACTTTTGAAATTCAACGGTTGAATCTGGTTTTTATGCATCAGTTTCAAATTTCAAATTCTGATATGGCACCCCTCGACTTTATTCTCAAGAAGGTGAAAAACAAAATATCCATTGCCTGTAAGTTTATCAGGAGATCTAAAGTTATCGTTAGTAAGACAAAACTTAAGAAATCTATAAGAAATAAACATAACAATGTATGCTTGGCGTAATTTTGTAGACAGCAGACAATACCTATATTACTCTGTAATGGATATATTTAATACAAAATTTACTAAAAAGGAAAGTACTTATAAAGGTTCAGTTTATTCAGTTTTTATGTTTTAAGATATACCTTTAAAGGTAATAGTGTCCCTGAAAATAACTGTATTTTAAAATTTCTTGTTGTAAAACAATTGGTGCACCACCCTGTAAATTAGAACGAGTCAATACTGGACAATAGCTAATTTCAAAAATTTTCTTTTAAAATACTTCAGCAGTGCTTGAATACAATTAGACATTTATTTGCTGACAAATGAGGTAAAATCTTTAGTGTATTTATTCGCTTTTTTATTATGCTTATGTCTGCATAAAACAAGCTGTTTTAGTTAGTAGACAGAGTAGAATAAGGAAATTATATGTGTTGATGGAAAACTAAATAATAGTGTAGTACATTAACAGACTACGTTACGACCTACATGGATTTAAATGGATTCTAATTCCCTCCAAGAGTAAATGGAATGAGTTTGACCTTGTGGAGAGCTTTGACCCTAGGATCTATACCGACGGTTCTAGGATAGAATGTGGTGTTGGATTCGGTGTCTTCTCTGATGTCCTAAAGATTGAGCTCTCTTTCCGTCTTCCGGATGATTGTAGCGTATTTTAGGTGGAAATACTCGCTATCAGGGAGGCATGTAGGGTACTATATGACAGGAATATTCACGGGAATATAGGTACATTTGTCGACAGTCAGGTGACACTCTTGTCAGTCGGGTCATACATTACTTTGTCTTATTTAGTTGGTCAATGTAAAAAGGAAGTGCCAAGGCTTAGTCAACAGACTGACGTTACTCTAGTCTGGGTCCCTGCCCAAAAGAGCCACTATGGTAACGAACGGGCAGATGAGCTATCCAGGAGAGGATCTGCTTTAGATATCTCTAATGCAAACGCAGTTGCAATCCCGTTGGCGACTATTAAAAGCAGATTCCCCATGCACATTCTTTAGAAGGCCGAGGACAGGTGGCGTGGGCTGGATACATGTAAGGTGGCATGGCTTACGTGGCCCTCTTTAAATATCAGGCGTACATTGCGACTTACTAGTCGATGTCGAAGGGACATATCGAGGTTGCTGGCGGTATTGACGGGTCACTGGATGTTAGGCAAACATGCAAATCGACTCGGACTTCCTTAGAACCACCATTGTGGTAGCTGTCTGGATAGAGAGAAGGAGAAATTGATTTTCCACCTTCTTTGCGAATGTCCTGCACTGGCGGCTAAGAGACACAGACTTCTTAGCAAACATGCACTGCATAAGCTCTCTGCGATATCTGAAGTTGGACTGAATGATCTCACTGATATACCTCACAGCCACGTGGTGGATCTAGTAGCCTTACTCTTTAATATATTTGAATATAAATTGAAACTGACGAGTGATGTGGTCTTGTTTAAACGGTGTCAGACAGACTCCACTTGACTGTTCGCGTGCAGTGAACTACCACGTAAACCAACTAACCAAACCAATGCTTTAACAAAAGTCTCACCATTTATTTATAACGTATCCCGATATTTATAAAGAGCTTTTAAAATTGAGTTTTTCACCTTGATACAAAAAATTAATGTGATGGTATCAAAGAGTCTAACAAACAATTTTCTAAAAGAAACTATATAATGATAATGCGGTCTCTATTAAATTTTTCCTTTTCCTGTAAAATTACAATAGTTGGAGTTAGGGCCTTTCTACTTGTGACGATCGATAGTCATCTTCGTACTTCAAATGCAACTCTATAATTTTGTTTGTTAGTAAACGTGGTATCGAACGATATGTAAATGGAATAAAAATAATTATAAGTCTTTGATATGTTTAAAAATAATTAAGAATATTTCCATTAATTTTCAAGTCTTTCTAAACACACTGCCTAACAATTACTCTGTTACACGGTTTGCAACAAATCAATATCCAACAATATCTTTGAATGTATAAAATACATAGTAAATGCACATTTTGTAGACAATTTAAAAAGATAATTTCAAATAATTTTGTTTCGACCTATGCTGCTTCGTCTAATTTACAGAAAAAGTATTTCATTTTGTTGACCAGTAAAGTCCATGCAAAAACTTAACCATCTGCTATTCTAGCTAAAAGTGCGTTGTACAGAATCCTTTAATTGCCAGCATATTAAAATGTTGTTAATAAGAAAACCCAATTAATACACTTTTACTTTTATTACTTCTTTTTTTTCTAAACTCATACATTGAGTCAATGATTTAACTAGACTGCCCCACCTTAACAACATTTTTTTTTTTTTCAACTTAAGATTATTTTATTTTTTTTTTAGTCTGTCTTGGGTCATAATAATTTGCTCTAATTTTTATATGTTTAAGTTTAACCATGCAGTTGTTGTTGCACTATTTATGTTAACTTTTTACCCAAAACTACATTCACACATAAAGTTATTAAAGCAGAAATAATAATACAATTGTTTGAAAAACTAAATACATTCAAAGATTATTGTTATTGGTATATTGTTAAAGTTTAAAAGTGCAGTCATATTTGTGAGTAAAACCGCAAACATATTTATGACTTTTAACATGTAGTTAATGATAATATCATCAATAAAATAACATACTAAATACACGTACACTCATATTCCTAAATGTGGTCCATGTATGTATTTATGAATACATAAACATAACTATTACAATACATTATCATGCCTAGACAAATGTATTTATATGAATTTGGGCATTTGAGCACCTCATACCAGCCAAAATGGATTGAGGCAAAGAAAAACCCACAACAGGTTGCTTAAAAATGGTACAAAAGAAATCTTTTAAAAATAGTATTAACACACATTAAAATTGTTAGCGAAAACTATGGATAGATAGACAGATATATGTTAGTGGCTAATTTTCTTTAGTGTTACTGGGCGTATGTAACACTGATTAGTTCCTCACTAACTTTACCAACAATTACTAACTTTAGCTTAGCCAGAATACTGCCAGGGCGATGAATAAGGAAATAAATTGATTAAAAATTTACCCGTTAATTTACTGTGGTTTTCAAAAGTTTATTATACAAATATTTTCAGACAGACAACCTTATAATTGACATCTTATCCATTTCAACCATTATCATTTGATGTTGAGTGTAAGTTTATAATGTACCTGTGTCAATGCTTGTATGTTTTATACGTGTTCAAATACAATTAGATAGTGTAAAGTAAAAAAAAAACTTCCAAAAATCACCGTATTAAAAGGAAACTTACATTCATGCACTACATTTACAAAAAACATTGTTCATATAAAATCCGGTAGTACTCTGGTGAAAAATGTACATAAATTTACATTTATCTTAAAGGAATGCGCAGTCTATTTTGAAACTTATGCTGTGTTATAAGACTGCTTGAAGGAAATTTCGGAAGAATTTTACAAAAGTTGGATGATGTTGCAAACATTATGATTGCAAAATTTTAAGGAATCAATCAAAACTAAAATACTTAGACGGCTCTCATATGTACAAGTTAAAGTTGGAAGTTTGAAGTGTGTAGGCACTCTCTCACCAACAAACTTAAAAGTTTTCGAACTTTGATGTGTGCTTGTGAAATCGCTCTCAGATTTATAATAAACAATTTATTTGGGTTTCTATTGTTCCCTAAACATCTTCAGATGTATTTAAGAACGCAATCATTTAGATCTGTGTTGCAACTTTCTGTAGCAAATGAATAAAAACATAAAAAGTTATTGCAGAGAAATACAATTTCGATGCACTTATTTTAATCAATAATAGATAAAAAATTTTAATTCTGATATAAAACGGCGCAAGTATTCGGGTCCTTGTCCTTGTCCTTATCCTTTAATTGAAGAAATGTTAAAAGAGACTAAAATTCTTATCATACTGAATTCTTTGAGGACGCACCACTGACCATGTACTGAACGATATTTTTTTTAATTTAATGCCAGGACACATCTTATATCCTTTAAATAAAAATCGATTAGGTTAGGTTGAAAAGGAGGGTAACTAAAAGCCCAAGCCCACGACACGTATACACTTATGGCCAATTGGCATGTTGTGCGCTTCATATGTATAGAATAGGTAGAATAGAAGAGAAAGAGAAGCAGACCAGTCCAGAGTCTCTAGCGGGAATCGAACCCCAAACCACTAAACTAGCAGATCAGCACACTACTTACTAGTCCACCCGGAATATTAAACTTTCTTCATACAATTTTGAATTAAGGATACCGATAGCATGCTTAACGTCTGCCCAAATTTCTTTCCTTTAAGGCAGGGATGACTTAGCTTAAAATCTTTCTTTTTTTTTAATTATAAAAAAATTGTTTAGAAAATTTTGCACTAAAACTTGCTTAATATATACGTAGATTTCTATTTTAAATAATTCAATAACTGCGCCATCTATAGGTTCCAATATTTTAAATTTACTTTCTTGGCAGTGTCGAGTTCGTAAAATTTGCAATAAAACACAATTAGTTAAAAAGATAATATTTTATTGCTTTAATGGTAAGAAGTAAATATTAGAAATTCTAGTAGTTTTAGAATTTTGATTGAATGTTGTAATTCAAAAGGTTTTTTTAATATAAAAATAAATTTGAATATCGTTATATTACTAACAATAGGTGACCCCGCATTCTGAGGCGGACTTTCACAGATGTCAACTTCAGAGGACAACATTTTATCTCTTCCATTAAACAGTCATCAAATAGAAATCTTAAGAGTTCTGTTAAAGCACCACCATTTTGTCGTTTGGATCCAATGCTTTGGTTCAAGCAAATGGAATCACAGTTAATAATGGCTGGTGTAACTCAGAACGTTATGAAGTTTCATACATATTGGCATCCATAGAGAGCAACATACTCAAAAAAGTTCATGAGATCATAAGTAATCCACCAGCAACGTAATTAAACGAAATCTTGAAGGAAAAATCTATTTCTGCATTTTCTGATTTGGAAGAAAATCACCTTAAGAAACTTTTGACAGAAGTCGAATTATTTGATAGAAAACCTTTAGAATGCGTTCCTTAGCTAAAGGTAAACTATCTGAAGATATTTTAAAACCACTTTGGATGCAACGAATACCGTCTCGAATGAAAGCCATGTTGTCTGCCATTGAAGACCGCGACCGCTTGCTGCCATGGCATATAAAATTTGTGATTGTTCTGATACAGAGATCAACGTAGTCTCTGCTGACGAAATTCGTATGAGTAGATTTGATAATATTGAGTGTCAATTAGAGCGCCTTTGTAGAAAAACTAATTCTTTTGTTCGATTCAGAAGCAGGGGCAGGTAACCGCAGTCGTTCCAAATCAGTTTTGAAGAAACAAAAGCCTCTGTGTTGATACCATTTAAAATATGGAAATAAAGCAAAGAACTGTGTAACACCATATAATTTAAACTAATCGATTCAGGAAAACTAATTGGCGCTCCATCTTCGGTGACGGATGTGGGCAGCGCAGAGTTATGTCGCCTGTTTATTCGAGATAAAAAATCGAAATCCAGGTTTTTTACCGATTGTGGAGCGGCTATTTCAGTTATTGAAGTTTCGTCATTGCAACGCAAACATAATGAACACTCATTAGTATTGTATGCAAAAATTCATTCCAGAATTAAAACTTTCGGAAAGAAACTCATCCTTTTTTCTGGGATTGTTAGTGATCAAAATTTGTTAATAATTCCAGAATTGTGAATATGAGATTATTTAGTTTATATATTCAATATGTGCTAATTATTCGGCTAGAGCGCCACCTATCGGTGATCATATATAACAAGTACCCAAGTAACATTTGCTCTTACAAACTTATGAGTTATACTAGCTTTATAGCTCCAATGGTGGCTAAGATCATGCGTAACCAACAAGCGCACCAACGCTTTTCTACACTTATTAAATATGAGCATCCAGTAAAATAAAAAATTTTATAAATTACTATAAATAATTAGTTTAACTAATCAGATTGACATGTTTGACCTAATAATTATTTTAAAATTTTTTCAGTACAAACAAACCCTCTAAGATCTGTTTTGTGGGTCATTCGGGCACCAGTTCTAAGTCAACACGAATTTAACCCTTAAACTCTTCTTTGTTGCTTTCACGTTGATATTTGAGTTTAAAGGTATTCAAAATTTTATAAAAGAATTGTATTAAAAATATTTTTTGATTTGACATTTTGACCCATTATTTACCTGTTTTAGATTTGTTCTTGTTTTTTTTTTTCTTTTTTCAAGGATGAGGTCAAAAAACACCCATACATAGAAGAGTTTTCAAATGTCCCACAAAATATTTTTCGTTGTATTTTACATTAAAATGCTAAACATATCATCGACCCAAAATGTATGTAAGTATCCCGAAATTTTATAGCCCGATTCACCTTAAAAATTTCAAGAAGAGAATAGAATTGAATCGGGCCTAAAATAAAACTAGACGTAGATTTTTAACACGCCAATAGTTACGTGCTCTTTTTCAATGCTTTATAAGAATCTATTGTCGAAAACTTGTTGCTCTTTTTGATTTTTTTTTAATTGAACTACCGTTACATCCACAAAAATCCTTTTTTTTTTGGGTTTAATTTATAGGCTGATGATTATCTGTCTGTATTTCTTTAACCCACTACCAGACATAATATAACTGTCTGTGGCTGGTAAGTTCGGTTTTAGTAAGATACTACGACAAATAAAATTTGTAAAACAATGGCTTTTGTTGAGATCATTTCCCAGAATTTTTTACTTTAATGTTCTGTGAAGATTTTATCAGTAAGCCAGCTACGACTAAGTTTTCGAAAAATACTAGTAGCAATGCTAGTGAAACTGAATAATATTATTTTTAAATACTTTATATCTGAGAATGTTTTTACGGTTCTTAACAAGGATTCAAATTAAAAAAAAATTTACTAAATGAGTGAATCTTGCCAACTTTTTAACTACCTTGATAACTTACTCATTTACAGCTTTTAATTGTCAGGAATTATCTCCGTATATTCATATAAAACACACTGTTCATATTTCAAAGCTTGAAATTTAAATTTATAAAAAAGATGAACTTTGCAGAGCTGTAATTCAAAACCTATTAGAGATACCTTAAAGCCTTCTTGGATTCATTATATTAAGAAAATGGTTATTAACAGTTTTGTTTTATGACATTTTCTTTGACCATTTGTGGCCGAGGTCACATAACTGTTTGTAGCGTTGCCATAATTTTGAAAACAAAAAAATCTCAAAGCGACTTTATTGATCATTGGTGAATTTTTAAAGGATCTTAAAATTTTGAAAACTTATGACAATACGACATGATAGGATATGTTACCAATCTTCTATTGGTTGGTTGATTTTTGCATTACCGGATTTTATTTGAATAACGCTTTATTACATCTGTTGCAAAATTAGTTCAAAAATCTAAAATCAAAACAGAAATTTTGCCAAAAACTTAACAAAAAGAAAAAAAATGAAAATGCACCTTGTAAATCTACAACTAACTAGTTGCCACACTATATAAGTACACATGTACATACTAGTAAGTATTTTGGGGTTTGGTCTGTTTACTTGCAGACGACCACATGTTGGGACCATGTCTAACTGCTGACCAATTTGCATGTTGTTGATTACTTTACGACATAAACGTAAAACGTCATTTATAGTCTTAACTTATTTCCTACTCTCGCTCTCTATCGTTTTGCTATTTATTTTATTTTATTTATTTGCTATATTTTAGTAATTGTCGCGTTTTGCTATTTCGTTTTTTTTTTCTGCCAACTCATGCTAAGCAATTATTTAAATTTTATTTTTCATTTCATTGTGGCATATTGATTGTTTCAACTTTGATTTTTTTTCGCCACAGTTGTTGATTTGTTTTCGTATGTTGTATGGCAGTGACATGTGTAGATTTGTTTTTTTTTTTTTTTGGTAAAATTAATATTTATGGTTTATGCTATTTTGGGATAAAAAAAAACCCAAATTATACAAAAGGAGATTTTAAAAAGTGATAATTTGTTGTTGTTATTTTTTAAGTTTTATTTTAAATATAATAATGCAGGTGGTTTGCCGTTAGGTGGGCTAACAGTTGTATAAGTAAATAAATTGAGGTAAAAATTTATAAATATTGGAAATTTGTAAATATCTAAACGATTTGTAATTTGAAAATAATTGTTATAAATAAGTTAATTGTTTAGTTTTATATAAAGTTCTTGGACGAATATACGTGTAAATACGCAGAGTAACAGGACTTTAATGTTTTAATTTAAAAATGCATTAAAAATAAGCGCTTTAATTTTTGCCAAATTTATTTTTTAATTCATTGTTGTTAAGTAAAATTGTTTCGATTATTTACGAAATATGATTTCATTCGTATGGCTGACCATACAGTATACGATTCGGCGGAATTAATTTTCGAGAACTTGTTCGAGTGTTTAAGGTTGTACCTCCGCAATGGCATCAGGAATGTTGGCCTTCAAATAGTAAATTGTCTCTGGTTTATCTGCATAATAAATACTTGGTTTTTTAATGATGCACTACAGAAAATAGGCCAAAGCAGTCAAATCCCAGCTTTTAGGCATCCAACTGACATCATCACTTCGGTTAATTAAACGACTATCAAACGTTGTACGCATTAAATCGATTGTGGCGTAAGATGTGCAACTTTCAACTTGCTGCATTATGTTGAAACCATACATGGCTCACATCAATACCAATCAGGGTACGACAGATGTCTCCATTGACCATAATGGTTGCCCCGTCCTCATTTTCAAAGAAGTATGGGCCAACGATGTCACCGCTCCAAACAGTAACTCGTAGTGAATGCTTTGGATTCTGTAAGACCATGTTTGCGTTTTCTGAGTCAAATGGCCATTTTTGCTTATTAACGTACCCATTAGGGTGATCGACTCGGTTTTACAACCGGTGGAAAACCCGGGTTTTTCCTCTTTCAGCTCGAATGTCGAATACACCGATATCCGAAAAAGCCGGTTTTTTTATTTTTTATGTTCATTTTCATATATCTTTGTAACCGATCGTACAATAGTATATTTAATACGCGAAAAGTTTCCAAAAATCAGAAAATAAAAACTATTATTTATTCTTCCATAATATTGTAAGAAATTTATTTGTGGTTTAAAAAACAAATGTAAAATAAGAAAACTAATTGATCTTTTATATAAACCTAACGTTAAAAGTTTAAGGTAATTGAAGCATAAACTTATCTGACCGATCAATTTTAGGTAAAAAGTGTAGTTACAATAAAGAAAATTCAAATCCTAATTTTAAATAATGGTATTGAGTGTCTGTCAACTTAAATTTCAATTAAACCAACGAACAAACTAGTTTATGCCTATATATTTGTATGTCTGTCAGAAGTATAAGAAAGAATTTTTAAATTAAAATTTTAAATTTAGTTTAAAAGATCTATTTAACATTTAAAAAATGTACGGAAGGAGATACAAAAATGTATAACAGCCTTATAAAATGTCTTATATATGGTTATTATTAATTAATTGTATTTATTTATTTTACTTTTAAAGAGTACCTTTTGTCCTTAAATTCAACTAATACTATGTTCACACACGCGCCTTAATTGTCAATTTATAATATTCTCGCAATTAAAGGCCCTATTGAGCTCAATTTACCATACTAAAAATTATTTTTAAATTCAGCAATATATACTTAATTGTTTCACTGATTGTCTAAAACTCGAAATACAACTCTTGAGAAGTATGTTCAGTGAGAAGGAAATTCTATAGGTGGCATTTCTAATGTCAAACAAATAAATATACAAAAAACAAAAATTAAGAAAATGAAAAATGTTTGAAGAAAATTTAAAAAAAAATGTTTAAATAAATTCAAATACATACATATAAGTACATATATATATATATATATATGTATATGTATAAATATAATTGTAAATATATTTTATCAACAAGAAAAACGCTAAAAAGAAGGCATTATTTGATTTGGTATAAATACATCGTATGTATTTTTACATCTATCAAATGCTAATGGAGTAAGATAAATTGAGTATGTGTGAACACTTATTTTAATTGCTCAATCAACACTAAATTGAAACAATTAAAAATATGTGTCTGAACAGGGTATAAATAAAATCAAATTAGTCAACTGCATTCATGTCAGTTATTGCGTAATTTTGCAGCCAAATTTAATTATAATCTTTATTAACAATATTTTTTTAATTTTTTCTTTTTATATTATATATTTTATATTCGAACCGGTTAACCAGGTTTTTCTCAATTTTCAAAAAGCAACCGGTTTTTTTTTTAAATTTTAAATTTCAAACTATTTGAAAACCGGTTTCTTAAAAAAGTCGAATAATCGATCACCCTAGTACCCACCAAGATGTAAATGAAATTCATCCATAGAGATGATTTTTCTGTACCACATTTTCGTGCAATTTCCGACAAATTGTCAAAATACCAACGTTAGTGAAGCGTAAATTGATCTATTTCGTTCAGTGGACAATTTTGTGATAGAATAGATTTGAAATATCTACTGATTAAAATTTAAACCGATAGATGGCCCGCCCTTCACATATCGATCGTCGTAGCTAGAAAGGCCCTAACTCGTTTATTTTACGAAATTGAGTTTTTCAGTATATTAATACATTTCAGTCAAATACACTTCTACACACAATTTTAATGCAGTATCTAAGTAGTATAAAAAAAACAGTTTTAAAAGCAATTTTAAAAAATAATTAACATTGTGAAAATGCGGTTCTTTTACGTTTTTGCTCTCTCCTGTAAAGTTACAATTATTTAAGTAAGTTCCTTTCTATCTATGACCAACAATATTATTTTTTCCGGGTTGAAATTTTATCAAACCGATTATAAATATAAATAAAAATTCTAAATTTTAGGTTAAAAGACCTTAAAGGATTAAGACAAGAAATATCAGCGTACCTTTAAAAACTAGTGGACTATAATCATAATATAGCCCAGTGGAGCCAAAAGCAAGGTAAGTAGTCTTAATTAAATTTTAATCAGATTAAGAGCTCATGTATCAATTCCATTATCGGTTAAGTGAAACAAAGCCTTTCCCTTTTATTTTACTTCGAGAGATTTGCGTTTGTTTCTTGCATAGACTGATTGCGTGTCCTCGCTTAACTGTATTGCGTGACGGTTACTTTAAAGTCGCAATGAAACACATGCACGAAATTCAAATACAAGCAAAACAAAGAAACTAAACTGAAATATTTAAAAAGAGGTGACTTTAGGAATTTCGGTTCCATAGAGAAGCTTAAGGTGAATTTATAACTGCAGGATGAAATTTTTTAGTTTTTTCCTTCATTCTAATGGCATTACGACTCGTAAATTCTGAAAAATAATGTTGTCATCGAAAACTATGCATTTGGATTACTGTCTCCTAATATGGAAAGAAACGTATGTTTGACTTTTGTATAAAATTAAGACTTCTTTTTACCTCTTTGAACATCACTTTGAACCATCTAAAATCAAAGATTTTTTCACAAGCTTTGTATGCCTCTGGGTAACTCAGCAAAAGCTGCTACAAAAACGGCCTTAAATTAAGACGAAAAACACAGAATACAGAACGCAAATATACAAACGACATTTCAAATTCTAAGTTGCTCAAGGCATCCTAAAGTAATGAGAAGTAAAAAATCTTGTAGAAAATACGAAAATTTAGTGTCGTCAAAAGATAATAATAATATATATTTTAAAGTAGATTGATGCATTTGTATCAACTTTAACCTAGACTAGGTAGGTAGGTAAGGCTGGTGCAAAGTTACCCTCCACCTTCACTCAGAGACCATTTCGGTCCACTGTGACGCCTTAATAGAGAGAAGAATAGAATAAGAATAGAAATATTTAGGATAGAAGAGAAAGAGAAGCAGACAATTCCAGAGTCTCCGGCGGGAATCGAACCCGCAACCCCCAAACAACTGACTTGTCCTTTACTGACCAGTCCACAGGGGCACTCTAACCTAGACTAAATGTTTATATTTTTTAAGCAGTCTAGAGTGTCTCTTCCTGAGAGATCAAGCGGATTAATTTTAATTTCTATTTGGATATAGCACAATTGAGTAGCCACATCATTTAGTAATTGCACAAATAGTAATTGTTTTGTTTCTGCAAACTTTCAATTCAAAAGATCTTGTACGCACAAACAATGTTTTTGATACAAATTGATAATCCAGTGAAGCTTAAAATCTCGCAAATTCACCACAAAATTTCTACACATTGATATTTTGCCATCATAAATTTATTGAAAATTAGTTACGTGCAGATATAAAAAATATTTTTTAAAAATTACGAAATTTGTATAAATTATAAAATGAAAAATCATTAGGCAGACTTGGAACGATAATTAAAAAACACATCTGTAGTAAGCGATATTTAAAGCCAACAAATTTTCTTAAAGTCTCTTGTTTACCGAATTCACTTAATAGCGGTTTTATAGATCTGAATACAGGCCATGTATTTCTGTCTTCCTTAAAGTTATACATGTCTTAAGCTGACCGATTTGTATAGAGACTTAATGGCTTTAGCCCTATTAATTTTAAAACAAGAAGTTAACAACTCTCAACTTTTACACACACTTTTACACAAATAAGGGACAACCTTAACTATACCTTTCAAAGCTTTTTTAAAGCATTTTATTGAAAGAGTGAAAGACAGTTTAAAAACATCATTTTTAACATTTACCAAAATATAAACAAATTTATCACACTGATATCACTAACATATCATTAAAAGTCAAATAAATATTAAAGGAAAAAGAACAGAAACAGAAAACATGAAAATAAAAGGAAACATAAAATATCATAAAAAATAAACAAGAGCAAAAACGTACCAGTGAGTGAGTGGTTACAATTTATTTTTAGTACCAACTCTCATACACACTCATACGTACTTATGTATGTATATTCCTGCAACAACTTTTAAAAAGTCTTACTGTTACAATGTGTGCAGTTGTTTGTTTTTCAAAACACATACACTTTTATTTTCTTTTTTTTCGGTTTATTAACCTAAACATGAATATTACCAAATTACTACTTGGTAGTACGTATGTACGTGCAAATATTATACGATACATTATTATGATCATATTTCGTTTAATGTGCATGTTACCAAAAAATATACCGGCATAGTTTATTGTATGTAGACAGCGATATGTTGTGATCAATATTTAGTTAAATGATTTATCTCAACTCTTAATAAATCACTTTTAAAATGTTTTTAGCGATAAAAATTAATCAATATATTGGTGGCACTTCAATAAAACACACAATATTTATGACTGTATCCCATATACAAACATAATACAACATGATACAAATAGTTAGTTTTTCTTAAACGAAAAGTAAACAATGAATAGAGAGCGATTAAAAAACAAATTTAAAGAATACAGATCAATATGCGAGTATGTTAAAGAATCCGAAAATATATGGTACGAGGATCGGGATAAACAAGTGAATGTTTTTAAATATTTATTTTTAACAAACCAAGCATTCTTAGATTACCCTCGTTTAATAGGACGCATACAACTAGGGTTTCTATGCGAAGAATTTGAAATTGTATATGCCAAAATCTCGAAGAAAAAAAAACATTCATTCATATTCATTCATTTTATTGTTAAATATTAACTCATTATCATAGACAATATTTTAAAAATTTAATAAAATTTAACAAAATGTAACGAATGCAGGTTTTTAAATAAAAATTTTTTTTTTAATTTTAAATTAATATTTATTAAGAAAATAAACAAAATACATGGGCATGCTGCAATGGTCAATACCAACATTCATAGGACAGGTGATTGGTCAATGTCCATCTGTCCGAGTGTTGGTTGAAATCAGCTTTTGGATGCCCATACACTTTACACAAACCTCTAAGTGCTACTAATCTTTTAGAAATATTTGCTTATATGCCGCTATTGAATTCCAGAATAATAGCTGAATAAGTTGATGTGATATGCAAATAAATACGAGTTATCTTTTTTTATATATTTCACAGAGAGTGTAAGGGTGTTTATTCCCTTTGTCAGTTTATGTGAAATTTCTACAATATTCGTTTGCGACCCCATAAAGCCTATATATTCTGAAAGCTCATGACTAGGGGAGTTGATTAAGTAATGTCCGTCTGTCCATCTGTCCGTGTGTATGCCTAAATCAGTTTCTTAAAGCCCCCCAGTATAGTTCAGACCCGTGTGTGGTATTAAACTATCAGAAATATTCTGAGCACAGCGGTATTTAAAATCAGACAAACCCAACCATAAACAACTGAGATATGATAAAAAAAACCTACACCACCTCGTCTTTTCACAACACATTATACAAACTGGATGAAAGTTGTTTCGAATCCCAATTGAAACAAACAAAAATGTTCTTGTTATTTTAATTTTTTTTAGATACATACATACGAAAACTTAATTTATAATTTTGCAATAGGGGATAAAATCATTATAAAGATACCAAAATTCCATTGCCAAATTCCTCAAATAAAGTGGCCAATTTATAAGCGTATTTCTTAAGACAATTTGGTTACAAAGCGTTTACTTAGAAAATTATGTTTTTACCTACTGTTTGTCTTGTTGCGTCATCTTGTTAAAAGCATTTTTTCAAAAGAGTAAACATGGGCATGTATTTTTCCTGATACCTAATCAGATGGAGAATTATGCTAATATGACAAGGTGCTCTTAGCCTTAATGAACTGAGCGTGAATTTTGGATACAAATTTTTACGATTTGTAGACTTTGTTCTGCTGTAAGTCTTTGCAAGGTGATTTGCTAAAGTTAATTGAAAAAGAGTCTACCATACTTTAGTAGTATAAAACCTAGTTTTATATTTATCTCTATCAGATGTTTTATATAAAAAGCACTCAATATATAAGGAGATATATGTAAAAATTTCTGCAGAAATCAGTCTCTATTAGGCAAAAATTATTTGGAAAATTATATATTTTTTTAAATATAACAAGTTTTCTAAGCTTCTAAATAATTTCCGAAAAGGTTGGTGACAGTAGATTGTAAGCCATAACCTTTAAAACCTAACAAATCGGTTTGACACTAACTGCAATATAAACAACAAAAGAAAACTGCTTCGATGTTTTCAGATTCTAGAGGAAAAGGGTTAAAATGGGTATAAAATTAAAGAACTTAACATGCAAAAGTAATACATAAGGACTTTTTTTAAAATCCATGTTAGTCGCCACTACAAAATGGCGTACAATAAATTTATATATGGGTCAAATAAATTATTTAATAATTCACCCTTATCAACCTACTTAGTTTTGGTATAAAACGAAAAGGTTTGACCAGCACAGTACTCTAAATAACGAACAAAAAATAAACTCCAAGATCACACAATGAACCAAATTTTTTTCTTAACCCCATCAATATGGATATCAATCAAAGGAACTTGACTAGTAGAACACAGTTAAATATGTAAAACAATAATATCAATAAAATAACTTATAATAATTAATCTGAAGTCTTGACTGCACTTCTATATGGCAAATACATACCTTTGCTTATGATGTTGTAGGGTATTATCAGAGTTGGCTCGACCTTATATAGCACTTTTAGTTGCTTTTCTTAAAATCGGTTTTGCAAACAGAGGAGAAAGCTCTTCTTAACAGCTCTTCTTCCTCAGCCCATTAGGTTTTTTGTATTGAAAATTATTTATAATTACCCAATTTATAATTATTCGAAACATATTGTAGAAGTTGTATATCGTAGTGGTTGTTATAAACACTTTACTGATAATTTCTTAAAATTTTTTTTTACAACAGTTACAACTATTTTACCTTTGTATAAGTAAATAAAATTCTTTTTTATTTTATTTAGAAAAAAAAAGATTATATTTATTTATTCAAAGGAGAAGACTATGTCTTCTTTATCCTCTTATTAATAAAATATTTATTTTAACTAATTGTTTAATTTGCCGAAAGACCACGTCTTCTTATTCGGACTTCTTATTATTAATTAATTAATTCTACTACAAAAAAAAACTTGATATTGTAACTTATAAAAACTTAATAACTGTGAATGCAACGTAAGCTATTCTAGTTGCATTCAATGCAGACATGTCGTCGGCACTTTAAGCAAATATTCTAAAAATTAAATTTGTGAATTTAAATTTAAATGGAAATGTGTCAGCAATTGATTTGCGACAGGGGGGATTGAACTTTCATTAAAAATAAATCGGTTTATTATTAGCTTATATAGAGTGTCGTACCAATTTTCTTTAATATTGAGAAGAGAATTTTTTACAACATACTCGTGTAATAGGTTGTAAATTCAATAAATGTGTCTTCAATTTATATACAATTTACCACTTGTTTTAGTATATTTTGCATTTAATTCTTCATTAACAGAAGTTCGAGAAATACTTTTCATTTGCAGGCTCTTTACAGTAAATTTTTATTCCAAAAAAATTTTTTTAAGCATTTAATTTAGAAAATTACGATTTATAACTTATTTTAAATCTCTTAAAAAATTACCCATTTACTGGAAATGACAAAATAATCGTGAAACAAAACCTCTATTTTTTTTGGTACGCATTTAACGTGCTCAAATCTTTGTTATGTTAAGCATGTACAAATATAGTTCAAACTCTTTCATAGAGGACTAAACAAACAGGAATAGAAACGCAAACTAAATGCAACAACTAACAAGTACAATAATAATAACAACATCAGCGGCAGCTACATCATTAGAAAATCAACTGTAACTTAAATCAATAATAAAACGGAGAACTTAAGTAAATGGCAATTACTTTGTTTGTTAAGTTGCATGCAACTTGTTTTGTTGTACCACAATTTCGTTTCATTCATTCATTCATGTGTTCGTAAGTTCGTTTGTTTGTACGTTCATTTACTATTTTTATTTACACAGCAAATATGAAATGACCATTAAGTTATAATAATAATCATATTCAGCTTTGTTTGTGGGTTTTTATTAATTTTTTCTTTCTGATCCTTTTGCGGCACATTTTTTTTTTAAATTTTCCGATATCGATTTTGAGCTTGAGGGTCTTAGCTGTTGTTTCGTTTTGTAAAATTGTTTGTCTGCTAAATGATTATTTTTTGCTTGGTGGCTCTAGTGTTTGTAGTAAATTTAGTATGTGGCAACTTTTCAGTTTTAATAAATGTCATATGAAATATAAGATATTAATTTTGCTGCTTTATTTCTTGCAAGTTTTTAAAAATTTTTTGGTTAATTTTAGTTAATGTTTTTGATCTGATACATGAGTAATTAATACACGACCATTTAACTTAATTTTCTGTTTGCCTTTTCTTGTTTTGTATTTTATTTTTATATATCTATTTGGCTTACCAAAGACTTTCTATTACAGAACAACATAACTTTCAATGACTTTTGCATATCAAATGTTTTTGTGAGAAGTATTCCAGTAATGACTTGATTTATAACGTGGCGCATAAGTACGTATGTATATATCAGACATTTGTTTATACATACACATTATATAATATCTTATTGTGAAATTTGTTAGAAGCGATTAATATTTTTCTCATTTCGTTTATTACATATTAATTATAACTCATAATGTTTTTTACAGTAGCGGTGAAGCAGTAAATTCATGTCTTAAGGATTTATTTAATTTCAAATTAACTATAATCAGAAAAAACAAACCAAATTTTCTCCCTTAAAAGAACTGAACGACTTATGTTTTTCCGTAATATCAATGGGTTATTTAGGTTATTAAAATCAAGTATCAATATAATTAAAGTAAGTATTAATTTAAGTCTCTATTTGTAAACTAGAGTGATAAATACCTATTTTAAATTTAGTTAGATGTCCAATTATAAATAGAACAAGAAGGAGTGCTATATTGGGCAGTGCCGAATCTTATATACCCTTCACAACTTGTAGTCATGCAATAACAATTGTTTGTACCACCATTCATCTCATATAAAATACGTACATACATACATAAATAAAAACATCCCATTGCAGAATTATAAATTGAGTTTAAGTTTCCAAAAAAAAATTAAAAAAAATAAAAAAAATGTATTAAAAACAAACAAAAAAACAATAAAAAAAATTACAAAAAAATTAAAAAAAAAATTAAAAAAATATAAAAGAAATAATAATAATATAAATAATATATAAAATAAATAATTAAATAAAAAAATTTTTTTTTGGCTCAGCTGGAATCCGATGCCACGTTGACTTTAACCAATATGTATGTAGGTTGTTGTTGTAATTGTGAAAAAACGAGGTGGTCGTGGTTTTTTGCTCATATCTCAGAAAGTTGCAGAGCGATTGTGCTGAGTTTCAATAGCGATTCATTTCTGGATATTTCCAAGAGATTGATACCATACACAGATCTGGGGAACATAAAGTTGCTTCTAAAAGTTGATTTCAACCAACACAAGGACAGACGGGCAGACGGACAGATGGTCAGGGCTTAGTCGACTCCTATATTTATAAGCTTTCAGAAAATATATACTTTATGGGGTCGGAAATGAAAATTGTAGAAATTACAAACGGAATGACAAAGCTATATATACCCTTGTGCACCACACATAAAGGGTATAAAAAGAACAACTTTATATAATTACCATGTGCTTAAGATGTATGTACTCACCCATTTATTGTTTGAAAAAATTGTGTTCAGGGAAGATTTTTTTGATTGAGAATTTTCACTATGCAATAATTTATAACATTTTTTTCTGAAAATCAAAGCCAGCATATGACATACATATCGATGGTCACAAGTATAAAGGCTTTAATTCGTAATTTTAATGAAACTTAGTTGATGACAAAACTGTTTCAAAAGTTGTAAACTGAAATAAGAGCATTAATATTCCTACCGAACTCATCTCAAAACATTGAGCATTAACAATATCTAATCTATAACTTTAAAATTGATGCTTATATTTTAAGAAAACTTAAACCTTCACAGTATTTTTAAATTAAAACTTTGTAAATTATTTTCAATTATTCATAGAATATTTACTAGCTAATAAAATGAGTCTTGACATAACCAGCAAAAAAATTTTGCACTAGTTCAACGTTAATAACATTCTTGATGACTTCTAATTTAAAGGTGCAAAACAAGGTCTGAAGAATGCCTTCTCTAAATACAAAAAAGTTGGCCTTTAGTAATGTCCTTCCAAATACATTCAAATGCAAATCATGAAAAATTCATGTAAATAGACATTATTAACTCATGAACATGGGTTTCTTTTCATCTACTGTGCATGCGTTCCATGCACTTATTGGAACTAAGCGAAATTTTGTTATATATTAAAATAAACACATGCTCCCCAAAGACACGATAATGTTAAAATCATGCATGTTTCACCTAAATTGAACCACTTCATCAGGGGTTGAACTCATGCATTCACTATTTCTTTTACTTGTCTTTTTTTGCTGGGTTAGAAAGTGGAAAAGTGTGCAAAAATCATGCATATCACGTGAAAAGAAACGGAGTTTTCATAAGGTAATGATCATTATCAATCGATGATAATTAAAAAATTAATTGTTTAAATGAATTATTACAGGTATTTTGCGTGATTATACATTCAATTTTAAGCACATCAGTTATGATAAATTATTTCGAACTTACGGAGGCATTTAAATTGAACACTTTTGCAATATTTAGAAGTCCTGAAAACTGAATTCACTGCGCACTACTTCTAAATTTTTTTGCTGAATTATTTCGAAACAATACTCATTACTTATTTGTAAAACTACATTTTTTTTCATTGTCCAGTCGCAACTTCAAATTACGACGACTACTTCCAAGAAAGTTCTTTCCTTTTGCACTTAAATTTCCATCAATAAATTAAGAATATTCTGCATAGTTTGCCATAGACAAATAACTGCTTTAACAATAAATCAATATTTCAATTAAATTTTCTACCAAATCATGGCGTTATTGTAGTATTTTTTTCTTTTTAGATTGTTCGCGTAAAAAAAATTATACACCTACACAATTTTCCTGTATGCAAAAGTAGATTAAAATCAACATCAAACGTACATATTTGTTTGTTAAACAAACATAACTCTTCTTATTTAAAGTTGAAAAAATAAAAGAAAAAAACTCAATCACTCAAACCAATTTTCTTTTTCTATTTGATGGAAGAGGTAATGAAAATGGTATGTTGTGTGGTTCAAAAGATATGTAACAATAGGCAATTAAAATTTTTTTAAGAAATAATATTTTTTAACTTGCGATGCAAAGGATGTTGTATTACAAATTACGCATAAAAGTGTCCCTAGTCGGAGCAAGCAGTATTATTTTAAATAAAGGCAAAACTTTTAATTCTGTGTCCAAGAATAGATATATTTTTGGTCTCGCTTTAGTATATATCCTTTGGAAGTGTCCTAAATCCATGAAATTAGTATCGTTTTAAGCAAATTATAAACTTTTAATTTTGCGTCCAAAAACAAATTTAGTTTTGGCCAGCAAATATTAAACATTTATTGCTGTAGTATAAATTTCTATCACTACAACTTACTATTTTCGTAATACTTGTAAATTTTTCTGCCATGGCAAAGACCTCAAGCGAATCAAATAATAACAAACCAACGGTCTAATTCTATATGTACTCGCATACAAGGAGGAAAGTATAAAAGGAAAAAAATAAAAAAACAAAATGTTCAGGAAAAAAGTTCACTGGTAAGTGTAATAAATTTTCTTTAATTTCTCATAAATTTTACTTTGCATAAAGTTTGAATATTGTGTTGTTAACGCCAAGAACAATACAAAATAATAACGAAATAGCAACCAAACAACAATGGTTACACAAGCAAATAGCAACAATGTCTGCAGCAGCCGCAATTGCAAGTAAGACCACTGTAATTCTTGTTGTTGTTGTTGTTGTTGTAACCATAACACCCGCAATAATTTGCATATGTTGTGCATTTTGTTATCCTGCAAAGTAGAAAAAAAATAATTTTGTATTTATATTTAAATTGCATAAAAAGTCTATAAAAGTTTTCAATTCACAAGCGCACATACATACATATACATTCATGCACAAACAACATTGCATAGGGGAAGTGGGTTGTTTTGTGAGAGCGAGAGAGAAATGCTGCTTATTACAGCTAAGAGTTTGCGGCAAAAAAAGTTGTTAGAAGAAACACTTGAGCTTTGAGAAAACATGACACTTTCTATTCCATATACTTAGTTAGACTTTAGTTGATTTTTCTAGCCAAAAGTCATCAACGTTTTTTATTTCTGAATTGGCGACTTGATGTCCAAAAGTGTGGGTAATGTAAAAACATCAAGGAAAATATTTTGGAAAATCAGAAAATAAATTATAATCGGCGAAGACGAACTTTATAAACTTTATACAGAACTTCAAAGAAAAAATTTGTTCTTAAGGGCTACTTATTTGTTAGCCGAAGTAATTCTTGCAGCATGGAAATTTTTCACTGACATATTTTTGGAATTTTGAAACTGGCTTTAGTGTAATAATCTCACCTTATTAAAATCCTGTGTAATCGAGAGTGGTTCCAAGTTTATATTTCGATAGGCAACAGTTTGGCAGCCATAAAACAATTCAACCATTTTAATAAATAGTTACACTCCCATCAAACGCGTAACCAGAATCTGAGGCCTGATTGTTCGGATTCAAACACATAACTCATAAAAAATATAGGAAAAAAAGGAAAATTAAGTAGTAACCGAATTCAGTTAACTTAAAACCCGGGAGTTACATAGATGATATTTACCTCCAACATGTAACCACCGATCAAAGAGTTCTGATGATGAAATGATTAATTAGATTTAGGACAAGTGCAATATCCGAAACAAATCTCCGGCTTTTTAACGTTGGGAGCCGAACGACTGTTAAACAACTTCGATATGACGGTAACTTAATGTAAGGATTGCTACGAATATAACAAAGGCCGAACAGCAAAAATTGATATTGGAGTGATTAAAGGTTTTGTATATAAGAAGAGTGATCCAAGTAGAGATACTTTTTTCAATAGCCTTCTTTTGACAGATCACGTATGAGTCGTGTCATGCTGTTATGTTATTTTTGTTTAGTATTGCTTGGCATTTCATAATGGAAATGCCGCCCGACCTTCCCAAGCGACATTGCTTTGCTCTATGGGCTTTTGAAAAGTTTCAAGGAAATCCAACGTTTTCGAGGCAAATTTTGTTTAGTGATGAGGCCTTTTTCTGGCTAAATGGTTATGTTAACAAACAAAATTGCCGCATTTGGGATAAAGAGCAACCTGAAGATTTTCAAGAACTGCCACTTCCTTCCAAAAAAAAAAAACCGGTTTGGAGTGGTTTGGGGGCCGGTGGAATTATCGGCTCATATTTCTTTAAAAATGATGCCGGTGCAAACGTAACCGTCAATGGCGACCGTTATCGTGCCATGATAACCGACTATTTTATGCCTGAAATTAAAGCTTGTGATCTCAACGATATTTGGTTTTAGCAAGACGGTGCCACTTCCCACACATCGCATCAATCAATGGATTTATTGAGATAATACTTCGATGAGCGCATAATTTCATGTTTTGGGCCGGTCGATTGGCCATCAAGATCGTGTGATATCACATCATTAGTCTTTTTCCTGTGGGTATATGTATAGTCTTAAGTTTAAGCGGACAAACCCGCTTAAAATTAGGCCTTGGAGGAAAACATCACGCATGTTATTCGTTAGCTACCAGTCGAAATGTTCGAACGAGTCATCGAAAATTGTACTCAACGGATGGACCATCTGCGACGTAACAACGTTTAACATTTGATAGACATAATCTTTAAAAAATAAACGCCAAAGAATGCCATTTCAAAATTTCCCATTTGAATTTGAATTTTCTGTGTTTTTTTCTTTAAAAAAGTAGTGAACCTCAAAATGGATCACCCTCTATATATCGATACCTTTTTGTGCAAAATAAACTATTTGAAAAATTAGTTTGATATATTTATCCTATGTTTGTTGCTGTTTATGTTGGTACAGCGAGAGTTAAATGACATGTCATATGTACTTACAAAGACTTAAATATCTGGATGTTTTTGAGCTTTTATTGAAATAAAAGAACTCGGGTGGTGTAACTTAAATCTTGAGACATTTTATTTTTGTTTAACTATTATAACCAAAAATGTTTAAAAATGTTTTATCAAAATATACCTTCGGGTTAAAAAGTAACAAAAGTTCGACTAAAATTTAAATATGTAACCTTTTGAAGAAAATTTAAAAAAATTCGGAAATTGTTTAAAACTTAATTAAGAGTAAGTAAAAAAAGTTAATTAAAGTAGTGCAATGCACAATGCACTTAATCCGGGTATGGAATACAAACATTTGAAAAGAACCCATTAAGTTTGGCAACATATTAAGGATGAGGAAGAGAGCAACGTTTATGTGTACCCAACTTAACCTAAACAAGTAAGAGCACTATATTCGGCTGTGCCGAATCTTTTATACCCACCACCAATTTTGTGTACATTTAAAGCACAATATTTATTATTTTGTTATTGGCTATGGAATAATCTCTTTATAATAAAATATGTATCACTTTCTTTGTAGAGGGTGGTTAAATTTTAAGGGCCCATGTTGAAGGTGAACTACACCTCGTCTTTAAATTTTTTTTCTGCATTTCACTTGACATTTCTCAATCTCAAACTTACTCAATTTGATCCGTGGAAAGATACGCAAGTGAGCAACGCTTTAAAGTTATTCAGGTTTTTTATAAAAATGGGCGTTCAAATCAAAATGCATTTTGTGCACTTCGTAATTCTTTTGATCAACATAATCGTTCAAATTCGTCCACAATCAGGAGAATTGTAAAAAATATTTAAATTTCTGCAAAACAGGTCTGTATAAAATGTTAGAAAATCTGTGAATGCCTTCTTAGTTCACTGAATGGGAACCACTGCTGGTTTTTGCGATAGTGTGGCAAAAGAGCAGTCAACCTCGACTCATCATCATGCCCAACAATTAAGCATCAACATTGTCATTGAAAATTTGAACCATCAGATAGAGGAGTGGTGCCAAGGATGGGGGGGGGGCATTTGGCCGATATTTTATTAAATACATAATTGAACCATACAAATATTATAATTACAAAAAGAAATAATAATAATATCCTAAATATTTTGTGTTTTATTTAAATTCAACATCGGTCCTTAAAATTTAACCACCCTTTATAACTTCGATATGCTACTAAAATGCTTTTGTAAATGTAGTCTTTCAATGAAAGTGGGCGTTAAAGTAGGCGTGTCAATAAAGTTTCTGCTAATAAATACAACTTAGATATTTCAATATGGTCCTTTATTTTCCCAAAAACTTTGTCAATAGAGAAATTACATGAATTTAAGATAAACCGTTGGGAGGTAGGCGTTAAAGTGAGCGCGTCACCTTAACTTTTTGGCACAACAATTACATTGCCTAAGGGGATATACGTAGCCAATTTTATCATCATACCTCTAATTTTGGCGGTTTTATGAGCTTTTAAATTTCATTAACGGTAGATAACGTGGAAAGTGGGCGTTATAGTAGGCGTGTCAAAGTTATTTTTGCGAATGAGTACACCTTAGGTGTTTCAATATAGCCCTTTATTATTTCAAAATCTTTATTAATAGAGAAATTATATGAATTTTAGGTAAAACCTTATATGGGAGGTGGGCGTGGCACATTAATTTTCTGGCACAGTAATGAAATTGCCTAGGGTGCTAAACGTAGCAAATTTGATCATCATACCTCTAATTTTGGCGGTTTTATGAGCTTTTAAATTTCATTAACGGTAGATAACGTGAAAAGTGGGCGTTAGAGTAGGCGTGTCAAAGTTATTTTCGCGAATGAGTACAACTAAGGTGTTTCAGTATGGCCCCTTGTTATTCCAACATCTTTATTAATAGAGATATTATATGAATTTGAGGTAAATCGTTATATGGGAGGTGGGCGTAAAAGTGGGCGTGGCACATTGATTTCGTTACAGAAAAGCCTTTCACCAAAAAGCGAAGTGTGCAAAATTTCAGATTCGTACATCCAATTTTGTTGCTTTTATGACGTTTTTGTTTTTAAATATACCGAAAAATACACTGTGCGGTATAAATTTTCGTACATTTTGATCGATAACTCCTCTCCCAATGCATAGATTTAGATAATTTTCGGAGAAAAATATTGTTTCTACTCTGGAAATATATACTCGAAGTTTCATGAGTCTACAGTAATGCGTTTGGACACAATTCCATTTTATTCGATGTTCGAAGGACACGGTTTTTTCGACCTACTCTTGCTTTTCGAGCTATAACTCTGTGCCTAATATTCCGATTTAGCCCATTTTCAATACCAAACAAAAATTGTCTATAAGAAAGATTCTTGCAACCTCTATCGTGCTTTCAACAGACGGACAGACGGACGGACATAGCTAGATCGTCATCAAATCAAACCCTGATTCAGAATATATATACTCTATGGGGTCTAAAATGGATATTTCGATGTGTTACAAACGGAATGACAAAATGAATATACCCCCACCATTTTTTTGGTGGCGGGTATAAAAAATATAATAGTAGAGTGTTGCCGACAACATATGCGAGCGCGAATATAAAACGAAAGAGAGTTTCAAATGTATTTCTTCAAAATGTTCGCCCGTCTTAACTCGAACCTAGCAAACTCATAATGCAAAAGTTGTTACAAACCAACCAACAAACCTTAAAACATACAACATCGCTTTGACAACGTGTGAGTAAAGTAGATTTAAGTTCGGTTTTTATTTTTCTTTATATTTTTAATCACTTCAAAAGTATTTGGCGCCATTGTTATTTTCTAAAGCCAAGTTTTTCTTTGTTTTCCCCAAGTTTTGGCTTAAATTCGCACACACACATACGCACTATTTCAGTACAAGTTACACATCCCAGCAAAAAATAGTTGATTGTAAAGCTAATTGTAAAAGTTTTTAAACATTTGCTAAATATACAGCAAAATTAAGGGCACTACTGAAAGGGATTAAGTTATAATATAGAAATTTTCCGACAATTTAAGAATATAAACCAATTCATATGCACTAAAGGCAAATGCTGCTGAGTGGGAAATTATAAACAAATATAGTTTCCTACGTCAGCAGCTTTGTAAGCTAAATCACATTGACATACTCTTACAGTGAAGCAGTAATATTTGCTGGGTTACATATGTTCAGATGTCATATGATCCCTGTTGTACCAGCACTTTGATCATTCATTACCTTCTTTGCCATTGCATGTGTTAGTTTGATAGACAAAACAAAACTGTAGTTTATGGTTGACAGCAGCAAATCATGTTTATGTCGCCGCTGTTGTCTTTATTTTAGTTGCCGTAACAGTAAGTTTCTATTGTTGTTGTTGTTGTTTTTGTTAAATCTTTCTATTCATCACATATTGTTCAAAGTGAGGTTTGAAAGAAACACACATCGCAACTTAATTTTGTTTTTGTCTGTTAAGCGCCTTTTTGGTGCGTTGTTATTGCTGTTCAAAGTGTCTAAATGTAATTGTATTTTTGCATATATTCTATAGTGTCAAAAAAGTTTTTTTTTAAGTAACTGTTGTTTTGCTCTATTTACAAAAAAAGCTACGTTTTTGTATACACTTTTCATAAACTTTTTTAAATCTAATTTGCATACGCATAAATGTGTTTGTGTTTTGCAACACTAAGTGTCATAAATTTTATTAGATAGAAAATATAACTGCATGCAAATGTGATTTAATTATCATTTTTTGATATTGTGTATTCCAAAGGGAATGGATTTTTTAAGTTTGTATTTATTTATGGTTATAGATTTAAATCAATAAGGGAAATCAATAGAGTGAAAAGTAAAGCGTGGGTAAATTTTTCTTATTTGCTGTAGCATATTTTATTTGAAGATGTTATCGTAGTAATCCAAACGAATTCAGAAAATATTATGATTTCCTGGTTGAAAAGTCTTTATCAATGAGATGCAGTTTTTATTTCAAAACTTAAAAATAATTAAGGTTAATAAAACTAAAAGCTGTTTCATTTAACAAAAAGTTCATAATAAAGCAAAAGGGTATTTTTTTTCGTGTTACATGACTTTATGTTGGCAACACTCAATTAAATATGCGCTACTTTATGGCAGTGTTGAAATAGAATTAATTAAGAAGCTAATACCAAAAAAAAAACTATTACATCTAGTGAAAGTGGGTGCTTTGTGTATTTCATGAGCAACTGGAATATTTAGTCCGAATATCTTTGAAAATATTCCGCCATGAACGTAGCAGTTAATGGTGAGCACTAGAAAAACAGGATTACTATCTATTTTATACTTCAATTTGATACACTGAATATGGGGAGCTATGGTTTTAGCAATTATTTTTGCAAAGAATCTTTTGGAGAACAAATAATTTGTTTAACCCTAGAAGGGTACTATGAGTAAAATTTACTCACATAAGGAATAGATATGTTCGTAAATCAGCAGGTTGGCCACACTGAAAGTCAAGCCACTAGCAGCGCTTGGCCCACTCTGTCATTAGTCGGCTTCCGCAAGCATTGAATGGTACTGTTTGATTTTTCGCGCTTGTGGACAATTTAAAAAAAGTTAGTGAGTAAAATTTACTTATCGGTACCCTTTACGTACTAAATTGTGTGAGTCAAATTTACTTATCAGCAACTTACTACGTGACTTAAAAATATATTTTGTGCTAAATTATGTTTTTGTTTTGTATTATGTTACCGCAAAGAAAACTATAGAGCATACAAATGGCAGGTCGCGGGCTATCAGAACAAAATATTTTAAGTGCAATACTTGAACTAGAATCTGAGGAAGACAATTAAGAGTTGGAGCTTTGCAAAAAATATTGTTTACATTCGCCCTGGCCCAACAGCAAATGCAAAAAATTCGTTGTGTCCTGCTAGTGATTCAAACTGTTTTTTACCGCAGACATATTGGAAGAAATTTTGGTTTATACAAATAAAGAAATAAACATTCAAAGGGATAAATCTCACGTGGTTTTGTCAAATTTGGAAATGGACGAACTTGGCAACACTACCTACTTTGGGGAAAGGTACAAGGCAACCATGCCTGAGAGAAGTTTCGAATTTATCCTAAATTGTCTAAGATTCGATGACAAAGAAACAAAAACTGCTAGAAGAGAAACTACCAAACTAGCTCCAGTTTCTTCTATCTGGGACAAACTTCTAAGCAATTGCAGAGTAAACTATAAGCCTGGAAGCTATATAACCATTGATGAGCAACTAGTTGGATTTAGAGGTAAATGTCCATTTAGGATATATATTCCCTCTAAACCCAGCAAGTACGGGATCAAAATTGTCATGTCTTGTGATAGGGGAACAAAGTATATGTTGAATGCCATTGTTTAACTTGGAAAAGGAACTGTACCTCCTGCAATGACTGCTGGTGAATATTATGTTGTTGAACTGCTGAAAAATGTAAACGGCACCAATAGAAGTGTCAAGATAGAGAATTGGTTTAAAAGTGCCCTGACTATGCTTGAAAAACAATTTTTATGTATTCATAACCGTCAAAAATCAATAATAAAGTATTATTTTTGCTTATTTTATATACTTTTATAAAAAGTTACACTTAATATGCTCGCTTTAAATTTTTTTCATTTGAAACTACTGCTTTACAAAACAAATCAGATAATAACGTAAAAATTCTGAAGTGAGTAAAATTTACTCATCGGTACCTATAAGCGCCTACAATTTAACCGTACCTTTCTAGGGTTAAGGACTTGTCAATGGGCTTTTAGAATTTTAGTCTGTTAAAAAATTTTGTAGTTTATTAATCCGCATTCAAAAAACGAATCCTCCAATTATCATAATGAAAAACTTTGATGTTTCTCTAAGCCGGCCGAAATAGCTATATACCAGAAATCAGCCCATTTTATCTCTTAAATAAAGTCAAACTTAAAGCTTTTAACGAAATATATCTATGTTTAATTTTCATTGTAAGCTATAT
Source organism: Phyto melanocephala (assembly GCA_941918925.1). Classification (NCBI taxonomy): domain Eukaryota; kingdom Metazoa; phylum Arthropoda; class Insecta; order Diptera; family Rhinophoridae; genus Phyto; species Phyto melanocephala. Next base: position 83,579,130 of record OW799236.1, read on the forward strand.
AATACAGGATCAGTTGAAAGCAATCATATTGTTTAAGGTACATCTATCAAATCAACTGAAAGTTATGCACTATGGACGTTCAAAAACTTGTACAACTAATAAAATTTGTTTATCAAAATTTGTAGTCTATATGGGTATCGTTTTATCCATTTTACGATCGGCATGATCTTTCTAACGCAAGAACTATACAAAGTAACGGAATGCAAGATTTACCGCAATCAATGAGAGTGTGCAGGAGGAATCTAGGAAGTAGATTTGGCGTCGCTCGCTTGAGAGACTAAAACTTATTGAAGTTTGCCTCGTGACCCAAACAAAATTTAACTGAACCAAGATCTGAAGATAAAAAACCACAAATAAAAACGATAGTTGGAATATAAATATGGCTGGGCCGAGTCTTATATACACTTTACACAGTTTGTACCATCATTTACGTATATACTTATACATGTACATAAGTATTTATTAGAGATTTCAATAGATAAATGATATTCGCTTATTTTAAAATTTTTAAAATATACATAAATTTATGTTTGCATATTGTACGAAAAAATTGCTATGTTCTCAAGCCCATTTCGGATACTATGACTTACATTTAAGAGCTTTTTATTGATCGAAACAAATAGTAGTTGGACGAGGAAGTGTCTGGACCAAGGAAGATTCAAACAGGTATACGCAATGGTGAATTTCTGTTAAAAAGTAACTTTTAGATATACGTTTTCTGTCAAGGACACTTTGTGTATCAGGGATGGACAAATTTATATGATTAATTTACTTTAATACCATTTTTATTGAATTGTGAAACCCATTGGAAAGGGTCCAAAAACAAAAATAGAAACTGTATTTTTGTTAGCATTATTAATTGTTTAATATCAAAACGAAAATTTTACTTTCCATCTCTGTATAAATAAAATCAAGGGGTATTCAACAAATTTCGACACTATGCTCTATAAGCCTTGGTTGGAAGTATAGGGCGGGTGAGGGAAAAATGCCCAACCAGTTAATATTAAATAGTTTTTACAAGTATTACAAGATGTGGCAGAATGTCGTTATAATAGAATATAACGTTTTCAAATCTGCCCGCATATGCTTTCGGTCAATGCTCACTTTAAGAAAATCAGTTCGGTAAAAGTTGTTTTGGTACTTAGGCTTTGGGATCAATTCAGGTTCTTGGTTGCGATTCATATAAACTATGCTTCGGGTTGTCGTAATTTTTTCATCGCAACCATTTGCTGTTAATCTTGAAATTTTAAGCTATGCATCCAATATAGTGATTTTTTTTAAAGTGCACTAGGCCCAAGTTTTTTTTAGTAAACGCTGAATAGTTCCGCCCCTTCTCATGACCTATAAAACCTTTGAATAACCCTTCGAAGAACCCTTAATCAAATATGTAGTCTGTAAGCTCTATAAAAATTTATTAATAGCTTGGTTTACCTAAAAGAGATAACAGAAACAATAAAAATTGCTACCTGCTTATTCGCCAAATAATCGCTTAGTTTGTATAAATAAAAAATTACGGCAATTAACTTTTTTCATAAAACAACAAATTTAAAACTCTACGTATGTGCCCGTTTTCAAAATCGCAGTTCAACAACCATGTTGCCATATTTTCCTCAACTTCTATGGATATGTAAAGCGAACCGTTTTCTTTTTGCTTTTTAAGCTTAATGAAAAATAGCAATACAAAGTAAATATCTATATAAATAGTAAATGAATTACTTATAAAACAGTACATTTATAAAAAGATTTCTATTTCCAGAAAACATTAAATTTATTTCATTTAACTTAGAATAATGTTGGCGATTTGCGACTAATTTTCTATTTGAAGAAAATTGCAAATAAAATCTTTTTTATTAAGAAAGTTCTGCTTGGTGTTTTTGTTGCATTTATTTTATAAATTTTGTAGAGCTAATGATAAATAATACAACCCTAAAACTTAACGGCTTTTTATCTATCTTTGTTTGCAAACAGTGTTGTATTGAACACTGCTTTCTTTCATAGCTTCCAAACAATAACTGTTGCCATTGCAATGATAATTTAAAACAACCAATCATGAAATAATTTAAATTTATTAAAACAATTATAAACACCTCATAACACTTTTTTTCCATTCCCATGACGAAAATCAATCAACCAAACATCCATTAGCACCCCCCTCGTTTATTGCTAAAAATTATCCCACACTCATTCTTCATTCCTTTTGGTTGCAGCCACCAAAACAACAAAAAAGTGAAATCGCCAGAAAAAAAACAACTGAAACAGTCCAACAATTCAAAGGCAATAATAAGTAAATGAACAAGCAAACCAAACCGCACCGCACAGACAGACTGCTGTAATAAACTGCAGAAGAGCCGTAACGAAACAATATTGAACACTTCAAAAATGAAATAATAAACGTAACCAGAGCACAATTCAATTCCAGTGAAATTATTAAAATTTTTGCTAAAATAGTCAACAAACAATAACAGAAACAAAATATCATTTAAATAGAAACAATTTATTTTTTTTTAAAATAATTATAAGGGTGACTTCAACTACATAAAAGAGGATAATCAAAAGGATAAGCTAAAAGAAAAGTTAAGGGAGTGTAATTAAATAAGCGCAGAGTATATCGACGTTCCTTTGTTATTTACTCGTGCTTAAGTGATGATGATAAAGCACTTGCAACAGCAAATTGTCTGAAAGTAATTTTTGTGTATTTTTTTTTTTTTTTAATACAATGTAACAATATTGTTGTCATGGCGAGTGAATGATGGGTCCGTGCGTATTTCTTATTTGTTGAGAGGTATGAGTACCAGCAGCAAATAACGCGTTATTGTCAGGTTGTAAGTACGAAAGTGCGTGTGTTTCTTTTGTTTGTTATGTTTAGAGAAAAGAACGCGCCTTGGCATGATAATGTATGTGTATGTGTTTGTTTGTGTATTGATGGTTTAATGGGTCTGTTTTTTCAAGTGGAGACATCAACAACACTTTGCAACGTGGGAACTTTTCTTTTTAGGGTGGCTGCTGGTGGTGGGTTAATTTTATCTTACTTATCAGTTTGTTAGTTGGTGGTTAAAATGTTAAACCTTTAAGTCTTTGTAATAGTTTTTTTTTCAAAGAAAAGGATGGCACTGAACAGTAGAACGAAAGTACAGTACAATAAAACACAATACTAATATTTTGTTTTCGTTTTTTTTAGATTAGGGAACGTATAGCTTCTAAAAAAAAACGTTATATCTATACATAGCAAAGAAATTTTTTTTATTTGCTTAGTTTTCTAATTTAATTTAGCACAGTTCTGCGTTATGTATTCTTCGACCGGACTATGCATCTGATATGTTGAGGGTTCCATTCCATCAGTGTCATCGTAATACTCCCAGTTGTTGTAAGCATAACATTTCTATTGCTATTTGGCGAACTACAGGGCTCTGTAGTCCTGATGGTATGTGGCCAAGAAAAATTTAGATATTATTAGAAGGAATTTATTTATAAAGGCTTTTATTTTTTTTTCTGCAATAAGCCAGGTTTTGTTCCCGTTTACCAATTTGTATTTACGCAAGAATTAAAAGCGCGCATTTTCGCCTTTTAGAATATCTGATATAATCCCCACTGCTTATTTTATATACCAAATTTAGACCTAGTATAAGTATCTGCCGCTACTCCACCTTTATATAGCGTCATTCACATTAGGCAACAAAAGTGATTGACATTTTTTATATTCTGATTTTGCATCACCAAACCCTTTTTCAATGATGCTGTTAATGCGCACTGCATATATTTTTTCTTCATTTGTTTCTAAGCCAGCAAACCTCACTTGATTTTCCAAGTCATCCATTTTGCCCTATGTGTCCTTAAAATTGCAGTTCTTGTGATAATCTCACACAATGCCTCCCTTTTGATACCCTTCATGCGTGAGTGTAAAAGGGTAATTTAAGTTTGTCATTCTGCAATATTTGTATATGTTTGTGTATTCTACAATAGCCCTTTGAGACCCGGAATCCTTATGGATAGAGGAATTTATTTTGTCCATCTATGTCCATCTGTCTTTATTTTGAAATATCCACTTATACTTCAGGCTCTGATATGATATCAATTTATCAGATGTCATTTTAAAAATAACTGCCTCTTTTTTTTTATCCAAACAAACTTATATTTTGCTTCTTTCTATGGAACTTCTTGCAACGTTTGTTACATATGTATAAAATACGTATCTTTAAAAACATTTACTTGATTCTCTCGGTTCTTGGCAAACTTAGTTGAGGACACTGTTCTATCGATATTACAATTAAATATGTTCCGATGAGATAAGGGAACTTGTTCCTGAGAACCGCAATTTTGCACGTAATACTCGTTTTTCCAGAAGAGCACACCCATATGTGGGCGATTGGCCAGTGGATCGAACTACACACTACAGGGAAAATTCGTTCTTTAGTCGTACTGTTCGTATGTTGAACAGACTCCCCGCTGAAGTTTTTTCAGCCACTTACAATCTCGAAAAGTTTAAATCAAATCTCCACAAACACTACTCCCTTTCTCCTCCTACCCATAACCAATTTTCCTGATACCAACACAATGCATGCATGAATAGGGAACATCCCCTGAGTGTTGTATATGAAAAAAAAAAAAAAAAAAGATAAAAAATAGTTTTGAAAAATGTGTCAACTAAGAGTTCAAAAAGTTTTGTTCACAGTTTTACCATTAAATTATCAATTATGGTCATTAGATGATAGTGCAAAATGTGTGAAGGGAATGTAATACTCGACATAGCCCAGTATAGGCCTTTTACTTGTTAATGCATAGTTTGAGCAAAATAGTATTAAGTATTAGGTAGTTATTAAGTCAGGTAGAACAGGTAGCTGTTGTGCAGCTTACGTGGATCCATTATATTGATCCCTTTGTGATACCTGAATAGAATAGAAAAAATAGAAAAGAAGAAGAAAGAGAAGCAGACCAGTCCAGAGACTCTGGCAGGAATCGAACCCGCAACCGCCAGACTTGCAGACCTGCACACTACTAACTAGTCCACCGGGGCACTTGTCATGCAATTTTATTGCACTTATGTTCTTGTGTACATCGCATTAATTAGTTTTATTAAATTTAATGGTATAGTTTTCTCCTTTATTTATCCTACACAATTGATATAATTCGCTAAAACTTTTCATTTGACAGAACAAAAAATTTACACTCAAAAAGATGATTCCATAGAAAAATATTACATCTAAAGAAGCTACGTAATCGCTTATATTAAATATCTTAATTATAAACTGTGGACAGAATGCGCGATAGTGACGCTTCTTTAAGGAGCTTCATCAACTCCTCCTTTACAACAGGTGATTGTAACCTTGTAGCCTGCATTATCCAGAAGTCTTTTGTAATCTCCAGCATTTGTTTTAGACGCTTATGTTTTATACTGTATTTTAAATTCTATATACAACTTGTAGGCAGACTTGTTATATACCCAGGGAGTCTCTTGGCAGGGGTGCAGTAAAGTTAATCGGTTTAAAACGAAATGCGGTGAAGTGGATAACTGTGTCGACTACAGTATATGGAAACTTAAAATAGTATCTTAAAAGGATGCAGATCGAGGATGACGGTATTTGCAGAATGTGCCTCATGGATGCTAAGACAGCAGCACATATAGTATGCAAATGTCCTGCACTAGCAAGAGGAAGATTGAGTATCACGAGCAGGCAGATATTTAGTGTGGATGCTATAGGGGACTTCAGTGTGTGCGATGGGGATTGTCGACAATGAACAGTTAGCAAAAAAAAAAAAAAATGCCGATTGTGGCGTGAGACACAGTAATGGAAAGGGTACCCATTAGTAGCAACGAAATCTCTGAAGAGCGAAGAAGATCGAAAGTATGTAAGACTGCCTGTGTACACTGCCATTATTACATACGATTTGGTATATTTTGCAAATGTAAGATTCCTTAATTTTCATTTTGCTTAAATCCAAGTTGCTTGTTCCTCAATTCTTGAATTGCTCTTCAAGCTGAATATTAGCCTGTTTTCAATTTGATATCTCCTCTCATTTATTTATTCCCACAGAAGAACTTTTGTCAACATATACGACTTCCAAGCGAAACCCTCCACTTTTTACAACAGAAATTTACAGCGGATTCCCTTTCATAAGTTTTTCAGTAGTTTTTTTCTTAGCTCTTCTTGGTTTTCTCAAACATCTTGCTTCAGCATTTACTTTTGAGATCTCAATTTATAACGCCTTCATGTATTATTACATGTAGCTCACAAAAATCACAGATTTATGTCCGATTTCAAATACTAAAGATAAAATGGCCCAGCCATAGAAAAAAATTTCAGAGGTTTTTGCAAAAACAAATTAGAATTAAAGGCGTACGGAAATTTTTTGCTCTGATATGGTCTGGTTAATACATTATCCATCCTGCTCAAAGTATAGAAATAACATACACACATTTCTGTATAAATTTATTTTGTTTTCTTATTCCGCCCACTGTACCACTTTTGCCATCAATTAACCAAATTTCCACACAATACAAGATGCTTTAAACTCTAAACAATACATTTATAACAATAAGCATACAAACGTAACGCTTTAATTTTAAACACATTATCCTTACGTTATCCTGGCCACTTATCTCGATGAGATGTAATGTTGCATAGGTACGTACGTGTGTTCTGACAATGATGGGTGGTGGTTGGGACTCGATAACATAAAACACAACTATTTATTTGTCTGCTATTGGCCACTTGTTATTTTTGCTGCTTTAGTCTACTGGTGCGTGTCTAGCCATAACATTGTATGTCCACGCAAAAAAAGAAAAAAAATATAAATAAATTAAAGTGGTGTGAGTAGCAAACTTTTGATATTTATGAGAAGCTTAGCATATGCTTTTCAATGCTTATTTTCATGTCTGATGGCGTGTGCATGTTTGTTTGCATTTAATGGTTTTTTGTTTTTGTTTTTACTTTTTCGGCATGTTAGAGATTTTGATTTTCGGTTTCAGTTTTCACGTACTTAAACGCTTGACTATCAATTTTCAGAGCTATTGGCATCTTTAATTTTGAATCTCTTTTTGAGACACGTGCTCATTATGTTAAATCTCATCTATATGTCTGTTCAAAGCGTAAAAACATTTGCAGCTTGTTTATGGAACCTGTCACTATCACACTTTGTGGCATACGTTCCAGCTAACGTTTGGTGTTTGTCTAAGTAAATATCATTGAAATTTTGCAAATATTATTTTGTTCTTTAAATGGAATTAATCATAGTTATTTCTTAGTTTTTGTTGGCAGTACGGTGTGTGCACTCTAAGTCCATTAGATGGTTATCTATGGTTGCTTAAAGTGCTTGTGTTTGTGATGTGCATTTGACACAGGAAATTAGACAAATAAAAACTTTTTAAGGGTGTCCCACATTTTTAGAAAAATTAATATTGGCTTTTATTTACTTTGTTAAGCTTTATCAATAAAGAAGTACTGTATTTAAAACTTAGATTTTAAATTGGGTAATCGTGGTGCATGACATGAAAAAACAATATATTATATATTAAGATCAAAAAATGTTCGACCACAATACTACATTTAGATCAAAATTTATAATGGAAGCGGTTGAGAAATTAAAGGAAATTTGTTGTCGATTTGGTCAAGAACTAAGGGGGTTAAATGTCTAAAAGTGTTAAATTTCACGATCTCGGTGGCAATATTTACTTGTCCTCTATGAGAAATAATAAGATTTTCAAACTTTTATTTTAAAATTTTCTTCTTTTTATTTATGCCGGTGGCGCCACACTGTTGAAACCACATATTCTTAGTCATAAATTTTCCTCTTCAAAAATATTTGGATTTTGGTGATTAGCATTGACAATAATACTTCAAACTTGTATATTTTAAGTAAAATTAAACATAATCTTTTGAATGAACCAATATCATTTTTGTTATTACCAGAAATTCTTTGCTTAGATTTTGGACATCTTGAATTCAATTGTCGGTTTAGGAAATTCATCCAAAACATGATACTCTATGGCTATGATTTTTGACTAGGTGAGTCGTTGGACTATGATGTTTTGAAATTCTTTTGCTCGATCAGTCATTGTTAGCAGAGTCCTATACCGCAAATGGGGAAGGCATGTGGTTTTAATAGGAGTTCCTTTCGGTTGTGGGTTTGCTTAGCAGAAAAAGGTTTATCGGTAAATAAAAAAGTTATACGTGCGCCGTTTCGCTGTGTTAGCTCTTGAATTCGAGAATTTCAATTTGTTGGTAATTATTGTATAGGGGGAAATGTAATTTCTTATGTTTTTTCGTTTATTTTGACCATCTTAATATTTAAATACCACAGAGTGATGTATATTGAAGTTACTAAACTCAATATACTCAATAAAGAAAGGCAGTAATTTTTATTTTCCTTAAGTAAAATCATACTATGGGGTGACCCAAAGCTTGAGCAGTCGGAGGAAATTCTGAAACTGAGTAGACCGAAACTCAGGAGAATAACATGCATGCGAGGAGGAGGAGGAAAAGACTTTGAAACATTACCTTTGTCAATGTCCTGCGTTTGAGCGTATTAGGAGCGAACACTTTCAAGTGGATACTACTTATGCAGAGCTTGGAATGCCTGAGAGGCTTAAATTGGAGATCGATAAGGGATTATATTGAGGAAACTTGGTTCTTGACCTAGTCGAAAATTTACGTTGACGAAATTAGGATTATGGTTTTATTAGGAAAATTATAGAGCACACAACATGCCAGTGGGGCATACGTGTATACCTTTTATGGGTTTGGCCTTTTAATGCCCCTTTTTTTAAGCTTACCTAAACTAAGTGGGACCCTGAAAAATCTGTTTTTGACGGGGTTTTTTTTTAAGTTATTTAAAAAAACTTAAAATCAACATCAATTACTTATTCTTTTATTTATTTTTTGAATAGCAGAACTACATTTAAAGGCTTATGTTAGTGGGTGACTTTCACCTTCTTAAAACAGCTCTCATCCGCATGGTTTACCCTCATGATGATACGATTTGTTTTTTTTTGTTTGTTTTAAGTTTCATATGTAATTGTGCACTTTATTGTTCATAGTATGTGTCGGATGAGTATCTCTCTTCATTTCAGATAAAACCAATTGCTTAAAGTTAGTCAGTTAACTTTAATTTTGTGACCTACCCTCAGAGGAAGCCCCCATTGTAGCTTTCTTCTCTTCATTGTTGGAATCGCGCATATTTTGCGACCACCACCAAATATAAGACATCACCGAATCGAAGCTTTACCTGCTTTATTGCGTCTCCACAAGCATGGTCTCCAATCGAATCACTCGCCATGTTCATCTGACTCTAAGGCTAGGTGCTGGCTGAAAAAAACCAGATGGTGATGTTAGAAGTAAATTTTGAGATACATGTTCACTCTAATTTGCTGGTATTCTAAGTATTCTAATTTTATGGTTAGAAGAGCGGGGTTTGTGTGCTCGCATTATTCTAAAATAATGGTACAGTTTTCTTCACTGCTCTCTGCCTAAGATAATCATAAAAATATATTGTTTTTATTTATTCGAGCTTAAGATCACTTTTTTTATAAAAATTATTTTTTTATTCCGCATTATTTTATTATACCACATTGGGTAGCTTCTTCAGGGAAAGTTTATACAATTTATAACAATTAACAATTAAAATATTAAAATTGTTCAAAAACAATTTTTTTTTTTTTTTTTTTAAAAGGCGGAAAATTTTTTTGTTTACATTTAAAATAACAAACGAAAATTCAAATACATACTTATATCATAAAAAATATTTTTGTCAACAATTTTACAATTTTTTCAAAAAAGGCGGGAAAATTATTTTGTCAACATTTAAAATATTGTACAAACAAAAATTCAGATATTATACAAACAAAAAATACAGATGCATATAATATAATTATATTAAAACTAACTAACTAAATTATTATCAATTAAAATATTCTTAATATTCTCTATATTCTTTCTATGAAATACCTTATCACTAATCTTCAAAATTCTCTCAATTAGATTTCTCGCTGTATTTACGATAATTCTCTTCGGGTGTTTTGAATAATAATTAATGATTCTTCCAGAAGACGTGGGCTTCTGGTACCAATCCATTAATAATTGTTCACCCTTTCTTATTACTAATGTATCTAAATAAGGAATTTTCGAGTTACATTCTTTTTCAATAGTAAATTTTATATTATCATGAAAAGAATTGAAAGTTGTTAATAAATCATCAACAATTTGATTAGGAACAATCAAAAATAAATCATCAACATATTTCGTAATTATTTTTGGTTCCATATCTAATTTTCCAATACAACAGTCTAATAATTTCTCCATAACAATATCTGCTATAATAGGAGAAGCTGGAGATCCCATAGGAAGCCCTTTCTGTTGTATATATATCCTATTATTATATCTGAAATATCTATTATCGATTATACAAAATTTCAGAATACGTAGAAAAAGATTCCTATCTATCATTGTATATTCCTCTATCAATTCCCATTTTTCGTTTATAATATCTAAAACTACGTCTATTGGTATACTTGGAAATAAAGATACAACATCAAGTGAAATTAACTTTTCACTATCTTGTATCTTCAAGTTCCGTATTTTTTCTCTAAATTGTAAAGAATTCTTTACATTATATTTAGAGTTTTCAGTTAACTTCTTTAGAATATTTGTAATATATCTACAAAGTTCATAAGATGGTGAGTTATCAAAAGAACATATTGGTCTCAAAGGAAATTGTTCCTTATGAATTTTTGGTACACCATATAATCTAGGAGCTGTAGATACATTAGTTTTCAATTTGTTTTTCTCCGAAGATGTAATAATCTTCAATTTAAAAAGATCCTCAACTAAACTATTATTCATAGTTTGTAACTTTGTTGTTGGATCCTTATCTAATAATCGGTATGTGGTAATATCACCCACAATGTCATTCATCCTCAAATTATAATCACACCTATTCATTGCCACAGTAGTATTACCCTTGTCCGCATTCAAAATAAGTAGGTCCTTATTGCCCTTCAAAAATTTATCAGTCCTATTAACCTTATCTAATAAAAATTTGTTCCTATTTGTCAATCGTTCCCTATTCAAATGATTATCAATTATACCTGTAAATTTATTCCTCGCAATTTCCTGTTCCTCTTTTTCTGTCAGTGTCTGTATAAAATCCTCACCATCTGCAATAACATTCATAATTGGAAAATTATCCCTTTTAACTGGTAGTGCATGTTTCTTTCCTAAAGAAAGAACCCACTGTACATCAGTCGGGATATCAACGTCTGATTTGTTCACAAACCATTTCCTATTTTGTCTAATACCTAGGTCTTTTTTATGTAAATCAATTAAACAAACAAACTTTCTCTTATGAACCTCTTTTATCTGCATACTGAAAATCTTGGCTAACCTATCTTGGTGTACAATGAAATTGTTGAAAGCATCTCTTTCTAAAAAGCATCTTAAATTATTAGTAATTAATTCTAGTTCCTTGGAAACTTGCTTTAATAATTCATGTTTTTGTCTTATTGCCAAATTGAGAATCTTGTTTTGTAAAAATTGTATCTGTTTTGAAACTGATCCTTGAATTTGAATTTAGTTTATAAAATACCATGTAGTGGTAATAGTAATGAGAATTGTGATAAGGTATATGTAGGTACAACGAAAAATAAACTTAAAACTAGGTTAGCTGGACATAAGTCAGACCAGAAAAACAGGAACACAACAACTGCACGAAAAACTGCATTATCATTACACTGCACTAATTCCAATCATTATCCCGATTTTAAAAATACAACAGTTTTAAATATAGAGAATAATTACAGACGTAGATATTTATTGGAAATGTTGCAAATTATAAAAGTACCGTTTACACAAAGAATTAATTATAAGACTGATACAGCTAATGTTGCACAGAATTATAGGCTATTAGTTAATAAGGTCTAGAACTATGTTAGTTTTTTAGTTAGTTAGTTTTAATATAATTATATTATATGCATCTGTATTTTTTGTTTGTATAATATCTGAATTTTTGTTTGTATAATATTTGAAAAGGTTTTGTAATTTGTAATATTTTATATGTATGTATTTAAATTTTTGTTTGTACAATATTTTAAATGTTGACAAAATAATTTTCCCGCCTTTTTTGAAAAAATTGTAAAATTGTTGACAAAAATATTTTTTATGATATATGTATGTATTTGAATTTTCGTTTGTTATTTTAAATGTAAACAAAAAATTTTCCCGCCTTTTAAAAAAAAAAAAAAAAAAAAAAATTTGTTTTTGAACAATTTTAATATTTTAATTGTTAATTGTTATAAATTGTATAAACTTTCCCTGAAGAAGCTACCCAATGTGGTAGCGAAATATCGGAATAAAAAAATAATTTTTATAAAAATAGTGATCTTAAGCTCGAATAAATAAAAACAATATATTAATATAAAAAGATCGAAGAAATTTACATAATATAATCATAAAAAAATTTCGGACGATCGGCACTTTCTCCACTGACATGAGTGAATTATTTAAATGCTTGTGTCATTTCTTTGTTGGATCTTGCATTAACCAGACACGCGTCTTGGTCTGATTTCCTCTAAATCGGGTACTCGAAATTACAATTGATCCACCACGTGTGGTCAGTGTAGCAAACTTTATGCAAAATTATGATTATGGAATCGTATCTTTCACTCATATCTGTGCTATAGCCTATCGGAAAGATTGGTTTTTTTATTATGTTTATGTACCAACATGACTTTCAAGCTTGATTTCAAAGATTTTATGAATATTTGCTAATTAGCTGCCATAATAATAATGCCAATCGCCTGAATCAGTCTCATTATATTATGACAATAAGCCAATAGATTCTCTTTGTTGAGTGCGAAGAAACGTTTGAATAGAAATTGGCATCTTTTATAGCCGATTACTTTTATGTTAGGCTCAAAATTGTTGCCTTTATATAAAATTAGGACTGAGCTGGTAGCCTTAATAGCTTGGTCTCAATTTTCTTTAAACTTAATACAAATTTATTATCATGTTTTTCAATAAATAAATAAAAGTTGGACAACTTGTTTTGCTTCACGTTGAGACAAGTTTAATTCTCCAAAAATCTTCTCCATTCGTACCTGCAAATTTGAATTATTCTGTTCGATAGACCAGCTTTTGGTTCTAGCTCATAGGTAAAGACCGATTAATCTATTGTTACAAGAGAAAAATTAGTTGAACTGTCAGGGCTTGTAGGCGGTGAAATTGGTATTTGAATAGAATGCGAAAAAATTATTTGAAAACTTTTAATAGAGCTGTTAACTATTTGTTTTAGTTTTTAAGACTTAATCCACATATTTTGTTTGCACAAGCATAACAGTTTTTTTAATTGTTTCTCCTAGATCATCCTGAATATATCATACACCAAAAGAAATTGAAGTACGTTTTCCTCGGATGGTGAGAGTATTGTAGGCCGTCTTGAAAATATTTTCTGGGGTCCACGACACGGCGTGAATGTGATCAGAATCACCTTATCAGTAAATGATCCAGTATTTTAATGAAGAGCTCCTTTTGCAAACATAAAAATATAAAAATAAAATTTTTCTATAAAATCTGCACTTATGTATTTTGGTTGTATACTTTTAGTATATTTTGTTTTATTTTTCAAAAATAAATGTAAACTATGTAAGCTTTTATTGCCTTAGAGCAATGACAAATAAACGATGGATTGTTTTTGAATTTTTTTTTTGTTGTAAGGAGTATCGAAACAGGTTGCCTCGAAAAAAATAATAAAAGATACCGGTTGTATCAAGAATACACACATGATTATTTATCAATTATTTAAGAGTAACATTTAAATACTTTAGTTATAGTCAGTTGTTAATTGCATAAAAGTAAATTTATTGTCAGTTATTACTTTCATGTAACTGTTTATATTAAGATTTCAATACAAAGATGTACAGGATTAAAGAAATTCTGTTCTGTACATGTTCCATTTCACTTGTTTTCCAGATCAAAGCAATTGATAAGACAAAAAAAAAATAATAAATGATCTTTGTTAACACATCATCGAACATTTAAAGATGGAGACACAACACACTCATACTTAATCACCAAAACATGCTTTTAAGCCATTTCCGTTTCCTTAAGAAGTGAAAGATTGAGAAAAAAGCAACTAATTTTTTCAGAGCCATGACACGTGTCGGGCAACAGAATTTTTTCTTTAAGCAAACAAGATAACATTAACAGAAAGTTGAAAGAGACAAGTAAAAGGCATACGCACACACAGCAGGCACACAAAAAAACAGTTTGAGATACAAGTGAAAAATCACGATTTAATTGTAAAAACTGTATCAGGGGAAAAGAAAAATAATATGTACAAATTTGCAAAGAAAAAATTGCACAGTATACTAGTGACTTGGGTGTTTTGTACTTTACATAGGGGAGGCAAATAAGTTTGACCAAATAACAGCGTATATTAAGAGAAGTTAATCGAATAAAATTTAGTCGATTAAAAGTTGTTAATACATACAGAACTTCTGATTGACTAGGAGGTTGTATTATACACATAATATGTTGCCATTGATCCTATATGGAGAACAGGGTCTCACTAAGTTGATTGGATATATTCCTGTCTTGTGCCAGCACTCTGACTTCGCTCTAGGTTGTTTGCATTCCGGCCACTTCTATATCGATTTGTCTTCTTCTTTGAACTAGGCGTCCTTTTCATTGTCTTCCTTGTGAATTCTAGTCTATGGCATTTCTTGTGATCTCGTATATTCATCTTTTTAAAGTGTGCCCAATCCAAAGCTATTTACGTATTTTTACTTCTGTGGCCATGAGTTGTGGTTTGGATTGTTTCTAAAGCATGTTGTTTGATACCACTCAATTATCGGATATTCGCATTATCCTGTGAAGATATTTACTCGCAAATATTTATATCTTCTGCATTTCTCGAAGGGTGGGGTTAATTTCCTCGCAATCGTAGAGGAGAGTGAACTTAATATTCGTGTTTAAGATTGTTAACTTTGTACGTAAAGATACGTACGTGTTTTTAGATTAACGTCAGTACCGGCACCGAGTGCCAAAATCTGACGATTTTCTTACCACTGGGTTGGGTCCATGTCTCCCAACTACAGCCCCTGCGAATATGATATGCAACTAAGTCATGTTACAGGCAGCAATTTTAACAACATTTTATCTTGGTTCATCTAGATGTACCGTGCTCAAAAGCTCTGGCTATCTATCCCCTTAAATTGTGCTTTTCGCTATTTGGTTTAGATTGCTCGGCAGCAGAATCAGATGTGCGGTCTGAAAGAAGCCGAACAATTCACCATGTAACTACTTGTGTTGAAAGACAACATTACACCGTGACATATATAGTTGCCACTGTGAGCATTGGTCATCATTCTGACACCCGTAGTTTTCAGAAGTCTGGCCAAATTTAAGCGTAAGACATTAACCACTTATGAATCTGTTTTCCCGCTTGGTAGCAACCGAATGCACAACATCATAATAATTCCTAACACTAACTTCCATTGGTGTAAGCAGTATTAATCTTAAGTATAGCCGCATCTGTTGTTGTTATATTTTGCCGATCTAAAAGTAGTAGGCAAATATCATCTGCTTAATCAAGATAGCTTTAAAAATCTTGCAGTCCCCAAGTAATTTCCTTTCCGTCTTGTAGGGCATTTTAAGGAATATTGAATAGAAGTGGTGATAAAACTCAACCTTGCTGAGCATTGATTTTCACTTTTTCACTCTGTTTAAAGCTTAACTATGTTTAAATTCGAAAGCTGGCATTGTGGTTTAGGCATACAATAAGTCAAATAAGTTGAGGTTTAAGTTTACATCGGAGTGCGCTCCAAATCACGTTATGATTCAATGTTTCAAAGGCTTCTTTAAAATCGATAAGGCATATATAGAATAGTGATCGCTATTCATATGGTCCATAGTTTATTTGTGGGATCTGAATCCTGACTGTTCTTGTCTCAGTGCTAGTGGCACCTTAGTGAGAATTCCTTTGGTGATTATTTGTTGACCATACAAATCATAGTAATGCCAATTATTAGGTTCGTAAGATCTCCGTTGATCGGAATGTTCATTATTATGCCTTCTATTACCTCGTCAAGCAGATTTTAATTTTCCCGAAAGGCGCGGATGATTAGGGGAATTATTTCTGCACTTATAAAAGGTCTGCTTTTATTATATCAGCAGAGATTCCATCTACACATCGTGCCTTATTGGTTTTAAGAATATTGATCGACTTTATGATCTCATCAACGTTGGGACAGGAAGGAGAAATAATTAGGTCCTCTGCATTTGCTTCATATTAGAAGATTATCTGAATATTGAGTCTATTCAAGGCAACATTTCACTGTTTCTGCTTAAACAATTACTTGTTCCTCGAAAGATGCAATTTCTACATTCCGTTTTAGTAAGGGCCTCTGTTCCATCGAATGAGAGGTTTTCTCAAACAACTGAGTACGTTATATTATTTAATAAATATTTTTTAGTTTTTATTATTTATTTTATTATTATATTGAAGTTTTACAACACTAATACAAAAAAAAGATTTTAAAGTTTTTAAGAGGGTTTATAAATCCAGTTTCCTTTTTGGCAAACATTGTTTTTAAAAGTCTTATAAGTTTAAAAATTATTATTAATAAGGCGTTAGTATTCGAATTTTTTTAAATAATTTGTTTTTTTCAAATAAATTTCTCTGTTTGCGGTTTAAAAATTAAAATATTTTCATATACCAGAATTTTTAAATTTTGTTAGAAAATTAAAATGTTTTAAATTATTCTAAATTGTAAAAATTTTCAAGAATATTTTACAAATAAAAACAAAAAAAGAAATGTTTTGAGAACAAGTACCCGTTGCTTTTTAATTGAACATATAATTCAAGTTAATACACTACATATTAACAACACTACACCAAATACAAAATTAAAGAAAACAATGTATAGTCAACAGTCGACTTAAGTTATATAAACTCCATGATGTTACTTGCAACAATTAACTGCGTACGGCTCAAAGGAGAAATAAAGAAAAACACAAAACACTTGGCTTTAAAAGATGTTGACGACGATGATGCTGATGACAAAGAGACAAGGAACGTGGCAACAACGGCAACAGCTACAGCCGCAGCACTGATTATGATGATGCTGTCTTGGTTTGTATGTTTGTTTCTGACAGACCCAGACTCAGTAGTCATTTTTATTTTGTGTTAAGATAGTGCAACAAATTAGATTAAATACAGCAAAAATAAAGAAATGGCTGTTAATGTCTGTGGTGTGGGTTTCATTATTTAATGGTTCCATGATATGGGTGTCAATTACAGTAAAATAAAAAAAAACATTCATGTGTAAAGAAGAAAAAAAAAAGAAAATTAAGAAAACACATCAACTTCTTTTGACTTCATTTCGGTTTTAAGGTTTAAATAAATCATCAAAACTAATTAAATCCACAACCAAAAGTAACAGGAGGAGTTGAGCAATATGGCTTTCATTTTATAGAAAGAAAAAAAACGTATTTAGTTTTGAACAAAAGCGCACAAGCTTATTTTTAGGCCTGACAGAAAATAAAACGTGCGTGGGAATTAAGTTAAACTAAAGTCATAAAATATAAAGTGTCCTGAGTAGACAAAATGCATGAGTAGAACACCAATACATACATAATTAAACTTAAAGCTTAAACAACTAATTAATGACTTATAATGAAGATCCAAATGAGCATTTAGTGGTTACAAGCACATAAATTTCTTTGGCTATATATCGATATTTTAAAGTAGAATAGGCTTTAAGCGGTTTTTTCGACTGAGAAGATAACGGGGTATGTAATAAAAACTAAAGTTTTATTTAAAGAATATCTCATTTTCTTATATCTGTTTTAGCTGTAGAATATGTTAAAAAAAATTCCTTTTCAAAAGAACATATATCGATTACGCTATTTGCAAAAATATATATAAATTTGACTAAACACTATAAAAATTAAATTTCATACCATTCGTTGTCCAACTAAACATAACAAAATTAAACACACAATAAATATGTTTTTAAGGTGAACATAAAACAGGATAATAAAATAATATGAATTGATTATATGATTGTAGTTAAACATATAAGGGTTTCAAAATGATAAAAGTAGCTTGAAATTGTTATATTATGATCGCACACTATCATTAAGTAGTTGGTCATAAATATAGAACGATGCTTTCCGTCCACAAAATAAATCTAAATTATCATAATATGATTTCACACAACCAAAAAAGAATTCGTCATGACCATAAAATATTCAATAAAAACATGATATGACTCTAAGTTAATTATAAAATCTTTGCTCTTTACTGAAAAAAGTTATCATTTTTTGCTGTTGGATATATTTAAAAATATCAAATAATGTTTGTCATAATAATCTTATAATTTATTTCATGAAAAAATTAGTGAATTCAAACTATTCATTATTGCGAAATGTTTTTTGTTTTGAACAACAATTACTCAAAAAAAAAATATTTCAAAGATACCAACTTAAACCTGAATAAATTAAATGTTAAATTAAATATTTTATAAATAATAATCTACTATGACTGTTCTCATCATCTCGTATTAAAGTTTGGTTCTGCGTTTACTAATATATTTATATGGTAAAAATGGTTTATCAAATCAGTAGTGCTGACGATTGCAGTTTTCCAACTACATTTAGGTCATATACATATGTTTCTCTAAATATGAAAGTGATCTAAGTCAGAAAAATAAAATAACAGTTCCCTTACACAGAATTACTTTAAACAAAATTAGTTTAATGTCATTTTCATCATATTGACAAGAATGAACAATTTATGACTGTTAGTTGTTATTTCAAAGGTAAATGGAATCTGTTAAATGCTTATTATCAAAGTGGTCAAACTCAAAAATTTTCTTAAAATGGGCTTATGAGTTATTTTAAAAATTGCTGATGACAGTAATGACAACGACTGCAACACGTGTTTCAGTGAATTTATAAAAACAAGACCGTTATATCATGATACACATGTTTTCATTATATGAAAATCTTTTGACTTTATTTTGATTAAGCATTTAGACAATTTACCCAGCAAAATAACACATTACAAAATAATAAGTTTAAAGTACTAGAAAACAATTGTTCACTACTTACATTTGGCATCTATGCCCATTATTTTAACATGTCATTGCAGGCAAGTTTTTACCACCCTCGCTTACAAAAAGAGACTCGAATAAGTACTTATAACGCTCGCTTAAAAATAGGGATTTACTTTGATAGCAATAAATAAGTACTTTATTTAAATAACCTAAATAACCCATTAATTATATGGGCTTAAAAACGAAAATTCGGTTTAATTATACCGCGATACGTTATTTTGGAATTTAAAAATCAATGAAAATTTACAAGTCACCAGTTTGCTTATGAACGTCTTTACTTATACTCTAAGTATCTTAAACTTAATGAGAATTATAGAAAGTTATGTATTTGAATGCCTTCTAATAAATTTCGCAATCAGAAATTGTATTGTGTATAAATTTCTGCAAATAAGTACTTATGTATCAAATAATAAATAAAGTCATTACTAAAACACTTCTTAGTAAAACAAACGAAATGTAATAGTCATTGAAAATTATGTTGTTAAGTAAGAGCAAGTCATTACCTAATCTTTGATGGGTAGTTCCTTCCAACTAATGTTTGCAAAATTTTCAACGATAATTCAGAAAAAGATAAATATTAATTTTAATAAAAATTTATATTTTTAATCTATTTAATTGAATCATCAAACTGATACTAATCTAAATCTAAAACTAAAAATTTTTAATTAAACAAGTAAGAGCAATATATTTGGCTGTGCCGAATTTTTGATACCCTTCACCAATTTTGTGTACTTTTATAACTTTGATTTGCTATTAATTTAGTTTCTTAAGTTTTGTCTTGCAATAAAACTTATTCTTGAGCTTATGCATAAGGAGGGATACAATATTGTATTCTTACGGAACCTGAACAGTATAATTTGGTACCCAAAGGTAGTTAAAAAAGAATACTAAACAGGAAAAACATTATCGGTTATGAGTACCGCAATTCTTGCCAATCGCATAGTTTAGAAATGCTAACAAAATTGTACAACTGTATCTACAGAATTTCATTTCGGAATATAAATATGTATTCAGCCCTAATAAATTATGATTCTTGCAATAGAAATTGAATAACCACAAATGAAAAGTTCGATTTCAGGAACTTAACCATTAGATTGGCAATGAATGTGATTGTTTGTTTTCTGGGTGTAGCTTTGTGTGGGCAATGCAACTCTTACTTTTAATCTTTGAATCAACTTAGATAATCCATTACAAATTAATTTTTTTTTTTTTTAATTTTTGTCCATATAGAAATAATATTCAGCTAAACTTTCCTCAATAAAAAAATAATATAAAATATTTTAAATACTCTGATTTTATTCATTTAGAGGTTTTGACATATCTTTGGCTTTTAGTATTATGAATATAACTAATATATCCAATAATACAACATGTGCATTTACAGTAAATTAAATTATTATAAAAGCAACTTATTTAGCAACTTTATGTAGGTTGTAAGACTGTGCTATGACGCCATGACGAAATAAATATATACCCACCATTTTTTGTTGGTGAGTATAAAAAGAGCAAAACTGTTGCCAGTAATGTTACAGCTAGCTCCAAAAAGTTATAAAGATATATATGCGTTTGAAGAGGGCACTTTAAGCTTTCTGATAGAATTAAAATCTATTTAACTCCTTTTTAATAGTTCTTAACGTTAAAAAGTGTATAGTCTGTGGCATACAAAATACATCATATAAAAGGTTAACTAGTTTATAATAATAGCTACAGCATAAATAAAAATTGAATATTTACAATTAAGTTCCTAATTGAAATTGAAGTATTTCTAGAATCACATTATTTAACATTTTAAAAATGTATTTAGTTGACTTTCACGAATTCTTCTGTTTTTGTAAACACGATCTAGTACGAACAGCAGAAAAAGAATAAATAATTTAGTTTCAAACAAAAGAAATTTAATTTCACAAATTTATGGAAATTTCAAATATAATTAAGTAGTAACGAAGCAACAATGGAACAGGTCAAAAAGTAAATCACGTTCTTAACATACAGAAAATAAATAAAAATCCAAAAATCATATATAAACACATATGACCATTTAAAACAATTCCAACTTCTACTTAAAAACAAAACAAAAAAAAAAAACATTAAATAGTTTTAAATTATAATGAATACACCACCCTACCAACAGCAAAGAGAAACAAACAAAAAAACGGGTAAAGAAATCAACAAAAACTTAAAATAAAAGCCAAAAACGTGCTTAAGAATGTTAACAAAGATTTAAATTTCCTTAAGAAGTTACACAGCAACAGCAGTAACTTGAAGAACTTGGAACAAGCAACAACAATACAAATACAAAACTATTCAGTTTTTTTTTATTTTCCAAAGAAGCAGCAACCAGCACCCACACATACAAAGAACCAATTAGTTTTAATTTTATAAAAATTCATAAAAATTTTGACATTTTTGTGTGTTTTTCTTTTACATTTTTTAAGCTTAAATTTCTTGTTCATCTTTAACAAACCATAAAACTTTCAATTACAGCTCATAATTGCCATAATAACACCATAAAAATAGGAATTTTTCAATGTTACATTGATGCGAGAGACCTCTACGTTCTAACGCTTATGATGACGACGATGCTGAATAAAAGAGGATCTCTACAAAAATTTAATCGTTTCGAGCAGTGTTTCACAATGTAAGTCGTAGGTTCCACAAAGGGATAATAATATTACGTCTATGGCTTGGAGCTAAAAGGTCACATTTTTGCTCTTTTGAGTTAATCATTGCATTAGATTTGTTTTCTTGCTCTATTTCATTATGGTAAAACAGCTAAAGTCATACTTAACCCAGAACACCTTCATAAATATAATGCTGGCCAATGTCACTATGAAAACACCTATAAATGTTAAAGTTCAATTCCAATATTCTCAAAAGTAAATATTTTGACATTGGCCCTTTTACCTCCAAGCCACAGAAATATATCTCTACTAAAGAGGACTTGAAAGATTTTTAATTTTACCTGAGATAGAAATCCTTTTTTTTTCTTACATATGACAAACACAATTTTCTCTTAATAATAATATGTTTTTTATAGAAAATGTTCCTTTTAAGAAAATTTATTTTTTGCAAAGAGAATTTTTTTTCTAGAAAATTTACAATCATTTTTGTTTGTTTTTCTTTAATAAAAATGTTGTTTCTTAAACAAGAGCTTTTGATTTGATAAGTATTTTTGAGCAAAATTTTTGGTTGTTTATTTAATTATAAAGATAAATGGAAAGTAATATCAGCTATACAGCTGCCATGGCTACAACTAAAGGACAAATAGCACTTTTGCGGCTACTTGTTCTCTACAACTTCACGAATTCCATCCACTTTAAAGGTCGTCAGTCCATTCTAGGTCATTGATGTACAATTTTTATAACTTAGTTCCAAAGAAAAAAACTTAATCACAAGATAATGCTTATATTCGCCACTTCATGATATAGACCTCTGTGCGCGAAATTATCGCATGTTACGTTTTTTTAGAAATCGACTTTTTTATGCAAATTGGTTCTACATCCATTAGTCCATTACATATACATTTCATCGTATGTAGCAGTGTTATTAACGTTTTTATACCCTTCACACAGTGAAAAAGGGTATATATAGGTTTGTCATTCCGTGTGAAATTTCTTCAATTTTCATTTCCGACCCCATAAAGTATATATTTTCTGAAAGCTTATGAATAGGGGAGTCGATTAAGCTCTGTCAGTCTGTCCGTCTGTCCGTCTGACCGTCTGTCCGTGTGTATGTTGAAATCAACTTTTTGAAGCCCCCCGATATCGCTTGGACCCGGGTGAGGTATTAAAATATCAGAAATATTCGGGAGTAGAACGGTATTGAAAATCAGAAACATCGGTACATAAACAACTGAGATATGAGCAAAAACCCACGACCACCTTGATTTTTTTTTCACAAAATCAACATTACAACAACAACATTACAACAACAACATACATACATACAAACGTGTATACTGGTTATAGAAAACGTGGCATCGAATCCCAGCTGAGCCAAAAAAATTTTTTTTTTTATATATTTTTTTAAATTTTTTTTTTATTTTTTTTTTTTATTTTTTATTTTTTATTTTTTATTTAATATATTATTTATATTTTTATTTTTTTTTTAAATTTTTTTTTTAATTTTTTTTTAAATTTTTTTTAAATTTTTTTTTTATTTTTTTTTAAACATACATACGTAAATTTATAATTTTACAATGAGATGTTTTATATATGTGTGTTTTTTATATGTATGTACGTATTTTATATGGGATGAATGGTGATACAAACTACTGTTAATGGATGACTACACGTTGTGAAGGGTATATAAGATTCGGCACGGCCGAATATAGCGCTCTGACTTGTTATTTATTTAAAAGTAATAAAAACGCTCTCCTGTAAAATTTTATTTTTGCAACATACGATAATTTTGCGCACAGGGATTGATATTTCAAGAAAACAATTTTCGCTAAAAAATGATTGTAGAATCAGCTGTCGGAAACGGAGTGCCTTCTTCTTGAAAATAAAAGTGGTCCGTAACAGTTTCTTCCTATTTCGGTCTTGAATGAGTTTGTGGATGGCGCAATTCCAAGGATCAACATATGAGAAATGAATAAATCTGTATTTAACTCAACAGTATGAGCTACAACACCATCATTCTCAGCGGTTATTTAGCGAATTTCTTCACATCACTAACTTTCTTTTTTATAAATATAAAAAAAATTCTATAAAAAAGTTTTTGTCAAAAAGTTTTTTTTATAAAAAATATTCGATCGTATTCTCTTATTTGAGTGTTTTTCCCTTAATAGTTGTTTATTGTATCCAAGGCGAATTCATACAAGTGAAATTATCAGCCCAGCTGATGGGGAAACCTTTGTCAAAGTTGGTTGAATTTGCCTTGATTTTATTTATTAAAGCAGGGAAGGAAAATGTGATTTTGGCTTCGGTAATGAACAATTAAATATCTTATTTGTTGCTTTTGCGTCATTAATACTGTGTTTCAAAAATTTATATCCTTTTGTTAATAAAATTTCTTTATATTTAATATGTCATAACAACTTTTTCATAAAACATCCCCTCAAAAGTTGCTTTATTGTATCCATTCGCCGTTTCATATACCTGTATGAATATGCCTTGATTGTATCTTTAATATAATTTGAACTAACAACATGTAGTCAAACCTTTAATCAAAAACTAGTATTTATTCATGTCCAACCAGCGCTAGACTAATATTTATTTACCACGGATATTGTTAAGACTGGAGTTTACGATACAAGTTCTCGGCTAGTTGTAAAAGTTTACGATTCAAGTTCTCGGCTAATTGTAAAAGTGTCCCTGTAGAGTGGCCTCTAAAATTAATACTGTTCCCGAAAAGTAGGTAGGGATTGATTTCGAGTTCTCACATGTGTTTAACCATCGGAACGTTTAGATCTTTGTGAAAGCGTGAACATGTAACATACTAGGGAGCGGCTATAATCGTGCAAAGGATTTTATATTATAGTCTTTGAATAATTTGATGATAAGCCAGTGCTGTATAACTGAATCCCGTAGTATCACAATCACCTTAAGATCGAGTTGTACAGTAGAAGCTTGTAATCTCGTCCAAGATTATAGTTATGAACTGCCTACAATTTAGTTTGCTTCACCTTTGCATCTACGTGGGTGTTCCTCGTTAAATTACGATCAAGATAAATACTGAGGCAGTTAGAATCGTGATATACTCTTATTATTATTTTGAATAGGCAGGCATGTTTCCCTGTGTAACTCGAATGTAATATGTGTACTTTTTAGCTCATTGACTTTCATTATATATTGTTTTTATTCAATTGTGTTGATTTGCTATTTGTCAATACTTAGAAAATCTGTGTCATCAGTAAATGTTGATGTATGGATGTCAGAGGCAGGGAAACGTCAATAAAGAGACCAGTACAATGTTTTTATCTACGAATGTGTTTCCTATCACATCAACAAGTTTATGAGTTGTACTAAAGTGCTGTGGTTTCCACTGAGACCAAATTTATAATTCGAAATGCAGCCATTATCGTTAAGTATGGGAGAAAACTGACTAACTAGTAATTTCTTAAAAAGTTTTTGCATGTTATATAGTAAACTCATAGGCCTAACAGATTCCACTTTTGAATCAACTTTTCCCAGCTTCGGCATCATAGTTATAAATGAAGCCTTTCATTGAACTTTCCATTTGAGAAAATAAATTTCTTCGAATACAAATTTTAAGATTTTTTGAGAAATTTTACTATTATATTTTTTTTAAATTTTTGACAAAATAATAAAATACTTGCAGTAACCCAGCAAAATAACACATTACAAAATAATTAGTTAAGCAAATATCTAAAAAATAAGTACTTACGTATCACATTAAAAATCAAATATTAATATTATTGATTAAATTATTTGTAAAATTTATATTAAATCTCATAAGAATATTAAAAAAATTTTTATAATTTTTGTAAAAAAATTTTTATTTTACAAAATTTTTATGGTATAACTCTTGCTGTTATTTAGATATTTGTTCATAAAATGTTTTTAAATTTTTCTAAAATTTAAATTAATATAGAAAGAAATTGCAAAAAAAAAACCAAAATAAAATTTTTGACAAATTTGTACAGAAAGAATGTGAATCAATCAAATAAGAAAAATTGTTCTACGTTTATATTGAAAAAATTTTCCAATTTATTTAAAAAATTTTTTTCAAAATTGATATTAAATTTTTGACAAATTTGTATAAAAAATTTGAAAAATATTCAATAAAGTGGGAATTAAAATATTGGAAAAGCTTGAAACATTTTTATTGAAATATTTTCTTTACAAATTTTCACAGAAAAGTTTTTTTTAAAATATTTTTTAGAGAATTTTTAGACATATTTATTTTACAAATTTTTGACAAATATATATAAAATTATTTTTCCAAATTTAATATTGTAGAAAATGCAATATTTTGGCAAGTCAAAATTTACACAATTTTTGTTGAGAAATTAAAAAAAAAAATCTTAATAGAAATATTTGCACATTTAAAAAAATTAATTTTAAAATATTTAAAAATCAATAAAAATATTTTCTTCTGCAAATATTTTATTTGAATCAAAATGTTCAAAAAATTGTTTCTAAATTTTAGAAGATTAAGATTTTTAAAAAATAAATTTAAAAGATTACAAAACATATTTTTTTAAAGAATTCTGTTAAGGAAAAGTTTTTTCCTGATGTTTTTATCTGTTCTCATTTTTTTTATAAAAGAAGTTTTACTCAATTCTTTCAATAAAAAATGTATAATAAATTTATTTAAAAACTCTTTTTCTTAATTTTTCTGTTCTAAAATTTTGAATTTCGTGTATGTTCATTTTTAAAACAAAAATTTTTAATAAATATACATATATAATTTTTTTTTTAATTTAAAGTTTATTTATTTTTCTTAATTTCTCTATTAAAAAAACGCTTTGCTTAGTTTGTGAACAACTGCTTCTTATGAAACAGGAACAAGTACAAAGGAGGTGGCAAGAAAATAAGTCTAATTGGCTCTGATAAGAATATATGGCTGGTAGTAAATATCTAGTTAGTTTAATACCAAACGTTTACAGCACACCTGAGTTCTTAAAAAACACATGTTTGTATGTGTATCTAAAAGAAAATAATACAAAATATTGTCACTTATGTTCTAGGTCGAGCAACAAAACAACACAGTGACCAATAAAAAAATATTTTTACAGGTTCAAATTTTCAGTTGAACATAAACGGCTTCGACGTTAGCGATTTATAATAAGAAATTATTCACAAGATTATCAGGGGACGAATTACAGCATTAGATATCGATCAAAAAATGATCGAAATCTTATAAGAATCCACTACGAAATGTAAGGAAAACTTTCGCGTTCGATTGCAATTTCGATCGATATCGAATGCCGTAATATTTTTTTAAAATTTTCTTCTTTAATATTCTTCTCTTAACATTTTTGAAATTCATTTATGAATAGAGATTTTTAATTTATTAATAAACAAAATCATCTTATTACCGTTTGTAGGGTATATTATTATTAGAAACTTAAAATGACAAAATATAAGACTCCCAAAAAGGAAGAAGTACAGGTTAGTTCTCAGGAACAGTGTTACCAGGACTTGCAAATGAAAAATTTTTAATATTAAAATTTTTACTACTTTTTAATAATAAAATATTTATGTCAACACCACCTACTAATGTCAAATACATTGTTCGCGTAAAGTGGATACTCAAATAAATATAACAAAATGCAATATGTTTGTAGGTAGGTATGTCTATTAAAAATATATAAATACTTAGGGCCGTATTCATAAAAAATATTTTCGGTTTATTGAAGGCTTATTTGACAAATTTCTCTACAACATGTGTCAAATAAACCTTTAGTAAACCTAAAATATTTTTTATGAATACTGAGCTTACTGTTCTGTCTTTCGAAGGAAATCTAGTTGTTCGAAATTGCTATCGCAGCAATAAATTCAAAAAATTTAATTTTACTCCAAATATGAAACAACCAAAAATATATAAAACTAGCGAACCAGGCGCCTCGCCCCAATTTTAAGCCTTCTGACAAACTTTAAAGTAATAATACAACACAAGTATTTAGATTTTCAATATGAGACCTCTCAGATTGCACAGTCTATGTCAACGTAAAACGCCATCTATCGGATTTTGGTTGAAAACTTTATATTTTTTAATTTGAAAAGCTATTAAGGAATAATAACACAAAATTGCATACAAGAACTCGATTTTAGATTTTTCCAATTTTCCGACTTTTCTGGAAGGATTTTTCAAAGTTTTCTTCCGTAAAAACCTTCTCCTCGAATATACGAACAACAGACCAAAAATTTCACGGCCCAGCCAGTATTTCTTATTTTATCGCATTTTTTTTCAATTAAAATTATTATTTTATTTGATAATTTAATAGTTAGAGCAAATTCAAATAAAATTTTTATAAATAATATTTATTTCGTTATCGAAATTAATATCTATTTTTTCTGTATGAGAAAAGAAAACAAAAAGTGACAGTCAATAAAATCAACCTGGCAACACTGCTCTAAATAAAAATTTTCTATTATCTCATCCTTTGTTATTATTTGAAGTCATAAGCCAACTATTTAAACAATAATAAGCCTACCTGTTTGTCTGGGGTCTTTTCCTTCACTACACACATATGTATGCAAGTCGCCAACTATGTATGAACAAGCATATCCTGGGTTGACAATACTTAAGCCAGCAACATTTATGCTTCTTCATACATGGTCAAGTAAGTTAAATTTTTGTAGTTCTTTGTTGTAAAATATATAATTTATCAGATATAATTTTCTTGCATTATTGTTATTAGGTTTTTCGAAATATTTTTTTTTCTTCTTTTAACTAAATGCAACTGTTTTGTGTTTTTTTTTTATTATCTTTTTTAAGTTTTTGTTACCAACTCTGTTCGACATGATCTTTTAGCAGCTATATTCTATACAGATCCTTTTCTCTTGTTTATTTGTTTATATGTATGTTATTGTTATTGCCCTGTTGTAGTGGTTATTGTTATTGAAGTTGTTGCTAAATAAGCTCTACTAATAATGGATATTTATATGGTTATTTTCTGCTCCAGTAACTAGTTGATAGTATGTTACTAAGCGTTTATATCGCTAAGGAAAAACATACAATTGTATTTATATCTCACATGTATATTTGCACACAAAAAGATAGTGCAGAATTGATAAGTGTTTTTTTTTTGTATCATTTCTTTTCTTTGAACAATAAAAGACAATAAAAATATTTATTATTTTCATATACAACTGTGTTGTTTCAATGGGATTAAGTAATTTTTTTTTTGCAAGTTCGATTAGTAATTGGAAAAAAACTTAAGGTTAAAGGTCTTTTGTAAATTTTTTTCAAGAAAATTTTATATAATTATATTAATTTAAAAGAAAAATAAAATAAAAATAAGGTTTTTATTTTTATTTTTTTTTTAATATTTCATGAAATTTAATAATATAATTTATAATATTTTTATTTTTAAATCAATCCCTAGTTTTAAACCAAGTAATGGACGGACACATCGTCGTTCGCAAATTATTGTGTTCTATATGACAAAAATATTTTATTGGTAAATCCCTGTTAAAGTTTAGTTGTTAATTACAAAAAACTGAACCGAAAAAAATCTTGTGAATTTCCAACCAAGAAAAGTTCTATAGTTTGTGGTTTCTTCTGTTAAAAAAATTTCCTTCTTTGAAAACGCTTCTGAGGATAGGAAGCGTTTTAAAAAAAAATGCTTTGTTCCATATGCACTTATTTGCGAAACCCTTCTTGTTTTATAGCATATAGAACAAAATGTAAAAAAGTATTATGAGAAATGAAAAGCAAAGGATTTTCACGAAACAAAAACTTTATTTCATATAATATCGACTTCTTTTAAAACTCATTCATATGACTATGCTTTTATAAGTGAACTTAAGACAATACTTGTTAATTCCATAAAATAAAGTTAGTTCCGACTATAAAATAAAGAGAAAAAGTAAATCGAATTCAAACCGAAACCGTTTGTTAAAAAAAAGAAACAAAGATAAACAAGTTATTACAGTACACCACTGCATCTAGAGATAAAAAGTTATATAAACTTTTCACGTCACTTATTTTCTCCGATATCTTTTTAGGAGCAGAGTTTTTTAGATGTTCTTCAAATAAATTGTTTGGAGTTGAAAAAACCCCCTTTCGGCCTTTTTTTATATAAATTTCCATATATTCTTCTTGACATAACGACATAACGAGCTTATTTTTATCATATTGCAACGATTTAATACGTGCAAAAGGAATATTTTGAAAATCAAGATTTTTAGATTTTACTGAATACACATGAAACTCTTCATTTGTCATTGGATTACAATAAACTAAACTTTCGGTGATTTATAAGTTTTTAATAATTCCACTAAATTGAAAGGGGCGTGAATTTCTCGAAATTTTAAATATCGTTCAATGGCACTATGTACGGCATCAACTTCTTGAATTTGGGAATGACCCGGATCAGAAAATTTTTGGGTGATTGTTTGAATTTGAGGCACACTAGAGTCGCTCCATAAGATAAAATGCTTTACATTCTTAAAATCCTAAACTATTTATTTGCTGTAAAATTTTTTTCGACAGCAATGGCTTTGTCATTGCCTGAACGACCACTGTGTACCTCGTTCCAAATAGAGCAGTAAGTTATGTTGGGTTCTTTTTTGTTTTGCGAACACACTGTTGCCATCATATTAACAACAGAAAGTTTTCTTTTATAATAATAAATAGACGAAGGACCCTTTAGTAATGTAAAAACACTTTGTAAGTCGAAACAAATTACTAAGGTGTCTTTGGTTTTAGTAGCTCTGTCTTTTTCACGCTCGACTATGCAATAAATTTTTTAATGAAAATGTTCTTCATAAATTTAAAATTTTTAAAGATTTCACTCAAAGTATCGGTTTGTTTGTACTTTTGAAACAATGCACTAAGACCGCACTGATCTTTTTTTTGGCACAAGAAATCCAAAATTGAATTATTTTTTAAAAATACTTGTAAATGTCGATAATGATGTGGAATGTGCAGAATGCAGTTTACTAATCGGTAAACCTTCCTTCAAATACTGACGTGATATACTGGCTCTGCAATGACGCGAATCAACGACTGCGAAGCTTTTTATATGATCCCTTATTCTTTCCTTCGTTTGAAATAATATGCTTGTCCTTTCGTAAATCTTTAACAACACCAGTGAATGGATCGCAAAGGTGCTTGAAATGATAATATATTCTATTTATAGATATACTCAAAGTATTTAAAAAAAATTTTTTGATACACCCGTTGCATTAAACTTTTATTGATGTTTTTAAAGTAGTACCCAGGGTACACTTATACAAGGTGGCGGTGCCAGCCTAGCTGACAATTTTTTTGTGTTCTGGAGTATGTCAAACTACATATTAAAAAAATGATTTCAACTCCGGAAATAGTCGAACTTCATACATAAAAAAAGAGAGCCGAAAATCGCTCTCCTTTACGCTATCGCCTTATGTAATTACACCATGGTAGTACCTAAAGCTTTTTTATAGAATGTTTTGTAACTCTTCTTTTGACGTTTTGAACTGACACAAATTTGCTATAAAAATTATTCTTTTGAATGTCTCTGAGCAACTAGAATTCTTTAAAAATTTTTTACGGTCATTTGCAGAAAATAATATACCACATGACATTTTAGTTAAACCTTAAGGTAGAGAAAAAAAATCAGATGTTTTAGTGAGGCTATCTGATGATCGTATCATGCTACAAACTTTATTTAGACTTGCATATTGAACAAAATTAAAAATTTTTTTTTATTACGTGTTTTTGTTCCGTTTTTGTTCTATATTCACGATTTTTTTCATATAGAACACAATAGGTTACGAAATTTGTCACTAAAGTGTTGTATAGCACAAAGTTGATGTCTCATATTTCGAAAACTATAAATGATAACAGCAAACCGATTACACAGATAAAAATATCTCGAAAAGTTTTCCTAAAATTCAGTCTTTTCTCAATTTTTTCTATTTTGCGGTATAGAACACAATAATTTGCGAACGACGACATGTACCGTGGTGGAATAAACATATTAAAAACCTTAAAAGGGAAAAAGATAAACTTTGGTATATCTTCAGAAGAAATATCAACAACCAAAACATGATTAATTACAAAAGAGCCAGTGCTCAACTTAAGAGGGAAATTAAAAAAGTCAAACGACAATGTTTGCATGATTTCACATCAGAAATCAACCAAAACTCACCACCAAGGAAAATTTGGAAAAACATAAGAAGTTTGTGCGGATACAATAAATCACATAGCATTCACTGCATTCAAAGTAATGACCCACCTCATAATAATATAACAGAGAAAATTAATATAGCCAATGAATTGGCAAAATTTTGGTCCCAAAACTCGTTAAACCTTAAGTTTACATCTAAATTTTGTGAAAACAAATCGTCTTTTACACAAAATTTGCTCAATATAAGGCCTAATAAAAAGGCATCACTTATTGATAGTAACATTAGCAACCTAGAACTGGGATCAACGTTGAATAATCTTAAGGGAAAAACTCCTGGGTTAGACAGGATATCATATAATATGATAAAACACTCCCCGATATCCGTTAAAAAAAGAATACTAAATTTATTTAATTCCATACTACAATCCAAAATACCTCAGCAATACAAATGCAGCATAGTAATTCCTATCTTAAAACAAAATAGTGATAAGACCAAAACCCAATCCTATAGACCAATCTCATTAAATTCCTGCATTGCAAATGTTCTAGACAAGATTATAGCAAAAAGGCTTTGGTGGTTCATGTCAACTAACAAGTTACTAAATATTAACCAAATGGGATTTAAGAAGGGTAAGGCAACAGCAGATACCCTTTTATATATTGAGCACCTTGCCGCTAGCAGTTTAGCTACAAAAAACCACCTTACCATTGTATCCCTTGACTTTGATAGGGCCTACGATAGAATAGGCATCCATACTGTAGTTAATCAGTTAATAGAATGGAAATTGGGCCCAAACATAATTAACTATATTATTAATTTTATGACAAACAGAAAATTTATGGTAAACATAGAGAAAAGATATTCCCAAACATTTGAACTCCACAACGGTATACCCCAAGGATCACCACTATCCGTTATTCTCTTCCTCGTAGCATATAATAAGCTAAGCGATATATTATCATTACATAAGAACATAAACTTCTGTGCTTATGCCGACGACTTTAACTTATTTTTTAAAAGTAATAATTTAAAAAATCCGGAAATAAACATTAACGATATAACTAACGATATAAGACAATGGTGCGAAGAGCCAGGCGCGGTTTTGTCAAAGACGAAATGCAAATACATTCATATCTGTAGAAAACATAGCTGGAATTGTAACTTGATTTCAGATTACATAAAACCTGCTCAAGTAGATAGACTTAAAATTCTCAGAGTAACGTTCAATAAAACGTTAAGTTGGAAATACCATATAGATTATCTAATCAATTCCCTAGGAAGCCGAATGAATATAGTAAAATGTCTAGCTAACCGAAAATTAAATTCTAATACGACCACCCTTGTTAATATTATAAAACATCTTATCCTCTCAAAAATAAGAAACGGCCTTTTTTTGTACGGCAACTCCTCAAAAACATCTTTAAGAAAAGTGAAAACCCTACTTAATGCTGCAATTCGAATCGTACTTGGAGCGTTACGTACGACACCAATTGACAATATATACTTTGAGTCTAATAGCCTTACCGTAGAGCTACTGTATGAAATAGAAAGGAAAAAAACCATTAAATCGATAACACACTCTCAGGACACCCCGCTAAAAAATATTTTAAAAAACTTCTCGGAAGTTAAAAGAAATAAAAAAACCAATTCTTGCCTATCTATCATATTAAGTAATAATCAAGAATTTGACCTCGGAGAAAAAATACCGATCCATTTGCCTACCAACCCACCTTGGCTACTAAATGATAGTGCAATAGACGTATTGCTCCCATTCTTTAAAAAAGAAACAACTCCCTTAACACAATACCACTTACTATTTCGAGAAATTAAGAACAAATATCATGATATAATTTTTATATATACTGACGGCTCTAAATGCAGTGGGACGGTATCTTTTGCTATAACTCTATCAGATAGAATCATCTATACATCCTTACTTCCTGACTTCAGCTCAGTCTTTTCAGCAGAAATAATTGCAATATATTTTGCAATTAAACACTGCCAAATATCAGGAAAATTTGCGATATGCACCAACTCTTTGTCAGCAATTAACGCAATTAGGAACATACACAATAACGACCCCTATACAACAAGTATTAGATATGCGCTGATAGGAAATTTTCCAAGTTCATTCTAATCTGGCTCCCAGGTCATTCCAAGATAGAAGGTAATGAACTCGCTGATTCTACTGCGAGACTGGCTTCCAAAGCACCCCTAATTAAGACAATTAACCTGAACTACGCCGATATAAGAAATGCTATCCACAGGAGCATAAACCATAAGAACAAAAACACTTGGAATACGACTAGCTACTGGTACAAAACCATCAACCCAATCAAAAGTAATCTCTTTTCATGGTTCTCTGACGTAAATGAAATAAGTCGAAAGGACTTAATAAAATTCTTAAGACTTAGGATAGGACATACAAATTTAACACATAGTAACATTATAAAACGTGAAAATCCCCCAGTATGTAATTGTGACAACACAACCTTACTGAGCATCCCCCACCTAATATCTGAGTGTACCAAATTTAATATCCATAGATGAAAAATATTCGCGAACCCCGTTTACTCCCTCATCACCCCTACATCCCTTTCAATTAAAAGAATAATCCAATACCTAAAAAACACTAACTTCTATAATTACATATAAGTAGTCATTAGTTTATATAATAATCTAACATTACTTAGCTTAAGGCCCCGCTGCTATAGCTATATACACCTAAATTTAGTCTCATACATTCATGTATGTTCTAACGGCCTTATTCATAACAAAAAGTTAGCCACAGTTTATACACTACGTACAACGAGCTGCTAACTAGAATGCCGATTAAGCTTGGCAGCTCGTTAGCACAGAGTTTATTCATAAGAAACTTTTATCCGTCTGCCAACTTTTCATAAATCAACTCTGAAATTGCATGATACCCCTAAAATATGCTACCATTTTTTGTATATAATCCCTAATTTTGACATTTTTGTTTTTCCATCGATACTAACAATTTTTAAAATTGAAAAATAAATTAAAAAACAAACGAACAATATAATTTTTATTAAAATGGAAAAGCAACACAAACGATCTGTAAATTGGGAACAGGATGAAAAGGTAGGTAAAAAAATATTGGTAATGTAAAACAACAACACATAAAAGCTGTCTTTCACAAGTTGGCAAACGTTTGGCAGCTCGTTAACAAGAGTTTGGCCATAGTTTGGCATGAGTGTTATGAATAAACTTAATGTTAACTTTATGCCAACTTTTTGTTATGAATAAGGCCGTAAATCTTTAAATAAATAAATAAATTTTTATTTTTTAATCGTAATAAAAAAACTGTCACCTTACAAGCAAAAATTATTTGAACAAACAGTGTAGAGTAAATACTAATCACAAATTTATATCGTTTTTCTTTAATTGAAAATAGTTTTCCTTTTTC
Organism: Phyto melanocephala; assembly: GCA_941918925.1. NCBI lineage: Eukaryota > Metazoa > Arthropoda > Insecta > Diptera > Rhinophoridae > Phyto > Phyto melanocephala. The sequence continues at coordinate 83,614,414 of OW799236.1, forward strand.
TATCATAATAGTTGTGAATAATAAGTTTGTTAAGTAGTCAAATTTATTACAAAATCCGAAGTCGTTTAAAGAGCCATCCCATATATATGTCATTATACAAAATGAACATTCATATGCAAATTGTATGGTTTTATTGGCAAAAAGGAATATTCCATATGCACTTGTGTTTAAAATCCTTAGATTCTTAGAAGAAACATTGTGTCAATATAATTAATAGAGAGGATTTCAAAGAAGTTGAATATGGTTGCCTCAAACCTTTTAGGGGCTGGCAGTTAGAAGTCTTTAGACTTCTAAAATACGCATTGAATTTTTTCATACCACTATTTTAGAGTCTGACTGTCGCATGCATTAAAGTCATCAGAGTATCATATAGAGTTTGTAAAATGGATTTTCTACGAAATTTGATTAAAAAACATTCCTACAACGGCCTTTGATCGAGATGATAGAAGAAAATATACGTGTAGTGGCGTTTTGAAAGTTTAAGGCTGGATTAAATGGATGTGCGTTGATTTTATTTTGACAAAATCACTTTGTAAAAAAATTATTAAGACTTAAACCGGCATTCTGTATTAATCAAAATCAATAAAGGAATGTCAAAAATTAATACGCAGAGTTTCTATTATAACCACTTCAAATTGTATAATTCTAATGGAAACACACCATCCCCTCTTTTTCAAGTCTTATTTTGCTTCAACGTAACTACTTTATGACACATTTAGCCTTAATTTTTCCGTAATTTCTAGTTTTGCTGCACAAAATATTAAAAGACTCTTGATGTTTCAAAGACTTAAAAAAAACTAAAATCTATAACGACTTATCGTTGGTTACAGGTTGACAACGCTAAAATCACAAAAAAATCGAATCGGTTTTTTGATGCAAAAGGACTGTGTTTGTCCTTCTCCATGTTAGTACATTTCGTTTGTATTAACAAATCATCTTACAATAATAAATAAATAAATAAATAATAAATATCTCCTACTAATTTTGGTTTTTTTATTTATACCAAAAAATACAAAAAACATGTTAAGAGGTATTAACCTGTGACCGACGTTATATAGCTCTGAAATTTTTTAAAAAGGCCTTAAATTTTAATGTTTCTGCACTATTGCCTAAAGACGATCAAAATTTAAACTAGAAATTTAATAAAAGCTAATCAAAAACTGAAACTGCAAATTAGGTCGTCAATCCAAATTTAGCAGACGCCAAAGTTAATGACTGATGTTTTTAGCTAAGTTTCCGAAACTAACTTTTTACTTTTGTTTAATGAATGAGAAATTTAAAAAATTAATTATTTTATGCCGACAATATTTAAGTGCAATGCAATTATGGAATCACCTTCGTTTTCGACAATAGTGTCTGGTAAAAATTGCATTATTTTTTTTTCCAAATGCAACAAGTAAGAATTTAGTTTACAAAAAAACAAGTAAGAGTGCTATATTCGGCCGTGCCGAATCTTGTATACCCGTCACAACGTGTAGTCATGCAATAACAGTAGTTTGTATCACCATTCATCTCATTTGAAATACGTACATACATACATATATAAAAAACATACATATAAAGGGTGTTTTTTTAAGCCCGATAGAACTTGAAATTGTAAAAAATAACACAAAAAATTAAATTGTAATCAAATTTTTTTTTTTATTCGAAAGACCAATACGTGACATTAACATTTGAAAATGATTTCGGGCATATGGGCACCGCGGCTGTTCTTGACGAAGCGCATTCTGGACGTCCAATTTTGGGCCACTTTTTCGAGCACTGCTGGCCGTATGTCACGAATAACACGAACAATGCTGGCCTCCAAGGCGTCAATTGTTGCTGGTTTATCAGCATAAACCAGTGACTGCACGTAGCCCCACAGGAAATAATCGAGAGGTGTCAAATCGCACGACCTTGGAGGCCAATTGACAGGTCCATTTCTCGAAATCAACTTATCGCCAAATTTTGATTTCAATAAGTCGATGGTTGCGTTCGCCGTATGGCACGTAGCGCCATCCTATTGAAACCACATCTCCTCCGGATCAATGTCATCCATATTTTCAAACAAAAAATCATTGATCATGGTGCGGTAACGATCTCCATTGACCGTAACGCGAGCTCCGGCCTCATTTTTGAAGAAATAAGGTCCGATGATGCCACCAGCGTGAAAACCGCACCAAACGGTGCATTTTTCTGGATGTAATGGAGTCTGTAGGGTCTCTTGTGGATTGGTCTCGCTCCATATGCGGCAATTTTGCTTATTAACAAACCCGTTAAGCCAAAAATGCGCCTCATCGCTGAACACAATTTTGCGATAAAACAACGGGTCAGTTGCCAACTGCTCTAGAGCCCAATCGGCGAAAGAACGACGCATATAATGGTCTCGTGGCTTCAATTCCTGCACCAGCTGGATCTTATACGGGTGTAGGCCGAGATCTTTGCGCAAAATTTTCCACGTAGTGGACGGACAGAGCCCCAATTCCTGCGACCGACGACAAATCGATAAATTTGGATCTTCTTCCACACTTTCGTTTACAGCGGCGATATTCTCTTCAGTACGCACATTCCTTCGACGTGTTGGTGTTATTGCATCCTCTAGAGAGTATGTGGTACGAAATCTATCCACAGTTCGACGAATGGCTTGTTCAGATGGACGATTATGTACGCCATAAAAATGACGAAGTCATCTATAAGTTGCGCGAATCGACGACTGATTTTCAAAGTAAATTTGGATAATTTCGTAGCGCTGTTCAAGCGTGAGTCTATTCATGATGATTTGTCAGAGTATACTGAAACGATAAAAAAAAATATTTCATCAAAATTTAATTTTTTGTGTTACTTTTTACAATTTAAAGTTCTATCTAGCAAAAAATAAACACCCTTTATAAAAACATCCCATTGTAAAATTAAAAATTTACGTGTGTATTAAAAAAAAAAAATAAACAAAATCTAAAAAAAAAAAATTAAAAAAAAATAATTAATATATAAATAATAAATATAAAACAAGAAAAAAAAATAACAAAAATCAAAAAAAAAAATAAAATAAAAAAAATTTAAAAAGAAATAATAATAAAAATATAAATAATATATTAAATAAAAAATAAAAAAAAAAAATAAAAAAATTTTTTTTTTGGCTCAGCTGGGATTCGATGCCACGTTTACTCTAACCAGTATACACGTTTGTATGTAGTATTTATGTTGTTGTTGTTATGTTGTTTTTGTAAAAAAAAAAATCGAGTTGGTCGTGGGTTTGGCTCATATCTCAGTTGTTTATGTACCCATGTTTCCGATTTTTCATACCGAGCTACTCCCGAATATTTCTGATATTTTAATACCTCACCCGGGTCCAAACGAAGTCGGGGGGCTCCAAAAAGTTGATTTCAACAGACACACGGACAGACGGTTAGACGGACAGACTGACAGAGCTTAACCGACTCCCCTATTAATAAGCTTTCAGAAAATATATACTTCATGGGGCGGAAATGGAAATTGTAGAAATTTCACACGGAATGACAAACCTATATATACCCTTTTTCACTGTGTGAAGGGTATAAAAATAGTTATTATTCAAGAATGAGAAAAAACAAGGTTACGCATTGCTCATGTTTGTTCTAATTTTGCTTTCTCGTTATATCACATCAGCAAATAATTGATTTATAATACAAAAAATTTAAAAACAAATAAATAATTAGTAAATAACAATTATTATAAATGATAAAAAAGCATTAAAATTTTTTTTTTCAATTACCACAAGTTTGGTTTTCTCAATATTTATATTACTTTTTCTTTATGTTCTAAAGTTTTTAGAAAATTTATGTTTGGCAATATTTTGTATGTAAATTAAAAATACATTAATATTAAACCCGCGATACATTTAAGTTAAATTTTAAATTGATAAAATACATGCAACATACATATCGATGACTTACTTCCTCATCCTCGTATTTTAAAAAATAAAATTTTTCTGGAGAGAAAAAAAATGTTTCATCATTTTATACTTCGGTGTTTGGTTAAAAGTTTAAATGAAATTATTAAAGAATTGATTGTATTTATTTATATTAGTAGAAGTAATATACTAATCTTTTTTAGTTAAAATATAAAACAATCGTTTGATATGAAAAATTCAAAACCGTATTTTTTAAGATACGAGGTTGAGGAAGTAAGGCATCGATATCTCCATATACGTTCGACTACTCTTACAAAATATCTGTCTTAAGTCTTTATATGCGAACACTCCACAAGTATTAAATTTTTTAATATGTTTTTTTCTTTCGTGTCTTAACTAAAATTTTGCTCACAAAAAAAAGGTATTCTAACACCACAAATAAATATCATTTTTAATAAAGAAAAAAAAAAATGTGAAAAAATATTTAATTAAGAAAAATTTGTTAAATGCAACATAAATTTGTAAAGCAATTTGCTGGTTAATTGACAAAGCATTAAATGAAAAAATAAAACTAAATAACTGCAAACATGCACTCCATAAACTTAAGCCAAGTTAAACCAACCAGAAACAAAAAAAAATTTTAAAAATAAAAAAACTAACAAATGCGGCGTGTAAAATAAGAAAAATATTCAATCCAAAAACATTTATTTTAACTAATAAAATCATAAACAACAAATAGACATTTTGGTATAAAAAAAAAACAAAATAAGAAAAAATAAAATTTTGGACTCTGTTCTTTTTGACAACAAAAACAACTACCAATAAACACACCGCAGACATTTTCCATGAGTCATAGCTAAAACCGCAGACACATGGCTGGAAAAGAAATAACTGCACACGTAACTAAATGTTTATAAATAAGTTCAAACTTGTTAAAAGTTGCCAAAAATATAGAAAAAAAGACACATATAAAAATGTTCATACATAAATATGTTTATAAGAATATTTTATTCAAGCAAAAAAAGAGTCAAATAACAGACTAACAAATATAAAAAAATATAAAAACAGTCATAAAGTCTCGCTGAGGCATGCAAGTGCATTTTAACTGAACAACAAACAACACTAACAACGAGAAAAATCTCTGTTAAAACGTTAAAGCCTTTAGTCATATTATTGAAACATGAATCTATTTACATACATTCATCTACAGCAACAACTGCATACACTTAATGTTATGTTTGTGTAGAAGTTAACACAAAAATTTTAGTTATAATGACGTTGTTGTTGCGTAGACAAACCATTTAGACATTTGCACAAAATAAAAATTAAAAAAACTGTTTATTGTAATGGGTTTGTACTTTAAAATTAATTTGCGAAAAACTTAAAGTGTGATGGGTTTCATAATAAATTGGTAACAAGCTTTAGGAAAAAAGAACAGCTACATTTGAGAGCCTCTGCTTTTAAAAAAAGTTTGAACACAAGTTTTATCGTGAATCGTGTAAAATTTGTTTTTCGTATTTATTCTCTTGAAAGCATATGGCTGCCACACAGCATCTCTTTGTGACTGACCTCTGTTGATCTCTGCTGTTTTCCATGTCAGTAGGGACTAAGTAAGTAGGATCAGGATAAACTAGGCTATTTGTTTGAGGATAACCAGGATGGCTAGCATCTGTCTTAGAAGCAATGCCTTTTCCTAAGCACTTGCCATTTGTCCTGTGGCTATTGCTTCCTAAACGTCCATTTGATTATGACAATTTTTTTAGATGCCAGGAATGAGTTACAGTTTATTCTTTTATTTTTGGTTTGATTTCTCTGGAAGGATATAAAAGCTTCTTAATTTAAAACTCAAACAACGCCAAGAAATTTACATTGTCTCAGCTGGAATTTGATCTAGATTTCATTGGTGTAAAGTTTGACACTATAATGTCTACACTTATATAGGATTTTACTCTTAATTGAACGTATTTTCACTGAATTTAAATTAAGTTTTTGAACACAAGTATTAAGCGGTGATTTTTTCTTTTCTTTAAGTCATGATATTTTCTATTTTATTTTACATAAGATTCGCTAAAATATTCTGCCCCTGAAGGAAAAGATGCAAGTTACGTGAGTCTGTTGAATAGGTTTCAGTAAAGCAAAGAAACTAAACAACATTATTGACGTTACAAAGAAAGAAAAGCATGAGTCATAGCAGGAGTCACAACTATAGTAAATAGCAACAAAAATACAGGATATTATTTTGAAAAAGGTGGAGAACTATAAATTGGAATAAAATACAGTAAAATATTTGTAATGTCTAAACAATTGGCATTATTAATTAAATATTTTTATAGCATAAACATTTAAATATGATTTTAGTACGTTAAACTACTCCCATACCTGGAGATGTAATTTTAACATCTCTTTACAGTAAATCAGACTGAATTTCGGCACTTCGAATATTCACTTGTAAGTGCTGATTTATTACTGATTTACTTGGCTTTACCTAAAACTGTCAAATCATATAAACGAGTCATTTAATTCATTTTTAAAGATTATCTAAATATTATCCAAATATTTTGCTCAGTTGACTGATTGCAAACTTTTCTTTATGCCGCTCACGGCTGACTATAACGTTCTGATCCACATTATTCTTGATGACATGTGAACCAATTCACCACAGACAGTTTTTTTTTAGATCAACTTCGTCGTTTAACCAAAAGTGCACTTCATTCGAAGTTCTATAAACTTATCGAATTCAATCATGATTTTTTTTAAGTCCGACCAATTTCAAAACTTTAATCTGAGCTAAACCGGACTAAATAACTCAAATCAATTGAAAGGTTTTAGTTCAATTGTTCCAAAAAGCAGTGTTGGCAAATGGATTCTCTCTGCATTAAAAAATAACATGACTTATTTACCAGACATACAATCGCTTTATCCGAAAGATGGCCCAATGGACGTGTTCTGTAATATTTTGCACTCAAGCAGTCTACAGTGGGACATTAACCAACAACTTGCAAATTGTTTTCATATTAAACGTAGGGTGCTAATAAAAACTGATTCAGCTGTTGACATTTTTTTTTATTGTTAATCAAGTATATTGGCACACGTCTGTCCAGGTGTTTTAGCTGCTAAGTTTGTCTACAAAAAAAAAAAATTAAAAACAAAAACGAATCTCTCTCTCTAGTTTAAGATAACGTCGTTAAATGTGTAAAATTAAAAAAGAAATATAACTGAAGCAGAAAATCACCGAGCGCCAGACTAAATTTAAGGTGCAGTCGAAATATTTAAATATTACAGAAAAAAAATTAAAACAAGTAACAACAATCAAATGTAAATACATATAACAAATTAAAATTATTTTTTTTTTTGGTTTGCTGTTTTCGAAAGCCAAGTGTGTTTTGTTGTCACATGCAATTCAAATTATTACTTTGTATTGTTTACTCTTTTTCAATGTTTTGACTTTTGCTTTTACTCCTATGACGAAAACAATTACAAAAACTAGAGATAAACAAAAAATAATATTTAAATCTCCATGTAGTATTCAAACATGATCGAAGTAGTTTTGCATTAAAACTTTTTTTGTTTGTTTTTTTTTCCAATATTATTTTGCATACCTTTGTTTAATTTAAAAGAATTTCAAGTGTCATTGTGTTTTGTTTTTTTTTACATTTCCTTTGTTAATTCTTGTTTAACATTTGTGTGATACATTTCTACTTATACGTAATTAAGCATATTTGAAATGAAAAACACATAAATCATACGCTCAGCAGGCCAATTAATGTGTTGACACAACATTGTTTTCTTTGTAGCGGAATATATTTTATTTTACCTTATCACACACGAAACGTAAAATTTCATATATCAATTAAATTTTAATTGTTTTAGAAAAATTTTTAAAATCTAATATTTAACCACATATACTTTTGAATAAAAAAAAAATTCGTAAAAAAAATAATTAAACAAAATGCTTAAAATTTTCTACATCTCAGAATTTAAACTTATAAATTAAATAATATATACATGTTTTGATTTCTTGTAAATTAGAAACATATTATATTTTATAAAAACAAATTAAGATATATGTAGTTCTTGTTCTGGTGTGTAAAATAGAGTGATTTCAAATACAATTCTTTCTAAAAAAAAACAACTTTTTTTATTTTTTAAATTATGTATTTTTATAATAATTATATAAAAATTAACAAGTAAGAGCACTATATTCGGCTGTGCCGAATCTTTTATACCCACCACCAATTTTGTGTACATTTGAAGCACAATATTTATTATTTTGTTAATCGCTATGGAATAATCTCTTTATAATAAAATATGTATCACTTTCTTTGTAGAGGGTGGTTAAATTTTAAGGGCCCATGTTGAAAGTGAACTACACCTAATCTTTAAATTTGTTTTCTGCATTTCACTTGACATTTCTCAATCTCAAACTTACTCAATTTTATCCGTGGAAAGATACGCAAATGAGCAACGCTTTAAAGTTATTCAGGTTTTTTATAAAAATGGGCGTTCAAATCAAAATGCATTTTGTGCACTTCGTAATTCTTTTGATCAACATAATCGTTCAAATTCGTCCACAATCGGGAGAATTGTAAAAAATATTTAAATTTCTGCAAAACAGGTCTGTATAAAATGTTAGAAAATCTGTGAATGCTTTCTTAGTTCGTTGAATGGGAACCACTGCTGGTTCTTGCGATAGTGTGGCAAGGGAGCAGTCAACCTCGCCTCATCATTATGCCCAACAATTGAGCATAAACGTTGTCATTGAAAATTTGGACCATCAGATAGAGGAGTAGCGCCAAGGCTGGGGGGGCCATTTGGCCGATATTTTGTTCCATACATAATTGAACCATACAAATATTATAATAACAAAAAGAAATGATAACAATTTCCTAAATAATTTGTGTTTTATTTAAATTCAACATCGGCCCTTAAAATTTAACCACCCTTTATAAATTCGATATGCTACTAAAATGCTTTTGTAAATGTAGTCTTTCAGTAAAAGTGGGCGTTAAAGTAGGCGTGTCAATAAAGTTTCTGCTAATAAATACAACTTAGATATTTCAATATATTTAGTTCTTTTTTTTCCCAAAAGCTTTGTCAATAGAAGAATTACATGAATTTAAGATAAACCGTTATATGGGAGGTTGGCGTTAAAGTGGACGTGTCACCTAAACTTTTTGGCACAACAATGACATTGATTAGAAGGATATATGTAGAACATTTCATCATCATACCTCTCATTTTGGCGGTTTTATGAGCTTTTAAATTTCATTAACGGTAGATAACGTGAAAAGTGGGCGTTATAGTAGGCGTGTCAAAGTTGGTTTTGCTAATGAGTACAACTTAGATGTTTCAATATAGTCCTTTATTATTCCAAAATCTTTATTAATAGAGAAATTATATGAATGTTAGGTAAAACGCTATATGGGAGGTAGGCGTAAAATTGCGCGTGGCACCTTAATTTTCTGGCACAGTAATGACATTGGCTAGAAGGATATACGTAGCAAATTTTATCATCATACCTCAAATTTTGGCGGTTTTATGAGCTTTTAAATTTCATTAACGGTAGATAACGTGAAATGTGGGCGTTATAGTAGGCGTGTCAAAGTTATTTTTGTGAATGAGTACAACTTAGGTGTTTCAATATAGCCCTCTTATATTCCAAAATCTTTATTAATAGAGAAATTATATGAATTTTAGGTAAAACGTTATATGGGAGGTGGGCGTAAAAGTGGGCGTGGCACCTTAATTTTCTGGCACAGTAATGAAATTGCCTAGGGAGATATACGTAGCAAATTTGATCATCATACCTCAAATTTTGGCGGTTTTATGAGCTCTTAAATTTCATTAACGGTAGATAACGTGAAATGTGGGCGTTATAGTAGGCGTGTAAAAGTTATTTTTGCGAATGAGCACCACTAAGGTGTTTCAATATAGCCCTTTATTATTCCAAGATCTTTATTAATAGAGAAATTATATGAATTTTAGGTAAAACGTTATATGGGAGGTGGGCGTAAAAGTGGGCGTGGCACATTGACTTTCCGTTACAAAAAAGCCTCTCTTCAGAAAGCAAAGTGTGCAAAATTTCAGAGTCGTACATTCAATTTTGTTGCTTTTATGACGTTTTTGTTTTTAAATATATCGAAAAATACACTGTGCGGTATAAATTTTCGTACATTTTGATCGATAACTCCTCTCCTAATGCATAGATTTCAATAAATTTTCGGGGAAAAATATTGTTTTTACTCACGAAATATATATTCGGAGTTTTATGAGTCTACATTAATGCGTTTGGACACAATTCCATTTTATTCGATGTTCGAAGGACACGTTTTTTTCGACCTACTCTTGCTTTTCGAGCTATAACTCTCTTCCTGATATTCCGATTTAGCCCATTTTCAATACCAAACAAACCTTGTCTATAAGAAAGATTCTGGCAAAATTTGAGCCCCGGTGCGACCTCTATCGTGCTTTCAACAGACGGACAGACGGACAGAAGGACGGACATAGCTAGATCGTCATCAAATCAAACCCTGATTCAGAATATATATACTTTATGGGGTCTAAAATGGATATTTCGATGTGTTACAAACGGAATGATATAATTAATATACCCCCACCATTTTTTTGGTGGCGGGTATAAAAATATGTGAACAAAAACTTTGTTTAAATATATTTATAAGCCGATAACGAAAAAACAAATGATTGTTTAATTCAGCCCTATTTTAGAAGTTGCAGATAATAGGATTTAACAAAACCTATACACGTTTTGTTGACAACTTATCTAATAATATTTCGTATAATCAAAAATTTCATCAAAGTCATATTCAAACAGTTTCGCAACGAGGAATTGATACAGCAAAGAAACTTTTTGATTGACGTTTTCTATCAAGGTGTATACATAGATCAGGGATGGATAAGTCGTTTTGATCCGTTTGATCTAAAACAAAAATTGTTTAAAAACAAGAATATCTATTAGTGAAACCCATAATCAAGAGTATAAAAACAAAAAAAAAAACAAATATATTTAATACATTAGTTAACAAACAAGTATATTTAAGTTTATTTTATAACACCGAAACGAAAATCTCGTTTTCCATTCCCTCATAGATAAATAGCATCAAGGCGAACTAAAAAATCTTAACATTATGCTTGTCGATTAGCTATTAAGGCAAGGTTACCTTACTAAATATGCCTTGACTTTACCTATGAATGTTTATATAATGTTGCATATATACATCAGAGATGAAAAATTGTCTTAGTACAAATTTCGTTTTGAATTTCAAAAGATTAAGTATGATGTTAAACATTCGTCAAGTAACCTCTACAGCTCTTATAAGAGCCCATTATTATTTCTACAAAATTTGCCATGACCTTTTCAGAGAGATGTGTCTGTATCTTAACGTTTTTTATAAAACTCCGAAGAAAAAAATTACACGGCTTTAAATTACAAAATCTGTGGGCCAGTTGGCATAGTCTCAAAATCATTGCTGCAATTAATAAATTGTAAATATTGTGCGCGTGGTGGCAGTGGCGCCGTCTTGGTGAAACCACATGTACTCCAGATTCACGTCGTCCACTGAAAGCCACAGGAACTCTTTTTTCATGTTCAGACTCAGTTTTTTCCTCATCTTAAAAAGTAAAGGCTCAATTTTGCCGCATAACTAAAATCCGTGCCAGAAAGTTGCTTGTTGTGAGAGCGTATGTTTCACATGGATTGCATGATGATTTTCTGATCCACAAATTTGATAATTATTTGTATTCACCAAACCATTCGGATGTAATAGCGCTTTAAAAAATTGGTATTGACGTCACTTTAATCCTTTACACATTAAACGTACTACCGACACTTTCAGTGGTCTGCTGCTTTGAGCTTCTGAGTAAGCTGAATTGTAGGCGAAAAGGTGGAGGTATATTGCCAAAATTCGCTTTCGTGATGGTTTTTGAGAAGATTCACAATTGGTTTTTATCATGGTTTTGACATTACTCCAGTTTACAACAAAAATTTTTTTAAAATACCAACCAGTACGTTAACGACAGGAGTTATACTACCCATAGCTGACACAGGTTTTACAATGAAAATTCTTCGAAGTTCGCCAGTGGCTGTAGCATAACTTTTAAATTTTTATTTCGAATTTTTTCACAATTATAACGCGTTGTTCTTTCGTAAAAAACTTTTAATAATCGGAATAAGCTTATGCTACGACTTCCAAATTTCAGAGTCGTCACTTGCACAAAAGAGTGACGGTAAATTCAAAAAGTGCATTCAAACTGCGAAAACATTTAAAAACATATTAATTAACAAGAAAATAATTCTTTATTCATATTAATTAACTTTTGATAAAACAAACTCCAACTCAACTCTAGATAAGTCTCCACAAAATTAGTAATAATAAAAGTAAAATGTTCAAAACAATTTATATACTCTATAGTTGTCTTTCTGTGATATTTTTTAAATTTAATGTTTAGTGGGCTTATCTAACAAATATTAACATTCGATTTTTTTCTTTAGTTTTAAATAACCTAGAGAACCCCGAGCCGTTTGATGTTTTTACCATTATGCTGCGAGTTATAAGAACAGACCTATCATACCAAAAAGCAATCAACTTTAATTATTATCTATAATAAAAATGAGATCTTATTTTATAACAAAACAGTAAAATATATAGCTGTTTATCATATATTTTTTTTTAACTTTGATGTCGGTTTAATACTGAGATGAACATTTTTCAGTCTGTTTTTCTGTCCGTCTGTCTCAAACACTACTGGTTGTATTTCAATAAAATTTATTACGGACTTACCCTGGTCCTCAATTTAAGATACAGACTTCTTGTTTTTTTTATTTTTAACAGACGATAGAAAAATTTTATATAACATGGTGTTTAAACAATAAATGCATACACGTTCACGACAGATAGAGAAATACAACAATTTCAGTAGTATCAATAAATAATTTATTTAAACTAAATTAATTAAATTAATTAAATTTAAATTAAATAAGGTACAAAAAAAAAATAATTGCGGCCAGAAATACAAACTGTTTTAATAATTGTTGTTGTTGCATTTTTTTTCTTTGGTTCTTCTCAAATATTAAAAAATTAAAGATAAAATTTCTTGCCAGAAGTCCACAAGCACAAAATATTTTTTTATTTTATTTTTACCACAATAATAGAATTCTTATTATATATCTAAGTATATACTAGTAGATAAATATGGTTTTTATATTTGGAAAGAGACTAACTTGAGCTTCTTTTATGAAGAATAAAGATATTCACCTGTGACAAAAATATATTTCAAAAAAAAATGTACAAACACTTGAATTTTTTAAGTGGGAATTATTCTGTTCTTTCTTCTTATTATATTTAGAATTGTCTGTGTTTCCTTATATTTTAACAATTGCTAAATGCTAACAATCACAACTTCTTCGGGTTGTATAAAACAAATATTCGTGATATCTGATAAGCATCATTTGTAAGTGCCAACTGTGTTCAAAATTCTAAACAAAAAAATAATGCGGAAAGCTAATCAAAAACGCGTTACAAATAAGACTCCTAAAATAAACATACAAAAGGTAACTGTGAAAATGAATACAGCAAAGACAAACAAATAAAAGCTATTCCTGCAAAAATTAAACAAAAAAGAAACAACAACAAAAAATAACAAGAACCATGCTACAATGATGAGGAAAAAATGTTTACCATAAACACCTTATAAACCAAGTTAACACACAAAACCCCAAAAAAAAAAAAAAACTCACAAAGTCAAGTTCAATATTGTTACGCTGTTAAAGGTGTTTTTGTTGATGTTTTTTTTTTTTGTGAATTCGCCTGTGGTTACCGCTATGCACAACAAACATAAGAAATGCGTTTTATATAGCAATTTATTTGTTTGTATGTTTGCAGCACTTTTTCGAACGTTATTGACTAGCAATTGTCAGCTACTTGAAATACTTAAAATCTACAAAACACTGGCAAAAAACAAAACTATGTGGCCTTAGAGTTATTTTAGAAAAACCACCAGCACCAACTCTATTGCTATTTCTTCTACTTATTGGCTGATTAACTTTTTCGTTTAATGTCGAGTATTAGAAAGACATTTTGGTTAATTACAACAAATTTACTTAAAGTTTTTTTCATTTATTTTTTTTCAATTCATTTATTTGAATGGCACTCCGTGTTTGGGTCGTGTGATCTCTCTCAAGTACAAGGTTGTTAAAGTAGAAAACATCATTTACTTGTTACACCGTGTTGTTACCATGAAACAAGTTCGTGTCTTAAGTCTTTTGTTTTATTTTGTTTAATTCGTTGTAGTTGTGATAAGAAAATAATCATGTGTTATTTAGAAATAAACAAAAACATTAAACAAGATATAAATGTAATGTCTCTGTTTTTATTCGTTTGTTTGTTTTAATTAAAACTAAAAACCAAGTGCAATAACAAAATCAATTAATGATTTAAGTAATAGAGGAAAAATAAACAGAAATATATTAGTATAATTTAACATTTTCAAAATTAGTGTAAGAAGAATAATTTGAAAATACATAAGAACAGACAATAGCTATTAAGGTTAGCAGCTTGTAATTTAGGACTAAGTTATTGCACTTTATTGTTTAATTGTTCCTTAAAACCAAGGCATATTTATTCATCAGGTAATTGCAGTTCGGAAAGTTTTTTTTGTTTATCTTTTTTAAATATGAAGTTTGACATTTGAAATAAATTAGAAAATGAGAAAATTGCTTTTATTTATGCATTTTGACAGCTGAAATTTAAAATAAGTGTTGAAAAAAATAATCAGCTGGCGAATCAAGAGTACCTGATGAATAAATATGCCTTGCTTAAAACCAAGGGTTAGGTCGATCTACAGCAAAAAAAAAAACCCTGCGAATTACTCGCTCTCAGCGCTCAAACGCTTTTAGAGTCTACTATACCAGAGCACGTTGAAAATTTTTTTATGTTTTCCATTTCAGGTTTCATAAAGCAGCATTTAATGGCAAACATTTATATTTCTTTTATGTCTGCTTATAATTTCATAAGTCATATTAGTACCTAATTAGGTAAATTACTAAACCATTTTACGGTTTCAAGTCTGAAGCATTTTACGTGTTGTCTGATATTTTATAATGTTCCACACGTATTAAATGTATCCTAATTTCTTTTATCAACGTAAGCAACTTACATGATTGGTTGTTTGGTAAATTATTTGAGTAAAACAATTTGCCACTGTCTTGCTGAAGCTGTGGTTAAAAGTAAATTATCATTCAGATTTTCTGAAACTTTTAGAATTTCAGCTTGAAAAAAAACCAACTCAAGCCTAAAATATAATATTTTTTTTAACGAAAACCGTCGATCAATTCGAAGCCTTTGAGTCAAACACAGATTTTGGAATGAAATTTTTGAATATCTATAAAATTAATTTATTTGTACATTCCAAGTAATGATTAAATCATTGGAGTCAAATCTCATTCGTTCAAGCCATGTGTTTAGGTTCGGGGAAAAAATAGTTACTCGGGGCTAAGTCCTGAAAACATTACAAAACGGAAAGGTTTATGTAGGGTATGTTTCCATAAAAACTTCATATATGACCAAATATGGTCGATAAGTTAAATCCTAGTTGTAGCCACCCACACATCTTAAAGGTGGTCAATGTCGTCATGGGTTAATTGACTGACAAACGAGCGTTGACCATTTTTGGCGCCTATTCATCTCTATAAACCTATTGGTTTAATATCTGTTTGTCCTCAGGTGTATTGTAGTGAATCCACATTTAGTCCATTGTTACAAAACAGTGCAAAATTTAGTTCGAATTTCGGCTAGTTAACGCCCAACACTTCTGAAAATTTGCCACGCTATTGCGTTTGATATCGATTGTGAGCAAAGGCAACACACAATTTGCGGAAAGCCTTCTTATACCCAAGTAATCATTTGCAATTAATTTTTTAAATTGTTTCAGGTAAATAGACCTCATCTGGGTATCCAGTATGATCACCCTCGTCTGTCCTTATACGGCCCTGACCAATTTCATTAAACTACTTTTTTACCACTGAAATTGATGTTGCAGAGAGCACACAGAATTCACCAAACTTATCCTTGGTTTAGTGATGATGTTTTCCAAAATATTACACTTTTTCCTTTCTCTCCTGAACCCACGTCTGCTAAATGACGAAGGCTGTATAAATATATTCGGGAGAGGGGTATTGTTGCTTTTTCAGTTAAAAGGAGTAAATTTAAAAAATGTCACAGACCCCTTTATCTTTAACAAATAATTAGTTAATGTCAATGCTTTTAAGGAGTTATTTATTTTTACGATAATGCTTAATAGAAATATCTGTACTTAAGTCAGTTTGCCTGTAGTAATACCACGTTCATAATTTTCTAAAATTTGTTTGTGTGCTTTTTTAGACGTTGTCTTGTACAGATTTACGTATGCAATTCTTAGGTTATGTATGCTCTGAAAGTTGGTATGGTTGTAGTTAGATTATAAAAAAAGGGTTAATATAAATTAATAATGAATTTCTCAGACCTCATTCTACATGTGGGCAGATAATTGTTTAGATTTTTATCACTAGTTCTAAAAAATTAAACAAAAATACCTTAACAATTTACAAGTTTTTAAAACCAGGGTACAGGTTTCTGCACTTAAACAGCTGTATATCGATTCTTATAACTAATAAAAGACCTCAAACTAGCATGCATACTTACTATTAAATAAAATCTGCATTAATACAAAAATTTTTTCATATTAATTCCTAAACTTTGGTACCTGATGAAAACGAACTCTTTGAGAACGATTGAAGGCAGCCCAAATTGAGTAAGATATTTATGTCTATCATTTTATGTAACTGACTTGTATTTGTTGTCTCTGTTGCTTAGTAGTACATAGTTCAGTTATCAGGGCAATACAGAAAATTTTAGAATTTCTGAAGAATTTTCAACCACTTTTGGTTATGTAGGACTTAAGTTAAATGTATACCAATAGGTACACACTATTATACACTAAAATTTTAAAGCCTTTAATTTAATTGAGATTGATAATTAATTTTATATTTTAGCAGTAATTTATAAATGTGCAATTAATATATATATAAATCATATGACACAAAATGTTTAATTTGGTTCCCTGTGCAGAAATCTGGAGATGTCCACGTAGAATTTTAATTATTTCTATGCTCTCATCTAGTAATTTCTATTGTCAAATCGCTCTAGATAAAATGAGTTTAATTATTTCTTTAAGAACTCTTATTAAGTGCTTATATAGACTAAAAAACCTTTATGCTTTATTACGATCTATATTGATGTGTCTTAAATTGACTTTATTTAAATTACTTAATACCTAAGTATATATTATTAATTAAACATATTTATTTAAACATTTTATCCCGTATAAATACTTGTTTTATATTCATTAAAAATTTTACTATAAAGTAAACAAGAATTAGTAATCTTTTCCTGATAAATTTTACACCTCTATCAATAAACTAAACATATATTCTTGTCAATTAACATATCAAACCTTTAGCTCAAAAAAAAAAAAGAAAACTCACATAAAATAAAATACCACTATCATACAGAAATCACATAAATGTTGTAAAATTAAAGATAATTTTTCTTAAAAGTAAGCAGCAGTTTTTATTGGATTTTACAAGATAAATTAAACAAAGCGTGGGCTTCATTAAAGCACAAAACATATACATAAATGGAAATGAATAAATAGAAAAAAAGTCGCTCAACAAATGCTAAATTGTTAATTTTTTATTTTTTTTTATTATTATCATTTTAAATACTAACAACAAATCGGCGAAAGATTTTTCCCTCAGATCAAGAGAGCACAAACAGTACAGAGAGCCATTACATTAGTGGCACGTAATAACAAATATGAATCATGTTTCGGTATGAAAAATTTGCATACAATAGTATTGTTCATTCATATTTCTATCTATCTATCTATCTGTCTGTCTGTCTGTTAGATTCAGCATTTTTTTTCCTCTATCTGAATAAAATATATTTTTGTGTTTTTATTTATTTATTTTATAACAATTGTATAAGCATATCAAGAAATATTCCACAAAAGCTCCACTAAGAAGAAAAATCTACTTGTGTCTGTGTGCTTGTAAAAATGTTTAACAAACTAAATCTAAAAAAAAATTAAATAGAAAAACTAAATAATAAACGTGCTGCAGCAGTAAGTAGTTACTGCACAAAATAAATCTAATGTGGGTAATTATGATGCAGATAATATGACATTAAATTTTTCATATTCACATGTACATGTACTCGCATTATGCATACGAATGAACATGCAGTGTACAATATCAGCCGCACTTACTCATACACGAATTGTAACGAAAATTATTCATTTGCTTGACTTGTGTCTGTGCTTTCGAAATGGTATGTGTAATTGAGACAATTTTTCTAAAACAGCTGCACATAAGTACAAATCAAGTCATTTGCTAAATTTTTAATGTGACTACAATAGAAGCTGGAGAAAAAAAACTGGGAGTAGATTTTCAAAGATTTGTTGACACTTTAAGTGCTTGATTTATACTGTGTAAAAGTGACACAGACACACATATACAAAGTCATAAACTAATAAGAAAATAATTTAAATTTAAAATATACTGGGTTTATAAATTAGGAAATTTAAAATTAAATTTTGGTTGGCTTGTGTCTTGAGTCTTTCAATATCACTAGGAAAGCATGACAAACTTTTCAGAAATTATAAAGAATTTGTTTTATATTTTTATCAATAAATCAGGCATTTTATATAAGAATTTAAATTTAAAAAACCTGACTTTTTCAGTGTATTCTTATACTATTACAAATAAAAACTTTGTTTTCTTTACAAAAAAAAATATTAAAGTAAAAGTAAAACTCAAAATATTATTTTAAAAATTTTGAAATTTCCTCCCATATTTATAATATTTAAAATGAGTTTAAAATGTATTTTATTTCAGATTTATGATATAAAAAATTTTTAAAAAAGACTCCAAGTGCACAGTATTTTTTCTGAATATGAACCTTTAAAAATAAAGATATTATGAAACAAGTAAGAGCAGTATATTCGTCAGTGTCAAATTTTTGATACCCACCACCAATTTTGTAAACATTTATATTATAGCACAAAACTTATTATTTTGTTTTTAACAGTAGTCGGTATAGAATAATCTCTTAATACTAAAATATGTTTTATATTCTTTGTATACTTCCGATATGCTAGTAAAATGTTTTCATAAGTTTAGTCTTTCAATAAAAATAGACGTTAAAGTAGGCGTTTCAATAAAGTTTCTGCTAATCAATAAAACTTTGATATTTTAATATAGTCCTTGCCTCTTCCAAAATCTTTATTCATAGAGAAATTAAACGAATTTGAGGTATAGCGTTAAATAGGAGGTGGGCGTGTCACATGTATTTTCCATTAGAACAAGGCCTTTGATACAAAGGCAATGGTTTGAAGAATTTCAGAACCATATTTCTAATTTTGTCAGTTTTATTACGTTTTAAATTTTGAATATACTGAAATTACACTGTGCGGTATAAATTTTCGTATATTTTGATATATTAGTTCTTTTCTAACGCATGGATTTAAGTTATTTTCAAAGAAGAATATTGTTTTTACTCAGGAAATATATATTCGAAGTTTCATGACCCTACGCTAATGCGTTTGGACATAATTCCATTTTATTTGATGATGAAAGGACATGGTTTTTGACCTACTCTTGCATTACGAGCTATAACTCTTTTCCTAATATTCCAATTTAGCCCATTTTCAATACCAAACAAACCTTGTCTATAAGAAATATTCTGGCAAAATTTTAGCCGCTAGCGTTTTCGGTCCGACCCCTATGGTGCTTCCAACAAACGGACAGATGGACGGACATAGCTAGATCGTCATAAAGTGAAACCCCGACTCAGAAAATATATACTTTATGGGGTCTAAAATGGATATTTTGATGTGTAACAAACGGAATGACAAAATGAAATACCCCCACCATTTTTTTGGTGGCGGGTATAGAAATGCGTAAATTACAACACCCATGTAACTAATAAAGTAATGAAATTATTCTAATTTCTAGTGTGTTAATAATAATTACAGTTTAATTTGTTACTTTAATGTTTCAGCTGTGGCAATTCTGCTGAACGTTAAAGAGACTTTTGCACATAACATTCATCTACTAAATCCATTGAGCTATTTTTAAATAAAGATGTGTTATATATTCAATCGGTTTTTAATCAACACTTCGACCCAGGGGTGTCAGATAAATTTGATAAAAAATCAGCATATTTGTTAAAAAAAAAAAATATCGGCAGTATCGGCACTTCAATTTAAAAATATCGGCAAAAAAATCGGCAAATTAAAAATACCAATTTTAAATAATAAAACATATTTTTATTAAGAAAATAATATGATAAAGTAACAATTCAGCATTAAATAATGTAATAAAATATATAAAATAGCATAAAAAATGTTTTACAAATAAATCGCAGATAATTAAAAAATATTTTATATTACAGCGTAAATTGTTTTCAAAGCTAAATAACTTTTTGTAACTTTTTTCTATGAATATATATTTTATAGATACCTATGATATTGACATTTTTATTAAATCATTTTTAATATCAGCATCAAAACAGTATAAATTATTAAATGTTAAGTATTCTTTGATAAAAATAATTCCTTGTAAAAATCTATTTTCCAGAGAACATCGAAATTTTTAGTATTGGAAACGCATCTGTAGATCTTTTTTAATCTTAAATTTTTTGCAAAAATGTTTGCAAATTTACCTCACTTCCTTTAAAATTAAAAAACTGTAACTCTCTGAATTCAGAGTCTAAAATTTGTTTTTTTTTTCAGAAACAAAGCTGGGGAGTTCCTTCAGAAGTTCTATAAATTATTTACATATGGGCTAATCCTGCGTTACGGACGTTACATTCGCACGCAAATTTGCTTGTTAAGTTTGACACAGCTGGCGTTCGCATTGTAATATTTTCATGAAATTTTTTGCAAAATGCAGGTCATTGGGAGTTCTTCAAAACTTGTTTTAAACTTAAATGTTAACTGTTTTTGAAAAAAGTTATGCTAGCTTAAAGTTCCGTTACGGACGTTACAAAAAATGGAAGTCGATTTTGAGGCTTATGTGCATTTACACATTTTTTAGCGATTTTTGCATAATAAACAAAAAAATTCCATACACAAAAAATTAATTGGAATATATGACGATATCGCTTTACAATAGCGCCAACTCCGTCCACCGCTCCTTTTCCTTGCGAAGTAGCAAAAAATTCCTAATTTTTAACGGAAAATCCAGTACGTAAACATTGCATGCATGGGCGTACCGCCAAATATTTGAAGGGGGACATCGGGGTTGCGGTTTACAACATGGTTATTAATTACTAATTATTGATTTTTAGAATTTAATTTTAGGTTTTAGAAGAATTTGAAATTCATCTCATTTTAAGTTGCAGATGGGGGGATCGCATGTTAACTAAACTCACCTTTGTTACTTTGAGATGAAGTTTTTTTGGGTTCTCGGCAACCTAAAGCAATTTAAAGCCCAAATTCAGATTCAGCAAGTAAAAATCCATTATAAACACTTACTTCCACCTCATAATATTAAAATAAAATTTTTGGGTATTTTCATGCCGTTACGAACGTTACACACTTTGTCATTTATATTTAAAAAAAAAAGTGTAATAAAGGTATTTCTTTTTTTTTCATTAGATTAAAGTGCATAAAAAACTCTGTTTATAAAGCTAGTTTGGAAAACAAAATTTATAAAATTCATTCTGTTACACTTAAAAACCCTATTTTGCGTTACGGACGTTACACACAGTATACCCATTTTTAGTTCAAATTGTTAATGTATATTAGATAACTTACAAATATGATTTGTATCGCAAATAAAAGAAAATTAGGCAAATTAAAGTTTTGCTAAACACTAAATACTGAAACGACTGTTTTGTCAACTTTTTTGACCGTAGAAAATACCCTTTTTTTACAAAAATAAATAAAAGCAAGAGGTACGTTTACGTTAGCCTCTGCCAAGGACAAACAAACCACCGAAAAAGCTTATTGCTTATATATTTTGAAGCTTGAATATGTATCCTATTATTCCATTAACAAACATTTGGAATTTGGGCAACTTTAAATTTTTGCTTCTGGTTTAAAAATTTTCGGATTAGCCCATATTGTCTTTTTCATAATTTTGATAGGGTTAATCATGATTAAAAATTTATACGATTTATGTTCAAAATCAAAACGTTTTAATATTTGATTTGAAAGTTCTATATACAAAAATATACAATTATTTACAATTTTGAAAATTTTTCTTTTGTTAAGTTTTGATTCTGATATTAACTCTTTAGCCAATAAACCCAAATATACCTCATCATATTTCAAAAAATTCTTTGTGTTTACAAATATTCAGTTAAATAAATTTCATTATTATTTAAAATATCGTCTTTTATAAATTACTTAATACAGTTCTTAGAAGTCCTTCCATTTAGTTGTATAGGTTGTGCATTTCTGTTGACTCGTTTTGAAATATTTTGTTAATTTTATTAATATAAAAATATACTTAAAATATACTTAAAAAAGGATAAATATATTTTATATGATTCGTTTAAATTTTTTATAATAAATAGTTTTTGATGTATCGATTTGATCAACTTTAGCAGCAAAAGAAAAGTATATTTTCAACGCCTTATACAAATTTAGAATTCTAGCAACTACTGCTTCAAGCGATAACCATCTGGTTTGACTTGGATGCAATATTTTTTTTTGGTTTTATTGATAGTCTTTTTGGACTATTTGGTACGTTATTGTAAATGTCTCTCGCTAGAGTTTCAACTTCGGAAGGTAATTGGAGACAAGCATATGATGGAACATAATGCAAGTGAATGACAAATACATTTTATAATAAATAAATCAGGTACATATATCGTTTTTTAAATCTTTTGCAACTGAATTATTTTTGCCTGTCATAACGGCAGCGCCATCAGCAGCATACTAACACATACAAACACTGCATATAATTCTATAGAAATCTAAACATTTTTGTTAGTAGCAGTGCTGACTTATTAACCCTTTTTATTATTTTATTTTATTTATTTATTGTCCCTTTTTAATGTAACAAGTGTTTCAGTGTTGCCCAAACTTAATAAATTATACTAAAACAAACAAAGTAAACGTTTTTTAAATGTTTATCGAAAAATCGGCAATTTTGGAGCAAAAATTGGCAAATCGGCATTTTTACAATTTTGAGGCAAAAAATCGGCAAAATGCCTATAAATCGGCAAATATGGCAGGCCTGCTTCGATCCTTAAATTTTTCTTGCTCAAAATAAATTTAGTAGATTATTAGTTGGCTGCCTAGTTTTCCATTACACTTATTATCAGATTAAAAATTATTAACTAAATTTTTCAAAAAGAAAACTATGACATTTTAATTGGTGTTTCAAATTTAATTTTATTATATTCTTTGATAGTTAGCTCAGCAACTATAAAACTTCGCACTGGTGAACACTGTAGCCCAATTTGCAATCCTGAGTATTTTTCATTGCAAATATATTCAATTTCATCTACTCTAACTATTTATGTATACTTTCTTAGTACAAAGTAAAAATATACTCTGCTGCTTTTGCAAGTATTTAACTAACTTACTTTTTACAAACTATTTCTTAAACACTCTGGATGGTACAGTGTACAAAAGTAAACAATTTGTTTTAACACAAACAATTAAAACTTTGTAAATTTCCAATAAAAATTAAACAAGACCACCCTGCAACTTCAACCCCTCAACAGTTGTTTTATTGCTAATTAATTTAACTCGTATAAAACAAAACAATAGTCATAATACCAGTCATTTCGATCTGAGGCATTATCATCAGAATTAATGAAAAAAACTTGCAGCAATTTATTAAAACATATAGTATCAGCTTTTAATAAATTAGCGTTCATATGAATGGAAAAAAATAAAACCATGTTTGTATGTGTGTCAGTCTAGCAACAAACTGCTACAAAGACTTGTCTTCACTTTATGAACGTATGTTCATCAGTATACAAAATGATGAACAATTTAGGTAATAACGCCTTTAAAAAGCCATAAAAACGACACATATGCACGCTCATGCGTTATTGTTGCTGTTGATTGTTGGCGACAACACACAACACTGCTGCAAGTAAGTGCCCAGTATTGCGCCAAAGCACTAATGTAAATGTTGGTTGGATATTTGATCTGGCAATAAATCATTCAATCTATTTAATTAATGTGCATCTAAGAACATTTAGATGCAATTTATTTTAATACGATAATTTATTAATTTATTGACTTTTAATAAGCTCAAGCTTGAAATAAAATACATAAAATAATACAAGCAATAACTGACTGCCTCACTGTAAGTGTATAGTGCACTTTTAAATGAGTAAAAGAAGAAAAAAAGATGACCATACAACAGCAGCAACAAAAACAAGAAATATATCATTATAAAGTAATAAAGATCCTATGTCAATAAAGACTTAAAAGCTGCACTATGGTACGCCAGTATTTTGAAAATTAACAAAAAGAAAAATACTAATGAATTCGTTGTCGCTAATTTCAAAAACAAGGGGAGTGAATTGAGTTAAATACAAAATAAAAGATTTAAAAAAATAACTTAAATAAGTACTGCTGGTGTGAAGTTTTTACAAAATCAGGATAAACAAATATGAGCGCTTTATTCGGCCGTACCGGATCTGATAGTACCTTTCGCCTCATACATCTCATAAAAATATAAACACATCTGATTTAATTTTCCAAAAAAATTTTACTTCTATTTGGTTCAAATTTATTGCAAGTTACTTTGATTAATATTTCCTTACTACAACCGCAAATAGGAAAGATGGGAGAAATGGGAATGACACCTAAAAAATATGATACGATATGATACAAATGATGAAGCTTTGCTATTAACAGATGGAATATTTTATAAAAGTATAGAATTTTCGATAGGGATAACTGTTAAACTAGCTTCCATACTATTGAACTGTGTTTGAATTATTGTAAGTATACTTCGTAAATCATTATGTAAAGAATTACACAAAAACAATGATGACAAATCTCGAAAGTTTATTTCCAAAATTCGCGTTTTGATCGTCAAACTAAAGAGCACTTCTTGAAATTTACAGTGCGCTTGATGGTTTATCTGAGCAGCCAATACAAAATAGTATGAACTATCTCGTGGCCACAATACCTCTTTAAAAGAATATTCTTCCAAATGAAGACCATATTGTGCGTATAGAAGAAGCTATAGCCGCTGCAGATGCGAACGTGGTAGAAAAGTTGAATTTATCGATCTTGGCTTAAGGCCATGACTGACTATCCTACAAAGTCGTGCGATTATGTCAAATCAAAATCTGATACTTTTCTTTCCTACATGAAAAAATCGCAACAAAATGTGTTATTGGATGCCACACTGTCATACTTGCTTAGAAAAAGCAACTCTGATCGCACAGAAACTATTATTTTATGAAAATTTTCAAAAGATTATCAAATCGGACACACTTGTCAAAAAATCTGTCACACATGTGCACTTTGTGTCCACACTATCACACTTTCTGAACACACATAAAATTTTTCACATATCGAACGACTAAATCTGATAGTCAGTCATGGCCTTTACATACAGTTAATATCCAAACTGGTGCAAGAATTTAATATTTAGCGATAATCTCTCATTGCTGGCTTAACGGGTATGCATCCAGTTAATACAATCCTAATGAGATTCTGGGACTCCATAACATCTTGAAAATTTGTGTTTTCAGGTTGAAGATTTATTGGCACATTTGTCTATAAAGTCAAAGCCGGTGGCAACATTATTCTGAATACCGAACTCTACAGTTCGTGTTCTTCGTATAATTTGTTAATACTTAAGTCATTACTAAAGTGTAATCCGTTTTGAGGTCCCCTACTTTTTTCAAAATAAAATCACAGAAAAAATTCAAATTTAATGGGGAATGTTTATTATCATTTGAAAGAACATTGTTTGGCGTTTATTTTTTTTAAATTATGTCTATCAAATGTTGGCCGCTGCTAAGTCGCAGATAATCCATCCGTTGAGTCCAATTTTCGATGACTCGTTCGGGCATTTCGACTGGTAACTGGCAAATGACACGCGTGATGTTTTTCCTCAAGACCTGAATCGAAACGGTTTTGTCCGCATAAATTTTAGACTTTTCATATCTCCACAGGAAAAAGTCTAATGGGTTGATATCACACGATCTTGGTGGCCAATCGACCGGCCCAAAACGTGAAATTATGCGCTCACCGAAGTGTTCTCTCAATAAATCCATTGATTGATGCGATCGATGTAGTCGGTTATCATGGCACAATAACGCTCGCCATTGGCGGTTACGTTCGCACCGGCATAATTTTTAAAGAAATATGAACCGATAATTCCACCGGCCCCAGCGTGCTGGAAGTGGTCTATTCGGTCGAATATTATCCAATAATGAATGTAGGGTCTCAAAATGGGTGATGGTGTTGCGAATAGTATGCTGAGTAGGCCGATTATGTTGACCATAAGTTGAGCGAAGTGCACGAAACACATTCCTCACAGAACGTGAATTTTGCTAATAAAGATTAACGATTTGTAAACGTCGTTCTGGCATAAGTCTTTTCATTATGAAATGCCAAACAATACTTAATAACATGACAGCATGACACGACTCACACGTGATCTGGCAAAAAAAAAGCTATTGAAAAAGGTATCTCTACTTGAATCACCCATTATTATTTTGTTGAGCTAAATATATCGTGACCGAACTAGATCAAATAATTGATATGTATATTGATCATTTCGTTCTTCTGATTTGATACCTTTGATGGAGGTACGTTAAATATCTGGTCTACGCTGGTAACTCAGCGTTGATTGATTGAGCTTAAATAGGGGTGCAATATTGGACCGACAGAATGGCATTCATAAGAAACACTGTATGAAATTAATATTTTCCAATATTAAATGCAATGAAATTTTTGAGCAAACAAAGCAAAAATTTTGGTTGTTCCAATGACTGTTTTCTGTTTTGTTCAAAAATAATTCTTTGCCTCTAAACAAAACTACCCAAAATATTCTGGTTAAATTTATTTGATGCCATTGTGCATAAGTTTATTAAGTTTGGATGCTTCTTTCTTTTATTATATTAAAAAAAACGATTAAAAATTTATTACACGCAATCTTTTACCATTTAAATTCATACGACTAGAACTACTTACTTGATTGTCAGTTTGCTTTGCAGATACAAATGAATTGAATTTAGTGCAAACTAAAAGCAACAACAACAGCTACTTAAAAAGCACCTTGCATTTTCAGTAGTTTCTAGTTACTTTTCATTTTTTCTGCTTTCTACTCTTCCAAGATGATGATTGTTAATGGTTGATCGTTGAGTATGTGAAGGTAAGTAAGTAGTAAGTACTCGTATCTCATGGCCCCTTTTGATTCAGGTGCTGAAAGATTTACGAGCTGACAAGCGTTAAAAGTGTTAAAGTGTGTTGACAATTATTTTCAATGTGTATTTCAACTGTTAATCAAAGTCCAGACCATTGGTCTGTTTTTGTTTAGATGTAAGTTTTGCTTAGTTGTATGTAAAACTGTGTGACACTTCTGTACTACACTGGTAGTTTAAAGTAGTTTCTAAGTGTGTGTGTGTTTTTTTATTATTATTATTTATATATTCTTATTGAAAATCATTTTTAGCAACTTATTATTTTGCTTTTTTATACTGGCTTATTTTTGTAGTCTTTTGAAGTATCAAAGTAAGTTTTTACTAGACTCCCCCTCTTTCGTAGTGGGATATTGCTGATATCTTAAATATATGCATTTGTTTGCACCGTGAAATAGTCACGTTAATTGACATGCTTTGATGTTGTGAAGATGTTAAAAGTTTTTTTACTAAACATTTCTCCAATTCGCATGTTTACAAAGATTTCACACAATTAAGATGGTACTATTTGCTACACTGAAAGAAATAATTTTTTAAGAAATGAATTTAGGCAAAAAGTTGCATCGACCAGCGCTAAACAAATTTATTTAAAAAATACACTCTTGTTAAAAAGAAATTTAATTCTAATATAGAATTCTTGTGTCGTGGTGTTTCTGATTAAATTCCTCCGAAATTGCTCTACCAATGTGCATGAAAATTTGTGTGCATATCGGGTAGGTGTGAGAATCGGTCAACATCTATCAACGCCACGCCCTTTTTAAATCCCCTTCAGGTAGGCCATAGTGCTGGACTGATCTTCTTGAAATTTTCACATAATATAACTAAGACCCTGGTATGAATAATATGATACCTGTTTTACCACACCTACTTCAACACCCACTTTTTTTAAATATGTACTTGTATCGATATAGTTTTTAGTATTTTTCTTCAAATTGTACACAATTTATAGTCCAGCCAATGCAGAAATAAACGTTTAAGAATCGATCAATATATATTTTTCGTACTCCTAAATATTTAGGGTAACTCACCCTAAGGGATAATTTATGTCTCATCTAAACAACGCAACGACTTCGATAGATCTGCATACCGTAGAACACATATGGCTTACGTTTTTTTTTTTTTAATGTAAAATATATTTCCTAGAAATAATGTATATGGCAAAACAACGTTTGCCGAGTCAGCTAGTAAATTTATAAATTTAAATTTTTTCATAATTTTTGTTTCTATTTAACCTCTCGTAACTAAGCTGATTTAGCTCATTTTCAATACCGGACAAACTATCACTACTATAAATAAAAATGTTGAGTTTTAACTTTCTCGGCTTCATAGTTTTGTCTTGAGAGTGTTTTCCACAGGCAGACTTGGATAAATCGAGACTAGATAAATATTTACTAGATAAATATTTCTTACTTGTAATATCACTTGTGTTAGTTAAAGATTATCAAAAAGTTCATTCTGTAACTGAAAGCTTATTCTCTGTGTACTGTATTTGCTCTGCTTGTATTCCATTTCCACTTCACTTGTTACACGTATTTTAAAACTTTACTTGTTTTTCAGCACTTTGCTTTTATTTTTCAGTGCATGTATGTCTGCGCCTGTCCATCCATCTATTTGTTAATATGTCTGTCTTTCAGTCAGTCTAAAATAAGTTTGTTTGTTTGTACTCAAACTCGTATGTCTATCAATTTTGCTCCTAGACAATCTTTCTTTCATTTACGTTATTTGGTTCACAACACTTTGTGTTGCAAATGATTTATATTTGTCGTATAGTTGACTCTTATTTAACTAATTTTTTAACACACATTTAATGATATCATTAGGTTTTCATTAAACATTTTTGCATTTAGTTTTTATTTTCATTCTCTGGCTTTTTAAATAGTCTGTCTAGGAGCTGTGGTGTTAGGTGCTCAAGTGAAAGGATGTATTAATTTAAAGTGTAACACCATAACACCAGCCGTCTGAGCCAGAAGGCAAAAAATATTTCAGAAAAATGTGGATTGATAACAGGTTCAATACAAAGGAGCGAAGAAAAAGTTTTATTTTTTCTCTACAGTTGGGTGCTAAAATTGCGATAATTGGCATTAATTGAATTATTCAATAATTGATTATGTATGGACATTTTTTATGTGTCCGCTGTTGTGGGCAGAGAGAAAATTGATTTAATGAACCAGCAAAGGAATGTGCATTTAGAAATTCAGGGAATTTCGTGTGCCAAGTTTTTTCTATTTGTTGTTTTGCTTGAAAAGGTGAACTAGTTTAGGAACTTGTTAATAGTGGTTAATTGAAGCTAATGACGTTTCATTATTATATTGTTGAAGTAATTGAGTTGCTAGGTATTTTTACTTTATCAGGAATAAAGCTAGAATTTATCCGAGGATTTTCATGTAATAAGATTTATTTTATTTCAAATACATTCAGCTTGAAGATAAAGTACAAAAACTTGTATATATTTGTTGCTTTCAATTTTTAAATAATTTTTTTTTAACTACAAAATTTTATTATTAAACCAAAAAAAAAAATTTTTTTGTATTTGTTTCTCAATAGTGTTAAAACTGATAGCTAGATCAGAATATGATATTAAAAAGATTTAAAGCTGGCGTAATTCAAAGTTCTCTGACGGATTGCCAAACAGAATCAAGTACATCGTTTCAAAGTTACAACAAGACGTATGGAGCAGCCTCTTAAGAAATCTCAAATTTTACAAAAAAAAATTTACGTTGAAATGATTTCCATTTTAAGAAATAAAATTTTTGTTATTCAAAATAACAAGAACCGTTTTTAAAAGTATTAAATAAAATAAATAAAAGCTGAGTAACTTTGATATATATAACGTTCAATAACAAGTGCAAATTATAAAATTATTTTGTTCAACCTTCGCTTAACGTTTCATAAAAAAAATCATTTTAAATTATGAGGAAAATTTTCGTATTAATAGGTACGTCAACAAACATGGAATTCGAATTTAGAACTAATCTTATTCATATGACATCCATTAGCTTCCAATTCTTCCTCAAACTTAAACTCTGTGGTGTAGATTTTTAGCATGTGGCGTTAGCGGTTCATATTTCATTGGGAACGACGTTACCCATCCCCTCACCGGCAACATCGACAGCAATCGGTATCTGATTATCAACTTTTTTTGTTCTGAATTAGATGTAATGGATCGCCAACGACATGTGATGTCAACCGTATGACGTCACTGCTATACAGATCATGCTTCAGTGGACATTCTGCAAGAGCAGAATCTCTCTGATGTGAAGGCTATATGAATCGATCGTCGGAATAAAGCTTGAGGAATTTTTTTAAGTTGCATATCTTAGCAAATAACCCGCAGGCCGTCTCTTAAATTTCGGAATATGCAAATATGCAAAGAAATTTAGCCTGATTTATTTGCCAACGTCTTGGAGATTTAGATATTTTGGGAGCACCGAACCCACAAAACTCGCAGCAATAGAACAAAGTTGTGTTTCATGTATAGTAGTACACATAGGATTTTCAAACAAAAATCATCAATCATTACTTTTTTATATAAATACAAAAGGTTTTTAATTTAAGAGTTATTATTTTTCGTGGTCTCAAATTAATATTTTAAACACAACAGAGCTGCATATATCCTTTTATTACACAGCTTGTTTGTTCACTATAATTTTATATTTTTAAACACAATATTAACTTTGTATGACAAAAATTTTAATCTTAAAAAATAATATAAGAGAGGCGAACACCATTTTCATTGGATTTTTGAACAGGATTGATACATAACTGCATTTAAAGTCTCTGGCTCTATTGAACTGCTCTCAGCTTAATGTCATGCTTAATCTGCTCTAAAGTTTTGGGTTTGTTAACAAATATTCGTTCTTTCAAAAACCTCCATATCAAATAATCAGAAGCAACTAAATCTGACGAACGTGCTGGTCAATGAAATTCTTAATTTCTTGAGATAACTGCGAGGCTAATGTGACTTACCTGCTTTTTCCGTACTACAAATTTACATTTATTTTAGGTATATTTAAAGTTGTCAAATAAAAAGTATCCTGTAAAACTAGCTAATTGATTTGAAAGATTCTGTCATAAAAAATTTTTAAAAAGGTTGTTATCGGTTATAGATTAGCCACAAAAATGGTTAAAAAAACTATATGATTTATCATGTTCTTAATATTAGAAAAGTGCTTATTCTTTATGTAAACATTATGTGATTTCAAAATATCTTAAAAACAAAGAAAAAAATGTAAAATTGGCACCACGTTTATACTAGCAAAACTGTACTTGTTAAATTTTGTAATGAAATGTTATCACATTCTTTTATTTTATAACTAGCCAAACCCGGCGCGCGTTTCTACTCCCCTTAATGAATCGAAATGCATTCTGAATTTGAATTAAATATCAAGTACAAAAACCTAAAAATTATAATTTTTTTTATGGGCGTGGCATTGCCCACTTTTCTAATCACGAAATTGTAAAGTCATAACAGCTCAATATGTGTGCAAAGTTTCAGAATAATCGGTCCAGTGCAAGTAGCCAAAACTGATAACTAATTTTTATGGGCGTGGCCCCGCCCACTTTTCTAATCACGAAATTATATAGTTATCACAGCTTAGTATGTGTGCAAAGTTTCAGAAAAATCGGTCCAGTGCAAGTACCTCAAAATTAAAACTTTTTTAGGGGCGTGGCCCCGCCCACTTTTCTTATCACGAAATTATTTAGTCATGACAGCTCGATATGTGTGCAAAGTTTCAGAAAAATCGGTAAAGTGCAAGTAGCTAAAACTGATAACTAATTTTTATGGGCGTGGCCCCGCCCACTTTTTTCCACCCATAAACACTCCCTGGTATGTGTCCAACAACTTGCCAAAGTTTGAGTCCGATCGGTTTTACAGTTTCGGAGTCTATAGCTAACACACACACACACACACACACAGAGTTTCACTTTTATATATATAGATATGAAATATAACGAATAGAAATTAAAATCTTTGAACTGGCCCATTTTTTTTTTTTTAATGTATTTGTTTAGTAGAATACAGCTTCAACTTACTACACACAGAAAAAATTGGTTGTAAAACGGTAAAAAAAAATAAAAATATATTAAAAAGAACTAATATATAATTGCAACTATTAAAATATTTCAAAAGAAACAGATTTTGTATATCTATAAACGTTAAATCATAATTGTATTGGAAATTGGTTACTCATAACACTATAATCAATTCTCCTAACTAAATTGATCAACAACTAAAATTTATATTCCGATAGAGTTGTCCCAACCAAATTTAATTACATGTATTAGAGATCAATACTAAATATTGATCTGAATAAAAGAAAATTCATTTATGTCAAAGTATTTTAAAAGAAAAATAATTTTTCGGTTGTTGTAACCAATTAATGATTACATTTATTATTATTTGATTACAACAAAAGACTAAAAATGATTATTTTTTCTAATTTACAACTGAAAAAAGTTTGTATATAATAATTATTGGTTATAACTATTGAATAAAAAAACATTTTTTAAGTATAATTGAGTTTCTTGTCATATTTTAAAAAAATTCATAAAAGTCAACACAAAAATGTAATAAATTATTTAAATTTGTAAAAAATATGAATTAATATCAAAATATAATAAAAAAAATACTAAAAATTTACATTTGTGATAAAAAATTGAGATAATGTAATTAAGATAAGAAATCATTTATTATTTCTTTTAAGGAATATACAGTATTTTCATCCTTATGTACATATGTATGTATATTAACACAACTTTTCTCTTTAACAGATTATTCGTATCATATTATGCCAACTAGTTTACCTGCAACGTATGTACATATTATTTCAAAAAGGTGCTCTTAAAGAGTTTTGAGGACAGCAATTATGAAAAAAAGGTATATTCTTTAAGAAAACATTTTAAACAAAGTATCCAAACACTGTGTTAGATAAATCCATCGGTTTATATAAAATTACGCCAAACTTTAAACGTTGGTCTGGACATTATTAAGGAATATATTTCAAAGATACATACGATTTTACCCAGCAACTTGTAAGATTATTAGTTTTAGTAACATGAACATACATACTTATATCTAATTAAAATATACTTACATATACTTATTCTTATGAATTCAGATGTACTTATATTGATATGTTTAAAAATTAAATTAAAATTCTTTTATAATATACATATGTACACATGTATATTAAATAAGTTTACATACTTATATATATATGTATTAAAAAAAAAATCAAATAAATATTTAAAAAAAAGTGTTTAATTTTATTTATTAAATTTTTCAATAAATGTAAATGATTGTTATTTTGCGGACACCAATATAATCTTTTTTAAGTTGGGTCAATCATATATTTGAAAGCCAAAATAATTCAGTTTTTAAATATCCATAATACCAACTTATGATTCGATTGGTAATAAATTCGGTTGTCACGACGAATCTGTTTTCTGTGTGTATGAAAAAAATATTAAAATCAAAGATAACGTCGGAAAAAGTAAAGTAAAATTGTGTATCAAACTAAATCTAAAAACTTGGCTAAACTTCAATATGGTCACTGTACTCATATGCAAGATGGTGAAGGGTGCTATCAAATATGGCACGGCCGAATATAGCACTCTTATTTACTGTTATTAAACTTATTTAAAGCTTTCAAACAGGTTTGTAAGTTAATTATTTTTAATTAAAAACTTATCACTCCAACTAGTGTTTTTGCCTTGTCTTTGTTAAACAATGAAATCATATTTCTAAGACCTCGTGACCTTTAAATCAAAATTAAAATTATTTCGTCTTCTTAAAACTTAATAGGCATACTGAAAGCCGTATTTAATTTATTTCATAATTTTCTATACACATGTTACATCAGCTTAATTAAGTATATTGAGATTATGTTGTTTTTTATTTTATGAAAGCGTTAATAATTTTCTTAACAAATTTTTTAAACCAAAGTTTTTTTTGTAACCTATTGTAGCAAAATTTAGCAACCGATTTTGAGCTCAAGTGTTTATTTATCTAGGCATAACAAATTGCTAATTTTATTTGTTAGCAGGTAGGGTTGAGAATATTTTTGACCACTTGGTATTTTCGCATATTTGCAGAGGCCAACCACTTGTAATTTGTGTTTTTGCTTTTTCGTAATTTAGTTACACTTAATTATTTTTTATGATTAGTTTGAAAAAGGCAGATATTTTTGTAGGCCTATTTTTATGTTTATGATGTAATTATTGTTTTGATATTGTTACAAAAATTAATTAATCTCTAAGATAATAATTAATTAATGTGGTAATATGTTAACATTTAATTGGACAGCAAGTTTTTAAGTTGCTTGTTTTTGCTTTATTGTAACCTAAAAAATTTATTTAGTTTAGCAACTAGGAGGCGTATAAATAATTTCATGTGAATTAAAAAAGAAATGTTTAAAAAGCACTGCAACATTAATCTTTTTGTATTTTGTTTCGTTTTTATAAATTTTTTATATTTACCGTGCTTGAAACATATAGGTATATGTAAAGCAGTTTTTAGTGATTATAACTTTTTAAATATTGCACTGATAACCGAAATTTTATTGACTTATGTATACTGATTCTACAGACAAGCTTTAACTATGCGAAATATTATAAAATCAAATGCACAGAATGTACTTTAAAAGGGTTACATATTACAATATGATTTTTTATATATATTTTTAATCACACGCATAAAAGTTACTTTTGTAAAAGAATTTTAAAAAATTTTCATGATATTGAATATTGGAGATTGTGGATAATGAAAAAGATATACCACTACGCAGGAAGGAAGACAAGGTTATTTTTAACCCAGCTGATAGGTTTGGACCATTTTGATCAATTGTTTTTTTCTTTTTGCTTTAGCTTCTTAACCGTTCAAGATATCAACATAAAACTCATAAAACTTAAGCTCACGTGGTATTTTTTTACTGTATTGTTTCTAACAAATTCATTGTTTTATTCTTATGGAAAATTTACAGAAATGGTGGATAAATCGTTAAAAATTCTCAATACAGGATGAGCAAATTATTTTTCGTTGTAGTTTGCATTAATGCACATGATGCACTTATTATCACATTTGGATCTACAGCAGCCGCAGATGCCACGTTTTATAGTAGACTAGCTAATACCCGATGTTCTTCGCCACCTCCATCGAAATGAAATAAAAATTTTATAGTTCAAAAATATATGTATATATGCCACGCCTACTATTACTAAATCAACCATATCTTATTCAAATAATCATATAGATGTCAAAGCTTCTAGTACAAAATTTGGGTACTCTAATTATTATCGCTTCCCAGATATACGAATTTTTGTATTTAATTCATATGACAGGTGCCACGCCCACTATTACTAAATCATCCATTTCTTATCAAAATAGTCATAAAGATGTCAGAGCTTCTCGTGCAAAATTTGGGTACTCTAACTGTTATCGCTTCCCGAATAGACGAATTTTAGTATTCAATTGCTATGAGAGCTGCCACGCCCACTATTTGTAATGCACCCATTTTTTCCTGAAATGTTTATTTGGGGGGCAAAGTTGCACTTGCAAAATTTTAGTACTCTAATCGATATCGTTTTACAAATATACGAAATTTAGTATTTAATTCATGTGGCCACGCCTACTATTGAAAGTCCGGCCATTTTTTACCCAAATGTTTGTGTGGATGTCAAAGTGTACCGTACTTAATTTGAAGACTCTAGCTGCATTAACTTTCGTGATACATAATATTTAATACTTATTCTTTAATGATTTGGTGCAGACTTTGGTGACGTCATGCCAATGTGGTGACGTATTTTTTACTGGCTATAGTTTACTTTTGAACCAATCAAGATATCCTTAAACAGTTTGGTGGATAGATGTATGAACAATAAAGCTTTCAAATAGAGCAATAAAAATTTTTTAAAAAATTGTCACATAACCAATTTTGTCAGAGCAGCGACGTATTGTTTCTTATTTAAAGAAATCGTAAATAAAAAAAATAAAACAATAATTTTGTTGAAAGTATTTTGACTACTACAACATTTTTAATTGTTGAAAATTAAAAAAAAATTTTTCAAAAGTAATAAGAATTATCGTCACAGAGGTATTAAGGGTGATCCATCCCCTTTAACTGGAAGTTATTTCAAGTGTTGCAAATAATATACATATTTCTTTATGTATCACACTTTTCGGGAGGTGTTCAGCAACATATAGGTGTTGCTTTTTTCATAGTCTTTACGTTGTGTAGAATTTCTGAGAGAATCATGTTAAAAATATTTTAGCTTTACATGATGGTATATTGACGATTAAATATGTAAAATATTAGAGGATAATACATTTATTTAAACCGATTTTCAACTTTTAGACCTGCCGCTGTTAAAAACCAATTAAAAACGATTTAATAACAGGTCGAAAATTGCCGATTAGCCGACTGTTGCTGGTAAAACGGCACTGCTTTTGGAGTCTCTTTATAGATACTGGCGCATACTCAAATTAAATATCAAAAAAAATATTCATAACAAAGTCAATAACTATAAACAAAAATTAGCATAAAACCGTTAATAATTTAAAAAAAATGTAGTAATTTTTAATTTACAAGACCACTTGCGTCACCTTAAGTGATATGCTTTTATTAGAGGATGATGGGGTTAGTGTGGTCTTTTAACTCATTAAAGAAAAAGTGATTGTTTTTGTTTAAATGCCTTTTTACATTTCAAAAAAAAATAAAAAAAATTAATAATAATAAATTATTTTATCACATATTTTTACAACATTTTTATGAAAACAAGCCTGAAGTCAATTTATCAATATGTTTGTGTGTGCACCAAAAAAAAAATAATAAAAAGCAATGACGAATGTATACAGCAATTTTTGGTTTGTTAATTTGTTAAACAAAATCGAAAAACACAAAAATCAAATTAAAAAATTCACACAATTATCAATTCTTTTTTTGTTTTGTTGGAGCCTACATGTGTGAAATATATTAGCCGCCTCTATATTTCGTTGACTACCATCTTCATTTGATATGCCTTCAGCGAAAACATGTTGCTTTTATTATTTCTTTTGATATAGCTTGTCTTCAAAATTTAAAACAATCATTTGATTGCCACCACCAGCACCTTCATTCATGCCATCCATTTATCTAACCATGTAATTGTTGCTTGGAATGTAAAATGTATTAATGTATGTATGTTGATTGTGTTTGTTAGTCGTTCTGTTCGCACGTACATATGTACATATGCCTATGACTTAATAGGCCTCTGAAAACCAATAAAAGCTCTGTTGGTGGTCAACATGTTTGTTGCTGATATTATTCAACTTGTTGTTATTGTTATTGTGTTAGTGGTTGTTGTTTTATTTTTGCAGTTGCGGCAATTTGAAAATGGCGATAATGTCTCTGAATGATGTTTTAAACTTGATGATAATTATTATGATGGTCATTATTAGTTGCAGAGGATCGTAAGGCTATATTTTATAGAAAACTATATCGTTAAGTTTATTCTTTGTATGCGAAATTTCGTTTATTATTTTTTTTGTAGGATATTTTATTTGTTTTTTTTTTAGTTAGTCGTTACCTACCAAGTGTTGTGCTGTTAAGACAAGATCATTAAAGTGGCACATAACATGTTACTAAAGAAATATAGAGGAATATGAAGTTAACTAGCAGATGATTTTTTTGTCGTGGATAATGTTACCAGATTGTTGCTACATTTTTAGCAGAATCGTATGAAAATTACTAGTACAGGTAACGCTCCTGTAACGCGGTAGATAGGTTCCGTGTAACAAGAAATCGCATTGTAGGAGGCATTAACTCCTTACAAAAATCAAAATTGCA
The DNA here is from genome assembly GCA_941918925.1 of Phyto melanocephala. NCBI lineage: Eukaryota > Metazoa > Arthropoda > Insecta > Diptera > Rhinophoridae > Phyto > Phyto melanocephala. The sequence goes on from OW799236.1 coordinate 83,652,573, forward strand.
AATTGCAAAATTGATTCTTTTATGGTAATCGTATATACTTCACATATTTTTGTATTTATTTATTTTTTCAAATATAGATAAGATATAATTTTATAATGCAGATCTTACTTTTCCTCATCACTTAGTATGATTTCAGTCTGTCTCAAACATTTTGTTTCTAGTCGTGCTAATTCAAAATCAGAGCTGGATTCACTATCAGATTCGAATACCCTTTCGATGATTACTGGTTTTAAAACATCTTTTATTGTTATACCCGCCACCAAAAAAATGGTGGGGGTATATTCATTTTGTCATTCCGTTTGTAACACATCGAAATATCCATTTTAGACCCAATAAAGTATATATATTCTAAATCAGGGTTTGATTTGATGACGATCTAGCTATGTCCGTCCGTCTGTCCGTCTGTCCGTCTGTTGAAAGCACGATAGAGGTCGCACCGAAAAAGCTAGGGGGCTCAAATTTTGCCAGAATCTTTCCTATAGACAAGGTTTGTTTGGTATTGAAAATCGGCTAAATCGGAATATTAGGAAGAGAGTTATAGCTCGAAAAGCAAGAGTAGGTCGAAAAAACCATGTCCTTCAAACATAGAATAAAATGGAATTGTGTCTAAACGCATTACCGTAGACTCATGAAACTTCGAATATATATTTCCTGAGTAAAAACAATATTTTTTCCCGAAAATTATCTAAATCTATGCATTAGGAGAGGAGTTATCGATCAAAATGTACGAAAATTTATACCGCACAGTGTATTTTTCGGTATATTTAAAAACAAAAACGTCATAAAAGCAACAAAATTGGATGTACGACTCTGAAATTTTGCACACTTTGCTTATTGGTGAAAAGCTTTTTTGTAACGGAAAATCAATGTGCCACGCCCACTTTTACGCCCACCTCCCATATAACGTTTTACCCAAAATTCATATAATTTCTCAATTTATATAGATTTTGGAATAATAAAGGGCTATATTGAAACATCTCAATTGTACTCATTCGAAAATATAACCTTGACACGCCCACTATAACGCCCACTTCTCACGTTATATACCGTTAATGAAATTTAAAAGCTCATAAAACCGCCAAAATTGGAGGTATGATGATAAAATTTGCTATGTATATCCTTCTAGGCAATGTCATTACTGTTCCAGAAAATTAAGGCGCCACGCCCACTTTAACGCCCACCTCCCATATAACGTTTTACTTAAAATTCATATAATTTCTCTATTAATAAAGATTTTGGCATTCTAAAGGGCTATATTAAAACACCTAAGTTGTACTCATTCGCAAAAATAACTTTGACACGCCTACTATAACGCCCACTTTTCACGTTATAGACCGTTAATGAAATTTAAAAGCTTATAAAACCGCCAAAATTAGAGGTATGATGATCAAATTCGCTACGTATATCCTCCTAAGCAATTTCATTACTGTGCCAGAAAATTAAGGCGCCACGCCCACTTTAACGCCCACCTCCCATATAACGTTTTACTTAAAATTCATATAATTTCTCTATTTATAAAGATTTTGGAATTATAAAGGGCTATTTTGAAACACCTAAGTTGTACTCATTCGCAAAAACAACTTTTATGCGCCTACTATAACGCCCACTTTTCACGTTATATACCGTTAATGTAATTTAAAAGCTCATAAAACCGCCAAAATAAGAGGTATGATGATGAAATTTGCTACGTATATTCCCCTAGGCAATTTTATTACTGTGCCAAAAAATTGAAGTGCAACGCCCACTTTTACGCCCACCTCCCATATAACGTTTTACCCAAAATTCATATAATTTCTCAATTTATATAGATTTTGGAATAATAAAGGGCTATATTGAAACACCTAAGTTGTACTCATTCGCAAAAATAACTTTGACACGCCTACTATAACGCCCACTTTTCACGTTATAGACCGTTAATGAAATTTAAAAGCTTATAAAACCGCCAAAATTAGAAGTATGATGATCAAATTCGCTACGTGTATCCTCCTAGGCAATGTCATTACTGTGCCAGAAAATTAAGGCGCCACGCCCACTTTAACGCCCACCTCCCATATAACGTTTTACTTAAAATTCATATAATTTCTCTATTAATAAAGATTTTGCAATTATAAAGGGCTATATTGAAACACCTAGGTTGTACTCATTCGCAAAAATAACTTTTACACGCCTACTATAACGCCCACTTTTCATGTTATATACCGTTAATGTAATTTAAAAGCTCATAAAACCGCCAAAATAAGAGGCATGATGATCAAATTTGCTACGTATATCCTTCTAATCAATGTTATTGTTGTGCCAAAAAGTTTAGGTGACACACCCACTTTAACGACTACCTCCCATATAACGGTTTATCTTAAATTCATGTAATTTCTCTATTGACAAAGTTTTTGGGAAAATAAAGGGCTATATTGAAATATTTAAGTTGTATTTATTAGCAGAAACTTTATTGACACAACTACTTTAACACACTTTCATTGAAAGACTACATTTACAAAAACATTTTACTAGCATATCGAAGTTATAAAGGGTGGTTAAATTTTAAGGACCGATGTTGTATTTAAATAAAACACAAATTATTTAGGATATTATTATTTCTTTTTATAATGATATTATTTGTATGGTTCAATTATGTATTTAACAAAATGTTGGCCAAATGGCCCCCCCCATCCTTGGCGCCACTCCTCTATCTGATGGTCCAAAATTTTCAATGACAATATTGATGCTCAATTGTTGGGCATGATGATGAGTCGAGGTTGACTGCTCTTTTGCCACACTATCGCAAAAAACAGCAATAGTTCCCATTCAACGAACTAAGAAGGCATTCACAGATTTTCTAACATTTTATACAGACCTGTTTTGCAGAAATTTAAATATTTTTTACAATTCTCCCGATTGTGGACGAATTTGAACGATTATGTTGATCAAAAGAATTACGAAGTGCACAAAATGCATTTTGATTAGAACGCCCATTTTTATAAAAAACTTGAATAACTTTAAAGCGTTGCTCATTTGCGTATCTTTCCACGGATCAAATTGAATAAGTTTGAGAGTGAGAAATGTCAAATGAAATGCAGAAAACAAATTTAAAGACTAGGTGTAGTTCACCTTCAACATGGGCCCTTAAAATTTAACCACCCTCTACAAAGAAAGTGATACATATTTTATTATAAAGAGATTATTCCATAATGATTAACAAAATAATAAATATTGTGCTTTAAATGTACACAAAATTGGTGGTGGGTATAAAAGATTCGGCACAGCCGAATATAGTGCTCTTACTTGTTTTTTTATTGCTCTTCTTTCGTAAATCTTTTAAAATTTCTTGACAGAAAGATATGGTGTTTTGAAGTCTTCTTCTATATATTTTTTTTTGCTCTATTTTTTTGAAGATTGTTTTCTAAAATATATTCTTCCAACAGCTTTGCCATATTTAAAACTATCTCTATACATTTAGGGATAACTTTTCTTCTTTTGTTTTTTCGACAATAGAAATATCATCTGGAGGCAAATTACAGCAATCGAACGTTATCGAAATTTGAAAATTCTTATTAGATTCTCTATACCTAAAGCACAGCGAGCTGCTCCAGAGCTGTCTCCAAACGATAACTGTATTTCCTCTTTGCTGTGAAAACTTAAAATGCATAAATTCTGCAAATGACTTTTGACATTTTAATTACGGGGAAACCCCTGTTTTTGCTTAAAAATAATGAAATTTTATTAACAAGAAATTTCTTTTTTTAATAAAAAATTTAAAAAAATTGCGTTGTAAGAACATTTTTGCGTTGTATGAGGTAAGAGTACCGCGCTATAGACAAATTTCTTCATTTTGTCAACCGCGTTGTAGCGAAACCACGTTAAAAAAGTACCAGGTTGTAGGAGGGTTACCTGTACTCTTATTAGCTCCTTTTGTCGTCCTGAAATTTTTTTTGTGCTTGTTCTAAAAATTAGATAGAATTTTTTAATAACTGGTCCGTACGATCTGTAATTTTTATTAACTTGTGTTTTTGTTAGTTATAGTTTTAATAAAGTTTTAATGAATTACGATTAATAAGAGGTAAAGAAGATTTTATTTGAAACAAAAAATTACGAATTAGCGAGGGGACCAAAATGTATGGAAATTTTACGAATTAACGAGGTTTTTTCACGGGACCGAGAGTTTATTACGAATTATCGGGAATTACGATTTATCGGGGTACGAATTATCGAGATTTGACTGTATATTTAAACATATTTAGAGTATCGTTTTATGGCTGACGTGGCACTAATAAATTACTCGATATATTGGTTAATGGCGTATAACTTTAATTCAGAAATCTAGGCTAAGTTACGATATGATCACTATGCCTTTGTACACGATGACGAAGGGTATTATCAGATTCGCTTTGACCAAGTATAGTATTCTTACTTGACTTCTCTGTTATTTTCTTCTTTTTATCTAGAGCGGACTTTAGTTTTCGTTTTTTAATACAGTAAAATCCCGATAATTCGTAATCGCAAGGGACCGGCCATTTCTTACGAATTATAGAATTACGAATGAGATTTAGCGGGGCTTCGATTTAACGGGGTTAAAATAAAATAAATACGAATTAACGGGGTTTTTCAATTTATTAACTAAAACGATAAAAAGGAACATAAAACACAATTGTTAAAAATAAAAAATAAATAAAATTAATACATAAAATAAAATAGCAAATTTATTTACTTAGCGTAAAATACGTGTAATTTTAATAGCAAACAAAAAACAATAAAATAAAGATAAAACTGACAAATTCATTTTCTTAACTAAAATACATGATGTACATATTAACATTATCTAAAATTATTTTTTTTAAAAATGAGTGATTTGCATTTGTTTCAGACTTTTCTTACGGAGGCTGTCCAAGGTATTTTCTATTTTTATTAAGGAATTAAAAATGTCTTCGTCCACAGTATGATTGGAGACAAAAAATCTCAATTTATTAATTGCCAATTTTGCATCTGTATTCGTCATTAAGGGGACTTCGCCATCATCGTCATCACTTGCTATATTGTTAGCTTTTAGCATTCTTTCCATGTTTCTGTTCTTTTTATTACGAATTATAAGTGGTAGTTAGCAAACAATTACGATTTATAAGAGGTAAAGAAGATTTTATTTGAAACAAAAAATTACGAATTAGCGAGGGGACCAAAATGTATGGAAATTTTACAAATTAACGAGATTTTTTCAAGGGACCGACAGCTTATTACGAATTATCGGGAATTACGATTTATCGGGGTACGAATTATCGGGATTTGACTGTATATTTAAACAAAATTTAAAATATCCAAGAAGAATTTCGGAAGTTGTATTATTGCCCAGATAAATTCATAAAAATGATTATCTGGCATCTCTTCAAAATTGCAATCAACAGAATGTATTGCACTTCCGAAGTCTGCGAAAAAAAGAAGCAAACCATATTGATGCGTGAAAAAGAAAAAGTACCTGTTCTATTAACAAACTTTTGTTATTCTCACACCACAAAGAACAACAAACATTGTTAAAATGTCTACATCAAAGGAAAATAAAATAAAAAAACAAACTTAACCAAAGCCGCTAATATTAATGAATACAAAGAGTAGAAGTACTGCTGAAGTCTTAAAGATTTGAACGTATGGATAACTAGACAGGTCTGTCGGTACATATGGACAGTTAAGAAACTACTAACATCTAGTGCGGTAGACTAAAGTGCCGCTTAACTGACAATTTTTGATTGAATTCCCACATGAGTTGTAAAGGCCGTCTTCATTGCAAAACACAGTTGCCACAGTTGTATTTTATATGTAAGTGTGCTTGGCTGTGTGAAATAAGTGATAGACATCTAAAACATAAAAGACGCAATCAACTTTTTTTTTTATTTTAATTCAACACATAAGTATGGCTTTGGCAAAACTTAGATAACGAGCAGGAACTAAAAATGTCAACCCCCTTCTCGAAACTTCAACATTTTATTGATCGTAGGCTGGGAATCACTAAAGCAAGTGCATTACAAACACCAAATAAATGGCAGACTGAAGAGTTATTGCAAAGGCAAGATTTTTCTGTTTTAAAAAGAAACGAATATAACAATTGTTTTTATGTATGAAAGATAATGTGCCTTTCAGAATTTATAAGTTAAAAAATTATTTATTTAAAAAAATTATTTTCTTTAAATTAAAATAAATTTTATAAAAAAAATAATTATTGTTAAATAGTTCACAAATAAAAATTTTTTGTTTTTATTTACACACTAACAACTGTTTAAACTGCCCTCGTATAGTTTGCTTGTTTTGATATTTTCTATTCAAGTATATCTTTTAATAAACAGGTAGGTCGTCAAAATCATCAATACGTTTGATTATCTAGACATATAGTAGTCCCACTGCACACTATCACTCAGTCATCTGGCCAAACACCAGTATCAGCACCACCACCACCACCAACTAGTCAGTCAAAAGCGCGACATTTTAACTAACCAATCCATCGATCAAACGTATCAATTATGATGACAGCCCGCGTTCATAGATTTTTTTTTTCTTCTCTTTACCTCATTTGAGTTTTTCAGTTTTATCCTGAATTTATATCTTAGATGGCATATCGTCAACATAGCCACCAATCAAGCCAACTACCATTAAATTTGAATAATATTAACGCGATACATTGTGTGCCAGTGTGTGTTTGTGTGTGTGTAATGTAAGTTTGTTAGTAAATCTAGAAGTTATCATCGTAATAACTTTGCTGCTCCAAAGACCCACAATGTTTAAAAGTACTTATTTTTGTAACTTTACGCTGTGCTATGCATATCAATGTATAATATAACTGGCGATAAAAACGCAGATTGAGTTAAACTACTGAGAGTAGAATACCTAAACAGACGTATAGAATATACGAAAGAAAAAAACGCCACTTGTTGTCACCATCGCTGTTGACTGGCTGTTTTAACTGTAGATCTAAGCTCATAAGAGTTGGATAGTAGTAAGTATGAGCGCCTTTTGTTTGTCCTGTATTCAATTTATTACTGGCTGCCACCAACCAGTAACTGCTCCAAGTGTTTAGTTTTTGTTTTGACTATTTTAAAATTCTAATGCGTTTTTTTTGTCTCTCTGAATCTGATAACAAGTTGACAGATAGTTAAGTCTTGTTAAGTTAAGATTTTAACTAGACAGTTAATATTATTTCTTACATTCTCTCACACATATCATCTTAGAGTATGATGTTTTAATATCTGAAAGAGCAAAAGTAAATTCGGTATTTAAATACAATTGTAAAAGATAATATTTATTTTTTCAGAATTTATTAAATATATTTTAAAGGTCTTACAACAGCTTCATATAATCTTAATCTGTAGTTTTCGAGGGAAATTATGTAACTTTATCTTCAGCAATTATGTACATTTAGGTTTTACGAATTGCTTGTAAGAATTTTAGAAAAATATCCCTTAAAAACAATATTCTAGCGAAGACCAAAATAAACAAAGTGGTACGAACACTAAAAGTGTATGTAGATAAAAAAAACTTCTGTGGCTTTCAAAGATGAAAAAGAAGATTTAGATTGTACACTAGAAATTAGAGGTCATTTTAAATTAAAAAATATTCGAAAGATAAATTTCAAATCTGTCCTAAAATAACTATGTATGTGAAATTGTTTATCAGCAAGTTAACGCTTGTCAACACACTTCGCCATTGCTGAATTCATTTTAAATATAGAAGAAGTTGGGTTGTTATATTTTAAAAATATCTGAAATTTTTTAAACCATGTAAGGATATCAATAACTTAAAAACGAAAAATATTATCAAAACCGGTTGCCTATGAAAACCACAAATTCTTGGTTTCAACATACCTAGGGGGTTCAAAACTTAGGGTTTTCTCTTTGGATACCAAACTTACCTAAGTCATTGATGTGAGAAATTTTGATCGAAAATATAAATTTTGTTAGTAATTCGACTACAACGTTATCTGCTGAAACTTGTTTGATTATAGTTTTTCTATCTTTTGAAGAAGTAATTAAGAATAAACCAGCAGAAGGAAGTATACAACTTTGTTCTGTCGTTGTCAAGTTTTAAGCATAAAAACAAACCACGATTCATTACTTGTTGTATCGTATGTATGTTAGAACTTCATCGCTAGCCACGCCGCTGAAGTGTACGGCCGAAGTCCCCATTGTGCGGCCAAAGGCCGAAAAATTTAGAAAGTTATCCAAAAATTGGTATATGGAGTTTTTGGGGTCGCTGATTAAAAATACTTTCCTAAAATTAGTAAATTCAAAGAAATTGACCTCATATGGCGTCATGTCACACACATTTTCACTATTCACTAAAAAAATTTATTGAAAATTATTATACCCGCCACCAAAAAAATGGTGGGGGTATATTCATTTTGTCATTCCGTTTGTAACACATCGAAATATCCATTTTAGACCCAATAAAGTATATATATTCTAAATCAGGGTTTGATTTGATGACGATCTAGCTATGTCCGTCCGTCTGTCCGTCTGTCCGTCTGTCCGTCTGTCCGTCTGTTGAAAGCACGATAGAGGTCGCACCGAAAAAGCTAGGGGGCTCAAATTTTGCCAGAATCTTTCTTATAGACAAGGTTTGTTTGGTATTGAAAATGGGCTAAATCGGGATATTAGGAAGAGAGTTATAGCTCGAAAAGCAAGAGTAGGTCGAAAAAACCGTGTCCTTCAAACATCGAATAAAATGGAATTGTGTCCAAACGCATTAACGTAGACTGATGAAACTTCGAATATATATTTCCTGAGGAAAAACAATATTTTTCCCCGATGCATTAGGAGAGGAGTTATCGATCAAAATGTACGAAAATTTATACCGCACAGTGTATTTTTCGGTATATTTAAACACAAAAACGTCATAAAAGCAACAAAATTGGATGTACGACTCTGAAATTTTGCACACTTTGCTTTTTGGTAAAACGCTTTTTTGTAACGGAAAATCAATGTGCCACGTCCACTTTTACGCCCACCTCCCATATAACGTTTTAACTAAAATTCATATAATTTCTCTATTAATAAAGATTTTGGAATAACAAAGGAATATATTGAAACACCTCAGTTGTATTCATTAGAAAAAATAACTTTGACACGCCTACTATAACGCCCACTTTTCACGTTATCTACCGTTAATGAAATTTAAAAGCTCATAAAACCGCCAAAATTAGATGTATGATGATCAAATTTGCTACCTATATCTCCCTAGGCAATGTCATTACTGTGCCAGAAAATAAAGGTGCCACGCCCACTTTTACGTCCACCTCCCATATAACGATTTACCTAAAATTCATATAATTTCTCTATTATTAAAGATTTTGGAATAACAAAGGGCTATATCGAAACTCCTAAGTTGTACTCATTAACAAAAATAACTTTGACACGCCTACTTTAACGCCCACTTTTCACGCTATCTACCGTTAATGAAATTTAAAAGCTCATAAAACCGCCAAAATTAGATGTATGATGATCAAATTTGCTACGTATATCTCACTAGGCAATGTCATTACTGTGCCAGAAAATAAAGGTGCCACGCCCAATTTTACGCCCACCTCCCATATAACGATTTACCTTAAATTCATATAATTTCTCTATTAATAAAGATTTTGGAATAACAAAGGGCTATATTGAAACACCTAAGTTGTACTCATTCGCAAAACAACTTTAACACGCCTACGATAACGCCCACTTTTCACGTTATCTACCGTTAATGAAATTTAAAAGCTCATAAAACCGCCAAAATTAGATCATGATCAAATTTGCTACCTATATCCTTCTAATCAATGTAATTATTGTGCCAAAAAGTTAACGCCTACCTCCTATATAACGGTTTATCTTAAATTCATGTAATTTCTCTATTGACAAAGTTGTTGGGAAAATAAAGGACTATATTGAAATATCTAAGTTGTGTTTATTAGCAGAAACTTTATTGACACGCCTACTTTAACGCCCACTTTCATTGAAAGACTACATTTACATTTTAGTAGCATATCGAAGTTATAAAGAGTGGTTAAATTTTAAGGACCGATGTTGAATTTAAATAAAACACAAATTATTTAGGATATTATAATTATTTCTTTTTATAATTATAATATTTGTATGGTTCAATTATGTATTTAACAAAATATCCGCCAAATGGCCCCCCCCATCCTTGGCGCCACTCCTCTATCTGATGGTCCAAATTTTCAATGACAATGTTGATGCTTAATTGTTGGGCATGATGATGAGTCGAGGTTGACTGCTCTTTTGCCACACTATCGCAAAAACCAGCAGTGCTTCCCATTCAACGAACTAAGAAGGCATTCACAGATTTTCTAACATTTTATACAGACCTGTTTTGCAAAAATTTAAATATTTTTTACAATTCTCCCGATTGTGGACGAATTTGAACGATTATGTTTATCAAAAGAATTACGAAATACACAAAATGCATTTTGATTTGAACGACCATTTTTTAAAAAACCAGAATAACTTTAAAGCGTTGCTCACTTGCGTATCTTTCCACGGATCAAATTGAGTAAGTTTGAGATTGAGAAATATCAAATGAAATGCAGAAAACAAATTTAAAGACTAGGTGTAGTTCACCTTCAACATGGGCCCTTAAAATTTAACCACCCTCTACAAAGAAAGTGATACATATTTTATTATAAAGAGATTATTCCATAATGATTAACAAAATAATAAATATTGTGCTTTAAATGTACACAAAATTGGTGGTGGGTATAAAAGATTCGGCACAGCCGAATATAGTGCTCTTACTTGTTAAATTTAAAATGGGGGAATGCAAAATGGCGATTTTACATACTGAAAAAAATCCAAAAATTAATTATGAAAATTTTGTTGAGTTTTAACATTAAAAAAATATATATTTAAAAAATATACTGAAATAATCTATATATATAAAAATCAATGTGTGTTTGTATGTTTATATGTTTGTATGTTTGTATGTTTGTTTGTGCTTTATAGACGGTTAAACGGCTGGACCGATTTCCTTGAAATTTTCAAAGAATCTTTCTGTATGTCTGGAAGGAACTATAGGCTATACTTTAGTTTGAAATTGTAAGTGGGCGGGGTGCCACGCCCTATTAAAGAATAAGTAATAAATATTATATATTATATATCACGAAAGTTAATGCAGCTAGAGTCTTCAAATTAAGTACGGTAAATTTTGACATCCACACGAATATTTGGGTAAAAAACGGGCGTACTTTCAATAGTAGGCGTGGTCACATGAATTAAATACTAAAATTCGTATATTTGGAAAACGATAACGATTAGAGTAGTAAAATTTTGCAAGAGCAACTTTGACACCCAAATGAACATTTAGGCAAGAAATGGGTGCATTATCAGTAGTAGGCGTGGCACCTGCCATATGAATTAAATACTAAAATTCGTATATCTGGAAAACAATATCGATTAGAGTACTAAAATTTTGTCAAAGCAAATTTGATATTCAAATAAACATTTATGGAAAAAATAGGAGCATTAACAATAGTGGGCGTGGCACCTGCCATATGAAAAAATTTGGGGCGGCGAAGAACACCGGGTATTAGCTAGTATTCTATAAAGAATTGTATATTCCCAATCTCTTAACAGTCACAATCGTGTATCTGTCCATGAAGAAGTCTCGAAATATTTTTATTATTATTTACAGGTGGATGTATTATCAAATTAATACAGGCTTTGGACAAATTCCAATTTTTAGTCATTGTTATACCCGCCACCAAAAAATGGTGGGGGTATATTAATTTTATCATTTCATTTGTAACACATCGAAACATTTTAGACCCCATAAAGTATATATTTTCTTAGTCCTGGTTTCATTTTATGACGTTCAAGCTTTGTCCATCTGTCCGTTTCTCCATCTGTTAAAAGCACGATAGAGCTCGAAACGAAAAAATTATGGGGCTCAAATTTTGCCAGAATATTTCTTATACACAAAGTTAATTTACTATTGAAAATGAGCTAAATTAACATGTAAGAAAGAGAGTTAAAAGTCGTAATACAAGAAAAGCTCAAAAAAACAATGTCCTTTTATCATCAAATAAAATACGATTGTGTCTAAACGCATTAACATAGGTTAGGTTAGGTAGAACAGGCAGCTGTTGTGCAGCTCACTTGGGTCCATTATATTCATCCCTTTGTGATACCTGAGTAGAAAAGTAAGAATAGAATAGAAAATAGAGAAGAGAAGCAGACAAGTCCAGAGTCTCTGGTGGGAATCGAACCCGCAACCCCCAAACTAGACGACCAGCACACTACTGACTAGTCCACCGGGGCTCCCAATGCATTAACATAGAACCATAAAATTTCAAAAGTATATTTTCTAAGTAAAAAAACTATCTCTTCCTAAAAATTGCCTAACTCTATAGATAATGAAAGAAGTAACACATCAAACTTTACGAAAATGTATGCCGCACAGTGTATTTTTCGGTATATTAAAAATTTAAAACGAAATAAAACTGACAAAATTAGATGCATGATTCCGAAATTTTGCGAACATTACTTGCTGGTCCCACGCCGACTTTTCACGTAATCTAGTGTTAATAAAATAAAACCTAAAGAATTAGACGCATGATGATGAAATTTTGCACATATAACTTTCTACTCAATGTCATTGTAATGCCTGAAACGGTGATATGCCCACTTAAAAGCTTACCTTCCATATTAAACTTTATCTTAATTTCATATAATTTCTCTACTGACAAAGTTTTTGGAAGAATAAAGGACTTTATTGAAATATCTAAGTTGAATTTATTAGCTGAAACTATATTGACAAGCCTACTTTGACGCCCACTTTCATTCAAAGAATAAGCTTACGAAAACTTTTTAATAGCAATTCGGAAAAAAAGTTATACATATTTAAGTATAAAAAGACTACCTATTCCATAGCGATTACTGTTTGTTATTAACAGTAATAATATAAATAAATTTTGTGCTATAAAAGTACATAAAATTCGTGGTGGGTATCAAAAATTCGGCACAGCACAGCTTTTAATTGTTTATAGATGAGACAGTTAATATATAAAGTTTCAAAGTACTAATTGAGATGATATTAACAAAAAACAAAAAATAATAAAATATATATTTTCATTTGACATTATCATCTGAAAAAGAATCCTTAAAATGTTTTTTTATAATAAAACAATTTCCGCAAATTATTTATAAATATTTTTGTAACTCTGTGCTGATATCAACTTAAATTTGTATACCCGCCACCAAAAAAATGGTGGGGGTATATTCATTTTGTCATTCCGTTTGTAACACATCGAAATATCCATTTTAGACCCCATAAAGTATATATATTCTGAATCAGGGTTTGATTTGATGACGATCTAGCTATGTCCGTCCGTCTGTCCGTCTGTTGAAAGCACGATAGAGGTCGCACCGAAAAAGCTAGGAGGCTCAAATTTTGCCAGAATCTTTCTTATGGACAAGGTTTGTTTGGTATTGAAAATGGGCTATATCGGAATATTAGGAAGTGAGTTATAGCTCGCAATGCCAGAGTAGGTCGAAAAAACCGTGTCCTACGAACATCGAATAAAATGGTATTGTGTCCAAACGGATTAACGTACAGTCATGAAACTTCGAATATATATTTCTCGAGTCAAAACAAAAAATATTTTTCACCAAAAATTACCTAAATCTAATTATTAGGAAAGGAGTTATCGATCAAAATGTACGAAAATTTATACCGCACAGTGTATTTTTCGGTATATTTAAAAACAAAAACGTCATAAAAGCAACAAAATTGGATGTACGACTCTGAAATTTTGCACACTTTGCTTTTTGGTGAGAGGCTTTTTTTTAACGGAAAATCAATGTGCCACGCCCACTTTTACGCCCACCTCCCATATAACGATTTACCTAAAATTCATATAATTTCTCTATTAATAAAGATTTTGGAATAATAAAGGGCTATATTGAAACATCTAAAATGTACTCATTCGCAAAAATAACTTTGACACGCCTATTATAACGCCCACTTTTCACGTTATCTACTGTTAATGAAATGATAAAGCTCATAAAACCGACAAAATTAGAGGTATGATGAGGAAATTTACTACATATATTCTTCTAGTCAATGTAGTTGTTGTGCCAAAAAGTTTAGGTGACACGCCGACTATAACGCCTACCTCCCATATAACGGGTTTTCTTAAATTCATGTAATTTCTCTATTGACAAAGTTTTTGGGAAAATAAAGAACTATATTGAAATATCTAAGTTGTATTTATTAGCAGAAACTATATTGACACGCCTACTTTAACGCCCACTTTCATTGAAAGACTACATTTATAAACGCATTTTAGTAGAATATCGAAGTTATAAAGGGTGGTTAAATTTTAAGGGCTGATGTTGAATTTAAATAAAAAACAAATTATTTAGGAAATTATTATTATTTCTTTTTGTAATTACAATATTTGTATGGTTCAATTATGTATTTAACAAAATATCGGCCAAATGCCCCCCCCCCCCCATCCTTGGCGCCACTCCTCTATCTGATAGTCCAAATGTTCAATGACAATGTTGATGCTCAATTGTTGGGCACGATGATGAGTCGAGGTTGACTGCTCTTTTGCCACACTATCGCAGAAAACAGCAATGGTTCCCATTCAACGAACTAAGAAGGCATTCACAGATTTTTTAACATTTTATACAGACCTGTTTTGCAGAAATTTAAATATTTTTTAGAATTTTCCCGATTATGGATGAATTTGAATGATTATGTTGATCAAAAGAATTACGAAGTGCACAAAATGCATTTTGATTTGAACGCCCATTTTTATAAAAAACCTAAATAACTTTAAAGCGTTGCTCATTTGCGTATCTTTCCACGGATCAAATTGAGTAAGTTTGAGATTGAGAAATGTCAAATGAAATGCAGAAAACAAATTTAAAGACTAGCTGTAGTACACCTTCAACATGGGCCCTTAAAATTTAACCACCCTCTACAAAGAAAGTGATACATATTTTATTATAAAAAGATTATTCCATAATGAGTAACAAAATAATAAATATTGTGCTTTAAATGTACACAAAATTGGTGGTGGGTATAAAAGATTCGGCACAGCGGAATATAGTGGTCTTACTTGTTTTTTTTTTGTATTTTTTCTCAGCAGGAATATGTACAGGAATTTACTCTTTCTCATCGCCAATATTTTATTCTCTATATTAAAAGTTTTATCGATGTAGTACATTAAGACATTTGGAAAAATATTTGATTGATTGTATAATTAAACATTTTCTGCAATAGTCAACAGCCAGCAATTTAGCCAAGAGACCAACAAGTGCTTAATTGAAATTAATTGGCGCAATTAAAATGAATTCAATTATTTGTCTGTATATTAAATAAAAAAAACAGCTTTTACACTAAGTATTAGTTACTTTGGATATTAAATTGACAGTAATTAATTGCACATTATTTAGGTTTTATATTTAAGCCTACCCTTTTTTCTGCACCGCTTATTTACAGAATTTTCAGCGGAAATGTATAAAATTTGTGGATAAAGACGCCTTTTTATTACTGGCAGTAATTCGTTTGAAAATTTTAATAGTGACTGGTTTTTAATGAATGTCTGGTAATGATTGTCGTGGTTTATAGTTAATGATTGCACAGGAAATACAAGATTTAGCAACAGGTTGATGTTGATTTCCTTATATTCTTCCTACGTTTCATGTTTAATGAACGCCCGCGCATTAATATCGTAGTGTTGGTATCTTGAGGAGGATAAGTAAAAGCGATAAGTAATCGGTTCAGTAGATACATATAAGCGAATAAAGACGTAAGAATACCAAAAGCAAATAAGGTGGTTAATTTGTATACAAATTTAACAATATTGACTCATAATCATAGGGCCACACGAAAGGTGCTTGTTTTTAGAAACGACATTAAGGACACATCTTATTGATATATACAAAACCAAAGCAAACTTTGGGTTGAACAAACTTAAAATGCATGACATATTAAATGTACCAAATGCATTTGATTTTGTACAAAATAGTGCAAAGTTCTAACCAAGTGGTAACCTAGATCGTGAACAAAAAGGGAAACGAGTCTAAAAAAATGTTTAGAAAATTAAAAAGGAAAATATAAAATATATAAAGCTTTTGTATTTTTAATACAATTTAGGTTTTAAGTATTTAAACACAACTTTAGCATGTGTTAAAATAAAAGTACACTTTAATAAGCCACACGGATAAGTAACCGAAACAATGTAATATTATCTCTTCCACTGAGAAGCTCTTGGGCATACCACAGGAAAATATTTTAAATATGATTTTGTACCAGAAGCAGTGTTGTTAACTGTTAGGAAAAATCCCTAAAAGCTGATTTTTTAGTATTTAAAAAGAAACGTGGAAAAAACGGATAGATTTTTTAATTCGTCAAAATGCAGAAATTTTTCATTAAATTTCATGTTCAAAACGCTTACAAAAATTTGTTTGCCAAAAAAAAGGTTGTATTAAAATATAGCCTTTTACTTAACGGCAATTTAGAAAATACATAAAATGCTTCCACTGGATAATTATCAATATTTAAAATTATTGGATTCTAAAGCTCAGAACATATTTTTGAAGAGAAAACAATATATGAGTACAAATGTGAACTATTGACTAAATAACTTTAACTAATTCTCAATGATCTCATGCATAAGTCAAGAAAAATCAAATAAAATTTTTCTATAAGTAAAATTAATTATGTACTGGTTAACAATGACGCCGGTCTCACGTACTAATAGTTCATCTATCTTCTTCTTTTTCTATCTTTTCTATTTATATAAAACAGGATGTATGTATGTAAGTAACGTATGGACTCCAAAACGGCTGAGCCGATTTTGATGAAATTTACAGGGCATCTTCAGAATATCAAGGCGGGTGACACTGTGGATTCAGATTTTTGATTTTCGGTCTGCGGGGGGAGGGGCGTAGCAAAATCCATTTTTCATACTGCACCACCAATGACATATACGTACATATATTTATTTTCTTTGTTTTTAATTGTAATTTAATTTGTTTTAAAAGCCGTTGTCATGGTTTTCAAAACGAGATACCAAACTCTTAAATCGGTTATGTAGTTTTGAAGATATTTATAAAAAACGTGTGTTAATAATGATCCAATATACAAACTTTGGTTTGAAATTTTAAGTGGGAGGGGTACCACGCCCTATTAAAGAATAAGTATTAAATATTATATATCACGAAAGTTAATGCAGCTAGAGTCTTCAAATGAAGTACGGTAAACTTTGATATCCACACAAACATTTGGGTAAAAAATGGGCGGACTTGCAACAGTAGGCGTGGCCACATGAATTAAATACTAAAATTCGTATATTTGGAAAACGATATCGATTAAAGTAGTAAAATTTTGCAAGAGCAACTTTGAAACCCAAATGAACATTTAGGCAAGAAATAGGTGCATTAACAATAGTGGGCGTGGCACCTGCCATATGAATTAAATACCAAAATTTGGGGTGGCGAAGCACACCGGGTATTAGCTAGTATAATAATAAAACAAAGATATGTTATCAATTTAAGCTTTTTCATTTCAATATTAAAATTACAAATATTTTTTACTTAGAGCATTTAAAATAACAATGGTTTTAGTAATACATTTCTTAAAATTAGGAATATATTAAAAATCTTTTATTTTTAGAGAAAAATAATGTTTTTTATTCGGATCTTTTCGATATTCGGAACTATTACAAAATAAACAAAAATTGATATTCTTTAAAACAATACTTCTAAATAATCCATCATAATTTTACTTACATATAAGGTCACACAAAGTCTCACGCACCGGTCTAGTAGCTACTCGAAATAACAACCAAAAACAGTAACGGAGAATACAGTTGAACAAATTTTTCAACACACTCGGTCTCAAAGACCAGCAGGTCATCATTGGCGGGTTAAAAATGTATTTGAAACAATTTTGAATAAAAATGATTAAAATGAAAAACTAAAATTAGGAGGTTGTGTTTTCAAATTTATGGAAACTGGTACGGAATCCGTTTGCTTTACCCCATGCTAAGCCGATGCAGAGAGAATTTTCTCTATAATAACAGATGTTCGCATCAAAAAGCCTGTGAGTATAATTTATATTATAAGATCGTTTTCGCAAAACTGTGAAAAAGACCACATTAATGCACTAATAGTCGTCTTAGAAAATTCAGCTCAAAACAACTTGAATAAAACGAAAGTTTTGATTTTAAAATTTAGTTCAAAAGAATTATATTATAAATTAAATATAACCTTATTAAATTTATTTGCAATTGTGGACAATATTTACTCTTATTGCTAATTTTCGTTACTAAAGCTTTATATTTTTTTTCTGAATTTTGTAACCAAAATGTAGCAAAACTGAAAATTTTAAATTTTTATATGAATATTGACACTTAAGTCAAATTTGTTTAATTTTTTTTTTCGACATAAATTTGAAAACGTTGTGTAATTATATAAGGAGATAGCAATTCGGAGAGGATTTTTCAATTTATTTCAATTTATTTTTACTAAATTTGACAATTGTAGATAACAAAAAAAAAAAGAGAATGTGTGAAATTGTGACATATGGAGGATAGCAGCTGACAATCAGTTGTTAAATTGAGGCTACCAAGTTTAATATACCTTGGTTAAGAACAAAATTAATTTTTTATAGCTCTTGCTTTCTCTTACAGTTTAATAACGGATTTTTCAGTATAGGTAGGTATTTTAACAAAAAATTTGCTGGCAACACTGACCTAAAGTAATAATATATTTAACAGAAATGGAATTCGCATCACCGAGTTTCTATAAGTATAAGCAGTTTAGTACTTACAATTTATTTTTTCGTTTCTTGAAATTAGCGTTAAATAAATTTATTGCTAGTTTAGGTAGTATCTTTCACTTTACAATAATACAACATATGCCGATTACTAGTGAATAAACAAGTGGGGTTTTTTCAGCAACAAATCGAAATTGTTCGAACACTTTTATAAAATTAAGCGGAATCAAAAAAAAAAAAAAATAATAAAATAAAAAAATACTTTAAAAAAGTCTATAGGATTAACAAATTAGCTGAGTGAAAACCAAAAATAAATATACTGAAATTAGGACATTTTTTCCACTTATAGCATTTTAAATGCAATATTCCTTTGTGATCAACTAGCCAATACACCAGACTGGGTATTTCGAAATAAAATTCAATAATATTTGTGTGTGAACTCCATAACATATTTTAATAAATAACAATGTCTCTAGATTACTAAACCCTACATGTTCTTACCCAGAATCTTAATTCTTGATACCAGCACAATGCACTTCACAATTAATCCGAAATCTGAGAGCAGTTTTATTTTAAAAAACATCAGGATCTGCTTTGTGGTCAAATTTCGAAAATCGTATTTTTTGTTTGGACAGTTAGAATTTGAGTTTCACCATAATTCCATCGAATTCATAAAAAATATTTTTTTTGGTCTTCTCAACTTTAGCTTTTAGTATAATCAATAAAATCACAAACTCACGAATACTACAATCATTTTGGTTTTGAAGTATTGCTTTAATAACGTGTTTTTGTTTATTTTACTCTCACTTTATGTGCAAATGCTGATACCATAAATTTGATTTTTATCATAAATACCACCCAATTTATTTATTATATATAAAAGACTTACTTATGCATACGCTGTTTAGATTTTCTTTTGCTTATTGGCATTGACGTTGCTACAAATTTTTCTAGGGATGGAAAAACCTTAAAAATTTGTTTGTAGGAATGGTAAAATATAAAACTTAGTTGATTTTATCAAATTCTAGGGTTGGTGGGTTGCAAAAACAATTCTGAGGTGAACATTGAACCCCAAAGACTAGTCTAGTGACGCCCATGCTTATCGGATAGTATCAATTCTTAATGCGTTTAAATTCCAGCAATCTGAAGCACTAATCAACTACTGCACTGACTTAGTAAAATGCCTTTCAAATGCAAGGGGCTTAATATACAAAAGATTGAGGTGCCCTCTTTTATTAAATGAAATTTATAATTAGAGAAAAGAAAAGTTTAGTAATTTAAACCTGGCTAGGAAACAATTCGACCATATATAGCGTTTTTATTATATTACGTATTTTGCTTACAGCAGAAGAAATATGTAAATTAGAAATTTAAATCCTTATGCTCTTAGTAAATATTAAAATACATTTTAAAAATATGCTGAAAAAATAAAAATTTTAAAAATAAATTTTAAAAATATACTGAGTTCGCGAATTGAGAGAAGTTGTAAGCTAAAATTTAGGAACTAATTAAAGCTTTTGTTTTTAAAACAACTTAGTGCACATAGTGGCTTAATTAAAATAATTTCATTTATTTTATAAAATATAAGCAAACAATTTAATGTTTCAATCGCTTTTGAATTAATACATTAAATAATTTAATAAAGTTATTTAGCATACACTTTTCACAAACAGACCACTTTAAAAGAATAATGAATTTTTTTTTTAAATAATTTAAAAATCAAATACACTTGAAAGCAACTCATAAACCGATTACTTTGATTAATTTTCTTAATCCAGAAATTTTTAACACAAACACTTAAGAGAAGCACTAATAAAAGACCAATAACAACGTGTGCGGTAAGAACACAACAACTTGCTAATACCAACACAAAAAGGGGCAAACACACAAGATATAAACAGGAAAGATAAAAAATAATGAGATCTTACTCTTTGGATGTCGCCAGATTTAAAATAATTCTAAGGCAGCAATAAAACAAAAACTAAACGGAAAATGAAACCAGAAAGAAATTCAAACTAAAAACTTAAAGAAAACCACTCGTTTATAAGTGCAAAAAAATAAGGCTACAGGCTGTAGAATTATCTGCGGTACACACACTCCCGTAGACATAAATTGGGTGCGTAGTTATTGATGATGGTGAGTGAGTGTATGGAAAAAAAGTAACCTTGAATATTAACAGCATCTACTACTAAGTATGTATGGATTTTACAATATGAACCTGTGTAGAAATATCTCCACACTCCACGCAAAGTTATAAAAACCAACATAATACATATTTTCTTTTTGTTTAATTTTTTTTTTTCAAGTTCATTCTTTAATACTCCTCCACTGTCACTTGACAACAGAACAACGACAACAATGCAATGAGAGCAAATAGTCGTTCATAAAGCAAACTTGTTGCAAGTATAAAAAATAAAAAATTAAACTTAAAAAAATTAAAAACAAAAACTCACACACTTAAACAAAATACTTGGAAACGTTATTGAAATTCTAAAGTCCAGTCACCCGCAAATAAAAAATTAAAAAAAACAACTAAAAAGTTAAAAAAGCACAAGAGTATCAACAAGAAAAAAAACTTAAGCAGAACTGATCAGTTAGAAGAAAATTCAAGGCGGCCTTTTTTAAGAGAAGATTTTAATTCGGCTAGAGTTGTAATGCATAAGCAGAGTCCTAAAATGCTAATCCAGTCTGAATTTAAGGCAACTAAAATTGTTACCCATTGAAAACGCCGTAAAATTTGATAAAACACATAAAATTTGGAAAACTATATGACAGAGCAATACATATTCAACTAAGTCGAATAGAGCATAGGAGGAGAATTATCATAGCACTTGATAACCAGTCTGTGGTTAAATGCGTGCAGCGTACGGCTGTGAACTCAAAACTGGTGCTAGAATGTGTTCTGAAGCTCAACAGGTGTGCCTCTGTGAACGAGGTAACGCTAATGTGGGTTTAAAGATATGTTGGCATAGATCGGAATGAGGCGGTAGACGACCTTGCGCAAAGGAGAGCTGCAGTGGCATTCTGCGGACCGGAATCAACTGTTGCTCTTGGGGATAGGATGATGCGGGTAAAGGTCCTACAATAGGTGGAATCTATGAACCTAAGAAGGAGGATGGAGACGACTATATGTAGACAGTCACGTATGGTATGGCAGGAATGCAGTCAAGGTACTCAGATATAATCGGAGGACCCTGAGCTGGATAAATGCTTTGATCACAGGGCACGGAAACTTCAAATATCATCTGCACAGGATTAAAATTGTGGAGGATAATATTTGCAGAATGTGCCTTGAGACAGCGGCGCAGCACGTTGGATGTGAGTGCAATGGGGGAAATTAGTCTAGGGCAGATTCTGGCGATTACAAAGGACTCTATGATGAGGATTGTAGATTATCACCAGTCTACAATGAGAAACCACAAAAGTCTAGAAAAACCGCCTGGTATGGCACGGGACTCAGTGAGGTCTGGGATACCCTTTTTTTTGGCAGCCTCGTAAACTCTGGGAAACGAAGGAGTCGAAAAGGGACCCGTTTATGGAAGAGGTCTGCTTCGGAATCCCCCTACATGTATATATAAGTCGAATATTTCATACACTAAACAGAACTAAAATGTTTTTAGAACTTCAAATCTAAAATAACGTAAAAATTATAAAAAAAAAACATTTATAGACCAGTAAAGAATCTCTGGATTTTCTAATTTGAAAAATTTACATTTTGCACTTTTGAAAATTAAAAAAATATTTTAAACTGATTTCAATAATTAATTAAAGCAAAGAGAGCATGCTCCTAAGAGGTATGACTGAAAAGGCTAAAAACATCTGTGGTTTATCATAAGACTTAGGAATCTATTGTGGTGTTTTTGTAGACCTATATAACTTCCCATATGGGTAACTGTAAAACTAGCTATAATACTAACGAAGTGTGTTAGACCTTTTTATACCCTTCATCTGTGCTGCACAAGGGCATATATATATAGCTTTGTCATTCCGTTTGTAATTTCTACAATTTTTATTTCCGACCCCATAAAGTATATATATTCTGAAAGCTTATAAATAGAGAAGTCGATTAAGCCCTGACCGTCTGTTCGTCTGCCCGTCTGTACGTGTGTTGGTTGAAATCAACTTTCAGAAGCAACCATATGTTCCTCAGATCTGTGTATGGTATCAATCTTTTGGAAATATCCGGGAATGAATCGCTATTGAAATTCAGCACAATCGCCCCATTCATTTCTGAGATATGTTTTTCCCATATTTTTACCACCAAAATTAAAAATTTTCAACCATTTAATATTTTATAGGTACCTTTGCTACTATGTGTATATATAATATGCCTCTAGAGATATTCGTGACAAATTTTAGGCCCTAATCGGTATAGTTATAGCCAAACAAATTTTTTTTTAAATATATATTCCAAAAATTTACAATCGAAAATCAATTTTTTCAGCTTCTAGACAACCGAGAGAGTCAATATTGGTATCATCTGAAAGAACTTAACTAGCGTAATATAAGCACTATAAAAAATTTACATTCATTTTGTCCGCCACTACAAAATACCGGACAATAATTTTATATATGGGTCAAAACTGGTATTTTAAAATGTAACTTCTCGAGCACCCTCAATATTGGTATCAAATGAAAGATTTGACCAGTAGAATACAGTAAATTGTAAAAAAATGTAAAATCCAAGATGGCATCTAAAACAAAATGGCGGATCAAATTTTTTAACCCCATTAATATGGGTATCAAATGAATAGTACTTTTACTTGTTTATTATACTTTGGAAAATGACCATGCAAAGAATCACGTTTACAAATCGTGGAAATTTTATTCGAAAACCGCGAAATTCAACTTAATGATGCGCATAACCATCTACCTGAGAAGGTAATATACAATACCATGGATTGATTCATGACCACAAATTTTGCAATCCGACGCCTATAACAATATTATTACAAATTGTTTGGAGGACAAATGGTTCCAACAAGGTAGATCACGAAACCATCACGCTATTGAAAAATTTTATTTTTTAATACACACATACAAAAACTCAATTTATAATTTTACAATGCTATATTTTTAAGCGGTTAAAGTCAGTATAAAGATAATGAAACATTCTTAGAGTTTTACCTTCTCATAGTTAACTGTATTTGTATTTTACTGGTCAAGCCCTTTCCTTTGATACCTATATTGGCTCTCTCGCTGCTTTAGAAATGGCAAAAATTTATTTTTGATTGTGAATTTTTGGAAAACCACAGGTTTAAAACCGATTTAATGTTTTTTTTTGCTTTTCTATTTAAATGTGTACCCCTTGCCCAAAAATTATTGGGGAGCTTGAAAAATTTGGAATATTTAGTAAAAAATTTATCCAGAATATTTCTAGAGACAACCATATCTATAAATGGCGTAAAAAGAAAACTTAATTGAGCTGCTGCTATTAGAAATGAAATTAGCGCATACAATAAAAACTTATACAGTCGCACACCACCTATAATGTACTGCATATAAAACACAAAGTAAGCGATGTAAAAAGAGCTTTTCTGTTATGAAAGTTTTTGGTCAACAGACTTGGCGGTTACCAAAAAAATGCTTCTCACATGCAGTTCTAAATTAGTCGCACAATTTCGGATATTACAATTACAATTTTCATTTCCGACCCCATAAAGTATATATTTTCTGAAAGCTTATGAATAAAGGAGTCGATTTAGCCCTGACCGTCTGTCCGCCTGTTGGTGTGTTGGTTGAAATCAACTTTTAGAAGCAACTATATGTATCTGTTTATGGTATCAATCTCCTGGAAATATCCGGCAATGAATCGCTATTGAAATTCAGCGCAATCGCCCTATAACTTTCTGAGATAAGAGCAAAAAACCACGACCACCTCGTTTTCTTGTAACACAACAACAATATACATACATATATACTGGTTAGAGTAAACGTGGCATCGAAACCCAGCTGATCCAAAAAAAATTTTTTTTATGTTAATTTTTATTTTATATATTATTTATATTTTTATAATTTTTTTTTTTTTAATTTTTAAAAAATTTTTTTTAAAAATTTTTATTTCAAAAATTTTTTTTAATTTTTTTTAAATTTTTTTTGTAATTTTTTTTAGAAACATACGTAAACTCAATTTATAATTTTACAATGGTATGTTTTTTTCATGTATGTAAATATTTTATATGAGATGAATGGTGGTACAAATAATTGTTATTGCATGGCTACACGTTGTAAAGGGTATATAAAATTCAGCACGGCCGAATATAGCACTTCATACTTCCTTGTTGTCAGTATACATAATGTAGGGTATTTAGAATTTGCAGTCGAAATTACGCACTTATAAGACCTCTAAATTTCAAAAGCTGGTAGAATATTTTTCTCGGTTTAATTTATTTTCTTTATTACGAACATTACTAATTCTTTCTTTCAATAGTTTGGGTGTGTGCATCGTTCGATGTCTTTTCGTTTTATTTTCAAGGGAATGTCTGCTTGTTGTCTTTGTCCGTCTCTGACCACTATACAGTCTGAGGCATTTGTTTTTTTTTCGTAAATTTTTGCGGACTTGTTGATGTTGATATTATTAATTTATTATTTAATCAGTTGGTGTGGTTTGACTCGCCCTGAATGCCAATTTTTGTATTTATTTTTTTTTTGGTTCTATATCACATATAACTTTTTATACCCGCCACCAAAAAAATGGTGGGGGTATATTCATTTTGTCATTCCGTTTGTAACACATCGAAATATCCATTTTAGACCCCATAAAGTATATATATTCTGAATCAGGGTTTGATTTGATGACGATCTAGCTATGTCCGTCCGTCTGTCCGTCTGTCCGTCTGTCCGTCTGTTGAAAGCACGATAGAGGTCGCACCGAAAAAGCTAGGAGGCTCAAATTTTGCCAGAATCTTTCTTATAGACAAGGTTTGTTTGGTATTGAAAATGGGCTATATCGGAATATTAGGAAGTGAGTTATAGCTCGGAATGCAAGAGTAGGTCGAAAAAACCGTGTCCTACGAACATCGAATAAAAAGGTATTGTGTCCAAACGGATTAACGTAGAGTCATGAAACTTCGAATATATATTTCTCGAGTCAAATCAATATTTCTCACCAAAAATTACCTAAATCTAATAATTAGAAAAGGAGTTATCGATCAAAATGTACGAAAATTTATACCGCACAGTGTATTTTTCGGTATATTTAAAAACAAAAACGTCATAAAAGCAACAAAATTGGATGTACGACTCTGAAATTTTGCACACTTTGCTTTTTGGTAAGAGGCTTTTTTTAACGGAAAATCAATGTGCCACGCCCACTTTTACGCCCACCTCCCATATAACGTTTTACCTAAAATTCATATAATTTCTATATTAATAAAGATTTTGGAATAATACAGGGCTATATTGAAACACCTAAAATGTACTCATTCACAGAAATAACTTTGACACGCCTACTATAACGCCCACTTTTCACGTTATATACCGTTAATGAAATTTAAAAGCTCATAAAACCGCCGAAATTAGAGGTATGATGATCAAATTTGCTACGTATATCCCCCTAGGCAATGTCATTATTGCGCCGAAAAATTAAGATGCCACGCCCACTTTTACGCCCACCTCCCATATAACGTTTTACCTAAAATTCATATAATTTCTCTATTAAAAAAGATTTTGGAATAATAAAAGGCTATATTGAAACATCTAAAATGTACACATTCGCAAAAATAACTTTGACACGCCTACTATAACGCCCACTTTTCACGTTATCTACCGTTAATGAAATTTCAAAGCTCATAAAACCGCCAAAATTTGATGTATGATGATCAAATTTGCTACGTATATCCCCCTAGGCAGTGTCATTATTGTACAAAAAAATTAAGGTGCCACGCCCACTTTTACGCCCACCTCCCATATAACGCTTTACCTAAAATTCATATAATTTCTCTATTAATAAAGATTTTGGAATAATAAAAGGCTATATTGAAACATCTAAAATGTACTCATGCGTAAAAATAACTTTGACATGCCTACTATAACGCCCACTTTTCACGTTATCTACCGTTAATGAAATGTTAAAGCTCATAAAACCGACAAAATTAGAGGTATGATGAGGAAATTTACTACATATATCCTTCTAGTCAATGTAGTTGTTGTGCCAAAAAGTTTAGGTGACACGCCCACTATAACGCCTACCTCCCATATAACGGGTTTTCTTAAATTCATGTAATTTCTCTATTGACAAAGTTTTTGGGAAAATAAAGGACTATATTGAAATATCTTAGTTGTATTTATTAGCAGAAACTTTATTGACACGCCTACTTTAACGCCCACTTTCATTGAAAAACTACATTTACAAAAGCATTTTAGTAGCATATCGAAGTTATAAAGGGTGGTTAAATTTTAAGGACCGATGTTGCATTTATATCAAACACAAATTATTTAAGAAATTACTATCATTTCTTTTTATAATGATAATATTTGTATGGTTCAGTTATGTATTTGACAAAATATCGGCCAAATGGCCCCTCCATTTTTGGTGCCACTCCTCTATCTGATGGTCCAAATTTTCAATGACAATGTTGATGCTCAATTGTTGGGCACGATGATGAGTCGAGGTTGACTGCTCTTTTGCCACACTATCGCAAAAAACAGCAATGGTTCCCATTCAACGAACTAAGAAGGCATTCACAGATTTTCTAACATTTTATACAGACCTGTTTTGCAGAAATTTAAATATTTTTTAAAATTTTCCCGATTGTGGATGAATTTGAATGATTACGTTGATCAAAAGAATTACGAAGTGCACAAAATGCATTTTGATTTGAACGCCCATTTTCATAAAAACCTAAATAACTTTAAAGCGTTGCTCATTTGCGTATCTTTCCACGGATCAAGTTGAGTAAGTTTGAGATTGAGAAATGTAAAATGAAATGCAGAAAACTAATTTAAAGACTAGCTGTAGTTCACCTTCAACATGGGCCCTTAAAATTTAACCACCCTCTACAAAGAAAGTGATACATATTTTATTATAAAAAGATTATTCCATAATGAGTAACAAAATAATAAATATTGTGCTTTAAATGTACACAAAATTGGTGGTGGGTATAAAAGATTCGGCACAGCCGAATATAGTGCTCTTACTTGTTTCTTTTCTTGTCTTTCTGTTTTCAGAACGCAACGATCAATGACTGTCCGGCTGCAGCAAGTGTATTCCAATGTATTTTGTTTCTGTATTGTGCAGATCATCATTTAGTAAAGTTAATTTTTTTTTTATTATTTTCTTTTTCTTTACGAAACTTTTTATTCATAACGAAAACAAGAAAAGCGAACTCCTTTGGTGTTCATCATAAACGTTTAGGGTTCGTTGTGTATTTATGTGTTTTTTTTTCTCTGTTTTCTCATCAAAAAAAGTGGTTCCGTTTAAATTGCATGACACAACACTTAATTTTATATTTGTTTCTCAACATTTTTATACAGGTTGTTTAAGAACACAAAAAACGTAAAACCAAAAAAATTAATATTAAACAAGAACTACATACATACATACATGAAAATTGAAAAAAAAATATTAAATAAACATTTCTTTGATCACTGATCAATATTGAAGACGGCCACAATTTAATAATGATGACACTTAAAAATTTATTGCAATTTATTACGTCACCTTAAAAAATACTGATAAATGTGATAATGATCACATTGTTTTTATATTTTATTGTATTTTTTTTGCCGATTTTCTTGAAATTGTTGATACCGGATCAATTAATTTGTGTGAATTCCTATGAAAAACATGAAGATTAAGTGTTAAGCTAAAAATCAGATGAAATAGTGTGGTTCATTTCTGGTAAAACTGTATAAAGCTTTAAACATTAAAATCACCTCAGCATTAACAGAATATACTATACTTTCTGGGATCTAGAATGAATATTTCGATGTGTTTTTAACGAAATGACAAAACTAATATCATTACAGTTGTTTAATGAAATTTCTGCAATTGTATCTGTCGTTTTCTAATACAAAATATTTTATTTAGTTTTGTTTATGAAACATAGTTCGAAATTTTTCGCAGTATACGATGTTGCAATTAGAAAATTTTTAAAAACTGATTTTAGTGGTTCAAAAATGTCTGACTTCAAATCGATTTGAGTGCAAAGATATTTCAATAGCAAACGGAGTTCTAAAAACAATAGCGTGTGATCTTCCTAATTACTTTCAAACAAAATTTTTAATTATTATTCCAATTGAATAATGTGATCTCTACATATCTATGCGAAAATTCTTTAAATATGTCTGTCATAACTGCAGTATATTTTTTTCCTTCCTTAGCTTTTTAAATTGTTTTGATTTTATTTAAATAATATTTTTATTTTAATTAATAACTTGATTTTTGTATTATTGTTTATTCGAAAAAACCGGTTAACCGGTTTTTTTAAATAGCAAATATTCAAAATATCCGAAAACCGGTTCTTATAAAAAGCCGAATAATTGATCTCCCGAGTAACATCCCAACTATAAACAACTTTCCGTTCTGCGCACCAGCCAAGCACTTAACAAAAACAAATCATAAACAGTGAGACTTAAATAATTTAAAGGGGAAAAAAACCGTTACAGTTTTAGAATTAAAGTATATTATTGAAGTTATTAACAAACATGTGTGAGGTCTAAAATAATTTTACATGTTGAAATGTCGTTGGAATATTTCTACTATTTATTTATTATATTATATTATTATTTATACCATTCACCTGTGGTGCACAAGGGTATATAGCTTTGTCATTTTGTTTGTAATTTCTACAATTTTCATTTCCGACCCCATAAAGTATATATTTTCTGAAAGCTTATGAATAGAGTAGTCCTGACCGTCTGTCCGTGTGTTGGTTGCAATCAACTTTTAGAAGCAACCATATGTTCCTCAGATCTGTGTATGGTATCAATCTCTTGGAAATATCCGGGAATTAATCGCTATTGAAATTCAGCACAATTTTCTGCGATATGAGCAAAAAAAAGGCGACTGCATCTGTTTTTTTCCATATTTTTACCACGAAAATTAAAATTTTTCAGCCATAGAATAATATATTATATTTATTGGCCAGCATTTTTTGTATATGGGTTAAATCTGGTATTTTTAAATGTATCTCAATATTGGTATCAAATGAAAAGGCTCGACTAGTAGAATACAGTAAATTACTAAGAAAAATTTACAATCCAAGATGGCGTCTAAAACAAAATGTCAGATCAAATATTTTTAACAAAATTTATATCAAATTAAAGGGCTTAACTAGTAGAATACAGTTAACTACGTAAAAATTCAAAATCAATGATGGCATCGGAAATAATAAGAAAAAATGGCGTATAACTTGAAATATAAGTTAAGCTACGATGTGGGATTATACCTATGTACATGATAGTGAAGGGTATTATCCGATCCAGCATGGCCGAATATAGTATTCTTACTTGTTTTTTTAGTTTTCTTGTAGGTTGAATTTTTTATTTTTATATATTTTTTGGTTTGTATCAATATCTTCAATATTTTAGCGACCTATATCTTTTAGTTTATATTTAGTAGCGAGCATTCTACCTTCAGTAAACAAGAACACCATCCCATTTTCACTGAGCACAGTCGGCACAAAGGTAGCATACAGTTTGCTAAAGGTAGTATTTGACATATTTGTGTATATCCGTTACACATGCACAATGTGTAATCTTGTTTTCATTATTCTTGATGCAATCTGCATTGGCGATTGTTACTGCGTTGTCTGATTATTCTTATTTTGTAATTATTATACTTTATATGGTTACCGCACATAATTTATTCTAATAAACTGTTTTATTATTTTTTTTACATGAAATTTAAATTATTGAAAAAGCTGGAAAAAGCTTGCGTTATTAGAAAAAACAAACTGGTAAATAGCTAACTGCTAATTAAAATATTTCGAGCTTAACAAAAAAACTAATATACACTGAATTAAAAGTTTTGAAACACATGATTCTGCCATCGGAGGTTTCTCTAATATAATTTAAAATAACAGAAACCTCTATCAAATAAATTAACTAGATTTTAACAAACAAAATTAAAGCTTTTTGTTAACATAAATAAATCATAAAAGACTGCACAAATAATGCTAAAGCACAAAATAGTCAGTGGGAGTAAGATGCCACCTGTTTAGATATAGTATTGTATATCTGCCTTCCAAGTACCTTAAAATTATTAATTGCTAAAGACTTTAGTCTTCTACAATGCGAGTTGTATACAATTTTTAATTATATAATTTTATTATTTTTTTAAGGCTCACATGTAAATGCTAAAGACATTTCAATTTTAACACAAAACTATTAAAATGTTACAAATGCATTTATCACCTTAACCAGCAACAAAAATTAAATTTGGCATTAACATATTCTAGGCATGCGTAATCACCAAAGACATAAACCAAAAAAAAAAAAAAAAGTAAGTGTGCTATATTCGGCCGTGCCGAATCTTATATACCCTACACAACGTGTAGTCATGCAATAAAAATTGTTTGTATCACCATTCATCTCATATAAAATAAGTACATACATGTAAAAAACATACATACATATATAAAAACATGCTATTGCAGAATTATAAATTAAGTTTACGTATGTGTTTCCAAAAAAAAAAAAAATTACAAAAAAAAAATATTAAAAAAAGTTTTTAAAAACGAAAAAAAAAACAAAATAAAAAACATTAAAAAAAATTTTTTTTTTATTTTTTTAAAAATTAAAAAAAAATAATAAAAATGTAAATAATATATAAAATAAAAAAATTAAAACAAAAAAAATTTTTTTTGGCTTAGCTGGGATTCGATGCCAAGTTTACTCTAACCAGTATATATATATATATATGTTGTTGTTGTAATTGTGAAAAAACGAGGTGGTCGTCGTTTTTTGCTCATATCTCAGAAAGTTATAAGGCGATTGTACTGAATTTCAATAGCGATTCATTCCCGGATATTTCCAAAAGATTGATACCATACACAGATCTGAGAAACATATTGTTGCTTCTAAAAGTTGATTTCAACCAACACCCGGACAGACGGACAGACGATCAAGGCTTAATCGACTCCTCTATTCATAAGCTTTCAGAAAATATATACTTTATGGGATCGGAAATGAAAATTGTAGAAATTACAAACGGAATGACAAAGCTATATATATATACCCTTGTGCACCACAGGTGAAGGGTATAAAAAAAATATTCTAAGAAGCAAACTTACATATGGACATTTCCATGTAGTATATGTAAACCACGACTGTAAAAATAAAAATTTTTCAATATAAGTTTATTGATAACAAAAACACTCAAATTTTCCTATGCGCAGGTTTTAGAAGCTTATTAATTATTTAAAGAGCAATAATAACAGTTTAATCTGATTATCTCTTTGACTTATTTTAAAGAATTGCAATCAACTATTTTTTTTTTGCGACTAAATTGTAAAAATATGTTGTAACTAATTGTAAATATGCTTTAAAATTAAGATAACAACAACAATTAACAAGATTCATAAGAAAAAAGAAAATATAGAGTTTAATTAGTTTTTTTTTCTAGATTTCCCTTGGATGCTACTCTAATGTCACGTACGTAGTGCTAAAAACGAATTTGTATCCGTCATTCGTATTTGAACAGTCGCTAGAGCACCTAATTTAGAATTTAACTTGTTTTCTTAACATAATATAAATTTTATTGCCTAAGAATACTATTAGAGAAAAATCTGTGACGTACGATATGTCACGAACGATATTAAATTGAATGTTTTATAAAATCATTTTAAAATTGTTTCCAATTAAGTATGATGGATTTTAAATGAAAAATATTTGGTTTAGTGTGAGAAATCAAAAAAGGAAGAAATACCTCCCAAGATTCGCAGATTTTTTTATATTTCCATATATACCTCAAAATCACTTCTGTTTTATGTCACGTACGATATATTCCCATTTTTCTGGATATTTTAGACAACAATGATTCGAATATAATTAGTTTTTTTTAATAAAGTACCCTTTGAATGAAACATAAAGATCTAATTTTTTTTCAGTTACTCTTACTTTTGCAAAAATTACTCCACTTTATAGAGTATAAATGTCACGTACGATGACATGGAAATGCCCATATATTAACATAGATACACTCTTAAATAAATGAAGAAAAAAATACCAACAAAGATATTTGCATTTAAATTTGAAAATTACTCAATTTAGTTTTTATTTATATGCAACTCTAACAACCAATAAATTACCATGGGCAACGAAACTTCAAATTGAAATTTGGCGAAAAAAAAGAAACGGGAAAATGTAAAGTAATCCATTATTTAACACTAATTGCCTAATGGTAGTTTATACTTACAAACGTACCAATAACCAACACAGCGACTATTACAGTTCAATATATAATTTATTTAAGTTTTTGTTCTTGAAGGCATTGCGTTTTATGCCATTAAGACAGTTAAGAATTGCAATAAAAAATTTATTTAACTCATATGTACTACACATGTCTACGAACACTGGTAAGATTGGAGTGAAGTGTAATGTATAGTGGTGTGGCTACAATCGAACAAACAAGTGCGTTAAAAATTAATAGTCTAGTAATTGAATGTAAAATATCTTGCCAAACATAATGTTTTATTTTACTCACCAGACACAGCGAACAATTCTTAAAACAAACATGCAGAGCGGAGGGTTGTTGAGGAGAATTTCAAGTAATTAAGATGTTAAATAAATCGTATACAATAAAGTAATTGATTTAACAAAAAAAAATCAAACAAAAACATTTTTTAAATCCAGCCAAAACTTAAATTGAAAATAATTTATGGTTTTTGCTTACAAAGTTGTTAAAATTTTAAATAGAATGTGTTGTGAGGATGCTTTTTATTTTCGTTTGCAACAAAAACCCTTTTTCTTTTGCGGTAATTGTTGAAAACGTAAAAAAACGTAGTTTTTCTTTTATTTTATCAAACAAAAGTACGTTGGTTGTTGTTAACCCAAGGACAAAATCACCTGTACCCGTATAAATATAATGAACCTGCTGTAGGCTCATTATTATTGCCAACATTAATTTTGTTTTATTTTCTTTCCAGACTTAAATAAAAAAAAATTCAAAATAATAAGAAACGTGAAAAGGCAACGAGCCGCAAACAATATGTAGTTGGTTGCGTTGACTCTTTTAAAGGTGGTTATTTGAAATCAACAAGATCAGCACGATCGACAAGTGCGTACAGTGGAAAAGAAATGAATGAAATTCTAATGAAGTGTTTTAATAAATAAATAATAAAAGAAATTGTTATAATATTTTAACAATTCATAACTATTAGTGAAACGCTTTGGAAATATAAAAACGAAAATAAGAAGGAAAGGAGAAAATTTGTTTTTTTTAATTTTTTTTTGTAAATTGTGAAATTCAACTCTTAAACTGTCTTTTTATTTTTATACACTTGATCTCTAAGTTTGGATATTAAAAATGATATTAAATGTGAAGTATAAGACGATTCTACAAGGTGGCGCAAAAATAACCTTCCGAAGTTTTTTGGCTGTAATTTTTAAAAAAAATGAAAAACTTTGATTCTTCTTGTGGAGTATTTTTATTTGGTCTTTTAATTTTTTTACATCAAGTCGAGAATATGATATCATGTAAATGGCCGCCGCCACAGTTGATTGTCATTTGAGCCCTTTTTATGGAATTTTCCATCACTTTGGCCAAAACTTCCGGCGATAGGTCCTCACATTCTTGACGGATATTGTCTTTAAGAGCTGCAAGAGTCTGAGGCTTGTTGACATAAACCCGCGACTTCAAAAAGCCCCACAAAAAGAAGTCTGGAGCGGTCAAATCAGGCAATCTTGCTGGCCAGTTCAAATCGCCAAAACGGGAGATTAGGCGCCCGGGAAATGCATCCTTCAGCATATCGGTTGTGGCACGTGCAGTGTGTGCTGTTGCACCGTCCTGTTAGAACCACATGTTTTCCAATTCCAATTCATCAAGTTGCGGCAAAAAGAACTCGTTGATCATTGCTCTGTAGCGCTCACCATTCACAGTAACCGTTTGGCCCGCGACGTCTTCGAAGAAAAAAGGTCCGATGACTCCTCCAGCGAAAACAGCACACCATACAGTAACTTTGAGCGGGTGTAATGGCTCTTCGTGGGTTACACGCGGATTTTCAGTGCCCCAGAAGCGTAAATTTTGCTTATTTACGTACCCGCTAAGATGGAAATGGGCCTCATCACTCATGATTATTTTTGATGAAAAATCATCTTCCTCTTGGTGGTGATTCAGGATGGCTTGAGCGTATGTTAGACGCGATTGGCGGTCAGCAGCTAACAGCTGATGCACCGTCTGGACTTTGTACGAAAACATCTTCAAATCTTGTACCAAAATTCGCTGTAGATACATCCTCGGCTACAGCAGCAATATTCTCTGCAGAACGGCTACTCCGGGGTCTGCCACTCCTGGCAGCATCTCGTGTTGTGCCAGTCTCTTCGAGGCGAGCGGCTAAACGTCGCAGTGTTTCACCAGTAGGCGTTGGACGGCTAGGAAATCTGCGACGAAATTCACGTTGTGCCAAAGTCACCGACCGATTATTGGTCAAATAAATAGTCACCAATATTCCGCGTTCTGGAGCAGTGTAGCGTAACATTGTTTATTAACGTGTATTTTGAATGTGTTTACTACACAAATGTCAAAACAGAACTGACATTAGGGGCCAATTGCAAAATTTGTAGCATTTTCTGATAGGAGGATTTCTTTTGCGCCACCTAGTATATGGCCGAACTTATCACTATTACTTGTTTAACTTGCTGCTAGTGTTCGAGATATAGTCTTATATCAAACATGAAGGAAGCTGTACAACATATGTTGGCATAATCCGAGAACGGTTTGCTCTGTTCAGTTCACCAAAAGAGTCTTTTATTTATTGATAACATAAAAATAATTATATTTATATGATACGCCTAAATTCTTATATGATTCATACAATAAGCTTTGTTATGTTTAACATTATGATCTCAATATGGGGAATAGTTCCCTTCACTTCTTTTAACCACTGTTCCACTGATCAGCCAACGCAATTGCTATATGATCAGCTGAAATTGTTAAGTTATAATAAGTACAAATGCTACTATATACATTTAAGCCGAATTTTTTGTACCCACCACTAATAAAAAAACTTCTAAATTAGTAACATTTAAAGGCATATCTCTGTATTGATGGCTAGATTTCACAATTAACAAGGGAGGTTGGTATAAAGAGACTTAAAATGAGCCACGAATCGTTTGAAATTCTGCTTTACAATAAACCAAAGGATACAACGTGCGACGTCAATTTTTATAAACATTTAAATAAAGGAGCAGTGTTCATCAAACATATTATAGTGCATAATTCTTTTAATTTTGTTGGATTTTTTAATGTTCAATATTTAATATTATATTTTGTATGAATTTGTTTCTACGTTATGGCGTTAATATTCATTAAATAATTAGTAATAAATATATGGATGAACACTGCGAGATCAATTTGAATACTTACAAAGATTGTCTTCTGTGTTACAAACAAAATACAAAGATAATATGCCTTAAGCCATTTTTTAAGGTGCATATTAAAACAAAGTAAATGTGTTTATTTATATTTTTTGCCAATACATCTACGAGTTCATACTTCTTCAGGCCACAACAACAGGTACTTGAATTGAAGGGCCCAAGAACACTTGAAATAGCTTTTGTTTATCCTACATAATCATTATCATCGTTACTCCGTAGTCATCAGCATTTTGAATCCTCATCATCATCATCATCATCATCAACGCACGTAAACACAACCCACATGATCGCTATTTTACTTCAAGTCTACTAGACGTACATACACAGCCAATAATCCATAGAATATAATCACCTACAAAATGGCCCTTAACACAACACCACACCAGCATAATAGAACAACAGTAAGTGGTCAAACATATGCGTACATACATACACACCGTACTCACGTTCACCGACAACTGTGGAAAAATACCTAGATCCAACAAAAATAAAAATGAATTGGCAAGATCATCATTGAAAAGAAATAATACTTGTACTATTACGTCGAAACGTGTATAGCTTCAAGGGCAAAAGTAAATCAGCTAAAAGCAAGTAAGAGCACGATAATCGGCCGTGGCGAATTTCTGGTACTCAGCACCACTTGTGTAACTTCGATTTTCTATTAATTTATTTTTTTTAATTTATTTTTATAAGGAAAACTTAAGTATTTCTACATTAGAAATGACACTGCTGACTCTTTTTTAATACAATGTTGTTTTTTTACGGCAACTAAAGAGCTACTTTAAATATAATATTAGCTTTATGTGGGCATGGCACCTCCTAATTTTAATATTATAAATGTTTCAGACAATCGATTACAAAATTTCCTTTTTTGAAAAATTCTTGTCCGTATAGAAATAAAATGACTTTGAGATAAAGCGTTATATGAAAGGTGGGCGTGTCACCTTTAAATTTTTAGAATTGTACTTATATTGACGAGAAATGTATATATGAAAAATGTGATCATCATACATCTAATATTGTCGCTTTTTTAAGCTTTTAAATTTCATAAATATTAGATTATGTGAAAATTGGGCGTTAAAGCAGGCGTCACAAAGTAGTGTCTCCTGATAAACTTAAATAAGATATTTTAATATAGGGTCCTTTAGTCTTTCAACATCGTTGTCCATAGGGAAGTTATATGATTTTAAAATAAATCGTTATATGAAAGGTGGGTGTTAAAGTGCCCGTGGCACCTTAGTTTTCAGTTATAACAAGTATTATTATCAAAAAGGAATCTTTGCCAAATTTTAGAATCGTACATTTAATTTTGTCTGTTTTTTTTACGTTACACATTACACATTAAGTAGACCGAAAAGGACACTATGCGATATAAAGTTTCGTACGTTAGGATCTATAACTAATTTTATAATGTGTAGATTTGAGCTCTTTTCAGAGAAACACAATTTAAAAAAAAAAAAAACTTTCCAAATTTCATCGCTCTTCGTCCATGCGTGTAGACACAGTCGAAGTTAATTCGATGTTGGATCGACATTGTGTTTTTGCCCTACTTTTTCATTAACCTATAACTCTCTCCTTGTA
Source organism: Phyto melanocephala (assembly GCA_941918925.1). NCBI lineage: Eukaryota > Metazoa > Arthropoda > Insecta > Diptera > Rhinophoridae > Phyto > Phyto melanocephala. The sequence goes on from OW799236.1 coordinate 83,690,448, forward strand.
TTCCGATTTAGCACATTTTCAATACCAACAAGCCTTATATAAGGCAAAATTTTATTCCCCTGTGCTTTCAACAGATGGACAAGCGAACGGACGTAGCAAGATCGTCCAAAAATGAAACTCGAACAGATGGACAGACGGATGGACACAGCTAGATTGTCATAAAATTAAACCAGGTCTCAGAAAATATAAATACTTTATGGGGTCTAAAATGAATATTTCGATGTATTACAAACGGTATGACAAAATGAGTATACCCCCACAACATTTTTTGTTGGTGGGAATAAAAAGAAAAAAATTCTAAAAGCCCCAAAAAATCCGGCTAGCAGGTTGTTTTTGTTTCGTAAAGATTCTTAGGAAAAACAAAAACGTTCAGCTTTTTTTGTTTCAATTCTATAGGCACGATTTTTAACGAGTTAAAAATGAAACTCATTTCTTACGAACATGTTTAAACACAACAAACGCATCATCAGCAAAACAAAAGATCTTTTATTGAAAGCAGTAAAATGCTCGTAACGAAGTTAAAAAGAAGGAAAAATTATATAAATACGTTACGCATTGTATTGATTGTTTCTTTTTTTAGTTTTTTTTAGTTTCTTGTGGTTTTAACCACATTATTTGCCGCCAATGAATGCGTGGTAGTTAAGTATGTATGTTATAGTTGCTGTTGTTAGTTTCAATATTTCACTATTGAGATGAGATTAAGAGATGCATGAATAGATATGATTGACCGTTAAAAAATATTAATGAACAGCAATGTTAATCAGAAATTATATTTAATCGAAATATAGTAGACTAATAGTGTTGTAGTGAAAAATTACATCCCATGGTTTTTTCGGAATTTTAATTTTATTTAAAGAATCGCACTAGAAAACCAATTAACATTTGTTTTACTAAAACATAAAAAAATGTTTTTTATTGTAAAAAAAAATAATTAAAATTATTTCAAAAATTTGTATGTTGATGAACATATATTTTGCTAACAATTTGATAAACAAATGTTTAAAACTACAATTTTTATATGTCATTTTGTAAACTGTTCTCCCTCGTTTTAATACCTCTATTTTGCCTACACGGAAATCACAAACTCCATTTACAACATGATAACGACGATCATATTATATTCGCAATAACAACATTTATTTGCCAAAAACAACTGATAGTTATTTTTTATTTTGTTTCATTTAATTATATATTTTTCGCGTTAATAAAAATAGTATGATTTACAAAATTATTTTGACAAAAGTATAATGTCTTCATGAAAGCATTATTATATTCAAAGGGCCGTATTCATAAAAAATATTTTAGGTTTATTAAAGGCTTATTTGACAGATGTTGTCAAATTTGTAAATACGGTCCAAAACATTTAAAATATCAAACAGTCATTAATTAATAGGTGAAACAACAGTATGACTACCAAGCGATAAATCTATAATTTTTTTAATAATAAAGAAAAACTGAAGCCTCTGGGAATTAGGTAGCGCTAATGTGGGTAAAGGGACATATGGACATAGACGGGAATGAGGCGACAGACGAGTTGCGAGGAGAGAAACTGGCCCAGATTTTTGCAGACCGGGAACTAGAGTTTCTGTAGGGAATGGGATAGTGAGGGCAGGGGTCTTAAAACGCGTGAAGTCATCAAACCTAAAAATGTGAATGGACAAAATCACATGTTGACAGGCACGTATGATGCTGAGAAAGCACCTAGGCAGGAATGTTTTAAGAATATCAAAGTACCCTGAGCTGGATAACTGCTCTGGTCATAGAGAATTATAACTTAAAATGTTATCTGCACAAGAATAATATCCGGCAATGGTTGGCAGCACACCTTGTACTAAAGGCAAGCACAACTTGGATGTGAGAGCTATGGGGGAAATCAGTCTGAGGCAAGTGCTGGCGATTATGAAAGATGAGGATGGTAGATAAACATTTGTCTAAAATGTGAAGTCATGATAGTCCAAAATGAACACCTGTGGCGGCACCGGACTTAATGAGGATGGTAATACCTCTTTGGTATCCTTGTAATCACTGAAAAAATAAGGGAGTCGAAAAGGAACCTATTTATGAAAGAAGTCTGCTTAAATATTCCTCTCCAATTAATAATTTGTTTTCAACTGTTCTTGTTCTTCCAAAATCAATTTTTATCATTTTAAAAGTTAAAGGTGTCAAATATACGCAAAATTTAAAAAAAAGTTAGAAAATTGGGAAAAAAAGTAAAGATTGTCCATTTCAACTTTAGTCACAATATGATTATTGCATGATATTTTACTTAAACATAATTATTATAACTGGCAACTATTATATGTTTTATCCACAATTATACAATTCAATCTTAGTATGTTGCTCTTAGATTATGGTTGCCACCATACGTGTATCTAGTATATTCAGAATAGCATACAACTTAATTCTCTAAGTCACCATAGTGCATGTTATTTTATCTCCTTACGACCATAGGGAGTAACCTATAATACCGACAAATAATTTTATTTTAGGTCACAATTATTTGTGCCTGTTTCCTAGATAAGCCTAAATGGCTGACGATCTGGTGACTATCATACTTAAGTCTATGATTGCATCCTTTATGATACTTTATACATGGCATGTCGTTTGTGGATAGTTTTACCTTCACCCAGAGAAAAACGTGTTTCGCAATTAAAAACCAACAAACCGTACGAAGAAAGCAGCATATTCTTCAAACAACATCGTGAGATATCGTGGCCAGATCGTGAAAAAACTCTCGCTCAGATGGTGATCTCCAAAGTCCTCTCAGAGCTAAAAAATTTGCAAAGAAGATGATGCAAAGTCTTAATGCCATTTATGTTATACCCAGCGAGGTTTCCGGCTAGCCTGTTCGTGGCGATAGCTCAGGCACGTTTCAACCCTCTCACTGGCTACGCATCCGCTCATAAAACAAACTGAAAACACAACAAAAACTAAGACATCGAACACTATAACAAACTCCACCACACGAAGAATTTTCGAGAGGTAATTTACCCACCCAACCATGTCGCAGCAACGTCCGCTGTAAACCTTTTCTGTGTCGTAATAATTTCTGCAGAAATCATTTAAAGGCATCTTTAATCTCTTGGAGTGTGATCGCAATATACAGTGTCAGCACCAATAACAGCCCGGAATTCGAAACGAAAGAGTCGCATTAGGGTCCTCGTTCGTCGTGTATAATCTAAGTATACGCTATACTGTCTCAGATTGTAATCCGGCAGCATAAAGTTAATTTGCTGTCAAAAAATGGGTATAAGGAAGCCCTTTACTTCTTCATGTGATGTCAATCTGGTGATTGATAAAGAGTCTCCTGTTAAAAAATGCAGTTTGGGTGCAATATATCGTAACAGTTTGTTTAAATTTTAATAAAACTTTTTGTATCTTTCGTTTGATACCAATAACTTAAGTGTAGTACAACTGCTTACAATCTCAAACATTTGCTCTTTAGGAAATAAGGAGAATTATGCTCATTTATTTGGTAATAAGTAGCTTATGCTATAAGGATGTTTTGTCTGATTTTAAAGAAATATGCCCTGATATTGACTCTACATCAAGTCAATACTTTTAAATCTTCTGTTGCCTTCTGAGACGCTATAACTCTTATTTAAAAGTGTCCAAAAGTTATTGACATTTTATTAACATATATTCTTTGAGCTTAGCTGGTTGATTTGTAAATCAAATTTTTCGCCAATAATAATTAAATGTGACAAAAAAAGTTTTAAAAAAACCTTTTAAATTTTTAAGAATTTCTTTTCGAATTATTTATCTGAGAAATATTTATTTCCACCATAGAAAATTTCAAGTATATTTCAAGTGAACTATGAAAGATCAGTAACAAAAAAGATGATCTTGAGAAAACATTCAAAAACTAAGCGTATAATAATACAAGGAGAAAAAACAATAAGACAAAGGAAGAGAGTGAACAAAAGCATCATCAACGGACGCATTGTATTTTTGGAATGAAACGAAAAAATGAAAAAAAAAGGATGATATAATGATGATGGTTTCGAAAAACCACAAACCCGCAGCAACAAGTGTATAAACTTACAAGTGGTTAGAAGATGATCATTGATCTTGGCAATCGATCGTTCAGGTTGCGTACAGCGAACATTTTTTTCTTAAGTATTTTTAACATTATTTTATTTCTAACTCTTTGAAATTGTTGGCCGCTTTAAAGCAAAAACAGCAGAAAGATGATGATCTTTTGAATAAAAGGTCTTCTTTAAAGAACCACGTACTTTATGTCGGTTTTAGACGGTATACGTTAAACGAAAAAAAAAACTATCGTAAGAATTTACATTACTAAAGCTAGAGAACACGATCATCTTCAACACCTTCGACAGGTTAGACAAAACAAAAGTGGCAACAATATTGTTCTTCTTCCTTTAAGTTTTTTCTTATTTTTTTTCAGCTTAACATTGTGTTTTTAACTCAGACGAGAAGAAATATTTTAAAAATATATATTTTTTTTTTGCAATTTTCTAGAGAATTATTATATAAAACTATGTTTGTTGCAAAATAGGTGCGGTATTGGTTAGTTTAGTTGTTGTTGGCAGAGCTAGTGGTGGCAGAGTGTTGTCTTGCTAGTGTTTAGTATACAAAACGTTTGGGTGCGTAAAAGTTCATTTTAAACGTGTGAATGTCATGCTCCCTGAAATTTAATGGTCATACTCGTAGATCTTTTTTTTCTCTTGGCTGCAATTTTTATTCTTACTTTATTTTGCAGTTATTGCTCTTGTGGTTCATATGCTTTCGTTAACCAAGATGAAAAAGACCTTTACATTATTTATTATTTTGGTTTTTTATTTTCAGTTTTATTCGATGTTCCGTGTAAAGTATATACAATTGTGAGACAGTTGACAGGACATTAAATGAATCTAATCGTTTTATTTAAAAGTGAAAAATTGCGGATATCCAGATTTGTCTGCACCCGACTATTATCTGTAGATTTATTTAAGGTAGCAAGTATATGCGAACAAGCCCGAGATAATGCTTAAACTCAAGGTCAAAAAACTGCAGAAATTCAAGGGCTAAACCCACAAATTTCGTAACGTAGTTTTGTCCAGGGTAAATTTATGGATAAATGTACCCTAAGTACCATGAAGACCCCAATTATTTACCCTTTTTGGGGATTGACAATATAATTATTTTTGTCGACAGATTTGTTTCGCTCTAAAATGTAAGTTATAATAAAATAATCGTGGCACACTTGCATATGGAGTTTTAAGCGTTAATTAAGATAAGCAATTTCGTGCACTCTATGATTTAATATTCTGGCGTTTATCTTAAGTAGAGTGTCGCTTTTCGGCGTACTTAAACAATCACCCGAAACTGACAAACAGTCAGCCAAAGCCTCTGTGTTTTATCAAAGCAGTAATTCGAAGCAGCTGTTCCAAAACATTCACTCGAAGCGGATGTGTCAAAATAATCAGCCACTTTGTTAAAACAGTCAGCCGAAGAATTTTTATTCAAAACAGTGAGTCCGGAATCATTTTTAAAGAAATAAATACGGCTCCCAAACCGCACTAAACCGTTGTTTTTTCTGGATTAAGTGGCAGTTCTTGAATCTCTTCAGGTTGCTCTTCGTCCCAAATGCGGCATTTTTGTTTGTTTCATACCCATTGAGCAAGAAGTGGGCCTCATCGTTGAACACAATTTGCCATATAAAAGGTCGGATCTTCTTGGAACTTTCCATAGAGCGAAGCGATGTCGCTTTTGAAGGTCGAGCGGCATCAATTGTTACACAAGCTGTATTTTTACGCTTTTAATTTAAGATCTTGACGTAAAATGTGCCAAGTCCTTCCATACGTCAGTCCGAGACGCTGCGTACGGTGCCGAATTGACTCTTGACGGTCTTTGTGTACACTTCGGCTACGTCACAGCGTGCTATCGAAAAAAGTATATCTACTCGAATCACCCATTACTAGAGTTTGATATCGTTCGAGCTGGGCACATTCTTGTCTTGGATCGATAATATATTGAAAACGACTATTTTTCCGTTAGGAGATAAGTGAAAAAATTTGCGACCTAAATTCTGGTGGAATGTGCACTTTTTTTTAGATATGAGTTAGTATAATTATATATAAAATTTACAAACTAATGCGCTTTTATATATTCATAACCCATTCTCAATCCCTGCCACTTACATAAGAATTATTCTGTTTTCCTAAATAATCATTTCACTCTTTTAAATACAATTCGGTCACATAGTGTTCGCTCATGTTGTCTAAAACAGTAGTTAGAATAAATAATGTTTGTTAACTATTGTTTTGGTTGGCACTAAACACAAACTACACAACAAGTACAACTGCAAAATTTACCACAGATGAAGCAGAAACAAAAAAGAAAAAAATAAATAAAATAGGAAAGCCGAACAAAAAATGAGAAATGATCATGACAAAAACAGAAGGATATTATAAATTTGCTATAATATGCTACTTAAAAAAGCTACTGTAACGTTTGCAACAAAATGCAACACTGGAACAACAAAAAACGTTTAAATGAGTGTGGGTACAAATGTAATACACCATCACCTTGACTGTTATGTTTGCGTTTTTCGAAAACATCGAAATGGAAAAATGAGTTGTATAAAGAAGTTCATAATGAGATATACAATATTGCATTCATGTTTCTTATTAAAAGTATTTAAACTATATATTTCTTATGATTTATTGAATTCGTAAAGAACCTGTAACAAAATATGAAACATATTTGAAAGAGATAAGTATTAAGTGATAAGGGTACCCGAGAACCTACATATAAACTGTATGAAAATTAAATTTATTTTCCTTCGTCCTATAGTAAAATTTACACAAATTTATTTTCTGTTCTTAATATGCATCCAATAATATAATATGCCTATGAGCTTTCAACTTTTACAAATATATAACATAAAAAAATTCAGCGGCACTCCTATAGATTGAATTTGGTACTTCCCATTTTATAAATTTTAAATTGTTACTCGATACATTTTCATCACAGGTTTTGAACAAAACTTAACATTTGTGATTTCCTTTTTACGAGTTTTAGCAAATTCAACAACTCATAGTCATTGTTTTAGTGATTTCCAATTTTATGTATAGTAGCATATGCAACTGATGAATGCAAAAGAAATTTGCACAACAAGCATCAAAATACTAATAACAATTTACAAACCAAAATCTTCACACTATTTATGCATTTTTTGGTTTATTAATTGTTTGTGGTGTTCACAAATGTTGTAAGAAGCAGTTGTCCGAGCTGTAGAAACCTAATGACTTACCACTTATTTGAGCTGCAAGTCAAACGATTTATACGATTTGATACCGAAATTACTCGCTATTCACGTGTCGCATATGGACAAGTCCATGAATATGTCAACCGAGGCTGTAAAAACAAAAACTCTCAATAAAAGTTTAATGATAAAACAAGTAACAGTGCTATATTCGGCCGTACCGAATCTTATATACCCTTCACAACGTGTAGTCATGCAATAACAATTGTTTGTATCACCATTCATCTCATATCAAATACGTACATATGTATGTATATACTGGTTAGAATAAATGTGGCATCGAATCCCAGCTGAGCCAAAAAATTTTATTTTATTTTATTTAACATATTATTTATATTTTATTTAATATATTATTTATGTTTTTTTTTAATTTTTTTTAAAAAATTTTTTAAAATTTTTTTTTAAATTATTTTAAAAGTTTTTTTTTTGTAATTTTTTTTATTATTTTTTTTTTATTTTTAATATTTTTTTTTTGTAATTTTTTCTTTTTTTGTATGGTTTTTACATATATTTATGTATGTATGTTGTTGTTGTAATTGTGTAAAAAAACGAGGTGGTCGTGGTTTTTTGCTCATATCTCAGAAAGTTATTAGGCGATTGTGCTGAATTTCAATAGCGATTCATTCCTGAATATTTCCAGGAGATTGATACCATATAGAGATCTGAGGAACATATAGTTGCTTCTAAAAGTTGATTTCAACCAACACACGGACAGACGGGCAGACGGTCAGGGCTTAATCGACTCCTCTATTCATAAGCTTTCAGAAAATATATCCTTTATGGGGTCGAAAAAGAAAATTGTAGAAATTCCAAACGGAATGACAAAGCTATATATACCCTTGTGCACCACAGGTGAAGGGTATAAAAAAACACTCAAATTTTACTATGCGCAGGTATTTAGAGCTTATAAGAGAGCAATAATAAGAGTTTTGTCTAATTATCTCATGGAAAAATGTCCAGCCCACTCCAAAGATAAAAAAACTTCATACGTTTTCATGTTATGACAAACACTTTATAAATGTCTCTCAAACTGCATATTCATTAAGGGAAAAAGTTAGAATTTAACTAGTGACAGTTAAAATTTAGCACCTAATTTAGAATTTACCTTTTTTTCTTAACATATATACCTAAAAATATTATAAGAGAAAAATCTGTCACGTACGATATAAAATTAACTTTATTATGAAATCATTTAAAGATTGTTTTTAATTAAGTATGATAAATTTTAAATAAAAAATATTTGGTTTAGTGCAAGAAATTAAAAAAAGAAAAACTACCTTCCAAGATTCGCAGATTTTTTCATATTTCCATATATGCATCAAAATCGCTTCTGTTTTATGTCACGTACGATATATTCTTATTTTTCTGGATATTTTAGACAACAATGATTCGAATATAATTAATTTTTTTTTAAATAAAGTACCCTCTGAATGAAACATAAAGATCTTATTTTGTTGCAGTTAATCTTACTTTTGCAAAAATTATTCCACTTTATAGGAGTACAAGTGTCACGTACGATGACATGAAATTGTCCATATGACAAAACTGCTTCAGTTCGAGATAAAGCGTCCGCCATTTAACGTTTTTTTCAACTAGTGCTTATTTCGTGAATGGTAACACTTAGCTCATGTGTGGTAAATGTGCAAATATATTTTAAAAAATAAAAATTAATTTCCGCGGCTCTTACGAACAACTAAAATACTTACATAAATATATAAGCTGCTGTATCAACTTCCTCAACCAAATGATTGGGTGAGACTTTACTGGGTGTTGTGGTCGAGGTGGCCACACTTATCGGTGTGGTAATGGTGCTATTCGCAGTTGTTACAGTTGAAGCTGTATTGTCTGTTACTCGGCGGACCATTTATGTAAGTATTTTTGTTGTTCGTAAGAGCCGCGGAAATTAATTTTTAATTTTTAAAATATATTTGCACACTTACCACACATGAGCTAAGTGTGACCATTCACGAAATAAGCAGTAGTTGAAAAGAAACGTTAAACGGCGGACCCTTTATATAAAAGCTAAACTCTGTCTGTCTGTCTATGTGTGTGTGTATGTGTTAGCTATAGACTCCGAAGCCGTATAGCCGATCGGACTCAAACTTTGGCAAGTTGTTGGACATATTCCAGGGAGTGTTTATGGGTGGTAAAAAGTGGGCGGGGTCATATTTTAAACAATTTTCAATATCTGTTCATTGTTGCATTTTTCCACTATGTTTGGTGTAAGTAAAATCACATTATAAAAAATATTTGCCAAAAATAGTGGTTATGATAATTTGGGCATACATTTAACAAATGTGAGTATAGCTTAAGACATTAAATTTTATTTACAAAATATGTATGTTCGTAACTTATTTTTATCACAAACTTTCCAATTTAAGTTATTCATTTCGTATATTATTTCATTAAAGTTAACCAACACTTACTCAAGGCCCACCCTAGTTGTTTATTTTCTAACAAATAAATCAGGCGAAAGAAACTCTTTCATTTTCTACTCCAGATAAAATAAACATTTATTGAGATTGTAAGCCACCTAGAATAGACAGACAAAAAAAAAATTAAAATAATAACCCGAAATAAAAATAAATAATGATTAACATAACAAAACAATCATCGACAACAAGTGGATTTAGATAAAGAGAAATAAAAACCATCAAATAAAATAGAAAAAAAAAGAAAAGAAAAACAATAAATAAATAAAAACATAAACGAAATTTTAAATATACAAATATACTGACATTATTAACACCTAAATGTGACACCATAATGTCGATATAATAAACTAGCCAAACCCGGCGCGCGTTGCTACGCCCCTTAATGAATCGAAATGCATTCTGAAGTGAAAAAACCTAAAAATTATAATTTTTTTATGGGCGTGGCATTGCCCACTTTTCTAGTCACGAAATTGTAAAGTCATAACAGCTCAATATGTGTGCAAAGTTTCAGAAGAATCGGTCCGGTGCAAGTACCTCAAAATTATATTTTTTTTATAGGCGTGGCTCTGCCCACTTTTCTTATCACGAAATTGTAAAGTCATAACAGCTCAATATGTGTGCAAAGTTTCAGAATAATCGGTCCAGTGCAAGTACTTCAAAATGAAACCTTTTTTTTATGGGCGTGGTACTGCCCACTTTTCTAATCACGAAATTATTTAGTCATGACAGCTCAATATGTGTGCAAAGTTTCAGAAAAATCAGTCTGGTGCAAGTACCTCAAAATTATAGCCTTTTTTATGGGCGTGGCCCCGCCCACTTTTTTAATCACAAAATTATAAAGTCACGACAGCTCAATATGTGTGCAAAGTTTCAGAAAAATCGGTCCAGTGCAAGTACTTTAAAATTTAAACTTGTTTAGGGGCGTGGCCCCGCCCACTTTTCTTATCACAAAATTATTTAGTCATGACAGCTCGATATGTGTGCAAAGTTTCAGAAAAATCGGTCAAGTGCAAGTAGCTAAAACTGATAACTAATTTTTTATGGGCGTGGCCCCGCCCACTTTTTTTCATCCATAAACACTCCCCGGTATGTGTACAACAACTTACCAAAGTTTGAGCCCGATCGGTTTTACAGTTTCAGAGTCTATAGCTAACACACACACACACACACACACAGAGTTTCACTTTTATATATATAGAAGAAGATAGGGTTCTCGTAACACTAACTAAAGCACACGAGCACACACACAACTATTTTATAAAGAGAACATTAGTTGCAATAATATGCTACAGATATGTTTGAAAGCAACAAAGTTAATACAGGAATTTCTTCTTAATAGAAAATGCTTAAGAAACTATTTATTCTTCTATTAAAAACTCTTGGAAAGTTTTAAATAAATAGAAATTGTTTGAGAAATTTTTTATTAAAAATCCTTAATTCGAAAAATCCGAATTGAAAAAAGTTTTACAAAAATGAAAAAATAAATAATAAATTTATTCTTTAAAAAATACTGTTGTCATGACTCAACTAGCAACTTTGGTAGGTGACAAGTAAAACCTACTCCATTAATAAAAAAAAATCAGCAAAAAATCACTACAAATTTGAAGTCACTGTTTCCAAAAACTAATGCAATTTTGTATCGTCTAGAAGCATATATATGATATGTTAGTGATATGGAAATCGAACTCGTGCATGTCGCTCACAAACAATTAAGAATATTTGGGTTGTAGCCTTAAGTCTTTAAGAAAATGCAGTTCTGCCCGTTTCTCATCGTTTCTTTTTAATTGGGCATTCCAAACAGACTCCTGCATTAAGTCGTATGTCTAAAGGCTTTCAAGTTAAGTTAACATAGGAAGTCAAAGCCAATGATCATCATGAACTTTATGTCTTTTTGGGTCTTTAAAATTTATAAAACTGATCAGGAATTTTATCGAGAAATCTATCTTGAGTACTGAGGTCTATTTACACCTCGAAGGCCATGTTTACAAGCAGAGTTGTTACATTTGGGGCTTAGAAAACCCAATAATTATTATTGAAAAGCCTTCAACGTCCTCAACGTTTTGGTGCGACTTTTGGTTCCAATGAATCTTTGAATCTTTGAACGAAAATTGAAATGAAGCCACTGATGCGGTTAATACATTGTGCACTCGAATGATAATTGTATTCTGTAGCCGAAATTTGAAGAGAGTAATATGGATAACAGCATAACGTTCCACACAAGTGACGACACCATCAATCCTTTGCATGAAAAGTTTCCTAACCTTGAGATTTCCCAAAGATGCCTTAAAAACTTTACTTAACACCTCTAGACTTCATTCTTTAGAGTTACGGGAATGATAATGGCTATAGATATCCTTCTCTTTACAATTAAATAAATATTTAAGGATGTCGCTTGAAATGCTTCTTTGTTGCTTATCGAAATGAAACCTCTGCTTGAAAGATTAATTTTTCATACCACATCCACGTTAGATAATCATGAATTGAAATTGTGCATGCACAACATCTAATGTAGAGCCACCCTGTTAAAACCACATATTGTTGGTATCCATACCGTTCCATTCAGGGCAATATTAGTTGGTACTCATCACCTTCTGGTGCTCTCCGTAATAGCATAGCCTAAAAATATACACCGCTAACGCCGCCAGCTCAAAATCATTACCAAAAAATGACTTTTTTATGATTAATTGAATTTTTTTGAATCTCATGTAGATTGGTATCATTCCAAATTCGAGAGTTTTGTTGTTGACATGCTCATTTATCAAGAAATTACCTTATCACTGAAGGAGAGTTTTCGATGAACATCACACCCATTTGATTATAACAAATTTTTTATTTGCAGGTTCCCCTGAATACTATTTCCGTAATTCGACAAAACACACCGAATAGCCACAATGACACAATGTACCTTCAACATATCTCAAAGTTAACAAGCTCATTTTGGGAAATCCTTTACAATTTATAAATAGATTTTGTATCTAATTTGTAGTCATATAATAGATGTATAAAATTTTATAATGATTCTATCATGAATAATTTTTTGATTACATAAGATCATGTTATATTAATCTGTAAAATGAATTACCATATTATAGTAATATAGGATTAATCAATGATCAACTGTGGTCATAATTTTATAACTACATTATACTTTAATTAAACATAATAATGATAACTTGCAACCATTATAAGTTCTACCTGCAATCATTCAATACAATCATGGCATAATTGTTCTTAGATTAGAATCACCACAACTTTTCTTATTAAAGTGTATATAGAGTATTTGAAAAATAAACTATTTATTATATATATTCAATAAGTTTTTATTAAAATCCCTTATAAAAATAAATTAAAATTAATTAACGAATTTTTCTAATTTTTTTTAGACATCCAATAAAGAGCTAATGACACAATTTTAAAAATTTCTGAATTTTTTAAGAGCAAAGTTCAAAAATTTTCTCTAGTCATAGTGAGTTTTCAAAAAATTATCTTATTCTTTAGATCATTATAAAATATGTTTAGTCATTTATTTAAATTAACACCTAATGTAGGGTATAGAAACGAAATAATCTTTAGCCATAAAATTAAGTTTACTTATAAAGACATTCATGTGTCACCTTTGCGCGACAAGTGTAATAAAAACAAAAGACATAACTGACTGTTTTCTTTTAGTATTACTTACCAATGTCATCATCATTGTTGATATTTTTTTTTCTCTTTTATATTTGTCGCATGAGTATGAGTTGACCATGAAAACATACAAAGAAAACAATACATTATTATTATATCTAGACTTATAGAGTTAAAATGTAACAGCATCGGAGTTGAGTCAATATAAAATTTCCAATCATGGTGGTCCTTATCTAGTTAATGTGTCAAGAATGAAACTGTGTGTATACGATTAAAGAGGCTCAGCTCAGCTATAATTCAATAACATAAAATGAATGATACCTATTTATACTTTAATACTTAAACTATAAACGCGGCATGCTTGTCTTTCTTTTGTGGCCATTAATATGGCTGCATAAGTATTGTAAATGATATTAATACAATTTCATTGGTTATAGTCAAAGTGGGGTCTTATTGATGATATTCGTTAGTTATAAAGTAGTTTTAGTAGACCTGTGATGGAAATTATGACATGCGTTCATTTTTCTATAGTTGAAGTGAAATATGTTTCAATTTCAGTAGAAATGCTTGAAAAGTTTATGGTGCTCGTGTTGCAAACAATTGTATTAGTCTTGCTTTGTAAATGTCTTAAAAGTAGAAGCTGTATAAATTTTTACTAAAATTGTAATATAGTTTGCAAGAATTGTTTTTAAAGATAAGTGCTTTCAAATGCGTTTCGATAGAATTTACATAAAGACAATTATTGTACCCTACAACACCAGATGTGTAAAGTTTTTTTATGTTCTTTGCTAATTTTTGTAAAATACAAAAAATAATCCGCCAACAACTTGAACATTGTCTAATGTACAGAGAATAATATATTGAACAGATTAGACATTAAATAACATTTTTCTTACGACCCTTTTTTCAACAAATAGTGAACCTCATCACTTCAGTTTCTGTAAGATTTTCAGATCTGGCAACTCTTTTAGAAATTGCGTTTTGGTTTTTATGAAATCATAAATAAACTTAATTTCGAATTACCAACTTTCTGTTTTACCTTCGCTTTACCAATACCCACCCGGGTGACTTTTTCGGTTTTATTTCTTTAATAACTTTTTTATTTTTTTTTTCGATTTGAATAAAATTTTGACTCACTGAACAGATTTTAAAGTTCTGTAGAATTTAATTTAAACATGATAAATTTTTTAATTATACCCTTCACCTGTGGTGCACAAGGGTATATATAGCTTTGTCATTCCGTTTGTAATTTCTACAATTTTCATTTCCGACCCCATAAAGTATATATTTTCTGAAAGCTTATGAATAGAGGAGTCGATTAAGCCCTGACCGTCTGTCCGTCTATCCGTCTGCCGGTCTGTCCGTGTGTTGGTTGAAATCAACTTTTAGAAGCAACTATATGTTCCTCAGATCTGTATATGGTATCAATCTCTTGGAAATATCCAGGAATGAATCGCTATTGAAATTCAGCACAATTGCCCCATAACTTTCTGAGATATGAGCAAAAAACCACGACCACCTCGTTTTTTTCACAATTACAACAACAACATACATACATACATACATACATACTAACATGTAAAAAACATACCAAAAAAAAAAAATTTAAAAAAAAAAAATTTTAAAAAAAATTAAAAAAAAATTTTTAAAAAATTTTTTAAAAATTATTCTAAAAAAATTTTTTAAAAAAATTTAAAAAAAATATAAAACAAAATAATAAAATATAAATAATACATTAAATAAAATAAAATAAAATAAAATTTTTTTGGCTCAGCTGGGATTCGATGCCACATTTATTCTAACGTGTACGTATGCACGTATTTTATATGGGATGAACAACAATTGTTATTGCATGACTACACGTTGTGAAGGGTATATAAGATTCGGCACGGCCGAATATAGCACTGTTACTTGTTTTTTTTTTGGGAATTTTTTTTTAACTTTTTAAAACTTTCTTCATAGTTTACCAGTACCTGGGTGCCTGGTGGTACGAAAGAAATTATTAACTCTTTTAATTTTTTAAACTTTTGTTTATTTTAATTATAATTTATTTTTCCAAAAAAGCGCTCTTTAACGCATTTGTTTGATTATAAATCTATATAGATAAAAGTGAAACTCTGTGTGTGGGAGTATTTACGGGTGGAAAAAAGTGGGCGGGCCACGCCCATAAAAAATTAGTTATCATTTTAAGCTACTTGCACATGACCGATTATTCTGAAACTTTGCACACATATCGAGCTCTCATGACTTAATAATTTCGTGATTAAAAAAAGGGCGGAGCCACGCCCATAAAAAATTTTTAATTTTGAGGTACTTGCAATAAACGGATTTTACTGAAACTTTGCACACATATTGGGCTGTCATGACTTTATAATTTTGTGATTAGAAACGTGGGCAGGGCCACGCCCAGAAAAAAAAGTTATAAGTTTGAGGTACTTGCACTGGACCGATTTTTCTAAAACTTTGCACACACAATAAGCTGTCATGACTTTACAATTTCGTGATAAGAAAAGTGGTCAGTGCCACGCTCATAAAAAAAGTTATCATTTTGAGGTACTTGCTCTGGACCGATTTTTCTGAAACTTTGCACACATATTGAGCTATTATGACTTTACAATTTCGTTATTAGAAAAGTGGGCAGGGCCACGCCCATTAAAAAAATTATAATTTTTTATGTTTCTGCAATTGATATTCAATAAAAATTCAGAATGCATTTTGATTCATTAAGGGGCGTAGCAACGCGCGCCGGGTTTGGCTAGTATTTAATAATTACAAGTAATTGTAATTCAATTACGATGATGAAGCATGGTAGCACTTGTTATATTTAGGGCCGTTATTACAACTTTCCGAAAAAGTTAATGTTAATAAAAGCGTGCGTTTGTTACCGTGAGCAATGTACTGACCATTAAGTATTTTTCATTACTACAACCCACCTGTAAATTAAATTGTATTTTTTTAACATGGCAGCACCAAAGCAAATACCCACTATTTTTAACAAATTAATTAGTTCTTAGTTAGTGGCAACAACAAAGGAATAGTTAACAATTTCTTTATAACGAAGAAAATATGGTAACTTTTGATTTATAAACCTCAGGTTAAAAGTTAAAGGTAGAATGATTTTCCCTTTAAAATATCAGACACTTTTATAGCCTTTTTACACTTGCTCACATCTTTCATCAAATCAACATCAACATCTTTTAAAGATGTTCCTAACTCATTTTGTTCCACTCAACATCTTTCGATTATTTTAGTGTATTCACTAGAAAAAAAAATAGTGTTGCAAAAAAAATACATGGCATCACTAGAAAAAAATTACATGTGCCAAACAAAATATGTAAACATGTACATACAACGAGTGGACTTAAAATATGTCATATAAAATCAGATATTTTAATTATTTTCATCCTCTAAAAAAATTTAACGAAATCTGCGTATTATAATAATAATTGCTTTCCAAGGGCAATAATTAATACAATTGATACACAATTATTAAATCCGTTTTTTCTATTTTTTTTTTTGCACAAACATGTAAAATAAATATTATGACAGATAAAAAGTGAAGGATGAAAGATGTTGCAAATGTAAAAATTTTTTTTTTCATTTTCAACATCTTCCACGCATTCCGCTAAGATGTGAGCAAGTGTAAAAAATCTATTAGGTTAAAGTGAAGTTGTAATAACGAAAAACTTGTTATCTGTCTGATAACATCCTAACTTTAGTTATCGGTAAGTTAAAATAATAACCCTTAGTTTGACAGACGTTGTGTTATGTGCGTAACAATTAGGACATTTGCCTTTTAATTTAATATGCCCAGTTGCATCATTTTCTGAAGTTTCATCAGCCTAGAAATTATCATCCAAATCCGTAGCGGAAAGTGGTTGACCTAAATTGTATTTCTTTACTATATTGTCTTTTAGTTTTTTTAAAATTTTTATCTAAGATGCACTCTATTGACCATGACCTAATCAAAAATCTTCCTGTAATTTGAGGTATTTTTTACCTGGTTAATAATAACGGACGACATAGGTATGCGCCAAGCGTCTTAATAAAGGACTTCCGCTGCGATTGCATCACAGATTTATCCCCAATGTTCTCCTTGTATATTATAAATGAGGCAACGGCAGCTATATCTAAAATGTTAAAGAACAGTGCCAATGGCCAACGAAATGTTACTCGTTTTGTGGAATACTGCGACCAACATCTTATCCATCGTGTTCACACCACCTTTAGTTTCGTTTTAACATGAAATTTTACTGTTTTTTTTTTTACTTTTACCTCTGTGCATTGTCGACAATAGCACAACTTATTTATTTTTGGCAGGAACATAGAGCACTAAGGTTTTACCTTCGGAAAACCAAACAAACTAGACCCAACTTGGCGGCTTCGGGACGGTTTTAACTCTTCAGGAACATATCTTTTATTATACCCTTCACCTGTGGTGCACAAGGGTATATATAGCTTTGTCATTCCGTTTGTAATTTCTACAATTTTCATTTCCGACCCCATAAAGTATATATTTTCTGAAAGCTTATGAATAGAGGAGTCGATTAAGCCCTGACCGTCTGTCCGTCTATCCGTCTGTCCGTCTGTCCGTCTGCCCGTCTGTCCGTGTGTTGGTTGAAATCAACTTTTAGAAGCAACTATATGTTCCTCAGATCTGTATATGGTATCAATCTCTTGGAAATATCCAGGAATGAATCGCTATTGAAATTCAGCACAATCGCCCCATAACTTTCTGAGATATGAGCAAAAAACCACGACCACCTCGTTTTTTTCACAATTACAACAACAACATACATACATACATACATGTAAAAACCATGCCAAACAAAACAAATTACAAAAAAAAAAAATATTAAAAATAAGAAAAAAATAATAAAAAAAAACTACAAAAAAAAAATTAAAAAAAAATTGTAAAAAAAATTTAAAAAAATTTTTTAAAAATTTTTCTAAAAAAATTTTTTTAAAAAATTTAAAAAAAATATAAAAAAAAAATAATAAAATATAAATAATATATTAAATAAAAAAAAATTTTTTTTTGGCTCAGCTGGGATCCGATGCCACATTTATTCTAACGTGTACGTGTGCACGTATTCTAAATATATGAGATGACTGGTGATACAAACAATTGTTATTGCATGACTACACGTTGTGAAGGGTATATAAGATTCGGCACGGCCGAATATAGCACTGTTACTTGTTTTTTTTTTATTTTACCTACGACGGATAACTTCCAAATATACACTCAACAACAAATTTAAAAAAAAATGTTTAAGCTTACTTAATTCTTAATTAGTACCATAACAAAATAAATGTTTGTGTTGCGTTTTTTAACAAAAACGAAACACATCTATTGTATCAAATATTTATAATTTTACAAACATGTCAAAATTGTTAAAAATTATTGTTTTATGCCGACTTAAAACACAATGCAACAGCAAAGTGATAAAAAAAAGATGCTGCTGCAAAAAAACTAGAGAGGAAAAAAAGGTTTCATTACAACTACTCAGAACATACAATTGCAATTAATCATATTGTTACGCTTAATCTAAGAAACAAATGAAAATTATTCAACCAACTGTCTGTAGATTGCAACAACAAAGAACAACTTTTTGTTGAGGAAAAATTCAGAACTAATATAATATTCATTTCCTTCCTGATTAAAAATGAAATTTTCATTTTGTTTCTTTCCTTTTTTTTTCGTTTGTAATTTAGGATTGTTATATTTTAAGTTAATTTTATGCACCCATACTAAAATTACCGTTTGATAGATTCATTCTTGATTTCAAATTGTAAGAAGAAAGGCATACAACACGCAAACCAACCTGGTTGAACTTGAACATCATTCACCATATGTTGGCAGAGGTTGGAAGATAGAACAGACTAGCAGTCCTATCATTTAGTAGCAGCATTTCAAATTCTCGATTAAATTAAAAACACGAAAATACCCGTCCATGATAAATATTAAAATTGCATTTTCATTCATAACCACCTTCTGTTTAATTGTGACTGACTATGATTGTCTTCGTAGTTGTGTTTATTCTAGTCGAAACATTAAGTTCGACCCCTAAAAATAAATATTTTGAATAGATATTTCGTGTATTCGCTTGCTTGGTTGCTTTGTACGTTGAGTGGTAGATCTTTGATTAATTTTAGCATAGACAATGATTAAGTATTTTTGTGCATCAAATTCCAACAACCAGCACAGTTTCTGCTTTTGCCACAAAGGACACCAAAAAGGATGTACTCATTTATTTTGTTTTTGTTTGTATTTAGTAGATGTTGGCATCATATTACCCTGTTTTTAATTATTTCAAAACGAAATGAGTCATGATGTTTGATGTAAAATTTTGTTTTGTGCTTCTGTGTGTGTGTGTTTTTTTTTGAGGGCGAAGTTGAAGTACTTCAAACTCATTAAATTGTATATATTTTGTTATTATTTGATGAAATGTTATTTGAAACAACATAAGGTGTAAACAGGGCAATAATGTTATGTGAGTTGTATTGAAAAATTATACAAAATATATTGTATATGATTAGAAGTGACATCAATAGACTAGATTTAAAAAGTTCCAAATACACTTAGATTTAATAGCAATATAACAAAAACTGTGTTGAAATTATAGAAATACTAGTCGCCCGGTACGTGCTCCGCTACATATCAACTAAAATAATAAACAAGTTTAATTGGAACATCAAATTCATATTTTTGAATATTTGTGCTACATGCATTAGGTCCGAAGATACAATATTACCGATTTTACCCGTTTTTAGCCCTTCTCCCCCTAAATTACAATATTTCCAAGAAGTACAAAAATTCATTATAGATTGTTTTAAGGCGAGTTAAACTACTTTTTTACTTTTTTCCTAGTGATATCCCTCTCAAAGATAAATGCTGTTCAAAAAAGTACTAAAATTCAGTTTGCCCCGTTTTAACCCCTTAGAACTGGAAATTTCTAAAAAGTACCAGACATGTATCCTTTCTAAATTTTTATGATATCTTTATTAAGCCCGGAGATACTGAGTTACCGATTTTACCCTTTTTTACCCGTAAACCGCTCAACAGATTTTGTGCAAACTTCACATAAATCATCTACTAAATAGTCCGAACAAATCCTAAACATTTGGTTCGGATAAGTGAGCCCGTTTTTGAGTAAAAAAATAAAAAAAAAACAAGTAAGAGCGCTATATTCGGCCGTGCCGAATCTTATATACCCTTCACAACGTGTAGTCATGCAATAACAGTAGTTTGTATCAACATTCATTCCATATGAAATACGTACATACATACATATAAAAAACATACATATATAAAAACAACCCATTTTAAAATTATAACTTAAAAAAAGAAATAAAAAAAAATTTAAAAAAAATATAAAAAATAAATAAAAAAAAAAATTTTTTTGGCTCAGCTGGGATTCGATGCCACGTTTTCTCTAACCAGTATACACATTTGTATGTATGTATGTTGTTGTTGTAATGTTGTTTTTGTGAAAAAAAAAATCGAGGTGGTCGTGGATTTTGCTCATATCTCAGTTGTTTATGCACCGATGTTTCTGATTTTTAATACCGATCTACTCCCAAATATTTCTGATATTTTAATACCTCACCCGGGTCCAAGCTATGTCGTGGGGCTTCAAAAAGTTGATTTCAACATACACACGGACAGACTGACAGACCGACAGAGCTTAATCGACTCCCCTATTCCTAAGCTTTCAGAAAATAATGTAGACATTTCACACGGAATGACAAACCTATATATACCCTTTTTCACTGTGTGAAGGGTATAATTACAACGAAAAGTGGCATTGATACGGATATGCCATAATATGTATTATACACAAAGTAGAGAGTTTTCTCTTTCTGTTAGTTTTAATACTTATTTGGCACAATAACTATAGAACAACTTTTAGCATGTTCCCACTGCAACTATATTCGTAATTCAAATTGCACAGAGTTGACACCAACTAATTCTTTTCTCAGTAGTTCACTTAGAGTTAACCACTCACTTAAATAAAATCAAAAAAAAAATAATAATAATAATGGAAGTTGGGTAATTGCGCTCAGACAGTCTGATGAAGTTATTTACGTGCCAGAGGACAATTTGCATATTGTAAAGATATTTATTTAAAAGGTGCATCAGTAAGAATATACTTTCTAAATTTAGTATAGTTTTTTTATACAAGTGGCAACTCTGACATTTCCCACCTCTCATATATGTTTATTTCGATGATTTAGCATGAAACGGCTATACGAAAAAATAACATGTTATAATTGTGAAATTTTGTAACTAAATTTTGATAAGACCAATCGCAACCATCGACGAATTTCAGCCGAGAAACCATACTTAAGTGTTAAATTCGAAGAGTGGTAAACATATTTTAAAAAATTCAATCGATTATGGACAGTAAGACTCTACTGTTCGTACTGTTCATACCGTTAAAAAAAATGCTGTTGTAAATGTGAGTGTTGGCGAAAACCCAACAAAAGCTTTAAATATCAAGAAGCACTAATCACCGAATTTTGACTAAACCTTCAGCATCATGCCTACAAAACTGAGGAGCTCAAACCAGCAGATCATGGTAATGATGTGACAATTCGTTTAATTGGTAATGGAACAAAGTAAAGTCAATACAACTTTTTTAAAAAAAACTTATTTTCTCAGATGAAGCGAATTTTCGTCCAATTGGCTTTATGAATACTCAATCCATCAGAAACAAACACACCAACAACGAGAAACTGTCTGGTGAGGCTTTTAGTCAGGTGACATGATTGGGCCTTACTTTTTTTAGGATAACATTGTCCTTGACACCCAAGAGAAAATTAAGTCGCGGACTTCAGAGGAATTCGGAAAACCTTGACTACATGGATGTTAGCTGTCTCCTTGGAATAGATAGGAATATTTAAAGGAATTGCCGCAACATTGGGACAAAGATTCAACCCAAAATAAAAATAAAATTAGGCGCATCAATGCATTCATGACTTAAGCATTAATTCTTCAACACCAGCTAATATAATATTAACTTTCCTTTGTATGTTTGGGCTGCACAACTACAACAACCGTTGGCTCATCCCAAGACATATAGTGGAGACTAGAAAAGACTGGCATTTATCAATGTAAATGAGATAAGGCGATCGACTAATATAAAGCTGAGAATTGTCAATTGCAACGCATCCATAATAGCGAATCTTTGAATACTGCACCTAAAGACACTAAAAGCACTCAAGTTTTATGAATATTTGTCTTCGTAAAATCGTACGTACACCACCAAAGAAACTTCGATTCCATATGAGATTCGTAGGTGAAAATGGTATTGAATTAAGAACAAACTCAAGAAATCGCTAAACGAAATTACCGGAATGGCCAACAATTTAAACCAATAGGGAAAGATATGTTATTCTAAATACTGCCCATACTTGAAAAAGGATAACTTCATGAGACAGTTGGGATATAATAAGGCATTTGGCAAATGAAGAAGATGACTGCCTTATGTTCCTTTTTGGAATTGCAGGAACAATATATACAAAAATGTTTCGAGTTGTGTAAAATTTTCCCTTAGCTTTGGCAACACTCGATCTTATACTTGCTATTAAATCACTTTTGTGAAGTGTATAACTAAATTTGAAATATTACAAAAATATTATAAGATGATGACAAATGATGGCATTTTCTTTTTACTTGTTTTGTCAAAAAAATTTCTTGTTAATCAAAATTTAAGAAAACAACCTAAAATGATATTGTATTCAAACCAACATTGTCATTTCAAACATTGTTTAACATACAAAATACGTTACGTATGTATAATACGTAACAAATTTATGGGTTTTTATGTGTGGGGTGATTTTGTATTTTTTTTGGTTTGTCGTTGTGCAAAATTTATTTCAATTTTATTTTATCGTTGTAATAAATACAAGATTTATATCAGCCAACACAAGTTGATTATCTAGAATCATTGAACAGGTAGATTTAATACTTGTTAACAATTTTATTACCGCTATGTAAGTACAACAACACAACCAAAAAATTGTAAGCGAGATAAAAAAGAGTTCAACTAGCAAAGAAACCCACTTGGTATTAGTGGTAACATGTTTTACATGACTAAAGAAATACAACTTTGGTGGTCACATTTTTTCTTTCTTTTTGGTTTAATTTTTTAGTTGTTCCTAAAGGTGTTGACGGATTTGATTGAACGTGGTTTGTGGAAATTCCTTAAGTAATAGACAAAATATGCTCTGTCGTAAATGAGTTCCCCAAAAAATTTACACGCGAAAAAAACTCTACCCATTTTGAATTATTTTTCCCCTTGCAAATTGGTTCACTTTTCGCTTTGATTTGTTTACTTTATTTTGGCTGTGGAAATGCACACATACATATGCAAGCCTTTATTTGTTCTAGTGAGTGTACAAAGGTGTGTTTTAAATTATTTGATATCAACATAAGCTAGAGTAATCAAATATTTGGCAGAAAAGAAAACCCGACTTTCGAATAATTCGAAAAACCCAAATTTTTTTAAAAATTAATTAACCGGTTCAAATTACCGGCTCTATTTTTGATTTGAATTTTTGCATAGTTCACTATTGTACATGATGATAAATTAGCCACCATTTTGTTTTCGATGCCACATCGAATTTCATATTTGTTCATAGTTAAAATAGTTAACTGTATTCTAATGGTGAAATGCTTTTATTTGACAACAATATTGAGAGGCTTGAAGGGAGTATATATTTTAAATAAATAGATTTGATTCACATATAAATTTACTGTACGGTGCTTATATCTCAGTTAGTTTCAAAACAATCAGTAAGTTTTCTTTCGAAATAATTTTAGAGGCATGCAATTCGATGACACTAGCGTGTGCAAATAAAATTAATAAACAAAAATAAATATATTGATCCAATTAATTTTTGTCTATAACTTTGTCGATTAGTTACCGATTTGTTGAAAAAATGTTTATCAATATAGACTTGTCATATTTTCGAATGTTATCCACTGTAACAATAAATTATTCTAGGGGTTCAAAATTTTAATATTTAAATAATATCGGAAAGAATAGTGACAGTCGGGTTTAATTGCTGATATCTCCAAAAATTACGGAGCAAATCTGTTGAATTTATATGTATATCGATTCTTATCCGCGTACTTTCAAAGGAAATGCAAATTATAGACTAAATCGACCTTCCTATTAATATAATTTAATGGGCATAAAAACAAAATACGCTCTGCGCACGCTACAAAGTAAATGTGTGTCGAAGGCGAAAGTAATTTTTAGAGAGAGTTTTAAAAATTTAAAAGATGTTTTTATGAGCGAACCAAACTATTCGATACTGTCGAATAATTCGCGACATAATAACCAGTTTCTTAAATAATGCAAAAATCGACATATTTAATAAACCAGTTAAAAACAATAAAAAACAAGTAACAGTGCTATATTCGGCCGTGCCGAATCTTATATACCCTTTACAACGTGTAGTCATGCAATAACAATTGTTTGTATCACCATTCATCTCATATCAAATACGTACATATGTATATACTGGTTAGAATAAATGTGGCATCGAATCCCAGCTGAGCCAAAAAAATTTTATTTTATTTAATATATTATTTATATTTTGTTATTTTTTTTTTTTAATTTTTTAAAAAAATTTTTTTGAAAAAATTTTTAAGAAATTTTTTAAAATTTTTTTTAAATTATTTAAAAAATTTTTTTTTGTAATTTTTTTATTATTTTTTTTTTTATTTTTAATATTTTTTTTTTGTAATTTTTTCTTTTTTTGTATGGTTTTTACATATATTTATGTATGTATATTGTTGTTGTAATTGTGTAAAAAAACGAGGTGGTCGTGGTTTTTTGCTCATATCTCAGAAAGTTATTAGGCGATTGTGCTGAATTTCAATAGCGATTCATTCCTGAATATTTCCAAGAGATTGATACCATATAGAGATCTGAGGAACATATAGTTGCTTCTAAAAGTTGATTTCAACCAACACACGGACAGACGGGCAGACGGACAGACGGTCAGGGCTTAATCGACTCCTCTATTCATAAGCTTTCAGAAAATAAATACTTTATGGGGTCTTAAATGAAAATTGTAGAAATTACAAACGGAATGACAAAGCTATATATACCCTTGTGCACCACAGGTGAAGGGTATAAAAATTATAAAAAAGTGTTTATTCGGAAACAGGTTTTGGCAACTCTGTGTGATAAAGGATGGATAATTTAATGTTGAAAATTTGAATTTATTTTTATTTCTGAAAAATATATCGCCGATAAGTTATTAAATGAAAATTAGTTTTAAAATTTGATTTATTAAAAACTCGCTTCTAAAACGATGAGTCCTAATTTCAATCTGTAAAAAAATTAAAGTGGAAATATTCCACCAAGAAAAAGGGCTTTAGTTTAATTTTTACGCCATAAATGTGAAATGTTACCGAACAAAACAACCCGTGTATATTCATGTCCAGTGTCTTCAGGCGTAAATATTACTACTGGTGCACACGCTGTGCATTAATTTTTTATCAACATTAAATTGTAATCGATATAAGAAAATTGATGTTTGTGAAATTGTTTGAAGAGATTTTCTTCGGGTTTATTGAGAAGATGGAATCCATTATCTGTAGATTTGTTAACAATTCCAAAGTCATTATGACAGACTATGGCTTACAGCGAAAACCTCAACAGAGCTGGATCTTAAATAAAAAGTTTATGATTCGCGAAACATCAAATCTTTTTTTGCGCAGCCGACAAAGAATTATTGCATTTTAAACATGTATTTTATTTAATTTGTATTATAGAGTAAGTCTATTCAATAAAAATAAGGGAAAGTGTTGATTGAATTAGGAACTAGGAATTAGGAACACGGCAAAAGTTCAGATGCCCCTCGCAAACTCCACAAGATGTAGAGAATTTACTATTCCTATTATGAACATTTATATATCTGTCCTAAAACTTTAGTTTCAAAATCTCGTACAAATCTGAATTTTCATCTTTACTTTCAATGTGCATTGATAACTTAGTTTACTCGGAAGATAATAAAAATTTGACGGGAAATTCATGTTAACAATTTTCACTTCGAGGGCAACGAAAATTTTATGGAAGTAAAAATTGCACTATTTACTCATGATATGGATGAAATATATTTTCTCTTGTCTAATAAATAATAATAATTTTTGTCAAAAAAAATTTTAAAATGCTCTATTCTGTAAGGCTGGTAACACAGACAATGTTGTTTAAAATATTTCAAAAGTGAATTATAAAATATTCCTGTGAATTTTACCTACTTCTCTAAATATGGAATAATAAAGAAGAATAAATAAATCGGAGGAAATTTCTTTTTGTCCTTAGAAATCAAAAAAGAACTTTGTATGCTCATTCAAAAACATAATTTTTCTAACACGGTGTAATCACATACTCGTAACGAGAAAATGGCATAGTTATATCACGTGTTTTAGTATTTTGAAAGGGGATGATAGTACAATGCACCTACACAATCGCAGATCTTAGCATATTTTGCCAAGCAAAAATCTTAAGAATATAATTCAGAAATAGGGTTGGAGTTCTGCTCGTTTTCTTATGGATATATTAAACAAAATTTGTATTAAAAAATATTATTTATTTAATGAAGCCACAAAAGGAAATTAATGTTTCTAGTTACATGACTTACAGTTTATGCATTTGGGTTAGTAATTCGGTTCGAAAGAAATGAGAAAATACAAATACTTCTAATCACGAGTATATGACAACTGGTGAAATGTGCTCTTCTGAAAAAAATTACACCAAAAAAATTTTTTTGGTTCCATAAAAGGCCTATTAGACACGCATACTTGTCTTAAGACATGTGTATGGCATACTTTGGCTTTAGCTATTACACTGTCGAACGCTGACGGCATACTCCATTACACAGAAATTTTTGAAGCGAAAACATGGCAATGAAGCGGAATCAATAGTTGAATTTTTTTCTATTTCACTTAATTTTTCTTTTAATGCATTGTATGCATTAATTTTCAATTGTTTGTTGTGGTACAGATTTGATTTTATTTGCCACAATTGTGGGAAGCTTTTATATTTCTTAATAAACTCTTTCCAGAAAATAATATTAGACAGAAATTTTTTTAAATTTGCGATATGCAAACAGCAGCGGCAAAAATTTGAATTAATTTTTGTATAAAGTATGAGAGACACGCTCTTAGACGAGTATGTTGGTATGCGACAGACTCAGATTTTCAAAAATTTTTTAAAACCAACCTACATGTCTAACATACTCGACATACATGCTATAACACAGTGAGATTTGGTATGCCATCGTACATGTCTTAAGACAAGTATTCGTGTCTAATAGGCCTTTAAACGAAAATTCTTTTGTGTTGGAAGCAATTTTAAGACAATTTGTTTCACACGGCGAATTGCTGTACCGAAATCTGAATTATTTAAAATTAGCAATGATATTTGAGGCGAACAATAATAATGTAGTGGTGAGCTGTCTCCTTACTAGAAAACTTTTAAATTATGGTATTCGAACGTGGTCATAATGTTTGAGTTCTAATCAGAATCTCTATAATAGCAGCAAACCTATTAAAATTTATCGACTTTTGTGAATAAAATCAAAAGTTGCTACCAGATTTTAAACATTTATGGCTTGTTTTGTTTGCAGCCTTGTTTTTTATATGTTAGAAGCCCATCTGCATTTTTGAATTTTTTATGAATTTTTAAAAAACGAAAATTTCGAAATTTTGATAAAAAAATTAATTAAAAAAAAAAAAAAAAATTATGTTTCTAAAACGACTGGGGATATTAGAAAGAAATTTTACTTTTCTTAAAGGAAATTTGCGGAATTTCGGTTTTTTAAGTTTTTTCAATAAACTAAAGCATTTTTGAGTTACGCGAACATATGTTGTGCAACTTCCTCCATTTTCGAAATAACGGTATATCTCGAAAACCAGAGCCAATCTTAAAAAACCGCGGGCACCACTGAATTCAGCGTACCCGAATTATGTTAAAACGAAAAAAATGTCAATTTCTTGCTTAGTGTTATCATTGAGTGGAGAAGACGACACAAGTTATTATTTAATTATAAAATTTAAAATTTTTATTTTAAATTATATTTTTTTTTTTCTAAGTCACTAAAAGTTATTATTATCAGGTAAAATGATTTAAATTTTCCTTTATTTCTGCAAAAGATAATAAAAAATTGAAAAAAAAAACCAACGGCTTTGATAGCTTCTTGCGGCAATAATTGCTCAAACACTCAACAAAGCAATGATTGCGCAATAAATTGCTTTACATATATGACAATTAGTGGTCTACACGTCGCAGTTTTCATGGACGAAATTAAATTTGACGTGGAGACCACGAGTTATTATAATTTTGTTTTAAATGTTTAACAAAATTTACTAATTTTTATAAATAAAAATTAGTATAATTTTTTTTTTATAGACATTTTTCGACAACAACTTTAATTTTTGGTGGTAGATTTGTTATTTCCTTGTTTGATTAAAACTATACAAGTTAATAATTCTTGCCAAGTGTCATATGTTGGTCAAAATGACTTTGGTAATAGGGTGGCGTTTTAAAAGGTCTTGTGGTTAAACAAATATTAATAATTTTTTACGATTATTTATTATTGCATGCTTTTCTTTACACTTTATTATTAATAATATGCATTAAATTATTTTTTTGTCTTCCTTTTTTTTTTTGTAGACACATCCTTAGACTAATATTTATATAAGTATGGAAAAGTGTGTTCGTTTAGTTTAACTCTTAACTCTGTAACATTGTTGTACCATGTCTCATTATTTAGACTAAATGAGACTAACACGCGTTTAGGTTAAATATTAAGAAAAAAACTCCAATGAAACGACCGTAGATGATACAATTTCCGCTTGAGTTGCAAACGAATGATAAATAATATACACACAGTTTATATATAGATTGGTTAACCTGTGTTAATATGTAGGTATGAATGTTTGTTGCAAGTTATAAACATAAGTAATATCTATCAGTCTGTGCAATAGGTGTAGGTGTGAGTCACGTGACTATAATAATATACCATCCAGTTCACTTCACTTTGGACTATTTCTGTTTTACTACCGCAACGTTGTATGTGTATTATTGAAATATGTGTGTGACTGTATGCAATATTGGTTTAACGTTGCAAGGGGGCTGTATTTGAAAGACATTAATGAACCTTCTGTTGGTTTTTATGGATTGTGTGTGTGCGTCTGTTTTTTTTTTCTAGAGGCACGCAAAATTTGTTTAGACATCGAGAGGAAGAATACATATTTATTTTATTTTACATTTTTTTTGTTAACTTTTTTCTACTAATATATAGTACATGTCTGTTAATCGTACATAAAAATTAATAATAAACGATTTGTGCGTAATAACAATAATTTTTCAATACAAATTACCCTGTTCTACTAGTCATATTGCTTGTTTTTGTTTGTATTTTTTGTTTTTGGAAATGCGTTTTTTTTGCACTAGCTGGCTGTTTTGTTTTTTAATTAAGGAAGTTTATAACATGCAGAACAAAAAAGTCTTCATTATTAATTTCAGTCTGATTAAAATTCGAAAGAAAAAAAATGATTGTCTGTGAATTTTTATGACATTAAAATTTTATTTCCTCATTTCAAGGTTTATATTAACGAGAAATTTAGCATGAGATTTAATGTGTTATAATTAGCAGTGTCGAATTAATGAAAATCGTAAAATAAAGTAGTTAAATGTTTAATTCGAAAAAGAAATTTTACAAACAATTCGTAGTAATTTTGAAACTTGTTTAATGTAATGAAAATGGCTTGTTGTACATACTCATATACAAATGGAGTAGAAATGTCTAATCAGTTAGGTGCAACAACAGCACACTCGCTTTCAGGTTAGCGCCCTCCCTTTCACAGACCGTTGATATTAAATGTTATCTGAAACAATTGAGCTATAGCCTTAAAGTGTTTATCCACTAGACTCTTGTCAATTCTCTTTAAAATAAAATAACAATGACAGCTATAATATTCAAGATTGAATTTCAATTAATTTTTTAGAAAAACTGTATATTTAAATACTTATTAAGTTTTTAATTGGTCAACAGCATAGCGCCATCTGCGATAATTATAATGTAAATAGCATTATACACCACTGTATAGCTTTTAAATACTTACATATTACATTTTAAACAGCATTGAGAATAACTAATAATGCGTGGTGCCGCCTTTGCTTGAAATCACTTCGTAAATTTGATTACGAATTAATTTGTAGAGTTTTTCAATAAAATTTCACGAAAGGGTGGACCCAGAGTGTTGGATTCCTTTGATTCATTCAGTTTATGTGTTGTATTGTTTTCTTGATTCGTAAAATTTCCTAACCAACAATCCTAAAGGTTCTCGATGATATTTAGGCCAAGAGCGGTCATTTAAAGACGTCAACTTTTTTGCTCTAAGTCCCCGATTTCACGGATTGGATTGTGTGGATTGGAGCAAAAATTTTGTCGATCGAGCTTTTATAAGTTCTAATATTTTCCTGATTACTCTTTGAACCTTTGACAAGCCCTCCTTAACACCAGTTTGTTTCTTTGATTTCGGAAGTCTAGTCTTGCGAACTTGATGCATGTCTCAGTGTGGATCGTTTTTCCGCTTGAGAGAGCGTTCGATTATTGCCACCCTTGAAGTTGTTTCAATAGTTTTCTTTAGTTTTAAGAAAACTGGCAACCGTTTTTCTGTGCCTTCCAGTTTATTCAGCATTTTTATAGAAGTAGTATCAAGAATCGTAGTAAGCTTAAATCTTTGCTTTTTCTTCCAATGACAAACCCGTTTCTCTTCCCATTTTATCTGTTTATGTAAAGACAAATACTATAAACAATATAAGACGTAATTTATATTATTAGAATAATACACACTCCCATATATGAAAGTCAGGAAATAAAAATACTTTATCCCGATCAGTAGTTCAATTTACAATCACATATTAGATCAAAATCTAAGAATTTCAGAAAATCATTGTTCGTAGGGTCAAACTAGAAAAAATGTCGAAGTAATATTGATGTTTGAAATAACGCTTTTTCCCAAAAAAAATATTTACAGCCTTCACTAGTGATGGTAACCGTGAATACAGCTTTAGGGCCGTAAAAAAATGTTTTATGTTTATTGAAGGCATATTTCATAAATTTCTCTACAACATCTGTCATAAGCCTTTAATAAACCTAAAATATTTTTTTATGAATACGGCCCTTACTATTCACTTTTTTGTTATTTCTTCAATATAACAGAACCCCATACAATTGAAATCTTTTAACAAGGGAAGTCAAACAAACGATGTGTGTTTGAGTACTTGTTGAAATTTGCATATGTGAGGTAACGAACATTTGGGGAGTAATTGACATTACAACCAGTAAAAAACATGACTGAGTATTTTTATTTTTATTACAATTTTCCACGACTAACAAATTTCGGCTCTTGGATGTCTTACAGACGTAATTGGGCAAAAATAATATTGAAAATTTGAAATTAACAAAAAACAAGTTTCAAAACTTGTAATAAACTACTGCGCCTAATGGTCAATCTTATCCACAAAAGTTAATCTAAACAACTGTAAAATCAATTGGAAACTTAATATATACTAATTTTCATCGCCAACCATTCTGAATTATGTCACCAATAGAAGATTTATGTAAAACCTCCTTAAAGCTTCTAGTCAACCCTTAGTAAATATACCTGCCTGAAGTACCAGGAAGTAATTCAATTTAAAATGTCATGCTCAAGTATTAAATGCATTTGACCAATTTTCGCAATTCAATTTTTATAGACCTAAACTCCCTATGGTGAAACTGCCGACCCTCATATTCATTTGCAGTTTTACAATTCACTAAATTCTCTTTAACGTTACTTTATAACTGTTAAAATAAGGAGGAATCTTGTCAAAAAAGCGCTTATCACACGGCTAACGAATTTCTGTGATCTCAACTTAAGGAATAGATTCTCACTTGGCTTTTAAAAATGGCATCTTATCGCTGTGCTAAAATTGGAGAGGGATTATAATGTTAAGTAACAAAGTAGTCCCATACATTATCAATAAGAGAAATATAAAACCATATAAAAAATTTAGAAATAAGTCGGCCGCTGCGATCTCGAATTAGCCATGTCAGCACGACTCGCATAGTAGTAACACACTTCATGTACCGGCAACCAACTAACCTAAAATCGTTAGAATAACAGGGTACTCCAAGCCTAATAATATGCCGTATCAACAATCTATATGAAGCTTAAACCTAAAGAATAACATCTTAGGAGTAAAAACTACACTTTGTTCTGTTCAAGCAACAGATGGGGACTTCAGGGGAATGTCAGTAGACGCCGACGACATCCATCTTCTCTCATATACGTACGTCAAAAAAAATGCTGAGCAATGTACAAAAAATACGACGCTCACCAAATATTACTTAAACTGAATTTATACGCATAAATGCAAGTAAAATCAAAGCAATTACAGTAGTCGACAGCCAAGTTGGTAGGATGGAATTATAATGCTTTATGGAAAGTTCACTCAGATCCAAAGGTAGAACTGTTAAAGACCTTAAATCCAAAATCAACAAAGTACGAGTCGCATTTAGTTTTCTTGCAAAGATATGGGATAAAGTACGCATGTATCCTAAGTAACAAGAGATTTAATGGTTCTATTATGAATAACAACTGAACTTTAGCTGGAAAGTATAACTTTACGGATTTTCTTATAATCGATACAAAGCCAATATATAATTTAATACCAGCATAAAGTCAGTGGTGTTCCAAGATTGCGGAATGTAAAGCACACATCAAATTCAGGGGTTTTTTTTTGAAGAATTATGTTTAATTTAAAATATTTAAATACATGAAAAGTTTTTCTTATTTTCTTGCTAATTCTTCGAAAAAAAAAAAAAAATTTTCATGCATTACGAGTATACCCAACTTGAAGTCTAGAGGCATAAAAAAAAAATCACATTAAAGATACAACAGAAAGACACAAAACAAATTGTGCATTGTTGAAATTTAGTGACAATTGTTACGCACCTAAACATGTGTCTGAGACGAAATGTTGAAAAAAAACAACAACTTAAATCCACCTCTTCGATTTGCATTATATTCACTACACACAGAATATGTATATGCAAGTGTACACATGTATGTGTATATGAGTGTACTACGCATTTGTATATGCGATAAATAAAAATATAGGGGACCCTCTCAGAAAGTTGTCATCTCTTATACAGATTTGTTACCTTTATTGGTTGATTTGTCGTACATATCGGCGTCGAATCAGGCTTTTTCACTGGCATTTTAAATCTTATTGTCACACTTGTTCTCTGCATTACACACTTATTTATAGCCAAATGTGTTGGTATGTACATACATATGTGTATGAAGTGTGTTTGTATGTTTCAGTTAATATAATGGCATATTTTTATTGTTGGCACCTTAATTTAAGAGCTTAGCAATCAACATTGTAATCTCTTTGATTTTACTTTTTGCTTTTATTTCAACAATGGTGCTGACTACACCAGTTTCAATTGCTTTCTTGCATTAAAGTGTCACTGGAAATGTGAATTGAGCATATGGATGTATGATTTCAGTGTGCAATAGGGTGAGTCAAAAAAGTAAAGACAATTTTTACTTTTTACTTTTTTGTTTCCAAAACTGCGGGATTAAATGTTCGCGTAATTAAAAAACCTCTAATTTATAATTACCCGAATTGTTCTATTTTGTAGGTAAAGGGCGATGCAGCAATGCATGTGGCAAAGTAAGGCTTGCCATTTTACAATGAGCAGACTAACAATAAAGCAAAGCTTGCCAAAATTCGTGCTGTGTCAGAAACGTGTTTCAAGAAGTAGCTTAATTTTATGGTGATCGACTAAGGTAATCAATCAAACAGGCTATTTAGACTTTTGTGAGCACTTTCACTTTATCTATATACTTACATATATAAAAGTGTGTGTGTGTGTTAGATATAGACTCCGAAACTGTTAAAACCGATCGGACTCAAACTTTAACAAGTTGTTGTACACATTCCAGGAGTGCTTATGGGTGGAAAAAAGTGGGCTGGGCACCCCCTTAAAAATTAGTTATCGTTTTTAGCTACTTGCACTTGACCGATTTTTCTGAAACTTTACACATATTGAGCTGTCATGACTTTATAATTTCGTGACAAGAAAAGTGGGCGGGGCCACGCCCATAAAAAAGTTTTAATTTTGAGGTACTTGCACTGGACTAATTTTTCTGAAACTTTTCACACATATTGAGCTGTCATGACTTTACAATTTTGTGATTAGAAAATTGGGCAGTGCCACGCCCATAAGAAATAAATTATAATTTTCAGCTACTTGAACTTCACCGATTTTTCTGAAACTTTGCACACATATTGAGCTGTCATGACTATACAGATTCGTGATTAGAAAAGTGGGCAGGGCAATGCCCATTAAAAAAAAGTTTAAATTTTTACTTTTTTGCACTTGATATTCAATTTAAATTCAGAATGCATTTTTATTCATTAAGGGGCGTAGCAACACGCGCCGGGCTTTTCTAGTTAAATATAAAACCACTTACCTCTATGTGAATAGTGTACCGAGGAGAATATTGGTTCTGTTTCGGCCAGTGTCTAATTGAAGATCGAGTTGTGTCAAAACGTCACTGTCGTTAACAATAAGGCTTGTGTTTTTCGACTTGGTTGACATGCGGTTTCAACAACGGTAATACATAATAAACTAATCTCAGGTTTGGAGCAGTCGATTTGTCGTCAAGATCATGTGATCTTACCCCACTATACTGATTTATATAAAGAATCGTGAAGTTTTTCAGGTTCAGAAACAATTCAGTCAAAATTTAGCAATAAAAGACAATACTACATCTGCCATTGGAGAGATTGTGGCCGAAATGCTGGAAAATTTTTTTCTAAAATTGGAGCTCACCGTTGGACCACCTACAGCATAGCCGTGGGCAACATTTACATCAAATAGTCTTTAAGAATTGAATATTTTAATCATTTTTACAATTTTTTTTTTCAATTTTCATAACCAAACGGTTAAAAAATTACCCGCTATGTGTGTAACTATGCGACAAAAATGAAGTACACAAATGCATTTTATTTCCCTCAAGTCAATTTCTTAATGCAAAAAAGTGAAATTAGTTTTATTTATTTATGTGCATAAGTTTGGGATATTTTTGCAGCTTAATTTTTATATTATTTATGCGAATGTGAATAATACACTGAAGTATGAATATGAACAAAATTATAAGAATTTAGGTAGTTAAGACCGACACCAATATCATGTTTTGAGGTAATGAAATTAATATATAAAATCAGATTCATTACCTATGAAATACAGGGTAATCGCAGGCTTAAGAATTCAATTTAGCTTTTAAATCACTTTTTTACTAAATTAAAAACAAACGTTCTTGAGAGATTGAAGTCTCTATTTAGAGATTTGAGCCCGTTTCCGTGAAATATCCGGTGGTTATTTCTCCCGCGTGAACACCCCACAATGGGTTTGGATAGATGTAATGGCTTTTTTTCATCACACGTGAATTTCTACTCAAAATCATCGACACAATGATTCAACGCTCTTTTGGAATATAACGCTCTTCTGCTTGTCTGTTTTCATATTTCAGCAGTTTTGTTTACAAATCCAAATATGATTGACGTACAACGACATTTACAAAAATTGTAACATCCTCGGACAGTGTGATTATTTTTGTGCCATATTATTAAAATTCTTAGGAATTATCTGCCACCAAAAACGTTAAATAGCAGTGGTTAACTTGAATCATTATCATTATTATTTAATTTAAAAAAAAATCTACTCTTGTAAGGTACCGAATACAAAGTTTAAAATTAACTCAATCCCATATTGAACCGACACAAGATACTACGGAAAGAACTTCATCGAAACATTTGCTTAAAATCTAAACATTTTTATACCCGCCACCAAAAAAATGGTGGGGGTATATTCATTTTGTCATTCCGTTTGTAACACATCGAAATATCCATTTTAGACCCCATAAAGTATATATATTCTGAATCAGGGTTTGATTTGATGACGATCTAGCTATGTCCGTCCGTCTGTCCGTCTGTCCGTCTGTTGAAAGCACGATAGAGGTCGCACCGAAAAAGCTAGGGGGCTCAAATTTTGCCAGAATCTTTCTTATAGACAAGGTTTGTTTGGTATTGAAAATGGGCTAAATCGGAATATTAGGAAGTGAGTTATAGCTCGAAAAGCAAGAGTAGGTCGAAAAAACCGTGTCCTTGGCACATCGAATAAAATTTAATTGTGTCCAAACGCATTAACGTAGACTCATGAAACTTCGAATATATATTTCTTGAGTAAAACCAATATTACTCCCCAAAAATTATCTAAATCTATGCATTAGGAAAGGAGTTATCGATCAAAATGTACGAAAATTTATACCGCACAGTGTATTTTTCGGTATATTTAAAAACAAAAACGTCATAAAAGCAACAAAATTGGATATACGACTCTGAAATTTTGCACACTTTGCTTTTTTGTGAGGGGCTTTTTTATAGCGGAAAATCAATGTGCCACGCCCACTTTTACGCCCACCTCCCATATAACGTCTTACAAAAAATTCATATGATTTCCCTACTAATAAAGATTTTGGAATAATAAAGGGCTATATTGACAAATCTAAGTTATACTCATTAGCAAAAACAACTTTGACACGCCTACTATAACGCCCACTTTTCACGTTATCTACCGTTAATGAAATTTAAAAGCGTATAAAACCGCCAAAATTAGAGCTATGATGATCAAATTTGCTTATTATATCCCTCTAGGCAATGACATTACTGTGCCAAAAAACTAAGGTGCCACGCCCAATTTTACGCCCACCTCCCATATAACGTTTTACCTAAAATTCATATAATTTCTTTATTAATAAAGATTTTGGAATAATAAAGGACTATATTGAAACATCTAAGTTGTACTGATTAGCAAGAACAACTTTGACACGCCTACTATAACGCCCACTTTTCACGTTATGTACCGTTAATGAAATTTCAAAGCTCATTAAACCGCCAAAATTAGAAGTATGATGATCAAATTTGCCGCGTATATCCCCCTAGGCAATGTCATTACTGTGCCAGAAAATTAAGGTGCCACGCCCACTTTTACACCCACCTCCCATATAACGTTTTACCTAAAATTCATATAATTTCTCTATTAATAAAGTTTTTGGAATAATAAAGGACAATATTGAAGCATCTAAGTTGTACTGAATAGCAAAAACAACTTTCACACGCCTACTATAACGCCCACTTTTCACGTTATCTACCGTTAATGAAATTTAAAAGCTCATAAAACCGACAAAATTAGAGGTATGATGATGAAATTTGTTACATATATCCTTCTAATCAATGTAATTGTTGTGCCAAAAATTTTACGTGACACGCCTACTTTAACGCCTACCTCCCATATAACGGTTTATCTTAGATTCATGTTATTTCTCTATTAATAAAGTTTTTGAGAAAATAAAGGACTATATTGAAATATCTAAGTTGTATTTATTATCAGAAACTTTATTGACACGCCTACTTTAATGCCCACTTTCATTGAAAGAATACATTTACAAAAGCATTTTAGTAGCATATCGAAGTTATAAAGGGTGGTTAAATTTTATGTTGAATTTAAATAAAACACAAATTATTTAGGATATTATTATTTTTTTTTTGTAATTATAATATTTGTATGGTTCAATTATGTATTTAACAAAATATCGGCCAAATCCCCCCCCATCCTCTATCTGATGGCCCAAATTTTCAATGACAATAATGATTCTCAATTGTTGGGCATGATGTTGAGGCGAGGTTGACTGCTCTTTTGCCACACTATCGCAAAAACCAGCAGTGGTTCCAATTCAACGAACTAAGAAGTCATTCACAGATTTTCTAACATTTTATACAAACCAGAAATTATTATTTTTTACAATTCTCCCGATTGTGGATGGATTTAAACGATTATGTTGATCAAAAGAATTATGAAGTGCACAAAATGCATTTTGATTTGAACGCCCATTTTTATAAAAAAACCTGAATAACTTTAAAGCGCTGCTCATTTGCGTATCTTTCCACGGATCAAATTGAGTAAGTTTGAGATTGGAAAATGTCAAGTGAAATGCTGAAGACAAATTTAAAGACTATGTGTAGTTCACCTTCAACATGGGCCCTTAAAATTTAACCATCCTCTATAAAGAAAGCGATACATATTTTATTGAAAAAAGATTATTCCATAGCGATTAACAAAATAATAAATATTGTGCTTTAAATGTACACAAAATTGGTGGTGGGTATAAAAGATTCGGCACAGCCGAATATAGTGCTCTTACTTGTGTTTCTTTGCACTTTTATAAGATCAAACCATTATTATATATTATATCATATTAAAAGATTTTTTATACAAGTTATTGTGTATTTTATTATAAAGGGTTTTCAAAATGTAGTTGTTGTCCCTCTGCTCGAAACAATGGCTTAGCTAAGTCTGTGATTAATAGCCAGCATATATTTTAAATTTTGCTTTTATCAATATCCCTAATATTACAAATTTATTATTTGCCTCTTGTGAATAATAATAATCCGTTTATTTTCAATCTTAGATATGGAATTTGTCATATATTTATATTACGGCAAATCACTGCTCCCAAGCTACCAGAAACAATTTCTTATTGATGATAGTTTATCGATGATAATTTATGATTTTTAAAAACATGATAGCAAATGGACCACTATATTGGCGTAAATAAAAATTGCTTCCTTCAAAATCTTAAACTAAGTTAATTATATATTTATATTAAATGTAAATTGGTAATTTTTTTAAATTCTGTGGGTGTGAAAACAGTTATTGGTTAGGAGAGTATTGGTGGTGTTGCACTGCACCCCACAGAATAGTCTAATTGGACCCATGGACCAATGAACTACAGTGGGATTCAAGGAGATTTATTATGAGTCATCAAAATAAAACTGAGTGGAAACGTATTGTCATGTTTCATGTTTATTTGCAGAGAAAAATTAATCAATTCCTTTTTCATCACTTCGCATCATACTTGCCCTGATCAAATTATTGATACAATAAAATTGCGGATATTGTGCATTAAACACATGGATGACTGCGTTTACACAACTACATGACTGTAAACGCCTTTGGCTGGAGTCTTGGCCATGCAGTTAGCTATTTTATTGTAATAAAGGGACAATAATAAATAAAAGTTTTACAAGCTTGATTCATTTTTTTTTACATGCTGAATGCATTGGTAACCAACCTTAGCTCAGCATAAGTTTTTATAATGAACCTAAAAACAATGAGCTTTTTTTTCAATTAAAGAACTTTTAGACTAGTTATTAAATTTATATTGATTTGAAATAAAATTAAAAATTTAGGAAATTTTTTATGAAATAAAATACCGCTCAAATGTTTGAACCTCGGGACCAACCAGAAATTCGATGTTCAATTTAACCCAAGCCTTTTTTTGGCTTCTTTTTATGGCATAGACTAGGGATTTAATGCAACCTCAAAAAAAAAGTAAAGAGCAGTTAAATATTACTCGAACGTTTAACTGGGCTTCAGGTATTCTATTGCTTCATATGCTTTATGGGACTTTGCGCTTGTCTATTTAACCCTAGAGAACTAACCATATTTTACATCCGTTACAACTACCGATCGTCGATCCGACGACTACATGTTCTTTAGTTTATTTTTTACAAAATCGATCTTATTGGACATTGTAGTTCCTTAAATATTGAAACTGCTTATAGTAAAAGCAACTCAGCAACTAACGCTTTACAAAATGTAGGCGTGATTGAAGATAGGAAGAAAAATAGTAATAAGAGAGATGGGCTCGACGAATCAACGAAAGTTTGTATTTTAGAGTGTAAACACATTCATATTTTCTTAAAAATACTCAATAAAAACCACATCAAATCATTAAATATTTCGAATACGTTTGTAACTCGTTCTTCCCTTCAGGCTTCAAATATTTTTTACGGGTGTATCAATCCCATATACTCGAGATTCAAACTGTGAAAGAATTGCGAAGCAAACTATTTTCCGGCTTGCGAAATGCGAACCATAGTATGCGTCTTATCTGGTAAAAACTCCAGTTATATTAATTGAAATCGTGTTTGTTTTTGGGTTTTGACATTTACCATTTCAAATCACTTTGTACCATATGCAATACTCTTAACTGAACTTTTTTATTTCAAAATTTCTGTCATTGGCTTTATATATAAATGGTCCTTGTTTTAATTATGATTGTATTTTAAAAAATCGAAATAAGCTGACTAAGCAGCATTTACCCCCAATTGGCGATTTGTTCGGCGGAGAAAAGAATCAACTATTCATAAAATATTTAAAATACCATTTAGACTTTGTCTTACAATTGTTAAGAGTCTTTAGCCTTACGAAGTACATAAAGGTCTGTCGGTTATTTTACCCTTATTAAAGATAAATTCTTCTTTTATAAATATTTACTCCACTGTGCCATTGTAATAAATATGATTGCAATTAATTTGTAACCGATTATCATCTTCAGGTGCCAAATAAACTAAGCAAACATTCATATAT
Source organism: Phyto melanocephala (assembly GCA_941918925.1). Taxonomy (NCBI): domain Eukaryota; kingdom Metazoa; phylum Arthropoda; class Insecta; order Diptera; family Rhinophoridae; genus Phyto; species Phyto melanocephala. The sequence continues at coordinate 83,731,365 of OW799236.1, forward strand.
TTTCATTCCTTCATTCTTTCGAACTCCGTCAGCACAACGCAAATACTTAACAGAAAATCTTCAATGCGGGGAGAAAAACTCAAATAACATGTCGCCGATATTTGTTCACGCTTTATACTACCGCCTCCCCCTTGACCAAACGGTGGAATAAGAGTACGCAAATGTTAGCTGTTGTTGTTTCTATCTTTTTGTGAACATGTCTTGTATAAAATTTTATGCGTTCGTAACAATTTTATGGTCGACAGATCTAAATAAACTATTCAATGTCATCTTCTGGCTTTATTTCTCTGTTTTGTTTCGTTTAGCTTTAGCAGCCTCACAAATTCTGCAACGAATCGAAAAAAAAAATTAAGCAAAATGCGAAAGAAGTTAAATGAAAATAAAAATATATAAATACTTACCTACATACTTACTTGTAGTTATCTTAAGAACCACACACAATTAACCCGCCAGCCATATAAAGTTATAAACAGAAGATGTGTTAGGGTATTGAAAAAGAGTGCAATAACTTCAGCAGGAGATATTTATTTGTTTGTAACTAAATTTAAAAGCTTTTTGGTGCCGTTTTAAAGCAAAGTGTTTTCAGATAATTAAAAGAATGATTTATTACGTATAATTTTTTTTTGCAGGAAATCATTTTTTTTAATATTTTTATTTATGAGACGATAGTCATTAAGCTGTATCCCATCTTCGTCGAATCTACAGAGCTCAGTATTGTCATAGACTTACTACAAAAGAATATCTACATTTTATTTATGTTTAATTAAAAAAAAAATGCAAAATTATTAGGACGATGGAAGCTTAGCTTATGTAACTACAAGAGGAATTTGGTTAATGTTAGGCGCAGACTATATACAAATAATTTCAAACCTTAAACTTACGTGTAAACCATATTCTCTATTAAATTTTCCTAAAATTTTAACTTAAAATTCAGAACAAACATTTCAAATTGATATTGATAATGTACGCTGACGTTAATTTTATATCGAAGTAGAAGCAGTGTCTAACATATTTATTTTAAAGATGTTACTATTCATATGTATTCACGAGATTTCATTGTATTCATTAAATGCATAATGTGTGTTAAAAGTAATTTTTTATGCAGAAAAAAATTTGGTTAGGATTATTTCGACGGCCGCCTCAATGATAGCCTACTTGGGACCTAGTGGTCCCTATTGCGATATCCCTCGCACCGTTTGTTCTATGCTTTTTAGATTTATTCAATAAGTTATATGTGGACCAAAATTTATGTCTCCATATGCCGAACAGTGACAAATAATATGTATAGTGGTATTTTTGTCTTCTTCGTGATCACATCGTCATTAAAAGTTTTTATAGGGAACAACTAACATTTTTGGATGTGCAATATAGTAAGACCACTGTTCACTGATGACAAATATGCGGTTTCTTAAATGTACTCCAGGCTGTTTTGATGTCATGTCTTGTGCTTATAGGGCCAGATATTTCTAGTCTCTGTGTATATGTGTTCTCTCTTCCATCCATTCTTAGAAATGAAACAAAATGTATTCGAAATCAAACAGAGTGGCACCAATATCAGGTTTGGATTCATTTAAAGTACTTAAGTTTTTTTGTTAACCCGAAACTTAAATTAGGGCATTCGAAGTCTCCTTATCTCTTCTACAAAAGACCGGCTTTAAATAGGAAATTTTGGATATGATGTGCACATTAATGAACCAATAGCAGCCTAAGCTAAGCTAAGGTTTTTGGCTGATCTAAAAGAAATCTCACGTGACCTTGTCATGATCTATTACCATCAGTAATTATCTGCTTGAAACTCCTTTTAGCGAAAAGAATTATAACGAATATTATTATCGTTATCTGCTTGATACTCCTTGTACCGGCAGAGACATACATTTTTTATCGCAGTTTTTGATTTGCTTTTCTTAATTAAGATGCTTTAGCCCTCCTCTAGGCAAATCCACAAAAATAGACGTAAAATAGACCCCTGTTGTTGCGGGTCACAATCCTGGCATTAAACAAAAATTAGCATTTCATGTTCTTTTAGGAAGCACCACCTACAGCACAAATCATAAGTACTCAACAAGACACCATACCACATAACGAGTATTTGCATCACTACCCAGTCACACAAAGGCATTATTGCCAGGCAACAGTGGAAATAAACAAACAAAAATATTAAAAACGATACTGCTGCTAAACCACATGCCTTGTGTAAGCCCTATGCTCCTTATAGAGCAGCGATCATCGGCTCTATCGCATGTACTCATCATAAAACGCAGATCTAAAATTGGATGCTGACAACAGAATATGAATATTGAGCGTGTCTAAAGCTTCAAACTTTACGCGATGCCATGCATCCAAGCTACTTAGTCTCAATGCGATGTTCGTAGATATTTGTTGTATTATAAAATCCGGTGGTAATCAGACCAATATAATCACTGATATTCTCAATTTTTAAGAACTAGTTTTGGTTATATCTCTTCTGCAATCCTAACTACCAGATCTCTGTCCCTTAAAATATAATTGGTCTGACAACAGAGTCGTATAGCCAGCTAATGTTTAAAGGATTAATAGTTCAGTCTAGTCCAATGTCCGCTTAATAGTAATAAATTTTAGTAATCGCCGTGATGGAAATAGGTCGTGTCTTCAGGGTCTAATTTTATTAGTTATCCAACATGATATCCTGATATCTGGAATTATCGGAGCATGGTGGCTCTACTTTATGCTCTTAGGTAAAAAAAAATAGAGATTTTTTTTCGGCTGCTAAATAGTAATACTTATATTTGAGTTGGATTTATACCCAGCTCATATTCCAGGCATCATCTTGATAATTGTTTAAGCAATGACTCTAAAATCTCTGGATGTATTCTCGTAGTCGCTACCTGTAATTTAGTTACCCTGATTTGTTCATGAAATTGATATTAAGCAGGAAAAAAATCACATCTCTTTGTCATGTATTTAGATCCACCACTTTAGAAATACTTGAGGCACATAAAGACTTAATGCGATTATATAAATTGAAAGCCATCCTTCAAATGCCATAACTGCAGCATCAATAATCAGTACTTTCTTAGTATTAACAATTGACTCTGGCTTAACACTTTTATTACACTGAGACTCCTAAACGTTAAAAAATATTAAGGCAAAGACATAATATTCACTGATATTCTAAAAGCTTTATTCTGTTAGTGGCATCGTATGTAACTCTGTCTATAACGGGTGAATACAAAATATGTTAAGCCAGTTTATATTAAACTTTCTTTTTTTAAATTATAATTCTTTTAAGTTCTGCAACTTATTTAATATTTCGCAGTGGTTAGTGTGTTTTTTTTTTTTATTTTTTCCACCCGCCAACACTTGACGGATTTAATTATTTCGATTTTTAAAGTTTTTTTCTCTTATTGTATGTTGTTGTATGTCCAAGCCGTTAAACTGCGGTCAGGAATAAACACAAAATTCAATCTTCGTTTGGTGATACTTTCAAGGAGAGGTAAGGATTTTTTATAGTGGTTTATCTTGCTTATTCATGATTTTCGTGTGTATGTGTGTGTGTATGTATTTGTGTTACGTCTACTATAGAGTCTTTGCGTGTTACTGGCATTCCAATTCACATGCATCATGTCCACTTCGTAATGAGAAAATATGGTGTTTGTGTTACAATAAAGTTTAACTTCGCACTTATGTTTCCGCTATTCTTGTTGTTGTTGTTGTTGTTGCTGGCTTGGGTGTTACTACAATTTAGTTTATGCACATGTTGTTGTTAGTTTTTATTTTCAATTGCTCTTGTAGTTTTTGTGGTTTATTAATATTTTTCTTCATTTTTGACCCGAACATGTTGGCTGGAATTGTGTTAGTTATTCTAGATTTAATGTTCTACCATTTTTTTTAATGACAATTAAAATTATGATGACATGAAGGTGGTATTTGAACTCACTTATTATTGCCATGAAAAAGAATAGAGATGTAGGTATTTTGAGAAAATATTAGTGATTTATTGGGTGACCGTATCGCTGCTAGTTTAACCATTTAGACTAAATATTTAATTTTTTTATATTGATTTGTTATTTTGCGGATGTAAAAAAAGAAATGCGAAATTTAAGCCAATGTGTGGCTGGAGGTTAAAACAGTCGACTAAAGACTTCACCATGCGGCAATCATTTAAACAGGGGAAGAAAACTATATCACTACTAAAGCAATTATTTTTTTTTTGTGAAATAAACAATAACCCACCAACAAAAACGCATAAGCTGGATCCGTGCATGCCCTGCGGTAAATCCTGAAAAACATTCACGACACGCAAATCGTTACTCATTAACTTCTTTAGAGACTGCATTAGGTTCTCCGATAAGAGAGAAAAAATTAGTAAACAGGTCTGCGTATGCCATAACAGCAAACTTTATCGGCTTTATGAAATGCTATTAAGCGATGAGAGACCCTCAGTTTAAAAAGAAATTGATATTTTCAAACCATCTGCAATTAAGGTCTCAGACAGCTAATAATGTAATTTCTTTAATATTTTTATAAATAATATTTTTATAATAAAATCAAAGCTTAATAAATTGAGCACAACTTAAATCAAGAACCACATTCTCCTTGCATTGGAAGAAGTACCAAACGAGGTGTAATTAAGTTTTTTAAAATAAATTTGGTTTAATCTCTTAATATACATCGAGCTAAAAGAACAAAGACTTCTATCGAAATACGAAAATTACACATTGCCACTCACCAATATTACCTGTGCTTCTATATTGCGCGGAATTATGGGTACTTGCGAAAGCGAATCTAAGGGCCATCTATTTGGATACGATATTCATTCTCTCATGAATGTCATTATACGCATAACAACACAATAATTTCTCTAGCTTAGATATTTATCTGGCATTTAAATTAATACTTCAGCCAGGAGGGCGTTAAAACACTACCACGAACTAAGAATCCAATGAATAGATCCAATAATTTTTTTTATTTCTCAAAAATTAAATTCTTTTATTTTTCTTCAAAAATTCTTAAAGACTTATTAAATTATGGCAAAGCTTATATGAGTTTTGTTAAACTTATCGTCTTTTGTATAACTTATTGTTAGAGTGAATGCTTTGTTATTCCCTGTAATATTTAATTTTGTCGAAACCTGAATTCAATTTTTTGAATTTATTTTTCAGTAAACAATTGATTTAAGTTTATTTTTAATATTATTTGAATGCATATTATTAATATAAAAGTTACTATTATTCTTATAAATTCTTTTAATTTGTTTTTATAAGGGCCAATTCAAAAATGTTTTATACGTTATACAATTTGCTGCAATATATTAAACAATAAATACCAAACTGTAGTATGTGTTTAATATATATATCCGCATTAATCCTTATCTAAACTTGATGAGGCATGTCATAATCTGTCAACTAACTACGGTCTACACCAGCCATCGATTTTGATTTTGAACAACGAACAATTTTTTGTGCGCACCTGGATTTGCCTGGTGTGGACCGCTGTTGTCGATGTTTTGTTCTTGTTCAAACAGCGTTGTCAGAACATTTGTTCGAACAACGATGTCTGATATTAAAAGGCATTTTGAATATGAAAGAAAGAGATGACACATAAAAATAACAACAAAATATTCTTTATACGTTCTCTCCATATCAAAGAACATGAGCAATTTTTGACAGTTGCTCTGCCGACGTTTTGTTCTAGTCTAAACAAATCGATGGCTCGTCAAGACGTAGAGTAAGAAACCCTAAATTAGCACTTCCGAATACTTCCATATTCCTTTTGGACGAAGACATACAGAAGTATAACAATTTATAATTTCAGAAGTTTTAAGGAGAACTTTGTTGCATTAACTAAAGCGTTTTCCAAATTATTACTATTTAAACCTGACCACCTTCACAACACATTTCTATTACTCATTTGATATCATATCACAATTTATATGTCCATTACGCTTGCATGTTCCACAAACATACACTTATGATCAAACATGCAATATTGTATGCTGCTCTAAAAGGGACAACTTTAATACACCGATACGGCCAGCAAAATTGGAAAAAAAAAAAACACATATTCAGGGAAAAGAGATACACATACAATTTAAAAAAATACTTCTTTGTTTATGTTTATTTTGTTGGCAACATCATTTCTTAAAGTGTCACTTTAAAATGTTTATAACTTTATCAAAAACATTGAAAAAGAAGAGCATTATTGTAACACTTTGCTTAAATTGCCAACAAAAAAAAAAAAAACACAAAATATAATAAGAAAAAGATATAACATGCAACAATGATTTTAACATGTAAATAGGCAAGGCAATAGGGAACAATAAATTCAGCTACATCACATTATATTTTATAGTTTAATGCTACAATTTGATTAACACATTTCTGGAACATTCCTGTAACAAATAACTTTTTAAAATATTTTTCATATTTTGAAAAATTTTATCTTTCTGAAATAATAACAAGGCATATTTATTTAATGACAAAAAAGTCTTGATTTGCCAGCTGATTATTTTTGCTTCACTTACTTTAAACGTCATCTATCAAACTTAATAGATAAATAACAACTTTCTGCCTTCTCTTATTGATTTCAAATGTCAAACTTTATATGTAAAAAATTTTACAAATAAACCTAATCGCATCTGGGGGCTGATTCTCTCATTCGTATACGAGCGAAATTATATTCGAACGTGCGAGTTTTCTTACTTTTGGGATTCTCTCATACGATATCGAGTGTCGACTATCGAAATTTCTAATGATGCCATTCGATAACGAGCTACATTTCGTATGCAACCTTGCGAGTATAAACTCGTTAACAAAAAAGCATTCGAGTTTACGTTTTAAATTATAAAAGTGAACAGAAAAAAAATGTAAGATAAAAATTTATGATTTTTTTTTTAAGTAAATTGTTATGTTTGTAGTCAAAGTTAACAAAAATAAATTATTATAAAGCACACAGATTCGGCAAAAAGCCTTTTTCCGAACAGTTCGCAAGGGAAAGCGAGGGCTAACCAACTTTTGGAGCAACTAGCCACGAAACTTAATTCTTCTGGTCAACAATAAAAGATGTGAAAATGTGGCGGAAAAATTGTTTTACTTTTAGTAATGATCTTTTTGTTTATTTATACGCTGATCGAAAACAACATGTAAAAAAGAAGTTTTCTTTTAATAAACCTTCACTCAAGTAGAGGAACAAATCTTGGCTGCTGCTGGCTTAGAAGTCGCTGTTTAGGGTCTGAAGACTGTGCAAAGCTTTGGATCAGTTTTAAAAACACAAGCAGAGCCAAAGTCAAACCTAAAACCTTTAGGTGATTAATTAAGTGTAATAGCACCTGATGACACAATAATGACTTGCCATGATCTTTTTCGTCTTTAGTCTCGGACAGTAACCACTCCTCATGTATAGAAGATGATGATTTAGAAGAATCAGTGCCAGAAAATAGAATAATATACGGAGACATAAAAAATAGCGTAAAGAAAAGGGAAACAAAAACTACTTTGCAAAAAAAAAATATGATGACTACAGAGAACTACCAGAAGGAGATGCTAAAAAGATTAAATTCCCTTATAGAAATAAAAAAACAAGACCTCGAATTAAAACAAAGGAATGTCGAACTGGATATTCAGTTAATTGAAAAGAAAAAGAAAAGCCTACAGATTAAGGAAGAGGAGCAATACTTAGACAAACAAATTAAAGAAATAGAGTTGCAAATACGAAGAAAGGAGTTAGAAACACTTAATATAGGTATCGAAATGCAATACAAATAGCAATAAATCCCTATGTACATAAAATTTTTAGAGGCTTTTATTTTTTTTAGTTTCAAAAAACATGAAAAAAAATAAGTTCTTTACAACACTGAACTAAAACTCGATTCGTTTCGTATCGAGTAACATCATTAGAAAATTGTACGCTATCGAAATTAATTTCGATACGAGTTGTATTTCGATCACGAATGAGAGAATTAGCCCCCTGATGATTTAATTTGCCTGGAAATTATATTTTGTACCTTAAGACTTACAGCCGTATTCATTAAAAGTATTTTTGGTTTACTAAAGACTTATTTGACAAAAGTTGTATAGAAGTCTGTCAAATAAGCCTTCAAAAAACCTTAAATATTTTTTATGAATATGGCAGTTATTTTACGAATTATATGTAGGTCGATCACTTGGAACGGGAAGTCATTCAAATGTATGGGTCTTAGACTAAGTCTTAAACTTATAGTATACGAAATGTAGAAAGCCACATACGCATGCGACTGTGATGTAATTTTGACGTTATCGCAAAGCATAAATGTATCCGTTTCGGCCACATGTGTTTTATTCGCATCTTTGGATTAAAAAAACATTTCATGTTACATCAAAACCATACCGCATGCAGTCACTACGACTATTTTAAAAATTGTAACCAAAGTAATGAATATTTTAGTGTCATCAGACCCACATGTGCATGTGGCTTTGTACTTTTCGTGTACTATAGGCTTTACCAAATATCTTTGAGAATCAAGAAAATTGCCTTAAAATGGTATCAATGCCTTTGGTATAATATTTTTGTATTTTACACTTAACGAAAATGATTGCATATATTGCTTTAGAGCAGTGCTATTCAATCTTTTTGGCTCGTGTACCTTTAAATTCACGACAAACTTTTTGCGTACCACCAAAAAAAATATAATGTAAACAATTTTAAAATTTTTAATCTATTTTATTTATTAATAATAAAAAACAATAAAATTAAAAAAAAATAATAAAAATTACAAAAAACATAAGAACATGTACATTAAAGGTATACTTTTAGGATGATTTTTCTTTTTGTTTCCAATTGCAAAATAGAAATCGTTAAAATTTTAAAAGAATTCGCGTACCAACCTGTGGTACGCGTACCATAGGTTGAATAGCACTGCTTTAGAGGCATATTTCTGCATATTAATTATTTAAATGCATATTTTAACGACATAAATATTTCGATTTATATCGTTTTGGTCACATGTTTTTATTAGACTTTTCGTTTAAGATCTACAACGTTCATATCAATACACTATGACACAAGCCAACAAATACATTAGAGAACAAAAGAATTAATATCGCCCAGAAATATTAGATTATTTTAGAAGGGAAGCTTTGAAGTGCATTTTTCGACTACCCAACACCTACACTCAAATACCTTAAAGATCAATTGTGTTCCCTTGTAAGAAAAGAAATGAAAAAATATAAAAATAAAAAAAAAGAATAAAAATAACAAAAATAAGAATAAAAGAGAAATTTTGAGTTCCGTAAAGAAACCTCCCTAATCATTGTCACCTGATCCCCATGACGAATTCAACAATGTGCTCCAATTTGCAATCAGAGACATCACTCAACTCGTTGTGAAATTAATTATCCAACCATCTCAATCCGGGATTCTGGAGCCTTGGGCAGTGACAGACAATGTGGTCAATGGTTTCTAATTATTCTTCATTCTCACATATCTTGAGAATCGCGATCCCAATCTACTAATTCTAGCTCATATCCGACAATCTTTAGTAATGACAATCAGTAATATCGCCCAGAAAACAGATGACGAAATGTATTGAATCCTTCAATGCTAACAATTGAACTTTCAATTTGTCGGTTTAAAAGTTCTATTCTAAGAATAATAATTTCTTTGTGCTGACTAGACATAGATATAACGAAGCGAATTTCTGTAGATACAAACATCAAGTTCTTTTACGAACACTAACCCATGTGATTGGTAACAATTTTGGTATTCATAACCGTCGCTAGTTTCCCTGTAATCGCTTCAAAATGTTTAGATTGCAGCCGTCGATATTGTCCAGTCGTTTTTAATATTTAAAAATTTTTTAAGCTAAATTAAGATAGTCTAAGTTAGAATGCACTTTTCATTTTAAAAGAAAAAACATAAACTTTTTGAGCTTCTTGTGATTTTTTATTTGATTCTAAGGAGACATGCTCCCATTAAGTATAGAATAAGACATCAAGGCAGAACTTTTTTCATGAAATTTTCTAAGACTTTTTTAAAGATCTGTGACTGTATTTCAGCGATGATTAATTAGATTTCTAATTTGATCGCAAGAATTGCTTTCTGTTTATTCGCATTTAAACGATATTTCACAAAATGGCGATAAGTCTCACCGTGTCAAATCGTATAATTTTGGTCGTTAGTTGACATCAGAATTTCTTGAGATTATTGTTTTTGGAAATCGTTGCTGTTGTTGTTTTTTATGCACTGTTGTAGGTGGCGCCATCTTCCTGAAACCACTTGTCGTCCAGGTCCATGCCCTCCAATTGAGGCTATAAGAACTCCGTTATAATTTTTCTGTTAGGAATACCGTTCAGTGCGATTTGGGCTACATCTACAAAAAAGTAAGATCCAACCATGCCGCCTGACCGGACAGTTCTTTGTTGTGGATGCATTTGTTTCCAGTATATTGCAAGTGAATATTTTAGGTCCCAAATTTGTTATAATTGTGTATTTACAAAGTTGTTCGGATGGAAATGCGCTTCATGGAAGAAGATGACTTTTTCGAAAAATTGACATTAACTTCACTGGAACCCAACACCAATTTAACGACTTGCTGGGGTTTTCCATGGTCTACTGGTTTGAGCCCCCAAGTAAGCTATATTGTGTAGTAATGATGGCAAAGATCTTTTATTAAACTTCGTTTCGTAGTGAACGATTCCTAATTGATAGTTTTAGGTTTTTGGAGACACTCTTGCTTGCAACGGCAATGTTTTAAAGAGATCGACATTAACGCTGATGACGTTTGACCACTGCTCGAGAGGATGACTTGTACTTTTTCGACTCGAAATTGTTCGAAGTTTGTGAGTGGTCTCAGCATAACTTTCCAAATTTTTTAAACTAATTTTTACATTTGACACAAGTTGTATCACAAAGCACCCCTATTTTAATAGTTGGAATAAATGTATGAATTCAATACAAAAATGTTGTTTCGGGTCAGCAATGCAAACCGGGTAAAACTTGTTTCAAAAAAAGTTTAAGAAAAAAATATCTTATTTAAACAACCCCATACACATTATTAAACCGTTTCCAATACATCTCTGAACCTAAATCACTTGTCAACCTTTAATAGTAGACTTAAATAAAATAAGGAGGAGGAGTAGTAGATGCAAGTCTACTACACGAAAAAAACATTGTGAATGTGACACATAACATGTGTATGGTTAGAAATATTGTTGCAATATGAATTTCCTGGTCTCCATAACCGGGCAAAAAACATAACGACTAAACAAACAAATCAGGTGTATTGTTACACATGCCATACTTCGATTTTTTTCCTACAGTTTTATATTTAGGTTTTATTTCTCTGTTTGCTTCTTTTTATTATTTTTTTTATGGCCAGTTATCTCAAGCACATTGTGACTGTGGCCCATTGTGATATTTGTAGTGTGGTAATAGCAGTTGATACCAAACAAACAAATGTTTATTGTCTACTCAAAGAATTTACATACAATATTTTATATATACATAAGTAGTATAAGGTGCACTTTTAAGTTGCTCATTAAAATCGTGTTTAACAATCATTTTTGCACTCATATACATACACATGTTCACAATTGTTATACCTCCATGCAGGTACAGATAAATGTTTGCCTGTAATATGCTTGAATACATATTCCTACTCTTCTATTTTATAAATAGTTTTGGTTTTAGTTACAAATGTATCATTTGCTGTTTATTTTTTGTTTTTTTTTCCGATAGTCTGTGCGTCTGTCTGTTTGTTGTTGTTTTTGTTTGTGGTTATTCGTTTGGTCTGTCATAGTTGTCTTAAGTGTTAAGTATTTGCGACAGTTGGCATGCCATACCATGTTAAGTAATAAGAGTTTTAGACTGTTTTGGCTTGTGCCAAAGTTATAGTGACACTTTTTTTTCTCTGTAGTTATTTTATTATTAAAATTTTTCAATTTGACGTTATTGTTTTGGCCAAATAATTGTTGTATTAAGATGTTGTTGTGCGGAAAATGTCAGCTGTACTTATTATTGTTAGATTTCCTTTTATATATGGAGTAAAAACAAATTGCTTAGAGAAGTGAGAAGTATGATTTATCATTAAATGTTGGTTAAAAAATATAGTATTACCTTAAGTTATTGGTTGTGGTGCTTAAACTGGTATATACGCTTTTCGCTGTTGGTTAATTATTTAGATTGATTTTTTATTTTGTCGAAATTTTCTGTATAAACTAATATTTAAATTTCAATCAGGCTTGAGATTATATTAACATTCTTTATTGTTACAAAGAATTTTTTTTTATTGTGATAAATAAAAGAATAAAACTTGAAAAATTATATTTTTACCGACACTAGCCGAGTGAAATGCATTTTCGAAACCAGCTATGATTTCATCATCAGCAGTCTTTTATCGGTGGTTAGTTACATGTTGGTTGGAAATATCATCGATATTAGTTAATTATTTTGTATAAGAGAAAATTTTATTTTTCTGTGGTCTTATAAACATTTAGTGTTAATCATGTGTTAGCCAAATGTTAAAGGGATTAGAAAAAATAAATAAATAAAAATTTAGAAATTATTTGTTGGGTTTTTGAAAAAGTTTTTTTTTATAGTTTTTATACCCGCCACCAAAAAAATGGTGGGGGTATATTCATTTTGTCATTCCGTTTGTAACACATCGAAATATCCATTTTAGACCCCATAAAGTATATATATTCTGAATCAGGGTTTGATTTGATGACGATCTAGCTATGTCCGTCCGTCTGTCCGTCTGTCCGTCTGTTGAAAGCACGATAGAGGTCGCACCGAAAAAGCTAGGGGGCTCAAATTTTGCCAGAATCTTTCTTATAGACAAGGTTTGTATTGAAAATGGGCTATATCGGAATATTAGGAAGAGAGTTATAGCTCGGAAAGCAAGAGTAGGTCGAAAAAACGGTGTCCTTCGCACATCGAATAAAATGGAATTGTGTCCAGACGAATTAACGTAGAGTCATGAAACTTCGAATATATATTTATCGAGTCAAAAGAATATTTTTCCCCGAAAATCGCTTAAATCTATGAATTAGGAAAAGAGTTATCGATCAAAACGTACGAAAATTTATACCGCACAGTGTATTTTTCGGTATATTTAAAAACAAAAACGTCATAAAAGCAACAAAATTGAATGTACGACTCTGAAATATTGCACACTTTGCTTTTTGGTAAGGCGCTTTTTTGTGACGGAAAATCAATGTGCCACGCCTACTTTAACGCCTACCTCCCAACGGTTTATCTTAAATCCATGTAATCTATTGACAAAGTTTTTGGGAAAATAAAGGACTAAGATAAAGGTTAAATTTTAAGGACCGATGTTGAATTTAAATAAAACACAAATTATTTAGGATATTATTATTACTTCTTTTTATAATGATAATATTTGTACGGTTAAATTATGTATTTAACAAAATATCGGCCAAATGGCCCCCCCATCCTTGGCGCCACTCCTCTATCTGATGGTCCAAATTTTCAATGACAATGTTGATGCTCAATTGTTGGGCATAATGATGAGTCGAGGTTGACTGCTCTTTTGCCACACTATCGCAAAAACCAGCAGTGGTTCCCATTCAACGAACTAAGAAATTTAAATATTTTTTACAATTCTCCCGATTGTGGATGAATTTGAATGATTATGTTGATCAAAAGAATTACGAAGTGCACAAAATGCATTTTGATTTGAACGCCCATTTTTATAAAAAACCTGAATAACTTTAAAGAGTTGCTCATTTGCGTATCTTTCTACGGATCAAATTGAGTAAGTTTGAGATTGAGAAAAGTCAAGTGAAATGCAGAAAACAAATCTAAAGACTAGGTGTAGTTCACCTTCAACATCGGCCCTTAAAATTTAACCACCCTCTACAAAGAAAGTGATACATATTTTATTATAAAGAGATTATTCCATAATAATTAACAAAATAATAAATATTGTGCTTTAAATGTACACAAAATTGGTGGTGGGTATAAAAGATTCGGCACAGCCGAATATAGTGCTATTACTTGTTTGTTTTCATTTTGAATTCTTATTATGTTAACGAGAATTAAGAAGTGAAAACTTATAACATTTTTTACTTTTTGATACACTTTTTGGGTAAAGGTTTACTGATGATGTGGCATAAGAACATAAGCATAAATACGCATTTATTTAAAGAATAATATCGTCGTTGGTAACTCTGTTGTTTTATACAGCTTGCTTTTCTCTACGCGCTAAATATATTAAATATTTTCCTTACACTATCTGAGTTTTTATCTGAGTTTAACTGATTCTCGTCCAGGCATGTAATCTTTAATTTTTTTTTTTTTAATAGAATAGCTTCCCACAAGTACACTTAAATTAAATCTAATTAATTTTACAGTTTTTGAATAATAGGAGATCTACAAACTAATGTTTAATAGCTTAACTCAGATGAGAAATCAGATGGTGTAAAGATAGCTTAACAAAAAGTTGTTTCTAGTTGTTTTTTTTCCGAATTTAATGATGTGGTTAAAAATTAAGATGTCTGACTTAGACTTTTAAAATTTAGCTGTTACTGTGGAATTTTATTGTTACTGTGGAAGGCACATAATGTCAAAAATTAAAAGAGCTGATAGTATGCTAGTTTTCCAATGTTGTTGAAATTTGCTTTCCTAGTTCTTCTGAAAACATTAAACGTTAAACCTGAAACCTTCACAGTATTATAACTAATAGTGTGTGAATTATTTTGACTTATTTTTTAGCATGAATTATTTCTATATTACACATACATATGTATTTCAAATTAAAAAAAAAAAAATTTTTTCCTTAATAAGATTTTTGTTTCGACAAATAAAGATTTTCCTTAAAAAATGTCTGGCTCCGCTGGCTATAGTGCTCAAATTTCTTCAACAATATTGGCCTTTAGTTCAAAGATTATCTCGGGCTTGTTTACATATCCTCGCTTCTTCAAATAATACACAAAAAAGTACTCGGATGCTGATAAATCTGGCGATAGCACTTAAGAGTTAATTTTCAAATTGTTGGATATTATTCGTTCTCCACAAATTTGACTTAAGAGTGCCATTGTGTCTTGGGCTGTATAGCCAATGACTGCATTCAGCTGAAACCACATGTCAGTTCTATTTTCCATTTATGCTTTCAGCAAGCAATTATATCCTCATTTTCGAAAAACTAAGGCTTGAAATTGACGCTGATGAATGGCTTTTTGAATTTCGATATCCAGAGCCTCAAATGACATTCATTACTCATAACCAAATTTTTAATAAAGTTGATTTCACTTCTCGCCAACTCTTGAAATTTAACTGCTGCAAACCCTAGACGATAATATGCCACTTTTAATTCTAACACCAATTGCATCTTATATGGATATAGCAGTAAATTTTTACCTATGAGGCAATCCAAGCAAAGTAAAACGTTTTCGATGTGTTAAATCTCGTTCTATGAGTTGATGTAATGAAAATTTTTTGTGTGTAAAATCATATAGTATCACCATAGCCTTTGCTGTACAAAAGCTTTTCAGATCATGGTTTCACAGAACGTTAATTGGAACCCTTGTAAATGTGTCTGGTGTTTTACTTTAACTTTGCTCCATACTTTAAACGGTTCGAGGTACATCTCGTTCAGTATATTGTTTGCAGTGGCGATAAACTAAGCAAAAAAAATTCTATTGTTAAAATATTGACGATGTGCTCTTTGTGTTAAGATAATTGATCGCTGATTAAAATTTAAAATTCTATTATTCTGTTAATCTGTATATATAGATCTTATGTATATAATTTGAAAAAAAAATACAGCGAACAATTACTAAATTTTAGAACCCCCTGCTGACATATTTCTTCACTGGCATATTAGGTTTTATCCACGGCAGCTTTGCATAAAAGTGGAGGCAGCATTAAAGTTCCCTCTTTAATGCATGGTTGATTGTAGACTTCATGTTATAGTCATTTTTACTTTATATAACCGCATATATCTTATGTGAGACTGATTTCATAGTTGGGCTTATTTTCAATCCCCTACGTTCCCCAGTTATTTAAAGAAATAGCGCTTCTAGTCTGTCCAGTCCCTGATTTTAAACTGTTGTCCTCGTAATCGCCAGTATCTGGTGGTATAATACAGTCAAGTATCAGTCTAACGTCTCCATCCTTTTGCGTCCTCAGTAACCCATGTCTGCGTAAAACTTAAAATTATTTATGGCACTTTTTTTGTGATTTTTATTAATGTTCGCTCATTTGGCTACCGTTTGTTGCTTAAGTCTTTTATATTAACAAAAACAATAACGATGGTGAATAATTTATACTCTGCAGTACTCATTTAAATATGTAAATTATTGAAAAAAACAAGCTATATCTGCAAACTAAACATAAAATGACAAACAAAAAAACAAAACGCTTCGATAATTAACATTTATGCGTTTGTCAGAAAAAATTAATAGATGCCATTTAAATATTGTGCGCCTCAAACAAACAAAAAAGAAAAAACGATTTTGTAAATGGTCTATTTAAAACACATTAAAATCAATTTTCAATTCCAATGTCAGAAAGGAGAAGGTAAAACCAATATGATTTTTTAAAAACCATAAAGCGGAACGAATCAAACACTTATTCTTTTGTTTCCAAACTAAATGATAAGAAAGTATTTTGTCAAAAGAGTTTATAATTTGAATTTTATTTATATTTGATAAATAAACTACTGTTATATTTATTCAATCAACTATTTAAATGTCTGCATGTGCGTTCGGAAGAATGTTTTGTTAAAACAAATACAAGATAATTATGTAAATTTAATAATATTTTACACGAAACATGGTAACTTAAAGCGGCAAGCGAAAAAAATTAACATAATTATCAGAAAAACAAGACAACAAAACTACACAACAAATGATTTAATAAAGGCCTAAATGGTAAAGATAAACTGATTCACAAACAAGTCTTGTTTGTAGTTTCAAAGAAATCAATACAAAAACTATTCCGACAACAACACATATTAACTCTACACCTGATTCGTGGATGAGACAAACTAGAGGCAACACTATTGGTGACATATTTAGTTTAGGTTTGTGAATAAGAACACCAATATTGACTTAATTAAGTAGCCAAGGCAGTAGTAACAACAGCGCAGCAGCCTACAACACTGACAAGTGTTTAAATATTGACAGAGAAACAAAGATTAAAAATTCAAACGAAAATCACAGTCAACATGTTGCTTTTAATTAAAATCATAAACAATTAAGCCAACATTTTCAACTCTAATTAAAAATTCGAAAATTTTTTATGACTCCAAAAATTTAATAAACATTTAATTTTATAACATTTAAAACATCCTTAATGGGTGTGTTTGTGTCTTTATGAATTTGCTAAATGGAATTATTGACCCTCTGTAAACATCAGTTTTGTACAACTCTTTTAAGGTAGCACCTATAAAAATACATATATTTTTGTCGCCATCTTTTTATTAAACCAAATCTGACCGACAGTTTTATAAAGAGCGTGTAAAATTAAAAAATTTGCATAAATTTCAAAAATTTTAATTGAATATTCCAATGCTGTTACTGTTTTATTATATGAGATTTGGAGCCATTGTCAAATTTTGTCATTATGTTTTAAATGTCAATAATTATTTGTCAAATTTTATGGACGCCATTAGAGTTTGTATTTGGTTTTTTGTTTCTTAATTTGAAGCAGGTTTTTGTACAGTGATTTAATGTATTTGTTTTTTCTTTTCGATCAAAGCTTATGACGAGCTACGGGTATGTCTTAAAAAATAATAATTTTTAATTTTATTGTCAATAATGTGTTAATTTATATCTTCCACCCCTGCTACAACAAATTGTACATTAAGGTGATTCGATTCCTATACAAAAAAAATTTAAGCTAGTCACCTCTTTATAGTTCAGTTTGAGCCAAAAGTCTTTTTATACCCTTCTCAAGAGAGTTTTGCTGTTAAACATCAGTTATGTGGGCACATTGCGAAATGAATTATGAGCCCAAGAATACGATTATCTCTAAAGCTCCCTGCATTGGTGTTGCCACAAATTTTGTGTGGGGATGGCAAAAGCTTAAACAGTATTTTTTTGGGGACAAGATTTTAAACTGAGCTCAATTTATATATTAATATTAAATTTAAATAGTTAGTCTTTTCAAATTCTTCAAAAACAATTCTTGGGAGAGTTCATTACATCCCCCAGAATAGTCTAGTTACGCCAATTGCACCCAGATAACCTCTTGAACGTTTTGCTAAATGTCACTATAAGAGAACATTAATAGAAAATATTGGTTCCAGCATTTTCTGCAAAAAATATTGGCAAAATAAATTTTGAAGGTTTTTGTTGCCGTTATTTTGTTCTTATGATTATTCAAGTATGTAATGCAAGCATCGACAGCCATATTGCTGAAATTGCAAAGTTTTTCTTTTATTCACTGTACCTCGCACGAACATGATCACACACAATTATATTGTAAGTAAATGATGACATGCCATTAATCAACAACAGCATAGATTGAGCAAGTACAAATAGGAGAAAGATTAAGGAAAGTTTGTTAATATATCGCTCATACTTGTTTTTTTTTTAGATTATACCTGGAGAATAAATCGACACCTGTGCGCGAAATTATCGTATGTTACGTTTTTCAAAAATCGACTTTTTTATGCAAATTGGTTCTTCATTCACTAATTAATCTGCTGATAAAATATTATAGCGATAAGTGTCTTACTTATGTAGATAATACTGGTTACATTTGATCGTATGTAGCAGTGTTATTTTCGTTTTTATTAATTTAAAAGTAATACAAACATTATCCTTTAAAATTTTGTTTTTGTAACATACGCACACAGGGGTCGAATTAATGGAAATATTAACTGCAAAAAAATTAACGAGAATAATAGACTACTACTAAAATCAATGATCAATTATTTCAACGCAAGGAGCATATCGCCGATAATTAAACATTAGAATTTCGCTCTATAAGGCAATGATTTGTTGCCTTGGATTGAATATCACTACCAAAACGGCACCGTAAAGGAATTGCCTCGAGCCAGTAAATCACGTTAAATTCGCATTATGTAAAATATTAAAAGTGATTAACAAAGTATTAACGGAACACCAGAAACGTAGCGGAATGGCTCGTATGCCCCTATAGCGAATTAAAAAAAGATTTTTGGATTTTCCAATATAACGTGTAATTAGTGCAAGAATTAAATGCCTCATATTATTGCCAACGTCTATATTTTTTAATTAGGTTTTAAACAGTTGGCCAGAAATAAAATCAGTTTTATTGAAAGTTTTGAGTCATGAATGACTTTGTTAAGTAATAAGCAAAAGTAAAGTCCTAGAGTCATTCATCAGCACCAGCTGAACTCCCTCAGAAATACTGTATGGTTTGGCTTTACATCTGAAAACATCATTGGTCCTTAATTCTTCGATAATTAAGAGAAACAGCTGTAATAACAATGAAGATTATGATAGAATATTTATCAGTTCCTGCTTTTAAAAAAATATCTGAGTTTCAGTTTCAGCAGAACTAAGCCACTGCCCAAACCGTGCGAGACATAAGTAATAGCTCTTTTAAGAAAACTTTTTGGAGATCGAATATTTTCCTGATATTTGGAAGCTAAGTGGACAGCTCGTTCGCCAGATAAGTCAGTAAAAGGTTTGTTTGAAGACGCGAATATATGCATGTGCACAAACCCGAGAGTATCTTTGAACTTTGAACATTGTTGCATAAATTCAAGCTCTCCAGCCAAAACTTTTGAAGGATGTTAAAGAAAATGCTTTAAAAGGGGCCCATCATTACGAAGCTGAAAAATTTAAGTCCCATATTTCCATTTTTGGTGTTAAAAATTTATATTTGTTAAAATTTTATAATCTGATAAAAATAAAAATAAAAAAATACATATAAAGCAAAAAGTTATTAAATTTTTTAACCCCATGCTGAGTTTTGGCACTACCTGCAACTTATTTAAGATTATTTCAGAAATATTATTTGTTTTTGATAAAGATATGTTTAAAGCAACAACATTAAATTCTAATGAAAATAAATAATTTTTCATCTAAAATTTAGTGAAATTAAAGCGGTTTTCTTTTGGTTAGAAAACAATTGCTATTGACTAAATCCAAGATTGTAGATCATAGTTTGTTTACAGAATCAACAATTATTACATAGAGATACATATATAAATATAGAGCAATATAAAATGACACAATATGATCGTATCGTAAATTGTGGTGGAAAAAAGCCTAGTTAACCGTGTTCAGAGGGTTACAAAAAAATAAACGAAAATATTTCTGGAAACACCTTTAACCACTTCTCAATACTAAATAGGAGTGTTACAGGTTCAATTATTTCTCGAACCACCCTAATGTACATACTCGTATTTAAATTTGTTTATCGTATTTTGTTTGTTAACTTGTACGACCTTTTGTTAATTAAGTTTATTTCAAATTTGTATTTATAAATTTGTTTAAAAAATGGCGTATATTTTGGTTGACGCAAATCTTTTGTATAAATAAGTAGTTTAAATTTAAACTGCTCAGATTATTTTTCAAATGTTAACATTATCGTAAATTTTAATCAGTAACATGAGTTAATATATTACGTAGTTATTAATTTAATTATTTTAAAGAATACTGCGCAAGTAGCGGGGAGTTTGTTTTTATATTTTGAACTTGCACGTGGCCTAGCCACTTCAAATCAAGATGATGGTTGACACAGACAAATCATCCAATTGGTTAGGGTCAAACCAGAAATCATTATTAAGTTAATCTACAATAATAATTTAATTGACTCTGTTTTAATAACCTTATTTATGGCTTAAAAAATTAATATTAAATATATCAATTATGTATATATTTTTGAAGTTAGGCAAAAAGGTTTTAAGTAAGAAACGGCAGTTTATATTATAAAGCACAGAAATGTGAACTTTTTTGAATTGTTACCTTAACAAATAGTTAGGATGGGGAGCAGTTTTGCCAGATCTAAGTTATTAATACCAGTTTTAAGTGAGTAAAAATTAAGTAAAGGCCAAAATTTCAGACTGCAATTTTTATACCCTTCACACAGTGAAAAAGGGTATATATAGGTTTGTCATTCCGTGTGAAATTTCTACAATTTTCATTTCCGACCCCATAAAGTATATATTTTCTGAAAGCTTATGAATAGGGGAGTCGATTAAGCTCTGTCAGTCTGTCCGTCTGTCCGTGTGTATGTTTAAATCAACTTTTTGAAGCCCCCCGACATAGGTTGGACCCGGGTAAGGTATTAAAATATCAGAAATATTCGGGAGTAGATCGGTATTGAAAATCAGAAACATCGGTACATAAACAACTGAGATATGAGCAAAAACCCACGACCATCTCGATTTTTTTGTCACAAAAACAACATTACAACAACAACATACATACATACAAACGTGTATACTGGTTAGAGAAAACGTGGCATCAAATCCCAGCTGAGCCAAAAAAAAAATTTTTTTATTTTTTTTTATATTTTTTTTTTAAATTTTTTTTTATTTTATTTTTTATTTTTTATTTAAGATATTATTTATATTTTTATTATTTTTTTTTTAAATTTTTTTTTTTTTAATTTTTTTTTGTTTTATATATATAATAATTTTTTTTTTAATTTTTTTTTAGATTTTTTTTTTAAATTTTTTTTTAAATTTTTTTAAAATTTTTTTTTTTATTTTTTTTTTTTTTTTGTTTTTTTAACATACATACGTGAATTTATAATTTTACAATGGGATATTTTTATATATGTATGTACGTATTTCATATGGGATGAATGGTGACACAAACTACTGTTATTGCATGACTACACGTTGTGAAGGGTATATAAGATTCGGCACCGCCGAATATAGCGCTCTTACTTGTTTTACTTAAAACAGTTTTGCCAAATGTCAAAGATATACATAAGTATGTAGTTCAAAAAACGTTTCCCATTTTATATTTCTAAAGTGTTTAAAAAAGAAATTTGACAAAATGTATTATTCGATATCTGGCAGAAACTATTAAGATACATGTAGTGGAAATACCAAAACAGAACAGTACTAGCACAGGTAACTTTTTTAACCCTCCAGTGATTTTTAGCTTCGAACGGTGTTACTTGCGTCACTTACAAATATTTCTTACGACACTGAGTCCCGGTGAGTCAAGCGTTTACTGTAGACGCTACCGATGTAATACCACAAGGGCATATTATCTTATTGAAATCAATATCACGGTGCAACCAATACCTCGGGCTGTACGGGGTCAAAGGAAACAGATGGTTTCATGACTGGCATTAATGTCTCAGGGTGTTGCTGGTTATTGTTTGGGCTCTTTTAGGGTGTGCAACTAAGTGTTATATTGCAGTAAATCTTATTTGATTCCAAGACTCATAAACTTCTTGCCTCATTACAGGCAACAAGCTCTCGAATAAGATGCTTGTGCATAAACCGTGAGATTCGTGTACGAAAAATTGTTACCCGAATTTTATGCCTTATAAACTTGTACTCAAGGTTGATCGTTGGAAGGTAAAATTCAACCAGTAGTAACACCATTGTCCATTTAGGCTATTATAGACGGTAGTGTCATTAAATTTTCCACAACTTTCCAATCTTGATTTTCAATCTCTTTTAAATGAGCCCAGAATTAGGTTAAACAAAGAAATCCAGATGGTAGAACTTAAAATTACTAACACAAAGAAGTAAAATATAATTTCATAGATAATTCGTTGAAAAGATCAATAGATGACATTAACATTTGAAATGATTTTGGGCATATGGCAACAGTAACTATTCATAACTAAACGCACTGCGGGTGTCTAATTTTTGGCAACTTTGTCGAGCATTGCTGGCTGTATGTCACGAATAACACAGACAGTGTTGGCTTCCAAGGCGTCAATTATTGCTGGTTTTTTGAAATAAGTCAGCGGCTTCACGTGGTTCCACAAGAAGAAAGCCAGAGTTATCAAATCGCACGACCTAGAGCCAATACACAGATCCATTTCTTGAAATCAACTTAGCACCAAACTTTAATTTTAATAAACCAATGGTTGAAGTAGCCAAATGTTACGTAGCCCAAACCCTTTAAAATTACATCTTGCTCGGTCCAATGTCATCCATATTTAAAAAAAATAAAAAATTTATCTTCGTTGACCGTAACGTAGGATACAGCTTGACCTCTAAAAAATTAAGTTCCGATGAAGCCACCATCGTATTAATAGTAACAAACAAATTATTCTGGCTGCAATTTGGTATATACGGCCTATTATGGATATGGATTTTGCTTGCTAATTAACCCGTTGAGGCAAAAGTGATCCCCATCCCTAAACAAGATTTTGCGATAAATTATCGATCGAGTCAATGACTGGATTTAAAAGTAGTTTGAATAATTTGGTTGTGCTGTTCAATATATTCATGATAATTTGCCAAAGAATATTGATTATATATAACTTCTGCAAGTGATACATTCAATATAGATAATGAAACAAACATTTATTATTTTCCAATCGATTTACAATAATGATTTTTGTATTTTCCTTTACTCATCTCCGTTCATTCATTTGCTCATGTTTTCCTCAAAAAACCACAACTCAACGTGCAACTTATCAAAATTTTATGGGTTTAAAAGAACCAATATTTAAAAAAATATTTTTTGTTGTGGCTAACTAAAGAATATATTTTTTGATTATACGAATTATTTCATTTCATACAATACCCATTTAACTAAAGGGTGGTTAAATTTTAAGGACCGATCTTCAATATGAACCACACCTAAACGTCATGTTTTTTTTTTCCTGCATTTCATTTGACATTTCTGAAATTCAGACTAACTCAATTTAAACCATGGAAAGACACACAATCGAGCAACGCGTTAAAGTTGTTCAGGCTTGTTATGAAAATGGTCGTTTAAATCGAAATGAATTTCGTGCACTTTGTGATTCTTTTGGTCAACATAATCGTTTAATTTGTTGTGTTGTTTTTTATTAGCTAATAGGGCCTAACGTTTATAATGTAAATAAAACAATTTAGTTACATTTTATTCCCGACGTTTCGTCAATTTTTTGTTGACTTTTTCAAGGGATTTTTTTGTCTATTTAAATAAAAAAACAAAAACATTACATGTATACATATCACATTTACAAATATTTATACAATAACTTACATTAAAATATGTTTTTTATAATTTTATTGAATTACATTAAACAAAAAACATCTTAAAAACAATACAAATCTTAAACAAAACATTTATTAAATTATATTACTGTTTTTAATTTAACACTGCTCTGTAGCTGGCGCTAATGTTATCTGTGTCTTCCTTATGGTTCATTGTTATACCCTTCACCTGTGGTGCACAAGGGTATATATAGCTTTGTCATTCCGTTTGTAATTTCTACAATTTTCATTTCCGACCCCATAAAGTATATATTTTCTGAAAGCTTATGAATAGAGGAGTCGATTAAGCCCTGACCGTCTGTCCGTCTGTCCGTCTGCCCGTCTGTCCGTGTGTTGGTTGAAATCAACTTTTAGAAGCAACTATATGTTCCTCAGATCTGTATATGGTATCAATCTCTTGGAAATATCCAGGAATGAATCGCTATTGAAATTCAGCACAATCGCCCCATAACTTTCTGAGATATGAGCAAAAAACCACGACCACCTCGTTTTTTTTCACAATTACAACAACAACATACATACATACATACATACATGTAAAAAACATACCAAACAAAAAAAAATTACAAAAAAAAAAAATATTAAAAATAAGAAAAAAATAATAAAAAAAACTACAAAAAAAAAATTTTAAAAAAATTTAAAAAAAAAATTTTAAAAAATTTTTTAAAAATTTTTCTAAAAAAATTTTTTAAAAAAATTTAAAAAAAATTTAAAAAAAATATAAAAAAAACAATAAAATATAAATAATATATTAAATAAAATAAAATAAAATTTTTTTGGCTCAGCTGGGATTCGATGCCACATTTATTCTAACGTGTACGTATGCACGTATTTTATATGGGATGAATGGTGATACAAACAATTGTTATTGCATGACTACACGTTGTGAAGGGTATATAAGATTCGGCACGGCCGAATATAGCACTGTTACTTGTTTTATTTATATTTTGTTGTATTCTTAGACTTTCAACTGTGTAACGTTTTTTTGTTTTGTTTACTTTGTCAAGAATTCGTATATTATCAAAGTTCGCTGAGTGACCTGTTTCCAATATGTGTTGTGCAAGTGCAGTTGTTTCTTTTTTCTTCGTTATGTCTTTTTTGTGTTCTAATATTCTTTTTTCTAGTGTTCTTTTTGTTGTGCCAATATAAATGCGTTTAAATTCGTCCACATTCGGGCGAATTTTGAACAATATTTAAATTTCAGCAAAACAGGTCTATATAAAATGTGAATACATCTGTGAATGTCATCTTAGTTCGCTGAATAGGAAACATTGCTGTTTTTGGCGATAGTGTGGCAAAAGAGCAGTCAACCTGGACTCATGATCGTGCCCAACAATGGACCATCGGATGGAGGTGTGCCACCGACGTCGTGGTGGCCATTTGGCCGATATTTTGTTCCATACATAATTGAACCATACCAATATTTTCATTATAAAAATAAATGACAATAATTTCCAAAATAAATTGTTCTTTACTCAAAATCAATATCGGCCCTAAAAATTTTAAAATAAAGATTATAAAGTCACTGTGACTGTTTAAGATAATGACTTTTGGTTTTATTTTTAATATTCAAAAATATAAAAAATATTTTTTATTTAATTATATTTGATCATATTATTAATGAACTTAATGCAACACAAACAAATCTGATCTTCACAAATAAATTTTTAATAAATTATCTTTCTTCATTATATGGCCATATGTTTATGCCCCTTTATAACAATCAATGATTAATAACATAGTCTAATCCTAAACATAATATTATCAGTAAAAAAAAATAAATATTTTTCTTTTTCAAAAATTCTTTTCATCTGCCATATAAATCTTCTGATGATGCTTAAGAATCTTCTTCAATTATTATTTATTATTTTCAACGAAAATTCAATGATGTTTGTTTGTTCGTTTCTTTCAAAAACCTGACATTCATTTTCGATATTCACATGCATTGTTGTACTGTGTCGAGTGGTTTATTTGCGATTTTATTCTTTTCACAGGTTACAATCATCTTTCTATTATATGTCACCTCAAGTGAACAGCAGCGAATGCAACAAACCAAACGAACAAGCCAACATATATATCGTCTCATTAAATTTGAAAATATGGCCAATGTTGTCATATAAATCTTGTATCCATCAACGAAAATACTGACCTATGTCTTGGGTGTATGTTTGTATTCGCTTGTATGAGTGTCACTGAATGTGTGTGAATGGGGCCTTAATGGACAGTCAACCTCTGGTGAGTGCTGGTATTGACAATATCTAACTACAAGTATTTATTTGTAAGTATGACTACAAACTAGGTATGTTTGAGTGTGTATATTATACAGGCAAGTAGGTATTATTCGGACAAGACTGATTATAAAACACCTTAAAGCTACTGCTAATATGTGTATCAGTGAGCATAATTACAATAGAAGAATAAACTTATTTCCATTATAAAGGACTAAATTTAGAAATTTTTTTGACTTTTTAATATGTTTTAATGAGATATGGAGAATAATACCACCATGACTATCGCTTACTCGGAATAACCTGATGGACCAATTTTTATATAATCTCTGCAGTAATTCACAATATATTATGGCAATTTATGTTATATTAAACTAAGAACAAATTTATATAACTAATACTTTTTGCTTTCCTATAGGGTACCAGAGTTAAAACAGTTGACATCACTACAACTACAACAAATATCACAAAGTCTTTACGTAGTATTTGTATTTTTTGGTAAGTTGTTTGTTAACATGTTGTTTTTGAACACTTTGTAACATCCCTCAATGAGCTCCATCAGCAACAACAACATCAGCACTATTATCAAGAAAAACGCATCTTTTTGTTGCTGCTGATTGTTGTTATTGTTTTAGTTGTTATTGTATATTCCATATCAAACTAAAGGCTAAGTTTTTTCCAGTTTAAACATGGCTTAAACTGGCAACACTATTGTCATTTTAAGAGAGGCAATTATTTTTGATTTTTTTTGTTCAATTTTTTTTTATTATTTTTTTCTTCATATGGCATATACAACAACTAAACACATGTTTAATATAGAAAAATATATGTTTGTATAGAAATAAATATTAGTAAAAATTCACTACTAAGAAAATTGAATCTATAGTCGTTCACTTGTTTGATATTTATTTTTATACCCTTCACACAGTGAAAAAGGGTATATATAGGTTTGTCATTCCGTGTGAAATTTCTACAATTTTCATTTCCGACCCCATAAAGTATATATTTTCTGAAAGCTTATGAATAGGGGAGTCGATTAAGCTCTGTCAGTCTGTCCGTCTGACCGTCTGTCCGTGTGTATGTTGAAATCAACTTTTTGAAGCCCCCCGACATAGGTTGGACATAGGTTGGTAAGGTATTAAAATATCAGAAATATTCGGGAGTAGATCGGTATTGAAAATCAGAAACATCGGTACATAAACAACTGAGATATGAGCAAAAACCCACGACCACCTCGATTTTTTTTTCCAAAAAAATTTTTTTTCAATTTTTTTAAAATATTTTTTTTTTATTTTTTTTTTTTTTTTTTTTTTATTTTTTATTTAATATATTATTTATATTTTTATTATTATTTTTTTTTTAAATTTTTTTTTTTTTTTTTTTTTTTTATATATATTATATATTAAATAATTTTTTTTTTTAATTTTTTTTTTAAATTTTTTTTTAATTTTTTTTTTTATATTTTTTAAAATTTTTTTTTTTTATTTTTTTTTTGTTTTTTTAACATACACACGTGAATTTATAATTTTACAATGGGATGTTTGTATATATGTATGTACGTATTTCATATGGGATGAATGGTGACACAAACTACTGTTATTGCATGACTACACGTTGTGAAGGGTATATAAGATTCGGCACCGCCGAATATAGCGCTCTTACTTGTTTTTTTTAATTTTTTTTTTAATTTTAAAATCATCTCCTGTGACTGTGGCAGAAGACTTTAATAAGCTATTATTTATGAAGATTTTACGCACGCTACAAGTGTTGTTTGTTTTTGCCTTTTTTGCTCAATCCTCATGTCACCAGCATTCGTTGAAATGTAAAGGCCCTTAATGTCATTATTGTTGTTCTTCTATATACGAGTATAAAATATTTTTTCTAAAATATGTACATATGTATTTCCAAACATTTTTTCGTTGGTCATTGGTGTTGTGTGGTTGTTGCAGCTATCAAAGCTTTAAGCAACATTTACAATAGGTGTT
This sequence comes from Phyto melanocephala, assembly GCA_941918925.1. Taxonomy (NCBI): domain Eukaryota; kingdom Metazoa; phylum Arthropoda; class Insecta; order Diptera; family Rhinophoridae; genus Phyto; species Phyto melanocephala. The sequence continues at coordinate 83,759,675 of OW799236.1, forward strand.
GTCTTGTCCTTTTTTTTAACAAATCAATTGTATTTAGTAACACCCCATGATTTGTACATTTTGCTCCCACATATTCCCAAAAATAGTAATAAACAACAGACTTCAATTTTTAAATAAGACAGACAAAAATAAAGTGCAGTAAAAATATTTCGGGTGGGTGGGATGAAAATTTTCTAAGTAAAGAGTTTGCAAAATTTCTAAATGTAATATAAAACATTCGAATTCAGCGATGATTTAATGCGATATATAATTGTTTGCATAAGACATAAGAGCAGCTAATAGATGGCATGCTTTTTCATTTTTCTTGTAAAATATCCCATTTCTAAGTACGTACATGTTGTTTGTTGGCATTAAAATATTGCTTCAGTAAAACCCATGTGCTAAGTCATCTGAAAATATTTCAATTAGGGCATGCTCTATTTTGTTCTAACAAACCACCTGAAATCAGCAGTGGCCAGAAATATTTGCTGCCGGAAACAGTCAGAGGAGATAAAAAGCAATTTTGACTGGCATGCAGAATTACACATGAGTCACAAATTTGACAAGCCAGATGTAAAAAATATGCCATGTACTAGCTGCTTTTCTTGACAGTATGGCGTAACCAAACAGAGGCAAAAGGTCGTGTTCCTTCGATGATATCTCCGCTTGCATATAACTAATTTTTAATAGCGAATTTCTCGAAAGCATTTCTGATTAATCAATACCACATACGAGTCCGTGGGATATAGGGTGGCATAAAAATTTTGATTTCGACGATCACACGGGCGAACGTATGAACACAAGGACACAGCTAAATCGACTTCTTTATCTATAAGGACTTAGAATAATATATATTTTATAGGAAAGAAAAAGACTATTGTAGCAAGTGATGGTAGAAACTTATACTACCTTTTACACTCTCGTGTGCAGGGCACATAAGGAAAATTGCAAGAAAAAATTGAATAATGGCCACATGAAAAATTATGAAAAGGCGAAAATTTGCTGAAACGGCCTGATGGATATACGAGAGAAAGAAGCTTTTACATTTTGCTAAAAAATATTTATTAATGTCTATGTATTTGTTTTTTTTATTTTCAACAACAACAAAAAACAAGACTAATTGTCAAAGTCAGTTTAGAAGGTGTCGTGTGAACAGGGTTATTTGCACAAGTAATTCACAGAACAAATTAGGCAATTGGTAGCGTCATGGGAACTTGCTGTTTAATGTATTATTATTTAAATGATAATGCCTGTAAATTGATATGGAAATATGTAATTCTATACTAAACTTGAAATAAATGGGCAAACTATACACATATGTGTCATACCATACCTTTTTTAAGTTAATCGATTTTATTTTATGACTTGCATATGAATGTCAATTTTACAGAATTTCCAAATATCTTTTTTGTGGATTTAACAAGTTAGAAAATAATGGTAGTGGATGTCAAAAATTTCTACATTTTCGCGTGCAATGTAATTCTTAGTGTTATACTTGGTGTACCCAAAGTCACTATAGGGTTTACAAATTAAATAATTTTTTTCGTTTCAATATTTGTTTAATTAATATTATTTCTCTACAAGTTGAAATTGGTGCAAAATTTATAACCCATCAGAAATATTCGATTTTTGTAGTTAAATTTCACAATTGTCAAGACTTTGGTTACTTTGAGCCCTCGCTGTACAACTCAATAAGAATTTAAATAGTTCTCTTAAATATTTGACATAAAATTTTATACCATCTAAAGGGTGCTGTTTATAGAGTTATGAAACTTGAAAGTGGTGTTAAATAAAAATGAGTTTTTATAAAATTTATTTTATTCGAAAGATAATCTTCCGGCAATATAATTTAAATATGAATATGACCGTCACAGTTCGCTTGGATTTAGTCTGAGAATTATCCAATAATTGTGGCAAATACATACTCACAGCACCACCTTGTTAAAAGCGCAGCTCCTGCACATCATGGTTGTTTAAGTGATGAATGAAAAAGTCAGTAATCGTTGCTGTATAGCGGTAACCATTGACTGTAATATTCTGAACAGAATCATTTTTAGGAAGTACCGACCAACAATGTAGTCGTGTATCAACAAACACTTGAGAATTATCATCACGCAACATTCGGAAGTATCGATTCAAACAAAAGTGAGCTTCATGGCTTAACCAAATTTGCTTATGAAAATCGGGATCAACGGAAATTTAATTTAGATCCCATGTACGCCTTGGTATTTATGCTTCAGTCTACTCATGTTGAAATGCCAAACCAAACTAAACATAAATCACTTGACAGCTGACAAAATGGCCGTCAGTGAAAAAAGTCTTTCCAACTCAAAGCCTTATACCTCTATAAAAACAGCTGATACTAAATTTTTAGCGAATTGTTAATAGACCCACTTTTCCTGCAAAGAAACAAACGTTCACCCAACGACTCATAGCATTTATTTGTTTGTTGTAAGTTGTTATTTTTGCCATCTTGTATGTTTTTCTTTTTGTACATATTTGTTGTACCACATAACAAAATCTCGCCTAATTGACATTTTTTTGTTATTAGCTGTTGGTTGGTGTTTTAGGCCTTTTTTTTTTGTTTTTGGCCAAGATAGAATTTATTGTACCCCAAGCGTACATAAGTTATTCCCTTTGGATATGTTTTGTTACAAGCATGTTTATTGTTGTCGCTCCACACATTCTTATTGGTTTATGTGCACCACAGAGATAAAGGAAAAATATATATTTACGAAAATCAGTTTGTATTCTGTCTGCTGTTGCAGATTTGTGTAAAGTGCAGTTTGAAGAGTTTAGTGCACTCTTTTCGATATAAATATATTTATTTTATTTTTTTTTGTTTGTAGTTCAATTTGGGATTTTTCAGTTTTACCCGTGTCTTGGAAAGAAAACATGTGTGCTACAGTATTATTGCACACCATAAACTACAGACATACAAATAATCATTGTATTACTAACGTTTATTCATTCATACCTCACTCCCTAACTCAAGCGTTCCAGCTCTGGATTATTTCATCCAAACCGTTTGCGTTCGTATATAAACGTTTCATTTCCTTGGGCCATATTTATTTCCTTGTATGTACATAGCTTTGTCGTGGCACTTGGTGTTGGTGTAATTTTGATTAGGTTTTTCTTTTCAAAGGTGTATGGTGTAATTGTAAGTATTCGTTTGTCAAGAGCACAAGTGTTCCATTAAATCCTGCTAGCCTGTGTCTGATTCTCTGCGAATGTCCGTTAAGTTTGGAAAGTGTTTGTGAGCTTTAGACGTAGTGTCCAGTAGTTTATTTCTTCCAAAGTTATTGTTTCAAATGTCAACGATATGTGTGGATTTAGGTTTTTTTTTAATTTTTCTTTTTGACTTTAAGAGAATTGATGTGATTGGTTTCGAAATGATTTCGAGACATGTGAGATGGGAAACGTTTGACTACGTACGAAGTAAGAAGGAGAATTATGAGTTAGAATATTGATATATGTAACCAATTTAAGTCCTTGTTAAGAACATTTTCAGCACAAGCATAAATTTTTAGTTGTTTCTAAGGAGATTGTTGGAATATTTCTTTGCGATTTTATTAAACTAAAGGTACGTTGATGTATGTTTTCTAACTTGAGTGTTTCTATAAGCCAATATTAAATAAAATATAGTTTATATTTGTGTCACTTTTTAAATTTATTTTCAATATTATACAATTAAAAAAAATTCTAAAACACCTAGTGTTTAGCTAACAAAGTTCGTATGCCTTAGGCTTCATATATATTACTAATGAAAATAGATTCAATATACACTAAACAATATTTATTAAGGTTTTCTTAACACCATCATTATTTATAGTCAACAAAGTTTATTCCACAAAAAAATAAACAACAAAAACAATGTAGTACCTAAGAAGGCTCTTAAATATCAACAACACTTTATAGATATTTACACTTTACGATAAATTATTTGCTCCCAAAAAAATACCTAAATAGACAACTAGGATCCTCATAAAGGAAAAAAAAATAAATAAATGTAGTTAAGGAACATCAACAAAGGCTACCTGCAGTAAGATCATAGAGACAAAGAATTAAAAAAAAAGGCCGGAAAAACTTTAACATAAAAACGCGATAAAGTTACGATTTATTAGCGACCTCAGCTTAAAATCAATTATGCTGGAATGTAGAACGTTATGGCATACATACACTGGCAACATTGAAGTTGCTGTAATGCTGACACTAACGAAAAAAAAATATTGAAAGAGTTGGCGGTGCCAACAATATCTACCAGAAGATTGTTGATGATGATCACCCAGTAACAAAAGGTTTCTAAAAGGTACGCAAACTTGCTAACCAAATTGCAGTTGTTAAATGTTGCTAATATTGTTGTTGTTATTAATGTTGTTTTTGCTTACAGGAGCTAATGATTAAGCAACATATTTTACAATTTTTATTTATTTTTATTACTGCTGTTGTTGTTTTGTTTCTATAAGCTGTTTAACTGAAGATTATGCAATGTACGTATTTTTATATATTTTTGTAAAACGACAGACCTCCAATCGACCCATCATCCAATCTAGGAGCAATACTGTACAATAACCACTACCTAGGTTTACTTCTGTGTGTGTGTTTTTTTTACTTAATATTTTTTTTAAGTTTTTATATTCTTATTTAAGATGAACCGCCAAACATCATCAGCACTTACAATATAAACATCACACCACTAAGAGTAAGCACCACAATAAACAGTAAGTGCCCAACTTATTGCGTACGAGAAAATTGTAATAATGAAAAATAGTTGTCTTTATAATTAGTGCTTTGCATAACCAAATCAGGTTAAAAAAATTTGGCTTTTAAAAACTAAATTTTTTTTGTGACTCACACGAGGTGACTGTTTAAAACAGCTGATGCCAAATACGTTGTCATTAAGGTGATCGATTATACGACATTTTTAAGAAACCGGTTTTCAAATAGTTCGAAATTTAGAATTAAAAAAAACCGGTAGCTCTTTTGAATATTTAGAAAAAACCGGTTAACCGGTCGAATACATAAAATATAATTTTTTCTTATACCCATGACAGAGATACATATATATGTATGTATAAACTAGTTTATTCTATGGTTTAATTGCATTTTAAGTTGACACACATTCAATGGCGTTATTATAAAATGCTGTTATTTAAAATAAAGATATTAGAGGACAGACACTTTTTACTTAAAAGTGACCGAAAAGTTAAGATTATTATTCAATTACATTTAACTTTTAAGGTTAGGTTTATAAATTCAAATATTCCATTGTTTCTCTATGTGAAACAAAATACGGCAACTAAATTGTGATTTATATTTATTTTCTACTTCGACCTTTTTAATTCTTTTTTAAGTTTTAATTTTTTTATATTAGTGACACAAAACAGTAGTAAATAAATCATCCAAAATTTTATTTCGTTTTTGAAATTTTTTTAAGAACTAAATTAATTTGTTAAAAGTAATCGGTCTTGCTCTGGTACTGCCACATTAAAAAAAAATTTGATACAAGGAGGTTGTAATAATGAAAAATATTATAAAATCACTTCACTACTGACTGTAGTAAAATAGTTAACCTAATTATTTTTCTTACTTTACATTTGTTTTTGAAACAACAAATAAATGTCTTTTCTTTTAATTTCTTTTCTGATGTTTTGAAATTTTTTGAGTAATAAATATAGTATGATACGTTTGGTTACAAAGATAAATGAACATAAAACTAAAAATGGAAAAAACCGACTTCTGTGAGTGAAAAAACCGGTGCATTCGACATTCGAAAAATTAACATTTGGAAAAAACCGCCAGCTGTAAGAGTAAAAAAATCGGTTTTTCCACCGGTTGTAAAACCGAATCGATCACCCTATTTGTTATATTACATTGTGTCAAGCAGCTTAATTATTTGTATCTGTTTATTACTTAAGGACAATTGATAAAAAAAATTGGCCAAACTCTGTTAAGACCCTTGTGACAACTTATACGAGATAGGAGAAATAGGACTATAACTATTCCAATGCAATAGATAGTTTAAAAATACCAACATGTTTACGTATTTTCGAATAAATAATAGGTGTCTTTCAGGGGTAATTTTTTGACAGAGACGAAATAAATATTGTGGTTGCCAGGTATAGCAGCCTGATTATTATAACTACTCACTCCAGAATAGTGCTTGAAAAATTTCCAAATTTTACCTAAATATATTTTCAGTGTCGAGACTTATTTTTGACTCACTCTTTCTAACAGTTAGCCTAATTGTGAAATATGAAGGAACTTACACCGAATACATCTATAAAATTTTGCCACTAAGATCTCGCAGTATAACGCTTAAGCTGTTTTTATACCCTTCACAGTGAGTGTAAGGGTATATGTACTTAGGTTTGTCATATCGTGTGGAATTTCTACAATTTTCATTTTCGAACCCATCAAGTATATGGGCAAATATAGGTATTTGCTGAAAGCTGCTGAATAGGGGAGTCAATTAAGCATTGTCCGTCTGTCCGTGTGTACGTTGGAATCTACTTTTTGAAGCCCCCAGACAATTTCAAGACCCGTGTAAAAATAACAAAAATATTTTGGAGCAGATCGATATTGAAAATCAGAAAAATCGCTTTATAAACAACTGAGATATGATGAAAAAACCTAGACCACCTGGTCTTTTCACACAAACACAAACTGGATGAACGTAGGTTTGAATCCCAGTTAAGAAAAAAATTTTTTTTTAATTTTTTGTTAAATACATACATTAACTTATTTTATTATTTTAAAATTGGATGTAGTAAGGTCATTACAAAGATAATAAAACATAAATTTATGTAAGCACAAGCACATCTCTATACAGATCATATTAATTTGATCACATTAATTTGTGAAGACAATGATTTAAACAGTTTATAAAGTGCACAAAACAGTTATTGTTCCTAAATCAAATGGTGTTCTGACAATGGCTCCTGATGCGGCACTTCTGTTGTTAAACTAAAAGTATGCTTCAGTCGAGGTCGAATTGTAAATTTGTATAATAAATTGTTAAGAGAACCATAAAACCAACCGAGAACTATTAAATCAGTTGCCAAAGAAAACAGTGCAGTTAAATAATTCCTGTCTTTAAAAAAAAGTTATATCGAATTATGTAAAATATTACTCAAAAATACAATTTAGTTAAATAGTATTAGCAAGCCGCCTAACTAGTAAGTGGTGTAGAGAAATATATAAATTTTTTCACTTTTTCTTTTCTTTATTTTTTTCCTAAAGCTCCTCTTCTTGTCTATAGATGATAAATTAAAAGACTAACTTGACAATCACTTAAGCATAGTTTGTTACCCAAAAAGCCGTCTCAGACATTAAACATGGTTGCTATTAGTAGTGTAGTGGCACAAATAGTGCTGCTTATACACTTACCGTCCACCCGAACACTAGGATAACAGCAGTTAATATAGTGGCGCGGTAGAAAATTGGTGTTTGTCCTAGTCACATAAACTATAAGGTACTTTGTTCTGCTTCTTGCAGGTACTCATCGTATATCACTACGAATAAAAATAGAACATAGTTCATTAAAATAAGCTTACTTTATTTAATACACTGCACAGAGGTTTTAATTTTAAACAGTAAAACGATAGCGGTTATCTTGAACTTTGTTTTCAGCTTTTTTCTTAACTCAGGCCGATTGCTTGAATTTGAATGCAAGAAGCACTGAAAGGCAAACGAACACTTGAAGATGGTATACACTGAAAAATATGGAAAGGATATAAAAAAAATAAAATATACGACACGGATGATATTGTTCCATAAAGAGTTTGATAAATATTTTAAATACCTATATACTAGGGTGAAATATGCAACATTTTAAAAGCTTTTCTATAAAAAATATGAGCGTTTATTCATTACTGCAGCACTGACTAGGGATGCATAGAGCCGTACCAAGTTCTTTTAAATTTACTACGGTCTTCATATAATGCGTTAATATGTGTCCAGCCGAGATCCTTGTTCACAGACTTTATTTTGTTCGTTAAACTTTATAGCCATAAAACTATGGTTCATTATCTATACCGAATTTCCTTTAGCTTCTATAGCTTATCTGGAGATCGTGCGTCAAATTTCTTATAGCTCTTCTCCTTATAAATTGATATTTGTTTGCACCTTCCGTACAGTTCAAAGCTAGAGATCATGTTATAGGGCTAACATATGCGTAAAATATTTCTAAAGTAGCACTTTATAAAGCATTTTACTTGTACGCATAGCGGATACTAGACATATTTCGGTTTTTATAGCATATATGTAGTAGCACTTAGCAGCTTAAGAGCTGAAAGAGGAAATCAAAATATATATGGGGGGATAACTTTATGAGTGTTTTAATTTTATTTTAGCTATAGAAGTTAAGTATTTGACCATTTCTTATTACCTCAGCAATTTTGTGCACAATATTGCATTCAAGTCAACCAAATTTTCTTGTTTGTTCGTATAAACCACTGTCTCCATGTCACCATGCGATAATAGTTCATGGCTTTGGTGGTAAATTTTATTTGATAATGGAATAATTTTTCTGCTACTTAACAATGGATTATTATTAGAAATAAGGCATTTTTGAAGTATCGATTTTGCATGCGATATATGATACTTATGTCAAGCAGTCCTGTCAAGAATTATTCTTTCAAATAGTTGCTAAACATGTCTTGCCGTTGACCGCTACATTTACCCGGGCTTTCTATAATTGAAAGGGTATAACTATATAAGTGTGTCATTATATGTGAAATTTCTACAATATTCATTTCCGTCGAAAAATTTTTGTCCGTCTGTCCACCTATCCATCTGACCGTCTGTTTGTTTGTATGTTGAAATTAAGTTTTTGAAGTCCCTCGACACTTCCAAGACCCGCGTAAGATATCAAAATATCAGAAATCTTTAGGAGCAGATCGGTATTAGAAATCAGTATTATTGCTTTATAACCTTCTGAGATATAAGCAAATGAAAACGACTGTCTCAGTTTTTTCGCTCATTTTTACCACAAAAATTAAAATTGTTTAGCCCTAGGGCAATTTATAGATACAGTTATTGCTATTTATAGATATAATATACCTCCAAAGATATTAATAAAAATTTTGGTCACTAATCGGCAAAGTTATAGACAAAAATTATTTGAAAAAAATATAGTTTTTAAAAAATGTAAAATTTTTTCAAACTCCTTAATAGTTTTTGAATAATCTTTTTTAAGGTACCAGATTATAAACCGTAATCTGAAATACTATTTTTTTAAAAACTAACAAATCGGTTCGAAATCAATTAAGATATAAGCACCAAAAGAGAAGTACAACTGCTTTGGTGTTTTTCCAATAATTAACAAACGAAAATATATATTTCTCAGTTTCTATATATTTAACAGAGCCTATATGGCGACCAAATCAAAGAGCATGAATGTAAAGATATAGTTAGATAAAAAAAGAAAAAAATCAAAACGCCGTCCTAGATTAAATGGTGAGTATATAAGTCAAATATAGTAGTAACGGCTTTATGACCCTTAACCGCGACAATAATAATATTAAATATAAGCGCACGACTAGTAGAATGTGGTAAACTGTAAAAAAGTGCTAAATCTAAGATGGCGTTTGAAACAAAATGGCGGAGCAAATTTTTATAACCCCGACAATATGGGTATCAAATGAAATGGCTTGGCTAGTAGTATACAGATAACTATGTAAAAATTAGTATCAAAGTTGGCGAAATCTAGGCTAAGCTACGATGTGGTCATCATTTCTCATCATTTGCCTCTATTTACTAAGCTAATCGATAGAGTATCATTAAAAGTTATACCTTTAGCTCTTTTTTGTACCAAAAATTTTATTAAAAAGTTCATTGATGTAAAAAAAAATTATTTTAAATTTTCTATCAAATTCTATGAAAACTATTTAATAAGCAATTTTTTAGCAGTGTACCTCCCTCTATCAACAACGCTTTGTTACCTGTTGCTTGTATACCTTCAGAGTTTTGTTCTTTTTTCTCTCAACTTTAGCAAAATCATAGACACAGAAGAAAAAAAAACAAAAAACGATTCTGCTTAACAATGCGGCGGTCCATAAGGTGCTAGACTTGCTACGATTTTTTTTGGGGGCTGCCGCTGATATTGTTGATGATGACGACGACTACCACTACTACAAAAACAACGGCACAGATGATGATGATGGCAATGATGCCATACTAAGCATAAGGTTAAATTTCATGTTTAAGGTTAGCAGCTGAACGAACACCAACAAACTCTGTCACTACTACCACCACTGCCATCACCACCACCATTCACTTGATTAGTCCGATGTATGCATACGACATACCAAACAAACACTTACAATCAAGGTGGCTAACTTTGAGCAACTATTTCTAAACTGTAAACATACAAATTCACTCAGAGTTGATAGTGTAGAATACAACAATAAAATAAAAAAGTAAAGAAAAAAATTCTAAAAGAATAGAAACTGATACCATTGCGGCATAGAGCAAAAGCGGTTAATTCTCAATACCGCCAACGAAACGATACAGCATCTAAGCATTAGGTAGGACAAAGCAAAAAAAAAGGAGAGAAAATCTAAGTAAAACAGAACCTTTCATACAAATGAATGCAAGAAGTTTGAAAAAAATTTAAGCAAATTTATGCACCCTACATTCTGTAGGGCGGAAATAATGACCACTACAGAAAATAGTAGCATATAAAGGTTTTTGTTTTAAATGTCACCAATTTTGGTTTAAACACTGGTTCCAGTCTTTCAAAAATATTTAGAAGTTAAACTTATGTTACTTGATTTCTTATTAGATACTTTAGTAAGAGAGTTGCTTGGGTTATGTTCTTCCAATTTCAATACCTTAAGAATTACATTGCGCTCCACGTTTTTGATGGTGTTATTAGTTATAAAATGAACTTCTAATTTTACTCTACTTAAATCATATAAATTTTTTGCAGAATTTCCGTACCTTGAGTATGTCATCTTAACTAATGCTGTTAGGCTTATAAAGCTTGGTGGAGCGGTTTTGACAACACCGACAATCAATTTATCGCATTACATTGCACACGGTAGAAATTTTGTGAAATTGAGTTGACTTTAATTTCATCTAAACTTTTTGCCTGCTTCTCGTCCGTTTGGATGCTAAAGAAATGCAAAGAATCGTTCTTTAAAACTTGAGCAAAAAAATACTTAAAGGGAACAACTATTACATAAAGGGAATTTTATAAAATTTAAATTCTGACACAAAAATTTCATGTTGGATATCAAAAGTCATAAAAGTCTAGTCTAAGTCTAGGGCAATATGTGCACTTTTTACTTTAAAAAATAAACTGTCAAATGTTGTATTAAAATTAATATGCACGACACTGACAGGTTTGCACTCTCGACCTCTCTTGCTGTGTATTCGACAAATCAGCTGTGTTTTGTTTACGTTTATTAAAAATGATGTTGCAGAAATACTTCCCTTAATTTTGCATAATTCTTAAGATTTTCACTTCACTATTTTAAAGAAACCGCTTAATAAAATTGATTTCATAGAAAAACTACCAAAAATTTTGAACATTCCATTCGACCAACTTATTATATCACCCCATAATTAAAATTATTTGGTGGTTAGGGCGACAAGTCGGTGTTTTCTTGGAATATTGTAGTCTGTTTGTTATTATACCCTTCACCTATGGTGCACAAGGGTATATATAGCTTTGTCATTCCGTTTGTAATTTCTACAATTTTCATTTCCGACCCCATAAAGTATATATTTTCTGAAAGCTTATGAATAGAGGAGTCGATTAAGCCCTGACCGTCTGTCCGTCTGTCCGTCTGCCCGTCTGTCCGTGTGTTGGTTGAAATCAACTTTTAGAAGCAACTATATGTTCCTCAGATCTGTATATGGTATCAATCTCTTGGAAATATCCAGGAATGAATCGCTATTGAAATTCAGCACAATCGCCCCATAACTTTCTGAGATATGAGCAAAAAACCACGACCACCTCGCTTTTTTTCACAATTACACCAACAATAACATACATACATACATGTAAAAAACATACCAAACAAAAAAAATTACAAAAAAAAAAAAATATTGAAAATAAGAAAAAAATAATAAAAAAAACCAAAAAAAAAAATTTAAAAAAAAATTAAAAAAAAATTTTAAAAAATTTTTTAAAAATTTTTCTAAAAAAATTTTTTAAAAAAATTTAAAAAAAATATAAAAAAAATAATAAAATATAAATAATATATTTAATAAAATAAAATAAAATTTTTTTGGCTCAGCTGGGATTCGATGCCGCATTTATTCTAACGGGTACGTATGCACGTATTTTATATGGGATGAACAACAATTGTTATTGCATGACTACACGTTGTGAAGGGTATATAAGATTCGTCATGGCCGAATATAGCACTCTTACTTGTTATTATTGATGTTGTTCGTTAGGTTTAGTTATTCTTGCTATTATTGTCGAAGTTCAAATCCAACAACAAGAGACATTAAATAGTGTTGGTGTTCCTTGTATTATATGGCATTGTCTTGTTTAATTCCTGTTGTATTCTGTGTTGTCTATTTCGGAGATGTTGAATACAAAGAAAATTTACTTACAGGTCATTATGCTAAGTGTGTACCAGTGTCTAAAGGTCATAAGGTGCGGGTGTTGCAAGATGTCTAAATGGTAAAAGGATCACTTTTAAGAATTTTTTTATTAGCAATTGTAGTTGTTTGATTCATTTTTATTGTCCATAAAATTTATTCCAAAATTCTTGCAGATATTCTTAAATATCTTTTAACACTTTTAAATATTTTAAGAAAATTCTTTTTGTCATTTTCCATTTTAGCATCAACGATAACAAGTGCTTTTCTGGTTTAGGATTTCTAACTTTATCTGTTGCTGTGGTATTCAGTTTATTGTTCATTTTAAGTATAAAAATTCTTAGATTTTTTTTTTTTTGCAATTTTTAATTTTATACTTATAACCATTATTGGAAAATAGAATGTGTAATCATGGTGACAATTTTCACAATTTTTACACGGTTGGTGTTTTTTGGTTTTTTTTCTCTTCGGCACGTTTTAGCATGGTTATCGTAATGCAAATACTACACTTTTTCCAGCAACTTAAAAGACAACAACGCCTTTTCAACGTAATTTGTTACTGGTGGTGACAGTGGAGGGCAAAACAAGTAAATTGTATATCAGTTTGTATAGTGTATACCCATTTGATATGTTTCTTGCCTAATAGAAGAAAGTTCCCCTTAATAGAACATAAACCAAATTCAACAAATAACCAGTCTCCTAAATATAATTACTTAGGGATTTCCAGTTTTAAGCCCCACGGTATTTCAAGTTTAACATAGTGTCGACGGTTAAAATACTTGTATTGAATAAACCCAATGACAGGACATTGTCAAATATTATGTTCGAATGATTTAATCTCTTCTTTTCATAATTTACATGCTATTTTATCAGACAGTCCTATAAGAGCTACATGAATTCTTAACTTTGTGTGACCCTTTAAAAAAGTAGTCAGTCATCTTATCCTTATTAATTTGAGAATTTTTACATTCTTTTAAGGTTTTAATTTGACCATAATATTTTCATAAAGTTGCCGGATATTGTGGGATATTTCGAAACTTAGACAGGCATTTCGTTACTTTAGGTTATGACGACTTAATTATTGTGCTTAGAAATACTAATTCAATACAAATTTCGTTCATCCATTTAATACCTTTCGTGATTGCCATTTTTTCAGCCTAAAAAGTGTAAAGTGCATTGTGGTAGATACAGCCTCTGTTTCCTTTAATATCAAAGCAATATATTGCGGTTATGTCCTAACTTTCGATCTGTGTTAGGAACAGTGGGCATTTCTTATTGTATTTCCTTAAGCCCATTCTGTATCTTACAGCATTATGGTGATGTACTTATGTCATTCTATTCTGTCACAGATTTCAGAATATTATCTCCGCTGAATGAAATGAATCGTTTTACGCTTGAGAAGCGTTGGAATTTAATGGAAATTTATTTCCAAAACACAGACAAGTGGTCGGAAATTACACGAAAAAGTCGTACAAAAAAATCACCTCTCTGATGAAGCAGATTTTTATCTTGATGGGTACGTTAATAAGCAAAATTGCCGTGTTTGGGGGGCTCAAGAAACCCAACCGTGGTCTTACAGAAGCCAATGCACCCATTACGAGTAACTCCTTGGAGGGGTAAAATCATTGGCCCATATTTCTTTTAAAATGAGGACGGCGCAATCACTATGGTCAATGTCACACCTATCGCACCATGATTACCAATTTCAAGGTATTGATGTGAATGATGTTCGGTTTTAACAGGTTAGTGCAAATTGCCACATGTATTATGCCACAATCGATTTATTGCATACAACGTTTGATGGCCGTTTAACTAGCCAAAATTTTGATGTCAAGAAGCTGCGATTCGACACGGTTGGTCTATTTTCTGTGGGTCGCTGTTAAAGACAAGTATTGTGCACACAAACCAGAGACAATTTAGCATTTGAAGGCCAACATTCGTGATTGTATTGCCGATATACAACCCCATACACTCATAAAAGTGCTCTGAAATTTGTCCAATCGAATGGGGTAATGTGAGATCAGCTGTTTCAGGCATGTGAGTTAAACAATATTTAATTTCTAACCGCAACAATTATATTTAAAAACAAAACAATAGAGTTTGGCAAAATTTAAACCATTTTTGTTTTATTACATTTTTAAATTAAATTTTTTTTTAAATGGCTCAGTCAATATAAAAATAAAAATCAAATGTCTGTAATTCAAATCAAATGTTGGTAATTGCATCACTTAAGAATGGCTAAACCGATTATGCAAATTTTTGTAAGATTTAAACAAAAAAAAACCAACTATTTTTTTAATTTATCTAAATTTGGAGAATGGCTGGACCGATTAATCTTGTGGCAAAAATATGCCACTCAGCATTAGGCCGATGTCCATAATATGGAAAATTTGTTGCAAAACATTTCAGTTTGTTGATGAAGAAAAAAAAATGAATGGGAATGGGTACAATCCCTACAGATAATATTGGACTACGTCGTCCATTGTAGCTAAAGTGTAATACAGTTATGGAACAAGTCATTTTCAAACAAGACTTTGCAGTTAAGCGACAAGTGTTCGTGTTTTCGTTTGTGTACTTCATCGAGTAGCGACAAGCAGTAGTGTTTAAACTACTCCGATTTAATGAAAAGCTGGGTTATATGGTCCAGCCCAAAGGCAATGTTATATTTATCATATTTTTACCATACGTCTGAGTTAGTAGTTGACTAGTCCTAGTCAATTATGGAGTGTACTAGTCGCGGGATGTTTAACCGTATTGAAAAGACCATTAAAATTTTACTTGTAACCTTTAAAATAAAACTATAGCCATCTTAAAGCTTACTTTATTGCCTTTAATTTGATATTATGAAGGAAGGAAAGTCCATGGTAGCATATTTTTATTGATTATTCTAATTTTTATTTAATTTTATTTCGCGAGCTAGCCGCGATAATGAGCCTAGATTTTACAGCGTACTTACCTTACCATACGCATAGATTTCGATTCGGCGAGGTGAGGCTGCAAAATGATATATTTTCAGTTGATTATAAATGGAGGCACTCAATAAATATGTTTAATTTATTGTTCCCCTTTCGCTTATCACTGTTACTCTCATTGCATGGATGCAGTCATGTCCTCTATGTTCATAGTTACCAACTTAACATATTGCTGGCAACACATAGTCTGTATATTGTTACTGCAGAGTCTATATTATTTAAGGAATTCAAGTTATCTTAAGTACGCCTACAAGTACATGTAAATCGACTTTCAATATACAACAACTACACATAGAAACGATTTACTACAACAGTCAGTGCTTTTTCCATTTTTAGAATTTTCTTTTTCTTTTATATTATTTTAAAATCGAAATGAACTAAAATATAATATGTTTGCATATTCCTAATAAAAATAAGTGTTCAGATAAAAATAAAAAGTACGCTTGTGTTATGTACGACGTTTTCAAGTTTAAAGAATGTTAGCTGAAAAGGAATGTAATTTGCTCGCTTGACACTCAAAAATGCAGAGACAATGTTCAAATTGGAACTATTTGGATGATAGTTTTAAGTTAACAAGTTGCTAAGAGTACAACATAATGTTAAGAAGTGTAGAAAGAAATTATATTTACTACTTATATCTAATATAAATTTGTAAAAGTCTGAATGTCAGAGGAGCAAGTGTTCGATAAATCTCCCTTATTGGGAATGTCGATTGTAAAACTGCACACATTTTATAAAAGTTGAAACTAATGGCCCAAGAATTACAGACTAGGCAGTGCAATGATTACGAAAGCAAGAAAGTTGGTATTCTACCTAGGAGAGCAGGAAAGGAGAAAAATAGAGAAGCAATGGAACCATGCACTTTCAGATACACTTTTAATTTTTTTTACCCTTCACCTGTGGCGCAAAGAGCTTTATCATTCCATTTGTAATTTTAACAATTTCAATGCCGGTCTGCAGTACAGACTGTATGACTTAAAAATCTTTTGCAAATATCCGGAAATTAGTTTCTATTGATATCTACCACAATTTCCCCATAGCTTTCTGAGATGGGATTAAATAAACACGACTGGCTAATGTTTTCTCATATTTTTACCATAAAAATCAATATTTTATAGCCTTATCATAACCTATAGTTATTTGTTATTTGATAACTTGTAAGTAGTTATTATATACTTATCCGGCCATTTGTAAAAAATCGGTCAGCAGTCGGCAAAGTTATAGGCAAAAATAATTCTTAAAATATAAATACAGGGTGAACCAAAAGACGCGCCTGCGTGTAAAAATTTAATAACTTTTTTGTTTATTATTATTTTTTATTAAATTTTTTTTTTAATTATAATATTATCTTTGTATGACCTAAATTTTAATTATGAAAAATAATGTCAGAGAGATGACCACCATTTTCATCGATGCACAATTGGGCTCTTAAACAGGCGTTTTGCAGAACTGCACGCAAGGTTTCAGGCTATATTGCCCTGATCTCAGCTTCAATGTTGTTCTTTAGCTGCTCTATAGTTTGAGGCTTGTTTACATACACTCGTTATTTGAGATAACCCCATAAAAAATAATCAGGGGCAGTTAAATCCGGTGAACGTGCTGGCCATTAAATTCTGAATTTTTTGAGATAATTCGGTCGTCAAAAATTTCATTTAAAAGCGTCATTGTGGCACGGGCCGTGTGTGCTGTTGCTCCATCCTGCTGAAACCACTTGTTGGCTGCCTCAGGGCATACAAAATTATTAAGCATAGCGCGATATCTGTCCCCAGTTGTCCAGAACGTCTTCGCGTTAAAGTTCCTGAATATTCTGCAACACTGACCCGTACACGATCAGTGTTCACTTGATTCTGTATTATTCTTGGTCTTCCTGATCGTGGCAAATCTGACACTGCACCTTGTTGTCGGAACCGTGCAATTAAACGATTAATTGTGGTTTGGTTAGGTGCATTTCTGGTGTTGAAATAATTTCGATATGCTCGTTGCGTCAGGAAAATTGAGCGCCCATTGGAAAAGTAAAATTCTACCACTTTTGTTCGTTGCTCAGTCGTTAAATTTTGCATGGTGGTGTAACACGAATCGATGAATAAAATCTGAAAAAAAAAATAAAAAATATTAATAAACAAAAAGGTTATTCAATTTTTACACGCAGGCGTGACTTTTGGTCCACCCTGTATTTTTTCTTTTAATATATCAAGATACTAAGTCTTCTAATTAATTTATTGTTACGCCGAAGACACTTTCATATAAACTGTAGCCTCAGAAACTATTTCTGGGAAAAACTCTGTTATAAACTACCTGAGACATAATTTTTCCTAAAATTTACAAACGAAAACCGATTTTTTTAGCTTTTGGACATCTGAGAGAAGCAATATGTATGGATATCAAAGAAAAGGGCTTCACTAAAAAAATATAATAGAATTAAAAAAAGCTTTAAAATCCAAGATAACCGTTACTACTAAATGGCGTACAATAAATCTGTATGTGGGGAATATCCTTTAAAAAAATAAAAAATGTACCCAATTCAATTCCCACGATATTGATCTTGATTAAAAGGGCATGAATAGTAGAATACACTAAACTCTGAAAAATTTAAAATTTAAAATGGCACCCAAAATAAAATATAGAAGTAACAGCCTTGCCACCTTCAGCCCTTTAATATTTACACCAAATGAAAGGGCTTAACCTGTAGAATACCGTCTACTCTAAAAGTTATAAAATCCAAGAAGACGACTTAAACAAAATGGCAGATAATTACTCTTCTTAACCCCAGCAATATGTTTATAAAATGAAGGGGTTTGACTAGTATAATACAGCCATCTATAAAATTCCAAATCAAAGATCGCATCGAAATAATAAAGCAAAATGGCGTATAACATTAAATCTTAAATCTAGGCTTAGCAGTGATGTGGCCACCGTACCCACGTACATTGTGGTGAAGTGCATTATCAGATTCGTCTTGGCCGAATATAACATTCATACTTGTCTTTTATTATACACAAGTTATATTGGGAGAAATTAAACTTGCTTAAACTAAATGTGTGGTATAACAATAGCTTAATAATTCCAATCAAAAGTGGCACTAAAATAAAATTTCTGATGAAAAAATTTGATCTCGAATCACTTTATATAAATATAAAATGAAACGACGTAATTATTAGAATGAAGTTTATTCACATAATATTCATATTCAAGATGGAGTGTAAAATAAATCGGAGGATTTCATATTATCAATTTGCAATTTTGCTATTTGGTTTTTTAATCAAAAAAATGCGTGACTTGTGGTCATTCCAAAAAAAGCACGACAGAGTTTGCCATTCCACCATTAATACACTAATAAATGAATGACGTTTGTATGTCATTGAGTTTTATATTAATATTCATGTTGTGTTAGAATTGTCAATATTCTGGTCGTCATAATTGCAGCATTGCAGTCAATAGAACAAGACACCGCGCAATGATTAGCGAGTTTTTAGACCGACCAAAATAAAAAATAGACTTGGTTAACATGTGATTTCAACAAGATTTTGCCACATACCACATGGCAAGGGAAGCCATAAAGCTACTAAGAGCCAAGTTTGGTGAGCAATTAATCTTACATTTTAAAGCAGTTTAAGGGTATAAAAATTATTTGATTAGTTCAAACTAGATTTTTTTTGCGTGGTTGCGAGAAGTCTCTCTGAAGAAGCTGTCCACAATTCTAGCTCTAAAAAGGAAAGATTACAGCTGTCATTTGTAAGGTACCGCTCAAAATGCTGAATAAAGCATTCCAAAATTGCACGGATAAACCACCTACAGCGTAGACGTAAACAACATAGACATGAATTATTAATAAAAAGGAAATAGCAGGCATTAGTTTAGTAACCAAAATTAATATTTCATTCATTTCCAATCATTTCATTTTTTGTGTTTTTTTTTTATTAATTTTAAAAACTTTAACTGCTAAAAGGTCACCCAATAATAAAACAGTTAGAAAAAACTTTAAATCAAAGATGGCGTCTGAAAAAATGGTGACTTACATATTAATTTGACAACAGAACAGTCACAATTCTAAACAAAAAAATAAATTGGAATTTGAGCCTGCTTAAACCGTACTTCTTCAGAACCAATCTTGTTGCAGCATTACCATCAACAGCAAGAGCTTTTTGAGAATTATTTATTTTGAACAACCCTTTAAATGTGTTTTTGTCGCTTCTAACTCTCATAGTTAACAGTAATTTAAAAACTATTTATGTTCTTCATAAAGCGTGATTTTTTAAGAAAGTTTTAAAAAAAGAAACACATAAAATTCAGAAAAATTCGTGAAATCTTTATTTTAATCGATAGCACGGTTCATATAATTTAATGTTTGAAGATTATTTCATGCAAAGGTTGACCGCGACTGCGCCTCAAATGGTCCATCCGCTTAGTCCAATTTTGTCATACTCTCTCTAACATTTCTGCCGGTATCTCATGAATAAATGCTTCAATGCTGCCTTCCAATGCGTCAATTGAAGTGGGCATGTGTGTATAGACATGAGCTTTAACATAGCCCCACAAAAAATAGTCTAAAGGCGTTAAATCGCACGATCTAGGCGGCCAATTGACCGGTCCCGAACATGAAAAAAAATTTTCACTGAACTTGTCTCTCAATAAGTCCATTGTTAAGCGTGCTGTGTGGCATGTGGCACCGTTTTGATGAAACCCCATGTCACGCAAGTTAAGCTCTTGCATTTTGAGCAAAAAAAAGTTGGATATCATCTCACGGTAGCGCTCACCATTCACAATTACGTTACGATTCACATCATCTTTGCAGAAGTACGGTCCAATGATGCCACCACCCCATAAACCGCACCAAACTGTGACTTTTTCTGGATGTGTTGGTAGCTATTGAAATGCTTCTGGCTTAGCTTCATTCCAAAATCGGCAATTCTGCTTACTAACGTACCCATTAAACCAAAACTGAGCTTCGTCGCTGAACACAATTTTTCGATAAGAAGCGCGCGATAAACTTTCTTAACAGAGCACGCATTTTGATAATAAAATTTTATAATTTGCAAGCATTGTTCGTTTGTAAGACGATTCATGGTTAAATTATAGATCAAACTGAAGATGTTTGACAGTGAAACAAAACATGAAATTTGCGTCAGCTGTTTAAACCAGTGTTGCCAAAAAGATAATAGCTAAAAAATCACCCTTTATATGAATTTGAAATTATTTATGGTAAGATTTTGCCATGGATGAGCTTATGACTTTAAAGCTAGCATTAGTGTTCACGTAAATGTTTTACAATTCTAGTATCTCAACAAGAAAGATTTAAGTTAAAAATTTTATATCCAGAAATCCAGTTCTATATTTTATATTGAAAGAGCTTATTTAAATAATTTTAGTTTAAGCACAAATTTCGTTCCTTTCTTTTAAAAGGAACTTAACATAATTTTATATTGCGTATTAAATTTTTGCAACAATCTACACTCTTGTGGCTTTTGATAAGTTTCGTGTTTTAAAAGAGTTGAAGAGCAGCATTCGAAAAGTTAAAAAACCTACAAACTTAAGTATTTCCTTTATTTAATGCCAGGTTGTGAACTGGTACAAAATTATTGTTGGACTTAAAAATTTAAGGCAATCCTAAAAAGTAATATTAATTATTGAATTAGTTTTAATTAAATTAATGAAAATTATTTTAACAGTTTTTGCTTTTAATTAAATTTCAGTTTTGTTACATATCATGGAACTAAAACGGTTAAAAAAGTTGTAAAAAACAAGTTTTCTTACCTGACAAGTACAAAAAGATTGCAGTCTATTTAAATGATATCGATAACTTATTCATATAACACTGGAAATAACCTAACAATTAAACTTGATTAATTTATCTTTGGATCATAATTTTTTTTTAAATTATCTTTAACAAACAGGACATTTGAATAGTTTTGCTTTAAATAGTTTTTTCAGAATTCCAAGAAATTCATACACTTGCCAATAGTTACCACACGCATACCAAACTTCAATTCTCATAGAATTTTTCTTAACCCTTTTATTTAAAATACAGCTACAGCTTTCGAAATTTATGACATCCTCATCTTAAGCTAAACCTTTTAATTATAATTTCTATTTAACAAAGAATACAAAAGCTCTATAATTTGCTTTTCTTTGAAATATATTTCCTGCTAAATCCATTCACCGGCTTCAAACAACAGCAGTTGTTAGTCCAAAATAATTTTAAACGAAACATTGATATTTATTTAAAAAAACGTAAATAAAAAAATTGATTTCTAAACAAAATTTTATTTGATTTAAGCCGCTGAACAGTAATACTACGCGCTCGGAATACAAGCGTAAAATGTAGCAACTTTATTGAATTGACGGGCGTACATATTAAATTAATATAAATTGGCGCAGGTAGCTACCATATGATTAATAGAAAAAAAATATGTATACAGACATACATACATACACATGTTTTATATCTATATAGAAATAAAAATTCAAAAATTTAAACATAGCAGTTGATGGCGACGTTGATTTTTTGTTTTTTTGCTTCTCTCAAACAAACTCCTGAGATTTAAAATTGTGGGATAAAAACGAAAGAAATAACCAGGTTATTGATGTGATATTTTTTTCAAAAGACATTTCCAAGAAAACTAAGCTTTGAACCTTAAATTAAGCAAAAAAAAAAGAATTATAGCCAAGGGTTTGATTTTATGTTCCAAATAAAACAACAGGTAAATTTGTACTTTAACAAGTTAAAAATTGTTGGCACAAGAAAATTTGTGTTTTCCCTGTTTGGACACAAGAAAAAAAAAAATAAAAATAAAAATAAAACAAAAAATTAATCAATTAATTAAACTTATAATATTCTGTTAACTTTCAAATGACTAAGAATTTCGTTTGCTTGTTTTGTATCAATTTTATGAAACTGGTTCACTTTTGTTTATTAACATTCATAGATTAATAAAATTATTAACATTTTGTATAATTTTTGAAAGAAGTTCCCATGGTTATAAATAATCGACATACACACCACAAAACTATTTAAACCGCATAATTAATATTCATAATTCGTGGAATAATTATCACTGTACTGAAATAGCAAAAGAATCTTAGAAAATGAGCCGCAATGATTTAATCAAATGAGTTTAAATTAATAAAAAAAAATTAAAAAACACACAAGTTCAAACACATACACTGTGCGGCAAATTAACAATCCGCATAAACAAATAAGATTTATATTGTCTTGTATCTTTTGATCATGTTCATGAAACTTTCAACAGCAGTATTATGTGTCTGAATGTGTATGATAATATACGATTTCATCAAACTTAATGAGATTAGAAGCACATAACAAATATGCTAATAAACTGTTGAGCAGGTTGTAGGTGATCGAATGAAAGCGCTACAATTGCACAAATGAAAAGGTGTTAGCAGTGCAACTGTTTTAATATAAGACTCATCCTCTGATTTGTCAAATAAGTCATTGCAACAATTTTACGTAACATATAAAGACACCTAAAAGTCATATGACAAAACTTCAGAACAAGGCATATTCATACAGTTATATGCAACGGCGAATTGGTACAACAAAGTAGGTTAGGTAAGGTTAGATCCGGCAGCCGCCCGAAGGCATAGCTTACTTGGGTCCTCTGAGGGTCCCATTGTGATACCGTAGGCACCATCGCCCGTTCGTCTATGTCCTCTGGCCATCGTTCCTCAGCCATCCTGTCCTGTTCACGAAGGTGGATCTTTCCCAGATCAACTGCGGAAAGACAAGTTTTACTTACAAGTATTCGTTGACCCAGAATCTGGCGTCTCAGGTCCCCGAATGCAGGACAATTGCAGAGAAGATGTTCAGTCGTCTCCTCCTCTTCTTCGTTATCGCAACTTCTGCAGAAGTCGTTGTAAGGGATATACAGCCTTTTCGCATGTGTACCTATAGGCCAGTGTCCGGTAATGACCGCTATGAGGTTCCTAAGGTGGATTCGGGGCATATTCACTGCATATTGCATCCTATGCACAGATCTTTCTGGTTTCCAAACAAGTGGGTTCTCTCACCCATCTTTCCTTGGCATCCAAATATAGTCGATGCGAGATTAGCTGTTTACCCTTCGATAAGGGAATACCCAATGCACAACTGGATTCAACCGAATTTAAGGTAGTACCGGCTTTTGCAAGTGCATCAGCTCTTTTATTACCATCAATATCCCATGTCCTGGAACCCACACAAGGGTAACCGTCGAATGTCTCGCTGTCTCCTCAAGAGACACCCGGCATTCCTGGGCAATTTTCAATGTGCTGTACACACTCTCAAGGCACCTAATAGCCGCCTTGCTGTCAGTAAGTATATAAATATCCCTGCCAGATATTTCATTATACTGAATCTGTTCCACGGCTGCCTTAATAGCCATTAATTCAACAAAGTAACTTTTGAGGGATGTTTTATGTTAAGGCCAATTCGTATATCAGGGATGGAAAAGTTGTTATGACATATTTAATGTAATAAAATTTTATTAAAAAAAGGATATAAATTTTTGAAACGTATTATTAATGACGCAAAAGCAACAAATATGCATAAATTTAGTACATTTATTATCAAATAAGTACACTTAAGTTCAATACCGAAGTCAAAATCACATTTTCCATACCTGCATTAATAAATGAAATCAAGGCAAATTCAACCAATTTGGACAAAAAGTTTTCCCATCAGCTGGGCTGATAATTTCACCTGTATGAATTCGCCTTGCTTCAGAACATAAAATGACCATGAAAATAAGTGAAAATTTTTTAACAATCTTCAAGGTTAATAAAGTAAAAATTAGCTTTACAAAAGCTATCCTAGTAGATAACACTAAGATTGGGCCCCAAAAGTGGCAAGTTGTGCACAGAGAAAACAGTATCGGTTGTGAGTACCACAATTGTTGCCAACCACAAAGTTTAGTTGTGATTGTAGAATTTTATGGTTGCATCTACCGAATTTCGTTTCGGAATATTAATATATAATCAGCACTATGAAATTGTAATAATTGAAATGGAAATTTTATATCCAAAAAAAGAAAAATTCGTGTAAAATAACTGAACCATTCGATCATTCCTACTAAGTATTAGAATACATTTTAGTGCAAAGCGACATGGAATTGTAGTTCCACTATGCACTAGTGCCCGCGTATTGCCTTCTTTATTGTATATGCCCAAAATAATTTAGCGAAGTTTTTGCAAAATGAATCGTTATAGCTAAAGTCAGGTTCTTATAGAAATTGACTGTAACTTGAGAAGTCTTTAAACTTCGTGGTAACTATTCTATTTTTATGTAAATATCCAGTAAAAGTCGATGTCTCTGAGCAAGTTAATAATGCAAAGAAGCTAAACTTTTCTTATTATTTTTAACAGAATTCCCACGTGGAGGCATTACCTTCTTAGAATAACTTAGCATTTCACAGTAAACCATTTTTTACAATTATTGGACGGGCTAAACAGCAGATGGCGTAGATGACCGTTTTTTGGCTTCGGTTACTTTATGTCATTTTGAAGTGTTCATATCTATCATTTCACTTTGTGTAAACAACGAAGTATTCGTTTCTGAAAGTTTTTGCCAGTAACGCAATATATGTCGGCTGTTTTGCTTTACTTATTAAATGTGAAAAGTACAGTGCCGCTTAAGCATACCGATAACTCACTGAAGCTTATAATGAATGACATCCGTTGGTATAAACGTTCAAAAGATGATTTGTCAGAAGTGGTGATTTTCACAGTGAAGACAAAGATCACCCAAACAAGCTAATAAAGTAAATTGTTGCCAACTCAACAACTCATTGGGGGCTGCGCAAGTAGCAATTTAAAAAACTTTGTCAGCACGATTTATCCAAAGCAGATAATCTTATACCATACAAATTACAGCCGAGATTCCTTGAAGGTCGGTTTAACATCTTTGCTAAAACAGAAAATTACTGTTGCACCTTACCATTACATGCGAAGAATATGGCTCCATTATGATAATCTGGCCATCCAGCTAAATATTCATAACGTTAAGGCAATTCACTGTATTTCTTGCGATAAAATGGGTCTTATATATTCCAAGCTGCTGAAATCTAGAAAGACCATCATAAGGAATCCAAGTCAGCTGGTTCGTTTAAAGTTATCATAAGCCGAATAACCTCCAGAATTGGTAAGCAAACATGAAACCGTAATATTCTTTTATAATAACGCTCGATCACATCTTGCAATACCTGTTAAGAAATATGTAAGAAAAAGTGGTTTTGAAGGCTCTTGCTCCATTCGAATAGTTTTTGTTTTGATCAATTTTGAATATTTTATCTGGGCTTGATTTATTCATATTCTCAAAATATAAGCAGTTCTTTTGGCGCGGATTTCATATGTTAGCAGAAAGATTAGAAAAGGTCGTAGATTTCAATGGCCAATACTTTTAATAAATTTGTATTGTATAAAAAACTATTTTAAAGCTGCAAACTTAATATCGAAGTAGTAGAAAATTAGAAAAAAAAATGTTATTTAACCTTCATTACTATCGTAAAAGAAATTAACTATAAACTTGACATTATATTAATGACGAAATATTTAGTGAAGAATCTGTAAGGTCGAATACGTTTTGTTGTTATTTAAAAAAATTCGAATATCTGTAGTAAAGAAAAAGGCGTGTCACCAAATATAGAAGAAAACAAGGGCAGTGGTGTTTTTTGCTTATATCTCTGAAACATATTAGGCCATTGTGCTGTGCTTCAATAGTTGTTTTTAAACAACACACTGACAAACAGACAGTGCTCAATAGTCTCTTCAATTCATAAGCTTTCAGAAAAAGTATACTTTAGGAAGTAAAAAAATTAATATTGTAAAATTACAAACGAAATGTAATCCTATATTAACTTTTGGTGAAGGTTATACAAAATTAAAATACATTTGCATAAGAGTCTATGACACTCAAGGTACTAAAACATTAATAACCTTAAATAATATTAGTTAAAGATATTTTATTTCTACTTTCTTTTGGTGGTAAAACATATTAAAACAAGTTTTCTGTGAACGTTCTTTTGCTATATATTAACATTTAAAAGCTGCGTAGCATTAATCATGAGGGGTATCAGATAGAGAAACCTGAATTAAGTAATTAAAGAAGATGAATTATATGAATTGTAGTTTTATCGATAAGTACTTGTGTTTTAAACAAAAACACTTTTTTGTAAATTTGGCTTAACTAATTTTAATTTTTTAGTGTAGGGTACATCTAAACACAATAGTCGTAGAAAAAATCTTACTATGAACGCTTGAACTGAAACAAAAGACTTTAAAAGAAATAAAATATTATACCTTTTATTTTAACAGGAGAAGATAAATATATTTAGATCTTTTTTTTCATATATTTATGCATGTGTATATGGGATGATTTAAGCCATCAAGTATATCACATATTTTAGTTTATTTATTTTTTTTTTTTTGGTTAACTTGGCTAAATAGAGCATCGTTGGATGATCTGTTTTTATGCTTATGATCCAAGACAGATTCTACAGATTTAGGTAGCGGCAAAACTTTTGATAATTTTTCATTTTTTTTAGCGTATTAGATAAATAATGTTAGCCAAAGCGCCATTTAATATTTTGATCAAAACAGTTGATGAAATGAAGACAGACAAAACCGATTATCACGAAAAGAAATCATTAGCAGTGTTGCCAGTGAATTCAAATAACAGTGATCATAATTTATTTCTTAATTTAAAGTATGTAATTGTATTTATTTTTTTAATTATAATTTTTAGTTTTAACTGAAATTTAAAAGAAAAGGATATTTCGGTGATTTTCATGGGCAATCGCTTATGTAATTTTTTGCCAATTTCATTGATGCCTTATTGCTTAACTTAAAACGCTATTAACATATCTGCATAAATTTCGAAAAAAAGATCGAAATTCTGGATTTTGTTTTCGGAATAACAACGTAATATCCAATTAGTCAAAATGGGTGCAGCACAAAGTGACAAATTATTTTCATTTAAAAGTATATACTTGCACAAACGTTCTTATTATTAAACACATTTAAAACTGATTCTGTAACAATTTTTTTTTACACTTATAATATGAGATTCTCAAGAAATTGAAATGCTGGTTGTCTCTTTTTTCTGAATGGTTATCAACTTGAACTGGTTTCCGAGTTTCTGGATCTAGGCGTTCTTTTTGACCCTTAAATAAATTTTAACAACCATATTATTATGATGGTAAATAAATCTCGTGGTGTAATCGCTTTTATAAAATGTTGGGCTAAAGAGTTTACAGAACCACAAATAACTGTACGGTTGTACTCTTCATTAGTAAGACCTATTCTAGAATTTTGATCTATTATTTTGGATCCTTATACCAATTTTCAGAAGGATCGAATCGAATCTGTTCAGAAACAATTTCTTCTATTTTGTTTAGGTCATACAACATGGGATCCTGATAGAAACATTCTGCCGTACACAACTAGACTTGCTACAATTAAGTTGCCAACGTTAGAAAAAACACGAATTATGCTTAATGTAACTTTTATGGTGAATTTATTAAATGGTTCTGTTTATTCGGAATTTTTGCTGAGTAATATCAACTTTAATGTTTCACTTAGAGCTTCTCGGAATTTTACTCCTCTTTACCTTAGATGTCTTCAAACTAACTACGCTGATGCTGACCCACTAAGGAGAATATCGAAAAACTATAACGATCTTTATAATTTCATTGATTTTTCTGTAAATGTTAATATAATTAAACGTAATATTATTCTGTTCTTAAATGTTTGTAATTAGTTAAGTTTGTTTTTTGCATGAATTTTTTTTGTTTGGTCTGTAAGGATTTATAATCTAAAGACTTTTATTAAATAAAAAAAAAAAATGCAACCTCAAACCTCCTAGGGGGCTTGTACAGGGAGTTTTAGTAAGAATGCAATTATTAAGTTCATTGTGAAAATTTTTGTTTGGCAACTCTTAAGTTGAGCTTAAACTTATAAAAAAATTTTCGAAACTTTTGCTGAGACCGCAAGCAAACTTCGAAGAAATTTCAATCGAGAAAGTACACATAATGTATCAACCATTTAAAAGGTAGTAAACAAAATTTCAGAAACTGTGTTGCTTGTAGACCATTGAACTTCTGTTCGTCAAATTTCCGGTCATTTCTGCTGTAAACGAGAGACATCGCTATCGTTCTTAACAACTTTAAAATTCACAAAACACTACGAACCGAATTTTGACAAAAGACCTCTAACATCATGCGTTCAAAATTTTACATACTAGAAGCTTAAATCAGCAGACCATGAAAAGCGCTGGAACATATTCAACGGATAATGGTGAAATATGAGACCATTCATATTTTTTGAATAACGTCATCTTCGATAAAACGAATTCTTCATGAATGCTCAAAATTGTCGAATTTGGGGCTTAGAAAATCGCTATGCAAGTACTGAAAAACAATTGCATCCATATCGAGCAACTGTCTGGAGCAGCTTTCATTATGGCTGGACATTGCATTTTTTGAAGATGAGGCCAAAATGAATGTGAATGGCAATGGCAGAATAATTGTATCAAAGTAGCCTCAAATAAATCGTATAGTTCTAAACTATATTTTGTTTCAGCTAGACAGCAACAAGTGTCACACCGAGCTTTAAACAGTGGATTGCAGCAACGGTTTCCATAACCAATAATTTCAAGGAATTTTGATTTCAACTAGCCACAAATATCATGCGATTAAATGCATATTTTGCAAATTTAATACATATTTTTTAGGGGTTTTCTGAAAACTTGGGTTTATACGATTAGGCCAAAAATAATTCCTGAGCTCAAATCCGATATCCAACGCGTCATGAGTGATATACAGTTACATCTCTTTAAAAAAGTTATGGAAAGTCATGAGACATATACCTTATTCCATAATGAATCAAAACATGTCATATTAACAATGTAATAAAAAATGTCACAAAACCCTTTTTTTATTTAAAAAAACACTTGCTTTTATTTTAAAATGAAAAAAAATAATTCCTTTTGAGAAATCCTATTTTATCAACATATTTGTTTATTCAAAACCACCTGTATTGACATAAGTGGTTTTATCTCAGCACACTTTTAGTCTTTGTACCACTTTGTCTATATTGGTAATTCGTTAGATCTAATTTTTAAAGGATATTTTCCAGATATTTAAATAAAATTATATGACCAATATTAACATGATTGCTAAAGAAAAGATTAAAAGATTTAATACCAACCAATACTTCTTTTAAAAATGGCTTTTTTAACGGTTTTGAAAAATCTGATTTTAAATATCCGTGGTTGCCCTTGAGAACCACAGATTTCCACAAATTACTTTTAATAATTAATTCAAATACAGGAAATTAGAGAAGGCTTGAAAGCATAACTATAAATATCGAAAACTAATACATAAAAAAATAAATTAAATAAACAATTAAAAGCTAACCTGGCAACACTGATCAATAATATCAGTATACGGAAGATAAATGTTTTAACGAAGAAAATAAAAAAAATTATGTTCAAAACCCCGAAAAAAGTATGAGCTTCGAAACGTTTATCATAAAATCAAAATAAAATTTAAACAACTCAAGGTTTTCTGTGCATGGGGATGATGATAATGATTAAATAATTACAAAAAAAAAAAAAACAAAATTATTAATACCATTTAGTAAATATGGGGACTTGCACAGAAATATTACGTGACGCCACATTATATATCTTAAGGTTATGTAGTTAGATTTGTTGTCATTTTAAACTAAATAAGGGTTACTTACAAGTGTACATAGAGAAGTATAAATATACAAAAAATAAAAAATTGTTTTTTTATGTTATAGAACCTGGCTTTGCGCAACAAATGTTGACATTTCTGTGGAAGAGCCCATATGTAACCTTGTGCAATATCAGAAAGTTGTCTTGTCTAGGCTAAAAACAAAGAAATGTTTTTTCTTCTCTCTTTCTTTGTTTTATTTTTTTTTTATTCGAGACACAAATAATAAGCCTGTCAGTTATTATGAGTGAAGAAATCAAGATTTAAACGAACAGGTTGATTACCATTAAAAGCTGTTAAAATTATCACTGATTGCTGGCAGTAGATAAAACAAGTGAAATCTGAGAAAATAAACGAGATTTTTTTTTTTTTAATTTTCAAGTTCAGGTAGAAAAGTTCCTTAATTGTTTAATAAAAAATTGTTTAATATTGTTATTGAAATCAGGTAGAAATAGTTTGTAAAATAATGCTTATGATGGTCAGGAGCACTGAAGGAGTAAATGAAATGTCTGGTAAAATTTCTTAATTTCTTTTTTTAAATAAATCATATTTTATTTATTGAAATTTATCAGTTACTTACTTAGTTCATTGCAAATAAATAAATAAAACTGGTTAAAAGTAAAGACCATCAAAAGTTTATAAGAAAGTGCATAGGAAAATTATTAATTATTTAAATCTATATATAAAAAAGTGAAACTCTGTGTGTGTGTGTGTGTGTGTGTGTGTGTGTGTGTGTGTGTGTGTGTGTGTGTGTGTTAACTATAGACTCTGAAACTGTAAAACCGATCGGGCTCAAACTTTGGTAAGTTGTTGTACACATACCGGGGAGTGTTTATGGATGAAAAAAAGTGGGCGGGGCCACGCCCATAAAAAATTAGTTATCAGTTTTAGCTACTTGCACTTGACCGATTTTTCTGAAACTTTGCACACATATCGAGCTGTCATGACTAAATAATTTCGTGATAAGAAAAGTGGGCGGGGCCACGCCCCTAAAAAAGTTTTAACTTTGAGGTACTTGCACTGGACCGATTTTTCTGAAACTTTGCACACATATTAAGCTGTCGTGACTTTATAACTTCGTGATTAAAAAAGTGTGCGGGGCCACGCCCATAAAAAAAGGCTATAATTTTGAGGTACTTGCATCAGACCGATTTTTCTGAAACTTTGCACACATATTGAGCTGTCATGACTAAATAATTTCAAGATTAGAAAAGTGGGCAGTGCCACGCCCATAAAAAAAGGTATCATTTTGAGGTACTTTCACTAGACCGATTATTCTGAAACTTTGCACACATATTGAGCTATTATGACTTTACAATTTCGTGATTAGAAAAGTGGGCAAGGCCACGCCCTTAAAAACAATTTTAATTTTGGGATACTTGCACTGGTCCGATTCTTCTGAAACTTTGCACACATATTGAGCTGTTATGACTTTACAATTTCGTGACTAGAAAAGTGGGAAATGCCACGCCCATAAAAAATTATAATTTTTAGGTTTTTGCACTTGATATTCAATTAAAATTCAGAATGCATTTCGATTCATTAAGGGGCGTAGCAATGCGCGCCGGGTTTGGCTAGTAGTATATAAAAACTAAAATTATTAGTTTTGTTGAAAGGAACACTTCACTTAAAGTTCTAACTTAAAAATCGTATTATTTTAGTTAGAATGCTATGACTAATAACACTGTGCTAGTTGAAAAAACAGACAAGCCGGGCACCTAGCGTTTTAACATAATTCGGGTACGCTAAATCCAGTGGTGCCCTCGGTTTTTTAAGATTGGCTCTGGTTTTCGAGATATACCGTTATTTCGAAAATGGAGGAGGTTGCACCACATATGTTCGCGTAACTCAAAAACGCTTTAGCTTATTCCAAAAACTTAAAAAACCGAAATTCCGCAATAAAATTTCCTTTAAGAAAAGTAAAACTTCTTTCTAATATCCGTAGTCGTTTTAGAAAAATAATTTTTTTTTAAAAAAAAAAATTAATTTTTTTATCAAAATTTCGAAATTTTTGTTCTTTAAAAATTCATAAAAAATTAAAAATGCAGCTAGGCTTCTAATTTTTTGCGAACATATAAAAAACAAAGTTGCTAACAAAACAAGCCATAAATGATTAAAATCTGTTAGCAACTTTTGATTTTATTCACAAAAGTCGACAAATTTTAATTAATTTAAGAATTTCATAAAACGCAATATTTGTATGGGAGCCCCCCTAAGGGATGGTGATAAAGGGAAAGTATAATTTAAGAAAATGTTAAGAACAAAAAACAATGAAGGTCGGTCATACATTTTATCCCCCTAGGAGTGAATCCTAGGCCTTAGAAACAAATGTTGGGAATGAAAAATAAAGTTGCGCTGGTCATGCATTTGGTCCGTTTAGGGGTATCTCAGGCGCTGCAGGTGCAAAATTTAAGGCTAGGGTTCTACGCGTATAAAAAAAATTTTAAATTAGTGACATGTAGCAAAACTGCTTTTAAGCTACTTTTGGAAGAATCAATAAATAAGCGCCAATCTCCAGGATTACATTCATTTTGCATTGTACAACGGTATTTGGCATGGTTCTTGGAATTAAAAATTAAAACATAGTATTTTTGAATTACCTGTGATTTCAAGTTATTGGCAATAAAATCTACACCTGGAAACGGTAGAAATATTATTCGTCCTTGCTTTTTTTTTACAAAACATGCGACTAGTACTTTGATTAAAACA
The DNA here is from genome assembly GCA_941918925.1 of Phyto melanocephala. Taxonomy (NCBI): domain Eukaryota; kingdom Metazoa; phylum Arthropoda; class Insecta; order Diptera; family Rhinophoridae; genus Phyto; species Phyto melanocephala. The sequence goes on from OW799236.1 coordinate 83,792,622, forward strand.
ATTACAGTATAAATAAGAGTTCCTCAACCCCTTCACTGTCATATGGAAAGTGCTTGCGAAAGTGATTAGTGAATTTTAAAGCCTCTGACAGTCTTGTATCTAAACAGTTATATTGAAATATCTAAGATGGGGCCGTGTAAAAAGTTTAATTACTTTTGTTATGAGTGTGGGAAATATAAAAATATACCAAGTCGCCGTAAAATCACTACTGAAACAAGTACCTTGTATGAATCATATTTTTCTTTAAGGGTTATATATGGTAAGAGTTGGACACCATCAATAGTGTGTACACACTACATTTACCATTTAAATAAGTAGGGAAAAATGGAGACACCATGCCATTTGGTGTTCCAATGATTTCGAGAGATCCCATAGTTCATGTTGAAGATGAGTGTTATGCGTGCATAAATTATACAGCGGGTATGAACAGAAGAAAAATTACTTATATATCTTATACATTCTGATGAAATTCCTGTTCCGGATAGCCATATACCAACAGAATATATTTCCTCAATACTTCATTCTGTTGAAGCGGGTGGACCAGCTACTTCAATGTATCAACCGTCATGCATCACGGTTCCATGCAGTCACAATGAAATCACGCAAGATCGTCTGGATATAATGGTACGGCGTCTAAAATTATCTCAAATTCAGAGCATTCTCTTGACAAAAGAGTTAAAACGAGCTAATATTTTAGCACCAGGTGTACAAACATACGGGGCTATCAATCGCCATAGACGATTTACGACTTTTTTTAAATCTATTGAGAATAATTCTATTGCGTATTGTACTGACATCCGCGGATTGGTTTTAACAATGCAAAATGAATATAATCCTGGAGATTGGCGCTTATTTATTGATTCTTCCAAAAGTAGCTTAAAAGCAGTTTTGCTACATGTCACTAATTTAAAATTTTTTTATACGCGTAGAACCCTAGCCTTAAATTTAGCACCTGCAGCGCCTGAGATACCCCTAAACGGGCCAAATGTATGACCAGCGCAACTTTATAATTCATTCCCAACATTTGTTTCTAAGGCCTAGGATTCACTCCTAGGGGGATAAAATGTATGACCGACCTTCATTGTTTTTTGTTCTTAACATTTTCTTAAATTATACTTTCCCTTTATAACCATCCCTTAGGGGGGCTCCCATACAAATATTGCGTTTTATGAAATTCTTAAATTAATTAAAATTTGTCGACTTTTGTGAATAAAATCAAAAGTTGCTAACAGATTTTAATCATTTATGACTTGTTTTGTTAGCAGCTTTGTTTTTTATATGTTTGCAGAAAATTAGAAGCCTAGCTGCATTTTTTAATTTTTTATGAATTTTTAAAGAACAAAAATTTCGAAATTTTGATAAAAAAATTAATTTAAAAAAAAAAAAAAAAAAAATATTTTTCTAAAACGACTACGGATTTCTAATGAAAGAAGTTTTACTTTTCTTAAAGGAAATTTTATTGCGGAATTTCGGTTTTTTAAGTTTTTGGAATAAGCTAAAGCGTTTTTGAGTTACGCGTTTCCAGGTGTAGATTTTATTGCCAATAACTTGAAATCACAGGTAATTCAAAAATACTATGTTTTAATTTTTAATTCCAAGAACCATGCCAAATACCGTTGTACAATGCAAAATGAATATAATCCTGGAGATTGGCGCTTATTTATTGATTCTTCCAAAAGTAGCTTAAAAGCAGTTTTGCTACATGTCACTAATTTAAAATTTTTTTATACGCGTAGAACCCTAGCCTTAAATTTTGCACCTGCAGCGCCTGAGATACCCCTAAACGGGCCAAATGTATGACCAGCGCAACTTTATAATTCATTCCCAACATTTGTTTCTAAGGCCTAGGATTCACTCCTAGGGGGATAAAATGTATGACCGACCTTCATTGTTTTTTGTTCTTAACATTTTCTTAAATTATACTTTCCCTTTATAACCATCCCTTAGGGAGGCTCCCATACAAATATTGCGTTTTATGAAATTCTTAAATTAATTAAAATTTGTCGACTTTTGTGAATAAAATCAAAAGTTGCTAACAGATTTTAATCATTTATGACTTGTTTTGTTAGCAGCTTTGTTTTTTATATGTTTGCAGAAAATTAGAAGCCTAGCTGCATTTTTTAATTTTTTATGAATTTTTAAAGAACAAAAATTTCGAAATTTTGATAAAAAAATTAATTTAAAAAAAAAAAAAAAAAAATATTTTTCTAAAACGACTACGGATTTCTAATGAAAGAAGTTTTACTTTTCTTAAAGGAAATTTTATTGCGGAATTTCGGTTTTTTAAGTTTTTGGAATAAGCTAAAGCGTTTTTGAGTTACGCGAACATATGTGGTGCAACCTCCTCCATTTTCGAAATAACGGTATATCTCGAAAACCAGAGCCAATCTTAAAAAACCGAGGGCACCACTGGATTTAGCGTACCCGAATTATGTTAAAACGCTAGGTGCTTAGCTTGTCACGAAAAAAAAGTGTCAATTTCATGCACAGTGTAAGAGAGGTTCAGTGAGCAATATTCGTATTAAAAGGGAACTAATAAGCAGCACGCTTAGGTATATTACAACTATTCAGGTGGGTAAAAGGTAAAAGTATCAACTACTACAAAAACAATAACTTCGATTAAAGACCTTTTAGGGATCAAAATGCAAGCCTTATCACTATCCCCCAACGCATAACAATTTGCACCTACAGTAGCGTTTAGATCACGTTACCGCGTGTATGTTAACAATTCTCGGTGCTCTTACAAATAAGAATTCCGATTCAGAAATTTATAGTAAAGCTCTAAACAAATAGAAGACAGCAGACAGCAAGCAGCAATATGTCAAAAATGAAATTCATGTGTTTAAATGAAAACGATTATTTTGACAGCAGCACAGCAGCACGACTGCACAACACACAGCATTTTCTGCTGCTGGCAACTTAGGCTTTTTTCTATTTTGACGGGCAGCAATAAACAAATATAGTGTTGCCATTATATATATTAAATTGGAAAAATAAGAACAAAAACTTATTTTTAATATTAAACATAAAAGAACATTACAAAAATACAATAAAGAAATAAATTTATGTGTTTTTATAGTTTTTCGTGATATTAGTACATTTTTTTATCAATAACTTTAATTTTATTCATTATCAAGTATATATGCGGCATCCCTGAAATTTGTATTGCTAAAATACACATCAGCTGATTTTTATGTTGTTGCTGTCTTCAAAATAATTATGAAGCTGACTTCAGAGCAGCATTTGAAGTTGGCAGCATTTGAAGCCGTGAAGTTGTGAAGTCTGCTGTCGTCTATGTGTTTAGAGCTTAAGAAAATTTTTAAAATATTTAAAAAGTTAGTCAACTTGTTTTTAATAACCTATGGACAAGTTAAATTTCGTAGTGACAATTCTTTGCATTAAAATTTGAGAATTCTTTTTGAAAATTATAATGTTATGTTGTAACTTTTATATGTTCCACCAACAGACTCGATATTATTGTAAGGTTTGTAATTTTACTATTAAATTATATATCGGTTTAGTCTGGATAAATAAATTGTGGCGCTTTAAACACTTACTTTTGTTCTATTGCTTTAATGTTGTATTTCGTTGTCATCAGGTAAATCGGAAGTGAGTCTTAGAAATTCTGATAAGATAGTACATAATTTGGCAGCCACACTTAATTGATAAAAAAAATCAATTTTTGTCTTGTGACCCAATCCAAACCTTCATAAATAAATCTTCACTTTTTAAGTATAACATTAAACGTAGACTACTAATCTCGGTTAAAAACAAGACGTCTTTGTTCAAAATTAAAATTCATGGCTAGATGAAACAGTTCCAATTTTAAATCCAAAAAAAAATCATTTAAACTCACCAGATTAAGCGATGTAATTAAATACTGTTATTAAGGAAATTGTTAGCACATGTACTTGGCAAACTAAATATTATTGTTACAAAAAGTTTTCAAGTGTTTAAATAAGAACTGTAACCATTAAAGTTGCAATGTAGAACTGACTCAGGAACAATGCTTTACCGACTGTCGGAAGAATATCAGGGCAGATCATTATAGTTTTGGGTCTCTCTTTTTACACTCTTCATTCAAAAGTGATGAGGACACCGATGATTAATTTCTTCACTGAATTCCACACCTTTACCAGCATTTATTTATTTCTTTATTTATTTATTATATTTGTCTATGGAAATAAATCCTTACAGACAATTAAAAAATATAAACGTTACATAAAGTTATAAATACTTAAACGTTTAATACAAGGCGAATTCAATAAGGTGAACTCGTCGCTAAAATAACTACAAAGTGAAAAAATACAACGTGTATTTTGTTAGTGTAAAACAAAACGATATGTCAAAAAGTTGTTGACAAATTCACAAAAACTTATAAAGAAAAACAACGTTTGTTTACAAATTTTTCTTTCATTTATCCAAGCATTTATTGAAGAAAAATAAAATAGTTTAAAAAAGCAAGATTAATTGAGCAAAATTATAAAAAACTCTGCTAGCTTGTGACTTGGGAACAGTAAACATAGTCACACTGCCCTTTAAATATTTTCTTTTGCATAGCGAGCAAAGAAGGCATTGTTCTGAAATAATAATAATTTTTAACAATTAAAAAGTTAACAACACAATTTGCTCAAAATTTTTTTAATCTTTTTTACAACTTCTCACTTTTTTCACTATTTGCTTGCAAATTCTTTACGATTTTTTACAGTTTTTCACAGTTTTTCACAATTTTTTAAAATTTCTGTAATATTAAATAAAACACCGCTCAACACCGTCAACAATAAAGAAAACACACACAAACACAAAAATTTGACGAGTGGTACCTAGAAGTAGTCAACAGCTGATGATTAGCTGATCTAATAAGTTCACCTTATTGAATTCGCCTTGGTTTAATACAATATGAAATAAAACAATTATATTTATAAAAATTATGAATTTAAATAGACTATTATTTTGTTCTTAATTGTATTTGAAGTTAAAGAAAAATCTATAAATTTTAAATTTTTGTTGAAGTTATTACACATTCTTTCTAAGGGGTCCATATTAGAATAATTAACTCTAGAAAATGGAACCACTAGAAGGATAAAACTACGTTGATTAGGAAACTAGATCCACTTTTTACTGTAGACTAAACATCGATTTCACATTGCTAACTAGTGATTGCCGATAATTCTCACGAACAGTCTTTGGTAATCGCCAGCATCTACTTTTAATAATAATCCTGCGTTGCGTCCCTTTTAATTAATTTTCCTTAAACTTCCGCTAGCCAATGCTGGACATTCACTTTCTACATTCACTGCTGTCTCAGTATCCTCCAGGCACATTGTGCAAACATCATTATTCTTGGTTTGCATTTCTTTTAGAAGATATATTTAGTTTCCGTCTCATAACCAACTTAGTACTCCCATTAAATCCACAACACCTTCAGAGCACATCCCTCAAGATGCATTTTGGGCAGCATATAACTGTATTTACAAATGATTTCGTACAACCACCTGTGCACTCATCACAAAGATCAATTCTTGAATTTGGTTCACAAAATATGGCCGCAGATCCCCGTTGCGCATATTCGTACACCGCTTTATTCTCTGCTATGCCAAAAGTCTCGTAGCCCGCACAAGCCTCGTTGGGAGAGACACACATATTGAGCTTTAAAACATACTCAAGCACCAAAGAGGATTCCACATAAACAGGAATCAGAATTTTTTTTCGCTTGTAGCCGTTACCCCAGCATATGATCCAACTCGTTCAGAAAATCTAGCATTTCTGCCTGATAGATGGGCATGTACTCCTTTAGACTAAAGGCATAGAAACTGAAGTAAGAACACGTAAGTACCTGCCATCTCTTACATAAAAGACCAATCAGTGAAAATACTAATATCACTACCTGGGCATGGATCTGTCCACCATGAAAGTACAATGTGGCCTTTAGAACAGACTTATGCATTGCCATGGCATCTATATCTGCCTAACCTAATTATGAACGAAGTCCAGGATTTTCCTACTCATTACAAGTACTTAGCAAATTGCGATTCTGTATTAAAGCTTTTTGAAAAAAAAATGAAAGAAAGTGCCACCGGAAACATTCACAAAAATAAGTTTAATTTAAATGACAATTAAATAAACCGGAGCTTAACTAGCCAAACAAGAAACCAAGTTTTTACTTAATTTTTAAATTTGTTTTGAAAAATTGGCTGATTGTCCAATTGGGAACTTCATTCAAATTTATTCAGATTATGAAAACCCAATCTTAGTACTTTTGTTGATATTCTTTCTCGAAAATAAACATTTTTTAATGGAAGAAATGGCTAGTAAAATTTAGTTCAAAAAACCTTTATTCCATTTCAATCACCAAATCTTTAATTTTTTGAAACATGCGGGATGTACCAAGAAAATATTGTCAAAATATTTCGTATAAAATTTTCTGAGTTACTTCTACAACCGTGGGACTATAACATTGAAGAATATGGATATATCTTCCCATTTATTTCTAATTAATATGCCATCTATATTTGGACAACCAAAGTAAATGATGCCAATTTATTTGAAGTAACAGCGACAGCAACGCTAGCGGTTTAAAACTTTCGATGCAATAAACAATTATAGAGAAAAGTTCAAAAAGTGGGACCCACGCAGATATTAGTTGAAAAATAATTACCATGTCCAGCACGTTCTAAAAAGTAGACTTCATCTAAAGAAAAGAGAACAAATGATAAGACTCGGTATGGAAAAACTTACTACAGCTTTTTAATACTGCATTAAAGGTGGTCAATTTTAATGTTTAATGTTCGGGTTCTGTCTGGCCTCTATCTTCAAAACAAACTTTTCTTTTATAAAAAATTTTATGAAAACTTTTATTCTTGAAACTAAAAATTTTAACAAATTAACAAATCTGAGCATTTCAAAAGATTAAAACTTCCTGTTTCCTAAATTTTGAATTATTACAAAATACTGTGTTAAACCTCTTCAACCAATTAAACCAAATACGTTACACTGATCACTGATAAAAAGAAGAAGAAGAAGAAAAAAAACAACGCACATGTGTCTTAAAATTATTAATAACAAACTACATTGATTATCATAATTTAAATACCGTGAACAAATAAAAATTTAACAAAATACTTTGAAAATAAACTTAATGATCTAATAAAATAAAACGAACTCGTAAAGTTACTGTAATTAAATCAAAACTAATTAAATTTAAATATTTATACAAGAGAGAGAAAAAATGTTAGAAAAACACTGACTGGTTTTACAAAATAATAAAAAAAACAAAATCTCAAAATTATGCAAATGATGTTTTTTATTTATTAAAATCTCATAATCTAAATACATAAGTTTCAGGGATATAATCAAAGTTTCTGTGTTAGATCAACAGCATTATCGTCATCGTCATCATCGCTAACGACAATAAGTGTAGAAACTTTTTTGTCTTAATCCAGAGTTTGGTAGGCCCGCTCTAGAGATGTAATGGGGAGTGACAATATTAATTTATAAAATTTATTTTAATTGCTGCTGTGCATTGTGTGTGTGTGTTTTTTTTCTGGCCGAATTTCATTTGATATCGACCGACAGTTTTATTTATTTATTTTTTTGTTTATTTCTACTTCTAATGAAGGCCGCTGCCGCCACTGCGTGTAAAAATCTGTCTATTTATTTTGGTAGATTTAGATTTCAAACGCCAAATATATTGAAAACTTGTTGTAATCAGTTGCATGTGATTTCCAAGTGTGTGAGGTGAGGTTTGGAAATATTTAAATTTATGCCTGTATAATATACATATTAAAAATCTATATAGACACAGCCACACATATACATACATGCATAGATTGATGGCAAGTTGATTTGGTCAGCTTTGAGATGAGTGTTATTGTTGCAGTGGGGAGCGTTTAAAATTAATGTGTCTTAAATTATTTTTAATTTAAATGTTGTATGCATGCGGCAGTTTCTTCTTTTATAGATTGATTTTAATACTAAATTATAAGTTCACCTCTCCACTAAATGAGTTTTTGATGTGTGCATTTATAAGGTGCATTATGGTAATTTTGATTGGATTTTTATTTTGAAAAAAATTGGGGGGATTCATTGTTAGGCGTGAAAATTGAAGCGATGGTGGTCAAGAAAAGAAACTATTTGTTTATGAATAAACTTAATAAACAAGATAAAAACCATTAAAATATTTGAAATTCGAATATTTGAACAAGTGGAAAATGGGATTCCAGCTCAAAAGAGAAAGATTAATAAATACATATAAACAGACATTTTACAAGGTTAATGAAAATTTATTTTTGCTAAATTAAATATTTTTGAAAAACTGTTTTAACTCACATATTATCTTTCAATATACAATATGTAAATTAAAAGGCATAAAAGAATATTTTAGGTTTACTAAGGACTTATTTGCCAGACCCACATAAAGGTATTTTGCCAATCTAGCCGGACATCACTATTTCTTAAGTTTATATTGCTTCCTAAAAGTTATTGGGTACTTCTAGATCAATGAAACTAGGCAGAAATATATGTTATAGTCATAGGCTGGTAAAGATTTAAGAGAAAAAATCAGATCATGGGTAACAAGTTTTTTTTAATAAGAACAAATCCGACCTCTGAAAAATTCTACTTTTTTTAAGTTTTCCTTTTCTTTTGTTTAGCAAATGCATCTTTTATTGTCAGCATAAGTTTATGGATAAAGGGAGGTGACCCCCAAAAGGACTCTGTAAAAAAAATGTGTATTGCTAATTTCCATAATATATTTATTTTTAGATATGGGTAATAAATAAGTGTAATAATTTAAATTAAAAATGCATTCAGATACAATTATGAAAAACCAAAAATTTTTATGACTCACAAAAAGTGCAAGTGAGTGAGACAATAGGTAAAAATGCGATTATTTACTCACTTGTAACTATGCAAAATGAGCAAAAACAGAAAAAGGGTGATACAGTGCTACCTTGCTTAACGCAATCCTCGATAAGCGCAACCCCTCTATTATTGCAACTCGTAAATTGTTTGCATTGTTGATTCAGTTAACGCAGCTCTAGATTGAAAGAATCTATTTTTGTGAAAGGTTGTTTTATTTACATTGAATAAAATGACGGTGATTACAAAATTTGTAAAACTTTCAATTGAACAAAAAAGCGACATTCTTAATAAACTTGAAAGGGGAATATCTCTGTGGCTTGGAGCTAAAAGGGCCAATGTCAATTTTTTGCTCTTTTGAGTTAATCATTGCATTAGATTTGTTTTCTTACTCTATTTCATTATGGCAAAACAGCTAAAGTCAATGTCACAATGAAAGCATCTATAAAAGTTAAAGTTCAATTACAATTTTCTCAAAAGTAAATATTTCGACATTGGCCCTTTTAGATCCAAGCCACAGATCTGTAAAAGTGATTTGCGATGAATATAAAGTGCACAAATCAACAATATCCAGAATTTAAAAAAATGAAGCTGCATTAAAAAAATTCTTTTCAAATGCTGAATTTGGACCAGGCAAGCGCTTGTTACATTAAGAGCTTGTGAATATCCAAAAATGGAAAAGGCTTTGTGAAAGTGGTTTACGAAGCCATATTTAACCATAAAAGAGAAATTGCGCCCTAACAAATTGAGACTTGCTTATCGCTACAACATCAGTATTCGCAACGGCCAAAATTTCTATTAGCTGCGTTAAGCGAGGTTGCACTGTATTTTCTAGAAATCATTAAAAAACATGGCCCAAAAATCGCAATGTTTTTTTAGTCTTAGAATCACGATGTCTCTCACTTTCAAAACTCTTTTGACGTTTTTCTTTTTTTTTTAAAAAAATATTTCTAAAAATGTTTATAAGCAGCTGTTAATATAGTTTTTCACAGAAAAAAGAAGTTATTGTAAAATCTCTATTCCTTTGGCCACAAAAAATATATTGTAACCTCTCAAGACCGTAAAAAGTCAAAAAGTACCCAAGCAATTTACTCAACTTTCTTGACTTTAACAGTGTTCCGAAACGGCAAATCTCAAGTAAAAGTAAATGCACTAAACGATGCAAAATTTAGTTCTCTTCCAAGCTGCGTACTTAAATTTTTCATTTCTTAAATTTTACTCTTGCCCAAGTGTCCGGCTAGACTGGCGAAATACCCCCGTGTGTAAGGTTGTACAGAAATTCGTCAAGTGTAAATTCAATAAAACTTAAATATTTTTTTATGAATACGGCAGTTAGTACAACAAAAATATTTATTTTTTTATTTTTTATTTATTTTATCTGTTTGTCCTGTTTAAAATGTTTCGCAACAAATTATCTAGATTCTTATAAATCTTATAAAAATAAATTATTTTCATGTTATCAAGTCTTATGATTTTCTTAAAACCAACTAAATAAAGTTTTTATTTTGTTAAATTTTTTTAATTTTTTCCCGTCAATAACCAGAACAAATCTGGAACTTGTAAAACAATCTACATTTTACTGCCATTAAGATCATCATTGTCCTACTCTCTCTCTCTCTCTCTCTTCCTCTTTGAACTAAATATAAATATTTATAAACTGGCCAAAGATTACAATCACTGTTTTACATATTAACTAATTCCCTTTTACAACAACAGCACAGTAACAGCAACATAAAATGAATTGAAAATTGCAAATTGCAAAATGAAAATACTGTTAAGTAGAACGGCATTTAAGACTGGTATACTCGGAAGAATTTAAATAAGATTGGAAAGACATTTGTTGCAATTTTATTATTAATATTTCAGTGCTTTAATATCTTTATAAAAAGCTCTAATGACATACTACGGATGATAATGCCATTAGACACATTTTTAGTGGACTACGTAGACGACATAACAGCATTTGTCAATGCTAGAGAAAAACGGGTTCATAATACCAGCCCAGAAAAGAAATGATAAAAACTCAGACGTGGTTGATATCTCACTGACTCAACCGGAAGACCAAACTGACTCTATTTACCAAAAGACTTTTACGGACTACAATCGATGTCAATGTTGGAGAACCACACACTTGAAGTTGTGTTAACTATCTGGCCATAAGATTAAATTCAACGCTGATATTCTCTAACCAGAGACAGCATACTGCCACGAAAGCAGTAAAAATAACTTTACTTTACTCTTAGCCGACTAATGGCAATCATAGGTAGTAAAACTCGATGGAGACAAGCAATTTTATCTTCCCTTAGGGGTGCTCAGCTAACTTCCGCATTAAAAATAACGTCTGCATATCGCATAATCTCTAGAGTCATAGCACTTTTTATAGTCGGAGTAGATCTTATAGACTTCAAGAGACAAGAGCGAAGGAAAATATGTATTAAAAGCAGAAAAATAAATTGGAGCCAGTGGAGGATAAAGAAATATTATAGTTATTCTAAAAGGTTTAAGAATAACGTCTGCATATCGCATAGTAGCCGTAGCATTTATATAATATAGTGGCAAGCAAGTTGAAAGGCCAAGGACAGGTGGACAGCAAGACTCCTCCCACATCTTAAAAACTGGATTGGAAGAACAGAAGGAGACCGCATTAAAGTAGCTACAAATTCCTTCCTAAGGTGGCTTAAAGCTTAAAAATTGTTTATCTTCAAAATCTAAAACTGAGTTAATTTTAAATGTAAATAGTTTAGTTTTTCAAATTCTGGGGGTACCTTGAAAAAAAAAAGTCGTTGTAGAAAAAGTTAAGAACTCATAGCGAAGTGGTTACTAAATTCATCATCATCGTCTATACAATGCACGATAATAGTCAGTTATTCCATTATAAATCGTGATTTTTTAAGCGTAGTATTTTCAAAAATCTGAAAAACACTAAAATTTACATCATATATTCAAAATTTTTAATAGAGTCGATAAATTGGTCTTTGCCATTTACTTTTTAAAAACAAGTAAGAGCGCTATATTCGGCCGTGCCGAATCTTATATACCCTTCACAATGTGTAGTCATGCAATAACAGTAGTTTGTATCACCATTCATCCCATATGAAATACGTACATACATATAAAAAACATACATCTATAAAAACAACCCATTTTAAAATTATTTCTTTACGTATGTATGTTAAAAGAAAAAAAAAATAAAAAAAAAAAAAAAATTAAAATATATATATATATAAAAGTGAAACTCTGTGTGTGTGTGTGTGTGTGTGTGTGTGTGTGTGTGTGTGTGTTAGCTATAGACTCCGAAACTGTAAAACCGATCGGGCTCAAACTTTGGTAAGTTGTTGTACACATACCAGGGAGTGTTTATGGGTGAAAAAAAGTGGGCGGCGCCACGCCCATAAAAAATTAGTTATCAGTTTTAGCTACTTGCACTTGACCGATTTTTCTGAAACTTTGCACACATATCGAGCTGTCATGACTTAAAAATTTCGTGATAAGAAAAGTGGGCGGGGCCACGCCCCTAAAAAAGTTTAAATTTTTAGGTACTTGCACTGGACCGATTTTTCTGAAACTTTGCACACGTATTGAGCTGTCATGGCTTTATAATTTTGTGATTGAAAAAGTGGGCGGGGCCACGCCCATGAAAAATTAGTTATCAGTTTTAGTTACTTGCACTAGACCGAATTTTCTGAAACTTTGCAAACATACTGAGCTGTCATGACTTTACACTTTCGTCATTAGAAAAGTGGGCAGTGCCACGCCCATTAAAAAATAGGTATTATTTTGAGGTACTTGCACTGGACCGATTTTTCTGAAATTTTGCACACATATTGGGTTGTCATGACTATACAGTTTCGTATTTAGAAAAGTGGGCAGTGCCACGCCCATAAAAAAAGGTATCATTTTGAGGTACTTACACTGGACCGATTTTTCTGAAATTTTGCACACTTATTGAGCTGTCATGACTATACAGTTTCGTAATTAGAAAAGTGGGCAGTGCCACGCTCATAAAGAAAAAGTAATAGTTTTTAGCCTTGCACTTAATATTCGATTAAAATTTAAAATGCGATTAAAATTCATGAAGGGGCGTAGCAACGCGCGCCGGGATTGGCTAGTATATAATATATATAAAACAAAAAAATATTAAAAAAAATATTAAAAAAAAATAATAAAAATAATATATTAAATAAAAAATAAAAAAAAAAATAAAAAAAAAAATTAAAAAAAAATAAAAAAAATTTTTTTGGCTCAGCTGGGATTCGATGCCACGTTTTCTCTAACCAGTATACACGTTTGTATGTATGTATGTTGTTGTAATGTTGTTTTTGTGAAAAAAAAAAATCGAGGTGGTCGTTGGTTTTTGCTCATATCTCAGTTGTTTATGTACCGATGTTTCTGATTTTCAATACCGATCTACTCCCAAATATTTCTGATATTTTAATACCTCACCCGGGTCTAGCCGATTTCGGGGGGCTTCAAAAAGTTGATTTCAACATACACACGGTCAGACTGACAGAGCTTAATCGACTCCCCTATTCATAAGCTTTCAGAGAATATATACTTTATGGGGTCGGAAATGAAAATTGTAGAAATTTCACACGGAATGACAAACCTATATATACCCTTTTTCACTGTGTGAAGGGTATAATAAATGTAAATGTTGTCCGCGGCACCGGTTCAAATGGTCCATTCGTAAGGTCTAATTTTGCACCACTTTTTCGAGCATATCAGCCTCTATTTCATGAACAACCACGGTCGTCTTTAAAGCAAAATGGACCGATGATGCCACCATCCCATAAACCACACCAAAATGTTATTTTTTCGGGATGCATCGGTAACTCTTGTACGGCACGTAGCTGTCCTTCACCCCAGATGCGACAGAAATTTAATGAATTGTTGATTCACTAGGTCGATTATGACGCCTATAAAAAGTTCGTAACAAACAATGGACAATTCTCACAGAGCACGAATTTTGATAATAAATTTCAACGATTTGCAGTCGTTGCTCGTTTGTGAGTTTCTCCATGATGAAATGGCAGAGTATACTGAACACTTTTCACTTTCAGAGATGTAGTTTGGGAATAGTTTTGTCCCCTTTACTGGTAGTATTACCAGTATACCTCTATTTTTAATTGCAATTTTTGGCCGATGACAAACTAAGTTATGGCGTTTTGAGACTAGCTAAGCAGAGGTGCTATTCTAGTGGATTACTGGTTACAGATTTTTCTGCTGTAGCTGACTTCTAGAGCTTGATAGACAACACTGTTCTTGGACTATTGCAGCGCTTCCTAAGTTATTTAAAAATACACTTGCCAACGGTAATCTTGAAAAATAATTTCAAATTTTAAATAGGGATGTGTTGCAAGTAACGGATATTCCACAAACCAGCAAAGATATAGGGATCCTGAAAATAATATATACGTTGAGCATGTATTTACTGTTGTGTCATTGCAAGTGTAATTTGCGTACAACCTTATTTTGATCTTCTATATATATATATATATATATCCAGCATGGCCATTACCGAGCTTTAAAATGTTAAGACTTAAATATTTAATATTAAACGAACAAGTGTAAGTTTATTCCGAGTTCATCATCAGTTCGATATGAAAATGTTAAATGGAAAAGTAGGAAGTACGATCGTGAAAACATCATGGGCCTACTAGGAGAGATTTTTTAGAATAACCAGTAGATACTTACCATTATTAGAAAACTCAATAAGTTTTTTTTTGTTAAATTTAGACTTCTTCAGAGCACAATTTATACTTCTTATAACAAGTATCATGATAGGTTCTCACGGGATCATTTTTATTTATTTGTAACACCACACGAGAGTAAAGTTGTTAGTCTCTTGCATATGTTTAGACTTTGTATTGTCATTTCAACCTGCTGATCCATTTTATTTTTTAAGAAATTCCTTAATAACGACCATTTGGGCACCCTTGAATAGCCTGAATGGTCCTTAACGTATTAAACAGGAAAAGTGATTTAACTTTGAAAAAAAAGGATTTGTATTTTCTATTTAATAACTACTGCTGATAAGACCTTCCTAGTCATAGCCAGTTTAACCTTCCATTATAAGGTATTGTTATAAGCAACATGTTAGTCAATACAGGCACATGAGTCAATTTGAATTGCCTCTAGATCGTTTTCTATGGTGTTATGGATAATAAAAGCAACTACTAATTTTTTAATCCATCATACAATTTCGGTTTAAATTTTTTTTAATTTATAGGCTTGGAGGATATGGCTCTCCAGTAAGGACGGTCAGCCAAAAAAAATCTTAGAGAAGTTTCAGCAAGATATTGCTGAATACGCTCATAAGCCGATCACTGCCGTGACTATGAAATAAACTAAATAATATTAACAAGATAGTACAAAATTGGTGTTAAGAAATTTAATAAAAAAAAATTGCAGTTTGTTCTTATTTAAATAACTTACAGTATGAATAGCAACAAGCATATTAGAACATATCCATAGCTTTTTAAATCTACTATTATCTAATGAAGTCTTCTTTTCATTTTTGATTTTATTTACTGGCTCTTTTGTTTCTCGTTTTTTTCGCATATGTCTTGCCTACAAAAAAGATTCTTTAAAAAAAAACTAAAATGCAAATAGAATTGCAGCATTGAACTTATGGCTAGGCAAAGATCGTGGGCTTAATTTACATGAGATCTTAACTACTATTAAAAAAAAATAACCCGAGCTTAGCAAACATCGTATAGAAGCCTAAGTTAGTCATTGAAACGAAGCAAAAATTAAATCAAAATACTTTGAATTAACATATCTTGAGTTGAAAACCAAAAAAAAAAACACTAAACCTACTTACGAAAACATCCTTAAGTAAAGGTTTAGTTAAGAAGCTAAACTTAGGAAAAAGCTTAAGAAAACCATATCAGAGTTCAAAAAATCAAAGCACCAAGGCGTTTTCAGTTAAGAAGAAAAACACAGCAAGAAAAAAACAGGACAAAAAATATACACACTTGGAATTGCCAAAATGTTGAGGTTAAGCCAGCTTTAAAACCATTGTAAAAGAAGCAACCAACTATTTGGCAACAGCAAGTGGCACAAGTGCAGATTTTTAGCATTAGATGAAAGTACAGACATACACATATTTATATGAATTGACCGATACATTATGGTTGTGGTATGGGGAAACCTGTGCACTCTGATAAACTGTTAAAGTTGATTTTTTTTTTTTTTAAAGAAAAATTATATCAAAAATATTTATAAACTTTTAAGAGCCCAGCAGGATATTCACTTCATACTGAAGTCTAAAATAGTGAAGACAAAAACTGCTTCACATCAAATTAAATGCAGAGAAAACAACCAAAAAAACACCTTAAGCAGAGCAAATATGAAGTATAAAACAATATCAGGTAGCCTGCACAAGTGTCCATTGACGACAGCATGACGATACCCACCACTGGTTTCACCAGATACAGCTGATGATAGGGCCATTACTATTACAGCCGATGTTGATGATGAAGATGACAATGATGGCTATTTACTGTATGGTCACGTTTTTGTTTAAATTTTCTTCATACATATGTGCACTAGTATTTATGTATGTATGTATGTGTGATTTTTTATTTATTTTGAATGGTTCGTTAACTTACTTAACAGTAGTTAAATATTTGTTTTTAATTTGTGGCTTGTAATTCAAAGTGTTAAAAATGCCTCGACGAAATGTAACGATGATAGTTTGTGTTACCAGTTTATAAATTCTTAGACTAATTTAAACACATTTTGTGTAGGGCTTACACTTAAAGGTTTATGTTCTACAATTTAAATTTGAATCGGCTATAAAAAAAAATACTAGGTTTGGTTAGGTTACGTTGAAAAGGAGGGGCATCAAAAGCCCAAACCTATGACAGGTATACACTTATGCCCAGTTGGCATGTTGTGTTCATGTGGGAACCGGAATTCCCAATTTAAAACCATAATCATAATTTCCCATAAATAAATATCGGACTAGTTCAAGAACTCAGTCCCCTCAATGTAATTCCTTATGGATCTCCAGTTTGAGTTCCCCAGGTACTCCAAATTCTGCATAGTATCCACTGTAAAATTCTCGCGTCTAATATGCCCAAACGTAGGACAATGACAGAGATAGTGTATCAAAGTCTCTTCTTCTTCCTGGCATGCTCTACATGTCGTTTCCTCAGACAATTTTATGCGAGCTGGATGGGTTCTCAACTCCGTATGACCTGTGATCACACTGGTTAGTCTCCTAAGTGTTGGTCTACTTAATCTCAGAATTTCCTCTGATTTCCCAAGATTTGGTTCACCCCATAGTATTTTTGTCACTTTACCGACATCAGTGCCTTGTCACTTTCTGGCATGTTCCTCCGTCGCCCAACATTTAAGTTCATCCTTGAATCGTTTAAAGGGTTTGGCGTTCTCCAAAGTTATAGTACTCAGAAGAGCTCCTATTTTGGATAATTTGTCGGCTTTCTCGTTTCCGATCAGCCCGTGATGGCTTGGTATCCATATTATCTCCAGATGTTTACAATTTGCATATGAGCTTATCTCGCTTTAAAAAAAATACTGATAATTTTATTAAAATATCTAGTTTTATTAGAAAGGTTGAACTTTGTAATTTAAGAATGGCACACAAAATCATTGATATGACTACCTACTTAAAAGGACTAAGCAGTACCCCATCTAATCAGCTTAACTTTTAAAAATTAAAAATTTGTTTTCAAAGTAGTGCGAGAAATGTTCAGTTTCTGAGAACGATGACGAGTTGATGTTAATGGCCAACTTTCCCAAGTTTTTTAATTTATCAATTCGCTAAAGAGCAACGGCTACAAAAACCTGAATAGTTTACAGTGCAAAAAGTAAAGAAACCCTTAATCTAAAGCTAGCAGTTAGTCTCATATAATATTAGCTACTTTAAATATATTTTCACGATTAAACTATCTCGAGTTAATCAGATTAAAAAAATCATTATTAAACGTTCATATCTGGTGTTCTAGAAAAATGTGAGAATATTTTTTACACGTTTTTGCTCCTTTACTTATGCTTAAAATTACCCATTTTCAATTGTGCTATTTGTAAATGTGAGAAGCTTTTAAATATTTTTTTTCCTTTTACATTCTAATATGAGCGTTATTGAATAAATGTTTAAACGAAACAACATCACCATTATCACCATCATGTTCATCATTATATTTATTATATTTTATACACATTTAGTTAATAACTGAAAAGGAATAGTTATATTTGTATCTGTAAGTATGTTTGTTTATAGAAACCACTATCTTCTTTAGTGTGGTAATCATCTATTGATAGTTGAGGTATAATATCTTCCAGAAAATTTATGTACTATCGATAAGTTTAACAAAAAAAAAACTTAAGCTTGTTCAAGTAGCAGGAAAATATATTTTCTATTTGCTAAAAATTTGCGAATATTCTGGGAAGAAATTGACGGAGATACACTACATTTACACTCTACAACAGTCGAATAATTTTATACTTAGGAATGACTATTAAATATATTCTAATTGTATACGTGGCAACGAAGAGAGTGCAAGCATAGTGATGGGACAAGGGTAAATACCCAAATGGTAAATTGGGTATTTAAATATAAATACTCAGGTATTAAACTAAGCACCTGGGTATTTACCCAAAATGTGGGTATAAATCAGAATAAAGAAAAAGTAAAATAAATAAATAGAAAGAATTTAATTTTTTATTATGAATTAGATTTTTTAATAACAAATGAAATAATTTTTAAATTTAATCGTTATCGTTGTCGCTGTCCGTATCCGATAAAAACTCATATCGAGTAGCTTGAGTACCTTCTAGTGAAGAATTCATGGCATTTTCAAATTGAGTGGAGTGCGTGCTGAAGGTGGTAAACTATTGCGCGATATATATGTTATTTTTCCTGCTCTTTGTGTTGTTAAACGGTTTCTTTTTTTTAATTGAATGAAGCTGTGGGTGCTAAAGGAACGTTCAGTAGCAGCTGAAGTACAGGGAGCTGTTCAAATTCAAACAGCTAATTTGCTTAATTGCTTGCTTCCACAAATTCCTGGCCACCAAGTTGCTGAAGAAATTTCATCTAAACAGCTAGCTGGGAACAAATATTTAAGAATGAATGAACCAGATTCTTTAATGCACCTGAGGCTCAAGCTTGGGTTTCGAAACTTTAATCTGTCTAGTTGCTTCAGCATTGTTGTTGCCATCGTTCCCACTCATTACATTGAATTCCCATAAGCACGCTGATTAGTGGTTCTTATTAAGAATTGTTGTTGTGTTTGATGCAAACAAAACTACCTTAACTACGCATAACGCATCAAGAAAAATAAAAAAAATATGTTCAAAATAAATTTAAAAAAATTTTCAAATTTCTGTTACTCTACGTAAAAAGGAGTATTTGTTATTCAAATGAGTATCTACCCGAAATTAAATAAATACCCGGGTATGAAAATGGGTATAAATGGGTAAATACCCAGGTCTAAACCCATCTCTATGCAAGCATGATTTAAATGTTCATTAAAGTATCTGCTATATTGTCTTTCATATCGAAACAATTTGTTCGATATCATTATTCATGTACTCATGTATAAATAAGTGGCTTATCAATATAATTTTTTCAAAATCTTTAATATTTTGTAGTTAAAGACTTCCTAAACTCCTGCTGATATTTAACTTGTACGCAAATACTTACAGCATAACACTAAACAATGTTCTCTTTAGGCATTGCAGTAACTACCTGTACCCTCCTAACTGTCGTAGAGCATCCGATCACGGTGGAACCAGATGGCAGCAGAACTTTGGTAGCGTATTTCTTGTGGACATCACTCGTGGATTATCGTATTCTGCTTATTAATGAATCCACTGATGTGAAAGTTTGCCTCATCGCTTACGACAATTTTATGTGTACACTCACCATTCACTTCGGTCTGTTCAACCAACTATTGGACGTATTGGTGACGCTTTAAAAGGTCAGGAGACTTCAACTCTTGAGACAATTGAACCTTGTAAGCGTGCGGTTTAAAGTCTTTCGCATCAGTGATGTTCGTGAGATGTTGAATTGTTGGACATGACAACGAGTTTTGTTTGAAGGCTCTTCTGCCAGACTATCGTTGTTAAGGATGCTGTATAATATGGCTCAGATTTTAAGTGTTATTATACACTATGAAATGTCAGAAAAATGTTAAAATAAAATATTGAGGTGACTTGTGTTTTGCCTCAAAACATACAATGAAATGTCACTCTAGAAACTAAATTATATCTAAAAATTAAAAGAATAAGAAAAATAAAGTTTTTTATTAAGTCCTGACAACTTACTAATTTCATATCGTATTAGTTTAACCAATTAGTAAATTCAATAAAAGTTTTCCTGTAGACAGTCGGCCTTTGACTGAATAAATTAAATTTAAACTGAATATTCAATAAACCGTCAGATGGACACATGTGGTTTCAAAGGAATTTGTTGACTGCCATAAAGCACGTTATAAAATTTTCTGATTTTAAAATGTATTATCAAATCACACTATGTATCGAAAGTCAAATTTCTTATTAAAGGAAAAGTTTGATTACTTTAAATACCACCTAAGAAAAGCGTCATATGAGCAGAGTTTTGTTTCATGTTTTTTAATTTAAATTCATTCGATATATACTTCGTAATATACCCTTTACAAAATGGTAGATCGACAACAACAAGCATGTAAATATAAGTTGTGTGAAAAAGATTTACACTTGCTTAATCTTTAATTAATCGTGACATGTCATTTATAAACACACTTTCCTGTTTGTGCGTGGTCATGTTCACGCAACGTACAGTAAACAATCGAGAATCGTAACATTACATTTATGCGTACACATGTATAAGCATACAAATACGCCACCTAGAACAACAATCCACACAGTTTTTTTATCGCCTATAATATTGCCTGCATTTAATGTTGTTGGGTTTTTAAAAAAAATTATTGTTTATTGTATAAAAAATAGAGGAAAACGTGTTTTTTTCTTTTATCTTAGCTGCTAGTGAATCGAAATTGCTGATTGTCAACACAAAGATTTTTAAGAGTATAAATGATAAATTACTACTGCATACAAGTGTGTGGGATATATGGCTGCTTCAATAACTTGATTTCAACGCTTTCACGGAAGGACAGAAAGACAATACTTAATCGACTTCTCTACCTTAAATGATATATTTTTTCGAATTTCAAAGTAATACTGTAAAAATTACAAAAGGATTGACAAAGCTTTACATGCTCGTGTGAAGGGAATAAACAAAACCGTACTGAAGCACACAGTTGGTCAGAGAAGCTTATGATGAATGTGTTGCTCCGGTATCACTGGGCGAGAGATGATTTTTAGGATTAAAAAATTTAAATTTTTACACAGAAGACAAAGATCGGCCAGATCAATCAAAAAAAATGGAACGAGCAGGAATTGAAGGCATTACACCATGAAAATTGTTGTTGCCACACTTACCAAGAGCTTGCCACTTCATTGGGAGTTATTAGACAGCAAGATTCATCCAAAAGCAGGGATATTGAGAATCATTCGAATTAAAGAAACGTTGAATTACGATTTTACATGTTTAAATATTGCTTGAATGCACCAAATCATTATTTACAATTAAAATTAAATCATCTACGATAAGTCGAAGTATAAGAGATCGTTTGTGAAGCTCGGCTAGCAGCTGTATTTGGTAGTGCCAACTGCCGAAATCTAGCCAAATCATCACAAGGAACCTGAACCAAATGCAACTGATTTGTTTGAAACTGAGATTGAGTAAAAAACGTGCATTATATGCGGCTAGACATAAAACAGAAAATTCCATTATGATAACGCTCGGCCCCATATTCGAATTTCTCTTAAAAAATTATATACAAAGAAGTCGTTGAATAGCTTTGAACTCAGAACTTGCCTTATCCGACTGCTATTTGTTTTAATTGCTACAAAATCGTCTTTCTGTGATTCGGTTCCCTTTAGAATATGGCATGCAAAAATGGCTTTTTTCTTTCGTCGAGCGGAATCCGTATGTTATTAGAAACATCGAAAAGGTCATGGCTGTTAATAGCCAGTAATTTGAATATCTTTATATTGCTCAAATGTTTCAAAATAAAAGCCAACAAGTAAGAGCACTATATTCGGCTGTGCCGAATCTTTTATACCCACCACCAATTTTGTGTACATTTAAAGCACAATATTTATTATTTTGCTAATCGCTATAGAATAATCTCTTTATAATAAAATATGTATCACTTTCTTTGTAGAGGGTGGTTAAATTTTAAGGGCCCATGTTGAATGTGAACTACACCTAGTCTTTAAATTTGTTTTCTGCATTTCACTTGACATTTCTCAATCTCAAACTTAGTCAATTTGATCCGTGGAAAGATATGCAAATGAGCAACGCTTTAAAGTTATTTAGGTTTTTTATAAAAATGGGCGTTCAAATCAAAATGCATTTTGTGCACTTCGTAATTCTTTTGATCAACATAATCGTTCAAATTCGTCCACAATCGGGAGAATTGTAAAAAATATTTAAATTTCTGCAAAACAGGTCTGTATAAAATGTTAGAAAATCTGTGAATGCCTTCTTAGTTCGTTGAATGGGAACCACTGCTGGTTTTTGCGATAGTGTGGCAAAAGAGCAGTCAACCTCGCCTCATCATCATGCCCAACAATTGAGCATAAACGTTGTCATTGAAAATTTGGACCATCAGATAGAGGAGTAGCGCCAAGGATGGGGGGTCATTTGGCCGATATTTTGTTAAATACATAATTGAACCATACAAATATTATAATTAAAAAAATAAATAATAATAATATCCTAAATAATTTGTGTTTTATTTAAATTCAACATCGGTCCTTAAAATTTAACCACCCTTTATAACTTCGATATGCTACTAAAATGCTTTTGTAAATGTAGTCTTTCAATGAAAGTGGGCGTTAAAGTAGGCGTGTCAATAAAGTTTCTGCTAATAAATACAACTTAGATGTTTCAATATAGTCCTTTATTTTCCCAAAAACTTTGTCAATAGAGAAATTACATGAATTTAAGATAAACCGTTATATGGGAGGTAGGCAGGTAGTGGGCGTGTCACCTAAACTTTTTGGCACAACAATTTCATTGAATATAAGGATATACGTAGCAAATTTGATCATCATACCTCTAATTTTGGCGGTTTTATGAGCTTTTAAATTTCATTAACGGTAAATAACGTGAAAAGTGGGCGTTAAAGTAGGCGTGTCAAAGTTGTTTTTGCTAATGAGTACAACTTAGATGTTTCAATATAGTCCTTTATTATTCCAAAATCTTTATTAATAGAGAAATTATATGATTTTTAGTTAAAACGTTATATGGGAGGTGGGCGTAAAAGTGGGCGTGGCACCTTAATTTTCTGGCACAGTAATGACATTGCCTAGAAAGATATACGTAGCAAATTCGATCATCATACCTCTAATTTTGACGGTTTTTTGAACTTTTAAATTTCATTAACGGTAGATAACCTGAAAAGTGGGCGTTATAGTAGGCGTGTCAAAGTTATTTTTGCGAATGAGTACAACTTAGGTGTTTCAATATAGCCCTTTTTTATTCCAAAATCTTTATTAATAGAGAAATTATATGAATTTTAGGTAAATCGTTATATGGGAGGTGGGCGTAAAAGTGGGCGTGGCACATTGATTTTCCGTTACAAAAAAGCGTCTTTCTAAAAAGCAAAGTCTGCAAAATTTCAGAGTCGTACATCAAACTTTGTTGCTTTTATGACGTGTTTGTTTTTAAATATACCAAAAAATACACTGTGCGGTATAAATTTTCGTACATTTTGATCGATAACTCCTCTCCTAATACATAGATTTAGATAATTTTTGGGGAAAAATATTGTTTTTACTCAGGAAATATATATTCGAAGTTTCATGAGCCTACGTTAATGCGTTTGGACACAATTTCATTTTATTCGATGTTTGAAGGACACGGTTTTTTCGACCTACTCTTGCTTTTCGAGCTATAACTCTCTTTCTAATATTCCAATTTAGCCCATTTTCAATACCAAAGAAACTTTGTCTATAAGAAAGATTCTGGCAAAATTTGAGCCCCCTAGCTTTTTCGGTGCGACCTCTATCGTGCTTTCAACAGACGGACAGACGGACGGACATAGCTAGATCGTCATCAAATCAAACCCTGATTCAGAATATATATACTTTATGGGGTCTAAAATGGATATTTCGATGTGTTACAAACGGAATGACAAAATGAATATACCCCCACCATTTTTTTGGTGGCGGGTATAAAAATATAAAAAATCCCGCCTATTTCAAGTTCTCACGCAATGCTTAAAATATGATAAATTTTATATCAATATGAGTATTATATTAAAGGCATCTATCCGTAAAATGAAAAAAAAATGATAATAAGTTTGCAAGATTAAAAATAATTGTCCTTTGCAATTTTGAACAAGATATCAAAAAGTTAAATACTGAATACGCAGTTTCTCTCTACTTAGTCCGTAGTAAATGACCAAATTTTTAATGTGGTTATGAAATGGTTAAATGGTTTTTCTATCTACATACCTTCCAATTCAATGTAATCATAATGTAATCGTAATGTAGGGTATTCATAAACAACTTAAACAAAAATGTATTAACTTACAGCGCCATCATAAAATCCCATTTCACAGCGAATGCTAAAAAGCGTTTTTTTTTTTTGTCAATGTTTCTTTTTAAGGAACCAATAGAAGAAAATCCTAAAAAAAACAGGTAGCAATTCATACAATATTACCTTTTATTATTTATTAATAACATTATTTATTGTTTCATGGTGTTCATGTGAATTGGTTTTATTGAATTAAATGAATTTATGAGCTGTACAAGTTACTAAGTAAGTAGAAATAGAAAAAAAAATCCTATTGAGTACTTCTATTGACTTAAAAAAAAAACAACGTTACACCAGACTGCTCTAGACACAAAAGTTTGGCTCCGTTAGAGAATTGGTGGCATAAAAAAGGCAACAAAAATATAAAAGAAAAAAATTAAAAAACCAACGTAATGCCCCCACAAAATGTTGGCTCATTCGGTAGCAGGAACAGCAGTCAATACGTGTTGTATGTGTTTTGTTAAAGTTTCTACTTTAATATTTTCTAAGCATCTTATAACACCATTAAACACTAACAACAACAACAACAATAGTACTCTATACCAACAACATGTGCTGGTGTTGGTGTTGGCGGCAATAAACATTAGTGCAACAATAATAATAACAATAATGAAAAAATAAAAGAAAAGTTGCAAAAAAGCTAGAAAACAAAACCCATAGTTCATAGTGATGTCTGAAACTGACTTACGGTTAGGTGCCTAACAAAGGCCATTGGGTCGCTTAGAAGTGCAATTGCTTGTGTTTGTGTATTATTTGTTATGTGGCTAAAAATTATACAAACAAAAATCAAAACGAACGGTAGTTAAAGTCTTTTTGTTTTTTTCTACGAATATTTCCTCCATTTAAATTGAAAGGAAGAAGAAGAAATTGCGCAAAAGAAATCAATTCTTAAATAATATAAAATAATGATGGCCATAAATATTATTATGAAATATTTTTAAACTTGAAAATAACTAAATACCCACACATATACGTGTAACCTATTTGTAAAGATGTGTGCATGCCTGCGGTTAAGTGATTGGGTCATGCACAAAATATTTGAAAAAAAAAACTAAAAACGGAGTTATATTTGGACTTTTACTTCAACTTTTTTTAAATTTTATTTAATCAAATCAATTTACACATATTTTTATTAAAAATATAAAATTTTTTTATATAAAAAACAAAATTTTAAATGCATAAACCAAAGTCAAAACATGTTTTTATACCCTTCACCTTTGGTGGCCTTTGGAGTATATGTATGTATGTAGCTTATTCATTATGCATTAACATAATAGAATAAAGGAATTATTCAAGTAATGTCTGTCCGTCCGTTTACCCGTGTGTAGGTTAAATTTAGGTTTTTGAGGCCCTCGTAATTCAGTACATACGTAGGTATTTCACAAATATTTAGACACGTTTCAATATAAGATAACTTTACATTCGCTTAAAAATCGGCTGAAATCCTCTGTTGTTCCCACACACAAACATAAAAACTCTTCAGTCTAGGATAATCCACAGAAGTGGTTGTTGTAAATCATATTCCCATGTAGTTATTTCTAGAATATTTTGGACAAATCGATTAGGAATCGCCAAAGTTATAGTCGAATATAATAAATAAAAAGAAATAATCTTTAAAATAAATCAAGTTTCTAAACATTATTTAAACATGATGGAGAAACAAAGTTCGCTATCGAAGCGTTAAAAATTACTCCTCAAAACACTAACTGGCGGTATTTTTCCTTGAAAAACAAATAAAGTTTTTTAGCTTAAAAACCACTGACAGGTTCAATATTGACATTAAATGAAATAAAACGTTTAGTCGAATATAAAGGGTGGTCCTACCATAATGCAGGATATTAATTGTGAGCCTTCCTTAAAGTCAACGTTTTGCCAAACTCAATTCGACATTTGTTTGTTTCAGTGTTTGACAAACTCAACCATTGAGACGTATACAATTCAGCAGCGAGTTAAGATTGTTAAAGCTTTTTACCTTAATAGGAATTCAAATTAAAATGTATTGTACCCAACAATTGAATATATCTCAAATATCATTGATACGAATTCTAAATAAAGATTTGAATTTACACGATTAACATTCAACTGATTCCAGAGGTGAAGCCTACTGTTGAATGAACAGATAAAAATGTATGGTGACTTAACAAAGAAAATAATCTTCAGCATCGAGGCACACTTTCGATTTCAATTTCAATTTATTCATTACAATAACAATAACCTAGCTTATGGGCCATAATCAAATCAACAAACCTCTTCTATTAAAAAATTAATTACTTAGAATCATTAAAAAATAGAAACAATTAAAATGAAGATAGATTAATGAATATGTATAATAAATATAAAATTTTGTGTTTCAGTAGATTTGTTAACAATCAGAAGTGGCGCTTTTGGGCAAACAAGTGATTGTTGATATGCTGAAACATCTACAAAAAGTGTCTGTTTGGTGCGGTTTGTGGGCTGGTGGTGGCATTTTCCCGCACTTCTTTGAAACTGAGGTTGACTTACCGGGAATACTGTTCGCTATCACGAGATTCTTGTGGCCAGAAATTGACACACAGCCAACGAAACATTGGCTCTTTTGAGCAAGAAATTCAATAGCAGTGTTATGACAGTGGGATGTTAATTGGTCGCCACGTTCATGTGATTTGACGTTGGACTTCCTTCTTTGAGGTTATTTCTAAAGAAAAAGTGTACGCCAATAAAACAAGATATAATTCAAGAGCTTAAGCTGATGAGGTAACGTGGCACGTTAGCTACTTTGAACCTCAATTATATCTCAGTGTCATTGAAGCTATGGACCATGGGATAGACGTATGCAACCAAAGCAGTGGGAAGCATTTGGCCGATATTTTGTTTCACATATAATTGTCATAGAAAATTCTATCGCAATACAAAAAAATTAATTATTAAGTTATTATTGATTTTACACGCTTATGCAGGCATGAAGGAAGAAGTTGAATTATTCTTTGAAGTGTTTGATAAAACGTTTGAAAGTATAGCTGGAAAGTTAATATCATTTAAAAAGGATGCAAATCTATAATAATGGTGTTTGTAAAATATCAGACACGATCGCTAGATGGTTTCAAATGTCAATGAATGTCTAGCGGAAGATTAAGATTTACACACACTAAATGTGGATACTTTTAGGAACTTTAGTCTAAAGGAAATGCTGGCGATTACGAAAGACAAATCGATTAGGATTTTCAGCAATCCATAGTAGGTGATATAAAATAATTTCGTAATCTAAAGTGATGCCTATTAGTATAATTGAAATTACTGGGAAGCAAGTCGTACCTAAAAGATATCCAAAGTTGTAATGGTATGCTTCAATATTTCCACTACATGTATATACATACGTACATAATTAGGAGTTGGGTTTTATGCACAACCACACTATTATCTCTAAAGTGGCCTTATATAAAAAACCTAAAATAAATCTCAGGAGTTTCAGCTTCCAGGGTTTCCATTAAGGACCAGAGTTAATACTGGAGTGCTGGCAATAATAGCCAATTTAATTTACCAGTTGCGACATACACCTTTCTAGTCTGCTGTGGCTAAAATATTCAAATTTTCAATTAAATGCTTTAAAACATTTCGCCATATTTTGCTAATAACCGAAATCCTAATACGTTTAGGATTCTGGCATTGAAATTCCAGAAATCTCGAATCCATAAATTTGCAAGCCCTAGTACCAACTGCAGTCGTTCTTATAATTTAACGACTCAGGTCAAATCGCTTCAATTCGATCTGGATTTGAATTATTTGTTATACCCGCACTCACTTCTTCAAGTTCAGGCACAATGGAATCGTCGGGAACGAAATTTCTGACGAACTTGCACGCGGTGAACTTGCACTGCTTTCGATGTGCGAAAAGAACATGGTGAGGCCTCCGATAGGTTACTATTCTAGGCGTATTAGGCCGTGGGTATCCGACAAAACTAATATGGCATGGAAGGACAGAAAGGACTACAGAGCTTCAAGGGCTTTATGGCCCAAGTTCCAATCGGAGGACTCTACGTTACTTATGGGCCTGGATAGGGTATATCTAAGGGCCACTTTTGGTATTTAAACAGGGCATTGTCCTGTGAGAGCTAGGATTAGTAGATGGGATCGCGACACTAGGGATTATTGTAGACTATGTGAGGTTAAGGAGGAGCTACAGACGGTAGAACACATTGTCTGTCACTGACCGGGGCTACAGAATCACAGGCTTAAGTGGTATGGAAGACGATTCCACAATGAGTTGGGAGATGTTTCGGAGTGCAAACTGGGGAATATTGTCGGATTCGTCATGGTAGTCGGGTGGCTGATGAACATGCAATAGGGCTCGTAGGGAATCTGTATTTCTTTCTTCTATTATCTTTCCTACTAAGTATTTCTTTCTTTTTCATTTACTGTATCTTTAGCAACACTCTCTCTCTCACTCTTTTAATAATCAATCCTCTATCTTTATTGTATAAAGGGTAACACAATGGACCTTATTGGTCGCCGAGTGTGGGTGTTGGAGGCGGCTCTTGCTTTCTGCATCCCTTTTCCTACCTACCTACCTTATACTCGCACTCAAATCATTAATTTTTTTTTTTTCAATTTCCAGTTGATAGAAGTAGTGAGGTTCAATACTTTTTAGCTCCAACTCAACAAAGATTGAAAAAAATTAAAAGATGGTCTCAGTATGTAGTGGCGTATCTCAATTTGTTTTAACAAACGGAGGTCAGTTTAATTTAATTTGCTTTTGGAAAATGGTTTTAATAAAATTAAAATAATCAATTTTATTTTTTAATACCATAACCCTTAATCCTATATCATTATATGTAGTGCAACTTTAGTCTCCTTTCAATCACTTTAATACTGTAGCTACATAAATAAAACTGTAAAAAAATATTTTTTTTTTCAAACTACATTCTCTTTTAGCAATAATATGCAACCTGTAGAATATGGCATATAATCAATCTAAATTATAATATGTTAATATTTCTAATAAAAAAAAGTACTATCCATAACTGTTGTGTTATTAAACACAATGCAATAGTACGAAGAAATAAAACTGCATATAAATATCCTTCCTACCTAAGGAATGCTTGCCTGCACATAAGCAAACATACATTAATATATATGTGCATGCATTTAAACATTCATACAATGTCACATGCACATGTGTTTTATTCCGAGAACCTACTCAAGTGTCACAAACAGTGCAATACGTGAAATAGCATAAATTTACATTTTGATAATCTACGAAATAACAACATACGAAGAGTATAAATACGACTGCAGACGACATACATACATACATACATACATACAGTAATATTCTGTACTGCAGTTTGGATTATTATCAATATAAATCTCTTTTTTCACAAAACGTCATACGTATCTTCTATCTATATATATAAAAGTGAAACTCTGTCTGTGTGTTTGTGTGTGTTAGCTATAGACTCCGAAACTGTAAAACCGATCGGACTCAAACCTTGGCAAGTTGTTGTACATATTCCAGGGAGTGTTCATGGGTAGCAAAAAGTGGGCGGGGCCACGCCCATAAAAATTAGTTATCATTTTTAGCTACTTGCACTTGACCGATTTTTCTGAAATTTTGCACACATATTGAGCTGGCATGACTATACAGTTTCTTGACTAGAAAATTGGGTAATGTGACGACCATAAAAAATATTTTAATTTTTAGCCCTGCACTTAATATTCAATTAAAATTCAGAATGCAATTTTCTTCATTAAGGGGCGTAGCAACGCGCGCCGGGCTTGGCTAGTAACAAGTTATTCAATTGATATTGATGCACCCATAAAAAAGTTAACAAAAAATATATTTAAAGACTTTCAAACTAAACTCTTCAGAAAATCTGGTGGGTGGAATAAATGCATATAATATTTATTTTATTTTCTAAAATTTTTTTTTTTTTTTTCAATAAATAAGTAGAAGGAAATAAAATGAAAATAAAGAAAATTTCAGCTAAGAAAAAATTCTTTATAATGTCAAATCAATTGAGGTCTGTGTGTCTATCTGTTGGTTTTACCAGTTTAAGAAAGAAAATCAAAATCAACTGCAATAAAATGGCAGCAGTTGCATTTTTATTTGTTATTCATTTACTTATTCGCTCACTCACTCACTCACTCATTGCTAAACGATATAATTTTTATTTTCCATTCGACGAGTGTTTGCATGTGTAATAGAAGAAAAATTATTGACAATCAGTTCCTCATCACGACAATGAATTTTAACTTATGATTATTTAACTAAAATGACAGGATTAACGATGACTTTTTTTTTATTTTGCACAAATAATAGAATATGCGAATATTTTATACTAGAAAATTATAGTAGAAA
Source organism: Phyto melanocephala (assembly GCA_941918925.1). Taxonomy (NCBI): domain Eukaryota; kingdom Metazoa; phylum Arthropoda; class Insecta; order Diptera; family Rhinophoridae; genus Phyto; species Phyto melanocephala. The sequence goes on from OW799236.1 coordinate 83,823,434, forward strand.
AATGTATAAATATTTTAATGTGTATGAATAATGTTTTTGTTATTGGAGTTGATGTTGTGTTGGTTTTTAAAAGTTCACCAGGGTGAATAATTAATGACAAATTTTTGATATCAATTGGGTGCATGGATGGCATATTTAAAACAACAAGTGTTTTGATGATAATTTTATGAAGGCAAGATAATTTTAAAATGTTTATGAAAGTTAAATATTAGTTTGTAAATCTTTTATTATGGCTTAAGTTTATTTTTCTTTTATTGAACTTCTTAAAACATTAAATTAAATTAAATTAAATTGTTAACATTTGTAATGACATAAAATAAAGGTGAGAAGCGCTTATATAACGTTTTTCTTATAATCATATTATTTCTATATAGGCAAGAAAAATATATAATGGATTATCTAAGTTGAATTGTTGAAATGTAGAAATACTTACGGTTTCATTGTTGGACTAAATTGACGAAAATATTTTAATAGCATATCGAAGAATATTATACATATTTTAGTATAAAGAGATTATTCCATAGCGATTACTGTTAATATCAAAATAATAAATTTTGTGCATTAAAAGTACATCAAACTGTTGGCACAGCCGAATATAGTGCTTCTACTCGTTTATATTCAAATGAAAATCATATATAAGATCTATTATCTTTCTTATATAAATTAATCTTAATAAATATAATAAAAGTATGCCCATTAGTCCGAAAAAGTGTAACGCAAATACTATACAAGAAATAAGTGTGTTCATTTCGAAAATTTATTTGAGACCGTGAATTGCCGCGAAAGCACCCTTAAATGATTTAAATTTTATTAAAAATATAATTAAATTCAATAAATTGAATGAAATAATAAGCAATGATGTAACGAGCAAGTTTTCGTATCACTTGTGGTACCTGATACCAGAAACAGCAGGTCTCCATTTTTTGATAATGCTGTAGACGTTGGCGAAAGTAGAAAAATGGTTGAAAATCTCAAAGAAGAACAAAATAAAGAGAATAAAAGAATAGTAACCAACATGAATAAATTAAACCAAAAAAATATTTCAGATTTTAATAATAAAAAAACATTGAGCTTTTCGAAAGATTTAGTATTGAAATTAACTTTCTAAAACTTTACCCTTCAAAGTGGCACAATGAATTCGAATTTCAAAAGGGAATGAATATTGTGCAAAACTTACATGTTATTAATGTAATCATTAAGCGTAAGTTAATTTCAATAAAATAATATATTTCAAATATATATGAAACATTTTACTTATATTTTCGTGCCTTGTCTCTTGAATAGTCCATATAAACCAGTTTTAGCCACTTTAGTCGGCATGTGCCACGCCTTAACCTAGGGCAATCAGTCTAAGATTTTGGAATTTCACTATTGGCAAAAAAGGAACAATTTGAGGGGGCGGTACACTTTTTTTGCAAAAAAAATTTAAGTTCGGTCTAATGCCCATATATTAAAGTTTAATTTGTTACTTATTTGAGTCAATCCTAACCTGTTACAGAGTAAGGTTGGAGAAGACAATTCGATGCTTTTATTTAACGAAAAATACAAAGGTAAGTAGTAAGATATGATATAAGCTTATTAATATGAAAATGGCGGTTATAGTATGTATAAAACGTATAAGATTAGATAGGGTGGCTTCAATACTCCTCCTTAATCTGGGAATTGTCAACGAACACCCAACGCCTCACGGAACTTCTCAAATTTGTTTCTATCAAGATGTTTTGTAAGAACATTTGCAACTTGGTGATCTATGCTAACGTACGTTAATTTGAAAACTTCTTTTGGTAATGTATTCTTAATGAAATCCTAACAGACTTTAAAACATTACACACTCGTTAAATAATTTTAGTTGTTCAAAAATGTTAAAAAACATGTTAATGTTACAATGTTAACATTTCAAGGGCAATAAATATTGATAACATCAAGGCGAATCCACCAACTTTGAATGAAATATTTTAAACTTAGTACAGGTTCTTAAAAATAGATCAGAGTTGCCATATTTTATTATATAAACTTTGACAGATGGTGGATAAAAATGACAAAAATATTGACAAGCAAAAAATCAGAGCATATAATTAATTTTATTAAATTAAGAACAAACGTGACACTAAGCATCATTCCGTGACTTTTTAGCATTGCCAGCCTAATAAGAGCAAGTCTACTAGTATCGGGAGTTTTTCGTGTGAAGGCATATAACATTAAGATGGTAAAACTTTTTAGGCTGGTGGCTATTTTGTCAATTGTCATTTCAACATGGATAGACTGATGAATAGATTCGGTGAATGGGCCCAAAATAAGATTTGCGTTATTCGCGATTTTCGTAAGCGAATCTTATTGTGTATGTTGAGACACCGTTACTTCCAGACTGTTTGACTATTTGGTGTGCTTTATGAGCTAGTGGAATCACTGGTCCCAACTTCTTTAAAAACGATGCTAGTCAGAATGCTACAGTCAGTGGTAACCTCTCTGACTTTTTCGTTGATCAATTGAACAACTATGATAACGAGGAGCCTTTGTTTCAACAAGACGGTGAAATGTGCCACACAGCTTGTGCCACAATTGATTTATTGGAGGAAACATTTAGCAACCGCATATCGTACGATTTAACGCAGCTAAACTATTTATTATGGGAAAATGTGAAATCGCTGCTCTACGCCTATAAGCTCGAAACGATTGACTGCTTTTGGGACAACATACGATGCGTTATTGCCGATATACGGCTACAATTGTTGAAAACAGTCGAAAGAAACACATGTATTTGTATTTCTCAGGCTTAAGCTCCATTAAGTTAATATTACAGCAAGATCAAAAAGTATCTAAGTCCATTCGTAGGAGCATATTATCAGCTTGTTGAGTATAATTAAGGAATATTTTTATTCGTCAGCATACAGTAGGACGTTTTTCAAGTGCACTAAGTTCCAGCAACACTGAAATTGTGTTATACGAAAAGTTGGAAGCACCACGCCCAAACATAATAAATAGTAATTTTTTTAAAAGAATTTATTTTTTGAAAACAATTTTATTTAAGATTACAATAAAATATTATTTTAAGCCATACAAATGTGTGTATAAAGTGATGTTCAAGGCAAACTTTGGTTTGAAAATTTCTTTACAATAATTTTTCTCTATGTATAGTAAGGATTGATCTAAATCTAGTTCTAGCCTACTCCAGGCTTCCTAATTGTATCCAACAAAGAAACTTTCAAACGACGTCAAATTACTCGTGGGCATTATCTATTCTAGAAGCCTGATGGATAATATTGTTAGCAAGCCTTATTGATGAGTGAATTATCTATTCTCAATGTACGATTCGCAACATTCCATCTTGCAAGACTGAAGAAAATCTGGTTTGCCTATACGAAGCATCCTGCATTTTTTAAGTAGCTGCTTAAAAAATTTATTTAAAAATTCCTGATAAGAAATTTTTCAAAAATGTTTAAACAAATGAATACAAAATTGCCATTCCTCGATATTTTTTTTCCTTGTTCATCAAATACTTTCCACAGCTCCTTCACTCTGTAAGGAAAATATCTATTTGAGGTGTTTTTTTTTTTATATAAAAGACCACGATAGCGCTTAAATATGAATACGTTTTCCCAATCAATTTATTAATTATGTAATATGTTACTACTATTTTTTTCACATCTTGGCCTTTCCTTAGCCTGTCTTACTTAGTTTTTTTTTCTTTCGTATTTAAAGACATTTGTGAAATCAACGTATACGATATAGATTTGGTAAATAGGGTCTTGTTTTTAACATGCAAATAAAAACTCTAACATATTCAAAAATGTTACAATAAAAACGTGATTAAGACTTCTTGTTGTCCTATAAAAATGTTCGTTAACTATAACATTAAAAAGATCACATCTCACTAAATAACCACCTTTTAAAGGCAAGCATACATGTGGAAATAAGAAAATATTACAAGTATTAGTCAGCTAGTGTTGAAGGTCACCCTACAAGATAAAAGTTTGAAAACATAAGTCCTGGATAAACCATGCAATTTCTTACTAAATAAGGCTACCTGGAATAATTGCTTTTAATTCAGAAAAAACACAATTTTTTGAATCATTGCTTTCCGACCGACTGTAGTGTACTATTCCAGCTATAGCCTAAGGAACCGCTAAAAAGATTTTAAAAGACACCAAAACATATTTAGACACACATAAATATAACAACTACATACATTCATGCAAGCAATCGACTGACAAGTGTTAATTGAATTCATGTTGAGTGGTAATCATAATAATAACAGTCAACTATATGATAGTTTATGAAACGATCACACTAAAGATATTGATGGCGGTTCAACCTAACCAAAAGGAAAAAAAAATCACCAACACAGCAACCATTATAATGATCATGATGCCCATAACAATAACAACTATGATGATCAAAATGATATTGTTCCTTATTTTAGACAGGCTTAAAGCTGTCATTAACAAGACGTGGTTGATGCTACAGAAAGGACAACTGTGTGATGAGGCAAAAAAATAAAGAAAAATTTTAAAACACTGACGCCATCAATATAAATTACTCAATTAATGTCATTTTGTCAGGTACAACAACATTTTATATACAACAATAAATACTTGCGACAACAGCACTGTAATCAACGCAATTCTGTTGTTGCCAATATGTGTAGTTGTTTTTGTAGCTACTAACCAATACCACGTGTTGTTTTTGATGTTGTAAACATTGTAAATTATAATGTTCAATTTATAGATAAAATAAAACTTAAACATTCATGCGACTACATAATACTTGAACTCTGAATACTGATTTTTGTATGAGTAAAATGTTTAATAAAATTATTCGTTAAGATATATTAATGCACAGAGAGATATAGTAGAGCTTAAAGCAGAGAATCGTATTGGTTAGCTAGAGGTAGTGACTTGTTTATATTTTTATACCCTCCGCCTCTGGTAGCAAGAGTACATAGAACTTTGTCATTCTACAATGTAATTTCTACAATGTTATTTTCCGACCTATAAAGTATAAATTTTCTGAAAGCTAATCACTGGTGGAGTAGAGTGAGCAATGTCAAATTGGCCGAATGTCCCAGTGATGGTTGAAATCAACTCCTAAAAGACCCCCACCAAAGATTCCTATGTTGTATAAGTTTTTTGCAAATATTCGGGAAGAAACGGTGTTAAAACACATAATGATCATTTAGTAACTTTCTGAGATATGAAACAAAAACACGACTGCCTTTGTTTTTCCATATTTTAAACATAAAACTTAAACATTTTCAGCCTTAGGATAACCTTTAGACACGTTTTATAATATTTTTAGATACGATATGCCTTGAGAGCTAAAAAATGTTAGAAAAATCGGTCACTTATCATCAAAGTTATAGGGAATAAAAAAATTTTTTTACATATTGTTTTTAAAGAAATCAAGTTGCTAAGGTTTATTCTAGGACACGCTACAGATAGTAAAATATAGGACGCTGTCTCGAAAACTATTGCCGACAAAATCTACAAATCGGTTTAAAACTAACTGAGATATAAACACCAAAATACAACTACTTCAGTGTTTTTTTTTTGATTTTTAAACGAAAATCGATTATTTAAGCTTTTGGAAAACAGAGAGAAGTGATATAGGTACCAAGTTACAAATTGACGTACCGTAAGCTTGAAATTGGATCAAATCAAGTAATTTAAAATGTACCTACTTCAACTCCTTTGACATCGGCATCGAACGAAATAACAGTCAGGATTCAAGATGGCGGCTTTGACCCCTTCAACCCCCACAACATTTTTATCAAAGAAAGGGATTTACCAGTAGAGTACAGCAAACTATAAAAAGGCTAAAATTAAAGATTCCGCATTAAAAAATGGCGAATAATTTTTTCATTTTCAATATGGGTATGAAATGAAAGTGCTTGCCAAATAGAACACAACGATTGTGGTAGTTCGCTGCACGCCAACAGTCAAGTAGAGTTTATATGACTCCGTTTTGACAAGAACACAACAAAGTATGTTAAAATGTAAAATCAAAAACACAGTTAGAAATAATAAATCCAACTGGTGTATAACATTAAATCTAAGCTACGATATGGTCACTATAGCTATGTACATGATGGTGAAGGTATTATCAGATTCGGCATGGCCAAATACAGAATTCTAATTTATTTATTTTATAGTTTTTCTTGCCTTTAATACTCTTTACTTTTGGTGGCATGAATATATTTCTGACCTCAAAATATGAATAGAAAAGTCAACTGAACCATCTTCGCCTATATCCGCACAAAAAATTAATATGTACTTCAATTACGAAATTAATATTTTTAATTAAAAAATTATTTAATTTTGCTTGAATCATCAAAATAATACTATTAATTAATTGAAAATTGATCATTTTAATTGAACAAATATTGAGAAAAATATTAATTAAAACAGTATTAAAAAATTAATTAAAATTTTCATGATTTTCAAAAATGATTTATATTAATTTAATCATGTCTTTAATTGAATACTAAATGTATTTATATAATAAAATCATTTATTATATCAATAAAAACGTTATTTAACCTGTTTAGGAAAAAATTCCAAAAATATATATTTTTTTTTTTTGATATTATATATTTTTACTAAAATGAGAATTCTGAGGAATAAAAGGGGATACAATAATTATTGAATTTGGGCACATCTCCAATGAAACCGAAACCATGTATTTTATTTAAAACCGAACATACTAACTAGAACTTTCTCTTGCAGATTGTCCACTATTTTTAATTATTCTGCTCCATGAATAATAATTATATTAAATTTAAAAATTGTTGTTTAAGCTGGTCTATATGAATTTCACTGGTGCTTATGGTGCTTATAAGCACCAGTGAAATGCATACAGACCAGCTTAAACCCAAGAACTAATAAACAAAAATTTTGAAATTTATTGGGAGAATATCCTAAATAATTAGTAAATATTTTATATATTAAATTTATTCTACTAAATTAAGTTTTCAAAAAATTTCACTTAAAACAACATTTTTTATTTTAATTTATATTTTTTCAACTGACAGAAATCTTTATGTTTTTTGAAAATATTTAATATCAATTAAAAAAATTAATTAAATTAATGAAAAATATAATTAAAGTTTAAAAAGAAATCCAAAAGTCAATTAATGAAAAAACTTTAAGGAATATATTTTTCTGTGCGTCAGTTGGTAGAAAATAAATTTTTAAAGTTCTCATGTGCCATACCATATACAAACAAAATCGGTACTAGAATTTAGGTCCTTAACAAAAGTGTAAAAAAATCAAAACTATGTAGTATTGTTTTTGTTGCTTCTTATGGTTGTTTCTGTTAAGTGCAGTCGATACAGTATTAGACAATAGTCTGCTTATTTTTTTTTTTTATTTATTTATTTTTTTTAGTTCTCGGGATATAACTTTTGGACGTTAGACAAAACGCCTTAAATCGCAGAATTGCAGTTTAAGTTTTACATTAGGTTTGACTATATTTTTGCTCTATTTTATATTTTTGTATCAATAATTTAGGTGTGCTTAAGAACTGCTTCTTATTGTACTCCGTCTCTTATTATTCTTTGATTGTTGTTCAACAAAAACTGCATTAAGAACTTTTAAAAATAAGCAAATATGATATAAGGAACTCTGGGGCTATATAAAGAAGTTTTTGATCAGGCTTTTGCATATTTAAAGGTAGAAACAATTTTAATCATATTTAAATCATTTACATTTTTAAAACTCCTTATAAGCTTTAAGCTTATCCAGATTCTAGGTTGTAGTCTCAAATATTTCTTTAGAAACGAAAAATCAATGTCATCACCTTTAGAAGAAAGAATCTAAAGAGTTTCCTGTGAGAAGCGTATTACTTCTCTCAAAAATAACACATAACAAATTCAATAAAATGGTAGATATTTCGTAATAATACGCCAAATTTTCGCCTCTAAATAATCAATTATTTTAGATTTATCAGCAGCGACCATAGAATTGACAAACCTCTCAAAAAGTATACCAGAGGTGTAAAATCTCACGAATGAAGTCATAATTCAAATATCTATTTTTTGAGATAATTCAATAGCAGCACGTTTGGCTTAACATGCGCTATATTACATGTATATTACATTTTGGATCTAATTATCCTCCAAATAATTTTTAATGGAATGAAGCGTAAAAAAAATCAAGGAGCATTACCTGCATTGTTTGCCATTTAAGAAAATCGATCCTGAATTTAAAGATAAATGGGCCAATGACGACTTTCGCATTTAAACCACACCAAACAGTAATCCTTTAAAGATTAAATAGAGTCTAATATGACTCTCATAAGTATTTTGCTCACCTTGATCCGTAGTATTTTGTATAACCTGCTTATAGGAACGAGTATGCACACAGCAAGATTAATAACGATTTTAAAACGTTGTTCCGGTATTATTTTTCGCATGGAGATTTTTCAAAGCGTAGTGAAAAAAAGTCGCACACATTTCAATAGTATGACAGCTAGTTTTACAGTTATCCTTATCAGAAATTCTTTATTTATAAAAAGGCACGCTATAGTACACCATGAAGAAATTCTGTCTGAAATAAAATGAAGGATAAGATTTGTTTTGACTCCTTACCATTCGCATCAAGTGCAAAAGCTCGACCAATAATATACAATACGCTTTGCATAAGATGGCACTACAAAAAAAAATGGCGCATTTAATTTTCGTTTAAATTTAAAATAGCGCCCGATGGCGTATTGTATACATTTTTAATCCCCTCAAGTTGAGCTGAGCTTGACTATTAAAACACAGCATATAATATATAGATTCCAAAAATAATATGGCGACTCTATGAAAACTGCGTATTACATATTTAACAAGCAAATGATAAGATAATTAACTTAAAAGGACAGATTAAATAAATTCAAGATGTGATTTAAATTTAAGTTTTTACTTGGGCTGCGCTAGGAATTCCTACTATTTCATTTAAGTCTGATCAATGCCTATCATAATGCGACCATTTTAAGGAGTTTTAATTTACCTGCATATTAGTGAAGGGTAGATAAGATTTGGCTGGAATGATTTTAGTATGTAAAAAACTGTCCTGCAATGTATAAAATAACGTGCCGAAGTTATAGATGATTTGAAGTATATGTTGGCATTTACACTAGATCCTGAAACGTTTAAACATTTCTGAATATTCCGGGTCTTGCAAAAATTATTTTTATTTCGATTTGTCGTCAGATGATTATTTATATGTAAAAATAAGGTTATACCGTTAATAATGGACAAAAATATCAACCAAAATGCTACATTTGCAGAACACTACTTTTTGTTTTAAAAATTTCACAAACAATTCTCACATTTGCGACTATTGTATTCACCTCTTCGAGAAATCAAACGGTCAAGGAACTTTTCACTCAAAAGATTGATGGAATTATTATATGATTATTATTATGATTTTGTAATTTCAGACATATACTTCTGTTGCTTGTGAGATGCTCAGTTTCAAAGATCGAATAATAATGGACACACTACTATGGGCTATACCTTCAATAATCTTGGATGTATTTTACATCACTAATTTGCACTATTTTCTAAATTTCTGGTAGATGGAGTTCTGCGTTCATAAGTATGCATGTGTTGCACATAAGCTATACTTACCTGTAGAATTGTATCTAATATCTGTAGCTATTTGAAATAATTTAGAAATAATTTCAAGGAGAATTGATTAGGCTATTTGCTAATAAGATCAAAAATTTGGTACTACGACAAGACCTTTAAATTAAATAATCCCAAAAAAACTAAAATTAAATTACCTTTGCATCCTTTGAGTAATTTTTAAAATAATATTAAACTCATCATGATTTAAGTTTTATTAGTTTTATAATATTATCAGTGTAGCTTAGACGAGTTAAGTTTATTTGATTACTAAATAATTAACAGCAACAATTCATTAGCCCATTCAAGTTAACCCTAATGTCATACAGATCTTGACCTTAACGTTAATACACATGTAAGCATGTCTAAATACAATTTTGATTTAATATATTGCCATGAATTAATGTTTGGCTGTATAAAAGAAAATCCTTTGTTTATTCAATAGTTACTCTATAAGTTTTAAATTTAATTGTATTCTTTAATTAAAAAAAAAAAAAACTTGCTTTGTATAGATAAGTAACTTCAATTGATATTTCTATAATATTGTTTACTCTTACAATTAAAATTGTAATGTCTTTATTATATTTTCAAAAACTTTATTTATAATTGAATCTCTATTTTCAGTGATCTATCGAACTAAGCATATCTATCGAACACGCATAAGATTTCTGACGCCTGTAACGCCCTCTATGACTGCCGTTTACATAGCCGCAACAATAAAGTCAATTTAAATATTACAACAACAGCAAATTTAAATAAAAATACAATGAAAAAAAAACAATCACAAAAAATCAAGTCGTTGTTAAGAGTCTTAAAAAAAAACTATCGAACCTCAATAATTAACTTGTAGTCACTTATGATTGTTATATGCGAACAACATATATGGAGGTTTCATAAAATTCATTAAATGTTTTTATTAAAATAATTTTTTCAAATACTTTGTTTAACATATTAACATCAAACAAGTAGCATAATTGTTAAAACTTTATATCAATTGCCCTAATGATCTTAGAATGATTAAAACTACTATTAATATCAAAAGACTTAGGAAACAAACGTGTAATTAATGGTGATTCACAGACATGAGTAGTAACAATGCAAAACAGCTTTTACGGTTTTCAGGAAATGTAAAAACAAATTTTAGTAATACAATCAGTGTTATCTGTTATATTATATGGATGGATATCTAACATAAATATAACCTTAAAATATTGGCGATTTTTTTTTGCGAAAATTTTGCAGCAAAAAAACTTAAACTTATGGATTTCATCTCTTGTAAAAGGTTTTTCAATAAGAATGGTTAAATATTAGTATGAAAAGAAATAAGTTATGAGTGAACTATTAATGATGTTTCTAAGCTGAGAGGTGTTATTCTTTTATTTTTTCTAATAATACAGTACAACCAAATAAACAAAGTTCAGTTTACAGGTTCTGGTAGAGGCGAAAAAATATTATACACGTTTAAGGGATTTTTTAAATTTATTATCTAAGATTGGTTTTAAAAGGCCAGAGTAACATAAATACCAATATGGAAACTGTTTTTCAGCAAATCCCGCTAAATATGGCCTCAAAATCGCTAGAGAAAAGCTAGATTTTTTACTAAGTTGAAATTTTAGCGTTCAGTTGCTAACTTTTCATAATAATATAAAAAGCTGTTTCAAAATCTTAGACATAACAAACTAAATTGTTTAAAAGTTATGTAGCCACCTTTTTCACTTAATAAAGTGAAAGAAAACATGATGAATTTTGGTATCAATGGAACAACGGGGCATAGCAAAAGTTGGGCCAACTATCGGTTTTAATGTTAAACATCGGTTATTTCGAATCTAGAAATACTTATGTTATTCTATTCTGTCACGAAATTCAGTATGTTATTTCCACAAAATAATGTAAATCTATTTACGTTTAAGCAACTTTAGGATTTGTTGGAAATATATTTTAAAAATAAAGAAAATTGGTCAAATATTGCACAAAAATGTTGTAAAAAATAATCGTGTTTTCGGATGAAACTCATTTTCCTCTTTGTGGGTCCGTTAATGAGCCAAATTTCCGTATTTGGGTCTCAGAAAACCTTAATTTGGTCTTACAGAAACCAATGTATCGATTGCGAGTGATTGTTTGGTACGGTATGTAGACCGAAGGCATCATTGGCCCATATTACTTTGAAAATGAGAACGCGCACCCACTACGGTCAATGGGGATACCTATCGCACCATGGTAACCGATTTCTTTGTGCCAGCTCATGATAGTATTGATGTGAACAATGTTTGACTTCAATAGAACCGTAAAACTTGCCACACATCTCATTTCTAATTGGTTTTTTGCGTATAACGTTTGACGGCTGTTTACTTAGCCGAAATTGAGATGTCAATTGACTGCCGAAAAGCTGCGATTTGGTACAGTTGGACTATTTTCTGTAGGGCGCCGTTAAAGACAAGTATTATGCAGACAAACCGGAGACAATTTAGCATTCGAAGGCCAACATACGTGATGCCATTGTCGAGAAACCACCCCATACACTTGAAAAAGTGCTCGAAAAGCAGTCTGATCGAATGCAGTACTGTGAGGCCAGCCGTGGCAGCCATATGATTAAAATAATATTTCGTTTCTAATTGTACATAACAACAAAAAATATATTTGGCAAACCCTAAACCGTTTTTGTCTTATATGATTTTTAAATTAAAACTTTGAATAGGCCCACCCATTTTACAACGAAACGACATAATTTTTCAAAAATTTATTCAAAAACGTTTTCAAATTCAGGTTCATCTCATTGGTAATGCATTAAAAAGGTATTTTGAAGCTTAGACAATAAGCAGCAATTTTCAAATCCTTTAAATGTATTTCCGTCACTCATCCAAGGAGCATAAAATTTAATATAAACCTTTGATCGAAACGTTGCATTCCTAATAGTTTGAATGTTTATCTTTTCCACGTGGAATATATATGAACTGGATGTTATCTTTTGGTTTTATTTACAGTTCAATTTTCGCCTTTATATTTTAATACTAATTGTAAATAGTTTGATATTTTAATATGATCTACTGTATGATCTTTTCTGTGGTCTAAAACCTTGAAGTATTATTGCGTTTAACAGATTTTTTTGTTAAAACTTGCAGTCCATTTATACCACAAGGAGTAACCCTCAGTATTTCGCAGGCACAGAGTAGTGTAGATCCAACATTAAAGTTAAAAAATATTATTTTGACATGGAAAGACACAGAGGGATTAAGAGAAAGAAAGTTGAAGAGTTTCATAATTTCTTTAGTTTAATAACATGAAAAACTTTAAACTTCATAAAATTTATTGCAATTTTGATTTATGTGAATTAAGTTTTAATTGTATTAATAAAAAAGAAGAGCTTTGGTAGTACAAAAAGTGAACCAAAAAAATCGCAAGATATTCCGCTAATAGCTAAAACATATTTGTTTCTGCTAATCTGAATTTAAAATCACTAGATTTGATAGGAAAATAGCAAAATTCCCATCACTTAGTGTATAACAAACTGAATTAAATAACAAGGTGTATAAGTGATATACCAAATTAAGTACTGCACATGTATAATTTATACCGTGAAAGTTTAATCTATTGTGCAAAAAGTCAGTAAATTGCCTTAGCCGTAAATTTCAAGAGAGGTTTTTTGCAATAAAATAAGCCACGGTTTATTTTAATTTAATATTACGTTTATAAAACGTTTTAAATTCACAATATATTTTAATAAAATCATAAAACTCACAATGAGGAATATTTTTGTGAAATATTTTAGCCTTTAATCTTATAATAAATTGCTTTTTTTCTTTTTGCCACTTTCTTAGAAAGTTGCAAGCTATAGCAATAAAACAGGAAAAAATGGGTTTAAATGTCCCAAAGAAACATTAGTCATAGAATTCCACTAAAAGTCTTTAAACATGTCAGAGATCAAAATTCAACTTGAACGCCATTAATAATTTGAAAAAAAATTCATAGAAAGAATATAGAAAAAATCAAAAATATTTTAGATGATAAAAATTATCCAATCCAGATAATTTCTAGATTGATAGGACAATATAAAAATAGGAGAAATAGTAGCACAAGACTGACAACTGGACCCAAAATTTATAAATCATTAACGTATGTCCCTCTTTATCTGAAAGATTGAAAAACTCGAAAATTTACGACTATAAAAAATATATAATGGCCCACAAAACATATAACACGTTAGGTAAACTGTTTAGTAAAACAAAAGATAAGATAGATAAACTTGAAATGTCTAATTTAGTGTATAAAATACCATGTAATGGTAATGATACTGAAAGTTGTGACAAGGTTTATGTAGGAACAACAAAGAATAAATTAAAAACTAGGATCGCTGGACATAGATCTGATCGGAAATACAGGAACACTACACTGACACAAAAAACAGCATTATCATTACATTGCGCTAGTTCTAATCATTATCCAGACTTCAATAAAACATTAATTTTAAACAAAGAAAACAATAACTGACGTAGAAATATGTTAGAAATACTGCAAATGTTGCCCAAAATTATAGATTATTAGTTAATAAGATCTGAAAACGATAGTCTAATAGTATTAGTTGTTTCTGTAAATTATTACCATAAATATGTGAATGAATTATTTTTGTTTGTTTGTTTGTATATTTCAAAAATTGTTTATATTGAAAAAATATTTTCCCGCCTTTTTACAAAATATTTTTTTAATTTGAAATTGTTTTGAATTTGTTTTTTGTTTTTATAAAATTTGTATACATATTACCCTGGAGAAGCTACCCATTGTTTGGAAGCGAAATATTGGTTAATAATAAATAATTTTTTATAAAAAGAACTAAAAAAGTTGATCTCAAGCTTGAAAAGATCATATATAATCAATAAAAAAGATCAAGAAATTTAGACGATATAAATTGAAATTTCTTTAAAGTTTATTTTGGTGTCATGTAAAACCAAATTTTGAAGGGTTTATTTGTACAACACAATTTGTTACATAATAAAGGGGTTTTCAACAGGCACGCTACAAAAGTATACCGATAGGGACAGCAAACGACGCCATATTTTTTGCCGCTCTTTTGACATTTCTCTCCAGTAAGGTTTGCCATTTCATGATGAAAAGATATACGAGCCAACAACGAAACGAAATTATGAAAATTTTCTACCGAAATTCGTAATCCGTGGCGCTACGTCCAAAGAAATCATTTTCAGCGATGAGGCTCATTTCTGGCTGAATGGCTTCGTCAATAATCAAAATAAGCGTTATTGGTCAGACAGCAATCCACACGTACTCCATGAGTCATCATTACGGTTTGGTGCGGTTTATGCGACGGCGGCGTTATTGGGCCGTACTTCTTCTGTAATAATCAAGACCGGCACGTTACTGTGAATGGGAATTGCCACTGTTCAATGATAGCAGAATATTTTTGGCCCCAATTGGATGATATGGACTTGGAGGATATGTGGTTCCAACAGGATGGCGCAACACAGCGAATGTCACAATCAATTTATTGGAAACCAAGTTTGGAGAATGTGTTATTTCACAAAATAGTTCAGTCGATTGGCCGCCTCGGTCGTGCGATTTTACGCCGCTACGTCAAGTCTATGTTCATGCCAACAAGCCAGCGACGATTGATGAAATTCGTACGTATATCGAACGTGAAATTGCAGCAGTATCGCCCGATTTATGCTTGAAAACGGTCAAAAATTGGGTTCAGCATCTGGACTTCTGCAAGCGCGCTCATGGTAGCCATGCAAAAGAAATCGAGTTCCATACATAATGGCATCGAACGTACTTTCACAGGAATAAAGAATAAAGAACCGCTTTTGTTTTATTTAAAAAAACTTTTGTAGCGCTCTTATGTACTACAGATCCATCATAATTTAAGACATCGTCTGGATTATATTGACCTTAAAGTTTTCAATCGATTATCGTTTATTGTTACATAAATAACATTTATGAAGAATGTCAATTAGTACGTTCTAAACTTTATAATGATTTTTAAGTAGGCAACATTGGTTACGCTAGACTAGCAATAAAATAATGTTATTGCAGTTATTACTAGTAACAATTTAAATAAATTTTATTTTTTTTTTAGATCTTAAAAAATATGTTATTCTCAGTTTAAAACCATTTCATGGAAAACCCCATATCTAATGTTTACATTAATTTCAATATTCGGTATATTTCTTCCAATGCCTCAGCAAAAAGCAAACAACTTAGTAGAAAAAAAAATCAAACTCATTTCTGTTTTAAAACAAATCCGTCTTAAACAATAATTACTGTTGAAAGAACAGGTTGTTGTCAATCTCACAACTGAAAACAAATGATTCTGTACAGTTTAGTTTCGTTTCTTTACAATAGACATTGTTTTTTTTAATTTTTTTCTAATTTAAAAAGACACACGTTTATCTTGGTCAGACAAAAAATAATAATATTTAAATATATTTTTGAAATGTAGTACGTTAAGAGATCAAATATACGAATACTTCTACATGACAAGTTGAAGTTTAATAGTTTTCAAGCGTACATGACACATACACAGGTAAAACGTTGTGAAAACATTTGAAACAATCAACTTAAAAATAAGACAAATGCCAGACAAACAATAGTTTTAATGAATGTACATGAGTGATTTACAGCAGAAGTATGAAAGAGTTAAAACACTAGGTTCTTCTGATTTTTTTTTTTCTTATTATTTTATATCGCATAGAAAAATGGAGGGATGGTTAAAAGTGTTGCGAAATAGTTCCTAAACTATGTCGCTCCAATTGTATATAAATGCTAAAAGTATAATAATTTCAAATGTCTATTTGAAAGCACTTTAAGCAAAACGAGTTATAGTTAGGCTCCTGAAAGACCCTGGCTCCAGAAGATGTAAGTTTATTGCATAATTGTAGAAATTATTTCTAGAAAACGCTTGAGACCTCGCCTGTGTGCCATCATTTTCAGTTATTTGCTGTGCCTTCTGTTATTATTCTTTCAAATCCCTGCATTATTTACTCTTATACTATTGTCAGGTGCTTAAGAAAAAAAAAATAATCACACAAATAAGAAAACATTAGCTTCTTGACAAGTTCTTGATTTTTATAAATTAATTTAAATTTAAATTCATTTTCTCTGCATTCAACACTTTACTTAAGTCTGACTGAAAAGCTCTAAAAGGAAAGAGCAAATAAATGAATTCTAATAAATTTTTTTGCCAAACCAGAGTGTGGGTGGTATTGCTTAATTGCTTTTGGTGGTTTCAAATTATTAAATAAATACAAAAATCACATAAATATAATAGTGCAAGATATAAGAAAATTGTAAGAAAATATTATATTAAACTAAAACAATTTATACAGTTAGTAACTTTTAATTGATTTCATTGTTCTTTCGGTATAACTAACTTAAATTTGATTTAATATAAAAAACCTTATATCCGCTGATTTACTTAAAGTTTGTTTAATTTAATGCTGCAGGAAATGCAAAAAAGCAATTTTTATATTACTTGATTTGCATATCAAATTAGCTTATAGAAATTTCATATGTACCGTCTAGTCTAAATCATATTTTTTTTTTTATATTGTGATCACAAATTATAAAATAACCGGGTTGCATAACTTTTTGTTTAAATTAGCATTAATATAAACATTTGTTTTAAAAAAAACTATACTTACAATTGTTTGACCTACATTCGTCTTTATAAATTTGTTTTAAGTACGAAGTAAATGATCTTATTAAATATACGGGGAGTCACTTTTTTAGCTGGCGATCACTTTGTGAGTTGTTAAGTGATTTATGTATAATTTGATATTGCATTTCAACATAAATAGACTGACGCGTTAATAGCATGGCGAAGATTCTGTTAGTGGGTCCAAAACAAGATTGATCCCGATTTTTACAAGCGAATTTTGTTTAGCGGTGAAGCTCCATTTTGTTGGGATGGGACCAAACTGGAGTCTTTGGAGAGAAACTGGTGAACTGGATAGAAATATATTGAGACACCGTTACATCTAGAATTTTTGACTATTTGGTGTGCTATGGGCAATCATGGTCCGTACTTCATTAAAGACAATGCTGGTCAGAATGCTACAATCAATGGTGACCGCTAAAGAGCCATGATTACCGACTTTTTCGTTCATCAATTCAACAACCGTGATGTGAAGAAGCTTGTGCCAGAATTGATTTATTAAGAAAACGTTTAGCAACCACATATTTTCACGTTTCGGGCCCGTGAATTGTCCACCAATATTGTGTGATTTAACGCAGCTAGACGCAGCTATTATAGGGATATATGAACTCGCTTAAGTCGTTGCTTTAACCAAAATTTTAAATGAGCTAAATATAAACTCCACTTGATTTGTGGTAGGGTATAACAATCCCTTACCATATATTTATTTATAAATGTTTAAAAATTTTTCGCAATTTTTTGCCAAAAATAGCATAAAATCAATTTGATTAGCTGAAATTTTAATCCCTACAAACAGCAAATACTCACATACATTTTAATTTGTATCCATAATACCATGTAAGTTAATTTACATTTATGAGTTCTCCATAAACCACAATTTTAGCTGAACACATAATTCCACAAAAACTGCATAAAATTAACATGTTCAACAATGTATGAACATAATTTCACACCTTACAATGAAAAAAAAAACAGCAAAGCGGACAAACAAACCAAAATTAAAGTATATAAACAACAACTTTCCACTAAACATTTATTATCTGACAAATGTACAAATTAGTAAAACAGAAACATTAAAAAAATCCTTCTTCTTAACACATCCATGCATGCAGGCACACAAAAATATACACAAAATATGATAGTGGAGAAAAACAAAAAAAGAAATCGTGGCTAAATTGCAAGGAAAAAAACCGCATACAAGTTGAGAGAACGAAAGAAACCAAATATACCGCTAATGAGCTGAACACAATAATTGCGGAACATTTGTAAAAGGACTAGGGTTAATAATTTAGGCTTAAAAAACAACTTAAACTGAAAAAAAACATGAAATTGTCTTAACACAAACAACCTAAAAATAAAATACTCAAACACAAAGGAAACAGACAAATATCAACAATATCAGCAGCAACAACCACAAAAACAATTTATTCTATATTTAATAGGAAACACAATGGTGTAAGGGGAGACGAATTAATATATTTAAATTAATTTTCTTTTCTTTAATATAAAATATTAATATAACAAACTTTTTTCTAAAGTCCCCTTCGTTCGAGTTGGGACAAGGTTAAATTTAAAATACTTCATCTATTAATTTAGTAGCAAACACGTTTTCCAAATTTATAAAACACAAGATTATATTATTCGTTCTACATTTAAGATTATACAAAACATTATAACGATATGTTTTTCGCAGGCTCATCGGTGTCCAGCCTCGTAAAAAAAAATTTAATAAGATAAATAAGAACGTAGTAAATACTATTACTCGCTTGACGTTATTTTTATTTTAATTTTTAGCATAATTTACACCAGCCGGTTAGACGTAATGGTAACTGACCACATATTGTCAGAAATGCAGACAATAGCTCGTTATTCTACCCAAAAGGCTTGAGGGAGGAAGTTACGTGAGAAATTAGCAACCCCTCGCTACTTGTCTTTCACCCCGTCACTGGACCCGTGTTTGAGAGCTTTCCGGGGGAATTCTCAACTCCTAGGCAAGAGGATTCCCAGGCCAAGGTATCCTTACGCCAGGTGGTCATTGGTCAGGAGGTTACTTGGGGAGTAAGAAACTCCTTGCCAGTTTTCCTCCTGCCTAAGATTAAATTCGTTTTACATATCATTTTATTTTATAATAATAAAAAAACAAAATTCAAGAGTATTGTTTATAATAATGTAATACATATCTACAAATTGTTTCGGTAATAATAAAAAGTCAATAAATACTGCCACTCACTATATACTAAAGAAACCCCAACGCTGTTGGGTGTTGGCAAAAACAAAGGCCCTGACTTTTGCCGCTACAACATATAAAATGTTACTCACTACTAACAAGCTTTAGCGGGTTTTTCGCATTTCAAAGATTTTTTTTTGCAAGATTTGCAAATCTACTGGAGAAAGAACTCATTACCGCAGTTTTGTTTAATCTCTATTCCAAAAGGCATTTTTAAGTCCAATCATCATCTGACTGTATTGCATTATATCGGTTTATTTATTTTTCACCCTCATTGCCCATAGTGCTGAATGAGATAAAACAACACGCAAAGAAAGCTAAGATAAATATAAACAAAAAAAAATCAACAACAGCCAAACAAAGTAAGTAAAAGAGGAAAAAATTAAAACAACCTAAAAACAAATTAAAAGCAAGAATTACGACAGGTTAGTAGCAAACTATTGCCACCGATCATGAGGACACGAAACAACAAATTGTCTACTTTACAACTAAACACCAACCAACAGAAAAAGAGAAGAAGATGAAGCACCCGCAAACTTCGAAAAAAAAAGCAAAAAACAAAAACATTCAATAACAAATGAACCAACTTAACAGACAAACAAATAACACAACATACATACATATAGTGCATACCACATACGATTCTACAATTCAAGCTAAACTAACCAACACAAGGTTGACAAATTTAAACCTTAAAAAAAAACAACAAACCGAAGTGTGGTAAAAAGCATAAAGATTTTTTTATTTTAATTTTAAGTTACTACGAATTAACTTGCCGCAAAATTTACAAGTGATCACACAAATGCGTGCAAATGCCATCGTATTGATCGCCATGAACTACAACATACTCTGCAACAACTGCAACAACACTGACTTACATACACATGTTGAAAATAAAAAGGAACATGTGAATACGACGAATACAATACGGAAACGTGTTAATGCCATTTGAATTTTAACCAAATATGGTTGTAAAGCAAGTGCTATATGAACACTTAAGTATTTATAATAGTGACAGACACCCAGAAATATATACACACACACACACAAACACATATTAGCTGCGAGGAAAAAAGTATTTTGCATGTTGTTTAAATTAAGTGAACCCATTGCAAAAGCTCAAATAATCTTAAGTCAAACTGGACAGGCCATAAAACACTAACTGAACCACACTGAACAAACGGCGATGAACGAAATTAACTAAACGTATAAACTAACAACGCGATGACATTGTAGCAGACGGCAGCTCAATAGCGACATTATACGATTGTAGCAAATAGTAGCTGAACCCAAAAATCCAACTAAAAGTTAAAAAAAAACATACACACTCACGTATGTTAACCAGAACAACATTAGGTCCGCCGACAATTGATTGTCCAAAAAATAAACAGCCCACAATTGCAAGGCTTGCCAGGGTTGAAGTAAAAGGTTGGAAAATTTTCTTTTTCTAAAAATATGTTTATAATTTAGATTAAAGAAAACTTTCAGTGAACTTGCCCAACAGTTCATAACATTTTATTAAAAAAAAAAATTATTTATCGAGTGGAATCTCAAATCCTTTATGGTAAATATTTAAGCACAACTAAACCAAAATATAAGACATCTTACGTGCTCATGGAGTGTGCAGTGGCACAGAAAATACCAACTGTTTAATAACATTTTCAAATATATATACGCTTTTGTACCGTAAAATAAAGAAAAATAAAGCATATTGCTACTTGATTATCTTCCTTTAAACCGAATACAATACGAATATCGGATTCTGGTTGTCAGTATTTCCGTACTGCAATAAGATCTAGATAGCCAATAAGAAGACATAGTGGCCTCCTATGATAATTCAGTTGAATTGCATTTCAAAAAATCTACTTTTGAAGTAACAGAAGAGACAACAAGCGCATAACGAATGTAACTTGTTAATGGTCCTTCGAATAGAATACCTTAAATATAATTCTGATTACAAGTAATTACAAAATTGCAGTCAGATCTGAAGCTCCACAATGTTCACGGTGCTGCCACTAAGATGAAAATTAGACTCCTTCAAATTGCTCTAAAGCAAACTCCGGTGCAATCTTTAGATTCAACGACATCCAAGCAGAGAACATAATGTAATAGTAAAAACGTACTTCTTTCTTCTAACGTCTAGAACTATAATCCGTTTATTGCTTCGACAGTTTTAAATCTTATTCCATAGATAAGAAGACATTTCTTTGTAAATTTATGTTGCTTTTATAACCTAATCCATGTAAAGTAGCTTTCTAATTTATTCTATGCAAAATATCGCTTTAAGTAAAGCCTGGCTCATATAAGATAATCAATATCGACAGATATTTTAACTCAAAATTATCTTCCGTGCTAAAAACTGTTTAAAAACATAAGTGATCTATGTATATTTGATTTGTCAATTCATTCTATCAACCTTGACTTCCTTTTCGTTTCGTATTGTTTATATGCTAAATTTAAAACATATGCGGCAGACAGGAGCTGTAAATTCTCGTAGAAGAAGAGGCCAGTTAAAACTGCATGTGCGCAAGTTTATTCCTTATTTGAATTTGTCCCTTAACAAAGTCACTAATGCACCTACAGTATGTGCTGTGGCTTCATCTTGTTAAAATCACACGGTTAAATGGTGTTCCACAACAGACCTGAAAAAATTTCCAAACATTGTCTTTACCAATTTGTGAATAAGTCAAGTCATCACTGATAGTCTGTCGGCATCAGTTTAGCATAAGTTGAACTTTATAGGGTAGCAAGTCCAATGCATTTAAAATTGTCTGAAATGACCGTCGTGAGAGCACAAATGGTATCGAACATCCCTGTCGATGTTTTTAAACAATTAATCAGTTATTGAATAATTAATTAAGTTAGTAAATTTGTATCTGATGTTAAGAATCAGCAAACAAAATCTGCCGCATAAACAATACGTTTTAAAGCCAAACCCAAACAAGAGCGGAAAGCTTTTTTTAGCTGTCAAAAAGTATCATGTTTTTACAATTTGTATGAAGCAAGCTAAAATATCGCAGCGGCAGTGCTTTGTAATTGAAAAATTAAATTTTTACAAGACGTTAGGTAATGAAGTTAGCTGCAGTACGCCTGTTGCTGTTTTCTCTTTTGTAATTGTTGAAAAATTTAGCCATTTTGCGATTTTTTTTTTTCTACTTTTATTTCTATTTAGTGAGTTTTATTAAAAAACCTAAGTTAACATCACTGTTTATTACATAACGCTGACACTTTATTGTCTTGTGTGCCACTTGTTAAGGTTAAGGTTTAAAGCGGTAGCGCTTGGTACATCGCTTGTCGCTCTTATTTATGTTTGGTTGTTACTGTTTATTAAAAATATATCGTAACTTTCCCTAAGAACATTCATTAAACATATTGTTTAAAGAGAAAAAGAGACAACACTACTTACTAACGTAAACATTTCACTGAGAGCTGTTAAGTAAAACAATGCAAATCTACTGACTGAACCATACCTCGTATGCTCCACCGTATAGGGATTTTTTGGAATATTGTTCAAGGAAGGTAGTCTACCGGCACTAGCTACAAGTGCTTTTACGCTCCCTTGTTAATGAAAACTTTCAACCGAAAACATTTTTGTCGACACTGTTACCGAAATTCGTGACGAGGATATTTATGCCGTTTGTTCGATTAAGTAGTTATTCATATCAAACTTCTCAAATCTTCTTCAAAAAATACTGAGAACAAAAAGCATAGCTAGAGTAATAATAAGAAAGTTATAAATAATTATATTCGGTCAAACTATGAAACTATGAAAAATTATGGTTGAGTAATACAATTGTATTTATTTTGTGTTTTATAAGCTTCATCCAAAAATACGTACAATTCAGATAGAAGTTAAAAACTTAGCAAAATATAAACCTCAGTCTATGCTACTGAACAATACGACACTAAATAAAAAACATTGAGCCAGTAATAGGAGCACAATTGTGTCTGCAGCGGAGAATGCGTCTTGAGTTAAAAAAATGGCGAATTTTGTTCCCAGATTTTGGCGTTATGGATTTAAGTATTAAAGCCAATAGATTTGAGTTAACGTCTTAATTTCCGTTAAAGAGAACTTTGTTTATTGACTAAACACATTTTTGGTTAAATAAATACGCAAAAAAATAATATTGTCATGTTTCACCTAATAATTATTTAAATTTTTTCAATACAAACAAACCCCCTAAGACCTGTTTTGTTGGTTATTCCGGCACCAATTCTAAGTCAACACGTTTTTAACCCTTCTACTTTACTGTTCTGTGAAGATTTTATCAGTAAGTCATCTACGATTGAGCATCAATGAGTCAAAAATGCATACATTTTTCGCAAGATACTAGTTGCAATACTAGTGAAAATTAATAATATTATTTTTAAACATTTTACCTAAATCGGAAAATGTATTTATGGTTCTTAACAAAAGATTAAAATTAAAAAAAACAAGTAACAGTGCTATATTCGGCCGTGCCGAATCTTATATGCCCTTCACAACGTGTAGTCATGCAATAACAATTGTTTGTATCACCATTCATCCCATATAAAATACGTGCATACGTACACGTTAGAATAAATAGTGGCATCGAATCCCAGCTGAGCCAAAAAAATTTTATTTTATTTTATTTAATATATTATTTATATTTTATTATTTTTTTTTATATTTTTTTTAAATTTTTTTAAAAAAATTTTTTAGAAAAATTTTTAAAAATTTTTTTTTAATTTTTTTAAAATTTTTTTTTTGTAGTTTTTTTTATTATTTTTTTCTTATTTTTAATATTTTTTTTTTTGTGTAATTTTTTTTGTTTGGTATGTTTTTTACATGTATCTATGTATGTAGGTTGTTGTTGTAATTGTGAAAAAAACGAGGTGGTCGTGGTTTTTTGCTCATATCTCAGAAAGTTATGGGGCGATTGTGCTGAATTTCAATAGCGATTCATTCCTGGATATTTCCAAGAGATTGATACCATATACAGATCTGAGGAACATATAGTTGCTTCTAAAAGTTGATTTCAACCAACACACGGACAGACGGGCAGACGGACAGACGGACAGACGGACAGACGGACAGACGGTCAGGGCTTAATCGACTCCTCTATTCATAAGCTTTCAGAAAATATATACTTTATGTGGTCGGAAATGAAAATTGTAGAAATTACAAACGGAATGACAAAGCTATATATACCCTTGTGCACCACAGGTGAAGGGTATAAAAATCCGCTAAATGAGTGAATCTTTTACAGATTTTACTTGTCAGGAATTGTCTCGCTATATATACAGGGATTATATAAATTGCACGAATATGTTACTCTGAAGTTACAAATTGACCTTGAAAAATAAGTCTTGTTTTGACGCAACTTAACTGAATGCTGCACAATAGCAACCATTCAATTAAAAACACCGCAGCCAAATTTACATCTTAAAAGACTGAAGCACTTATTCTGATAAAAACTACAAAACAGCATTTAAGTTTGGCAACCCTTTTAAAAACCTTAACATCAACTTTGTAACCGAAATACTAGCAACAATACAAAAGCAAATACCGACCAACAACTAACTACACAATGTCATCGTTTACAACATCAACACAAATCGTGGCGATTTGTTTAAATCAAACTGTAAAAGCGCAAGGGAAAAAACTTAAAACCGACCTACCAAATACCGTACGATCTTGTGTGAAGATGATCGGCAGAAAAAATAAAATTAACCAAGTTAGCACGCACTTATGCGACCAAAAGCGAAAAAAAATTACAATAACAAAAAAAAAAACATCTTCACCGCAATCGAATAACAAAAACATACATCACTTGGTTGTTAAACAAATCGTGACTATGGGCTTTTTTTCTTGTTCTTTCTGTTGCTGTTGTTGTTGTAGGTTTTTTTTTTGTGGTGTCACCAAAAATTTGTATTGACTTTAAATTAATTAAAACCACAAGCAATTGGCATGATTGTTTTAACATAAAGCTTAACTTTGCTTTGACAGCCTTTTACTGCAACCTCTTTTTTTCCTGATACTCCATGTTAAAGGTCTTTTGCCACATATTCTCCACCCTGAGGGAATATAAAATAATCATTTTACTTTATTTCCTCTGGCCTACTTCTCAGGCCCAGCAATTGCACGAACTAAAAAAGAAAACCAAGTTGTTATTGCTTTGTAAAGCTGACAAAATATTAAAGTGGGTTATAATTGGGGACAAACGCACAGATGTATGATTTTGTTTTCGTAAAATTTAAATGAGAGCATGAATGCTGGTATGTATAAACGTGTATAAACGTGTGTAAAAGTGTCTGAATTTCTGGGCTTATAATTGAAATCTGTATGAAATATCTCACCATTATTAACCCGGCATAACGTGTTTACAGCAAAGGCAACAACAGCAAGTGATTGATCTTTTGTGATCAGTCCAAAAAACAGGTGATTAATTGTTTCTTGACTTTGTATGTAAGTTAACAAAATGCTTTTTTATTTACTTTATAAATATATATATTTTTTTGTATACGTTATCTGTTCTTATTGTTTAATTTTTTTCTTTATTTATTTTTTTCTTTCAACGTTATTTTCAACAAGTGGTTGCGAACTTTATATATGGTAAGATTTGCTTAATGAGAAAATATATGAATAAGTTTCAAAAATATATAAAAATATTAATTTTATCTTTAGCGTTCATTTACCTATGAGGCCGTAAAACTTGAATAACACTTAAACTGACACCTGAACCAGCAATAACAATTATTTCTTTAATTTTAATTTATTTAAAGTTGTCCTATGATTTGAATAAAAATCAGCCAATCTGCATGTGGAAGGGAGTTTTGATATTTTAGTGCTAATAGTGACTGGTAGAATACGGTTTTTTATACCCTTCACACAGTGAAAAAGGGTATATATAGGTTTGTCATTCCGTGTGAAATTTCTACAATTTTCATTTCCGACCCCATAAAGTATATATTTTCTGAAAGCTTATGAATAGGGGAGTCGATTAAGTGCTGTCAGTCTGTCCGTCTGACCGTCTGTCCGTGTGTATGTTGAAATCAACTTTTTGAAGCCCCCCGACATTGCTTGGACTCGGGTGAGGTATTAAAATATCAGAAATATTTGGGAGTAGATCGCTATTGAAAATCAGAAACATCGGTACATAAACAACTGAGATATGAGCAAAAACCCACGACCACCTCGATTTTTTTTTCATAAAAACAACATTACAACAACAACATACATACATACAAACGTGTATACTGGTTAGAGAAAACGTGGCATCGAATCCCAGCTGAGCAAAAAAAAAATTTTTTAATTTTTATTTTTAAAATTTTTTTTTATTTTTTTTTTATTTTTTATTTAATATATTATTTATATTTTGATTATTATTTTTTTTTAATATTTTTTTTTTTATTTTTTTTGTTTTATATTTATTATATATATTTGAAATATTTTTAAAAAATTTTTTTTTAATTTTTTTTTTTAATTTTTTTCTTTTAAATTTTTTTTTTTTAATTTTTTTTATTTTTTTTTTAACATACATATGTACGTAAATTTATAATTTTACAATGGGATGGTTTTATATATGTATGTTTTTTATATGTATGTACGTTTATCATATGGAATGGTGATACAAACTACTGTTATTGCATGACTACACGTTGTGAAGGGTATATAAGATTCGGCACGGCCGAATATAGCGCTCTTACTTGTTTATGTTGTTTTTGATTGTAAGTACTAAAGGTGATATTTAAAACATTATATGAAAATCACTTTGATTTCCAAAGAAATACTTATGATTTGACAAATTAGTGCATAAAGCTCACTCAATTGATTGGGAAGTCCACAGCATGCTGCATTCGATTGCTATTTATTTCTCTCTTTAGGATACGCATCATTAAAAAGGGTTTTCGAAAGTTGATTCGTCCTTGGCTTCAAAATACGATGATTTTTTTTTCTTAGTACAGATTCTATATGTTGCCAGAAAGATGGAAAGAGTTTATAGCTAACAGCGGCCAACATTTTTAAAAAAATTTTTTGTTTCAAAATAAAACCAATAAAATCACCCTTCGTTATAAACAGATCATGCAAGTGTTGCAGATCTTGCAAGTCTAGTATATATGTATTCTAAAGTTTGCATCACCACAAAAACAGAATACACATTAAAATTACATTTCCCACACAAGCACTCATTTCCTAGTGCAGTTGGAAATTTTCAAAAGCAACGTTTGCAATAGAATATATACTAGACTTGCAAGATCTGCAACATTTGCATTATCTGTTTACAACGAAGAGTGATTTTCGCTAATGAAATTTTCCTCTACGAAAGGGTTAACGGTTATATCTATTCAGGTAGTTTCAATTGATCAACTGTTCCTTTGCAAAATTTCATACATTTTTGCTCTTTTCTCATAATTTTCAATTGTCATACTTTATTTAAAAAAAATGTTTTAAAAAAATTCCGCATATTTCTTATATTATTCAGCCTTGAGGGTTTCAATAAAAAAATAAAATTCATTAAAATTTAAAATTGTATACAATTCAAGTAATTATATACAACTAATTCAATCTCGTCAACTATGAAGAGAATAAAATAAACAATATTTGCATACAACTCTTCATTGCTGATCAAAAATAAGGATGATGAAACCCCAACTGGTTTCGAAAATGTATTCCACTAAGCTTTTATCGAAAAAGAAACGTTCCAGTTCAGACTATTCTTTCATTATTACAATAAGTTGTTTTTATAAAAAATGTTTAATTAAGTCAAGCCTTTGTTGCAGTGCTGAAACAAAAAACGGGCAATCTATGTAAATTTTACCTGAAACACGCCGATTTACTTTGCATACTGCAGTTGATTCAATAAAATTGGGAGCCAAGTTAACTGCGCGATTATCCATCCATTTCACTACGGATAAGCCATCGGATGTAAAATAGCTTATGTCCTCACGCTTCATATTTTTATTGGCCGAAAACTGTTTTGGCATTTGTTTTCTGTTACTTCGAATTGTTCCGCAATTCATGATGTCATTTTGCTGTAGAATGTTCGGCAAATTAACGCTAGTGAAAAAGTTGTCTCAATAAACTTGAATTCGCTTTTTATACCCGCCACCAAAAAAATGGTGGGGGTATATTCATTTTGTCATTCCGTTTGTAACGCATCGAAATATCCATTTTAGACCCCATAAAGTATATATATTCTGAATCAGGGTTTGATTTGATGACGATCTAGCTACGTCCGTCAGTCTGTCCGTCTGTTGAAAGCACGATAGAGGTCGCACCGAAGAAGCTAGGGGACTCAAATTTTGCCAGAATCTTTCTTATAGACAAGGTTTGTTTGGTATTGAAAATGGGCTAAATCGGAATATTAGGAAGAGAGTTATAGCTCGAAAAGCAAGAGTAGGTCGAAAAACCGTGTCCTTCGAACATCGAATAAAATGGAATTATGTTCAAACGCATTAACGTAGACTCATGAAACTTCGAATATATATTTTCTGAGTAAAAACAATATTTTCCTTTGAAAATTATCTAAATTTATGCATAAGAAGAGGAGTTATCGATCAAAATGTACGAAAATTTATACCGCACAGTGTATTTTTCGGTATATTTAAAAACAAAAACGTCATAAAAGCAACAAAATTGGATGTACGACTTTGAAATTTTGCACACTTTGCTCTTTGGTAGGATGCTTTTTTGTAGCGGAAAATCAATGTGCCACGCCCACTTTTACGCCCACCTCCCATATAACGTTTTACATTAAATTCATATAATTTCTCTATTAATAAAGATTTTGGGATAAAAAAGGGCTGAGTTGCACTCATTCGCAAAAACAACTTTGACACGCCTACTATAACGCCCACTTTTCACGTTATCTACCGTTAATGAAATTTAAAAGCTCATAAAACCGCTAAAATTAGAGGTATGATGATAAAATTTGCTACGTATATCCTTCTACTCAATGTAATTGTTGTGCCAAAACACGCTCACTTTAACGCCTACCTTCCATATAACGGTTTATCTTAAATTCATGTAATTTTTCTATTGACAAAGTTTTTGGGAAAATAAAGGACTATATTGAAATATCTAAGTTGTATTTATTAGCAGAAACTTTATTGACACGCCTACTTTAACGCCCACTTTCATTGAAAGACTACATTTACAAAAGCATTTTAGCAGCATATCGAAGTTATAAAGGGTGGTTAAATTTTAAGGACCGATGTTGAATTTAAATAAAACACAAATTATTTAGGATATTATTATTATTTCTTTTTGTAATTATAATATTTGTATGGTTCAATTATGTATTAAACAAAATATCGGCCAAATGGCCCCCACATCCTTGGCGCCACTCCTCTATCTGATGGTCCAAATTTTCAATGACAATGTTGATGCTCAATTGTTGGGTATGATGATGAGGCGAGGTTGACTGCTCTTTTGCCACACTATCGCAAAAACCAGCAGTGGTTCCCATTCAACGAACAAAGAAGGCATTCACAGATTTCCTAACATTTTATACAGACCTGTTTTGCAGAAATTTAAATATTTGCTACAATTCTCCCGATTGTGGACGAATTTGAACAATTATGTTGATCAAAAGAATTACGAACTGCACAAAATGCATTTTGATTTAAACGCCCATTAAAAAAAAAACCTGAATAACTTTAAAGCGTTGCTTATTTGCGTATCTTTCCACGGATCAAATTGAGTAAGCTTGAGATTGAGAAATTTCAAGTGAAATGCAGAAAACAAATTTAAAGACTAGGTGTAGTTCACCTTCAACATGGACATGAGTAGGTTTGAGATTGAGAAATGTCAAGTGAAATGCAGAAAACAAATTTAAGGTCTAGGTGTAGTTCACCTTCGACATGGGCCCTTAAAATTTAACCACCCTCTACAAAGAAAGTGGTACATATTTTATTATAAAGAGATTATTCCATAGCGATTAACAAAATAATAAATATTGTGCTTTAAATGTACACAAAATTGGTGGTGGGTATAAAAGATTCGGCACAGCCGAATATAGTGCTCTTACTTGTTTTGCTTGTGTTTTATATAATTGTGAAACCACAAATTAACCAGTACCATACTCCACAGATAACTTTTTTCCGGTTTATACGTCCACGTTATACAGATACCCGGTATCTGATTTACACAAACACCAAAGTTGGAAGCCCCAAGATACGGGTTTGTATTTTAAAAACTGCTTCATTGCTTCATGTCCCTTCACTTTGCCATATATTCGTCAATTAATCATTTTTTGGAATACGTGTATGCATCTGCTATAGATTTATTTATATGGTTAATAATTTCTCGAATTTTGTACCCACGGTCTTTGGAAATTTCCTCAAATCGAGAGCGCGTCATGATATTCTTAATTTGAGATTGCTGAAATATCGTATCTGTGGACCAATATATTCGAATACTAGTTTTACCCATATAAGCCTTGAACTCTACCACGGTCAGAGTGAGATACGACCTTATTGCATTGCATATAAATACTATATATATGTATTTGCATATATCTGAAATCAAAAATTATATAAGTTAGCAAGTAGAATTTTCGAAATTACAAACAGCATTGAACATATAATACACTGACGTCAATTCCTCATGTACATTTACAATTGGTTTTATAGCTTGGGGATGTTCATAAATGAATTCCTGATATAGGGAGAAAATAAGGTTTTTATTGGCACGCGTCTCTTGGAACCAAAAAGTCTAATCTAAGGGGTATTAAAAGTGTTAGCTTTTCCGGTATTACAGCGTTAGAAGTCTTTGCATTTGGCTCAACCACTTCAGTAACTGGATCCGGCCTACCACCAGTGCGGGCCTTTTTAATGACATTAAATTCTACGGGATTATCGCCTTTGACAAAAACTTTTATCGTCTCACGCTCTTGAATTTCTACAACATTATTTCCTAGAATTACGATGTCCTCTTCACCCATATGTGTAGCAAGATTCTTCCTGATTGTCACTTGTGTTGCAAAGCAAAAGTTGCCCAATATTATTCGGACTAAGAAAAAAAAACTATCACGGACGAGACCACTTAATTAAAGGTTTTTATTTAGAATAACTAACTTAACACTTTTTAATTAAAAATAACACCAAAATATGCTTACATTTGAGTCAGATGCCTTCACTACTCTCTCTACACCACCTCCTGAAGAAAGCTGAATTTTTGGATCAAATTTAAAGCCATTTAGCGGACAAAGCGGGTAGATAGGAATCTACAACCCACCACATTTTGCTGCAACTATCATCCGCTACAAAAAGGTAATGAACATATTTATTCTCTCCCCTACGTACACAATTACATGATGAAAAACTTCAGTTTAGTATGTTTACCTCCGAGTTAAAGAACTATAATCCTCATCTAACACTAACCCAGCTCCTACAATGTAATTCCTTAGGGACTTCAGATTCAAATTCGGTATGCTACCCACGTCCAAGTTCTCGTGTCTAATACTTCCAAATATAGAGTAGTGAATATATTGTATTCAAAAGTCTCTTCTTTATATTATCTTCATACCATTTCATTTGACAGTCCCACGCGAGCTATAAGAGCTCTGTATGTTCTGGTACTACACTAGTTAATACTTTTAGTATTGGCCTTCTCAATCTCAATATCTTTTTCGGTTACTCAAGATTTAGGTGACTCCATAGTAAGAACATCATTTTATCGATGGGAGTATTTTTCCACTTACTGACGTGTTCTTCCGTCGTTCCAAACATTAAGTTATTTTTTGAACCTTTGAAAGGATTTAATAGTTTCAAAGGTGATTTCCAAACTGATTCCATTTTGTATAATTTGTCGTTTTCGATTATGCCCTGATGATCTGGTATCCATAATATTTCTAGGCGTTCAAAATATTTCTTACTCCTGCACCGCAGGACATTTTCACATTTTACTTTTCTTTCATTAGCTACTGTCTGTAATGATATGAACCAGAGCTTTGTTTTGCAATCTCCTTCATCTATTTAATACCTTTTGCAGTTGCAATAATTCAAACCTGAAAACAGTATTATGATTTGGTAGATAGAAGTACCTACTCCTGTTTTGATTTTCGTCATAGAAACCCATGCCAGTTCGGTAAACAATCTTTGATCCATCTGTATAATTATCGATGACTTGGACAAAAGAGACCTAGTGTGTGAAAATGAAGTTTTGAGAATAACGCATTTAAAGTTTCATAACGCATTATCACTGTGAACAAACCTTCAGTCGGGAGATGCGATTTGGTGTGTTTAGTTATGATTGGTGCTGACATTGGTGATGTATTTTTTTTTGCTTTTAGTGTGACAATACCTTTGCCATTGATGCTGCTCTGTTTGTTATGATCTCGACACAACCAGTGACCAACGGAACAACGTTTTTATGGGGTAAATAAATTTTTATCAGAAATCTAACTCATTTCATCTTATTCTACACCCTTTTAGGTATCAGAATCCACTCCTAAGTCCAAACCCGTTTTTCGACACACTACGTCCCTTTTCTTGTAGAACGTCACTATATATTTGTAATATTCACACTTTCCACCTTTTTTAAAATTACGAATTTATTTCTGGCCTTTACTTTTTAGGTTTTATTATTTTACCCACTGTCATCTACTTTCAAAAAAATTACAAACAACATTTTTTTCTCTAATTTAAAATTTGTCATTTTAAATACTTTTTTCCACATCAGGTTCAATACCATTAAAATTTATGAAGAAAAGAAATATAAAATAAAATTAAAGAGAAAAGAAGAAAAAAACAAGATTCAGTTCAATTACATTTGACTTGATCTTTTGTTCGATTATTGTTTTGATTAATTAACTGAGATTCGAGAGGGCAGTTACTATGTAAGTTTCAACAACAACCAGTAACAATACTCTAATATGAATTACAAACATAATGTTATTGTGTTTACTTAACAATATTAACCTTATGTTAAGATCACAGAAAGACTTCTAAGAAATTATATGTGTATGTGTGTTTGTGTGTGCGTATAGTACATACAGCAACCCACGCCTAAAATATCTAAAGAAATAAAAAGTTCTCCATTAAAACTACAACTTAATATGATTGATTGAATTTGTCGTTGATAGTGTATAGATTTTTTGTGCTTTTATTTTTTAAAAGTTACGAGTACTTACTCTATTACTTTTGTTTTAAAAGATCCAATTGAGAAAAATACCATGGTATAGTACAATAGCAATAAACATATAATCATATAAGATTATTGATATTTGCTTTTCTTTTTAATTTATACCAAATTGTGTAGTTTTTCATAAGATGAACAAATCTAACTAATTGGATTTTCCACCCAAACTGTAATTTCCATTTATGATAGAAACCAGCAAGTTAACTAACATCCATTATTTAATTGTAAATTTGGTTTTAAATATACAAATTACTTTTTATCAAACTATTTAATACTATTGGCATATAACTATTGGCATATAATTTAAAATTACTAAAGTATTGACCTACATCTGCAAAATAGGCAATAAGGAGAAGAGACAGAAGAATAAAAAAAACTAAAAAATAATTTGCATAACACTCCTGTTTCCTGCCACAGAAACTCAAACCAAGTGTCACAAAAGAAAGCATTAATTCGTACAAGTGATTGTGACATACAACAACAACAACAACAATAAAAAAGCCCAGCTTAATATGGCAGTAAAGAACTAAAAACAAATAGCAACAAACTGAACCGCACCTAACAGCCATAAAGAAATGAGACAAAAAGACAATGTGCACAGAATGTTGGCAAAAAATATCAAAAACAACAAATTATATTAAAGATATAACAAGTAATACTTACAACAAAAAAAAAACTAAGAAAATAGGAAGGAAGACTTTTTCACTAAACACCTAAAGAAAAATTAGGCGATATGGAATAGTTGTAGATGTAATGAAAAACAATCATATAAAATACTTTAAGGAAAAAGAAGAAGACGAAAAATAACACAACTATAATAAACTAACAATAAACCGAAAAGAAATAAAACAATCAAATAGATGAGGACTGAAGAAGAATCACTTGTCTAAAAATGCGCCAACGCAAAAATACTCTTTTGGCAAGGGTTGTCGAGTTCTGTAAAATAACATTTACCTAGCGTTTACACATGCTACTAACAGTTCGAAAAACTCAATACTTCTAAAATTGTTTGCGAATACACCCACAATTTTCGCAATGGCAGCGCCAGTGGCAGCTAAATTCGCATGCAAGTAGAAATTTTACAGTGGCAATGTGACCTTTTTAAAATTTAATGCAAATTTACTGGATTTTTGTAAATTTGTTATTAAAGTTTGAACTTGCTAAATGTATTAATATTATTAAAATAATTCTAATAATAATCAATGTTACACACTTCTCCAAAAATTTGCCTGTACGATGAACTCGGGAACTTTATCTATACAAAATAAACAAAAAGTAAATATGGAGGCAAAATTGACACAAACAGGTAACAGCACTATATTCGGCTGTGCCGAATCTTTTATACCAACCACCACCAATTTTGTGTACTACTTATAGCACAGAATTTATTATTTTGTTATTAACAGTAATCGCCATTGAAAAATACCTTTATACTAAAATATGTATCGCTTTCTTTGTATAACTTCAATATGCTACTAAAATGAAATCGTAAGTTTAGACTTTCAATGAAAGTAGGCGTTCAAGTAAGCGTGCCAATATAGTTTCTGCTAATAAATTAAACTGAGATATTTCAATATAGTCCTTTATTCTTCCAAAAACTTTGTCCATAGACAAATTTATGAATTTAAGATAAACCGTTATATGGGAGGCTTTGACCAAACAACCATTGTGTATAAGAAATGTTCTGGCAAAATTTGAGCCCCCTAGCTTTTTCGGTCCGACCTCTATCGTGCTTTCAACAGATGGAAAGACGGACGGACATAGATAGATCGTCATAAAATGAAACCTTGATTCAGAATATGGGAATCATGGGATAGATATTTCGATGTGTTACAAACGGAATGACAAAATGAATATACCCCCACCATTTTCTGGTGGCGGGTATAAAAAAATGTTTTGAAGTTTCCGCTTTGACGACATTTGAAAATGAACTTGCACTCGCATGTGTAAACAGAAAAGCAAATGGCAAGAGGTTCGACTATTTGGAAGAATTTTTTGCTTATAATACGTATACAATTGCATGCCACTACTTGCATCTGTAAATGCAGGGTTAGGTTCGTTAAACAAGGATCTAGTTCATTCAGAGAACACCAGGTCCATTGTCATTGACTAAGAATAAATCGATCCATACGGTACTTTTAAGGAGACTTTCAAGAAGCTCTCTACAGCTTATACTCACTAAAGAACTTTGTCTCCATGCTTACAAAATTTAATTAACACAAGAACTGAAGCTTAATGACCATTAATAGCGAAGAAAGTTCCTTGAATGGATTATTGAATATAATCAAATGAATTTTTTAATTAATTTCCTCTCATTTAACAAAGTTAAAACCCTTTTCCGACCATATTTTGTATGAAATTTTCGATATGCGGCCGCCAAGCTCTAATTATTTTTGAAATATTGTCCAATAATGAAGATACGTTATTCTATCGCGTTACGTCACGATTTAACTAACCTTAAAGTGCCAGTTATCAAATTGTTTTTAAGCTGAAAGTCCCTACCACGCCTTCTATGCTTTTTCGCGTCAAACGCCTTTATCAAAAAAGTTGAAGAATTATAGTTGCACATTGCAAGTTACAGAGCAAAAAGCATAGGATGCTCTTACGCATACAACGCAAAAAGTAGGTCTACTTTCTACTCTTTTAAGCCCCGAGAGAGGCAAAAGAATTACTCAACTAAGTGCCAGGGATGACAAATTATTTATATATTTTTCATTTTATCGATAATTATGTTTGTATTTTGTATTTATTTGCTTATACTTTTATAGAAAAAAAATTTTACAAAAAAAATGAAATGCTTTCGTAAGAAGGTTTAAAATATGTTTCAAAAATAAAATTTAATTACTTAAAAAAATGGTTCGAAAACAAAAACTGCATATGTGGTATCGATGACATTTACATACTGAGAGACAACTCTTAACTTATGTTATTTAAAACGCAAGAAGCGTGACAGGTAACTTGAAATGCAGAAAGCTTATGAAGAATGCGCTGACACGAGAACGCGTGGTATGGACTTTCAGTTTAATGGTTGCAAAAAACATTACTGTACAGACAAATTAAAATCTTGTATTAATTTATGGGACATCCTATATATATGTAAGTATAAGGCACTCAGATCCTAAAAGAACTAGTTACTGTTACTTATAGAAATTGTTGGAGATAAAATCGAAGACATCTGATATAATATTTTCAATAAAAATATTTTTTGACAATTTTTCTATACAACAAAATTTAGTAAAATAACGTACACCGGCAACACTATTCCACATTAAATAAATACTACAACAAAACACTCATAGTATTACAAACGCTTTTTTTCCTAAAGTTGATGTTGTTGAAAATGATTCTGGCAATAAAATAAAACGTCAGTTATTGTAAAATTTAAAGAGGATGCCATAGTGTCAACAATAATAACAACAACACGCTTATAAACAGCAAACGATTAAAATGACGTAGAAAAGCTTAAAAAATAATGAGAGTCATGATGATGCTAAACATGATGATCATGATCAAGCAACAACAAAACACACTAACAAACAACGTGTCTATAATAAATAAACGAATGTATGAATGAAAGACGCACTAAAGACTCTAAAAATAAGTATTAAAAAAAAATCTACAATAACAACAATATCAACTACAACAACTCAGTCACTTGTGCCGCCTTATAGCCAACTCTAATTGAATTCGTCGGCTTAAATAATTCAGCTTTAGGGCATTATATTTTTATAAGTATACGTACACTTTTCTTAGCAGACTTTGGAAGAAAAAAAAAGAACTCCTTTTTGGCTAAGACTACACCGTTTCCAACGAAAACTTGCAAACAAGTGTGTGATGTGTTTCTGTAGGCTTTCTTTAATATGAATATAACTCGAATTTGATCTAAAGATTTGGATAATATTACAGTTCCATCTTAGATTTTTTTATTTCTATATTGTAATACTTTTTTCTTTTTTTTTTTTTTTTGAAGCTGGAAACACTGTAAATCTCTGCAAAATAAAAAGAGTAAATATTTTTATGTCTTTTAGTTTTTATTTGGTGTGGTTCATATAAATATAGAGTTAATTCTTTTTGCTTTAACAAATTCTACCTCCTCTACTTGAACTTTTAAAGTCAAGCATTGAATCAATCTGTAAACATAATTTTGAAGAAAAAAAACAAAAACAAAAACAACTAACAACAACGCAGGGATCTTCGCGCTTAAATACAAAACTGTACGTTGTCTCACTTAAAATTTAAGACTTTTTTTGTAAATCTGTTTATATATTTTGGTGGTTCCAGCATCATTGCGATCATGGTGTTTATATGTGTCGACGCATCACTTGGTTCCGTAATAAATACATTTTGCAGAATTTGATGTCCTCCTCTTAATTTTGTTTTTTTTTTCCTTTTTGTTTTTGTTAAACTTAAAACTTAAAGACTTAGAGTTTGTTATTATTGTGAATACAAATTTCTCTTCAATATTTTATTATTTGTTTTTAATTTCAACAAGCCCTTTTTGGTTGAAAACTCATGACTTTTGTGTTTAACAGATCATTGTTGTTCTCGGACACAACGATTTGACGTTTGAATGCGTAAGTTAAGTCAGGGATGTGCAATTGGTGCAATTAATATTTTGTGTTACACATAAAAA
The DNA here is from genome assembly GCA_941918925.1 of Phyto melanocephala. NCBI lineage: Eukaryota > Metazoa > Arthropoda > Insecta > Diptera > Rhinophoridae > Phyto > Phyto melanocephala. The sequence continues at coordinate 83,861,671 of OW799236.1, forward strand.
TTTATATAAAGGGAACTCGATAACACTATGTTGCAACTCTTTCTTTCCATACGATAATATTAATATATTTTATTTTATCTCCATGTTCCCTCTTGATATCAAATGGCATCCACAAGGCATCTTCATCTTACTCGGTTGTCTGCTGTTGTTTTTTGCTTATTACCACGTAGGATATAATTTTCTTAGTTCTTGGCATATCGAGCGTCTCCAGGTGTTCTTGGCTCGACCATGGCTTCTTGAGCCATGGAGCATGTTTCTAATAAATTCAATTTCATTTCAGCGTTTATTTTTTTTTAACATGAATTCCTCACTACCTAAGTTCCAGACATCCGTATTGTTATGGTATTGCGCAAGAATATCCTGCTTCTAAATCTGATGCATATATTGACAAAGTTATCGCATCGTGCTTGATATGTTCATAAAATTTCACTATTTGATTTTAATTATAAAGATAACACAGCGACAATTGCAGATTTGCAGTCATGAAGTTGACCGCAGTTCTCCTCCACATACATTAAATTCAGTATTAGCTTTAAAAAATTATATTACTTTCGGTTACTTCTCGAAAAATTTTGGGTGTGATGGTCATGATTGAATTTCTGATGATGGGTTTTAGTTAAAATATGGTTTTTGACTTATAATCGTTTGTGTATGAAATATTTGCTTGCGGAATGTATCTCTTACCAAATTCATTGAGGCAACTGCAGTATATTGGAATTACAAAGTTGGATGGTTTTGCACAGTTCGTCTAACAAATTTTTCCAACATCGTTCTATATGGACCACCGTTGACCGAGTTTGACAGATCAATTTAAAACAAGTAAGAGCACTATATTCGGCTGTGCCGAATCTTTTATACCTTTATTATTTTGTTAATCACTATGGAATAATCTCTTTATAATAAAATATGTAGAGGGTGGTTAAATTTTAAGGGTCCATGTTGAAGGTGAACTACACCTAGTCTTTAAATTTATTTTCTGCGTTTCATTTGACATTTCTCAATCTCAAACTTATTCAATTTGATCCGTGGAAATATACGCAAATGAGCAACGCTTTAAAGTTATTCAGGTTTTTTATTAAAAAGGGCGTTCAAATCAAAATGCATTTTGTGCACTTCGTAACTATTTTGATCAACAAAATCGTTCAAATTCATCCACAATCGGGATAATTGTAAAAAATATTTAAATTTCTGCAAAACAGGTCTGTATAAAATGTTAGAAAATCTGTGAATGCCTTCTTAGTTCGTTGAATGGGAACTATTGCTGTTGTTTGCGATAGTGTGGCAAAAGAGAGTCATCATCATTCCCAACAATTGAGCATCAACATTGTCATTGGCCATTTGGCCGATATTTTATTAAATACATAATTGAACCATACAAATATTATAATTACAAAAAGAAATAATAATAAAATCCTAAATAAATAATTTGTGTTTTATTTAAATTCAACATCGGTCCTTAAAATTTAACCACCCTTTATAACTTCAATATGCTACTAAAATGCTTTTGTAAATGTAGTCTTTCAATGAAAGTGGGCGTTATAGTAGGCGTGTCAAAGTTGTTTTTGCTAATGAGTACAACGTAGGTGTTTCAATATAGTCCCTTATTATTCCAAAATCCTTATTAATAGAGAAATTATATGAATTTTAGGTAAAACGTTATGTGGGAGGTGGGCGTAAAAGTGGGCTTGGCGCATTGATTTTCTGTTACAGAAAAGCAAAGTGTGCAAAATTTCAGAATCGTACATCTAATTTTGTCCGTTTTATTAGGTTTTAAATTTAAAATATACTGAAAAATACACTGCGCGGTATAAATTTTCGTACATTTTTATCTTTAACTCCTTTTCTAATGCATAGATATAAGCAATTTTTTGGGAGAGATATTGTTTTGACTCCAGAAATATATATATGAAGTTTCATGACTGTACGTTAATGGGTTTGCGCACAATTCCATTTTATTCGATGTTTGAAGGACACGGTTTTTTCGACCTACTCTTGCTTTTTGAGCTATAACTCTCTTCCTAATATTCCGATTTAGCCTATTTTCAATACCAAGCAAATTTTGTCTATAAGAAATATTCTGGCAAAATTTGAGCCCCTAGCTTTTTCGGTGCGACCTCTGTCGTGCTTTCAACAGACGGACAGATGGACAGACGGACGGACATAGCTAGATCGTCATCAAATCAAACCCTGATTCAGAATATATATACTTTATGGGGTCTAAAATGGATATTTCGACGTGTTAAAAACGGAATGACAAAATGAATATATCCCCACCAATTTTTTGGTGGCGGGTATAAAAATATTAGCCAATTATGGGCGTTATTGCCGCCGATGAACTGCTTTTGGATTCTTTGAAACTTAAATCATGCAGTTCAAGTTGTATCAATTTAATATGAAATGGACTTTCTCGCTCATTTTCAAATTGTTAGCAAAGTCTAGATTTTCCTCTTTTTTTTTCCATGGAAAAATAGTCAAGCCGTAACTGGTAGTCTATTTGGTGAATTCTTAAACATTATATTTTTATCTTTACTTGGGAATAGGTCATATGTAGTCATAATGCTTTACAACGATTGCCATAATAGGTCATGTTGTATCGCATGTTTGATTGTTGATGTTGTGGGACTATGCTGAATGCCCTCCCGTTTAATATTTTTAGCAGTGTTCACGATATTTGATCTTTTGGAACCATGTTGATGCAAACTCCCAACGCAATATTTTAAAAGCTGTGAGTACAATCAGTACATTAAATTCACCATAATAATAAATTGCTGGTTTTTAAAAAAATTTATTTATTGATATGCTGTTAGACATTACATCGTTCGTAAATTATTGTGTTATATGTATATGTAGGTTTTATATGTGACATCCCAGCCAAAAATTTTTGAAGTTTCTAATCAAATTCGAGTCTTATTTAACTCCTCAGCGCGATTAAAAATGCAGAATATGAGCTCATTTTCTGTTCGTAAAAGATACTTTGTTCGGGAGAAAAGTGTCCCTAGCCGCGACTCTTCTTGATGTTTTATTATTGATTCATTTTTTTAGTCAGCTTAGAGTTATTTTCGATCCCTTTTATTGTGTCTATTATAGCCTTATTCGATTCGTTTTCTAGTTATTTATCAGTCTTCTTTCTCTTAATTTGTGAGCCTTTTTCGAATCATTTATCAGTCATATATCTAAATGCTCACGAGCCTTTTTTGAGTAATTTTTTGGTCGTTTTCTTGATTTTTGGTAGTATTTTTATAGTCACTTATGATTGTTTTTCGAATCATTTATCAGTCGTACTGCTAATCGGATTTGACTCTTTTACTAGTTTAATACATTAAATTTTCTTATTCCTACCTTCACACTGACGTATTTTCTAAAAAAAGAACTTGATTTTGTTCATTATTCTTTAACTGCATAGTGGTAGTAGAATAAACAAAATCGAGTCAGTTTTTAAAATCACGTTCATATAACCCTGGGGTAACATTAAATAAAAATATATTAAATTCATATTCATTTGATGTATATACATAATAGATCAAAGTTTATTTAAATGAAAATTAATTTTTTCATTAAAAATAGTTGTTCAAATAAAAATTAAAGTCCAGGTTTAAGCATTTTAACAACATAAAAATTATATGGTTGTTATAACAACTCACAATTAAACATGTGTACACCTTGATATTATTTTTATAAATGAACAAAAATATAACTTTTTGATATTTACGAAAGAATACGCAAAAATTGTCCCGTTATACTTAAGAAAAAGCAGTGTTTAATTATATATAATGATAAATGCAAAAAATTTGCATATTTCAAACACCCGCATGATCCGTTTTCAATCAATCGGTTTTAAATCTTCCAGATGCGCAAAATATTATATTAAATAACGGATATAATACTCACATTTTAAACGCCTGGCTGATCGGTTTGCGATTGCAATAAAATTTGTTATTGTATTTTAAATCAAACTCTTTTTAATCAATAACGCGAATCATTTTCGAGTCCTTTTTTAATCGTGTAAGTGACTAAACAGTTTTTGATCACCGAAAGTACTCAAAAAAGACTCAGCATGGTGATTTTTTAAAAAACAATCATCTAAATGCTAGCTGGGATAGAACACAATTATTTACGAACGACGATTAATTAATTGAAATAAAATTTCCAAGTCTTTTTTACAAAATACTTACAGGAAAAATTTTAATAAAACAGATATGAAAAATGTTAATCATAAAGCTCACCCTGCGCCACCCTGTTTAATATCAACTAAAATTCTAATTCTTACAAAAGCAATTTAAAAGCTTATAACAAATCTTTGTTAATCCGAAGAAGCAAAAATATAAAATGTAAATGTAATGTAATGTACAATGAATTTAAAATATAAAAATTAACTCAAGCCAGAGATAAATAAATAAACAACATTATTAAATTTCTTCGATTTTCTTTAATTTATTTTAAGAGAAATATTTAAATTAGTTTATTAAGGAGTTACTGCATTAGAGTTTAATTTATTTAATTTTTAAACATGCCAAACAAAAACATGTAAGTACATACCTGAAATTTATCCAAGCATTTATATGCCTTCTTCGTTTTTTGTCTTATTAAGGAGTTAAATGCAAATCTGACAATAAATATTTTAAATCAGAAAACATATAAATTTGGTGATTTGCCAAAAGTTGGAAGCCGCAACAATCATCACCACACCGACACAAACAACATAACAACAGCAACATAAAATGAAAGGAAAAAAATCTTAAAACTTAAGTTTAACATAAAATTGTTAAATTGTTTTTAAACCAAACACCAGCGCAACAGCAACAATAATTTCAACCAAAACAACACTTGTACATATAAATTTCCATATCGAATTTTACAGCAATAAAGTATGCAAAAAAAAAAGCTAAAAATAAAATCCCTTCATGTACGTAAATTTAGGTCAAGTCATGTCGGCTGGCTGCTGTTTTATTTTTCCTGCTCGCCGATGCTGGCAAATAAAATTATATAAAATATGCAAGAACTCTACAAATAAATGGATAGATAAACAATATTCATATAAATAAGAAAGAAGCACTCTATAGCTAAACAAGTGGTGTGTTTTTATTTAAATTTAAATTCATTAGTGATGCATTTCTCTTTTTTTCCTTTATAAAAAATTTAATCATCTAAGTTAAGCTGATTTCATTTTATTTCTCTCCAACAAATAAACCAATTACTTTTCAAGGGAAAATGAATTGCCCATATAATATTCATTAGATTCGTTCTAAGTAACTGATACAAAAGCTTTCAACATAAATCGAGTTTATTTTTGTTAAACGTTAAAGATGCAGGGTTTTATAATAGACCGTTTAAAGAGGTTGCTTAATTAGAATGTATCACATAAGAAAAACTAATTTAAAATTTCTAGCTGTAGAAATGGAGACTCATTCCATACACAAAATAAACAGACTTACAGGTCATTTCATCCAACCTTCTACTGTTGTTTAATTGCTATCTGAGATTACAGACAATATTCTCAAGTCCTTAATGTCCAGGTAAAGAAATCATTTAAATTTGACTTTAGATACACACAGAAAGAAACCTTTTAGTTTTACGATAATTCTTAACAGTTCTCTAATGAAAAGTAAACTCAGAATTCAAAAGGGCGCCCAATTCCCCATCCCATATCCATATCCCATTTTTGGCATACCACAAAAAGGCTACTCTTAAATCAGTAGACGATTCACCCCATAACTTGTAAAACGGTCGACACCAGAGAACGGTTCGATTGGTCTATTTCATGTCTTTAAATACAATCTCAAAAAAAGAGCCTTTTGTTGACTATATACATCAATTTAGTAAAGCAATGCATGACATGATTCACAATAATGGAGTGTAACGAATAAAGAATCATGCATTGCTTGTCTTCTATAAAAGTAAAGTAACGGCAACATAGTTAATACCTTAAGGGAAGAAAGTCGTAAAAAATAAAGCGAAAATTGATATGTCGTGAAACCGCTTTTCACAAAACACGTTTTGCTTAAAAAATTATTAAAAACATAATAACGGTAAACAACTTTAACTAAAATATGCATTGTAAAACAATAAGAAAAAAATGTTATACGTAGCAAACTTGATCATCATACCTCTAATTTTGGCGGTTTTATGAGCTTTTAAATTTCATTAACGGTAGATAACGTGAAAAGTGGGCGTGTCAAAGTTGTTTTTGCGAATGAGAACAACTTAGATGTTTCAATATAGCCCTTTGTTATTCCAAAATCTATATTAATAGAGAAATTATATGAATCTTGGGTAAAACGTTATATGGTAGGTGGGCGTAAAAGTTGGCGTTAAAACAAAGCATTTGACCAAAAAGCCATGTGTGCAAAATTTCAGAGTCGTACATCCAATTTTGTTGCTTTTATGACGTTTTTGTTTTTAAATAAACCGAAAAATACACTGTGCGGTATAAATTTTCGTACATTTTGATCGATAACTCCTTTCCTAATGCATAGATTTAGATAATTTTCGGGAAGAAATATTGTTTTTACTCAAGAAATATATATTCGAAGTTTCATGAGTCTACGTTAATGCGTTTGAATACAATTGCATTTTATTCGATGTTCGAAGGACACGGTTTTTTCGACCTACACTTGCTTTACGGGCTGTAACTTCCTAATATTCCAAATTAGATTTTCAATACCAAACAAACCTTGTCTATAAGAGAGATACTGGCAAAATTTGAGCCCCCTAGCTTTTTCGGTGCGACCTCTATCGTGCTTTCAACAGACGGACAAACGGACGGACATAGCTAGATCGTCATCAAATCAAACCCCGATTCAGAATATATATACTTTATGGGGTCTAAAATGGATATTTCGATGTGTTGCAAACGGAATGACAAAATGAATATACCCCCACCATTTTTTTGGTGGCGGGTATAAAAAAGATATTCGCTATTAGGAAATCAGAGATTATACATATAAGTGGATTTTATACTGTAATATATTTCTAAATCTAAAATTAAAAATATCGGGTCAAGAAAAGACTGTTTACCGGTCCTTAGACAAAATAAGATTGATTTAATGTATTACAGCTCTGCTGTTAAATACCCCATTTTGTGGCCTTACTATTATGTAATGTGTAATATTTTTCTCTCGCTTTGTTACCCTTAATATTATGAATATTGATTTTTGTATATTTTTGTACCCTTCACCTGTGGTGCACAAGGGTATATATAGCTTTGTCATTCCGTTTGTAATTTATACAATTTTCATTTCCGACCCCATAAAGTATATATTTTCTGAAAGCTTATGAGGAGAGAAGTCGATTAAGCCCTGACCGTCTGTCCGTGTATTGGTTTAAATCAACTTTTAGAAGCAACTATATGCTCCTCAGATCTGTGTATGGTATCAATCTTTTGGAAATATCCAGGAATGAATCGCTCTTGAAACTCAGCATAATCGCCCCATAACTTTCTGAGATATGAGCATAAAACCACATTTTTTTTCACAATTACAACAACAACATACATATATACTGGTTAGAGTAACCGTGGCATCGAATCCCAGCTGAGTAAAAAAAAACATTTTGTATTTAATATATTATTTATATTTTTATCTCTTATTTTTTTTATATATTTTTTTTTAATTTTTTTAAAAAAATTTTTTTTAAATTTTTTTTATTGTTTTTTTTTTTTTTGTTTTTAATACATTTATTTTTTTTACTTTTTTTTTTTTGGAAACATACATAAAGGGTGTTTTTTTAAGCCCGATAGAACTTGAAATTGTAAAAAATAACACAAAAAATTAAATTGTAATCAAAATTTTTTTTTATTCGAAAGATCAATACGTGACATTAACATTTGAAAATGATTTCGGGCATATGGGCACCGCGGCTGTTCTTGACGAAGCGCATTCTGGACGTCCAATTTTGGGCCACTTTTTCGAGCACTGCTGGCCGTATGTCACGAATAACACGAACAATGCTGGCCTCCAAGGCGTCAATTGTTGCTGGTTTATCAGCATAAACCAGTGATTTCACGTAGCCCCACAGGAAATAATCGAGAGGTGTCAAATCGCACGACCTTGGAGGCCAATTGACAGGTCCATTTCTCGAAATCAACTTATCGCCAAATTTTGATTTCAATAAGTCGATGGTTGCGTTCGCCGTATGGCACGTAGCGCCATCCTGTTGAAACCACATCTCCTCCGGATCAATGTCATCCATATTTTCAAACAAAAAATCATTGATCATGGTGCGGTAACTATCTTCATTGACCGTAACGCGAGCTCCGGCCTAATTTTTGAAGAAATAAGGTCCGATGATGCCACCAGCGTGAAAACCGCACCAAACGGTGCATTTTTCTGGATGTAATAGAGTCTGTAGGGTCTCTTGTGGATTGGTCTTGCTCCATATGCGGCAATTTTGCTTATTAACAAACCCGTTAAGCCAAAAATGCGCCTCATCGCTGAACACAATTTTGCGATAAAATTGGACGTCCAGAATGCGCTTCGTCAAGAACAGCCGCGGTGCCCATATGCCCGAAATCATTTTCAAATGTTAATGTCACGTATTGATCTTTCGAATAAAAAAAAAAATTTTGATTACAATTTAATTTTTTGTGTTATTTTTTACAATTTCAAGTTCTATCGGGCTTAAAAAAACACCCTTTACATACGTATACTCAATTTATAATTAGTCAATGGGATGTTTTCATATGAGATGAATGGTGATACAAACAATTGTTATTGCATGACTACACGTTGTGAAGGGTATATAAGATTCGGTACGGCCGAATATAGCACTCTTACTTGTTTTTATATATTTTTATATTTTTTTAAACTACATTACATACTAGTGGAAGTAGTACTGCAGCTTGAAAAAAAATTTAAAAATAAATAAAATCTTTACCGCACAGCTGTGTATATGATTGCGCGCGCCAATTGACAATCAACATTTAGCGTAAAATGTGTCTAGTGTGTTTTAGAGTGTATGAATGTTAGCAACATGTGGTTTAGTTTTTCTACAAACATTTTAAAAAATATAACTGTTGTTGCTGCTGTTGTAATGCCGGCTGTTTTGAGCAAAACGTAAACAATGGTGAATCACCGTGTTGTTGTTAAAATTTTTTTTGTGCCACAAAGCCAGACTAAGAGATTTGCGAGTGTTTTTTTTTCGTCTAATGCATGCTGGTTAATGTAAACTTGATTTAAATGTCTTGCATTTGTTTCTTGTTAATATTGTTTTGATTTTCCAAGTCAATTAGAATAATACTAAAACAACTTTTAGTAATGTTTGTAAAATTCTCTATTTGCTTTACTTTTCGCAGCTATTTAGGTCTATACAAGTCTGCTCTAGTAACAACCTACCAATAAAGGTTGGCCAAATATTTGGTGAAAGATAAAAGGTATCACAAAGGTCATATTTTTATATATTTGCTAGACAGTCTTAGATAAGAACTGCATTCATTTTGAAGTGAAGTAAAATATTTTTTATGTGAGTAATGAACTTTGGTCAATTACATTATAAATGTTCTATAAATGGTAACAAAAAAAAAGTTTCAATACTTTTTTTGGTTTCGTTTTCATTAAAGTTTTTAATCTGATATTAACTAATAACAACTAATAGGGTTTATCTAAAGAAAGGTTTTTTGTCCTGTTTGTCTCATCCTCTTAAGTAGAAAAGTAATCGATAAATTAAAGAAAAAGAGTGAAGTTAAAGTTAAGGATGCACAGAAATGCTCTAAGACATTCCATCATTCATTGGCTAGTATTTAAACTTCACTCCTGCCTTTTGCTCTGCTAGCGAGGAAAACTTCTTTGTCAAATTTTATTAGTTTATTTCTTGTAATCTGTATTTCTTCTAAGAGTAATTATAATAATTTATATATATAAAAATGTCATTAAAAGCATTTTTTATTCCACCCGAATTTATCAATGTTTGAGAGACTTTCTTATTCTAACACCAAACTAGCTAACTCCATATCTTAATTAACCCTTAATAGACAATAATTAATTTGATTGGGTTTTAGTTTTTGGTGTTTATGTTAAACTTTGAGCTTTCGTGTGTTTTGACATAAATAGTACATTATTATGACCCACATTTCTGTATAACATTTCATCCTCACCTTTTGAGGGTGTTTTTTAAAATTTGTTAAAAGAAAGTCTCAAATATCGTTATAAGGGCGAGGGATAGGGTTAATTTATTCAACAGAAATATTTTCCATAACATATTTTACACAGTGGCTGAAAACATCCTACACCTCAAATGTTACAAAGATATAGTTTTAAATATCGATATCCTGCAACAACAGGCTAAAGCTGGAAAACTTTATTCATCTATAAAATAAAATTCCGATGTCTTTCAAAATTTCGACACAGATACCAGAATTAATTGTAGCAATTTCGTAAGTTTTGTTTATGTTAAAATGTGTTATCGTTTTCTCTATAGTGTGTCTTTCAGTATAATGTTTGTCCTCCCACTTTTCTAAAATATAGCGAGAGTAATAATATTAATAGTCCTGTGCCCTTCATTTTAGTATTATTATTGTTAAGCAGGCTTTGCAATTATAAATGGAAATTAAATCCACACTAGGCATTAAAGTGTGAATATAAGTTTGTATAGATATAATGGTTGACTTATAAATATTCCGCAGTTGACTGAAGGCACCATTTGTTGGGTCAATTCTGTGTTTAATGCCTGGTTTTGTTTTAACTGTTGATGAGATCATACCTCTCATAGAGCAGAATTTATAAACAATAATAAACTGTTTTAAGAGTTAACAAATGGGCTTTTCGTATTCATTTAAAAACAAATATTTTGCAACCAGGGAACCATGTCGTCATATTTAGGTTTCAAAATCTGTAAGTTTAGTGAAAGAAAACAGATATTTTCAATGTAGTCTAAATCTTTCAGATGGCTGATAAAAGTTTGCTGGGTGTTGCTCATACAAAATATACAATTTTTTAAGTTTTTTTAAATTTATCAGTCAAAATTTGAACGATGGCGTGGACTACGTTTTAATTGAGGTTCGCAGTGATTTGCAACTTATTTAAGTATATAGACCCATGACTTAAGGAAAATCCAAAAAAAGTGTATCGAGGTCGCATTGCATTATATTGATGGTCAGTTCGCATAGCCTCCACGTGAAATCATAATGCTCTTAATTCGCTCATGTAGAATATCTAATTTGGTTTTAGCTATATGGCACGTGGCATTATCTTAGTGAAACCATATAGCTATATCATTCAATTAATAGCAAAATAAGTTGGTAGGCATTGACCTGAAGTGCACCACGTTGACTGCGATGTCCTGGTTTTCATTATCAAAGAAATATGGATCAATGAAACTACCATATCGAAATTCACACTTAAATGAGATTAAGATTTAAGGATGCGTCTGGAGTTCTTGTACCTGATATTGATTAGTTTCGTCCTTAATCTAGCGATTTTGCATACTTAATTATTCAGTCATCCAGAATAGGAAGTAATTTATTTTTTTTTCACTTGTTGCTAAATTCCTAATCTATTCATGGTGATTTAACAAAGTAAATTAAAGTTTATTTTTCAGTTGCAGTTTACGCATTATTAGTTGTCAAAGTTCATAAGTCCCAATTATAAAACCATCCAATTTTGAAAAATGGAGGTTTGTTGTTTCACGCCAAATTTTCTTGAATAGTAGGTTAGGTTAGGTAAGGTTGAAAAGCAGGGGCACTAAAAGCCCAAACCCATGACAGGCATACACTTATGCCCAGTTGGCATGTTGTGCGCTCCATGTGGGAACCGGAATTCCCAATTTAAAACCATAATCATAATTTCCCATAAATATCGGACTAGTTCAAGAACTCAGTCCCCTCAATGTAATTCCTTATGGATCTCCAATTTGAGTTCCCCAGGTACTCCAAATTCGGCAAAGTATCCACTGTAAAATTCTCGAGTCTAATATGCCCAAACGCAGGACAATGACAGAGATAGTGTATCAAATTCTCATCCTCTTCCTCGCATGCTCTGCATGTTGTCTCCTCAGACAGTTTAATGCGAGCTACATGAGTTCTCAACTCCGTATGACCTGTAATCACACTGGTTAGTCTCATAAGTGTTGGTCTATTTAGTCTCAGAATTTCCTTTGATTTCTCAAGATTTGGGTCACCCCATAGTATTCTTGTCACCTTAACGACGTCAGTACCTTGACATTTTCTGGCATGTTCCTCCGTCGCCCAACATTTAAGTTCATCCTTAAATCGTTTAAGGGGCTTAGCGTTATCAAAAGTTATATTACTCTGAAGAGCTCCAATTCTGGAAAATTTGTCGGCTTTCTCGTTTCCGATAAACCCGCGATGGCTTGGTATCCATATTATCTCCAGATGTTCACAATTTGCATATGAGTTTATCTCGCTCTTGCATTGCATTCCGGGATTCAACTTTCTCCTTTCTCAATGTCTTAATCACTGATTGGCTATCTGTAAAGATACGATACGAATCAGGGTTTCGCTATTCGTTTCCTTTGTCCGTTTAATTTCTTCCGTAATCGCCACAATCTCAGCCTGGAAAATGGTATTGTGATTTGGTAGATGGAAGTATTTGCTTCTGTTTCGGCTTATGCCGTATAAGCCCACTCCAATTTGGTCACCAATGTTTGAACCGTCTGTATAAGATCGATTCTATGGGTGTTTTCTAGCATGGTTATTTCATCCCATTCTCCCTCTTCCGGTATTATGGTGATGCAATTAGTATTTTCATATATCATCGGGATTTTATCACATATTACTTCCTTAATAAATATTTCCCATCGGTAGGATATCCGTTATTTTTTGGTATCTGGTCTTATGTTCTCTTATAAGCCATTCATTCTTGAATAGTTAAATAAAATTTAATAATTTCAGATGGTAGTTGATCATATTCCTGCGTTTTGTTTTATATAGGCCTTGCAATGGACATTTTTATTTTCACTGATGTTGCAGAGTTACTTTAGTAGTAAACCCGGTATACCATAACATGATTTAGAGTTAAGTAAGCTGTTGTTAAGAATTTGCTTAAGGTATGGTCTTCGTTTTAATAATTTATCATCGAAGCTTTTTATTAAAGATCCTTCATCCATCTATGATGGGACATTGATTTTTAGTTTTCCAATTAAAAAAATTACTCTATTAAATATTTGTTTTATTTATAAAATGACAATATCATTAATTTTAATGTTAAAGTCACAGCTTAAATTTGACTTCTGGGCCAAAAATTATGTATGAGAGTATATAGCGCTCATAAAGTTATGAATAGCAATATAAATTTGTTGATCAGATTACAAGTGTCGAGGCAATGTAAAAGATAAAAAAGTTATTTTACTTTACTGACTTATCCATAAAAGTTATTAAAGGTTTATAAAGGGGGTCTTAAATTGATTTTCTATGGAAGTTTAACTTATAAACCTCTTATAAAGCTCTTCTAATTTTTATGAACTAGACCATTAAAGGAGTAGCAAAGATCAAAAAGAAATATTTCTAAAATCGTCATCAAGTAATATTGAATGGTAAGGGAAGGCCAGCTAATGTTTTTAAGTATGAGGATAAAACCACCGCAATATCTATTATTGAACGATAAAGAAAAAGGATTTCAATTCTAAATTTTATTAAAATTTGTTATTAACTAAGCTTTTCCTAACCTTTAGTTATTTTAAAACACTTGAACTGTTTCTAGTCATACATAAAAACAACCAAAAACACCAGCTTCATAAACGATTGTAACTAGGAAACAAAAGACTTAAGACCCAAGCACAAACATTGTTCTAACAATGAAAAAAAATTAATTTAAATTTATTATTTACATGTAACAAAAAATAAAGAAACAAAAGTAAATAAATAATAAAAGTTAATTTTCTGATAAATAAATTAAAGAGCGAAAACAACAACGGTAAAAATACACAAAAAAAACTTGATATAAAACTAATCAGAAAAGTAAGTGGTGTTTTCAACGCCACTCTATAATTAAATAACAATTTACGCGCGCGCTAACTAAATGAGCATACAACACAATCAGCGACAATAGTAACAACAGCAACAAAAAGACACGATTTGAAATATGGACACCGAGTTTGCAACTGGATACAAATAAACTAACTTCCAGCTGCACTAACTAAACAATATGCGTGCAACAAAAACAAACAAACAGACAAAAAAGAACTAACTAAGTTAGATTTTTCACTTTTATTTTCCCCTCTGCCTGATACCAAATGATTAAGGCACACAACTGAAAAAAAAATAATTTTAAAATAAAATTTAAACAGCAAAACATTTAAAGGCTAAATTTAGACACCATGTACAACTGATTTGAAATGGTCACCGACATAAAATGATTAACTTTTCGATGTTTTTATACTTTACTTTATTTATTTGTGCTTATTTTTCATGTTCTTGTTTTTTAGCCGTTGCAGGAGAACAATAACAAGGCGTGGTATTTTTGGTTTCTTGGATTGGGTCAGTTCCACAATAAATAAATATATAAAAACTTTATATACAAAACAAAAAAAAAAAACCTGCCAAAAATGCCAATTAACCTAAAAAAAAAATTATACAAAAAAAAAAAAATAACAACAAAAAAAATGGTACAAAACTCGAGTTTAGTTTGTATTAAATAGAAAAACAATGTAAAACAAATTCAATTCTATAAACGTTAAAAAGTCAAGTTCATTCAACCTTTTGAAAATGAAAACAAAAAACTGAAATCAAAACTGACTAACATGTGATCTACACTAGTTTGGTTAAAAAAAAAATAAATAAAGGATCTCTAATGATCAAATTATATCAGATTTGGATCCACCCATATTTTTATTATAAAGGGTGTCCAAATTTAAAGTGTTAATGATTATTGGAAGCCTTTTATATGGTGAATTCATGATACTTAGACTAAACGCATGGTATTTACTTGCAACTATTTTATATTTAAGCTGCAATCATCAATATATTCATAGCATATTGCTCCTGAATAATAATCACCACAGCTGTATTATATTCATACTTGAGCTCATACCTTTAAGTTAACTAAACACACCTTCATTTGTATAGGGTACATTTCATTTAAGTAACATGAAATTAATAACGAATTAAGCTTAAAATTCTAATAACTAACACACTGCACTTGTCAATGATGGCGGTATTGTTTCAATGCAATTAATTTATGAGCTTTCGAACAAATAACGGCAACAACAACAAAACCGCCTACAATGTTGAAATTATATATTTATTGACATTTGACCCACTAGTTAAGTTAGAATTACCCAGACGAGTGTGAAAGATGTCAAACTGAAATTTGGCTACTTTATTGCCTTTTACGAGGGTGTCGCTGCCAATTTATGTGAGTGTCTTTTCTTAAGACTTATTTTTGTTGTTGCAAGAGCTTTAGCAAAAAAGGCTGTGCAACAAGTCAGGCCTACTGTCAAACTCTCAACTCATACTTTAAGGCAAATATGAAAACAACAAAAACCAACACTCCAAAGTCACATTTATGAAAAAAATAATAGACAGCTAAAAAAATCGAATTCATTGCACAGCGCGTGCTGAAACAAAGATATCAAAATACATTTGTGAGAATTGAAAAGAACTTAACTATGACATATGACTCAAGACTTGCCAATAGTAGTTGGGATTTGTAATAGTTTCACCAGTAATAAAGTTAGATTTTGAAATGAGTAAAAATATTTTTTGATTGAAGTGGAAATATAATAAGGGAGAAATAATTATGTTATCCTTCTAGCCTTAAGAAATAACCCTGCTGTTAAGTAAAGTATACGACACAAATTTTAAGGTTTAAAAAAATTTTATTCTCTGCCTTTTTATATCACATCTTCAGGCCAGACCAATATCAACTTCTAAATATATCAGTTGAATTTCTACTGTTGGCCAGATATGAAAACAACTGTTTTGAAAATAAGATTACGACTGAAAAAGATCATTTTCGTTTGAATCGTTTTTTTTATAACCAGAACTGTAGGCTGCGGAATTTCAAAATGTCAAGAGCCTTTTACCACTACAATTTGCATCCTGTTAATTGAAAATCTGAAAATATCATTGAGACCTAATTCTTGAAAACCTAAATGGAAGTGTTGTTATCGTAAACCGAGAGCAGTATCGGTTTTTGGTGAAAAATTTTTTACGTTCTGCTCATAAAGACAGATTTAAAATGTGGTTTTAGCAGGATATATCTACTACCCAGACTATCTGAAACACAATATCACTTTTAAATCGAATTTTTGGAGAGCAAATTCAGCAGAAATTCGGAAATTAATTGGCTTGATTAATTCAACAGATTTGTCAGCAACCGATTATTTATTTATTCCTCAAAACATTTTTTTGCAGATATTCGCAACAGACAAATTTTTAAAGATGTTATGAAAAATGCTCTAACACGAGCCCATCCTTGCGTAACTGAAAGCGAAGGCCATTAAACTGAAATTATTTTCCATACTTAGTGTTAAGAAATTAAAACTTTTGTATACTTTATAATCTGACAAATACAATAAAGAATATATAAACGACAAAGTTATTAAATTTTTAAGTTCCATTGTGACTTTGATTTATGTACTGCATTCATCTGAAAACGACTCACAGAGGAGTATTTGACCTGAAAAGCTGGCCAAAAAGGCAAAACTGAATTTTAAGAAATCTTAAAAACTAAGTACGCAGCTCGAATAAAGGTTGAACAATGATTTTTTTCGCTAAAAGGTTCAATCAAAGGTTATTTAAAAAAGTAAAAAAAATATGCACTTTTTTGCAAAAAAAATAAAAAGAAGAGGTTTTTGAAAGCGAGGTTAGCATCTCCACGAATTATGTTTGAATATGTTATTTCTGAGCAGTGACCCTTTTATAAGCTGCAGTACGCAAAGACAACGGATTAATAAAAAAGCTTTTTCATCAGAAACCATCACACTTCTTCTTCCTGACACCGATGATGCAGCTAGTAAGGATATACATACGACATAATAATTATTAAGGAATTTTTACTTGTTTAACTTTTCCGTATATTATATATTAAATAATATAAAATAAATATAATAAAGCCTTTTTTCATAAAAACATACTGTTTTATAAGAGCCTTACAATTTAAAAAAAAAATGTTTTTAATTAGACCGTATGCATGTACATACAGTCTTTTAAGAATGAGTTTAAACCTTTAAAATCAACATTTGTTAATTGAGTTTTACTATTTATACTGACTTTTATTCCTTAGGAATGTGGCTTTTGGAAAAATTTTAAAAATTTAAATTTTTGGTTCTTAAATTTTTTTATGGAATTTTGAAAACAAAAAATTTGACGAATTTTGCAGGAAAATTTTTTTTCGCCATTTAATAAAGTAATAGATAGAAAAAAAATGTGTTTGGTTAGTTTGAGCAGAATTTTCCGGTGCATCTTCTGATTCTCCTCCTAATAAAATCGGAGAACCCGTTTACAAGTTATGATTAAATATATTAGGCAACCCAATGATTTAGGGGGTGAAATATGCCACGCCTTTAAAATCCAATCCTTACGTACTAGGGAAGAACGGAAAACAGATTTGAAGTAAGGACATCAAAGTCCATATAGTTTACATACTTTTTATTTCTACGAGAGACAAAAATTTTTTTTTTGCGCAGTGTACTTTTGTTGCGCAGTGTAATTTTTTCAAAATCTGCTACTAGATTTCTTATATCATACCACAACTACAACTATCAAAAAACCAGAACTTTTAATTCAAAAAACACGTTTAATAATTTTGGCTAGCTTTTCAGGCGAAATACTCCTCTGTGCGACTCCAGACAAGCGAATAAGAGCCACCAAATATTTAAATGGAGATGAACTGTACACACGCCAATGAAAGATAACAGCAACGTAGCCAAAAGATTCAGTAGAAAAAGAGGACGCCTACTCATAAAATCAGTAGAAGCGAAAGGACTTACATGACCCCATAGAATTTTTATAGGCTAAATCACAAGCTTAGAATAAACCCAAGTGCTCTAATGGAAGTTACGTTCTAAATAATTACATAGATATAATTAAAATGTAATTTAAATTAATATGATTTTTTCGTAGTGTGAAAGGGTCAGGATTGCGTTACCTATGTTATGCTTTAAAAGCATGTAATTTGATAAGATTAATATTTAGAGTGTAAAAAAACCAATTTCGGTAAAATTTTATTGAAAATACTGTAAAATCTTATTATTAATTATATAACGGCTACATCATTTCTGTGACAGTTTACAACCTAACATACATCTGTATATATTTTTCTATTTCTTAAACATCGAGGGATGAAATTGATATTGATTGACATTATTAAATATATAACAAAAAAAATCTATAGTTTTAAAAAATATCATTAAGCAATCTTTAATTGTAAAACTATTCGTTTCTTATAATCTTGATGGAGCTGCTGTATTCAATACAATTCAAAAGATGTAGGGGCATAATTTAATCAACTAAGGAAGTGATATTGAAAAGGTTACAATAAGCATCTTATGTCAAACGAATTAGACTAAAACTGAAAATAAATACTTTTTGGTATATCAACAAAGTCTTTTTTAAATAAAACTTACAGTCTCAGGTACTTTTTAAAAAGGTATCGTTACCTTAAAAATATTTAATTAAACATTAAGCTCATTAACATATACTATTACAAATATTACCTGAGTTGACTTTGAAGCGAATTATTATAATTATAAGTATCAAATTTTTTATTTCCGCCCAAAATTTGTTAACAACCTCTTTCATAGAAATTTAAATATTCTTAAAAATTTATATTTGCCTCTACACAGATTTTTACAGATAATTCTCAATATAGCAAAACCAACCCATCCGTACTTTAATAAATCAAAGGCTAAGTATTTTCTAAAATCACTCTAGTTTTCAATTTTTTGCTTAATTAACCGAAACATAATTGTAAACAGCAAATGAAGCAAAAAAAAAAGACTGAAACGCAACAACCAAAATAAATAATAAACAAGTTTAATACCAGAATTAAACCACAATTTTTAAGACATTGATTAAGTTTGTTTAGATTTTCAAAGATTTTTTTCCGCAATAAATAGAATTACCAACATGCTTTATTAGTGAAACAAAGTCCAAACAACCCAAATGATGATGATGATGGTAATAGCGGTGGGGGTGATGACGGTGATGACGACGGGGACAGTGGAAGTTAAGTCGTACAAGTAAGGTGGCTCTTAGAGTGGTGATACACACATACATAAGAATTAAAACGTAGAATTATTACACATAGATATTACTATAGAACAGTGGTTGCCAATCTGTGATGATGGTTAAATTAATAGAACACTACTCCCGAACTATTAACAATATCGAAAGAAAATCCATTTTGACGTAGTGACTAAGTAGTCAGATGAAATCTACACTTATATAAAACTTTCCGAAATTTTCTTTAAAAAAAAAAATTTATACGAATTCTGTAAAAATAGAGAATTTTTTTTCAATAAACTTTTCATTTGTAAAGAAAATTCCAAAAAAATATGCTGCTTAAGCTAACTATAGCTGACTATTAAATGCTTTGATCTGTTTTGCTGCCCGTTTGATAGAACTGCACACCAGATTTAATATACCCTTCACAAGCCAGTGTGAAGCCCTCCGACATCGTGTGAGGGTAAAAAATATCAGAAATATTTAGGAGCAGATCAGTGTTGGAAATCAGCAGAATCGCCCCATAACTTTCTGAGATATGAGCAAATAAATATGACCGCCTTTCTCTGTTTTTTTTTTTTTTTTGCATATTTATACCACAAAAATTAAAATTTATTAGCCCTACGTTAATTTATAGACATGGTTGTTACTACTTGTAGATTTGGTAAACCAAATTTTCAAACTCCTAAATAAATTTTTTCAAACTTCTAAATAATTTTTGAACACGCTTAGGTTATCAGATTATAAGCCATAACCACGAAAATTATTTCTAAAAAAAACTAAAAAATCGGTTTGAAACCAAGTGAGATATAAACACCAAAGTACAACTGCTTCGGTGTTATTCAAAAACAATAAAATAACGGTTAAGGATATTATCAGATTCGTCATGAAGTAGAATGACCTCATCGCAGCTTAGCCTTAATTACAGATTTCATGCCATACGCAATTTTTTATAGTTCTTCCGAAGCCATCTTTGATTTTAATTTAAACATAATGAACTGTATTCTCTAGCCATATTATTTGACACCAAAATTGATGGGTTAAGAAAAAAAATATGAGAAATTTTATTTCTGAAGTCATCTTGGATTCAGCAGTTTTATATAGTTTTCTGTATTCTAGTGGTCAAGCTTTTTCAATTAATACCAATCATGAGAAGGTTGAAGAGGGTACAATTTTAAATACTTGATTTGACTCACATAAGTATAGAGTTATTATTAAGGTCGCTTAGTTTTAAATCGATGTCCTAGTTTTTCTCACGAATAATTTCTGAGACTACAGCTTGCAATTTTTTTTAACTAGCAGTTCCAAATCCAAATTATTCAGAAGCTTGAAAGACTTTAAATATTTAAAAAATAGAAGACAATTTTTGCCTAAAATGGACGATTAGTGACCGCTTTGTCTAGAATTTTTTTTAATATCCCTAGAGGTATATTGTTAGTTAAAATAGTAACAAAGCTTTCTATAAATTATTTTGGGACTTAAAAGTTTTAATTTTTGTTGTAATAGTATGAAAAATAAACAGACTCAGTCGTCTGTGATTTTTTACCGAATATTTCCAAAAAGTTGATACAACACATAGGTATGTTCAAAGTTGATTTCAATTAACACACGAACAGACAGACAGACAGAAGGATATTGCTTAATTGAAGCAAAGCCGCGAATAACGTTGTAAAAGACAAATTTTGCTAAACCTGTTTTTTTTTGCAGATTACCGTTAAAATTACTCTCTTACATTTGTTCAAACACCAAAATATCAAAATTATGCATTTTGTCACCGTCAAAACGCAATTACAATGAGTCAGTCAGTGGAAGAACGTTATAAGTTATAAGAAAAATGCTACGAACGGAATTAACGAAAGTGATTGATAAGTGTAACAGAGGTACAAAATTAAAAGTATTTGTCAAAAATGGGAAGGACAATAAAAATAAAAGGTTTAGAAATAGTGAAAAATCATACGTAAAAAAAAAATTTTGAATATGAAATCTTTTTCCACTAAAAAAAAAAATAAAAACAGTTAATTTATATGTTATTCGAAACTTTAATTTCTTGATTTTGTGCATTATTTATTTTATTTTTATTATTTTTGATAAACTTAAAAAAAAAATAAAAAAAGAGATAATCAAACCCTTTAAATACGTTTTTTTGCTCTCCTGTCATTTGTCATTTTGTCATTTCCAACGTTATTCGCGGCGATCCTTCAATTATCTACCCTATTCATAAGCTTTAAAAAAATATATACTTTATGTGTCGGAAATGAATACTAAAGAAATGAACTATAACTTTTAATGTTTTCTAACGAGATTTGTTCATATGTATTAAAAAAAACGCTTATAAGAAAATCTGTTCATTTTAAACTGCCCTAAATGTAGTTCATTAGTAAAACTGCTGTACAAAATTGTATTCCTTTTTTATGTGTCATATTATACTCGATGTTTTTGTTACGATTTAGCTTTTTTTCTCTTTTTGTTTTGACGTGCTGTTTGACAATACAAACTAACCTGCAAAAAACTTTTCAAGCGATCATTAATTTATTGTTATGAGAGAATGTTTTGCTGTCTTAATTTTCTTACTAGCCAAGCCCGGCGCGCGTTGCTACGCCCCTTAATGAATAAAAATGCATTTTGAATTTTAATTGAATATCAAGTGCAAGTAGCTAAAACTTATAACATTTCTTTAATGGGCGTGGCACTGCCCACTTTTCTTATCACAAAACTGTATAGTCATGACATGTGCAAAGTTTAAAAAAAATCGGTGAAGTTCAAGTAGCTGAAAACGATAAATTATTTTTTATGGGCGTAGCGCCGCCCACTTTTTACCACCCATAACCACTCCCTGGAATATGTACAACAACTTGCCAAAGTTTGAGTCCGATCGGTTTTACGGTTTCGGAGTCTATAGCTTACGCACACACACAGAGTTTCACTTTTATATATCGATGCCTTACTTTCACAACCTCGTATCTTAAAAAATACAACTTTTCATGAGAGAAAAAAACGGTTCATCTTTTTATACTGCGGTGTTTGGTTAAAAGTTTAAGTGCAAATATTAAGGAATTGATTGTATTTATGTATATTAGTAGTAATAATATAAGTTGTTGCTGTAGTGGAACACAAAATTAGCAATCGTTTGATATGAAAAAGTCATAAACGTATATTTTTAAGTTACGAGGTTAAGGAAGTAAGGTATCGTAATATAGATTTATGTTTACACTGAAATATAGTGCTTGAAAGTAGTGTCAATAAGAACACATAGCTTTTAGAATATTTTACGCAGCTCTTTTGCATATACTTTTGGCTCCACAGGTAAAAGGTTTTACTGCATAGAAAAATAATATTTATTCCCTTTATTCAAATAATGTACGCTTAGGTTAAAAAAGGGGCGCTTAACAAAAAAACAATTTAATTAGCAAAAGGAACCAATCCTCACTCAACCCTTCTTAACTATATAAGTCAATATAGAAACATTTGGCGAAGTCTTATTTAATAAGATTTCATCTACAATACCTCATACAGTTCTATCATTAAGAAACCTCAAAATATATTTTGACAAAAGTGCATCATGCACTCATACCCAACATTATTATATTTCAGCCAAAATAATGTCCAGACTTGCAAGACGCAGTTTTTTCTTCTTTATAAGAAAATTTAAAGAAATAACTAGAAGTAGAAGTAGAAGATATTATAATAAAAAGTTTAAGAATATCTGATATAGATACGTCGTATTTTCATATTTAACAATTTCGTAGAGACCGGCTGCTTGATGACGCCGCACCTTAAATACACTATATTTATGTTGTTGTTGTTGTTGTTATTGCTGTAGCATTAGTAGTTGCCATAGTTAGTATAGTTGTTTGTGTAGTTTTATATGCTTGTATTTTGTTGCAACTATTAAATGCTGTGGTTATAATAAATGCAACTAAAAACACAACATTAATATAATAAATACCGTCCACGCAATTTATTTACTTCTTGAAAAGTAAAATAAAACTCATTCTTCCATTCGTATGTCTCGTAAAGCATTGTATGTCTGTCTGTCTGTATGTATGTAGTTTAAAGTGTTATTGGCTGATACTTGTGTAAAGTTTTTGTTTAAGTTTTGTTTGCTGCATTCTGCGTTATTTTAATATGTACTACTTTTTCTTTGTTGATTTAGTATTAATCGTTAATTTATTTGTAAACTAAACGCCATGAGTTTTTCGTTTTGGCTTAAATTTATTTTATTTTTTAGTTCATTTCATTCAATTCAAAATCGGTAGCTTTTGTTTTATTCTAGTTTTTCTTTGCACACATAAATAAAAGAAAAAATTATTAAAGTAAAGGGGCAACGCAAGTTTTAACTACTGACGACAAAATGTCGACAAGTTTTAATTGTTTGAACCACATGGGTGCACGGTAAGTAGTTTTGTTAGATGGATGTATACTCTATGCATATTCTATGTTATGAATAATGTGAACAATTTACATATAAGACAGTATTTAGTCCAAAACGCCTTGAGGTCAAGCATTATATCCTTATACCTACCTAAATAGATTCTAGTAGTAAGATTTACATTTTTCTTAGTTAGGCGCCATCTAGTATTATATAGAGGTAGTATAAAAAAATTATTAGTGGCCGTTTTATTTGTATGTTTTTTTATATTCTATTCAATATACTACGCAAGGGCTCAACACGATTTGATTGATTTGTAATTAGTAATGACTTTACACATGAAAGTAATTTGGAGGCCTTTTGACAAAAAAAATCATGTTTCAGCATATGCTTGGTAGATCTATAAAATTATGTCAGGCATTTTAATATATCTATGGCAATAAGGAAAAACTGCCTGTGTCTGTAGTTTTAGTTTTTCAGGAAAGCACTTTTAAATTTTTTAGTTGATTTTTAAAAATGATCTCCTTTAAAATAAAGAATATTATATGAATTCTACGCCACATAAATAAAATGACATATTGATTTTCGTATCTTTAGAAAAACTATAAGCCGAAATAGGTTACTAATTCAAAGGATATTGCTGTTTGAAAAATAAAGGCAATAAGTTTTACGCTTAAACTTCCTGTTAAGTTCTCTCAAATAGCTGAAAATTTTTCCTAAGTACAGTTTTGAGTTCTGGTATTGCATTGACGTGATTATCTTAATATGCTTATGTCGAATTAAGTACTTTATCGTTTTTGCCAAAGATATATTTTATTTATAGTTCTTTAACAGTTACATAATGTATTTTAACTTTGAAAAAAAAACTGCAAAATTTTATAACAGTTTCTGTCGAGAATTTAAATAAATGTATACGCTCGCTGTTTAATTAGTGAAATTCTTCACCAATACATATGTATATTTAACCTAATAAATCAAAATAGTGTCTGTTAAAAGAATCTGTATTATCTACTAATTTAAAATTTTTTTCAATAATAAGTCTTATTATGACGTACAAAAAATACATGATAAGACCGTTGTTGGCAACATTTTGTTCTAACCCAATAATAAGAAAAAATATATTAATTGAAACCAAACAATTTTACATTTAAAATCTCATTAATATAAAGAATTAAATAAGTGATAAAGATCTAAAAATTGTTCGAATGAAAGCGCAGCTGGCTACTATGTTTTTTAAAGTTCATATTTTTCAAAGAATATTTTTAAACATAATTATTATAAAAAAAAGGTTTGCCAATATTTTTTGCAAATTCAACCCTTGCAGAATCATATAGTAACGCCAGTCCAAAAAAATAAAAAAGTAATATATCCCTGTAGCTAAATTTTTAACTTGTTACGTTTATAACCAGTCATATAACTAGCTGTAAAAATACTATAGCAAAGATCCCACACGCATTGAATGAAAATAAATAAACTCAGCATTCGTCCATGGCAAAATTGAAGAGTACTTTGTTCTTCAAGCAAAAACCGTATAAATATCAATTTAAGCAAGTATGAATGTTATATTCGGCCGTGATGAATCCGATTATACCCTTTACCATCATGTATGTATGTATATAGGTATAGTAAAAATTTTAGCTTAGCTTAGATTTAATATTATATGCCATTTTGCGAGGACACCTTTGATTTTTAATTATTATATAGTTCTGTGTTCTAGTAGTTAATCCCTTTCAGTTGATACCAATATTGATGGGTAGAAAAAAACAATTATCCGCCTTTTCTTTAAGACGCCATATTGGATTTTATTTTTTTATAGTTTATTTTATTCTACAGGTCAAACCCTTTCATTTTATATCCATACTAGCCAAACCCGGCGCGCGTTGCTACGCCCCTTAATGAATCGAAATGCATTCTGAATTTTAATTGCAAAAACCTAAAAATTATAATTTTTTTATGGGCGTGGCATTGCCCACTTTTCTAGTCACGAAATTGTAAAGTCATAACAGCTCAATATGTGTGCAAAGTTTCAGAAGAATCGGACCAGTGCAAGTACCTCAAAATTAAAATTTTGTTTATGGGCGTGGCCCTGCCCACTTTTCTAATCACGAAATTGTAAAGTCATAACAGCTCAATATGTGTGCAAAGTTTCAGAATAATCGGTCAAGTGCAAGTACCTCAAAATGATACCTTTTTTTTATAGGCGTGGCACTGCCCACTTTTCTAATCACGAAATTATTAAGTCATTACAGCTCAATATGTGTGCAAAGTTTCAGAAAAATCGGTCTGGTGCAAGTACCTCAAAATTGTAGCCTTTTTTTATGGGCGTGGCCCCGCCCACTTTTTTAATTACAAAATTATAAAGTCACGACAGTTTAATATGTGTGCAAAGTTTCAGGAAAATCGGTCCAGTGCAAGTACCTCAAAATTAAAACTTTTTTAGGGGCGTGGCCCCGCCCACTTTTCTTATCACGAAATTATTTAGTCATGACAGCTCGATATGTGTGCAAAGTTTCAGAAAAATCGGTCAAGTGCAAGTAGCTAAAACTGATAACTAATTTTTTATGGGCGTGGCCCCGCCCACTTTTTTTCATCCATAAACACTCCCGGGTATGTGTACAACAACTTACCAAAGTTTGAGCCCGATCGGTTTTGCAGTTTCAGAGTCTATAGCTAACACACACACACACACACACACACACACACAGAGTTTCACTTTTATATATATAGATTGTAACTGTTGAAGGGGGAAAAATGTAAGTAGTAGACGCTACTTGGTTATTAACTTTTTCATTGTTTACTGTATTCTCTTGTTTGATATTAGTATTGAGGGTGCTGAAGTGGAAACATTTTCATTTATTAGATTTGTCCATATATAAATTAATTTTACGCCCTTTTTTAGTGGCAAGCATCTTCTATTTTAAATTTTTCTATCGTGATTTTTATTTTTCCAGTCAAGCCCTTTCTTTTCATAGCCCTGTCTTTCCTCTCTGTTCTTACAAGGCTGAAAAAATCGAGTTTCGTTTATAGTTTTTAGGAAAAACACCGAAGCTTTTGTGTGAATTTCAGTAGCGATTCGTTTCCTGATATTTACAAAACACTGATACCACATACAGATCTGAGTTACATATGAGGGCTTCTAAAAGTACATTTCAACCAACACACGGACAGACTGTCATGGCTTAATCAACTCCCCTAGTCATAAGTGTTCAGAAAATATATACTTTATGGGGTCGGAAATGAAAATTCAAGAAATAACAAACGATATGACAAAGTTATACATATATGTATACCTTTGGCACCACAGTCTGAAGTTAGTTATATTGATCAGTGATAGGAATTTAGCTATTTTGGTGTCAAATCTAGCGATTTCGAACCCGGTTGAGGGGTCAAAAATACGTTTTAGCTATTAGCGGGATATCTAACTATTTTTTTTTAATAACCCTTTGTATCACTTAAGTTAAACTTTTTATTAGTTCAACTTCATACACGTAAATTTTAATATTCGATTTACATTATTTTATGTCTATGAAACATGGATTGCTGTTCCTCGTAATATAAATAGACTGCAAGTTTTTACAAACAAACGTCTTAAGTATAATAATCTTTCCTTCCATTCAATAAATCACAAAAACGCTTTCCTACTAGATATTTATCGTCTATGGCAACAATTATCCCATTGTCCCAGGACGAAATTAAATATTTAGTAGTAATGAGTAATGAGGAGGCAATTAAGTGTAACGGTTCCTTATAACCCTTAATTAGCCGCAGATCTAAACATAATATTAAGAACAAGGTACTTATTAACACAATATGTATTCGTCCGATTATGACCTATGTTTGTCAAGTATGGTCCCATACGTATGGTTGTGAAGCATGTTCGCATACAAGTTATTAAAAAAAACTTGAAAATAATACACAATCTACCCTTTAGATATATCACTTATCTTCTATATAGAAACTTTGTTTAATTCATTGTCATTTAATGAAAAATGCAAAGTGTCAAATTCTGAAATAATAAGAAATTTTCCAAACATCCACTGATTGTTTTAAAATTTCTTATATTTTCTAAATTGACACAAGGTTTATTATGAACAACTTTTCGTTAAGACTTTAATATTAGTAGTAGTGTCTTTATTTAGTTCATCAGATGTTAATTGTTGTAATATTACTTTTAAATTCTCATAATTCTTTGAGTTTTTTGGCCACAGATAATATCAAACAATAGGTCATGTGAAAAAATTAAACAATTTAAAGTAAATATTGAAATATTTCAAGGGTGAAAATTAAACTATATAATAGGTCACTGAAAAGAAGACCAAGCAGCCAAACACCCAGGGCGACCACAAAACCTCATAAATGTCCCAACCAGAGATAAACATTAAAACTATTTGGAATACAAGGTCTCAATTAAAAGCTAATATTAGGATTTTATGCTGCTTGAATGAATGACGGGAATATAATTAAAGGGGTTTAAAATTCCTTATCCTTATCGTTAAGCTTCAAAATACCACTTTGATGCAGCTCAAGGAAGCAATAATGCTGGAAAAAGATTTTTACTTATAAAAAAAAGAAGAAGTAGAATAAACAAATTTTAAGACATATTTTTTTAATCCTCGTTTGAAAATTAAAAAAAAAATATGTCGTGAACCACACACTATGCCTCTTTGTTCCCTTGTCTTGCTTTCTTCCAAATTTATTAAGTGTTAAAGGGAACTATAAATTTTTTAATTAATTTAACATTTTCTGGCTAAGATTTTAAACAAAGTTTAACATAATTATGAAAAGTAAGCCGTTTATAGCTTAAATTTTAATATAGTAAAAACTCTAGTTTTTTTCAAGCCAATGACACATTTAGCGGAATTCGTTTAAAAAAAATTATCATCACTTATGTATGTTGATACAGAGCTTTCTATGTATGGTAAAAGAGAAACAAAATAGTAAGTGCAACATCTTCAACTCCTAAATATTTATAAGATGTTATATTATTTTCTGTTGTGAATTTGGTGTTCAAAGTATATTTAATTTACTTTAAAATTGAGGAATGTTTAGTCTGATCTAGCGATTTGTAGGAATGAATTAAAAAATTGTGGGAACTAACAAAGCGGTCCCGGATAAGCTAATGCTTTAAAATGTTTCAACTTAACTTTTGTATTACATTCTCACGATTTTTAGCCTTATAATAACCAATAATAAAATCTAACGGCAGATCGTTTTTCTAGAAATAGAATTTTTTAGTCACTCAAATAAAGCAGAAATTAAAAAATATTGTTAAATGCTAATTGGACACAAGCTTGTTCATAGTTTTTTCCGCCACTTAACTAATTTTGCATATTTAAAAACTGATAACAATTTCAAATTATCTATTTTACGAGTAGTTAAGCAAAAGAAAACGATAAAAGTTTAATGTTTGAGAAACACACAAAATTTTATTAAAACATTTATGGATAACTAATAAAATAAACATTAATTTCTTTAAACATATTCTTAAACATATACGCTATAATCTAAGGCATTAAAAAATTTACAGCACTGTTGTGGGGGGTTTCTCATTATCTATACACAAGACACTTAAAACGAAGAATGGCACTACCGTACACAGGAATTAAAGAATTCATTTCAGTAATTTTAAATTAAAATAAATATAAAATAAGTTTTATTTTTTTCTTCTTAAACAGCATAGTTAACAATCAAATAGTAAGTAGGTAATACAAAAATAAATATTTATTACAATATAACAAAAAAATATTGATTGATTAATAAAATACAATAAATAACAAATAACAATGTGATTAAAACGATTAAATAAAGTATCAACCAGTAGTTGAAGTCAAAGACGTAAGTAAAAGACATAGTAAATTAATAATGAAATAAAATCGATATGTTATTGGGAAAATATATATATTATTAATATTAATGTTACATAACTAAATAAAGTAGAATAAATAAGGTGTGACTAGACAACCATTAGACACATCGAAATGAGTTCAATACAGAAAAAAATAAAATAATAAAAAAAAATATTTGATGAAATAATTAAGTTGTCTGAAATGTTTTAATTACAAAAAAAATAGTCATAAATAAATCATAAATTTAAATAAAATTAATGCTATATTTGTGACAGTTTGAAAAGAAACCTAATGGAGAATAATAAAATTACTCTCGCTCCTAATATTTGGCACTGAGCAGACTAACTGCCTTTTAAACTAACCTTAACTAAGCTAAGCTAACTTTGGCTTTACACTAACTAGACCGACTGACAAAATACTTTGGTAGTGTTGAATTTAGCTATATTTAAGCTAAGCTAACTTTGGTTTCCCTAACTAGAAAATGTGGCTGAAAATTTGGTATAGCTGTTTGGTTTGGTAAATAAGAATTTTAAGCTGTGCTAACTTTGGTTTCGAAAACTAGATTTTATTTAAATACAAAAAACGTGGGGGAATTTTAATAAGAATCCTAAAATTGTTTATATTAAATTTAATTACCAAATCAACTGAGATTTAAATGTCTATTTTGATGTGGCCAGGTCTTATAACAGTCTACTTACTGACTACTGAACATAACTTTATGTTTTCTAATAACTACTCGTCTGCTGCATGAGTGGATGTATCTGAATATTGTGCATATTATTGTCATCTTCTGTATCGTTTTCACTCGACTCCACACTGCCGGCATAATATATGTTCCGTTGACTTCGTGGCATTTGCAAGGTTTGTATGTTTTCATCATATACCGGGCTAGAGAAATTATTTTGCAGACCTTGCAAGTGCTGCTGTAATTGTTGATGATTGAAACCATTGACCGCCTCCAAGGGAGGTGATTTGGAGGACTGTGAATTCGGAGAGGACTGACAGCCATTTTGTAAATGCTTTCCTAGCAGCGACATGCGTGAGAAGGACTTCGTACAGGAAGGGCAAGAATATTTTTTAACATCGGAGTGGGTTTGCATGTGAGCCCTCAAATTTGAGCGATCAGCAAAAGCTCTGTTACAATGCTGGCAACTAAATGGCTTCTCTCCGGTATGGGTGCGTATATGACCCTGCAGTAGCCAGGGGCGGGAAAAAGCTTTACCACATATAGGACATTTGCAGGGTAAGGTGTGTGTGCGTATGTGCATTTTCAGTGCTCCCAGGGAAACATAAGTTTTGTCACAGTTTTTGCAATTAAAAACCTTTTTGACTTGATTTCCCTCAGCAGCCGGACAGTGGAATTGCTGATGCTTTGTTAGTCCCGAAAAGGTGGAATAAGACTTGCCACAATCATTACAATGATATCGAGGTACTCCCACCGGCTTTTGCATAGACTGAGAAGAAGCCAAAGCAGAGGCGTGTATTAAAGCAGCAGCTTGATCGGTAGTAAACTCTGTAGAGTCATGTGTGGTAGCTCCACCTTCGGGATTGCTGCGTATTATTTTATACTCAGTGCTTTCAAAGGCATGACCTTGTTGATGTTTAACCAAACCCGCATAAGTGGAGTAACACTTATTGCATTGCTGGCACTGATAATACAAATCATTATTGGTTTTTAGTTTCAAGCCCATTTGCCCGCTATTTGTTAAAGGTTTGGAATTTTCATTGGGTTTATGTGTATAGCTTTGTTCTGGTTGAAATTTTTGTAAACCCAGCAAGGCCCGCGCCACATTATGTAGATTAGTATTTTCTCCCAGCACCTTTTTATTGCCATGCAAACTCAAATCTTCGGGTTCATATAAAAATTTTTGCTGGCCATACGGTTCACTATCCTGCAGTGGTTTGGGTGATGTTTCTCGAGAAAAATGTTGAGGTTTTAAGCAATTTTCATATTCTGCTATGCTCTTCATTAAATTGTTATTAAAATTTCTCATGGGTGTATTTTCGTCCTCAAAACAAGCATCCACTGGTTCGGGCTTAATAGACGAGCCATAAAAACTTTCAGCCCTAGGAAGAGGCGGTGATGCTGTAAAATGTTCTGCTCTCTCACAGTGATCTGTCTCGTTTACATGTTCCTCAGCAGCTAAAGATAAATCACCATAACCCAAGCGAACTAGACTGCGGGCAATTTCTTCATGTGTAAACACATCGGGAAAGGTGCGAGCAATTTCACGCGTCTCCACCCAAATGCGACGAACTAAATCTTCTTTGCTCTGACTACTAAATTTACTTTGTAAATCCAAGGCAGATAGCGACAGACTATCATCCGGTTCCAATTTGTTCCAAGTGGGAGAAGTATTACATGAAGCAGCTTTGCTTAAATCAACAGGTCCATCGCCTGCAAAAGATGAAAATATATAAAAAGAATTATTAAGTTTTGTTGTTTGATTACTTTTATAAGTTATATTTACTATGATTTAATGATGAACTATTATCAATTATAATTTCATTGCTCAACATAATGGGTCTCTTTTTTAAGGGACATTTGCTGTAGTTTAGTTTATCCATTATTTAAGAGAATATAAATTCAATAGGTCACAGTCACTAGACACTCTCTTTTAAAACTTTTAATATTTTTTTTTTCACTTTTTACAACTTATTATTCTGTTCACAATTTCAAATATTTCTATTTAAAATATTAATGTTTCTAAAAAAATATTTCCCTTTTATGTTCCTCGTTTAAGGTTCGTTTGGCGAATGATGTAATTGTATACGATCACATTAATATTTATACTCCTGGCTGATGATCGAGATCCTTTTTAATAATCCCTGCCAGCAAAAATAAAATATTTTTCAACCCTCAACCTCCCCTTTTCGCTTATTTATTGAGTGTCAAGGTATAAAAATACTTCCGATTTTTCACAGTACCTATTGCTATTGTTAGACGCATTGCTCTCTACTCTTTAGTGATCTTCAGTTTCAACCACCTTAATTGTTTTCACATAAGAAACACACAAAAAAGCACCAGATGTTCTTGGCAGGCAAGCTGCACATAGAGTTGAGCTGGTAGCACGTGCCCGTTATACGCAGCCAACAACCCAACCCAGAAAAGCATGTGTGAGTAAAGCAAAGACCACGACGATGATAACGACAACGGCAGCAAAAACAACAACAAAAACGATCTTCATCAACTAAATCACTGTAGAGATTTTTAGAATTTGATTTTGGTTGAAGCAAAAACAACTCTTAAGATTTTTAATTTTAGTAGATTTCCCCTCTTTTATAAAAGAGCACCTGGAGTTTATTTTCATTTTCATATGTGTTTATATGGGTGGAGCTGTATCTCTTTTCAGAAGTATATAAAACGCCACTTTAAGTATATACAACACTTATATAAATGAGTCTCTTTTGTCTCAAATCCTATTATAATCCAAACTTGTCTCGTGCTAAAATACTATTTGAAATACTTTTACAGGTTACAGAGAACGTGCTTTAACTTTTGGAGCCCACCATCTGCTCTTTTATAAAATGAAAGAGTTTAATTTTTACTTCTGAAAGCTCTTTTAAGTTTGAGCTCTTCTATATGGTTTAAACTCTTATTCACAGTGTTTCATTTCATTTTGGCTTTTCAAGGGAATGTAAAATAATTTGATACAAAATTAGTATCTAAGAGTTTGTTTTAAATTTTGAGAATTGTGTTTCTAAATATCGAGTTGGACATCATAGAATCTAAGAGTTTTTAGTATAAGAAATAATTTTATATATCAAGCTTTATAATTGTAAAATTTAAAATTACTTTAAAACAGAAGAAATTCATGTAAGTAATATTGTTCTTAATTTATTCATTCAAGACTAATTTCTTTTTTTTTTAATGATGACACAACACCGACGACTCATTTGACACAGAAACTAATCTTCCGAATTCTGAAATTAAAACAGTCATATAGAAGAAAGGGCTTGGTATTTTTTTTATTGTATTGTTTCTAACAAATTTTCAATTGTCTATGATAAGTAAAAAATGAAAAAATAAAAACTTACGAATCTTAAGTTTGGGACCATTTTGGTCCACCCATATTTATTGTTTTTTTCTTATGAAAAAATTTACAGAAATCGTAGATAAATCGTTAAAAATTCTTAGTACATGATGAGCAAATTATTTTTCGTTGTAGTTTGCATATAAATTTAATGCACATGATGCACTTATTATCACAGTTGGATCTACAGTTGCCGCAGATACCACGTTTTATCGTAGATGAGATTTTCGTCACACCGCTCATAGATGCTACACAATAAGAAGTTGATGTTCTCATTTCAGTCAGAAGCTCTGCGGATGATTTGTTTTTAGGTAAGTGGGATCCTTTTACCATGTGTTCTTGAGCCAAGGATAAACTCAGCTAGCGTAAAAATTCTGGTCTTCCATGATTGGTGCCCAAGAAACATCGATTCCTGAAAGTAATATAAATGCATTCATCCATACTTGCTTGTATTTTCAACTATTATTTTTTTATAACACTGGCGGAAAAAATAACAAAAAATATCGTGGCATCTGGATACGGTACATCGAGTTGACCCTGGTTGTATGGAAATGACATTCTCAGCTAAAGTTCCAATGCGGCGGTCTACAGGAGGTGCGCTCCATTGCATTTTATTTTTAGCAATATACAGTAAATTTATATCAGTGACTCCTGCAGCATCTTCTTCGTTTTCTGCGTATAGTGAAATCGCTCTGCAAAAATTAGTTCACTCTACCCAGATAGCACTGTACTGACATATATAGAATCCTTAATTCTACCAAAATGTTTAACTATATAGAAATTATATTATTTAAAAAAAAAAACATAAAAAAGTTAACCAGAAAGCTACTCTTGCGAAAATTTAGCATCATACATCTAATTGCGTTGCTTTTATGAGGTTTTAGATTTTAATGATTGTAGATTATGTAAGAAGTGATCATTAAAGTAGGCGTGTCAAAGTATTTTCTGATAATGAATTTAACTTGTATTTTGCATAATAGAGGTCATTGTTATTTTTCCATATAGATATTATATGAATTTAAAGCAAAGCATTGTATGGGAGATGTGCGTTTTAATGGCCGTATGTATCATCGTCATTTCTAACTGTTATAATGTTGTTGACCAAAAAGCATCATTCGCAAAAATTCAGCAGGGTTCATTAGTTGCTAGTTTAGTTTTATGAACTGTTAAATTACATTAATGCAAGATTTTGTCTTATGTGAGAGGTAAATGTGATTTCTGTTAATGACTTCTACTTAGATTTATTAAAACACAGAGACCTCTAATCTTCCAAAACTTTTGTATATAGAGAAATTACATGAATTTAAGAAAAATCATTATATGGGAGGAAGACCATAAAAAAGTCGTGTCACCTACATTTTCCGCTATTTTAATAATATTGACCGAAAAGCTGTGTTTGTTAAATTTTAGCATCATACGTCTTATTATAACGGTTATATACCGTTGGAAATTTTTAATATTCTAAAAAAAGTCATTTTGCGAGATAAATTTTCGTACATTTTGATCTATAATTCCTTTACGGATTTGAGAATTTTTTTCCGAAACATACTTAACTTAGTTAATATACTTGTAGAATTCCACTACTCCACGTCATTGCCTTGAGTCCCAATTACATTTTATTCGATGTCCAAAAAAAGTTTTTTATGCCCCACTCTTGCACTAAAATATATAACTCCATTCGTATTTCACCGATTTTACCCATCTTCAGTACCAGAGGTTCCCTATGTGCTAGAAATATTCTGGCAAATTTGTATATCCCAAGCTTTTTTTGTTTGTGCTGTACAAAACAACGGAAATGGACTTATGAGGTCTCAAAATAATGTTTTGATGAGTTACAAACAAAATGACAAAATGAATATTCCCGCACACGGTTTTTTTTGGTGGTGGGTATAATAAGCATTTCAAATATTCTATATGATTCCTGGTATGACTTTTGATTAAAAGAAAAAGAAGTACTTCTCCTAAAAAGTAACTGTAAACAAACTCTTGTAATGGGAACATCACTATTATCAAATAAAAAACTGTTTGAAGTCTTTAATGCTAGTAGTATACTGCAGACGGAGGGCACTGTTATAGATTCTATCTATACTGCCGGACTAATAGATTCATTGTCCGAGCTTAACAAAATTTCAACTGATGGTATTTGTATACTTGTGTATTTGTATTGATCTCGAGTTATAGTATTTTTATTTTAAACCAAAATATTTTTATTTTCTATAGGAAGTTTAATTATTATTAGAACAAATTAGTGACATTCCTGTGATAATTCAAAAGGTTAATGAGTGAGTAAAAAAAAAATTGTTTTTTTATGTGTCAACAGTGTGAAGAGTACAAAACCATACTCAGTACACTAATATTCGTAGAATCTTAACCATGAACTGAACTCTGAAATTGATGCATGAAATTAAGATGAGGATGAGGCTTTAATGTGTGCATTTTATTATGTGAACTCTTACTTTAGCGGAAATCACCCTTCGTTACAAACAGATCATGCAAATGTCGCAGATCTTGCAAGTCTAGTATATATTCTATTGCAAACGTTGCTATGAAGTGTTTCCACTCAAACCACAACTTGCGGAAGTCTGCTTCCAGAAGACTTCAAAACACTTGTAGTTCACAGCAAGTCGTTCAAGTTACTTCCAGCAAGCAACAAACACGTGTTTCAACATAATTGCTGCAAGCAACTTCTGCAAGCCGTGATTTCTGGAAGTCTACTTCTAACACGTGTTTACACGACAAAAGCTTCTGAAAGTAACTTCTGGAAGCAAAATCCGCATAAAAACTTGGTAGTGGACACACGGCTTGAGAATTAAAAGAAATAATTCATTAATAACATATATACGGATTTCGGAGCAACAAAAAGTCAAAAACAATTATTTTTTAAATCATAAAAAAATTTTATTAAATATTTAAAACTACAACCGCTTTTATAAATAAGTTCACAAGTGTTATTTATTTTCTATTTAAAGTATTTTTTTCAGTTAATTTCTCTAATATTTTCCCTAATTTTTTCTTTTGTGGAATTGTTTACTTTTTATTTTGACGTTTTTTTTTTTTTGTTTGAAAGTTGTTTAATGGAAATATTCCAGTTGAACCAGAATCCTCTTTGTTTTACACTTTCAATGCGAACATTTCTCACAAATAGATACCGAAATGAGGTACTAAAGTAACTTCTTAATCCAAATTTAAATTAAAAAAAAAAAAAAAAACGACAAAACTAACATTTCTAAGTCAAGATTAAAATACAGTTCGTACACCGGTTTTAAATTCACTTACAGGACATTGTGTGAGAAAAATATTTTTGGCGCCTAAACAACAAAAAGATTTTTATAACGACTTTTTCCGGGTTATCCATACAGAAACCGTAGTACGTGCAACATAAAAATACAATTTTGCCAGATGTAGATTTCTTTGAATTAATGCCCAACAATAAAGAAACCTCGTCAAACAAGAAGAAATCTTATAGCGGCATAAAAATAACAGTCTCATTACCAAAAAACAAAAAAAAAGTCATAAGAATAAGAATAAACAAAATTGTCTAGGACATTAAGGGTTGTTGCAAAAGCAACAAGCAACAACAATATGTTAAATCCAAATCAAAATAAAATGTTTAAAAGGGGCCAAGGGGATGAATTAAATGCATTTCAAAAGATTAGAGGTGCATTATTGTTTTGGTTTTCAGAGCCAGGTAGTTGTAAAGGCGCACACTAAAAACAACTGTTAGTAAATTTATGGCACAGGACAAAACCGAAAGAGAAGAACAAATTCCAGGTACATGTGTTTGCAAGGTAATGCAAATAAAAACAAACCAGCAAAATAGCACATGCGCTTTTAATCATGATCACATTGCTGTTGTTAGATGATGATCACTTCTTTTGGGGTGGTTAATACTATTTCCCATATGATGCCAGCTGCTATTAGAATTTCAAAGATATAGTAAAATAAAATTGAATGTGTTTATTTTAAATTGAAAATAAAATTGTATGCCTAAAATAGCAATACGTTGAATATTGTAAATGTTATGGCATGACCTATACAACCACCACTACCACCACCGCTTTCGGAGAGTCTGCTTTAAAAAGTGTGTTTTTTGTTCAAACTGCATGCATAAGTATATAGATCATAATGATTACTATTATATGATCTTGATTTCTTTGAGAATAAAAATGTTTTTTTTAATACAATCATTACACTATTTGCAAATTTGTTTTGTACGTTACCTTTTCTCACGTGCCTTATAACTGTGTGCAGCTGGATTTTGAATAACTAGCAAATACATATTTAACGGAATAATTTCTTTTGAGATCAAGTGGCTTCCATTATCATTGCAGGGAATTAAGAGATATTATTTAGATTAGGATTTATGTAAGAAAAATATTGAAAATGAGAACTTGGTACTTACAATTGTTTCTTAAGTGTTTTCTAAACTGACATTAATTTTGTATGTGAATCAGGGATGCCAGACGAATCTACTAACGTTACCTAAAACACTGAAAATATATATATATTTTTACTCTAAAATATTGTTTTATACAAATCATTTTATGTTTCCGTTAGTGCATAAATTAGCAGATTTATTTCTTTAATGCCTATAGTACGGTTTGCTAGCTGGTGGCATCATTAGACTTTGTTTCCTAAAAATTTAAGTCGTATGTTGTGTAACTGCACCTTGATAAATAATTTTTTTTTCAAAATATGGATGATATTGACTTGGATGACATATGGTTTCAAAGTGATCGTATTAAGTGTCATACGAGAATCGCAACCATCGATTTATTATAATAAAAATTTAGCAATTTGATTTCGATTAGACAATGTGTCGATAAGCCTCCATGGTTGTACGATTTTTTCCTGTAGGGTCACGTCAAGTCATTGGTTTATGCTGATAAACCAGCAATAAATGATACCTTAGGGGTCCAAAATTGTTCAAAAAAAAGTGTTCCGAAATGGGACATCGAGAATACGCTTCATCAAGAACAGCCGCCGTACCTATATATGACAGAAATAATTTTCAAATATTAATTAAATGTTTTAGTCTTTTAAATACAATACTTGTTTGTATTATTTTTTAAAACTAAAGGTTCTATCGGGGTCCCTATTTAATAACAGAATTTTTTTGATAACAATGCCAGAAAAAATACTTAAATAGGAAAAGTTGGAATATGTCAGAATAGTTTCCCTCCCCACTGTGTCAAGTCGGTGGCAGTATCTTTATGTAACCTGAAGCCTGCGCAAAGTATAACCAATCCAAGGACATTTTTATTCGAGTATATCAGATTGGACTATTAACGATTACTTTTCTTTCAAACTTTCCTGTTCGATATAATTGCAGTTAAAAATAACTAAAATCGATCTAAAAAACCTTAATATCGTGAATATATAAGTAAGCAATACGTTCCAAGTCTTACTACAGGAGAACTGATTTTACATACGCGTTAAGCTGTACCAAGAATGATTAAATAAAGATTACGCCTTGCGCATGATTTACCGTTAGATGACGTAGTAATCCCCTCGCAAAGGTTACCAATTCTGTATCATATGTGAAATTTATAATTTCTTACAAAAAATGTATGTATTTTGTAATAGTTGGCAGCCCTGTAATTAATTTACTCAGAGAGTTCTAAAAAATAAGTATTACATCGATGCTTAATAAACAACGAATTTCGTGTCATATTTTATAATAAATACATATTAATAATATTAAAATTATTAAAATTATATAAAAAGTGTTTAAATTTGGTTATTTAAAAGCTGCAAAACTAATAAAAACAGAAAACAAAATAAAGTGAAAAGAAAGAGAGCAAATATGAAATGTGCAGTGGGCAAATGCAAGCAAAGTAACAGCAAAAAAAAAAACAAGTGAGAAATTATATTAAAAACTAATAATTTGCGTATATTTAATAAAAAAAAGTTTTGTGTTTTCAAACAGCTGTATCATTTTACAATTTTCCAAAAGATGAAGCTCGAAGGAAGTTATGGGTAATTTTTTGCAAACGAGTGAAGCCTGTAAATGTGGATAAAGAAAAAATTTGTGCTTTACATTTCAAGCAAGAATATTTTGAAAGAAACTTGAAATTTGAAATGGGTAAGTTAAAACAAAATTAATTCTTGCAGTACATTACTAAGGCATTATGAATAGAATTTAGCAAACGGCGTGCAAAAATTTTAAAATCCCATGCAGTTCCGTCTTTAGACACTAGTGCTGTTGAAAGTGAAACAAAAACTGCTAATGAAACTGAAGTTGCAAATGTATATGAAGGACTACGTGAAACTAAAAAGCAAAATGATATTCCAAATAGTTTTGAAGAAAAATTGGTCGCGGAAAATGCTCCAAGGCTGACTGATTTTGAAGAAGATCGCCTCCAGACTTACACCATATTTTTCAAATGAAATGGTACAAATTATTACTTTCAAGCGGATATTTACAAAAGCAATTGTTGGAAACAAAAGAAATTGAAGCCAGTGAAGACGTGAAAAAACTTTTTTTAGGTGTCGAATGTATTTTAGAATTAAGAAACTAAATGCCGAAATCGCTAAAAATACTTATAAGCGAAAATGAAAATTTTATAAAATAACAAAATGAATTCTACACCTAATTTAATAGTGAAATATTGTTATAAAAATAATGAAAATATATACAAAGAATTTGTTTGCTTTTAAAACATTAAGTTAGAAAAATAACAGTTTGTCCCACTGTCATGTTTTTACACAAACAAAGTTAGTTATACAGCTGAATTTTATTAGCCAATGAAAACACAGCTTGAGTGACGTCAGAATTCCTACATGCGCAGAAATGTTTTTTTATGGCTGCGTGATGGCGTAATCTTTATTTAATCATTCTTGAGCTGTACTACGTTGGAGTTGATATGTGTGTAGTATTTTAAATTTTTAATTTATTAACAGAAATCTTTATTCTTTCAAATCCAATATCTAAATTTTAAATTTATTTTTTCATGTTCTTTGACATAAAAGTATGTAAAAAACTAAAGTATTATGATCATTTAAATTATTTAAAAACTAAGTAAAATGATATAACTACCTGGAAGGTGTCTACAGTTCTCCTCTGCCAGACTTTTATGTAGAGAAGCGGACAAAAAGTCGTCATGATCTCGGAGATGATTCGGTACCACCTTACAACTCAAGTGAAATAAAATAACTATCAAGATGGTGCCTACAGATGATTAATTCAAACTAAGCTAAACCTAAACCTAACAGTTTGATTTTGAATTTAATATGCTATATTATTAATCGAGCCACCAGTATTCGTTATGAAGCTAAAAAAGAAGACACATGGTTCGGATCAACAATGCATATTTAAACTTGTTGGCTTTTTTCACATCAAATTTGATGTTCAATTTCAGGCCAGCCTTAACCGCTTTAATCTCTAGGTATTTGAGCTTTTCTATAATATCTCTATTGCTATGTGAAGACAAGAAGAAAACATCTATATAGTCGAGATATATAAGGCGTTTATTGATACCTAATCTTATATCTCTGGAAGTTGGAATTGTACACGCAAAGAAAATACATGGTTGTGGCAATCATAGTCTAACAGCAACATACTTTAATTGATTTGTATGATTGCGATTGAAACATATCTATATATATAAAAGTGAAACTCTGTGTGTGTGTGTATGTGTGTGTGTGTGTGTGTGTTAGCTATAGACTCCGAAACTGTAAAACCGATCGGACTCAAACTTTGGCAAGTTGTTGTGCACATACCAGGGAGTGTTTATGGGTGAAAAAAAGTGGGCGGGGCCACGCCCATAAAAATTAGTTATCAGTTTTAGCTACTTGCACTTGACCGATTTTTCTGAAACTTTGCACACATATCGAGCTGTCATGACTAAATAATTTTGTGATAGGAAAAGTGGGCGGGGCCACGCCCCTAAAAAAGTTTAAATTTTAAGGTACTTGCACTGGACCGATTTTTCTGAAACTTTGCACACATACTAAGCTGTCATAGCCATACAATTTCGTGATTAGAAAAGTGGGCAGGGCCACGCCGATAAAAAAAGGTTATAATTTTGAGGTACTTGCACCAGACCGATTTTTCTGAAACTTTGCACACATATTGAGCTATCATGACTAAATAATTTCGTGATTAGAAAAGTGGGCAGTGCCACGCCCATAAAAAATAGGTATCATTTTGAGGTACTTGCACTGGACCTATTATTCTGAAACTTTGCACACATATTGAGCTGTTATGACTTTACAATTTCGTGATTAAAAAGTGGGCAGGGCCACGCCTATAAAACCAATTATAACTTTGAGGTACTTGCATTGGTCCGAATCTTCTGAAACTTTGCACACATATTGAGCTGTTATAACTTTAAAATTTCGTGATTAGAAAAGTGGGCAATGCCACGCCCATAAAAAAAATTATAATATTTAGGTTTTTGCATTTAATATTTAATTAAAATTCAGAATGCATTTCGATTCATTAAGGGGCGTAGCAACGCGCGCCGGGTTTGGCTAGTAATATATATAATATAACCTAGCGAAAAAAGAAATGCTATAAAAATAGTGAATGCATGAGTTCAACCCAGCAAAAAAAAATTTTCACTAGTTCAATTCGAATTAAATTTTTTACTTCTAATTGATTAGTGCAAGAGGTGGCATAAGGATTGCCTTCTCCAAATCCAAAATAATTAGTCTTTAATGATGTATTTCAAAATATTTGCAAAAAGCGGTTAAAAATTCATGTAAACAAACATTATTGACCCATGAAACATATGTTTCTTTTCATCTACTTTACATGCGTTCTATGCACTGATTTGAATCAACTGAATTTTGTTAATATATTCAAATAAACGCATGCTTTCCATTGACACGTTAATGTAAAAATCATGCATGTTTCACCTAAAATGAACCAGTTCATCATGGGTTGAAGTCATGCTTTCACTATATCTTTTGCATGTCTCTTTTCGCTGGGTATATTTTAATATAAAAAATATATGTAATCTGAAAAAAAAGTATCTCATCAATAATTTATTCATTTTATATATAATAAAATTCCTTAAAGCAATTTCTCGATTGGGAAGGCAGAGAAAAACATTGCAATTTGGATACCTGTGCCTAGTTTTTCCTTTACTTGTTTTGTCTTGTGTCCTTTTTAATGCTGATTTCTGTCATATCGAATATAAATTAATTGACTGTATGGAATATCCTCATTTTGGCATAATGTAGGGCTTCCACGCTTACGAGAATATACCATTCACAATATCGTTACGAAAGCTTAGTAACTCCATATAGTTATTTTTAAGATTATTCTTTTCGTGATCTATTCTATATTTTAACCAGGATTTACATACAAATCAATGTAGTGATCAAACATCTTAAGAATCCACCTTCTAAATCTAATTGACTTCTATTTAAAGAAAGCAGAAAATCCATTTTGTCTACTCCTCCAATATCGTACTCGATACTGGATTTGATTTTGTCACACCTAGTATAAATTTTCTGTTTGCAGCACAAAATCGCTATACTTTGTTAGCCGGTTCATGGCCATGGGTTGATGACATGAGTTGCACAATTTCGCCATTAAGCCATCTAGTAAGAAAGATATTGCCAGCCTTTTCTATTCGAAAGTCAAAAGTTCCATGGCCTTTTCTTTTCAAATCCATTTCAGATATAAATTAACTCTGTCTAACTAATTCTTTTAAACAACTTCTGGGCGTAAATATATTTAAAATAAAGAGTTGTGAAATAATTATATAATATATTTTATGATTTTTTTAACAACCTCAACTCTCGTTTGTATCTATATGGATACATACAATGTTCAACAATTCGCAGACCCTTTTTTGTTTCAACACAAAAGAAAAAGAACTAAATATAAATGAAATTGTAAAATATTTATTTCTCTTTACGATTAACTAGCAGACCCGGGCGGTTTGGTGGACCTGTGCACGCATTTATGCATCAATCAGTCTATCTATTTATCTATTGAGCTTGACGGATTATTGTAACAAAACATTAGTCAATTCGGTATGGCCTATATTTGGATATGCCGCAAAATTTTTTGGTTTTATAATGTAGATTCCACGCTCACTTTAGTTTCTTGAGCTTGAAGGGTTATTGTAAGAAAAAATTATCCAAATCGGT
Organism: Phyto melanocephala; assembly: GCA_941918925.1. NCBI lineage: Eukaryota > Metazoa > Arthropoda > Insecta > Diptera > Rhinophoridae > Phyto > Phyto melanocephala. Next base: position 83,905,141 of record OW799236.1, read on the forward strand.
CTGGTCGTTTTCTAGTTATGGCGTGACCAAAGTACGCCAATTCATTTGTATATTAATGTATCAAAAAAATATGGTCTGCTATAAATATAAATTTAAAATTAAAAAAAAACTTTTTTTTACTCAAAAAACTAATAAGAAGAAAAGAGTTTATTACAACGGGGTTTTTCTAAAATTAAACCAATAAAATTAAGTTGCTCCCTTGTATATAAAACCAGTATATTTCATAATAAAATGTTATCTCGAAATGTGTTTCGTTTACCTTGAACTTGATAATAAATATTTGAATTTTATTAAAGGATGTTTAAGTTAAATTATAAAATATATAACAAAAACACATAAGACACTTAGCAGCGATAACTTATCTTCAAAAAAAAAAAAAAAAAAAACAAGATTGCAACATTTCTTAAACATTTTTATATGAACACACATATTTGAAATTAAATAATGTGAATCATTAACTAAATACAAACTCGAAATTAAACTCAAACATTAAAGACTAAATTTTGATAACCTTCACAATATATCAATTTAATAGTTATTTTTTTTGAAGACTTTTTTATAAATTATGTTACAAAAAAAATGGGAAGTTCTCAACTAAATATATTTTTGGAATAAAAATTTACATAAAATTGATGTTAATCTCTTGTTCTCATGAAAACCTTAAATTAATATTTGAAGTAATTTATTTATTTATTTTTTTTTACCATGACTCATAAATATTGAAATAGATTTCAAATTATTTTGGCAAAATCGAAGAAAACAAATTTTGTATTTTGTGTTACTTTGAACAGTGCAGCAGTAGTGTAGTACTACTTAATCACTACTAAATTTAACAGTGATTTAAGAGAGACAACTCGGTATGTGGTCTTTTACTTTAAAAATTAATGCTTTACAACACTTCACCACAAAAAAAGGTTAAAATCTCTAGGTTCCCAGAAGATTAATATCTATTATTTTGTTTCTATTTGTTAATATTTGATTTTACGTAGACAGCAAATTAACAAACAAACAAACAAATAAAAATAAAATCATAACGAAACGATATTTTTATTCGGTTAGATCTTTTCTTGTTTAACCAAACTACTAAATTATTTAAATGTATATTAATTAGTGATCGATTTTGAAATAATATTACGAACCACACACATTAAAGGCCACCACCACTTAAAAAGTAGCCACTAGTGGTGGCGACGATTAATTTAATCCATTGTCACTGTTTTTATAATATGTACGTATAAACGCCTTTAATACATACATACATACATATAGATTTGTTATTTTATGCATAAAGTCACACGCTTTTTGTTCTGTATCATTATTAGACACATCTATAGTTTGGTATAAGAGAGTATAAATTATATTGATGCCATGGATGATGATAAAACAAATTAACTTAAATTATAACTCGAATTAATAAAAAAACTACTGTTTGTATAAATTAATATATATTTTTTTAAATATATTTTTCTGTGAGAACCCCTGGGTGTTTATTTCTAATTTATTCATTAGATTTTTAAAAAAAATTATTAAGATAGAGCTTTTTATAAGAATTGCTTATTTATTTATAAAGAAATTTCTTAGAAAATATTTTAGTCTAAATGACTTCAAACCGAGTTATATATTAAAATATTCATAGACTTATACAACAATTTGTCAACTAAAATTTAATAAATAGTTTAATTTTATATTTCTTTATGGAGGTAATTACAAATGCAATATTTCATTGTGGCGAATCTGAAATGCTCTCAACTAACTTTTAGGGATATTTCATTATATAACAGATTGAAGAGCTTTAAAACAAAAATATTACTTGATCTTTTATAGTGTCTGTTATCTTGACAGAACCAAAAAGAAAAAAAAAAGAAATTATTAAATACAACTATGTCTTCAATAGCGCAATATAAGAAAAATAAGTGTATGATTCCCGTATTCTATTAGAATTAAATTATAAGTTTAATAGCAGATGTAAATCAAATACAGTATAAAGCAAAAAAAATGATTGTAGATAGTAATGAAACGGTAATCATTTTAAAAACTATATACCATTTTGAAATTGAAGTTAAAAAAAATTAATATTTCATTTTGGGCCAGCGCTTAAGAAAAAAGGGTTTATGTTAGAAGAATAGCACTACTTGTAGGCACTTGATTTAATATTTAAAGTGGCATAAAGGATATTTCTGGTGTGTTGCTTTTGAAACGAAAATTTCGACTTTATAAAAAATTTCTCTTTAATTTGTAGTGTTGTACACTCTACACTTAATACCAGGTTGGTAAGATCTTTTGAAGAAATGTACGTATAAGATCAAGATTATAGCAAAAAGTTTCAAAATATTATCAGAACATCTTCTATTCCAAAGTCGATAGAAGAGTAAACAATGTTTTGTGTCATTGTTTCAGTAAGTTAATACATTTTGATACTCTACCACCTAAGATAAGCACATTCGCCAGTACTTCGAAATAGACTTTAATACCAGCTTATGTGAGAGTTAAATTTAATTTTAGCTTGGATGTTTGAAGAATACATTTGAAATTTCATGACTCTACGTTAATGCGATGTTGGAAGAACACGGTTTTTTTGACCTACTCTTGCATCACGAGCTATAACTCTCTTCCTAACATTCCGATTTAGCCCATTTTCAATACCAAACAAACCTTGTGTATAAGGAATATTCTGGCAAAATTTGAGGCCCCTAGCTTTTTCGCTTCGATCTCTAACGTGCTTTCAACAGACGGACAGTTGGACGGACATAGCTAGATCGTAATGAAATTAAGCCCCGATAAATATTAAAAAATTATTATTAAAAAAAAAAAATTTTTAAAAAACAATTTTAAAAAAAAAATTTAAAAAAAAAAATTATTATATATAAAATAAATATAAAACAAAAAAAAAATAAAAAAAAATTAAAAAAATATAAAAAAAAATTTAAAAAAAAATAATAATAAAAATAAAAATAATATATTAAATAAAAAAATAAAAAATAAATAAAAAAAAAATTAAAAAAAAATTTAAATAAAATAAAAAAAATTTTTTTTTGGCTCAGCTGGGATTCGATGCCACGTTTTCTCTAACCAGTATACACGTTTGTATGTATGTATGTTGTTGTTGTAATGTTGTTTTTGTGAAAAAAAAAATCGAGGTGGTCGTGGGTTTTTGCTCATATCTCAGTTGTTTATGTACCGATGTTTCTGATTTTCAATACCGGTCTACTCCCGAATATTTCACCCGGGTCCATGCGATGTCGGGGGGGGCTTCAAAAAGTTGATTTCAACATACACACGGACAGACAGACAGACTGACAGAGCTTAATCGACTCCCCTATTCATAAGCTTTCAGAAAATATATACTTTATGGGGTCGGAAATGAAAATTGTAGAAATTTCACACGGAATGACAAACCTATATATACCCTTTTTCACTGTGTGAAGGGTATAATAACAATAGGCTTAGCTACTACGTTTCATGCGTTTAACAGATGAAGCTCTCTTGTTGGAACCACATGTCGCTCAGATCCATGCCGTCTAGTTGAGGCCATAACGACTCTCTTATCATGTTCCTGTTAAAAATGCCGTTCATAGCCACAGAAATTTAGGACTCATCTTAAAAAAAATTTGGACCCAATCACGCCGTCTAACCGAAATTCTGAAGGTTGTTCATTGTGCGTGCATTTGTTTCTCATGGATAGAATAAAGAGTCCCAAATTTCAGTTTTCTTCACTGGAGAAGATGATTTTTTTAGAAAAAATGGAATTTGATTTCCATTACCCACTGAACGAGTTTCTAGCGCTTTCTATGGTCTACTGGTTTGACGTACTGAGTAAGCTGATTTTTGTTCTCATGACGGCGGAGGTCTTTTGTAAAAAATCTCTGCGAAGTTTTTTGTAAAATTCTAAGTTTTTGAAAGCGATATTTTCGGGTTTAAGGCAGAACTCTCGTTTACAACAGCAATGTTTTCAAGAGTGACCTTTCAATTGTTAACACATAGAACTTATTCGACTGAAAACTCTTTTACGTTTGCGAGCAGCCTCAGCATTACTTTTAAAATGTTTGTAGTAAATTTTATCAACTACATCGCGTTGTTCCTTCAAAAAGCGCATAATTTTTAACAAAAGAAATAAATATATGCAAAAAATGCCAAGTTCAAAAGTTGCCAAATGATGTTAAAATTTAAAGGTGACTCTTGCTGATACACCTTTTAGTTTCGCTGGGCAACAAACAGAAAGTAAAATTTCATACGAAATCTCTTGATATTTTACACAAAATAAACAAATATTAACATACAACTTTTATCACTATTGATGATGATGGAGCTTACAAGAGGACTACCCAACATACCAAATAGAAATAAAACTGCAATACCACTTGTGAATAATATTATGACAATAGTGGATTCACAACTGTTTCTGATCAGTTCGTATGTATGCACACAAAAACTATGCTTCTTAAGTACATATGTACGGGAAATTTGTCAACAAGTGCAGTTTTATTTGTTGACAAATTTCTTTTGTGTTTTGCATTTAGTGTTCAAATTTCAAAGTGAATAAAAGTTATAATTGTGTTGTGCGAAAAAATAAATGGTTTGTAATATTATTTATAATAAAATAATTAGAAATGCCTTACAAATATAAAAAAAGGGTTAGAACAGAAACAAAAGAAGTAATTGAACTTCTTTTTAATAACAAAAAAACAAAAAATAATTACAAGGATAATCTTAAAACAATATTATTTTCGTAAGCTTATTCTACTATTACAAGCAATAGCTTATAGTAATCGTGTACATTTAAGCTTATGAATAAGGGTTCCGTTTCGATTATTCTATAATTGTTACACAAACATTTTACAATCGATTCACAACTCTTTTACAAGCTTGCGGCTTGTGTTGGTAAGCTTATTATAATATTATTCACAAGTCATTTGGTATGTTGGGTAGTTTTAATGAAATATGCACGAAAACAGTGATGCCATACTATACACAAATGTTTAGAAATTATTTGCAAAAGTACAAGTTAAACTTAATATGTTAGAATTCTTCTTTTTGACTTAAAGTATGTCCATATATTATAAAGGGTGGTCCAACCATAATGCAAGATGCTAATTTTGAGTAGCACCTTAACGTCAAGTTTTTTTGCAAACTTAATTTGACATTTCTCTATTTCTGTGTTTAGCGAAAGCAACCATAAAAAGCTATGCAATTGAGTAGCTTGTTAAGATTGTTAAAGCGTTTTATAAAAATTACCGTTGTTGCTATTTTTTGCGATAGTGTGCCAGAAGAGCCTTCAACCTCGGCTTATCGTCGTACCCAAGAAATGAACATTCCACGAACAACACCAATGCAAATTTCAAAAAATGATTTGAGTTTACACGCTAAATCAATTGACTTAAAAGCTGAAACCTACTATCGAATTCAAACGTCATTAATACGCTGAATGACTGATTGAAAAGACAGAAGTAAATGGTGAAAATCATCTTTAGCAAAGAGGCACACTTCTACCTCAGTGAATTCAGTTAAAAGCAGAATTGTTGCATTTGGGTAAATACGAATCCACGAGTTATTATTTGATGCAGTTTATGAACTGGAGGAATCATCGGGCCGTATTTCTTCGAAAATGATGTCTAGCTAGACAGCTAGAAACAATAGCTCTTTTCGCGATAAATTCAATAGCCGTGTTGCCACGATCATATGATTTGACACTATTGAACTATTTTCTTTGGAGATATTTAAGAGAAAAGCTTGGTTTTCACTATGTCATTTTTTTTTTTTTCAAATTGCCCAAATTGTTGGCAATTGTATGAAAACGGGTTGTCATATGGCATCATCTATGTTTGCAGTCAGTTATGCACACAAACTGCCATCTAAACTGTCAAATAAGTGAAAACGCCAACTTTCAGTTTGTCAGCAGATATGGCAGCATTTTTTTTTTTTTAAAGTAAATTTGACAACAAGTTGTCAATTATTTTTGTTTGTCGTTTGTCAGTTTTTAAAATGCAGACGAGAATTCATTTCAGTCAGTTTTTGTTGTCATTTCATATGACATAGTGAAAACCAAGCTAAAGAGTTTACGTCAATAAACTAACAACAATTCAAAAGCTAAAAGATCTGAAAATTTTGCACATTAGCGACATGGAACCTCAATGATGTCTCAGTGTCGTGGCGTGAATTTATCAGATATTTTCTTTCACACATAATTTTCATACATCCTTCTGTCTTAATAAAAAATGCTGACATAATTCTCTGAGTACTTTTTGTTTTATCTCCAATTAATCTCGTGCATTTTGGTTATAAAGAAATATTGAATTCCCAAAAAAAAAAACAATAATTCTTATTAAAAAAAGGAAAATATTTTTTATGAATGATTTACAATGAGATTTTTTTTCTTAAACTTATAATTATCAAAGTGCCTAGACTTCTGTATTTTAACTAACCACCATTATCTTAATCTTTATATAATTTTCCCCGAAACAATGTGTGCGTGTGTTCTCGTATTTAACTTACATTTTATAGATTTTTTGTAACCGTTTAGTTATGTAACGTTCTAGCGGGTTTTTATTTTAATCTAACACAGCAACAAACTAGAGAACTAGCCAACAAGCATATCAAGTTACCATGTAACTTCAATAAACCTTTTCTCGTTCATGCTTTCTATCTTCCTAGACTAACTAGCTAACAATTCTTGTGATTAACATGATCGCCATCATCATTATCGCCATCATTGTCAACTTTGTTTTGTCGGCGGCATATTTTAACTCTTCCATCTATTAGCAACAAGCTTCTTAGTAACAATATGCTTCAAAGGCACACATACTTATGTACATACTTGTAGCAATATCTATACATATTTATTGTATGTTTACTGACCTGATAAGTGTTTTTTCAACATCCATGGTATGCTTGGTTGATTATGCGCATGCGCCTCGTATTTATTGGCAGCTGTTTTTATTTATTTATACTTTTTACGGTTGTTTTACATTCTTGTGCATATTTTACAATTTCTTCTTTTGTACCTTCTTCTTATGGGTCTTCATTCTTGGACCTACGAATACGAATGTGTGGTAGGTATTTGATATCAGGCGCCAATATTTCTAAGATCTTTTTGTGGTAAAGTTTTGTTCCGTTTTTGATTTTTTGTTGTTGTTGTTGCTGTTGTTTTCATTATTTTTGATTTGTTTGTGTTTTATAGTTGAAAAGATTTTCTAAGCATATGTGCAGAATTTCTATTCTTCTTAAACATTTGTGTACATTGTTAGCTCGTGTCATTTGTTTTGTATTTAGTAACAGGATCAGCTGCCTTCTCTTTCGAATTATTTGCTGGTGACTAATTAGTTGCATTAAATGTATTGTTAAGATTTGTAACGGATGGAAATTGTTGACCACAGTTGTATGTAGGTCAGTTATGTTTTCTAGGGTATTTTATATGATATTTTTTATATTTATAATCGATTGGTTTAAAACAGATCCTAGTTTAAGTTAGAAGGAAATGATAAGAAAATATTTTGTTCTTGCATATTTCATATTTATCGTTGATATGTCAGCAAAGGCTATTCGCTCTGTCATGGTTGCAGTTTCAGGCAAACATTTGGAAAAAGTTATTTTGAACTCCATTTGCACTATAGTGATGGATAATTTCATTCACGTATGAAATATATAAACATACTTCCAAATCGTTTGTATGAAATGAAGGTTGTGACGTGCAATATGAAACAAAGTGCTGTACTGGTAGACCTATTTTCCTATTCTATTTCTTCTTGTAATAGGTCTTCTATTAAGAACTTCTCTTTCATCGAATATCCGTTTGAAGAAACTATCGATGTCATTATGTATGGAATACAACAAATGTTTGTATCCAAAATGTCCAATGTACCTTAAATTTGATGCTGAATTTAATTGGTGGCATGGGTTATGTTTTCTTTGAGGGCCGCGGCGGTTTGTGTGTTAATAGTAATATTTGAGACAAGAAAATGTCTAACGAAGTCAAAGCGTGCGAATTCGGGCCAGTTGACATGGCTTCAAAGGCTTTGTACTTAGTAACGTCCCAACTTTGATAGTTTTGTGTGTTGACGTACATATGCGTTCATTCATATCCATTTATGGTAATTTGACAAACTAAAATAAATAAATGTCAGCCACTTCAGCAAAGGATGTTTAAGGAACATGTCTGCTATTAACTGTAAAAGTTATCAAGCCCCTATATGAAGACCTTTCTCTATGTTCATTTAGTTTGCATTTTTTGGTCAATAGATTTTTTGAAGGCGTGGGCCGAATGCTGATGGAAGTTCATTCAGTTTAAGTTTGCAAAATTTCTTGTTTATGGCATGGCATTAATTGCTTCTGCCTCTTCTTCATGCAAGAGAAAGAGAAGCAGACAATTCCAGAGTCGCCGGCGGGAATCGAACCCGCAACCCCCAAACAACTGACTTGTCCTTTTACTGACTAGTCCACAGGGGCACTATAAGTTTGTGGACAATCATTAATGACAATTTATAAAGGTCGGTGCAGAAAGAAAAAATGTTAGTAAAAGTAGCAGAATTAAAATCGAAACAGTTTAAACTATTATTACGAGGGTTCAATTTGCCAACGACAGGTAATTAAAAAAATTCTACGCCTTACCCAGAAAGTTGGTGTTGATGAAGCAGAAATGGCAGACGCGGAGTCAAATATTCAATCTTAGTTTAATTGAAGGCTTTAATGAAGCAATTAATATCTAAAGTAGTGCAAAACACCGATCGTGAGAAGAAAGCACAAAAAGTAACGGTGCCACTAGCAGGGATGGACGAAAGTGTTTAACGGAATTGTAAGAATAAATATTCTTCAAACTTATGGTTGGATGGGTCAGATAAAGTATTTACCAATTGTAAAGAGTTAACTGAAAAATTAGTGGACGAGTTTGGTGATGAGGCTGATATAAATGAAAGGTTGGCGAATACATGGAGAGATCTGGGTAGAAGTGCAATAGATTACTACATCCGGATTGCCGCTCTTGGTCGAGAATATAAATTAAGCGATCGGGCTATAATAAAATACACACGTGATGGCTTGAATAAATGTAATCTTTCGGTAGCCACTACCGCTATGCGATTTTCATCGTTGCGTGAAATGTATGAAACGTTCGCTGAGTTTTTGCTTAATATGTTGTTTGGTAATTATTCAGGCCCCTCGCACATGTTACAAAATAGATTTGAAAGTAACAGGGTGAGACCCGAGAAAATTGAATTTCCGAAGAAAAGGGACGATAAATGTTTCAATTATTTAGAAGAAGGATATTTTTGTATAATTATCCCAGACCACAGCGTCGTCCGCGTTGCGTTGTTTACCAGACGAACCACAAAATTGCGGTAAGCAAACATCAAGTGTCCGCAGTGTGGGGTTAAGTAATGATTTGTTTACTTGCAAAATAAGTAAGGAGTTGTCCGCGTTTATCGACACTGAAAGCCAATGAAATTTTGTACGTCAGGCGGTAGTAGAAAATATTTACTGGAAGTTGGAGGCATGCTCAATGTGAATCAAAGGCATTCGTGTTTATTTGTTTATATCTCGCATATGTTGATTTTCAATACTGATCTGCTTTAACATATTTCTGATACTTTAATTCAACACACGGGTCTTGATGATGTCGGGGCGCTTCAATATACTGATTTCAACATACATATGGACAGACGGACATGGCTAAATCTACTCCCCTATTAATAAGCTTTCAGAAAATATATACGAAAAATGGGGTTGGAAATAAATATTGTAGAATTTTCATATGGAATAGCAAACCAATAAGTATACTTATACTATATATCCTTTTACACTGTCGTGTAAAAGATTAACAAAACATATGAAAATCTAGACAAAAAGGTATGAACTCATCAATATTTGTCTGTGTGAACGTTAAATTCAGTTTAATATGGAATTAAAAACTATTTGCCTTATCAAAAAGAGGTCGCTGAAAGATAGTATGATTTTTGATAGTGCAAATTTCCAATTTATTTTCATAAATGCTGTACTGCTTCTCAAAATGACATCTTATGTTCTCGAATGACTTAAAGCTTAGAATTAAAAAAATAATTAATTTTTCACAAGAGACGTAAATAGAAATTTCTGAAAAAGATTCTTAATTCAATATTTCTTTAGCTTTACAGAATCAGAAAATTTTTGTTTAAACTAGAGAAATTTCTTGTAAAGGGTCCGCCAAATGATTTTTTTTTTTTTGAAAATGATATTAAGAAAGTGTAGCTTCGACTGTGTGGCACGTAGCGCCGTCCTGTTGAAACCAAATGTTGCCCATATCCTCCTCTTCAATTTTTGTGAACAAAAATTCGTTCAATATGGACCGATAACGATCACCATTGACTACGGCCACTCTTTGCTCGTTTTCGAAGAAAAATGGCCCAATTATGCCTCTGGACCAAAATCCGCACCAAACAGTGACTCGTTTTGGGTGTATCGGCTTTTCAATGTATGCGTGCGGGTTTTCTGTGCCCCATACCCGCCGCTTGTTTACATACCCGCCAAGATCAAAATGAGCTTCATCTGAGAAGATGATTTTTTTGGCAATATCGGCCAAAGTAATATCGCAATATTTCCCAGCGTTGTTCAAGCGTATATACAACCATATTCGTTCAGCGGAAGGATAAAACTAATTATCTGTCAAATCAGACATGAGCTAAGTGTTACCATTCACGAAATAAGAACTAGTTGAAAAAAGAAACGTTATATGGCGGACCCTTTATATATTTCTCATGCTGCCGAGTCGTTTTCGTTTATGCACTAATTTCTTACTAACTTATAGCACCATTTTAAGTTTAATTTTATTTGATATTTTATATTTTCTTTAAGAAATAAGAGTTGTAAGTTGAGCTCAGGAAGGCAGGCGGAAGGACAGACTGACAAAAAAAATTTAAAAACAGACATTTTGTATTCTTGATGACTACTTCATCGCAATTGTAAAAAATTATTTCATATTCAGGCACAGGTTTTATACAATCGTATAATAAGTTGTAGATAAGGATATATCCCCTCTGCATTAAAAAACTCCTACATTCCAAATAATGATTTTTTTTTCAAATCACAACAAATTATGGCATCACAAATCTTTTATTTAAAATATTTTAAGTAAAAAAACATAAAAATAAAAATTAGTCCCATTGACCTGCAGATGTTATTTTAAAAAGAACAAACAAAAATTTCAATATTTTGACTTTGGTTCATTAAACTCTTAAATTCACATAAAATCTATCAACAATATTTAAAATACAACAAACTAATTTTTTTTCTCTCGAAATAAAACCAATAAAATTGATTGATAGCCCGCCAGAAAATCCCAAAACATGACAAAATATTACAGCCAAAACGCCATAAATATAATTGCAGTCACAAGTGTAATCCCCCAAAGAAATATAGTGTATACTTACCTATCTGCTCATTTACGAACCTAAAACAAAAGCATTTCATTTATTTTGTGGTGTTTTAAAGTCATTTTTCTCATTTGCCTACAATTTTTTTTTTTTGTTGTCAAGCAAATGAATAAAAAATTGCACCTCACCAGGTCATAAACAAATTAAAATGCCGTTGACTAAGTTAAAAAAATAAATGAAACTATTATAAAGCGAAGAGAGAAAAAAAAATGATGCCATGAAAAATTTCAACACCCAACTAAATAAAATCTTTAATGAATACTGAATGGCCATAAAAGTAATTTAGTTGATCTTAAATGTTGTCGTCTTCTTTGTTGTCTGCTTTGCATTCGAATTACAAAAACCATTAGTTGACACCACTAAAACAACCACCGGGCACGCATGCCATACCGTAAAAAAAACTAATAAAAAAACTTAAAAAACAATACAATAATTTATATAAAAAAAAATATTAAATAAAGTATGAAAATCTGAAAATATAAAATAAGGCGCCTATGATCGCTACAAGACCTGTAAATAAGTGAATTACGCAGGGCACAGGAATATGAAAAAATCACACACTTGCAGGGAGGAAAAATATGTTTGTTGCAGCAAATGATGTGACACATGGAAATAGTGTGTATGTTTAAGTGCAGTAAGCAAGATTAATAGCTAAACAGCGGGAATTCAATTAATCTTATATATTTTCATGAGCTACCACATACTTACTTACATATATATTCTTAACTTTCCACATGACTAGAGTGAGATCTTGATATTGTACTACTCGTAGTACTAGTATACATACACGTACAAAATGTTTAGTCAAATGTTGGAGAAGTGTTGTGTGCTCTTAAAGAAAAATACTACAACAACACTAGTTGCCTTAAGGAGCACGGTGATTTTGCTGTTTTCGTCATCAGTTGATACACATGCACACACACACACACGTCATATAGTAGAGTTGGCTATTTTAGAGAGTTTCAATCCCCCCTTTTAGGCAAATTTCCCTATTTTCAATACAATTTGGTATGACATTTTCCAAAATAGTGATACCTGCTGTTGTAAATAAAATACAAGAAACTATTTATAGATAAAATACTTATATGCACACACACCCACCAGAAGGCACTTACTCACACTGGCAGCAACTAAAGAAAACAAATAAACATTGTTGATGAGAAAAGTCATGGGATAGTGGGTAGCAAAAGTAAATATACACTTTTATTTTATTGAAATTTTGTTAATTTAAAAATATATATTTTTATTAATTATTTAGTTTTTTTACCTTTTTTTTTAATTTAAATATTAACTAAAATTATTTAAGCTTGAGGTCTTTTAATTATTTAAGTAATATCTTTAATTTTTATTAATTCTTCCAATATTTCGCTACTCCGTTGTGCAGCATCGTTATTAAATATTTGTTTTGATTTTTAAATTTCAAATTTAAATTTTCACAAAAAAATTTTTTACAAAAAGGCAAAACAATAATTTCGTGACAAGAAAAGTGGGCGGGGCTAAGCGCATAAAAAAATTTATAATTTTGAGGTACTTGCACTGGGCCAATTTTTCTGAAACCTTGCACACATATTAAGCTGTCATGACTATCTCATTTCGTGATTAAAAAAGTGGGCAGTGCCACGCCCATAAGAAATCAGTTATCATTTTTGCTACTTGAACCAGATCGATTTATCTTAAACTTTGTACACACATATTGAGCTGTCATGACTATATAATTTCGTGATTAGAAAAGTGGGCAGGGCCACGCCCATAAAAAAAATTATTGTTTTTAGCTACCTGAACTTCACCGATTTTTCTGAAACTTTGTACACATATTGAGCATTCATGACTGTACAGTTTTGTGATTGGAAAAGTGGGTAGTGCCACGCTCATTAAAAAATATTTTAAATTTTTAGCTTTTTGCACTTGATATTCAATTTAAATTCAGAATGCATTTTTATTCATTAAGGGGCGAAGCAACGCGCGCCGGGCTTTTCTAGTCCTTATATAAAAATTACCAAACTATCTTTAAGCCAGAATAATATTTTTACTTTTGTGTGTTTTCACAAGCCGAACGAACGCTTTAATAGAAAAATTTTTAATAACAATAGCAAAACACATGTCAAATTTAATCTCAAAGGACTAAGTAGTGCAAGCAGCACTAAATGTGAATTATATATGTATGATAGAACGTTTTTACTATCACTAACATAGTATATAAAAGATGTTTCCAAATAAATAATATATTTAAATTAGCCGGTTAACTTTTAAGTTTACTCGGTAAAAGTGAATCATTTCTAAAGAGAACAAGTTTTTTATATCATTCGTTTCCAACCACACAAAATTTTCTTTCTAAGACTCTATGAATAAAGAAGTCGATTGAGCGATTTCTTTTAAAAATATTCGACACAACAAATATGTATTGTTGAACAGTTAAAGTTGTCCCTAATCTGCTGAGATATGGATATAAAACCGATCCAGTCTGCATCCACATATGTTAGAATATTGAGAGGATAACGCTCAAGAATCGATAAGATTTAGCCAAAATAATCTGAAACTTTTTAAATAATTTCTAGTTTCTAAAGCTCCCGTCTAACTTTTGGATCTAATAGTGACACCAGATTTGTAGTCTAGGCCTTAAAAGTTACCCAAAGAAAAACTGCAAAATTGACAAGATTAATGGTAGTCCAACCCTTATGCACGATGTTAATTGTGAGTCACACCTTAACTTCAAGTTTCTTGCCCAACTTAAGTTGATATTTTTTGTTTCAATATATGACAAATTCAACAATGGAGAAGTACACAATTGTGCAGCGTGTAAAGATTGTTGAAGCCTTTTATGCGAATGGGCAGTCAAGGCAAAATACATTTCGTGACTTTTTTTGTTCAACATAATCGACCAAATGTGTCCACAATCGGTGGAATTGTGCAAATTACTCAAGTTTTAGCAAATTTGGTGCGTAGGAAATTTAAAAATACTCGTCGCCATGAACATTTCACGAACATCACTGATACAGATTTTGTATAAAGATTTAAATTTTCACGCTTTCAAGGTTTAATTGACTCAAGAGCTGAAGCTAACTGACCATTTTAGGAACCGTTAACACACTGAATGGCTGGTTGAACATGCAGAAGTGAATGGTGAATTTTTATCTTCGGCGACGAGGCACATTTTTACCTTCGTTGATTATTTAACATTAGAATTACCATATTTAAACAAATGTTAATCCACGAGTGATTATTGAACAGCCGATACATTCACAAAGAGTGACTGTTAAGTGTGGTTTATGGGTTGGTGGTGTATTTAAGCCGTACTTCTTCGAAAATAAGATCGGAAATGCAGTTACAATGAGTTATGTTCACTATCGCGAGATGATAACGAACTTCTTGTGGCCAGAAATTGAGGATTTGGATCTGGATGACGTGTGGTTTAAACAGGATGGTGCCACTTGGCTTTTTTGTGCGATAAATCAAATGGCCATGTTACCTCTTGTCATGGCGTTGTTAGTTTGCCACCACGATCATATGATTTGACACTGTCAGACTTCTTTCCTTTGGAATATTTGAAAGAAAAAGTGTACGCCAATAAGCCAAACGGAGTTCAAGTGGTAAATGATTTGATAATTCGGCAAATTAACGTCACTAAACCTCAATTATGTCTGAGTGTTATTGAAAATATACACCATCACCATCATGCCACTTAAGCCGTGACAAGCATTTGGCCGATATTTTATGTCACACATAATTGTCATAGATCCTTCTGTCATAGTGAAAAATGTTGACATCATTCTCTGAGAACTTTTTCTTTTATTTACAATTAACATCGTGAGTTTTAGTGGGATCACCCTTTATAATCAATAAAATACAACTGCCTGTAATTGTAATTTGAGGACTTAATATTGTTACCGAATGTAAGAATTTGATTAGTAAGATACTGTTAGCTTTAAAAAAAATACATTTAGTTAGGAGCGTAAGCGAATTATATTTTTTTTATTACCGTTTTAATATGAAATCAGCGGTGTTGACTAGCGAAGCAGGTTACAGTTTAAAAAAAAATGTTTAAATTAAAGATAACGTACAAAACGAAATAAAGAACTTCAATTTCTTTTAATCCAAATTCGCATCTAAAAGGTTTTACTAGTAGAACAGAACACTACAAGCAGAATTAGTATTTGGTCAAAGTCAACAACACAGCACAAAAAGACACTGGAATAATAATTATTGCAAATTAAACTATGTAGTCCTCAAAATACAAACCATGTAGTGCGTCAGGGAGTTGGTGAGTGCTGCCCAATATCAACATGACCTCTTAATTTGACAAAATAAATTTTTATTGACACATGAATTAAAATCTAATAATCATGCAGTGAAAAGTGTTTGTCAAATGGGCTATTTTAAAATAAATAATCCAAAGCAATGAAACACATTTTTACCTTAATGGCCTTGTTAATTATACAATTCTTGCATGCCATTTAGAGAGTCAAAACAAAAATGTATTGAATGACGCTTCTTCAAGCAGTCACTCTTGCTTGTGCTTGATGTCGGGATAAGGGTGCAAAATACTTTATAACGAAATTGGATATTATTGTAATGAATGGCAGGTGATTTCAATAAGATGGAGATACATTCTATTAAATAGATAAGACATTTCATTTGGAAGATCAGAATCGGACAACTAGTTTGTGTTATTTAACACATCGTCGTAGAAAATCTGCTACAAATAAAATCATGGAGATATTGAGGAGAGTGCACCATATGTCAGCAAAATTTTTTATGCCACTTATTTTAAATACAACACAAGAAATTAAGATCTACTTAAATAATTTTTAAGGCATATCATTTGAGTATATTAAGTGTTTTAAAAGGATAATGGTTTTTACTTTCAAGAAAAATTTTTAAAAATAATATATATAAATCACCACTTGGAGACAAGCCGACGATATAAGAAATCAAGTTTTAAATGTATTAATAAAAAGTATAAAGTTTTCGTCAAATCGATAAAGGATCTACCCCATTATCATTGTTTTAACTAAAGGGTCCGCCAAATAACTTTTTTTTTTTGAAACAGGGCGCAAGACATCGAGTGTAGCTTCGGCTGTGTGGCACGTAGCGCCTTCCTGTTGAAACCAAATGTTGCCAATATCCTCCTCTTCAATTTTTGTGAACAAAAATTCGTTTAACATGGCCCGATAACGGTCGCCATTGACTGTAACGTCCACTCTTTGCTAATTTTCGAAGAAAAATGGCCCAATTATGCCTTTGGATCAAAATCCGCACCAAACAGTGACTCGTTTTGGGTGTATCGGCCTTTCAATGTATGCGTGTGGGTTTTCTGTGCCCCAAATGCGACAATTTTGCTTGTTTACATACCCGCCAAGATCAAAATGAGCTTCATCTGAAAAGTTAATTTTTTGGCCAAATCGTCCAAAGTAATGTAGCAATATTTCCCAGCGTTGTTCAAGTGTATACACAACCATATACGTTCAGCGGAAGGATAAAACTAATTATCTGTCAAATCAGACATGAGCTAAGTGTTACCATTCACGAAATAAGCACTAGTTGAAAATAAAAACGTTAGATGGCGGACCCTTTACTTGAAACATTTAGTTATTAAAAGATTTACGTATTTTAAAGGCGAGACTGTAAAAAAAAATACTAGACTATATATATTTATCACTGCTACAACAACATACTATTTTACATCACTGTACTTCCTAGTTAAGGCACTTCAAAACACCCAAAATAAATAGACGAAATAATAAACATCAAGACAAAACGTTACAGTTTAAAGAAACATTTGCTGTTGATTAGATGACAACTTTCAGCAAGTCAGTCATACAGTATCACTGCCAGCCAGCTATTCATGTAGGAAAACACCACCACATAAGAGACCATGATCATCGAAATCTTGTAACATTTAACATTGAACGTGACAAAATCACAAAACATCAACAAAAACAACGAAAAACAAAACATTTTAAAAATTGTTAAAAATGTTTTTCAAAAATTGCTCAAAACATATTGTTGTTCGTACAGCAAATTAAAAAAAATATAAGAAAAACTCTTTGTATAGCAAATCTAACAACGTCTGCTTTAATCGAATACAAACTGTTAATTTATAATATTTCAATAGTTTATGTTTCTGTGTTAATTGCTACATAATCTTTTTTGATAATATTCAAATATATTGTTGCAGTTCAAAAGTTAAAAATTCCTTAAATACTTTATTCTTAATCACCTGACTTCAGACTCATCCATACAAATGCACGTACGTATTGTCGTTGGCGTGGTATGTGAAAAATTCATAAATCGTGTTAAAATCTTTTAATTTTTTTTTATAATTAAAAAGGAAAAATTATGGAATTTTAAAAATCTTATGAAAATATTTGCTTGAATGATTTTGGGATTAACATATTTGTTGTAGGTGTTTGGTATTGATACTGAACTAAAATAATTAATTACATTTAATAAAACAAACAGCTTTAAATAAATTTAATTCAAATAGTTTTGAATAATTATTAGCCATACAGTATTTATCGCTTATATAGATTTAAAATTTTGCACGATTTTTTATTCTTCTAAGCGAGAAATGCATTGACATAAACTCGCTTATAACGCATCGGTAGTGCTTATAAAAAAACTCGCTTGTATGCTTTAGTTGTGCATATACTGGGTGGGCCAAAATTACCGCAGGGCTTTGAATTGCTTATAACTTTTTTATTATACTGTTTTTGTTCTCTTCTTTTCAGTATTTTGTAAAGAATACTTGGGGAATTCAAAATGCAGCCGTACTCAATTGAACAATGCGCCCAAATTTTTTATCTTTTTTTTTCAAATCAACGATGCATTGTTTTGACTCAGCGTGCATATCGTCGTTATTTTAATGTGCTGGTTGGACCCTCAGAGTCAACAATAAACCGTCTGGAAAGTTTTAGACAACAAGGGGTAGTAAGAAACCTTTCTGGTGCTGCCAGGACAAACGGTGTACACTGATGACAATATTGAACTGGTACTGAGAAGTATTCGGGAAGATGGAGAAATATCAATCAGGAGACGTTTAACACAATTTGGCCTTCCACTAGCGTATCTGCAGAGAATTTTGCACTCAATAGGAATGTTTCCATACAATATTCCAAGAATTTGAAACCGACAGATTACAAGCAACGACTTGATTATGCAGTTATTTTCCGGCAAAATGCAGAAGAAAATCATAGTTTTATTCATAATTTAATTATGAGCCACGAAGCCCATTTCCAATTAAATGGGTTCGTTAATAAGCAAAACTGCAAGATATGGGCTACGGAAAATCCGTGAGTAGTTCAACAGCAAGAATTACACCCACCTAAGTGCACGGTTGGGTGCGGTGTTTCATCGGAAAGGATAATTGGTCCTTATTTTTTGAAAATGAGCACAGGGACGCCGTTTCCTTCAATGGCCTCCAAGTTCAACGGATTTAACCGCTCCAGACTGCAATTAAAAAGCAATATACGCGACGAAATAAACAACCGAACACCTGAAGTTGTGCGAAAGGTTATGGTAAATGTGAAAGAGCACTAATTTGCAAACCTGAAAATGGCCACCACTTGCGAGATATTATTTTTCATAACTAAACTAAAAATATTCCCCATTTATATACTGTATTAAAAAAAATTTTATAATTATTTCTTAAATAAAAAGATATAACGAATTCAAACCCATTCTTTAATTTTGGGCCACCAAGTATAAAACTAAATCCAAGAGTAAAAAAACTTACTGCCTGTTCAACGATGTCGAAAGAAAACCCAAGCGAAATTTCATTCGCACAAATACGTTGAAAACAAAAACAAATTTTTAGTTTTTGTTGTTGTTTTCAATATATTTGTACGAATGAAATTTTGCTTGGGTTTTCTTTCGACATCGTTGAACAGGCAGTTAAATTTTGTTTTTAGAACTTGAATCTTATAAAGGGTGGTCAAAATACAAGTATGTTGTTTATTTATAATTATTTTTATTATTTATTCAGTTTTTATTTTTATTACTCGTATTCCTAAAGATGCTATCCAGCGGATAGAAAAATATTAGATATAAAAAAAATAAAATTATACAAAGACTTAGAGCTTGTCTATTCATTTAACTTAATGCAATAAAAAGGTCGACAAAACTACTAAATTATTATTAAAAAAATTTTTATTTCAGTTAATAACAAGTAGGTTCGGGTTATAAGTGAAAAATTAGGTCGGTAGTGTGACCGACATGCTCGAGTGACTCGGCAGACTGTCAATCTTTTACCAAAATTCTCATTCACATTTTTAATAAACTCTTGTCAATGGTTGATATGTGCTCGATAATGTTAGTTTTAAGCTCTTAGACTTTTGTACGAATATTGCTGTACACTTTCGATAACAATGAATTCCACAAAAAATAGTCTAATGGTCTCAAATCGCACGTACACTTGTCCTCTATGATATACATATAATGTGAGTTCCGATATTTTCTTTCATGTGTTCTTTTCCTTGATGTGTGGCAAGTGGCAGCATAATATTAAAACCACATATGTATGCCCTACCTTTAAATCAAAAATTTTTCACCATAAAAAGGCTTCGAATGATCTTCCTGTATCAATGCCCATATACTAATGTTACCTTAAATTTGAACACCCTATATATTAATGGTCAAGACGATTTTGGGTAAAACTGTTTACGCTTCCATATAATTTATATAAAAAAGATATTAGTTTTGAAAATAATTTTTTGCAGATGTGAGCAATCTAGATCCTAAGTATTAAACTCGATTTAGTATTTTAGAAGTTATAAGCGTTTAAAGTTGCTACTAACAAATAAGCAACACACATGTATGTATGCTTGTGTTCAGCGTACACTTATACAGGTAGCGGTGCCATCCCAGCTGATCATTTTTTTGTGTTCAAATGCATGTCAAACTCCATATAAAGCGTCCGCCATCTAACGTTTTTTTTCAATTAGTGCTTATTTCGTGAATGTTAACACTTAGCTCATGTCTGATTTGACAGATAATTAGTTTTATCCCTCCGCTGAACGAACATGGTTGTGTATACGCTTGAACAACGCTGGGAAATATTGCGATATTACTTTGGCCGATTTTGCCAAAAAAAAAATCATCTTTTCAGATGAAGCTTATTTTGATCTTGGCGGGTATGTAAACAAGCAAAATTGTCGCATTTTGGGCACAGAAAATCCGCATGCATATATTGAAAAGCCGATACACCCAAAACGAGTCACTGTTTGGTGCGGATTTTGGTGCAGAGGCATGATTTTTTTTCTTCGAAAATGAGCAAGGAGTGACCGTAGTCAATGGCGATCGTTATCGGGCCATGTTAAACGAATTTTTATTCACACAGATGAGAGAAGGATATTGGCAACATTTGGTTTCAACAGGACGGTGCTACGTGCCACACAGCCGAAGCTACACTTTTTATACCCGCCACCAAAAAAATGGTGGGGGTATATTCATTTTGTCATTCCGTTTGTAACACATCGAAATATCCATTTTAGACCCCATAAAGTATACATATTCTGAATCAGGGTTTGATTTGATGACGATCTAGCTATGTCCGTCCGTCTGTTGAAAGCACGATAGAGGTCGCACCGAAAAAGCTAGGGAGCTCAAATATTGCCAGAATCTTTCTTATATACAAGGTTTGTTTGGTATTGAAAATGGGCTATATCGGAATATTAGGAAGTGAGTTATAGCTCGGAATGCTAGAGTAGGTCGAAAAAACCGTGTCCTACGAACATCGAATAAAATGGTATTGTGTCCAAACGGATTAACGTACAGTCATGAAACTTCGAATATATAATTCTCGAGTCAAAACAATATTTCTCACTAAAAATTACTTAAATCTAATCATTAGGAAAGGAGTTATCGATCAAAATGTACGAAAATTTATACCGCACAGTGTATTTTTCGGTATATAAAAACAAAAACGTCATAAAAGCAACAAAATTGGATGTACGACTCTGAAATTTTGCACACTTTGCTTTTTGGTGAGAGGCTTTTTTTTAACGGAAAATCAATGTGCCACGCCCACTTTTACGCCCACCTCCCATATAACGTTTTACCTAAAATTCATATAATTTCTCTATTAATAAAGATTTTGGAATAATAAAGGCCTATATTGAAACATCTAAAATCTACTCATTCGTAAAAATAACTTTGACACGCCTACTATAACGCCCACTTTTCACGTTATCTACATTTAATGAAATTTAAAAGCTCATAAAACCGCCAAAATTTGATGTATGATGATCAAATTTGCTACGTATATCCTTCTAGGCAGTGTCATTATTGTACAAAAAAATTAAGGTGCCACGACCACTTTTACGCCCACCTCCCATATAACTTTTTACCTAAAATTCATATTATTTCTCTATTAATAAAGATTTTGGAATTATAAAAGGCTATATTGAAACATCTAAAATGTACTCATTCGTAAAAATAATTTTGACGCGCCTACTATAATGCCCACTTTTCACGTTATCTACCGTTAATGAAATGTTAAAGCTCACAAAACCGACCAAATTAGAGGTATGATGAGGAAATTTGCTACAAATATCCTTCTAATCAATGTAGTTGTTGTGCCAAAAAGTTTAGGTGACACGCCCACATAACGCCTACCTCCCATATAACGGGTTTTCTTAAATTCATGTAATTTCTCTATTGACAAAGTTTTTGGGAAAATAAAGAACTATATTGAAATATCTAAGTTGTATTTATTAGCAGAAACTTTATTGACACGCCTACTTTAATGCCCACTTTCATTGAAACACTACATTTACAAAAGCATTTTAGTAGAATATCAAAGTTATAAAGGGTGGTTAAATTTTTAGGGCTGATGTTGAATTTAAATAAAAAACAAATTATTTAGGAAATTATTATTATTTCTTTTTGTAATTATAATATTTGTATGGTTCAATTATGTATTTAACAAAATATCGGCCAAATGACCCCCCCCCCCCATCCTTGGCGCCACTCCTCTATCTGATGGTCCAAATTTTCAATGACAATGTTGATGCTCAATTGTTGGGCACGATGATGAGTCGAGGTTGACTGCTCTTTTGCCACACTATCGCAAAAAACAGCAATGGTCCCCATTCAACGAACTAAGAAGGCATTCACAGATTTTCTAACATTTTATGCAGACCTGTTTTGCAGAAATTTAAATATTTTTTACAATTTTCCCGATTGTGGACGAATTTGAACGATTATGTTGATCAAAAGAATTACGAAGTGCACAAAATGCATTTTGATTTGAACGCCCATTTTCATAAAAAACCTAAATAACTTTAAAGCGTTGCTCATTTGCGTATCTTTCCACGGATCAAATAGAATAAGTTTGAGATTGAGAAATGCAGAAAACAAATTTAAAGACTAGCTGTAGTTCACCTTCAACATGGGCCCTTAAAATTTAACCACCCTCTACAGAGAAAGTGATACTTATTATATAAAAGATTATTCCATAATGAGTATCAAAATAATAAATATTGTGTTTTAAATGTACACAAAGTTGGTGGTGGGTATAAAAGATTCGGCACAGCCGAATATAGTGCTCTTACTTGTTTCTTTATAGCATTTTCAAAAAAAAAAGTTATTTGGCGGACACTTTATTAAAAAAGAGATTTTAGTGCCAAGAATTGTTTAACTTCATATACAAAATAAAGAGAGATAAGAAATACTCACTCTACGCCATCACCTTATGTAATAACACCATGCTAGTGCTTGTTCAAAAAGATTGCTTTATGTATATGGCAAAAAACAAAGGGAGAGAGAGAGAGAGAGTGACAATAGGAACTCCCGTTTGGAAAATGTTTAATTTTTCTATGTTTTCAGGTTTTTGGACTTACGTCCAAATCGGCGTTTCTTTTTCCTGATTCAGCGATTTTTATGAATACATGACATAAAAATTTGTGGGGCCAGCATAGCTGTCCGGAATCAGCAAGTTAAAATAATTATGTATAATAAAAAGAACGGTTCATATATTTAAATTAGTCTGTTGCAATACATTGCAAAACCGCGTAAACACCATTCCTCGTTTACCCTGAAATAATCTTCATGACTGCTAACCATAGTTGCCACATTACCCGTATAACCTATCGTGTGTATGCCTATTATCTTCAGTTATGTTCAACAACTGAGCTTATAGTACCTACCTTGCGGGCAACCTTTGACCACCTTTCTCCGAATCCATTCTCAAAACTAACTATCCTATATTTCATTAGTGCGATGATCCAAGACACTGTAATGGAATCAACTCCTCGCTTATTAAGAGCATTTCCCAGTCTTTCAAAGGAGATTCTGTCAAAAACGCCTTCTGTATCAGTAAATATTTACGTAATAATCGAAAAAGTTTTTGAAAATGTTCCTTTCAGCAACCATCATTAACTCAAGCAGAGCATTTTCAGTAGGTCTTCCAACTTTGTAAGCACGCTGACATTCCCTCAATTTGCTATCCATCAGTGTATTCTCCTCCAGGAAATAAACCAACACTCTTTCCATCGTCTTCAAGAGAAAATATATAAGATTGGAAGACTTTGACTCTGCATAGTCCCTCCTTCCTGTCTTGAGGAGAAAACTACCATAGTTTACCTCCATGCCGGAATATACCCTGTCAATAGACAGGCAACAAATATTTCCCTCATAACCACAAGTAAAATTATTTTTACGCCACTGTAATAAAGCAGAAAATATCCCATCCACTACAGCCGCCTTAAATAGTTAAATGCTATTATTTAACTCTAATCAATAATCACAAATAAAACAAGTAAAAGCGCTATATTCGGCCGTGCCGAATCTTATATACCCTTCACAACTTGTAGTCATGCAATAACAGAAGTGTGTATCACCATTCATCCCATATAAAATACGTGCATACGTATTTAAAAAAAAATTTTTTAAATTTTTTTTAAAATTTTTTTAAAATTTTTTAAAAATTTTTTTTTGTAGTTTTTTTTATTATTTTTTTCTTATTTTTAATATTTTTTTTGTAATTTTTTTTGTTTGGTATGTTTTTTACATGTATGTATGTATGTAAGTTGTTGTTGTAATTGTGAAAAAAAAACGAGGTGGTCGTGGTTTTTTGCTCATATCTCAGAAAGTTATGGGGCGATTGTGCTGAATTTCAATAGCGATTCATTCCTGGATATTTCCAAGAGATTGATACCATATACAGATCTGAGGAACATGTAGTTGCTTCTAAAAGTTGATTTCAACCAACACACGGGCAGACGGACAGACGTTCAGGGCTTAATCGACTCCTCTATTCATAAGCTTTCAGAAAATATATACTTTATGGGGTCGGAAATGAAAATTGTAGAAATTACAAACGGAATGACAAAGCTATATATACCCTTGTACACCACAGGTGAAGGGTATAATTAAGCTGAGTACAATAAATCTGACACAAAAATGTTAAAGCTAACTTTAAATGAGTCAATGTAACAATGAAACAGTAACAAAACATTATGTTACGTCTTGAAAATAAACCTCTACAATACCTTGAGTATATTTTAATACTTGTTTGTGTTATTTTGCTTTTAAAAATTTTAAGGCACTGGGGAAGTTTTACGTATTTGTTGCAAACACCTGGACATTTTTATGAATTTTATTTAAGGTGCAAAAAATACCATGTTGTTGTCTATTGTATTATGAAATACGCTTTAAGGTTTCTTCGAATAAAAACTAATAAAACTGATGGTGTTAAAGGGGGATGAGTTTGTCTTTTAAATTCAACTATGACATGCTTAACAAATTTAAAATTTTCTTAAAAATAGAAAACAGGAATTGTGAAGTGTACATACAAAGGAATGAATCACTTTTCTTTATTATGAGTGGTATTGTTATTTTTACACATATGAACTTATATAAAAACAGTGGAATTGTTGAAAAACATGACACTTATTTGATACAGTAAAATATATAGAAAACAATTTGGTAAATTTAACATTTGGCTACAATAATCACATTCCACAAAAAGTGAAAAACAACGTGGTACAGTTTGTTAGTAGAGGTTAAGTCGTAAAAATTTTTACAAGTATCAAGGGAAATACAAGTATTGATATACCAGTAAGAGTTCACATTTTAAATTTAGTGTCATTTTGTTTGCGAAAGTGGTAGCCTTGAAACTTGGCAGCTGTAACGTATGCTTATTCCGATTATTAAAAATGGAGAGCTTTGCGAAATAACAACGCGTTTTAATTGTAAAAACTTTTTACAAAGATTTAGTTAGGGACAGCAAGACTCCTGTGCATTAACGTTCCACTCGGTCTCCTAAAACATTGCTGTTGTAAATGAGAGGTAAAAAACTTGAAAACACAAATTCAGCATCGTGCTCAACAATCCCAAATTTCACGAAGCACTAGGCACTGAACTTTAATGAAAGACTACTATCTTCATGCGTTCAAAATTATGCTAACTCAGGAGCTCAAACCAGCAGGCCATAGAAAGCGGTTACAAGTCGTAAATTCAAATACTAATTTCTTGGAAGAATGTCAATTGGATGACTTCGTAAATACACAAAATGGTAGAATTTGGGGTTTAGAAATTCCTCATGCAATACATGGGAAACACATGCACCCACAACGAGTTAATGCTTTGGTCAGGCAGCGTGATTTGATCTTAGCTTTTTTTCAATATGAGACTAAACTTACTTTGACTTCAATTGGCATTGGATACAGGAAAATTATAACGAATTTATTGTAGCCTCAACTGGCATGGTTCTAGACGACATGTGGTTTCTGCAAGACTCCACCACCTGCCACGCTGTACATAAAAACAATCCATTTATTTCAGCAACGATTTCCAAAATAAAATATCGCAAGTTGTCTTGATGTCAGCTCATCAGGCGATTTAACGACGTAATTTTTGTTCCTTTGGGCTTCTGTCAAATCGCGAGTATATGCTAATAAGCCAGAAGCATATTCTGAGTTCGAAATCCAGATCAAGCGCAACATCTGTGGGATACAGCCTTATTTCTGTGAATGATTTTTAGTGTT
Source organism: Phyto melanocephala (assembly GCA_941918925.1). Taxonomy (NCBI): domain Eukaryota; kingdom Metazoa; phylum Arthropoda; class Insecta; order Diptera; family Rhinophoridae; genus Phyto; species Phyto melanocephala. The sequence goes on from OW799236.1 coordinate 83,931,518, forward strand.
GCCAAAAGTGTGTCACTTTAAAACAACAATGTCGTCTTAATCAACAATTTGGGAATTTAAGCACCAGTATGATTATTCATTCATACAAAGATATCGGACTATTAACCGACAAATTTTAATTGACATTTGGAGATAAACGACCATCTATTTGGTTGCGGCTTTTTTTATTGGGCCTGTTATTGGTCATTGAATTTGGCAGTCATCCTCTTTGGCAGAAAGCCCAACTGTATATATATATTGGCCGGAAAAAATCTGTGAAATATGGGGATTGTTAAACATGCATATTATTGTTGAGAAACGAAATCATCCACAAGAATGAAAGCCATGTGCAGATTTTGGTTTATTCGCATAATTGAGATTATATTTATTTCAAAAAGCTCGGAATTTGTGTTTTTAAAGTCAGTTGGCCGCCTCCTTACTGCAAACTTAGAGCTTGTTACATTAAAAAACCGATGCTAGACGAATAACAAAGAAGGGATCGACGCCTTTAAGGCTGATGTTGCCCGAGCCATTTATAAAACAAGAAATTGTCAAAAGGAAAATCAACTACATAGCTAACCGCAGTAAATTATTATCTACAATCAGAAAATTTAATTTTCTAAATAAAGTTTATTTGTTGATAACTTTGTTTTTCAATTAAAGCATTCTTATTTTAATTCATATACCAAAAGCACAGAAAACACTAAAGTTCGATTATAATATTGTGATTTTCATGATCTTAAATCAATATCTTTTTAGGATCTATAGACAAACTTCATTAGTATATAATATATGTGTGGTTCAGAAGTCAAAAACAAGACTTTGATAGATGATTTCGAATTTACGAAATGATAATTGAAAATTATATAAATTCAAAAAAAAGATGGGTTCGTTACAATAATCCGAAGTATAGGTTAGGTTAGATTGAAAAGAAGGGGCACTTAAAGCCCAAACCCATGATAGGTATACACTTATGCTCAGTTGGCATGTTGTGCGCTCCATGTGGGAAAAGGAATTTCCAAACAAAAACCATAATCATAATTTTCCATAAATATCGGACTAGTCCAAGAACTCCGTCCCCTCAATGTAATTCCTTATGGATCTCCAGTTCGAGTTCCCCAGGTACTCCAAATTCGGCATAGTAACCTCCCTCTGTAAAATTCACGCGTCTAATATGCCCCAACGCAGGACAATGACAGAGATAGTGTATCAAAGTCTCATCCTCTTCCTCGCATGCTCTGCATGTCGTTTCCTCAGACAATTTCATGCGATCTAGATGGGTTCTCAACTCCGTATGACCTGTAATCACACTGGTTAGTCTCTTAGGTGTTGCTCTACTTAATCTCAAAATTTCCCTTGATTTCCCAAGATTTGGGTCACTCCATAGTATTTTTACCACTTTACCGACATCAGTGCTTTGCCATTTTCTGGCATGTTCCTCCATTGCCCAACGTTTAAGTTCATCCTTAAATCGTTAAAGGGGTTTGGCGTTCTCCAAAGTTATAGTACTCAAAAGAGCTCCCATTTTGGATAATTTGTCGGCTTTCTCGTTTCCGATCAGCCCGTGATGGCTTGGTATCCATATTATCTCCTGATGTTTACAATTTGCATATGAGTTTATCTCGCTCAATCCGAACTATAAGAGAAGTATTGTGAATCAATCAATTCGACACCAAAGCGATGGCGCTAAAGCAATGATCTATATTTGGTAGAACTAGCTGCCAGACCAGCACAGGTAACCAGTACCGACCAACATATCAGCAATTTTATTAAAGACGCCATCGTGTATTTTTCACTTTCTTAGTAATTTACTGTATTCTACTCGTTTCCTTATCATTTGATATCCATATTTTGGCGATTAAAGGAGACAAATCTCTCATTAAAAAATTTAACCCACATATTATTATTTATTTATTTGAATTTAAGTCTATGGAATAATTCCTTACAGACTATATTATAAAATAAGTTAATCAAGAAAAAAATACATTAAAAATTTTAAAATCAATTATAAAAAATTAATTATTTAAGTAAAAAATAACATTTTGTTTAATAATATCAATACTTAAAGAAAAGTCTATAAAATTATACATTTCATTGAAACAACAGCATAATCTTCTAAACGGGTCCGACATAGCAAAGTTAGTACGAAATGTTTTGACATAAAGTGGGATAAAAGATTGCAATGAACGTTGAGGAACATTAAAAGTTAAGTTACTTAGCAGAAAATCAGAGCTGACGTCACCATTAATAAGATTAACCATAAAAGAAATATTTAGCATGATTCTCCGGCTTTTTAAAGTTGGTAGGTTAACCTCAGCTAATCTTATTGAGTATGATGAAAGGTCCACATAGCCTCTATAGGTATTTCTTAAACAGAAAATAAGAAATTGTTTTTGAATAGACCTATACGTTCACAATGTATATTATATAATGGGTCCCATATAATCGAACCATATTCTAAAACTGGTCTCACGTGCGACGTATATAGCCGTTTAGTTACAAGGGGATCGTTGAATTCCTTCGACCATCTTTTTATGAAAGACAACATGCTACGAGCTTTGTTGACAGTCATCGTTACATGCTGAACAAAACTAAGTTTTGCGTCTAACAAAAATCCCAAATCCATAAACAATCTAACCGACTCCAATTTACAATTATCAAGAACGTAGGAATACGCAGTAATGCGTATTGGCGAAAACTGCATATGCTTACATTTCTTTAAATTTAATTCTATTAAATTATGTTGACACCATTTGCAAAAATTATCCATATCATTTTGTAAATGAAGATGATCAGATGGCTGTACAATACTCAAAAATAATTTAACTTAGATTTAATTTATCTTAGAGATCATCTAGAACTTATTATTAACTGTATCTTACTGCTCAAGCCATTTCATTTGATATAATTTTGTGGCTTGGAGCTAAAAGGGCCAATGTCACTTTTTTGCTCTTTTGAGTTAATCATTGCATTAAGTTTGTTTTCTTGCTCTATTTCATTATGGCAAAAAAAAAATGTTCTCAAAAGTAAATATTTTGACATTGGCCCTTTTAGCTCCAAGCCACAGAATTATTGAAAGATTAAATTTCTAATTCTCCATCTAATACACACCTAAATTTAATGTACGTCATTCTGTGCCCATCTTGAATTTTATAATGTTTTATATTTTGCTATTTAGGCTCTTTAATTTGATATCAACATAAACTTACACTCTCGATTGTCTAAGTTGGAAAAAATTAAATTTTCGTTTGAATATATAAGAAAAAACAATGCAACCATTTTTTTTTTGCTTCTGGTGCTTATGTCTTAGTTTAAATCCAATTTTTTTTCAGGAATAATTTCCGATGCTACGGCCTGCAATTTGGTATCACAAGCATGTTCAAAAATTAATTTATTATATTTAAAAAAAATGTTTTTCCAACCAATTTTTGTCTATTATTTTTTCCGGCTTAAGACCCATTTGTCCAACACTTTTTACGAATATCCCAAGAAGCATATCGTTAGCGTTCTTCTTAGACCACGAAAGCTTCAATAACTTATTTTTTATTTTTGGTTGTATAAAAATGTTTTCCTTATTTTTTCAAACTAAATAACGATTTTTTACATTTAAAAGAATCAGAATCTCCGCCTATAATAAATATTTATATCCATTTATTGTAAAATTTCAATCTTCGTTTATTTAAAAATAATTTTAATTACAACTCTCCCTTTACCAGTTTTAAAATAATAAATTTAAATTAATTATCAGCCATCAGTCATCGAAATAATTAAGCTATTAAAACCACTCTAGAATCGATGAAGTATTAAATATAACAATCGATAAGTATCCTAACAGGATGACTGCGTGAGAACTGGACAAATGAAATTAATTCAATACACACTCATCGAATATACTATGCAATCGTCCTGCTTACACAGTTTTCTCCCTGACACTCCTGAGAAAAGAAAATAAAACCCTTAACACCCCAACATTTAACCATAAACAAGCAAAACAAAAACATCATCATCATCATCGCCACCAGCCAGTCAGCCATCCAGTCACTAGCAGTGAGTAGTCAATAAATAATTTTACCCACGGTCTATAAATAACCAACAAAAGCAAAACGTATGCTTCTTATTTTATAATGAACGCATCTTGCCGCTTGCAAGTACATCAACATCTTTTGACTCTTGCGATGCGGGTTTGGTTTCCGGTTTCCATATATCGCGGCTATTTGCTAAACCCATAGATACGAACACACATCGGCAACTGACAGAAGCATATTGTTTCTGTTGTTGTTGTATTGGTTTAAGGGATGATCCTTAAAGTTTATTTTCATTTCATCTCTTTCTACTGCAGACACAAGCATTTATACTTGTATTTGTTTATTGAATCACGTGACAAGTTGGATTTTACTTTTTAAGGTTGATTTCAAATCTACGTACATAGCTGAGGAGGGCTTTGTTGTACGATATTTTTTGTTCTATCCCACGGGACTCAATTTATGCGTATTTGTATGTTAAATGAATGTTCTTGATTGCACACTTTTTTCACTGCTGCTACGAGTATTCAATTTTCAATTCGCTTTATTTGCAGTGTATTTTTGTAATCTTAAGAGGGAGACTGTGCTATGGTAAATTGGTATGACCAATATTTATTAAGCATTTATGTCCAGCATTGGTATATGATTGCAGGTTTCATTCAATTTATTATAGTGGTTTTTGGTGGTGGTTCATATCTTGCGAGTAATTTTTACATCATTATGTCATGTAGTCATATTGTAGTTGTAAGTGTATTTTGAAATGCGTACAAATTCAATGACAGCAAACAAATAAACTTGAATAAAATAATGCTTTATTTGTTAATCGTAATGTTTGCCATCAGTTGAAATATATTTTCATAAATTTAGTCCTTAAGGTATTGTAACATGAGATGAGAGTCGATTGTCGAAATTACATACAATAAAATAAGTTTTTTTTTTGGTAGTTGTAGTGTTTTTAGGGGCTTATTATTATTAGAAATGTATATTAGTTTTAATAAAAGCTCTTTTTTGAAATATAAACACGCACCTTATTTTTTATTGTTTGCCTTCGATTTAAGGTTAGGTTTAATGGTACATACCCATGGCACTGCACTGAAGAAAGGTTGCCCAATTAAACCATAAACCTAATTCATACTAAAATTAAACTGGTTTACAAGCCCAGTACTTGCAATATAATTTTATAGGAATTTCCAATCCGCAGCTCTAAAGTTTTCCAAGTTCGACTAGGGGCCATGTTAAAATTCTAGTATCTAATCCTTCTAAACGCAGGACTCTTTATACGGAAGATTTTATACTCTCGTGCTAACTAAATTAGCTTTAAGCTCTGCACAACTTACACTAGGTTTTATTCTGAGTGTCAGATTGAATTTATCTACAGCCAAGTAGCGGCATGTGAACACAATCATAATTTTACACGTATTTTCAAGTTCTTTGAACTTTTGGAATAGATATTCTAATAAGAATCATACAGCGTGATTTTTTAGTTATTTGGGTTTTGAAAACTTAAAATAAAATAAAGAAAATTTTTTAAATTGAATGAAATATTTATTGGGGGCAATAAATGACTACCTGTTATTTACTTCTTTAAGATTATTATATATAAATGTTGTTCATGGCTACACCGCAGATGGCCCGTTCATCAGTTTTAAATTTGGCATACTTTTTCTAACATTTTGGTCAATACTTATCTCACTAATGGACATTGTGATGTTGTGTTCCGTGACTGAAATTGTAGCTGTCTTATCCCTGTACTTAAGAGACTTTACGTATCTCGTAAAAAAACTGCGGGCTCATATGGTATGGTTAACCGTTCCAAATCTTGACATTACTTGCTTAGAAAAATCGCTTTTCAAAAGGATCATGGTATCACGTGCCACATGTCAGTGAAGTCAAATTCTTTAATTTTGTGCAAGAATAAAATGGTTTTTATCGTACGTTACTTGCTCCATTAACTTTAACGTTAGGATTTTTATTGTTAATGAATAAATGAGTTCTTCAATGACAGTGGCCGATCCACCAACAATATTCCGCTCCGTACAGACTTTTCGCAGATATTCTGCGCAGTATGTCTTTTCACGCAATACAAGTTGACTTAAAACTTTTTATCAATTTATTAACAATATTTTTAAAATTAATTAAAATTACTTTAGTTTAATATCTTTATTAAAACCTTTAAATTCTTTCATCTGTTTTTGAATATGGTATCGTTTAATTAATTATTTTTATTGGGGACCTTTTGGACTCTTGTTTTTACCATTTTTAATTATTCTGTTCAGAACTTCATGCAATCAGTTCTTGAAATGTTGTCGATTATTCTCTTTAAAGGCTGAAAGAATTTTTTTTTAATTTGGCGCTTTTTCCGCTCACTTTATTTGCCAATTCGAAGCATTTGCTAGCTGTGTGTGTCTCCGGCTTATTTAAGTTAAAAAAAAAATATATGGTAAAGAGGATGCCTAGAGGATATGTATCAGTCTCCAGTCACTGTGACAATATTACTCTGGGCAGCCACAAAAGAACTAAGGTTGAATGAAGCTCCGCTTGAGTAGTCAATGCTTTTCTACCAGTCTGAGAAATTCTGGTTTGATGCTCGACAGCAACTTAGCTCACCTATGCCACAACGGGCATTTTTCTCCGCTCAGCTAATAAAATAATAATAAACTTTAAACTTTCTGTATTAAAAAACAAGTAAGAGCGCTGTGCCGAATCTGATAATACACTTCACCGCCATATACATGGGTATAATGACCACATCGTAGCTCATCCTAGATTTTAGATTTCATGCAATACGCTATTTTCTTTATTATTTCCGTTGCCATCTTTGATTTTGAATTTTTACTTAGTTACTGTATTCTATTGGATAAACCCTTTCGTTTGATACCTATACTGTTGGGGTTAAAAAAAAGCGCTCAATAATCCTCAAACCCTTTTATTTGATCCCCATATTGGCTCTCTTGGTTCTATAGAAACTGTAAAATATCTGTTTTCGTTTGTAAATCTTAGGAATAACACTTAAGCAGTTGTTCTTTGGTGCATATATCTCAGTTGGTTTCAAACCGATTTGAATCCTTAAAAATAATTTCTGAGATTTCAAAAATTATTTAGAAGTCTAAAATATGTTAATATAATTTTTGTTTATTGGTTGTTGGGTGTGAGCTTGTCTATATGCATTTCACTGGTATGCCAGATCATCAGTAAACCTTTAAACTACAAAATTTATAAGAAGTTCAAAATTATTACAAGCTTTTTTTAAAATTGTTCATAAACAATATGAGAATCCTACTTATATAATAAATGTGAATGTTTGTATGTTTGGATATTTGTTACTCAATCACGCAAAAACGGCTGAACGGAACCAAATGAAATTCGGCACATAGATAGATAACAACCTAGATTAACATATAGGCTACTTTTTATCGAGATAATAACGCGAAGTCGTTGGCAAACTCATCATAACACATCCTAAACGGGTTGTTTGTGTTGTAAATACTTTTATTTTTGTTGTTAATACTAAGTCTACCTTTTATCCCGATAACTACGCAGACGAAGTCGCGGGCACAAGCTAGCTTTAAATAAATCAAGAAACAAAATTTAAAAACCCTTCATAAGCCCAACCAACAACTTTTACTTATTCTTATTTATTTTATTTTATTTTTCAAATCCTAATAAGTAAAAATTTTTAAATTTAATTTAATTTTTAATTTAATTTTAGTAAGTACTTTAAATTTTGATATATTTAAAAAAATTTATATTTTATAATTTTTACTATAACTTTGCCGATTGGTGACCAGTTTGTCCAAAATTTTTCATGAGTATCTGCAGAGGCATACCATATCAGCTGGGTGTATAGATTATCCTAGGGTCAGAAAATTTTAATTTTTTTTGGTAAAAATAAACGAAAAAACAGATCTGCTCCTAAATATTTTTGATACCTTAAACGGGTCTTGGCGATGTCGGGGATCTTCATACACACAGACAGACGGACAGACAGACGGATAATGCTTTATTGACTGTCCTATTTATAAGATTTCAGAAAATATATACTTTATGTGGTCGGAAATGAATATTGTAGAAATTTCACACAAAATCACAAATCTATATTTACCCTTTTACGCTGTCGTGGTCCGATGACACCTCCGGCTTAAATGGTTGACCATGTAGTTACCTTGAGTGAACTTAATGGCTTTCCACAAATGATACGTGGTATCTGCGTACCACAAAAACTCAAACTTGCTTTGTTTACGTTTCTGTTTAGATTAAAATATACCTCGTCGATAATGATAAAAACTCAGCATTTAGCGTTGTTGAGGAGTATAGAATTGCATGGCTTATTGACGTGTACTCTCTTAAGGCCATGACTGACTATCCTACAAAGTCGTGCGATTATGTCAAATAAAAATCTGATAGTTTTCTGTCCTACATGAAAAAATCGCAACAAAATGTGTTATTGGATGCCACACTGTCATACTTGCTTAAAAAAAGCAACTCTGATCGCACAGAAACTATTATTTTATGAAAATTTCCAAAAGATTATCAAATCGGACACACTTGTCAAAAAATCTGTTACACATGTTCATTTTGTGTCCACACTATCACACTTTCTGAACACACATACAATTTTTGACATATCGAACGACTAAATCTGATAGTCAGTCATGGCCTTTACTGTTGACTTCTTAAATACCAAAACAATACTTAAATTTGCTAAAGATGTAGAATTTTTTATGAGGGTAATATATTTTGTGTCACTCTGTGCTAAAAAATAAAAAAGTTCAAGAGAGCCCCGTCAAAAATAAGAAGACGATCTTGAATTGTGTGCAGCTCATTTATTGTGTCAATTGTTGTGCTATGTAGAATATTTTCATCAGATACCGAGATATGTGCTTGAATTAATTAAATAATCACACCTATCGTGAATTAAAAAGTCAAATAAAACCGATGACTGCTGTTGCAAAGGAGCGTTGGGCGAACTTTGTATAAATATTTTGTTCGATAAACTTTTAATAAATTCAAAAATTTATTTTGAATACAAGGGTAAAACAAAAAGTAAATCTATATCTATATAATCTATAAATCTATATAACTTAACAGAATGCACCTATTTTTATTTTTAAAACTAATTTTTAATTTTCGTTTATTAAAACTTAACAACATGTGCACATACACGTTTGATTCTCAAAAATTTCTTATATCTAATTCTCAAAAGTTGACAACACAATTCTTTAACCCTCCTCTCATGAAAATTTATTCATCGTCTCTTCTTTCTCACCATAAAATTATTAATTTATTTCAAACCATTAACATATTAGTTTCACCATTTCGCTTAAATAATGACATCAGGTGTTCAAATTGTCATCTAGAACTAAAAAAAATCCTTTTACTTTTCGTGAAACCCTTTTAAGGAAAACATAAAATAATTAAACCGTTTCTTTTACCGCAAATTAACATTTAAAAAAATAAAGTAGTGTGGGAATAGTTGAGTTTTTTAAACAATTAAGTGTCAATGTCATAAAAAGTGTTAAGAACAAAAACAAAGAGAAAAAGAATTTGCATAAATTAAATTGCTAACTAACCAAAACTAAGTCAACTCATAAGCAAATCAAGTAATTTAAAATCACTATCAAATCAATTTTCATAATGTGAACCATACACTCGGTTAAGAAATAGTGTGTGTGTGAGAGAGAGAGGGAAAGAAAAAACTAACAAAGTCATGTAATGTATCCGGTACCTCTGTTACTTTTTAAACTAGTCTAAGACACGGAAACATTAATTCATAAAATTTACATAAATTCTAAATGCGCTTGAATGGCTAAAGCAACAAACAACTAGTGCAACGTTTGTATGCAATATTCAACCCCTTTATTTTTAAATGCATTTTGTCGCTAAAACTTTAAATCGTTTTTGATTATGGTTTTGAAAAACAAGTCCAATATTCATTTCCGTTTCTTTTTAAATGTTTACCGAGCTTCTTCCTTTTTTTTTTTGTTTATTACGAATATGTAGGAAAGGTAGATTTCATTATCATAAATATTTCTTAGTTCAGCACATTAAAATGTTCTTTAGACTGACTTCTTTGTCTTCTTTAGAATAACATATGGGCATTTCCAAGTCATCGTACGTGGCATTTGTACTTCTATAAAGTAATTTTTGCAAAAGTAAGACTAACTGAAACAAAATTAGGTCTTTATGTTTCATTCAAAGGGTGCTTTATTCAAAAGAAAATTAATTGTATTCGAATCATTGTTGTCTAAAATATTCAGAAAAATAAGAATATATCGTACGTGACATAAAACAGCAGTGATTTTAAGGTATATTTGGAAATATGAAAAAATCTGCCAATCTTGGGAGGTATTTTTTTTTAATTTCTTACTCTAAGCGAAATCTTTTTCATTTAAAATCCATCATACTTAATTGAAAACAATTTTAAAATGATTTTATAATAAATTCAATTTAATATGGTTCGTGACATATCGTACGAGACAGATTTTTCCCTAATAGTATTCTTAGGCAATAAAATTAAATTCTAAATTAGGTGCTCTTGTGACTATTCAAATACGAATAACGGAGGCCACTAATATTTTTGCACTACGTACGTGACATTAAATAACATCCAAAATACCGCTAATTGGACTCTATATTTTCTTTTTTCTAATGGGTCTTGTTAATTGTTGTTGTCACCTTAATTTTAAAGCATATTTACAATTACAATTTATTTTAAAAATTTAGTCGCTAAAACAAATAGTTGATTGCAATTCTTTAAAATAAGTCAAAGAGATAATCAGATTAAACTCTTATTATTGCTCTTAAAATAATTTAATAAGCTCTTAGTACATGCGCATAGTAAAATTTGAGTGTTTTTTTTATCAATAAACTTATATTGAAAAACTTTCAAGAGTTTTTATTTTTACAGTCGTGGTAGACATATTCATGGAAATGCCCATATATGATTTTGATTGTTGTTTTTTTTTATGTGAGTAGTTGAAGGCTCATGCACTTTCTAGTTTAAGGGGTGCATACAATTATTCTAGCAATGGCTTTAAGAAACTGCTTTTAGTTGTAAAAGTTTAAAGCAAAAACACAAGAATCATATTCAAACGTGGTTCGTTGGAGATATTTCAAACAGATTTTGTCTGAAAGTTGGTACTAAAAAACAATTTTTTTATTAAGGCTCAAAACTATAAATTTATATTAAACGAGATGCAGTATAGGGTCCTTGAATTGGCTGTAAATATATTCATAAATTTATTGTGAGAAAATTAATATTAATAAATAATGTTTTATAGATTACATTAGAGATGTAGTCGTTGTCTGCAGTCATTCCAATTACTAATTCAGGATAATATTTGTTATTTAATTTTTAAGCTAAAAAAAGGATTGTGAAATGTAGCAATTTTAGAAATGATCATTAAATTTGCTTTTTTTTAACAAAAATAGACTAACAAACAATAATTATTTTGTTATTGTGGTCATAATGGATACATAAAAAAGGCTATTCAAGCTGCTTTGGCAATATTTCACTCCAGTTTCACTTCACTGAACATTAGTACACAAAGTCGTATACGAAAAGTGGGAATCAAGTAGAATATTGCTATTTTATCGGCCAGTGTCAGTGAAGACAGCGATATGTTTATTCATCGTTGCTCTTAACAATTGGGTCTTTGTTATAACTGAAAGATTTTACGTAGGGACCTCGGAATTAAACGAAATACAGCTGTTGCAAGAACTGAAGCCAGTTGATGAAACACAGCATAGTGTGTTTTTTTTTTTGCGAAAACATCTTAGGAGACTGAAGATCAATTTTTCTACGGAAAATAGTCGAATTTAATGTTATTCAAAAACTGCCAAGTGATGCACTGTTTTGTGCGGTTTGAGGCCGGCATCATCATTTGACTATACTTTTTCAAAAACGATAAAATTCGCAATGTTACAGTCAAAGGAGCGAAGTGAGCTGACTACGGACTTTTTGTCCAAAATTATGAAATTGGATTTGTAGTTGCAACAAAGCTGTGCCACTTGTCTCGTAATAACCACCACATATTTAGAGAAGAGGTTGGTGATCAATTATTCATAAGTTTTGTAGCAGTCAATTTGCCGCCAGTATCACGTTATTTGAATCATATGAACTTCTTATTTTGGGGATCTTGAGGTCTCTTATATACAGGGATAAGCCAGCTATTATTTAAGCTCTCAAAAATAATATTACAATATTGATAAAATACCGTCAAAAATTATGGAAGAGGAATGTCAAAACTAGAGAGCATGAATACACTACGGAGTAAGTTTACGGCGTAGATGCAGAAAACATTAACACGAAATGTGGTTTCAAGCATAAAGTTTAAAAAAAATAGCCAAGGACACCTATAGACCTCACTAAGCAATCACTCTTTCCGTGTGCAATATATATATATGGTCTATTGTTTAGGTTCATCGCTAAAGGAAATTTTTTCGAAAAATCAGCTTTTAAAGCCTGTTGCTCAAGCCACGTTTGAACCAGTCTTTAGTATTTATAGTATTTTAATGCATTCTTCGGTTCCCAAATGATTCAAATTCGTAAATTGCAAACCTTTCATTTAATAAATGACACTTCAGGTGAAAAACAGTTTACAGCTAGCAGCAGCCTTTCCAAACCGGCGGTTTTGAATCCACTAAACAAATTTATACTAAGAAACCTAATAATGAGCTCAATCATTTCTTACCATATCTGCGGTAAATCCATGGGAACGTAATCTAGTTGTAAATGAGTTTATAAGCTAAAGACATAGTTTTATTCAAACTAGTAACTTTTTTTATTTGTATGTATATAGTTTGGCTTGAATTACTTTCCAAAAGCATCCTTTTGTTAAAGAATAGGTTCAATTCCCACAAGCCACAAGTTCTCAATCATTTCTACTGTATTGAACTGGAACTTACATATTCGAGGCGAAAACCGAATGGCGTCATAATATTTGAATGAGGTGACCAGTCCATTTCTTGAAATTTGTTTTGGATTATTTCTGTACTTAATGCTGCATCAATTCTGTTTACTACAGCCATCTTGCCCAGTTTAAGTTTGTCAAATTTAATTATAAGTTTCAAAACTTTTCTCTGACGTAAGCACACCCCGAGTAATGTCAAGACAGCTGTCATAGAAACCAGTTTAAGGCTTTTCGCTTTTCAAAAAAATGTTTTGTTTTTAAGCGAAGTAAATATAGGAGTAGAAAAGATAAATTTTGCCATATTACAATTTAAGCACAGATAAAAACTATGTACCATTTAAAATATTTGTTTCTGGGTGACTCTGGCTTCTGTCTTGTCTTTACTTTGTGAGAATTCTGCCTCTGGTTAGTAGATCCCCATTTTAACGGGGTTTTCAATAAGAGCGCTACAAAAGTTTTTTTAAATAAAACAAAAACGGTTTTGGATATCAATGAAATTCTTTATTCCTGTGAAAGTACATTCGATGCCATTATGTGTGGAACTCAATTTCTTTTGCATGGCCACAACGGGCACGCTTGCAAAAGTTCAGACGCTGAACCCAATTTTCGACGGTTTTCAAGCATAAATCGGGCGATACTGCTGCAATTTCACGTTCGATATTCGTACGAAGTTCATCAATCGTCGCTGGCTTGTTGGCATAGACCATAGACTTAACGTAGGCCGAAAAGAAATAGTCTAACGGCGCCAAATCGCGCGACCAAGGCGGCCAATCAACTGGATTATTTCTTGAAATAATACGTTCTCCAAACTTAGTTTCCAATAAATTGATTGCAACATTTGCTGTGTGGCTTGTGGCGCCGCCCTGTTGGAACTAAATGTCCTCCAAGTCCATATCATCCGATTGGGGCCAAAAATATTCTGTTATCATTGAACGGTAGCGATTCCCATTCAGAGTAACGTGCCGGACTTGATCATCACCGAAGAAGTACGGCCCAATGACGCCGCCGTTCCATAAACCGCAACAAACCGTAATTTTTTCGGGATGCAATGATGACTCGTGGAGTATGTGTGGATTGCCGTCTGACCAATAATGCTTTTTTGGCTTATTGACGAAGCCATTCAGCCAGAAATGATAAATGACCATAAATTGGAGGTAGCGCACTTAACGTTGAGGCCTCTGACTCCGAATTTTTGTAGTAAATTTTAATAATTTCGACTCGTTCCATCATGAAATGGCAAACCTTACTGAAGAGAAATGTTAAAAGAGCGGCAAAAAATATGGCGTCGTTTGCTGTCCCTATCGGTCTACTTTTGTAGGGTGCCTGTTTGAAAATACTTTATAACAATTGCTCTAATTTAAATGATTTCTTATATTGTTATAGTTTAGGGTGATGTTCATGTACTAAAGACCTGTAAAAGAAAAACTATTTAATTTGGAAGAAATTCATAATAAGCTGGTCTTCCAGCGCTTCTTAATTTTAAATTGAAGTGAAACAAAGGTTTGTATTCATGTGAACCGCAAGTGTTTGCCAGGGCTTCACTTCTAGTGCGGATCTTAAAACTCAAATTCTTTAACTCTGTGGTGCAAAAATCTAGCTGAATCTGACCAATTAGTGAACTATTGACACTGAATTCAGACTTAAGAGAACCTTACAAGGAGATATCGAACGAAGGCAAACTTCGTGATATCGGTAAATTTCCTTCACGTCAGTACTGGGTAGCACATAGCGCCGTTCTGTTGATAACATATAAAAAGGCTAAAATAAATTACGCAAAATCGACTAATAGTGCTGGTCTTTCACATGAATATAAAACGATTACGTTGTTTGCGTAATTTTCGTAGTTAACGGTGACTTTTTCAGTAGCTTTTACATGCATTGGCATCGTTAAAAATTCGATAATTTTAATTGCTCGCATGCGCATTGCACGAAATGTTGCCCAAAGAGGTAAATTTAACAAAACAGTTTTATCGTCTGCACCTGTTATTGAATGCTTTAAGTATGCAGGTTAATTTGGCATAACGAAATAGAGAAATGCTAAGTTAAAAAATCTAAATTCAACTCTCAAAGGCTGAAAGTTCCCATTGGATATGAAAAACCATTAAAAAAATTATGATTTCTCATGATTCTTGTTTTATATCAAATCTATACTCTTAGAAGTAACATTAGGACATCTTTTTTTAAAGTAATTTTTCATTACTTAGCCCTTCAGCTAATCATGTAATGTCATACAGAATAATCCAGAACTATCATAGTCAAATTCTATCGTAATTAAAAGGGTTTTTTTTATAGAGGTATATAATATTAAGTTGGCAACACTTTTTTAACTGGCGGGCAATTCGTTAGCCGTCAAATGATTTACACGATTTTGACGCCTAACCAACGCTTCCAAATTGTGTAAATTTACTTTATGAATCATAGTTCTTGTTCTTACAGTCAACATCGTCCATTACTTGTGTTTGAATGGATACGCCGATAAATAAAATTGTCATTATTGACTAATTGACGAAAACATTTTTAACCTCATAGTATCACGTTAGGGACATGTGGATTGCCCTCCAAGATCGTACGACTTAACGCCGCTAGACTATGTGAAGTCGTTAGTCTACGCCGATAAGCCCGAAACGACTGACCACTTGATTCACAACATTCGTTACGTTATTGCCAATATTGGGTCACAAATGTTCAAAAAGGTCATCGAAAATTGGACCTTCAGATTATAGTACGTCCGAGTGAGCGGTCATGTTAGTCAGTAATCATATTTAAATTATAATGCCACAAGATTATCTTTCGAGTAAAGTAAATTTGATGCCAAATATTATACCTCTATAAAAAACACCCCTTATTTGCTCTAAACTCTTTTATTTCATAAGTTTCCCATGTAATCATACACACACAAATATTTTCAAACTTCCATCAAATTCCTCAAACTTTGAAAACATCAACAAGTTTGTTGTTGTTTAAATTCTCTCCCGTCTTATTTTTGGTAAACAAAGTTTTTAAAATTTAACTGTCATTTTATGAGACTCTTGATTTTGCTTACACCTTGCAAAAATCTCTTCAAAATAAACAATTTGTTTTCGACAATACAACGTAAATTTTGCAGCTTTTCGTTTTTCACTGGCATTTTTGCAACCCCTTTATTTAAAACAACAACAAATCCGGTTTCCAATAACAAAAAATGCAATAATAATTATAAAAACTGGTTTCAAGTAAAATTGACGGCTGGTACCTAACAGCATACCTGCGCTTTAAAAGATGTAACAAATCTGCGCACCACCAAACATAATATAAAAAAAAACTAAAAACAAAATATGTGAGAAACTTTTTTAAAACAAATCTGTGCGTAACCCACCCTTAAACCAAAGAATAACAACAACAAAAACTTCAACCTGGCATTTAAATAGCACCACCCCTCTGCCCAATACAAAAAAATTCCATTAGCATTCTGAGCAATATGTTGCGCATCATCATTAGCACCAGGATTTCTCTACCATCAAGCACCGACTTTGGCAAGTAGAATATTGGTTGTATGTGTTTGTATTTATAATTTTGTGTACGTTTAATACTTTCCCACCAAAAAGAATCCTTTGTAAATTTAGTTGTTTTTGGTTTTTTTGTTTCTTTGTATTTACCATACAATTCCATATACCACCATCCCTATTGTTTTCTACTAGATTTTCATTAGTGTGTGTGTGTGTTTAGTGTGGTCCTGCTGCTTGACGCTTTGATTTTCCTTTGTTGTTTGTCTGTCCTTGTTGTTGTGCTCAATCTTGTTTTATGTCCGTTTTAGATCAAATAACATTCAATTGTTTTCAAACTCGTAAAGTTTGCTACGTTTTATTTCATCCAACCTACAGCTGCACAGTTGCGTGTTTGTATGTGTGTTATAGAGAGTATTTATGGTAGGATTTAGTTTTGGGCCATGGGAAAATATATTCTTTCGATAGAACATTTAGTAAATCTTTTTTATGCTATGATTTATTATGTGTTATCATTGTGATTTGTTGTTATTATGGGTGCCTTATTGGAATGTTATTTTGGGTGTTTTGTGCTAGTGTGATTTCTCGTTTTTCGGGGTGGTTGCAACTGTACCTGGTTAAAGGTGTTTATGAGAAACTGATAGCTTTGTTGTGGAAAATTTGGAATTTTCGTTTTCAATTAGTGTATAAATATTTGCTTTTTAGAGAGATCGAGTGAAGTTACATGTAATTCTTTTTTTAGCTGTACCGAATCTGAAATCCCTTTTTAAAATTATTTACAAGGTTGTCGATCAAAATGATCGAATTAAGACAAGGTTTTATTTAATAATGTTTTGTCAATTTTACACAATGATTTTCTGAACTAAATTTATTTATAGATATAAATAGTTCACTGGATATTTATTGCAAATAAAGAATTTTATTTAAATAAATTTTTTGTCATACAGAACTTATAGATTTTTTTTAATAAATATTTAAAATTTGTGTTTTTAGATTTTAAAGAAAAAAAATGTTAGAAAAATATTTCATTAATTTTGAATAACTTTGTATATTTAACACTGTCTATTTAACACAAAATTTTCCTACAAAAATTAAGTTTAGACCTGTTCTGCACCAGAACAGAGAACCAGAGAAGGAATCCCAGACAGTAGTGGCTTAATATTGGAATACGAAAAACTTTTAAATATTGCCAGTACACCTTAATATGGGCTGAACTTGTTGGTTATAGTATAAATGAAATTTTATGATGACATCTGTGACAAAATGGCGAATTTCAAATTGTTTTAAAACCAGAACAGCAATTCACTCACGCACGATTACGTTTTAATCTTGTCAATATCCTATATTCATGACAGCATTTTTTGAATTTTTACATACCTACGGGGTAGGAAGTAGTTACCATCGGGTACAATAACTATTTATTTTTGTTATATTTTTTTCAAAACAGACATTTTTTACATTAAGAAAGAAAAATGATGCCACTTAAAGGTCACCCGTTTCAGCTTCACAATAATAGGCACATTTTTTAGCATTATCCATAACATTTGTAAAAATTTGTGGCTGTAGCGCTCCTATTTCTGCAACAATGTTGATGACTTCGAGTACTAAGATTGTCTTGGGCTTGTTTACATCTCACGCTCCTTTTAAAAATCCCAAAGATAATCTGACAAATGCGCTGGCCGATTGATTTCATTTCTGTCCAACTGGCGAAATTCACCTGCAAAATTTACACATTGCCGATGATCTGTGGATTTTACTTCTAACACTAATCGCATCTTATATAGAAAAGAAAGTATTTTTTAATGTGCTGTAGTGACGTATAAGCTATTCCTAGCTAAACAGATGACTTCTGGTAGATGTGTTGATGACTATATAGTCTATAGTCTTTGTCTTATGTGAACAATCACATTTGGTCTTTCTAATCTGAACTGGAAAGGGGGAGAAGGGTAAGTGATACTACCATGTATAATGAATGCAATGCAAAAAATTTATTGGAGCCAGCAGAACGGTTCGAGCTCTGCTAGTCATTTATAAATAACAAGTTTCAATAATAATAACATAGGTATACATGTGATTTAGTTTATTTTACATAAACATAGTTTTATCTTATTTGCATGTGCCCATCTAAAATTCAGGTAAACAAACCTAATAAAAAAAAATACCAAAAAAGCATTTGAATTTCTATAGCATTTCAGCAACTTAGTTACAAAGACTGCAAATAATAAGAAAAACCAGAAAATTCAAATTAAGTTTTCACAATCCATATCGAAAATTGGGCGAAACACCTGCAAAATCCTTGAGCCATTTAAATGATATTGACAAATATTAACAATTATAATGTCAACGCTCAAATGTAGACTATAGCGTTTTCTCTAAATACAAGAAAAATTATCTAAAATCTTAAATAAAACGAAAAATATGCACAAAACGTAAAATAGCTAAAAGCCACAATATTAATAATAGTTGCACACAAACTTTGATAAAAAAAATAAATAAATAAAAAGTTAACTACAATAAAAACAAAACTAATAAGGATAACAATATGCGCACAAAAAAATTAAACATACAACTATGGAACCACAAATGGTTTCACCAATATTTTTCAAATTTAAAGATAAACCGTTCACTTGAAAAAGAAGTACAAGAAGTTTTTTAGAACTAATCTGATTATTTCGGAATGATAAATATTGATAATGAAAAATTTTGACTTTTAAAATGTGGGGTTAAGGTAACAAATGTGTGAGGAATTTTAACAGTATTTAAAATTGAACAAATATGATTTTATAATGAAATCAAGAGTATTTTCATTTATCTCTTAATAATCATCATTCAATATTGACCAAACACCGTTTGCCTCCAGGTTTTGTTGTAATTGAAATGGTATCCCAAAAAACATAAAACTAAAGTCTCTTTTTTTAATACTTTAATCCGAAAGCTCAAAGGATAAGATTATGTATTGAATGAATATGGTTTGATAAACGGCCATAGCGGCACAGAGAGTCAAAATCTGACGATAGTTTTACTATGAAGTTAAGTTGCTGATGCCCAGCCGCCACCTCTTTGTTCATTACTAATACAACTAGGACACACAGGTGCTATTTCTCCCATACAATAAACTCAAAGTGCATGTATAGGCAACTTCCTAAAGATCTCAAGCCATTTAACCCTTGCATTGTTGCGAGTTATCGGAGTAATCATTTAATATACTAAGAGATATAAAGTAAGCTCCTAGCCAACAATTAGAAAGACGCCTTACAACCAACCAAAAACTTCGCAGTCCACTATTATAGCGAGCATTAGTCATACAACCCTGAGACGTTAATGGTTGACTGAAGTATAATACAAGGTCATTGAACCGATATATAGTTTTCTGCTTGGGAAAAGCCGCAACCACCACATGATTTTCAAAGAGTATTCATCAAGAACAAGTTCTAGGGGCTAGCTGATGCCCGATTATTATTATACTAAAAAATATTACATTTTGTTATTATTACATTTCTTATTATTCCATACTATTTCGCCTAAATACGGGTAAATTTTATTTACACAGCTTTGTATTTCCTCCTTGATTATACGGATAGTTTGTTGTCATACATTTTTGACATCAGATAACTCTAACGCATGAAATATAATCGTGTTAAATAACACTATCTAGGGAGCCACAACTGATGACCTAAACAAGAAGAACACGACCAGAAAAAAACTCTGTTGCTATAAGGCACCATCTTGTTGAAACCACATGTCATCCACATTAATATCATCTAATTGAGTAGTCTTTATTGTAATTTTAAATCTATCATTTATTTTTCGACACCCATTAAACAGTTCATATAAAATTAATTTAATGTATAATTTCATTCCGATTAATTTTCAAACATATATATATTTCAAGTATACAATTTTAGCAAGAGCTAGGTATTCTCGTTTACTGCATTATTTGGAAACAGCCTGATTTGTTTTTTTTTCTTTTGCCTTGCAGATACCATTTTAGGGCAAGGCTTGATATATGGTCTTGAGGTCTCGTAAAATATGCTCAATACAAGACCTTTTACTACACATTATTTGCGTATCAATACAGATGGAATCTAAAACCTAAAGTAATTGTTTTTTTTTACCCAATTTAGCCAATAAATGGCAAGGACTTGTGTTAAGTACAGGTTGATGAGACTTTTGCCGTTGTGTAAAACCTCATGTACCTTATAAGAAGGCTGACATAACACAGACGTTGAAATTTCTTCATTTTGTCTAAAGTGAAATACTGCACCGAAGTGCTACACATACCTAAATCTCTTCAGTATTACCAGTTCATGATAAATAGGTGATAGGTGCGATTATCAATTAGTTTATTCTTAGTGTTTTTGATTTTAGTTTGAAAGTTTCTTCAGTTTAACAGATTTACATTTCTGGCGTATTTAATAAACATCGTGTATTTGTTTTTTTAATGACCACTGAATACCGCGTGTAGCATAAATTTTCGTTCTTTGCATTACCATATTCAAAAGGAGTAGACATAGTTTAAGACGAACTGGGCAGCCTTGTGTAACAGAAGTGTGAATTCTAAATGGTTTACCAACGCCATTTTCAAAGTCATGGCTTTCCTGGTTCAGTTTCTTATTATGTTTGGTATGACTTTTGCCTACAAAGTTCCCAAAATGCAGATCTTGACAAGGTTCGAAAGCACGTTCGAATTCCATGAACATGAGATAAAATTGACAATTTTATATCAGAGACTACTCAATACCAATGCGTAAATTTTTTCCGTCTCTTTGTAAGCCAGCCCGATTAAAAAAAAAACTGTATTTCTGTCAGAAACTTTGCAACCATCCCACGTAAATACAGTATTTTACACCCTTGAGGTATTTAAATAATAAAATGAAGCAATAAATAGTTGAATATATTGGCAAACATATAGTAAATGATGATAATAAAAATGTGGATGTAGCAATAGCTACTATCATTACTATTTCACAGCTCAATGGAATCTTAAGATATTGCCAAACGATATGGGAATACATGTGTAAAGTATTAAATAAAAAATTGCTGGCCAAGTTTTTGTCTACCCAACAGACTACTGAAAAAGTAGCTTCTCATTATTTGGGAAACCTAAAGGCTTAACAGCATTCAAAAGCGAGCCATTGAAAATATTTATGGAAAACTATTGAAACTATTTATAATATAATTTGAATATTGCAAACGCCTTTCATTTTATTGCCAACAAAAAAAAAAGAGAAGAAGAAGAATAAAACAAAAATATGTTTAAATAGATCAATTTGCTCATATGACACCTGGTGCCCCAGTAAATGACCTTTAATTTGTTAAATGTTAATATTTTGCGATATTTTTAAAAACAGTTTTTCTTGTAGCTAAACTAAGAATTTTTGAGTACTTTGTTTCAAACCATTTGGTTTATATTTCCTAAATTATTGCTGTTGTTACGCCCCCTTATTGAAATCTTTTTAAGTGCCCAGCAGTTCTGAAAATGAGTGTTTGAAAATTAATTTTATTTATGACTAATTGATTTAATTTTAAAAATTTCATTACTAGAAAATTGTGTAATTTACCATCACTTTCTGTGTAAGGAATCATTGATTAAAATACAAACACATTTCCTCTTGTATCGGTCATGCCATGTCATGTCATGTGAAACGTCAAGCAAATAAAAAAATTTTAAAAAGGAGGAGTCAATAAAAGCTTACTTTTTCAAAGTTATGAAAAACAAAAATAACAATATTGAGTTAATATTTTCAGCCAAGTTAAACAAATCAATAAAACCATTGATTTTAAAAATAATTTACTTTCATCTTAGAAGCAAAAAAATTTTGATTTTTTTTTTTTTTTTTTTTGATTTCGAGAAAAACTGGTCATTTTCTAGCTATCTATCAATCAGACCATAAGTTTTTTTACAGACAACAAAAACGTAGAGTTGCAACACTACAATTATATCATTCTTATTTATGTCACTAATATTTGGCTCCCAAAATTAACGTAAAATTTGAATTTGTAGCCACTAGTGCAATAAAGTGTTGCCATCTCTTAATAAAACAATAAAGTAACAAGTAACAGTGCTATATTCGGCCGTGCCGAATCTTATATACCCTTCACACCGTGTAGTCATGCAACAACAGTAGTTTGTATCACCATTCATCCCATATAAAATACGTGCATACGTATACGTTAGAATAAATGTGGCATCGAATCCCAGCTGAGCCAAAAAAATTTTATTTAATATATTATTTATATTTTATTCTTTTTTTTATATTTTTTTTAAATTTTTTTAAAAAATTTTTTTTTAAAAATTTTTAAAAAATTTTTTAAATTTTTTTTTAAATTTTTTTATAATTTTTTTTTTGTAGTTTTTTTTATTATTTTTTTCTTATTTTTAATATTTTTTTTTTTGTAATTTTTTTTGTTTGGTATGTTTTTCACATGTATTTATGTATGTATGTTGTTGTTGTAATTGTGAAAAAAAACGAGGTGGTCGTGGTTTTTTGCTCATATCTCAGAAAGTTATGGGGCGATTGTGCTGAATTTCAATAGCGATTCATTCCTGGATATTTCCAAGAGATTGATACCATATACAGATCTGAGGAACATATAGTTGCTTCTAAAAGTTGATTTCAACCAACACACGGACAGACGGGCAGACGGACAGACGGACAGACGGACAGACGGTCAGGGCTTAATCGACTCCTCTATTCATAAGCTTTCAGAAAATATATACTTTATGGGGTCGGAAATGAAAATTGTAGAAATTACAAACGGAATGACAAAGCTATATATACCCTTGTGCACCACAGGTGAAGGGTATAAAAATGGAGCGTTACACGATAGAAAAGCGTGTCACTATTATTGAACAATATTTCAAAAACAATGAAATCTTGGAGGCCGCAGATCGAAAATCTCATGCAAAATATGGTCGGAACATTGTTTTAACTCCGTCAACTGTGAAGAGATTAACTAAAAAATCAAAGAAAGTAGATCCGTTGGATATGCACCCTGCCGATAAAAAACAAGCCGTTAAAATGTCAATATTGAATCAGTGCTTGAGAGCATCGATGTTGTGGACAAGAATTGTATGTTTCAAGAAGATCTATACTCAAATCTGTGTGTTACTAAATATCTGTGTGTCAATGCTTACATAATTTAAATTTAACCCATTAGTGCATAAGGTTCCCCAGAGACATTTCATAATTTTTTTTTATGACTGTGGCATTAAAAACGATAGTTAAAATACTTTTTAAAAGATTTATTAAAATAAAACTTATAATATGAGTTTTATAAGGTGTCCCTTATAAGGGACATTATGCAGTATAGACACTTGGCGAATGAAATTTTTTGAAACATTCTTTTAAATGAAGGACTTTGTTACATTTAATACATATAAAATTAGACTTCTTGTCACAATTTGCACATCTCTTGTCTGTTTTCGAGTAGTTTATTATATGATTTCTACCATCATACTGGATATCAGTGTTCGTGTTAGGTACTTTATAGCCTTTTATAGCGGGCACTCCATATATTTCCAGGAAGGTAAGAAGTAGCAAAATAGCACCGGAACTGCAACAAGTTGGAACCAATTGGAACAATTTGGATCATTTAGTTTTAATTTTCTCATTAGTAGCCATTTATTTACAACCGCCGCATTCAATAAATATGCATAAATTGGCCACTTACACTGTCTAATTTGTGATCTATAAACCGCCACTAACTGATCCATTTTATCTACGCCACCCATTCCTTGATTATAACGCTGGAATACCTTTGGCTGATCTATTTGTATAGCACCTTGTCCTTTAGCGTAACCTTTTCATGATTCAGTTTCGATATTATCGAAATTGGTGCCTAGGGTGACGACATTATTGTCCTTCAATCTTACAACCAGAAAAAAAGTTGAAAAATTCTGTTGGGGTTTTGGATGATTGAGCTTGGATGCTAGGAAAAATAACTTCACACTTGGTTTCAATTTCATAAGTAGGATTTATTTTGTACCAACGATTTCTAGTTTTATCTTGCTTTCGTGAATATTTTGCTCGCGGTTCATCATCGCTTTCCCTCTAATATTTTGCGCCAAGATGATTTAAATTTCCTTCATGTTCATCATCACTTGCATCTGAATAATGATCCATGTCATTTCCGTCCAGAGGAGAAATAGCAAAAATATCAACATTTTGTAAATAATTATCGATTTCTTCCAATTGTTCCAATATTTCAGCAACTGTAAGTCTATATAACAATATCGTTAAGAATTGCCCAATAAGCATAGAATCCCTTATAAGGGACACTGATAAAAAACGCATATTGCAAAAATTCTAAAATCTAATTCCTTGTTAAATTCACGGCAATTAATTACTTACATATATTTTAACACATACAAGTTAAAACAAGTAACAGTGCTATATTCGGCCGTGCCGAATCTTATATACCCTTCACAACGTGTAGTCATGCAATAACAATTGTTTGTATCACCATTCATCCCATATAAAATACGTGCATACGTACACGTTAGAATAAATGTGGCATCGAATCCCAGCTGAGCCAAAAAAATTTTATTTTATTTTATTTAATATATTATTTATATTTTATTATTTTTTTTTATATTTTTTAAATTTTTTCAAAAAATTTTTTTAGAAAAAATTTTTTTAAATTTTTTTTTTAATTTTTTTAAAATTTTTTTTTTGTAGTTTTTTTTATTATTTTTTTCTTATTTTTAATATTTTTTTTTTTGTAATTTTTTTGGTTTGGTATGTTTTTTACATGTATCTATGTATGTATGTTGTTGTTGTAATTGTGAAAAAAAACGAGGTGGTCGTGGTTTTTTGCTCATATCTCAGAAAGTTATGGGGCGATTGTGCTGAATTTCAATAGCGATTCATTCCTGGATATTTCCAAGAGATTGATACCATATACAGATCTGAGGAACATATAGTTGCTTCTAAAAGTTGATTTCAACCAACACACGGACAGACGGGCAGACGGACAGACGGACAGACGGTCAGGGCTTAATCGACTCCTCTATTCATAAGCTTTCAGAAAATATATACTTTATGGGGTCGGAAATGAAAATTGTAGAAATTACAAACGGAATGACATAGCTATATATACCCTTGTACACCACAGGTGAAGGGTATAAAAACACAAATATATTGCCAAAATATTTATTTTTTTGTATTTTTACTTACCCTCCAAATTCATCCAAACTTACGCTCAAACATCATAGAAAATTTACACAGAGGAGTGTGTATGTGCATGCAAAGCCGTGACGGCCATTTGCCCGATGTGTTATTCCATAAATAACCCTTTCCTATGTACTTTATCTATATATATAAAAGTGAAACTCTGTGTGTGTGTGTGTTAGCTATAGACTCCGAAACTGTAAAACCGATCGGGCTCAAACTTTGGTAAGTTGTTGTACACATACCAGGGAGTGTTTATGGGTGGAAAAAAGTGGGCGGGGCCACGTTCATAAAAAATTAATTATCATTTTTAGCTACTTGCACATGACCGATTTTTCTGAAACTTTGCACACATATCGAGCTCTCATGACTAAATAATTTCGTTATAAAAAAAGTGGGCGCGGCCACGCCCCTAAAATAGTTTTAATTTTGAGGTACTTGCTCTAGACCGATTTTTCTGAAACTTTACACACATAGTGAGCTGTCATGACTTTATACTTTCGTGATTAAAAAAGTGGGCAGAGCCACGCCCATAAAAAAAAAGTTATAATTTTGAGGTTCTTGCACTGGACCAATTTTTCTGAAACTTTGCACACATCCTGAGCTGTCATGACTTTAAAATTTCGTGATTAGAAAAGTGGGAAGTGCCATGCCCATAAAAAAGTGGTATCATTTTGAGGTACTTGCGCTGGACCGATTTTTCTGAAACTTTGCACACATATTGAGCTGCTATGACTTTACAATTTCGTGATTAGAACAGTGGGCAATGCCACGCCCATAAAAAAAATTATAATTTTTAGGTTTTTGCACTTGATATTCAATTAAAATTTAGAATGCATTTCGATTTATTAAGAGGCGTAGCAACGCGCGCCGGGTTTGGCTAGTGATTTAATATAACAATCAAAAGATTTAATATTGTGTTTTCTAATTAATTCAAATATTGCGTTAATTTTGGGACACCCATTATTTTAATTTTTATTACGGTGCAAAGTATTTTTCTAATAATTTCTGGTTAAATATTAATTTTTAGTTTTTTTTTTATTTCTGTTTTACTGTTGCAACAAGTGCTTAAAAGCTTGTTGTAGCACTCACAAATTTCGTATATATTTTTCTTAAAGTTCTTTTATTTATAACAAATGAATGTTGTATGAATGACTAATTCATTGGTAATTCTCTTTACATGAAAGCGCATGCAAGCTGGTACTTAAAAATATTCATAGATCAACAGTGAGATAAAGATATATTTTTTTGTTGCAATATTTGATAAAGAAAATAAAATAAAATTTTTTAAAGTATGATTTATTTGCTGTTATGAGGCGATTATTATTTATTATTAGAAATTTATGCAAAATTTTAAACTTGGAGTTTGAACCATATAAATGAATTTTATAAATGATTTGACCATAAATGTTCTTTGAAGGTTGAACAATTATTAAATATAATATTTTAAAAAATTATTTATTTTTCTGTATATTTTATTAAAAATATTTTGTGAAGACTACTACGTCATTCCAAGAAATAGTCAATACATTATTATTTATAAATTTTAATCAAGATTTAAGATTATTGATTTGTGATTTACAAAAAGGCATTTTCATTTCAGCATTAAAAAGGTATTTATTAAAGTACTAATAATTAAAAACTTACATTTCTTTAAACTTTTTTTAATTATTGTAAATAATTTTAATCCAGGATAAGATAGTTTTCTTATCGTAAGCATTTATAAATATTTAAAAATAATTCCGATATTAGCCAAGTGAAATTAGGTTCTTAAAATCACAATATAAATATTAGATCTCTGACGACACATGTAACCCTAAAACGGATAAAAAATTATCAAGAGGCAAATAAATAAAGCTAAGACCCATATATGAAAATTACAACAACAATAATTTAAACCTTCCAATAAAATCTCTGAAAATTCGCGGCCATAACCCATCGCAGTTGAAATCTATATAAGACCACCAAACTAATTCTACACAAACTTTATCCACTAGAAAACCACTATTAAGGACTGCCAGGAGTTTCACAACTTCAAGGGATAAATAACTCAAACTTTGGACCAACTCTTACAAGGAACTGCTTTAAACAGCTAGCTGCCCACTTCGCATATGCAGCGGGCATATTATTATGTATCGTTTGTTTATATCTCCCAGAAATTGATAAAATATTATCAAGCTAAACTTGATAAAATATCATCCAACAATAGCACGCAATCATTATTATCCCTATTATCTAGAAATTCTGGAACTCAGAACATTTTTTCGCTGAATGTACAGGTTGTGTAATTATTAAGGTGTCAGAAAAGACGATCTCAATAAATGCCAAAAGTGGAGGGTATTAACCTAATCAAACATGATCAACAAAATAGCTGCGAACATAAGTACCATGATCTTTACCATATTACTATGCAATGTGCTATGAAAAGAATAAGCGGAATTCCAAAGGATCCTATATTGATCAAGAAAATAGTCTCAGAATAAGAGTCAAATAATCCGTAGAATGGAACTCTTGTTTTCATTTTATGTTTACTGATTTTGATTAAGCTTTTGATACTTTTTCACATGAAGTAGTATGATTATCGTTACGCTGCATAGTAATCCCACAAAAAAATTTCTCTCACTTCAAACATTTACACTAGTAGGTACAACTGTCGAGTCCTTTATAAAATGAAACTGGGAAAAAATCCAGACAGTAAACTACTAGACAAAGCTGCATATAATCGCATCTTCTATATAACATAGTCTTTGATACCATTGTCCTGAATAACTCTCGCCTCAACAACATACAACAAACATATTTTCGTCAACACCAATTCATACATACTAGGGTGATCGATTCGGTTTTACAACCGGTGGAAAACCCGGTTTTTTACTCTTTCAGCTGGCGGTTTTTTTCCAAATGTAAATTTTTCGAATGTCGAATACACCGGTTTTTTTATTCACAGAAGCCGGCTTTTTTCATTTTTAGTCTTATGTTAATTTATCTTTGTAACCAAACGTAACATACAATATTTATTACTCAAAAAAATTCTAAAAATCAGAAAATTTATTAAATAAATACTCTTCCATAATAATGTAAGAAATTTATTTGTTGTTTCAAAAACAAATGTAAAATAAGAAAAATAATTAGGTTAAATATTATTTGTTTTAAATGGAGAGCAAGTATTTTATACGTTGTTGCGCTTATAATTTGCTATAATAATAAGCTGTTCAGAAAAGTTTTTTTTTTACCAAATTATTGTACTTTGCAAGTACAATAATAATTTTCGAATTTCATAATATTTTGCTTCTACGAAATCCAGCGACTTGTACTAAAGACTACCCAGAGCTTAACTAATATTTCTGATAACATATGACTTGTATACTAAAATAGTTTGGCAAACAAAGGGTCATTATTACTACTTTCCTATGAAGTTAATGTTAATAAAACGTATCTTTGACTACAGTGACTTGTGACTTTTTAATATTTTTCATTACTACAGCCTCCTCTTTATAACAAAGTTTTTTGTTTTTTAATATGGCAGTACCAGAGCAAATACCGATTACTTTTCACAAATAAATTTAGTTCTTAAAAAATGTAGTGGCAACAATGTAAATTCATAAATTTTATTTGCAAAATGAAATAAAAATTTTGATGATTAATTTACTGTTTTGTGTCACTAATATTAGAAAATTAAAACTTAAAAAAGTTAGAAAGGTCGAAGTAGAAAAGAAAATATAAATCACAATTTAGTTGCCATATTTTGTTTTATGTAGAGAAACAATGGCATTTTTAAATTTATAAACCTTACCTTAAAAGTTAAAGGTAATTGAAGCATAAACATAACTTTTCGACCACTTTTAGGTAAAAAGTGTCTGTCCTCTAACATCTTTATTTTGCATAACGGCATTTTATAACAATGCCATTGAATGTGTGTCAACTTAAAATGCAATTAAACCATAGAATAAACTAGTTTATACATACATATATATGTATCTCTGTCATGGGTATAAGAAAGAATTATATTTTATGTATTCGACCGGTTAACGGGTTTTTTCTAAATTTTGAAAAGAGCGACCGGTTTTTTTTTAAATTCTAAATTTCAAGCTATTTGAAAACCGGGTTCTTAAAAATGTCGAATAATCAATCACCCTAATAGATACCCACCAAAAAACTCCATTACCAGATATCGCTTACTTAGTGCTTACTTTATTCCTAAAGCGTTTCTGGATATCATGATTTTTATATGTTTTTCTCTACTTCGTGGGTCCTTTTTTAACAATTATAAGCGCTAATATTATCACTAAAGGAACGGCTAATCATGCCTTCCCCTTACGCACTACTAAAAAAGGAATCAGCCCGTGAGGGAGAAATATAAAAAAAATTCATTACTAAAGTAAATTTGTATTCTTTTTTCTATTAATGAAACAATAGGCAGTACTAACTGCATATTTTGGTTAGCTTTCGTATGAAAACCATTTAAGCAATTCCATGGATGCAATACGGTCAGGATATTAAGTCTGCACTGCTTATAAAATTCGAAGAATTTTTTGTGAGTTATAACTGGACGAATTCCGATAAAATTTCTTATAGGGTTTTCTGTAGACATAAACAATTAGAAGAATGAGCAAAATTCAGAAAAATTGTTAAGTATTTCTTAGAACATATTTTATTTTATGCAAATAATAGTATACTTATTCACTTGAAACTACGTCTTTTAAAATATTTTCTTTAATAGATATGTAAACATGAAGTTTTTACATAGATACAGGGGACCTTAAAGATATTGTTTCCATTTTATTTATAGAATTTGGAAGTTCAAATTGAGACGGAGTATGGGCTTTCAAAAAATACTTTTTCCTTTATTTTTGGGGGAGAGGTAAGCGGTCCAAGTTCGACTAATTATGAGTAAAATATCAAATGAAAAATTTGAAATAATTTTTTTGA
Organism: Phyto melanocephala; assembly: GCA_941918925.1. NCBI lineage: Eukaryota > Metazoa > Arthropoda > Insecta > Diptera > Rhinophoridae > Phyto > Phyto melanocephala. The sequence continues at coordinate 83,962,015 of OW799236.1, forward strand.
CTTTCAAAATTTTGCTCTGTATTTACATAAATTTTGTGTTTAACCCTTCGTCTGACGCATGAGTTTGGTTAAACCTTTTTATACCCGCCACCAAAAAAATGGTGGGGGTATATTCATTTTGTCATTCCGTTTGTAACACATCGAAATATCCATTTTAGACCCCATAAAGTATATATATTCTGAATCGGGGTTTGATTTTATGACGATCTAGCTATGTCCGTCCGTCTGTCCGTCTGTTGAAAGCACGATAGAGGTCGCACCGAAAAAGCTAGGGGGCTCAAATTTTGCCAGAATCTTTCTTATAGACAAGGTTTAATTGGTATTGAAAATGGGCTATCTCGGAATATTAGGAAGAGAGTTATAGCTTGAAAAGCAAGAGTAGGTCGAAAAAACCGTGTCCTTCGAACATCGAATAAAATGGAATTGTGTCCAAACGCCTTAACGTAGACTCATGAAACTTCGAATATATATTTCCTGGGTAAAGACAATATTTTCCCCGAAAATTGTTTAAATCTATGTATTAGGAGAGGAGTTATCGATCAAAATGTACGAAAATTTATACCGCACAGTGTATTTTTTGGTATATTTAAAAACAAAAACGTCATAAAAGCAACAAAATTGGATGTACGACTCTGAAATTCTGCACACTTTGCTTTTTGGTGACACACTTTCTTGTAACGGCAAATCAATGTGCCGCGCCCACTTTTACGCCCACCTCCCATATAACGTTTTAACTAAAATTCATATAATTTCTCTATTAATAAAGATTTTGGAATAATAAAGGCCTATATTGAAACACCTCAGTTGTACTCATTCGCAGAAATAACTTTGACACGCCTACTATAACGCCCACTTTTCACGTTATCTACCGTTAATGAAATTCAAAAGCTCATAAAACCGCTAAAATTAGAGGTATGATGATAAATTTTGCTACGTCTATCCCCCTAGGCAATTTCATTACTATGCCAAAAAATTAAGGTGCCACGCCCACTTTTACGCCCACCTCCCATATAACGTTTTACCTAAAATTCATATAATTTCTCTATTAATAAGGATTTTGGAATAATAAAGGACTACATTGAAACACCTAAGTTTTACTCATTAGCAAAAACAACTTTGACACGCCTACTATAACGCCCACTGTCACTATTGAATTGTGTCCAGACGCATAAACGTAGTCATGAAACTTCGAATATATATTAATCGAGTCAAAAGATTATTTTTCCCTGAAAATCCCTTAAATCTATGAATTAGGAAAAGAGTTATAGATAAAAATGTACGAAAATTTATACCGCACAGTGTATATTTCAAATTTAAAACGTAATTAAACTGACAAAACTATATGTACGATTCTGAAATTTTGCAAACATGGCTTTTTGGTCAAAGTCTTCGTTATAACGGAAAATAGATGTGCCACGCACACTTTTTTCCTTAAATTTTTATAAAAATATATTAGTCATATATATTAGCATTTATTCATCTTACACTGCGCCATTTATTGTACTGTAGCTAAATATAAGATAAAGATGATAAGATAGATGACTCTACTAGCAACTACTAGATGGCATGCTAACAACTTATTTTTATGTTCTCCTGAAATTATGCTCTATTAAAAATGGGAATTTAGGAAAATTTTGACCTAAGTAAAAAAAATATCTCTAAACATTATAAACAATTTATTTTCATGTACTAATGGCTAACAAATTTTAAAATCATACAAAACTTATTTCGTTTGAAAATCTTTTAAAAGCAAAATGTTATAGAAGTTTAAAAATCAAATCTTACTTATAAATTTCCCGTTTTAGAAAAATGCAGAGAATGTATATTTTAAATCACCCTGTGGCCCTTAAAATTTAACCTTAAATTCACTTTCTTCCTCTTAAATTCATGTAAATTCTCTATGAATAAAGATTTTGGAATACTAAAGGACTATATTGAAATATCTAAGTTATGTTTATTAGCAGAAACTTTATTGACACGCGTATTTTAACGGCCACTTTCATTGAAAGACTAAATTTACGAAAACATTTTACTAGCATACCGAAGTTATAATGGGTGGTTTAATTTTAAGGGACTATGTTGATTTTGAATAAAATTATTATGAAATTATTATCATTTATTTTTATAATGATAATATTTGTATGGTTCAATTATGTATGGAACAAAATATCGGCCAAATGGCCCCCCAACCTAGGCGGCACACTTAGATCCGATAGTCCATATTTTCAATGACACTGTTGATGCTCAATTGTTGGGCACGATGTTGAGTCGAGGTTGCTTGCTCTTTTGCCACGTTATCGTGAAAAACAGCAATGTTTCCCATTCAGCGAACTAAGATGGCATTCACTGATGATTTCACATTTCATACAGACCTGCTTTGCAGACATTTAAATATTTTTTACAATTCTCACGATTGTGGACGAATTCGAACGATTATGTTGACCAAAAGAATCACGAAGTGCACAAAATGCATTTTGATTTGAACGCCCATTTTTATAAAAATCTTTAATATTTAAAAGCGTTGCTCATTTGCGTATCTTTCCACTGTTCAAAATGAGTTAGTCTGAGATTGAGAAATGTCAAATGAAATACTAGAAAAACGTTGAAGTTTATATGTGGTTCACCTTAAACATGGGCTCTTAATATTTAACCACCCCATATTATGATACATATTTTATTATAAAGAGATTATTCTAAAGCGATTACCAAAATAATAAATATTGTGCTTTAAATGTACACAAAATTGGTGGTGGGTATAAAAGATTCGGCACAGCCGAATATAGTGCTCTTACTTGTTTTATTTAGGTACGATACTCAACAAGATTTTTTATGTAAATTGTCCAATAATGACAACCAGAAAAATAACATTCATATACTCAAACAATTTAGTACCTGCTTAGCTTGTAATCGTTGTTAGGAAGACCAATAAATGAAAGATTTTGTTAAATAATTTTTTTCAATAATTTAATTGGATAAACCATTTAATTTTTATTCTGACTTATTTAGATTTCACCAGTAGTGACCAGTGGTAGCGGTGCTGATATTTTGGGAAAGGAACATTTTGTTTTTCGAATTAATTATATTTAAAACTGAGTGGATCTGCCTAGAATCATGTGTAAGCAATGTGAAAATCAAACCACGTGTTGAAAGTAGGTTTAACATTTTCTCTAATCCCGAATTAAAAATTCTTTGAGAAATATATATGTTACTAGCGAATCTCCTGCACACTTCGTAGTGCAAAAAAAAGAAAATAAAAAAATCAATTCGAATTTAAATCGCGATCTTGTCGAATAAATTTTTGTTGTTGTTTTTTTTTTATATAAACAAAAAATCACATGTTGACATGAAAAGTCATAACTCACGAACTCGCCGACCGACATAAACATAAACCATCTACACGACCATAGGAACAAACCCTAAAAATTTCATCGAATTCGGTTAGACCGTTCGTGAGTAATACAGTTACAACGCACTTGCAACAATTTTTTATATATAAAGATTTCTACCGTAAGTTTTTTGAGGATAGCCCCAATTATGCTTTCATATCGACCCCTGTGCGCGAAATTATCGTATGTTACGAAAGCATAATTTTACAGGTGAGCTTTTTTATTACTTTTAAATAAATACGATAAAATGTGCACAGTGTTATCTTTATAACTAAAACAGTTATCGCTATAATATTTAACAGCAGATGGATTAATTGATGTAGAACCCATTAGCATAAAAAAGTTAATTTCTAAACTAACACAACATACGATAATTTCGCTCACAGGGAACGATATGTAAACAATTTTAGCAATTCCATAAATGCTATAGATTAGGAAAATAAAATCAAAACTGCTTACAAAATTTTTTTTATTGATAGTTACCATTTTAGGAGTGCTCTATAACCATTATCTAATATGTTTTTAAATATTTATAAATATTTATTTATATTTATCCATAGTATGTTAAACCATGTACTTCCTTATTCCCTGACACAAGGAGATCTTTTTTATATAAAAAAAAACTTGAAGAACAAATTTTTATTGCATAAAATTTGAAAATTGTCAAATTAATATTTGTCAATTAAGTTCACGTAAATACGTGTGCTCAAAAAAAGACTATCACTTTGAACAGCTGCTATGCTTCCATCACAGAAGTTCTGCCAGTGGGTGAAAGTTTATAAATGCCTGCAAACATTTTGTGTCGGTTCAATTAAATTTAGTTTTGTTGCAAAACCGACAATTTTCTTTTTAAAGTTTAGAAAAAAAAAATAATAATTTTTTTTCTTATTTATACCAAAAGATAATTTTATAACAAATTCGATATATTTTACCGTTATATCATTCAGCCAATATGAATAAAGTCAAATATACTAAGTTTAAATAAAATTGTAAAAATGTTCATGATATAAAAATAAACATAAATGTTTATTGAAATGACACAAAAATTAAAACTTAATATTGAAAGAGAAAGATGTGGAAGAAACTATCTAACTAACTGGCTATTTAATAATACAATAAGCATAAGCATACTAACTGAACTGAATTGAATACTAAACATTTACGAGCTACCAAACCCAGCCAGCCACTATTAAAAAGCTATCAAAAGGTATAAAAATGAAATTGACTAAACTTGAACGTAAGAAACAGAGATAGAAACCAAATTACTGTAATACAATATTGGTGGCGGACATATAAAACTCATGTTATTGTGCATCGTTAAACTCGCATACACATAAATATTTATATTGAAGAAAATATAATAAACAATTAAAGTTATCAAACACAGGACTCACCAAAAAAAAAAACACAATTGAACATAAAATTTTTTAGCAAACGGCCAACGAATGCAAAATGTAAAAAATTTCCATTACGAGCACAATCATCGAAACCTTTAACATTATTACGAGTGTTTCTTTTATTTTGGAAATTTGTCTCCATTCGTATTTTTGTTAAAGGTTGATTTCCTAGCGAAAAACCTTTCGCTTAAAACAAATATGTTGACAAGTGGATAACAGGAGCAGCTAGAGCGACATCAACAGCAGCAACAACACCAAATGGCTACATACTTAGTGGCCACCAAATACTGGGAGTCATATTAACAAAACGACAACAAGAAATGGACTAGAAAATAATATTATATAATCTAAAGAGAAATTTAAAACGTTTTGAAATTATAAATTTGGTAACCTTTGCTTTTGGCTTTAAAACTGCTTACTCGATATGGTTCGCTTTAAGTGAATGAATATTATACGCAGGCTATCAATACTGTAACAAAACAGTTTCAGGGGTTTTTATCAATTACCCATGTCTCTTGAGGTACCCAAGACATATTGTCATCGTTTGGGCAGGAGTATCAAATCTTGTAATTAAGTGGTGGGCCAAGAAACTTTACATAAAACCGAGAATTCTTTTCAGATGCAAAAGTAGCTTAAGAACGAGCTTGTCATAGATATGAGAAATATTTTTATTTATTTATTTATTTATTTATTTATTTAATTTAATCAACATAATAATATTTACAGTTGAGCAACATTTTTAATTTAATTACAAAAATAAAGAAAAATAAAAACAACATTAAACGTATGCATTTGAGTTTAGAAATCTTATCAGCTTTCCACTTGTTACAGCAACATTATCAGAAAAGTCAATGTGAACATAGAACTTATTTACCTCAGCACAAATTCTTCTAATTGGATCAAAGTTAATGTAGTTTGATCTATGAAATGGTACATATAACGGTTCATAAAATCTAAGCTGCCTATTAGGAACATTGATGCATATTTTATGTCGAAGATATGTAGAATCAATTTTGCCTTGAATAATATTTATGACAAATGCAATATTGGAAACAATTCTTCGGCTTTGTAACGTTGGGAGCGCAATGAGTAGTAAACGACTACGGTATGACGGTAAGTTTGTATTAGGATTCCAACGAAGGTTACGAAGGCAGAACAGCAAAAATTGTTTTTGGACTGATTCAAGTTTTTGAATATAAACATCATATTGGGGATCCCAAATTACTGATCCATATTCCAGTAAAGGTCTTCGATCCCTAATAGATGCTGGGATAAATAGAGTTGTTAACAGAATGCTTGAATTTGGACGTTTGATTTTCTAACAAAACGTTATTTAAATTCCAGTCTGAACTACAGCATTTTTTCTATGACATTTAAGTATTAATCCGTGCCATGTGAAACCTGCCTTTATGATTATATTCAAAATCAGTGAAAGGAAGCGGACTATATGATCACAGATATCAGTTTTAAGAGTATACCTAAAAGGAATTATTGCTTGAGATTTAATGTACTATTTTAAGGGCTTGCAGTTTTCATTAACGAATATTAGATGGATATAGGCACTAGAACCGATATCTTTATTTATCATAAGAAAGACCATATGCAGTTATTATAGAATCTCTGATGATATGTTCCAAGTAAAGATTTTTAGACTAACGTATCCATACTTAATATTTACATGTGCCAAGTTTCTCCTAACGTTGATAGTCAGCCACCTCTTAAGAACTTGGAGGAATAGCTTGTCAAATCAAAGTAAGGGTCTTTAAATAAGTATTGATCACGACGTTGGATACAGTAATACTGCGGTGTTATTAGCAGTAAAAGTATCGCCAAGCCTGCTCTGTGAATCGCTCCTACAGTCAGATTTATTATGAATTAATAAGAGCGTGAATGAGAGGTGACATAATGCTGTGGTTGGAGCACCAACAAGATTCATTCTGAAGAATGTTTTAATTGAATAAGCTTCATCTTGTCCCCGAAAAAATCCAAAAAGGTCAGTATCACATGAACTTTCAGCGACAGAGAAAATATGAAAGGCTCGGCATTGTGCCTGGGTAATGACTAATGGCAGCCTTATCACAAGCTTCATTACACTTATCGTCTTCTTAAATGGAAAAAGCTAATCTGCTATGCAAAGCAAAAACAATATACTTTATGGAATCGCAATGATATTAGAAAAGTAACGAAGAAAAAAATAAGGAAATTCAGACAGTACGGATCTGACATGGTAACAGAAGGGACACAGATTATCAAAGCATTATTACCAAAGGTCAACCCAGTCTGAAGCTACTGTTGCGGCTCACTATTCGGTAAGAGTTGTGATCGCGACACTCCGAACTATTGTAGGATAAGCAAGAATAAGGAAGAGCAGAACACGTTGTCTGCAACAGAACTATAGAACTAAGTTGCTCGGTAAATGATTTTAAAGAAAATTAAGAAATACATCTGTGTGTAAACAGGAGGATAACCTCGATCCATTAAGAGTCTTTAATAGCTTGAAGGTAGGTAATCATGGCCTATGACTGTATCTGTACCGTCTTCTTTTAAATAATAAACGCACAATGAACACCAAGGTACTCCAAGGAAAGGTGTGAGAAATATTTTTTTTTTTAATTTTAAGCATTATCCTTAGGGTGTCCCGGTGGACTAGCCAGTAGTGTGCTGGTCTGCTAGTTTAGGGGTTAAACTTAAACTTAAATCGACCCAATCCGTGCCACTCTTTTACCATCTCCGCAATATTACACATTTTCGATATCTTGTTTATTTTACGTTAATTTTTTCTTTTTCTCCTATTTTCTTTTTCTTGGCACTACAGACAGACAGACATCGACTGTAAATTCGAAAATGTAAAAACATTCACTACTCCAGTGACCAACAACCTGAGTAAGCTACAGGCTATAAAATTAGAAAAAGAAGCAAATGAAAAGAGTTTAGTTTAAATTAAAAAAAAAGAAAAAATATACAAAAAAAAACGGCGGCCAATTCAAATTTGTTGTTTGGTTAACATTAACATTTTGGAAGTTAAAAACTTTATGTGATAGAAAAAAATGTATGCGAAACTCCTTATTGCTGCTATATGGACTTAAACTGTTTCTTATAACACTAACAACTACTTATAACAACAAATATTAAGCAGGTTTTAACATATGAGTTTTTATTTCTTTCCAGACCATAAATTGGCCAGAGCAAAAAAAAATAAATATTTAGCTTTCAGCTGTAGAATAAAATAAAAAATAAATAAAATATTAAACACTTGATAGAAATGCAGTTACGATGCGGGTGTGGAGTCAATAGTTTGTGAAAATACATGTAAAAAAAAAATAATGTGTTAAGATATGAGTGAGCTACATATGTGTGAAATACACGAATAAAAAATACAAAACAATAATCACGAAAGAAAATCTTTAACTTACTTGACATTCGATATATTTAATATTATTATGATCCCATACTATGCATGAGTAGACGAAGTCCATTTACTTCTGAAAGTCCTCTCAGTGGCTAAAAAGGTAAATGGACCAAGATGAGAATCAAATCTGACCAGGATAAAAATCAAAGAAGACGATGTTTGCCAGAATATGACTTAATATTACCGGGAGAGCAGCGAATGATAGTTTGCAAATTTCTAGCACTGGCTCGGAATAGACTTGGGATCACATTAAGTGTAAATGCTATGAGACTTATCAGGACGTTGTGATACGGGTTATGGACAACTTGCAGCCAATAGTTTAAATTTCTTCAAATATAGAGCCAAAACTTGCATGACTTAGTAAAACTTAAAATCATTTGAGAATGATAGAGGTTAAGAGAGAAGTGGTTTGTGGTAAAGGTAAAGCATTGGTTCCTTTGTCAAACCTAAAAAAATAAAAATAAAAATTGATTATTGCGGAGAAAGAATGAGAGCTATAATAAATGGCCAGATTTTAAAAATCAGATAATAATAGATATACAGAAGGTATTATCCTTAAGGTGCGTACAATGAACCATTCTGATTATTCCTAAAATACAGGAGTGATCATAAAAAGGATAAAGGAGGTGGGTAATAGACTTCTTCCTTTCGTAATAGCTTCTAAAGGGTCCGCCAAATAACTTTTTTTTAAATGGTATAAAAAAAAAGTGTAGGGAATTAAAAAAAATGATTTTAAGCCACAATTTATATAAGAATGTAGCAAAAACTTGTATACGTCTGTAAAATTTAAAATTCTAGCGTTGTTGCAAATTTTTTTACATTCGGTACAAGGACATGACTACCTCCCATACATCCTTTTTTTAAAAAAAACTATGTTTTAAAAGAATTTATGATTAGAATACACTAAAAATTAATAACTGATTCTCAAATAATGCGTTATAGATCTGTTGTAAATTTAATTTTATTCGGTACATTAATTTCTATAAAAATGAGAAAATATGATGGTGGTACTAAGTAAAATTTAACCTAAATGCTTTGCTTTTTTTTTCTTATTATATAATTTTTAGCTTTTATCCGATTTCAGTTCAATATAGATTAAAAATTTTGTTATCAAATGGACTTTACAATAGAATTACAAAACTATGGATTTTGTTATTTACTGTGGTACAAAACATCTTCCGAAGTGACAATAATTTGTGATAAACAGTAAAATTTTCATAATATCTTAGCTTTGTTCTACTATAACTCAAGTTTATTTTATCCAATTAGCCCCTATTGGACGAGTAATTTAGCATCCTTTAAAACAAGATATAATTAATTTTAATTGAGCCAGCATTTGACTGTGGATAGCGGGTGAAAGGGAAGTATATATCGAAAACTACATATGTACCATTATGTTGTAAATGTGACGAATTTAAAAATTTTATCTGTCTGTAAAATTTTACATGCTAGCGTTGTTGTAAACGGTGCAAGGACATGACTACCTCCCATATATCCAGTTATTAAAACTCAATTTTAGCTATAGTTTTGATTAGAATGCACTAAAATTCCGTAAATAATGAATTTAGTTTTGCTGTGAATTTTGTTTCATTTGGTGCATCTACCATACCTTTGCTTAAACACTAACTTTTACTTGCATTTAAGATTTTAACTTTTCAACAAAATTGCTATATATTATTCCTTGTGTATATATGATATAGTGTATGAAATAATTCCATTTTTATACCCGCCTCCAAAAAAATGGTGGGGTTATATTCATTTTGTCATTCCGTTTTTAACACATCGGGGTTTGATTTTATGACGATCTAGCTATGTCCGTTTGTCCGTATATCCGTCTGTTGAAAGCACGATAGAGGTCGTACCGAAAAAGCTAGGGGGCTCAAATTTTGCCAGAATCTTTCTTATGGACAAGGTTTGTTTGATATTGGGCTGAATCGAAATATTAGGAACAGAGTTATAGCGCGTAATGCGAGAGTAGGTCGAAAAAGCCATGTTCTTCGCACATCGAATTAAATGCAATTGTGTCCAAACGCATTAACGTACAGTCATGAAACTTCGAATATATATTTCTCGAGCCAAAACAATATTTATTCCCAAAAATTCAAATCTATACATTAGGAAAGGAGTTTTAGATCAAAATGTACGAACATTTATACCGCGCAGTGTATTTTCCAGTATATTTAAAATTTAAAACCTAATAGAACGATTCTAAAATTTTGTTTCTTGGTGAGAGGCTTTATTTTAATGGAAAATCAATGTGACACGCCCACTTTTACGCCCACCTCCCATATAACGTTTTACCTAAAATGAATATAATTTCTTTATGAATAAAGATTTTGGAATAATAAAGGACTATATTGAAATACCTAAGTTGTTTTCATTAGCAGAAATAACTTTGACACGCCTACTTTAACGCCCACTTTTCACGTTATCTGTCGTTAATGAAATTAAAAAAACCAATAAAACCGACAAAATTAGAGGTATGATGATAAATTTTTTACGTTTATCCTTCTAGTCAATGTCAATAAAGTGACACGCCCACCTCCCATATAACGGTTTATCTTAAATTCATGTTATTTCTCTATTGACAAAGTTTTTGGAAAAATAAAGGACTATATTGAAATACCTTAGTTGTATTTATTAGCAGAAATTTTATTGACACGCCTACTTTAAAGCCCATTTTCATTGAAAGACTAACTTTACGAAAACATTTTACTAGCATATCGAAGTTTGAACGGGTGGTTAAATTTTAAGGGCCGATGTTGAATTTAAATAAAACACAAATTATTTAGGAAATTACTATCATTTCTTTTTTTAATGATAATATTTGTATGGCTCAATTATGTATGAAACAAAGTATCGGCCAAATGGCCCCTCCCCCCAACCTCGGCGCCACACCTTTATGCGATGGTCCAAATTTTCAATGACAATGTTGATGCTCAATTGTTGGGCACGATGATGAGTCGAGGTTGACTGCTCTTTTGCCAGACTAACGCGAAAAACAGCAATGTTTTCCGTTCAACGAACTAAGAAGTCATACACATGTTTTCACATTTCATACAGACCTGTTTTGCTGAAATTTAAATTTTTTTCACAATTCTCCCCATTGTGGACGAATTTATGTTGACCAAAGTAATCACGAAGTGCACAAAATGCATTTTGGTTTGAACGCATATTTTAATAAAAAACCTGAATAACTTTAACGCGTTGCTCATTTGCGTATCTTTCCACTGTTCAAATTGAGTAAGTTTGAGATTGAGAAATGTCAAGTGAAATGCAGAAAACAAATTTAAAGACTAGGTGTAGTTCACATTCTACATGGGCCCTTAAAATTTAACCACCCTCTACAAAGAAAGTGATACATATTTTATTATAAAGAGATTATTCCATAGCGATTAACAAAATAATAAATATTGTGCTTGAAATGTACACAAAATTGGTGGTGGGTATAAAAGATTCGGCACAGCTGAATATAGTGCTTTTACTTGTTTTTTTATAACCTAGGAAATATGACTCAAGAAATGAATGCAATTTTTATATTTCCGCCAAAAAATTCTAAGATTTCTTTGTAGATTCTGTTAAAGCACTCCAAAACGTACTAATATCTTAAATAAAAATTTAGCTATTCTTAAAAATAGTTAATTATACTCTGCCAAACTTTAGAAATTTCGGGGACTTCCAATAAAAAATCTGAAATTTTACGATAATATAAAAATTTTTCTCAGTAGTATTGCTTACCAGCAATCATTTCCTTTTTTTGTGTGTTAGTGGTAAACAAAAATGCTATTTTGAACAGAATATATTAAGAAATGAATTTTTGGCAATTTTTTTAGTAAAACAGGTAAAAGTCGTTTTTTTATTGAACAGTTTATCTCTAAAATTGTTTGACTTTGGTGCCCTTCACTGTAAACAAAAAGTGAAAATTATGAATTCTACTTACAAATCTTTTTAAGGTAATTTGTTAGCTTTACAAAAATCTATATTACATAATAATTCTTTACACTTTATTAATCTTTAGTTTTGCATATGGGACAGAGCACTGTGCGTCCTGTTGAAACCAAATGTTGTTAATATCATCCTCTTAAATTTTTGTGAACAAAAATTCGTTCAACATGATCCGATAACGATCGCCATTGACTTCGGCCACTCCTTGCTAATTTTCGAAGAAAAATGGCCCAATTATGCCTCTGGACCAAAATCCGCACCAAACAGTGACTCGTTTTGGGTGTATCGGCTTTTCAATGAATGCGTGCGGGTTTTCTGTGCCCCAAATTCCACAATTTTGCTTGTTTACATACCCTCCAAGATCAAAATGAGCATCATCTGAAAAGATGATTTTTTTTGGCAAAATCGGCCAAAGTAATGTCGCAATATTTCCCAGCGTTGTTCAAGCGTATACACAACCATATTCGTTCAGCGGAAGGATACAACTAATTATCTGTCAAATCAGACATGAGCTAAGTGTTACCATTTACGAAATAAGCAGTAGTGGAAAAAATAAACGTTAGATGGCGGACCCTTTATTATCAACCAAATTCTGAAATATGATTTATTGTAGAGAGTCTGTAAGTATGTCGTTCTCTGTATACAGTCTCACATAAACAACAACATGTAACCTGAAGCCAAAAATAGTGAATGAAAAAAAATAAACTTTACCTAAAAGTACCAAATATGACCTGTTTAATATTTTTTATTTTGTTTAACAAATATCCCATTTTAAATATAGCAATTCTGTTTTGTAAAAAATGTATTATAAAACCTTTCATAAATTTTATTAATTACCCATGTTTGATTTTAAACATTTCACAATAAATAATTTATTTCACACATTTTAATCTGTTTAGGCAAATCTACTCAAACTTAAACACATTTTAGCACTTTTCTTATCAAACATATACGATCTTATTAAATCATTAAAATTGGATTGTAACAAGTTAAAAATTAAATGAAAATTTATTTCAAAAGAAACATTTATTCCAAATCGTTTAACGATACGTTTACGCAAATGATATATAAAAGTCCAAGTTAGTTGGACAGAGGGGGGAAAAAATGCGCACAAATGTTTTAAATTATATTACGTGATATCTTAAAACAACTCATAAATAATTTTTGGCGTTCGTACAATAACAAAAATTAAAGTATATTTTGAATCCTGTTTTTGCCCCACACTCATAGCGAACAATTTATTCAGTCAAATATTATGTGCGTTTGTTTAAATTTATGCCTGTAAGATTTTATTGATTTAGTTAAGACCAACCTGCATTTTAAGCATGCGTCTATATTTAAAATGTGGTACTAATATGGTTATTGGTTTATTGCTTTTAAATCATTTAATGTTGCCAATTATAACAGCTTTTAATAGTTTTACATAAATTTTGTTACAAGTTAAATGTTGGTGCTATTTCTTATTTCTTATTTATTTTTTTTTGTCTAAATTTATATATAAATTTTCTTTAGTTGAAGTTGGTTTTTAAATAGTGTAGTGTGACTTCGGAGATTAAAGGAAAAGCTAATGTTCAGTTTGTAGTGTAATATGATACAGTGTTTGTCTTTTATATCTTAAGTTTATGCTTATATAATCGCAAAATTTATCAGATCAAGATAAAGAAATCTGTACATGTTTTGTTTTTAGAAAAAAGCAAGAAGTGCTTTTTTTGCAGATATTAGAAAAAAAATTGAGAGTGCTATATTTGCCGTAATAAATCTGATAATACCCTTCACCATAAAATAAATGTTGATAAAAAGTTAATATTTAGTGTTGATTTGGACAATTTATGGCATAACTATCACATATAATTTGTGTCAATAATAACAAATATGGTATTTTTGAGGGTAAACATATGTCATCATATTTCAGTATTCGGTAAACGCCAAAATTTTTTAAACGCTAAAATAATGTGGAATTTTGTGCTTAAAAAAAGGTTTTGGAGAAAGTCTGATAACCTTCTTTATTTTATTTTATAACCGGCTGCTAAAAGTTATCAGTTATTGGTAGAAGCTTACGATCAACATTCACTAACTCAAAAATCTTGTGATCGATCGTTTGCGTGATTCAAAAGTGGTGATTTCGTCACAGAAGGCAAGGAAGGGCCTGGTCAGCTGAAAAACTATAAAGATGAAGAATTGGAAGAATTTCTCGACGAAGATGGCTGTCAAACGCAAGAAGAACTTATATTGTCATAGGAAGTCATACAACAAGCCATTTTCCTACGCTTAAAAGGTTATGAAGGTTCGTTCCAAAGCAAGAAAATTAGGACCCATATGAATTAAAGGAAAGAGACGTTGACGGTAATTTTTCATTTCGGAAATGATGCCTGAACGCTGCAAAAAAAATTCCTTTTTGCATCATGTATTTACTGGTGATGAAAACTGGATAAATTAGGAAAACCCCAAGCACAAAAAGTCATATGTAAAGCCCGGACAACCAGCCAAATCAACGCCGAACCCGAATATCCATGACGCCAAGTTAATTCTCTGTATTGCGTGGGATCAGAAGGGTACTTTGTATTATGAACTATTGAAATCCGGTCAGACAATCACCGACAACATGTACTGAACACAATTGATTCAATTAAAGAGAGCAATTAACAAAAAAACGACAACAATATTCGACCAGATACGATGTCATAATCTTAAATCATAATCTTCCATTTTGAAAACAGTGGATGGCAAGTTTAAGCTCAACGGCCTTATAGCCAAGACCTTGCATCTTCTGACTACCATTTGTTTGGAACGATGCAGAACGCGCTTACTAGAATACGCCTCACTTCAGAACAGGATTTTAGAAGTTGGCTGGATTCATACTTTAACTCAAAACTCCAGCAATTATTTGGGTTCAGAATACATTTTGAATTTTTACATAATTTTTCACCATTTTGTTGTAACTTTACCCTAGATTTTACATCTTTTTCCAGTTTACTGTATTCTTCAGGGTCGTCCTACCTAAAGGCACGTTATTAATTGTAAATATTTTACAACTCAAGCCCTTTTATTTGATACCCCTATTAATAATAATAAATATTTTAATAAAAAATAAATAAAAATATTTTCCTCCATTTTGTTCTAGACACCATCTTGGATTTTACACTTTTTCATAATTTTCTGTATTTTTAAAAGTGGTAAATTTTTAAATACTCTATTTGACACATATAAAATTTAATGTACGGTATTTTATAGTGGCGGCGAACATGGATTTAAATATTTTATTTATGATGAATTATATTTCCTTAGAAAAGTCCTTTTATTTAAATATACACACTGACTCTTAAAACTTCAATTTTAGGAAATACACTGAAGCAGTTGTAATTTGAAGTCAAGTTAGTTTTACACCTAAATATTTGTAAGTTTTTCTCAGGAATAATTTTAGAAAACATGCTTAATAATTTTGTGTGTCCAGAATTTATTTAGGAACATAAGAAACCTATCTATGTATATAAAACAGGATGTATGTATGTATGTATGTATGTAACGTATGGTCTCAAAAACGGCTGAAATTTTCAGAGAATCTTCAGAATATTTAGGCAAGTGACACTGTCTGAAGTCTGATCTTTGATTTTCGGTATGCAGGCGGAAGGGCGTGGCAAAATCCAATTTTCATATTGCACCACCAATGACATATACATACATATATTTATTTTGTTTGCTTTTTTATTTTATTTTATTTTTTTGAAATCCTGTGTCATGTTTTTCAAAACGAGATATCAAACTCTTAAATCGGTTATGTTGTTCCGAAGATATTTGCAAAAAACCTATATTAATAATGATCCAATGTCAAAATTTTAAAACCTTCGTAATGTTGCATTCAAAAATACGAGTTTTCGATTTATTTACAAAATATATTAACATCACGAGATAACACAATATACTCCGCGCTTATATATTTTCTTTTACACTCTCGTGTAAAGTTATCGAAATCAAAGCTTTATATACTAAGAATAATTCACATGCAACTCTCTAAAATTTCACTGTGTGAATCAAACTGTTGAAAATCATATTCATGACTTAATGTAATGATTTTCCCATGATTTTTCCACACCTTAATAAATAAAACATTGAAGAAAATATGAATAAATTTATGGATCAATTAATATACAATAATTCTCACAACTCTTACATCGTTCAGTCATAATATCACCCTGAATATTTGTATTTTACAAAACAATTTATTTGAAAATAATTTTCCTTCAAATTTACATTAAAAACTTGTCAAGCAGAAAAAAGGTTGTTAAACTTTGTTAACAATTAAATAGAAAACAAATCTTAAAACCTGGAAGGCAATAATTACATGTACACATACACACATACTATAAACGAAAACAAGTCATCAAACATAAATTTTAAGTCAATAATAATCAAAATACTAACAATGATTACAACGGTAAAGATTAGTGGTGATGATGTAATTGTAATTGAATGAAATTTGGTAGAAAAGTCAAATAAAAAAACATAAAATAAAAACAAAAAAAAGCGAGGAAAAAATTTCAAAAAAACTTAAGGGAAAAATATACGTTAAATATTATTAAAAGGTCCGTAATGGCTCATCAAGTTTGTAGCTCATACAAACATATAGAGTAATATGCTACCAAGCAGGGTTGATTTTTTTTGTATTTGCTTAACAACAACGGGCTATAAAGAACATCATCACAGTATGAGACAAGTACAATATTTTTTTGTATCCCCATAAGTTTTTGTCAACCTAAAAATAATTCCCACAAATTGCCAAATCACAAAGAAATGGATTTTTTTTGGTAGAATATTTTTCAATAGACGACAAAGACTAATCAAGGAAAACAACTGCAAAATAAACAGATTTTCATTTATATATAAAAAAAAGGTCTATTATTGAGCCTGTTTACAAGTACCAAATCAAGAGTAACGTGAATATTATCAAAAAATTAAATTATATCTAAATTAAAAGGCAACACTATGCCATTGGCACACCCCTTTTTGTTTAAATATTAAAAAGTTGAGAGG
This sequence comes from Phyto melanocephala, assembly GCA_941918925.1. Lineage (NCBI taxonomy): Eukaryota > Metazoa > Arthropoda > Insecta > Diptera > Rhinophoridae > Phyto > Phyto melanocephala. The sequence goes on from OW799236.1 coordinate 83,979,180, forward strand.
GTGGTTTTTGTATTCCCACAACAATAAGTTACTGATGATGTTCACCCGCTTATTAATTTTTTTGCTTCAGCATTTTCGAAATCAGCACTCGGTTTACTTGACATTTTATTTCTTTTATTATGGACAAAATATTTTAATTGCTGCAATGTATGCAGTTTAAAACAGAAAAGAAAAAAGGGTAGTAACAGAAGCTTTAAAGAGTGACAACATGAAAATCTTCCTTTTTTTCAATAAAATAAACAGACAATTATAAGAATTTTCTACAACTGGATAACTCCTATAAAATTGACAATAAACATGTTCGTAAACCTCACACCTTATAATCGTCAGTTTTTTATTACAGGGTTATCTAACAAAAAGCACGATATTAATTTATTATGATAGAAAGATCTATGATTACTATGTGTGAAAACAAATATCGGCCAAATGTTCGCCACGGCTTCAGTGGCCTATTTCTATTCGATGGTCCATATTTTCAATGACACAAAAAAATAATTGAGGTTCAATATCGTTAATGTGCCGACTTATCTCATCCTTTAGCTCTTGAAATGTTTTTGGCTAATAGACGTACACTTTTTACTAAATATCCCCGACGAAAGAAGTTCAAAAGTGTCAAATCACATAATCGTGGCAGCTAATTAAAACCTCCACTAGGAGAAATAACACGATCATTGAATTTCGGACCCAAAAGAGCTTTCATTGATGGTGTGGCAAGTGCTATCCAACTGTTAAAACTACAAATCCTCGAGGTCCATTTCATTAATTTCTTTCCACAAAAACTTTATTATCAGCTCGCTTTGCCACCATTCACGGTAACTGTTTGACCAACATTATTTTCGAAGAAGTACAGCCCGATGACGCCGCCAGCCCAAAACACGCAGAGTCACTCTTCAGCTATCTCTCTCCATCTATCGTCTCTATCCATCAATCACTAGTGGATTCTATTTGCTCAATTATGACAATTCTTCTTTTTAATCGCTGAAGATTTTTGTTTGTTCAAACAGCTATGCGGCGTATTGACAACGCTTTATATGGTCAGTAAACTTCAGCTCTTGAGTCACTTAAACCTTGATCAGTCGAGGTTGAAGGCTTTTCTGCCACACTAATGCAAATAACAGCACTGTTTTGCGCAGATCTAACTAGACGAGCCTGCAAAGGTGTTTTCACATTTCCTTTAGACTGGGTTTGCTGAAATTTGCTTACAATACAATTATGCTGACAAAAGAGTTACAAAGTGCATTAAACGCATTTTGATTTTTTTTTTCGATTTTCGTAAAAGGCTTCAAAAATCTTAACGCGTCCCTTAATGGTGTATCTCTTCATGGTTAAATTTGTGAAACACTGAAACGAAAATAATGTCAAATTAATTAAAAACTTGACCTTAAGGTGTAACTCACTCACAATAAACATCCTCCATTATGGTTGGACTACTCTCTATTATCTCTGCGATGGTTTATTATCTCTATGGGGTTGCATCGATGAACTCAATTCGATTATCGTTGGATCTTTTCTCTTAACAGAGATATTTTTAAGCAGAGATGAGATCATCTTTTGTTGATGATTAATATTCAAACACTTTCGGATATACGAAAGTTATCCACTTAACATACCTTAACGCATAGACCCCTGTACAACCATCTATTGAGGACTAAAAAATACTAGAGATTTATATAAAAGAATAACAGCCTAGCAAGACCATAAATAGTTTCCTCAGATAAATAAAACAACACATTATTGGCAATTTTCGTATTTGCATCCTTGTAAACTGACAGGCATTGTAAAGAATTGACCTGAAACAAACAAAAAGTAGATGAATAAAATAGAAATACCTACAACATTTATCTGTTTTTACAAACAGAGAAACGCGGATTTTACTCTACCTCCACACTAAACATATCCCAATTGGAATTTCCTAAATTGGTACTAAAAAAACCTATCCAACTTGCGAGTAAAAAATCGACCAATAGTCTTTTAAAATACAATATCAGCTATAGTTTTAAGTCATACATATTGCAAACATAAAAATTATTTGGTTGATACTCACATTCCTGGAGGAATGTAGCCTTCGGTCTAACCAAAGTTCTATTTAAATACGAAGACTTTATGCCCAGAGGAATATGCCAAAATAAAGGCTAATGCTTCCGTGTACCAAATCTCAAATTACGATGATTACGAAAAGCATAGAATGATTGAAGGTATCTTGTAATATAGACATGATTTGTATTTTATCTGAGTGCTAATGGGTAATTAATACCTCAAATATACAAAATGTTGAAACAAGTACGCAATTTGTCAACCACTTATGGAAATAATATGGATTTCAGACTATCTTGGCATCATTACAAACTGATAGGCTATACCAACGTAGGATAAGATTGCAATAACATTACATTGGGAAAGGCTAAAACATTTCGAAGGTTCAAAAGGAGCTTAATGTTATGGAAGAGCACGCCAGGAATTGTAAAAAAATATTACTGTGGGTAAATTGACAAATATACTATGGGCATACTCAAATTATAAGAGGAATAATGAATTTTGAGTTTGAAAAGGAAAACACTCAGAAAATTAAATATGTAGCAGTAAGTAACAAAGGATTGACAACTCATCCAGCTAGCTTGGAATTGTGCACAACATGCAGAGCATGCGAGCCACTACTAAATTTGAAATATGTTAGCGTGTCATGTTGAAAATGCTAAGAGAGACTGGGTCCGACTTTTGAATAAATTTGGATTATAGTTTATTTGAGGAAAGTTTCATTCAGAATAGACATACGTGTTTACCTGTCACGGGTATGTTCTAAGAAGCGCCTTTTTTGAACTTTACGTCTAGCTTCAGGAACTGCAATTCCTTTCTGATTTTAAATGCCGTCTTTCTAAAATTACTGGAGGTAGATCTGCTTCTTTAAAGTAACAAGGCAAAATAACAATATTGAGCTCTTGACTTTTTAAATGAATTTGGATTGTGGTTTATTTGAAGAAGATTGCATTTAGTAGAGCTCACAAAATTTCAGAATAAACATTCGTGTAAACCTGATACAGACATGATCTAAAAAGCGCTCTTTTTATACTTTGCCTCTGAAACTACGATTCCTCACTGATTGTTAAATGCGGTCTTTCAGAGAATACTGGAGGTAGATCTGCTTTAGTCCCATATCACGGCAAGAGATCAGTTCTCAATACTGCAGCTTAACCTTGGAAATGTGATATACTACTTATCAATCGCTATTTTTAAACTATTCTACAAAGAACATTTAATTCCTTCAAACTACAGTCTAGCAATTGTCAACGTCCTTACATTTATTTAGGCTTTTGCTTATTTTCACAAACAAACCAACCAGCAGTAACTTTATGTGGGTCGTGCGTCACTCTTATGAGCGTATTTTGTCGTGCATCTCTGCACACCCTTGCAATCGCCCAACCAACCTAAACACATACGTTTTTACCTTCTTCTATTTCAATGTCAAATTTGACTTTATCGCGGTTGTGAACAGTTGACATACGTTTTAATTTATCCAAGAGTAAGAGAAACTGACTGAGTATTTTGTCTTTAATATGACACACGTGACCCCTGCAATAGTATTTTATTTCTAAACAATAACAAAATACTAATAACCGAAGGATGGTCAAACAAAAGACAAAATGACGTTGTTGACATTATGCCATACAGCGGGGCATGACATATCATCAACGGTAAGAGAAACGGTTTTTTTTTGTATTGAGCCATTCATACATGTTAAATTTATGATAGCGGCAGGTCCTTGTTAGATTTTTAACTGTAAATGGGTACGTGTGTTTTTCCGGTTTGACTTGTTGTTCCCTTATGTAAATGGAATGATGACACGCGTTCATATGCACTTATGTATGTAACGTACTTCAAATATACCATGTACACTATGGCCTCATTGTAAGGGTTGTAACTGGTAGCAGGTCTCTTGGGAGAGTAATTAAATATACTTTATAGGCATTGGGAGGACTCGGCAGAAGAGCAAATGTATGTTTTATGCTAAATTATTTCACCATTAGTTTCTCGTGCATATTTTCTTGTAAATTGAACTAATTTCTGTAACTGAAGTTTGTGCAAAAGATTAAAAAACAAATTATTTGGGATTTGTTTGGCTTTTGGTATTGTTCTAATAATGAAATCAAAAAAAACCACCGTTTGATGATATACTTCTGGCTAAGTTTTTATATTTTTGACAATGAAATGTTTGCGTGTGGTGTGCCCTTAGACAAACTAGAAATGCACTTTGCAATGGGAAATTAATCAACTTGTCACAGTGACTGCTTTGTTAAGGATAGGGAAAAGAGTGAGTTAAAATAAAAAAAGCTTTTATTTTATTTAAGTGATAATATATTATCGCATTCATTTCAAAATTATTAAATGGTAAACTCATGAAAAACGTACTTAGTTATCGGACTATCGCTGCTTGTAAATAGTACATAAATAAGAGTATCTAAAAACATCTACGCACTGATGAATAAACTTACATATTAGCACAATATCGATTGCTCGAAGTTGTTCGAAATAATCTACGATTTAAAATTTATTTGATAATTCTGAATATAATGATAGTTTAATTGAAAATACACACATATCGAAAACAGCATATTCGACAAATTTGACTTTTTTATATTCTATTCTTCCCGAAATTTCCAAGCATCATATAACTTCCGATAATGTCATTCAGGCTCCCGTCTGATGGCAGCTAAAGTGAGAAGGTGTACAGTACTGAGTACCCAGAGTGCATGTGCAGAGTGCGGCAATCGAACTGTATTTAGCCGACCTTGCGGTAAGTTGGCAGCCCCAACTCTAGGATCGGAAGCTTTGGCCTTATCATACAATATTCTTCAATTCAAACGATAACAGCAACGTCAACAAATTTAAACAACGATCCCCCCACTGAGAACACTCTCTGACGCCCTATGTTCCCTGTGAACATTTTATCTAAATATCTTATTTAGCATTTTTGTATGTGTAAGGAGATATATATATACATATATATTCTATTTCATTATTCAACAACTGTTGATGGGAGAAAACAAATCAACTTTCCATTGATGTTGAAATTGGTCTCACGTCGCACAAACCATTAAGCAGTATAGGTAAGCAGGCTTTTAGTTGGAATCCACGTTTAAACGAAAAGTTGGAATTAAACCATACAAAACAAAATATTAAAATGTAGGCATAAATAAGTCCATATGTTGAGCGCTCTACCGAAAGAAGTATCCCCCAACTTAACCTTAAAACCATTTCACACAAAATTCGAATTAGTTGGATAAAAATTTAATCTCTCCAATGTGATGTCATAAGGATTTGTAATCCGAAGCCATAAGGAAATAGCAACCAAGTTAAAGTTTTTGTATCTAATACGACCGAACGCAGGATATTTAAATGTTAGTTTTCCATTGCTTTTACCTCCTCTTAGCGTACTCTGCATGTTATTCTCTCTGACAGTCTCATACGACCTATATAAGTTTTCACCTCTGTAGGGCCAGTTATTAAACTATTTAATTTTCTGTATATTTATTTATTTATTTATTTATTTATTGTTTCCTTGCACAACAATACTTAGTCTTATAATGATAGTAGAGGAATTTAAATTTGTACAAAAAATTTTGCCATAACAAATAAAACTTAAATACAAGATAAAATTAAATTCGATTTTCAAACATTTTTATCAAATAAAAAACAAATAAAAAACTTAATTATAAAGCAGTAAAGTAATAATAAGACATTTAATCAAAATAAAAAAAAATAAAAACATTTATACAAAAACTAAAAATTTAAAACATTTAATCAAAATAATTAAATAAAAATTTTTTAAAATTAATTGCGTTGCTATTTGTTTGTTGATTGTGTGGAAGAGCATTCCAAAGACGAATAGCATTTATGAAAAACTGCCACTCAGAAACGAGATAACGAAATCTTGGAATTATAATTTTTTTACCTCTAGATGATCTAGCAAAACGAATCTTTTGAAATAAGTATTTTGGCTCTTCAGTATAAATAATTTTCCAAAGGAAAATTAGCATTCTTATCTTTAAAAAGTTTTCAAATGATACTCCATATAGATTTTTTGAAAAAGATGACACATGATCACGTTGCCTTAGACCATAAACATATCTTACAATATTATTATACAATACTTCAAGATTCTTCCTACTCAGGAAATTACAACGAAAAAACAATTCAGTCATAAGTCAGACTAGGAACCAAATAGGCCTTCGCCAGTAGCATTCTCACTCTCAATGGCGTAAAATATTGCACTGACCATAATGTTCTTAACTTATTATATACCTTTATAACTAGTGAGTCTATGTGACTTGACCATGTTAGATTGCTGTTAAATAATATTCCTAGATTTCTTACTATAGTTACTAGGTTAGGTTGAAAAAGAGGGGTATAAAAGCCCAAACCCATGACAGGTATACACCTATGCCCAGTTGGCATGTTGTGCGCTCCATACTGTAGTTACTATGTCAACCTTTTCATTATTTATTACGATATATTAGTTTGCTCAATTGTTTTAATACCTTCATTCCCTTAAGATTTATATTTCCCCATAGTATGTTCATCACTTTACTAATGGCAGATTTTTGCCAATTCATGGCTGGTTCTTCTATCGCCCAAGCTATCATCCTGACTATATGTCATGGCGGCCTGGTATACATATTATCCTTAGATATTCACAGTTTGCGTACGGGCTTATTTCGTTCTTGTATTGAAGGATATTTTACTGTACAAATTTAAATTAAATAAAACTGGTCAAATTTTGATCAGAATAATATGTTGATGGTTTAGTTGCAGAGACGAGTACTATTAACTCAAAATTGCCATTCAGATACGAGATATCTTATCCTAGGTATAATGAGCTTTCTGCCAATTAGCGATCTGTCAAAAAGCATGTTGTCAAACAAATACGAAGGCGTTTTAGTATATATAATTTTATGAATCAGAAGAAGAAGAACTCGAATCTTGAAAAAGTTGTCGATGGAGACCCCCGGAAATAATTTGGCAAAAGAAGAAGTGCGATCAAGTCTTCTTAGTCCGAAGACATATCAAACGATATTGTTAAAACCCACATTAGGCTTACGCATACTGGCCATGTCACAATTACCAAAAATTTCGCAGCTGTACGTTTGATAAGAGATTAAATAAGATTTTGCACGGATATTTAGGGGAGTATAAAACTGTGTTGGCCACAGAGATCTTAATTTGCTGTAGGCTTGAGCCACGAGAGTGTTAATGTGTTTAGTCCTAGTTAGGTAACTATTGTATAGTTCCTTGGTTGATAGAATAAAATGTGTCTTAATACCATTTATTATGATTCCATCATTACAACTCTTTTATTGTGAATAACAAGACATTTTGATTTTATAACGTTCAAGCAGAGGCCATTTGCAGTCGTCCAAAGGTGAATTCTATGCAGATCGGAATTTAGCTTTTTAATTATTATTAATCATTTGAAACGAGAGACTCAAATAAAACTGTACGTCATCAGCATAAATATGTAATTTGATATTAGGAAAATGGTTAATATACAGAGCAAATGATTGATTCTTGAGGCACTCCTTTGGTAAGATGAAGGGTATACGAAATTTTACCATTTACAACTACTGGTTGAGAACGACCACTAAAATACGAAGATAAAAGTTTAGTAGATGTTAAGAAAAAGTTCAAGAAGTGCTTGAGTTTCCATGATCTATATGAGTAGCACGATTTACAGTATCGAAAGCCGTTAGAGGGATCAAAAAAACCAGAAACGAAATTAGACGTAAATTTTCAGTAGCATCAACTAGTGCTATAGTACATATTATTCGTACTTAAGCAAGGCTGTCAGCAAACAATAAACTATTAAAGAGATGGTATACAAAATGTGTCCTCCGTTGGGATGAACAATTTGGGTAGCGGTTAGTTTTATAGGATAATGATACCCATTTGATTTCTATTCTGGAAAATTACAGACAGCAACTTCTGAACTAGTAGGTTCCTGAGTGGCGCCAAATTATTAAGGAAAACTAAATTGTACTCCAGGAAATTTTATTAAAAACCAGCTATTCTACCGGAATTATCAGAGAAATCACTGACTTGTATGAGATATATTAAGAAAAAGAGGTCTTGCCTCCTATGGCTGCTATTTGTTAGATTTTGGACTTATTTAAAAAAATAAATTCAAGTCAAAAGAAATAAATATGATAATAAAGAAGTAAACTGTTAGAATAAAGGACATACTTTAAGCTTAAGACTTTATTTACAACTAGATTATGTCAACCGCAAAATGTACTAGTGTTTGTAATTAGCACCGCTACGAAAAGTTGGTATTTTATGCAGCCAGAGGATTTTCTCTTAATAAAGTCCAATATGGCAATGAATTTCAATTTCGCACTGGCGCATTAAATTCATACTCTAAAAAAAGTTATCTTCTAGTGCATACTGCCTGTCAATTACATGTTCTTCGGTCTCATCCCCCATTTCACAAAAATTTACAATTCACTACATCCAACCTATCAGTTTTGTTCAAATTTTGTTCAAAAGTGCATACTTATAGTCCAAAAGTAGTGATCATTTTAAGCATATTTATTTTCAACTAGAAAAGCCCGGCGTGCGTTGCTACGCCCCTTAATGAATAAAAGTTTATTCTGAATTTTAGTTGAATATCAAGTGCAAGAAGCTAAAATTTATAACTTTTTTTTTAATGGGCGTGTCATTGCCCACTTTTCTAATCACGCAACTGTATAGTAATGACAGCTCAATATGCTTGCAAAGTTTTAGAAAAATCGGTCCAGTGAAAGTAATTTCAAATTATAACTTTTTTTTATGGGCCTGGCCCTGCCCACTTTTCTAATCACGAAATTATATAGTCATGACAGCTCAATGTGCGTGCAAAGTTTCAGAATAATCGGTTAATATGTGTGCAAAGTTTTAGAAAAATCGGTCCAGTGAAAGTACCTCTAAATTATAACTTTTTTTTATGGGCGTGGCCCTGTCCACTTTTCTAATCACAAAATTATAAATTCATGACAGCTCAATATGTGTGCAAAGTTTCAGAAAAATCGGTCAAGTGCAAGTAGCTAAAAATTATAATTAATTTCTTATGGGCGTGGCCCCTCCCACTTTTTACCACCCATAAACACTCCCTGGAATGTGTAAAACAACTTGCCAAAGTTTGAGTCCGATCGGTTTTACAGTTTCGGACTCTATAGCTAACACACACACACAGAGTTTCGCTTTTTTATATATAGATTTGATTATCTATTATTTTTGCAACTTATTTGGTACCTAAAATTTGCTTTCTGTATTTCCAAATCTACCAAACAGGTCATGTTAAACCTTATCGATAGACCACCATGCCACATATTCATTCCAAGTTAAAATAATATAAAATTTTTTCTAATAACTTAAAAAAGACTAATTTTTTTCCCTCAGTGTAAAAAATCTAAATCAAACTCCTTCATATACATATTGTTCAACATATTGAATGGATATATTGTATTTTTATGCGACTGCCAAAATTTTCTGACATATTCAATTTTAATATTATTTATTTTGTAATGGCCATTTAATGAATTATGCTCTTTAGTAAACATACTGCACTTACAAAACATAATTTTATATTCCACCATACAACACATACACATACACCACACATATTTCTACAAACAAAAAAATACACAAATCTGGTAATAAAAACCTTAGACTGAATTTAAGCAAACATAAGCACATGCAGTAGAAACATAAAAAGCTTCATAAATAATATTCAACATTATAAAATGTTATTTTATTCAACTTTTTAAGTTTTGGGGGTTTTAAGCGCCGTCTTGGCGTAGTATGACAGGTTGGTTTGTTTTTTTCGTATTGATACTTATTCGTTGGTATATGTTAGTCCAACTAGCCATTTAATAGTAAATTTCATACTTCAACTATAAAGTTATGGTTTTTCTCGGGTGTATGCAAGTCTGAGCTTTCGTATGTAGCAATGAATCACAGTTTTTAAGGTGGTTTTTCTATGGTTGATATGTACATATGTGTGTGTGTGTGTGTTTCTAGTTTTTCCTTTTCATATAAAAATTATGACTTTTGAAATGTTCGTACACATATTCACAAAGACTATTTGGCATTGTGTATTATGCTGCGATTAGTGGCTATTTTATTTGTTAGACTCGACTTTAATGTGTTGTTTGTTAATAAATTTTTATTACTGTTTTTCTCAAGTCAATTCCTATTAAATTTATGCAGTCTTAGTTTTAACATTTATATATGAAACTTCAATTGAAAATTAATTTAAAAACACTTAAATTAATTTTGAATGTTTAAAGAAAAATAATAAAATTAATTTTGTTCTAAGAATTTACAAAAAAAAACTACTTTTTTTGTTTGTTTGATTAAAATTGTCACCATTTTGATGTCCCAATTCTCTAACTGTCCATGTGCACGTCCATAAAGACAAAACAAAAGCGCACAAAAAGCAACAAACCAATTACTATTTTTAACTCTGCCATAGGAAGAATAAATGAGAAATATCAACACTATTAGTAATCCTAGACTTATTTCAGCTTAATATTTTTAAAATTCCCTTAAATATGTAGATTCCAAAACCATATATGACCTCTGTTAGAGAAAGTTTCGTTACCACAACAATTTTAATTTAATTTGACACTTAACCATCAACAATCAATCAATACTCCCCCCCATACAATTCAGCATAATTGCTGGAATCAAAAGAAGACTGCACACAATTACCAATTTTACCCACAACACTGCACATGAATGTGAAAAAAAGCAAAACAATTGACACTTAATTCAATTGTGGTCAATAAATAAAAGAAAAACATGAATCGTATAATAAATGGCCAACATGATCATTGTATGTGGGGTCGTCGAAATTTTCTTTCCTACAACAGACACTTAATGAAGACAAGTGTGTGTATTTGGAAATTACAAATAAACACGAACATTAATTTAATACAATTGTAGTCGTACAAAAAAAATTAAATAAAAATAGAAGACACAAAACAATTTTAACAAAAAAATTAAACTTCATTGCACTGACAAAGTGTCGATCAATGTTGCAATGATTTTTTATTGAATTGAGGATGAATACATGTTAAGGACAGACGCCGTTTGGGCCAGATGAGTAAGGGAGCAAACAATACATGATCGACTAAAGGAAAAAGTGATTATTATTGATCTTTTTAAAGGAATTGGTTACTATTGATTGCATTAATATGGATGTTTTACTTAAGACTTTAAATGTGATCGTAAATAAGTTCAAGTACGTATATTTTGTCCGTTATAGGTAGAGGGTCCGTAGCTCTAATAATTTTAACTTTACAGGCGTAGGAAAAACGCAATGGAAACTGTATTATCATAATGTAACTCCTTTTGTAAAATTGCTTGCAAAACTGTTATTTTTGATACTATTGCATTATATTTTTGTGTTGATGTGTTTTGTGTGAAATGTATTAGAACCACTAAAAATCTCAATTTCGTAAAAAATACGAGGCCATTTCTACTTGTGTTAATCGGTATGTATTCGTATCTAGTTACGAACAAGATCACTATTTTGATTGCTTTATTCAACCATTTTTCAAGGCTTGTTTTGAACAGTTGAATTCTTTGACGTTAAGCAAAATGTCTTAAGACAAAAACTTTAGTTTCAGTTCATGACTGGATTTCACTCAACTGTTTCACTCCTTTGTTTGGTTGTTATCTGTTATCTGGTCTTGTTATCTGGTGCTTGAGTGTGTTCTAAAGCTCAATAGGTGTGCCTCTGCAAATGAGGTAACGCTGATGTGGGTTAAGGGATACGTGGGCATAGCTGGGAATGAGGCTGCTGACGAACTTGCGAAGAAGGGGTCTGAGGCTGCATTCTGCGGACCGGAACCCAATACTGCTCTGGGCAATGGGTTTTTGTGGGCGAAGATCTTTCAATGGGTAAACTCTATGAACTTACGAAGGTGGATGGAGGGAACCAAGTGTAGACAGGCTCGTGTGGTGCTCAGGGAGCCTTTTGGCAGGGGTGCAGTGAAGATACTCGGTTTTAATCGGAGTATGATGAGCTGGATCACTGCGTTGATTACAGGACATGGGAACTTCAAATATCATCTGAAGAGGATGCAGATCGTGGATGATGATATTTGTAGAATGTGCCTGGAGGAAGCCGAGACAGCAGCGCATGTAGTATGCGAGTGTCCGGCGTTGGCGAGCGGAAGATTAAGGATCACAGGCAAGCACACATTAAGTGTGAGTGCGATGGGGGACCTTAGTCTGAGGGAGATGCTGGCGATTACAAAGGACTGTGCGATGAGGATTGTCGACAATCACCAGTCGACACGAAATCACTGAGGAGCGAAGGGGGTCGAAAAGGGACCCTTGATAGTAGTGCTCTGCTTAATAAGTCTAGGTCAACTGCTTTCAAACGACATTATATTTTTCTTTCGGCAATTTAGAAAAATCATATTTAGTTTAAAACAAAAAAAAAACTACAGTTTCTGACTTAAGCTCTTTGGAAGTTATTCTGAGCATTAAAAAATATCAATATACAAATGTACAATTTTATATTCTTTTAACAAAATTCTAAATATTTTACAGTTTCTGCAGTTCTGGAAATAACACAATTAGAAAATGAAAAATACGAAGCAAAAAAATTAAATCACTTGAAGTTTCTGCTTCTAATATAATTGGAGACTGTGATTTGTTCATTTTAAATAACAAAAAAGTCTTCAGTAATAAATTTCGTTCTTAGTCACCTATTATAGGAAATATGAATACAATAATCATTTGATTATCGTATTCTATTTCTTAACAACATGTGAGTTAAATAGATGATACATACAACCAGCACCTAAATAATTCTAGTTAATATTTACATATATTTTTATTTAAATTTTGGATATTATAATTATAAGAAAAATAGAAGGCATAAGAATGTTTATATCATATTATGAACTGGTGGCATAACCAATCGTCATATTTTCCTTGACCTAGACACCAAAAAATTTTCCCCTTAAAAAACCTTGATCAAACCGAGTAAAGGAAATCAAATAATGATTCGAATCCAAGACAATGAATATGTCTACAAGGAATATTGTTTTAAGACACATCTTCAATAAAATTCAACCACTACAATAGGAACAAAGTCGGTTTTTGGTATGTATGAACTTTATTAAATTTTAATCTGCAGATTGACCACTATTATTTTAACACTCACTTTCCTTTTTTACATGATTAATCAAAATTTTGTTAAACTTATCCTTGAAAATTAAATAATGACTAAAAATAAAATTTTTTCAATTTAAATTTTCTATACAGAAATTTTAAAGCTTTTTAATAAAATTTTATATCAATAAAACTAGTTATTTTAATTAATTTAAAAATTAATAAATCAATTAGTCATTTAATTAAAAATATTTAAGCAATAATTTTTTCAGTGTATTTTTAAGCATTAAATTTTTACCTTAATTATTTATTTTTTTTGTTTAAAAGAATAAACCAAAATGATAAATATATTATAAAAAAATAATATTTTTTTATATTTTTAATTCTTAAAAAAATTTAATGTTCTATAAGAATAGACAAAATGTCAGGGAATTAAGATCTACGTAGTCAGTTTTACTAGATTTGATCTGTAGAATAATGGTATTATCAAACTTTTTATGTCCAGAGATATAATTTGATTTTTGTTACAATTTCTTTAACATTATTAATACAAATTCAGAATTTCCTCTTAAAACAAAACTAAACACATCATAAAGAACCCACTAAACCAATTATGTGAGACCATGTTGCCACAAATAACTCTAGAGTTTTTAAATTTAATTCGATTAAATTGATCTAAATAAATTTATAACAAATGCAAATTTTCTCTTTAGTTGTTTGATTATTTGTTTTTTTTTTCTGGCAAAAATATCGTTACTTAAATCACTTGCAAGCGTTATAGATGCTTTTTTATAGATGAATTTTAAATTTCTTTATTCCTATTACCTTTACCTTAACCGTGGCTCTTCTTTTGTCGCTTTATTTCCATTTAAATATTTTTTATATGTTTTTATTTAGTCTTTGGGTCAACGACAAAAGGTCAATTTAATTTTGGCATGCCTTAAATATTGGTGGCTGGCTGCTCTTTATAGCTTGAAGTATTATCCAGCTGTGCTTGTAACTCGAGCCACTTGGTGGCGTTGGTCATCACCAAGATCATGAGCAGATCATGCAAATTCCATTAAATGTAAAGTATGAAAAAATCATATCGCCAGAAGTGTGATGTTCATCATTAAATTGATGCTAACGAAAAAAAAAAAAAAACTAAAATTCAATTAAAATAGTTCATAATTTTTAGGTTTATTTGTTGGGCAACGAGTTGCCATCCTAATAGAAAATGTAAGAAATTTTAAAATCTTTCTTTAAACAAAATAATTTTTTGTGTAGTTTTTTCAAACTTTAGAAAAAAAATCTTTGATTCCCTTCCTAATCCTTTTTTGTTAACAAAAAAATTTACCATACTGAAATATGTTATAAAATCCGAAACAAAACCTTTAAAATTTTTCTTTTTAGTCTCCAGGAGAGAGAGAGAGAGCTTTAAGAAAACCTTTATGAATTGAAAATTGTAAGCCCTTTTGCGAAAAAATTTCTTTATTTTAAAATAAATTGAAAAACAACTTGTTTAATAAAATCAACAATTTTAAATTATTCATTGGTCTGTGGTAAAAACCCAACAATAATAACAACAGCAAAAATATTTGCAAATAACGAAACGAAAATATTAGTGATCTTTATGAGTATTCATTATAAAGTGGCCAAAGTTCAAAGCTGCTGGTGCTACAAGATGATGATACACTAATGCTAACGGAAATTGTTTATAATAGCAAACAGTGCAACAATAACAGCAACATTCAAGGCAATATCAAACAGATTTAGCCTAACAACATCATGTCCAGTTAGACTTTAAATGAAACGAATGCACCAGCGAATAAACAAATGAATGAACGGGACGAATAGTAGAAAACAACTTTGACTGACAAGGTTTCTGCTAATTTTATTTAAATCTTTTTTTTTTTTTGCTACAAAGTTTTGGTTTGATTGCTTTTATGTTGCCAACTTTGGTACCCTTCATGAGGAAGTTTTATTGTATGACTCGTTTGGTTCTAACTTTAGTTCTTTGGAAAATATTAATATTAAATAAGACAAGAAGTAAAGCAGAAATCACAGAAAGATCAAATAACAACAACATCCCACAAAAAGTGCTTACCTGCTTACAAGGGAGATTCTGGGAGACATGTTTCTAATTTTTAATGTCTCACCACTTCTGGCAAATAACAAACACTTATTTCTCTCCTAAAATGAGCAGCATTTTCGTATCTTTACCTTACGACCTACTTAAAAAAATCAACATTGAGCAACATTCTTTTATTATCAAGCTATGCGGTAAGTGAATAAAGTTATACAAGATCAAAACAAATTTTTGAGAGGCATATCTGTTGAAACTTTAAGAACTCTGTTAATGAGCTGCCATTGATTGTGGAGTTAAGTACCACTTTAACCTTCAAAATCAATAGATTTATCTATGTACATATACCCAAAGCAATTCAGATTATCGTGGCTAAATTTTTTTCCTGGAAATCAAAGTCTTTATAACGTTATGCATACAGGGTGTAGGGGTAAAGAAAAGTTAAAAGAGAAGCACTTCCAATATCTACACTCAGAGACCAAGAAGAAGAAAACGTACAACTAATAAGATATATGAAAGATAAATGAAATATACCCGTAATAGAAAGTCCTGACAAATCCCTTAGCCCTTATTGCTTTTTTTCAACTACCTGACGTAACGATTCTGATTACATACTTTTGTATATACTCCCTAATATCGATGAAACAAAACTGGAATTATTTAAGGTCACCCAACTCTATGATTCTGTAATCTTAGGCATTTATAAGCAACATGTTCTATTATTTCTTTCTCTTCCTCGTCCTCAATAATTTTGCAATAATGCGAACTTACCAAATTAGATAAAATAATTTAACCTCTTTCCAGCTAGTGCACTGAAATGACAATTTCAATTATACCCTATTCAAGTCCAAGAGTACCTAAGTGCCTACCGAGTTTTTCCTGGGCTATAAATCCTTTGTATACCCTGCAGTAGCTTCTGTTCTTTTCTACTAGATCCACCCAGTCTGACATTCATGCTCTAATTCGGTCATCATAGTGGCCTTACCATAGTTTTCGTGGTAGTTTGCATCACGCAAACTGTCAAGTGGAGTCTAAACGACACCGTTTTGACGTTGGCCGTACCATTATCTTTTTATAAATACTGATTTTTTGGGCTTGTCGGCAATTTTACTGTCAACAATATCACAGTAACCCAACGTTAAGATTCATTATTCTCTCTAGATCCCTACTAAAGTCTCTGCCTTTATTTGACATAATGATCCTCAACCTGACTAACAAATATAAGACTAACCGACCTCCCGCTACATCTTCAATTATGATATCTTTTATTCTATAATTTTCCAGTTTTTTGAACACACTACAAATATTATATAGTCTATAAGACCTCGTTATGGTATTTTTCATGATATACATAGATATCCGAGACTATGTTTATATCTGCATTAATACGTCAATAAAAATTGAATTTCCAACCAGTAATCCCTCTCATGGCTTATTATTGGATTTTTAATATCATTACTGATCTCTCTCAACAATAGCAAGGAATTTTTTATTGTCGACGAGAAACCAGTTTCCTCTAAAACTCTAGTAGTCTAACAAACCCTCACTTACATAGCCCAATAATTCTTCTTAGCGCCATACCCTTTACCCACATCGCCACCTGCGGTACAGTACTCAAGACACCAGTGGAAGCAAGTAAGTAAAAAGGACAACAGCTCTTTTCCACTTATATCTACCCCACAATACACTCATACGTCACAATGGGTCTTACATGTGTGTGTTTAAAGTCCTGATATCACTTCAGCTTCTTAAAGAATAAAACAAAATTAACAGAATAAACCCCATATCGCTTGAAGTAGTAAGAGTTGAAATCGTAAAAACAAAATGGTGATAAGGGCACTCGTTGACAGTATTAGAGTGGAAAATTAATTTTTGTCTTAACATGTTCGTAACAGAAAATAATCAGAAAGAATCAATGATGGTGACTGGTTTCAGAGTCATAAAAAAGGAGAAGCGTGTGGATAGCCTCTAGGTAGCTTAGTGAAATTGTTATTAAGGGTTCAGTTGTAAGGAAACACCGTCAGCAATATTTAGTAAGAAAAAACCCTAATCTTTACCATTTAAGTTGAACCGAATGCCTAGAAAAAATATTTTGGTTTACCTATATCGACAATCCTGCAATTTTTTTTTTTTAACTCTTATTAGAAGTTAACCGAAGCTGTCACAACAAAAGGTTAAATAGAGGGTAATCAGATTTCTTAGCATAGAAATTGATACCATTTCGGAGGAAGAAATGAAAAATAAACTACGGTTTGATAAAACATAATCAAAAATTAGATAATAAGCCCTATCACTGGATTTATTCGTATTTGACGAATAGAAGGCAGAATGTTCGTTTCAAAAATATAACTTCAGAGCCTACTGCTGTTAGTTCTGGTGTCCCACAGGGAAGTCATCTTGGCCCACTGCTGTTTTCCCTATTTATTAACGATCTGCCAAATTCGATTAAATTCTCGGATGTTCTAATGTAGGATGATGACGTAAAAATATTCCTTAGTTATAACCATCATGCTGATCATATCCTCCTTCAAAAGGACTTAGATGCTTTTTGTTCTTGGTATAATCTTAACCTAATGGAGCTGAATCCTGAAAAATGCAAATACATGTGTTTCTTTTGTAGATGCCATATTAACGTGAATTATGTCTTAAAGCGCCATACTCTTGACAGACTCAAAACTGTCTCCGACCTTGGAATTTTACTAGATCCTAAACTAAATTATATTCAACATATCTCTGTTACTGTTAACAAATCACGTGCAGTACTTGGATTTATAAAACGCTGGTCGAAGGAGTTTAAGTATCCATACATAACGAAACAATTATATACTCCCTGGTCGGGCCTATTTTTGAGTACGGTTCAATAACTTAGAATCCAACGTGTAATGTTTACAACAATAGCATTGCATCTGTATAAAAACAATTCCTATTATCTTGTCTTTGAGGCCTAAACTGGAATCAGTTAAACATGCCGCCTTACTCAAGTAGACTTGCTCTTATAAAGCTGCCAACGCTAAAAAGTCGAAGAACGATGCTAAATGTCACGTTTGTTCTCAACTTAATAATGGGAAATTTATGCTCTGATTTCATGATATCCAATATCTCTTTTAATGTACCATCTCGTTCTACACGTTATTTTTATCCACTATCTGTCAAAGTCTTCAGAAGAAATTATGCCAACTCTGATCCGTTTTTAAGAATTTGTTCTGAATTTTATAAATTTTATCAATATGTAAATTTTTCTTTTAATGTTAATGTTGAAAAGTCATAAATAATTTTTATATTGAATAAATGAAAGTATGTAACTATTTGTACTGTCTAAAAGTCTGTAAGGATCTTGAATCACGACCAATCATCTGAAGTTTTATACCTGACTCTGATAAAATATTTAAAAAATTAAACAATAGCCGCAAACTTAACATTTATTTTATGTTAAAATACGACCAATTAAATTTGAGGTGTGATAATTCACGTCTCTGGTTGTAGTATTGGGAAAAATCGTACCTGAAAATTTACTTATCTGAATACGAGCCCTTTTTTCGAAAAGGTTTGAACATACAGACAGAGAACGTAGTTTACAGTCTATTGGCTATGGCTGCTTATTATGTGAACGTATTTCAGCTGCTGAAGAGCCTTTGTCGAAAAAATAATTTAATAAATGTTGTGTGTGGCTCAGAACTTACGATCTGGGTCAAAGGTAATGCTTAAAGTAGTCAACAATTATTTAGTACAAATTTTTTGGTATATTTGTAGACAACATTGAAATATTTCAGGTCTAAAACCATACTTGTGTATATGTTTAATAATTATTATTGGAATTAGGATTATTGTAGTGGTTTCGGTCTAAGGTTTTAGAGTAGTCAAAACAGAAAGGTTCTTAAAAGTTTACTGAAAATATGTAAAAAATCAGCTTTCTATTTTCCTCTCTAGTTACCCCTCTAGTAAATACATTATACATTGTTAATGATCTCAAAATTTCCAAAGATTCCTTTACAACAAGTAGAGAAAACTAAAGTCATTAATGTCCTCTTTGGATTCATTCCAACATAGAAGTATGACTTTGATTTAGTTTGATTTTTTTTCTCACATTTTTACATTTGTAGTGTATTCAAATTTAAATACTCTCTTGTGTGTTAAAATCATCGTTATGAACCCCAAAAAAACTATTTACACACACACTAAACACAAGCAAGATGCAAAGTTTAAAAATCACCCAAATATTTTTGTTCCTTGTTTCCATTTTTTGCCTGATCGCCTGAATGTATCACGTTGGATTTATAGTTTGGCATGCACGATCAATTAAAAATATAAGAAAAACTATGTTTTTCCTCTTCAACTCCGTCTTCAATATGAAGAGTCGTGCTAAAACTGTCTAAAAATTTGTTTTATTTTTCTTCTTTAGTTTGTTCTAGCTAAACTTCATGATCTATAATGTTGGCAAGCGAAAACATGAAAAAAACACAAAATTCTACAAAACTTTATATGCAATAATTGTAAAGTCTGTTTCTTCATCTTCTTCAAATGGAATAGAATCAATGAATATAAATTTTCTTCTGCATACAAAATTCATATGCAAAATTTTAAAAGAAAAGTAATAAAGAAGATGAAGAAGAAAGGCAAAAAAGCGTCTCCAATAAGAATTATTACACCTGATTTGAATCTGATT
This sequence comes from Phyto melanocephala, assembly GCA_941918925.1. Taxonomy (NCBI): domain Eukaryota; kingdom Metazoa; phylum Arthropoda; class Insecta; order Diptera; family Rhinophoridae; genus Phyto; species Phyto melanocephala. The sequence continues at coordinate 83,999,066 of OW799236.1, forward strand.
GTTAGAGTCTAAACCAATATTATTCAAAATATTGAAAGATGTATGCAAAGTGAATGCTGGTACGTTTAAGATTTCTTTTATGTGAGCATGGTGCATGATGCATCATGAACTTGACCACCTTAGCAGTTGCATATAATATTGATTTGCTTATGGTTATACTGGGTTATACTGTACTAACAACAATAATAGCGAAAATATATTTACGTTTTTTAGACTAAAAAGCGTCAACGTTTTGTAGGTGGATCAGATTTGCATGCAAGAGCAGATTAACTTCATCAGCAGTACCACTACCAAATTAAAATTTGACTTCATAAACAGCTGCCGTTATATTTTGAATAATTTTCTAAATACTGACTACTAGTACACTTGGAGAAATATTTTATATTTTAAATAATCCAAACTAAATATCACTTTATACGGTAATTTTAAAAATGTTTTTAAAATGTCCTTACCAATACTAGGTGCATTATGATTTTAACTGTAACTAAAATATATTTGAAGATTTATTTTATAAATTTATAAGTTATATGTGTCAGAGGTAGGCATACCTTACACCGATTACAATAAAATTAATCATGAAACCAATTAATAGTTCTAATGCCATAATGATTGTAATTGTAGATAATATAACTAAAAACTAAGGATGTGTGAGAAGTAGACATATTTTCGGATGATTTCGGTGAAACTTCGAAATTAGTTATTAATTTCGATATTAAATCAACAGGCTATATTCCCGTGCCATAGAAAAAAACTAAGATACTTTTCCTTCTTAGATCGGCGATAAGAGGAGTGGCTAAGTCTTTCAGGTCAATCAGCCTTAATATTTGTTGAAGGCAATGGACGTGATGCTGGTGGATTTTCTGGAAAAAAACAACACTGGTGTATAAAGCATTGACTAAATGTCAGCACGCTTAGACAGCTGGAAGATCTACTGAAATATCTCTTCACAAATTAGTGAGGGTTTCTGAAACAGATATTATCAGAGGCGATTTTGCATGGTCCGTAGGGTGCTTTCGACTGGCTTTCTTTTTGCTGACTGAGAAACAATCTTGATGAGCGAAGAGTTCATTCTAATGTAGTAAAATGAATCGGCTCAATGCTGAAAAGTACGGTAGTTAATCTTAAGAATGGAACACCATGATTCAAGTGTGCTTCTTTAAATAAGTTTACGATTATATGGGTTAAGGATTATGTAGGCGAAGCTGGGAATAAAGGGACTGACAAACACGCGAAGAGAAGATCTCGGTGATTATCTGTGAACCAGAATCCAAAACTATCCTGGATGATCACTTAATGAAGCCAAAGATATTTCAATGGGTATTATTCTAAAAACCTGCAAAGTTATATAGACAGCCTTATACGGTAGCCAAAGAGCTTTTTGGCCGAGGTACAGTAAAGATACTTGAATTTAATCGCACTACGATCAGCTAAGGAAGTGTCTTGGTTACATGCCTTGAAATCTTGAAATATCGTCTAAAGAAGATTTAGATTGAAGATGATGATATTTGTATAATGTTCCTTGACGATGCTGAAACAGTATGTATGGGAATATTCAGCATACTCAAGCGGAATATTGATGATTACAGGCAAGTATATGATGCTATGAAAGACCTTAATCTGAAAAAGTTACAGGTGATTGTAAAGGACTATGCGATTTAAATTACTGGCAATCAACAGTCAGTAGTGCAAAATGGTTTTCTTGTCTAGAGCAAACTCCGCGGTACTTAGTGCAGCAAGGAACATAAATCGGGTCTCGAGCTGGTAGTGGTCTGCACCAATATTCCCCCTTTCTTGTAGTAAATGCCAGACAGTGATAAAATAACTACTCTACCATCTCTTATTCATTCTAGAACTGCTAGAAGACGGTTGAGTGCTCCAGTCATTCTATTGCCATTCAACCGACTGTTCTACTATTATTGTACGTACAACAGCTAATTAAATACCGCAATGATCGGTTAGGATAGCCTGTTTTGGGTAAAATCGTACTTGCTGTTGTCGGTAATATCATTGGCCAAGGGTATTTGCGATCCTGTGTCCTGAAAAAATAGCTTTGTCTTTAAATCTTGTTGCAGAATTAATATAACTGAAAGTATTCTGAGCTGATATACATTTCAGTTTCCATCTTATCATTTCATGCCAGCTCGCACGTATAACTATTACATCATTTTAATGAGTTATCATCCCGTAACTATAGTTTCAAACTGTAGACTGAATTATTAGACTGATTATTCAAATTAGATCCTTGTGCTTAGAAAAATTGTTTTATTATATTTTCTAAATTTCTTTAAAATGATTCTATACAGAATATCAACGTCAGCAAGCATTGGCACCGAGTGCCCTAAACTGACGGTGGTCTTACCTTCTGTTGACCAATCAGCCGACCCTATGTTCCAAGTTTTACAACAACTGATGACACACAGGTAGTTATTCTTTTATACAATATTCGATTGGTATGAATACGCACCTTCCTCAAGAGATCGTGACCATCTTAACCCTAGTTTTTCTTCTTCGCTATGAGGCAAATGATATCTATCAACTACAGTATTGACCTGCAGTCCAAAAGAAGCTAAACAACCAATCAAGTAACCGTGTTCATCACGAGACATCTATTGTTGCCTGCAGGCCTGTCACCTCTGCAAGCATTACTCAGTTAACAGCCGACAATTATTTCTGTTAAGAAGACAACGCTATCCAGAAACAAATAATCAGTCCGACGCAAGGTTGAGCAACAGTTAACAAATCACCGGCGAATCTGTTTTCCTACTGTTATCTCCAAAAACGTCTCACCAATAACCAGACTGCAAGAGGTTCTAGGGGCTTACTGATTCCCACGGTAGCAAATAGCTCTCTGGTTAAACTTGTATATGTTTGGCTACCCAGGCATACTTAATTATGACTCCGAAGTGTTTGTAGCTAATCTATACCCAGAGCTGGCAATAGCACCAGTACGGGGACACTCCGCCCATGTCACTCTTGAAGATGTTTAGAGATTATATTAAAACACCTTTTATTAGTTTAGAACAGCAGTATTCCGGGGCATCTGAGAAAATTCATTCTCCAGCCATAATAAAATCTATGAAGCATATAAAAATATATTTTAATTGAAACACAAATTATAAGAACTTATTCGTAGGATTATCAATTTTAAACATTTTCATAGTTAGGAGATCAAAAGGTAATATTAAAATATCTTTTACGAATCTTCAGAAAATTCTTTATTTTGTTGTGTAGTGTAATGATTTCTATTAAAAATATATTTTTTAATATTTTCGTAAACAGAAAATTCTTTGAAGATTTTCGAGAAATGCGAAAAATATCTTTTTTTGCACTTTATTACCTACAAAAGCTGATTCTACATCCTGTTGCTGGGCTGTTTAATAAAAGATATCTTAGCACTTTTACGTGAAATTTTTAAACCATAGTATTCGCTTCTGCTTCCACTTGGTCCCTTCACCGGAGTCTCGTTCTTCCCCGTCTCGGCTTTTGAAAGTAGTTGTTATCTAACCACTTGCTCTGTTCTAGTGTTCTAGTTATTGCTGTAATTTTCGCAGTGTATTTTGCAAAAAACAACAGTTAGTCGTTGCCAATTCATTACAAATATCATCCTCATAATCAAGGTGCTCCTTAAGGGACGTTAACAATTGTCCTCTGTTTTTCATTTTTTTGTAAACCTTTTCAACTATGTCTTTTTTTGACAACAAAAAAAAAATCATTCCAAATCGAATTCGTAAAATTTTTTTTGGGCAAAGCGTTCATATTTCATTCGTTTCAGCTTCCAACATAAGCGAATTGTCTTTGTTAATTCTTTTGTTAAGCAGCCTTTTAACTACTTTCTAGTACACTTCCGAAACACAGTTAGTTAGAATATATCAATTTATGAATTTTCTTCTTCGTTTCAAACAGTTTACTCCTCCCACTTTTTCAAATCGCGTGATGGGATTGTTAGCTGTATTGCTCATAACGTTATTAGTTTCCACGTCAATACCTGTACCTTTTTTAAGGTAAAATAAATTCCTTTTGTTTCTCCTCAGCTTTCTTATGGTTTATGCGTTTTTATTGGATTGTTTTGTGTTGTTTTCAAGTTTATTGTGAATTGGTTAGTGGAAAAAGCAAAAACAAAATAATCGTTTAATGTGTTTCTCTAAAATCCATTACAAAATGATCGTTTAATCACGAATATTTAATTATCTTTAGCACCTAAGGGTAGCAAATGAAATTAGTTTCCTTTTCTTCTTTTTCATATATTTTTTCCTTTTTCGTTTAAACTGGAATGGCAAAAGTTGATATTTTCAATATTTATAGTGTCTAAATTAAAATTGGATTCAAATTCTCTACAAAAAATTAATAGCAAAGCAAAAGTTCTATATGAAAATGTAGTCAACAAAATTGACATGTGACTTCTTCCTTATATTAGTTGATTTCCTTATTATTTGTGCTTAGAGCCTGGTATTGTGTTCAATATTTCTTGTGAACTGCTGTTAAATTTCATATAAAATAATTCCTATTAACTACTTATGAAACAATGTTGCCTAAGCAGTGCTTTTTTATAATAAGAAACAAAATTATTAAATATTTTTTTAAATATTCTAGCAACATTTAATTTCGTATGAAATTATATGAACAAAAGTTATTTCGTATGAAACTGAAAGCAAGAGCTTTTCAATTTTTATACCCGCTACCAAAAAATTCCGTTTTTAACACATCGAAATATCCATTTTAGACCCCATAAATGTCTATCAAACAGAAGTTAGAACAGGAAGATGATTAGCTACGCGCTTAAATTTTTGCAAAGAAATTCATAGAATAATTCTAAAAAGTTTTTGCTTATTGACACTTTTGTAAAATATGTCAGAAAAAGGTAAATATCCTTTAAAAATTCTGTTTGTATAAAGGTTGTGGTCCAACCATTATGCACGATATTAATTGTGAGTCACACTATAACGTCAAGTTTTTAGCTCAATTTATTTTAACATATCTTTGTTTTAGTATTAGACAAATTAAATTATGGAGCAGTGCACAATTGAGCAGCGAGTTTAAATTGTTGAAGCCTTTTACGAAGATAGGGAGTTCAAACTAAACTTCAGCTCGTGATTTTTTTGGTCACCACAATCGACCAAATGTATTCACAATCGGAAGATTTGTTCCCAAAATTTCAGCAAACTAAGTCTGACGGAAATGTAAAAACACCCGTGCACAAGGCTGCCAGATTCATTTTGACCTTTTCCGCCAAATTCAATGTTAACAAGTAAGAGCACTATATTCGGCTGTGCCGAATCTTTTATACCCACCACCAATTTTGTGTACATTTAAAGCACAATATTTATTAGTTTGTTAATACCTCTAATTTTGGCGGTTTTATGAGCTTTTAAATTTCATTAACGGTAGATAACGCGAAAAGTGGGTGTTATAGTAGCCGTGTCAAAGTTGTTTTTGCTAATGAGTACAACTTAGATGTTTATTAATAGAGAAATTATATGAATTTTAGGTAAAACGTTATATGGAAGGTTGGCGTAAAAGTGGGCGTGACACATTGGTTTTACAGAAAAGCCTCTCACCAAAAAGCAAAGTGTGTAAAATTTCAGAATCGTACATGTAATTTTCTCCGTTTTATTAGGTTTCAAGTTTAAAATATACTGAAAAATACACTGGGCGGTATAAATTTTCGTACATTTTTATCTATAACTCCTTTCCTAATGCATAGATGTAAGCAATTTTTAGGGAGGGATATTGTTTTGACTATATATATATATGTGTTCCTGTAACTCCCATTGGAGCATAGGGCGCCTAAATTGTTTTGACTAGAGAAACATATATTCGAAGTTTCATGACTGTACGTTAATGCGTTTGGACACAATTGCATTTTATTCGATGTTCGAAGGACACGGTTTTTTCGATCTACTCTTGCATTACGAGCTATAACTCTCTTCCTAATATTCCGATTTAGCCCATTTTTAATACCAAAGAAACCTTGTCTATAAGAAAGATTCTGGCAAAATTTGAGCCCCTGGCTTTTTCGGTGCGACCTCTATCGTGCTTTCAACAGACGGACAGACGGATAGACGGACAGACGGACAGACGGACGGACATAGCTAGATCGTCATCAAATCAAACCCTGATTCAGAATATATATACTTTGTAGGGTCTAAAATTGATATTTCGATGTGTTAAAAACGGAATGACAAAATTAATATACCCCCACAAATTTTTTTGGTGGTGTGTATAAAAATCGTCAAAATCGCCAAAAAAAAAAAATTGTTCATAGTTTTTGACATCAAAATATATATTATTTGTAATTATTAAAAATATTCTTTATAAATCCTAAAAAAAATAAATTTGATCTGATTTCCTAAAATTTGCCAAAAATATATTTAATTTAATTTTTATTTAAGACGAAGTAAAAGTTATTAGAAAACACCAACAAGGTACAATAAAAATACCAGAATAAAATTATAATTTTGTGCATTAAATTTAACTGAAAATCGCTAGATCTGACATTTTTACCTGTACCTGATTGCATAGTTCGTTCTGCGAAAAACATTGCTGTTGTTCACTAAAGGAACCGTCAACCTCGACTCATCATCCTGCCCAACAATTAATCATTTTACGAACATCATTGATAAGGATTTTTAATAAAAATTTGAGTTTGCACGCTTACAAGGTTCACTTGACTCAGGAGTTGAAGAATACTGATTAATTCAAGCGTCGTCAATACATCGAATGGTAGGTTGAACAGTAAGAGGTGTATTCTGACTTTACAAAGAAAACCATCTTCAGCGACGAGGCAAACTCTTACCTATGTATATGGATTCGTTAGCAAGCAGAATTTTCGCGTTTTGGAAAATTAGAATCCGCAAGTGATTGTTGAAATGCCGATGCATCCACAAAGCGCGAATGTTCGTCAAATCAGTTACCGACTGAAATTGCACCTGGACGATATATGGTTCCAATATGATAGTGAAAATTACCACACAGCCAATGAAACAATTGCTCTTTCGTGCAACAAATTTAATGGCCGGAGCAATCATACGACGTGGCGATATAAATTTGCTGCCAAGATCGTGTGATTTGACACCGTTTAACTTCTTTATATTTAAAAGTCAATAAGCCAATATTTAATAGTTTTAGGAAGAAATTATTCGGCACATTAATGACATTTATGTCTCAGTATCATTGAAAATATGGACCACCGGATAGATATATGACATCAAAGCTTTGGCGATCATTTGTTTCACGCATAATTGTTTTCTGTATTAAAAAAATATTAAGAAAATTCTCTGAAACTTTTTGTTTTGTTTACAATTAACATCGTGCGGTTTGTTTGGACCATCCTGTAATAGATTAATATCTGTAACCACATTTTATGCTCCTCATTGCCATTATCAATCACCTTTGATACAGATAAAAAAAATTCTGACAACACATTTAAACTTTCAAACATAATCCAAAACGATTAAGTTTTCAAATTAATCACCTTAAAATAAAAGTTATTTGAAAGTTTCACATAATCTTAATATTTAGTAGAAACAGATTTTCCCCTTCACACGCCGAACTAGAAGACATCGTCAACGCATTAAAACTAAATACACTTAACACGGTTAATTACAAATTTTATATTACACAGCTGCAAGCGGCAGATTTGTACCATAATATTAATGCAACTATTTCCAATACACATGCGAGTGTGTGCAACAAATATTATTTACATGACAACAACAAAACAATGCAAATGAAAGAACTCGTTCAATCAAAAGGGAAAGGGGAGAAAAACACCTCAAAAAATTGTACTATTTACACACATTTAGTGTTTTTAATGCAATAGCAAATGATACTTATAATTCATATCTTTTGGTCTAATAAATTTCAAAGACATGCATTAATAACACGAGTCATGTGGAGAAGCTTTAGACACTGAAAACACAAATCTTCAGAAAATAAAAGAAGATGCGTCTGTAGCCATATGACAATAGAATATAACAGCCAATTAGAAGGTGTTGGATTTATAATACAACACAGTTTTTCCGTGTACAACCAGATGTTTGTAAGGTACTTTAAATTTCAAGTGAACGGGGGAGAGGGAGTAAATAAAGACTTCCATTTCCTAAATAATAGTTTTGTGGAAATGAAAACAATATTTTGTTTTAGGAATATTCAAAGAAAAATCAGAAAGGGAAGTAGGAAGTGTAATTGGGCAATGCTAATTAAGTAATTCCCTACACCAAACGAATTAGAATTCTTTTCCAACAATCAATCCGGTAAAAATAATAATTTTTGATAATTTTGTTAAAAAATATCTGATATAATTTCTTTGTTTGTAAAATAAATTCTTAAGATTCTTTATAAAGTAATGAGTACATTTTCAATAATTTGTCTTGCAGTTTTCATTTTTTTATTAATTTTTTTTATTTATGGCCAACATATTAAATATTTTAAAATAAAAATTTTGAATGAACTTGATCCATATGAATAACAATTTAAGGCTTAATGTGCTATTTGTTGCTTTGGTATAGGGTGCAGACTTGTAACGAAAAGTGGCAAATACGCGCTTTATATTTGGTGTATTTAAATAAAGGGTGGTCCACCCAAAACGCACGATGTTAATGGTAAATAAAACAAAAAGTTTTTCAGAGAATTATCTTTGTATTTTTATTGTGATAATTATGTGTGTAACAGAATATTGGCTATATGCTTGTCACGGCTGCAGTGGCTGTGGTTGACGTCCAATTGTTAAGCATTACGACGAGTCGTGGTTGACGGCTTTTCTGTCACACTATTGCTCACAACAGCAATGTTATTCGCAGATCGGACAAGGAGATCTTGCCCAGGTATTTTCACATTTTCTACGGATCCGGTTTGCTTAAATTTGCCCACAATTCTCCCATTTATGGATACATTTGGCCGATTATGCTGTCCAAAAAATCACGAAGTATTTGAAATGCATTTTTATTTGAACGCGCATTTTCGTAGAAAGTTTCAACAGTCTAAATGCGCTGCTCAATCGTGTACCTCTCCATAGTTGATCTTGTCAAATGATGAAACAAAGAAATCTGAAATTAAGTAGCGGAAAAACATGAGGTTAAGGTGTGGCTCACAATTATTATCGTGCATAATGGTTGCACCACCCTTTAGTTGTACAATAGAACAGTTTTATATGTAGCAGCAATATGACAAGTGTTAATGTTTAAAATATTTCAGTACAAGCGAAAGGGATTTATTACGGAGGTGTAAGAAAAAATAAAGCAAGATTTTAAAGTGTATGTAAAGACTTATTGCACCACCCCCTTGTTTAAAGATTAATTCTTAGATTTAACCCGCATTTTCCCAGAATATTTTTTGTTTCGAGTTCTTATAAAGATTAAAGCAAATAAAAATATTTAAATATTTTCATTTTAACTTAAATATCCTAATAGCTACACCGCCAATAATAATCCCAAAAAGGGCTTGTTAGTTGCGATTCGTGGAACTGTATAATTTATTTAAGCGTGTGGATCAAATATAGATGATGGAGTATATTCCATACGGAAATATTATAAATATAGGGCAACAGATCTCAGAATGAAACATGTTCTGATACATGTTCCGTAGATTATCAGTCGACTCTCAAGGCGTTAGAAGGACATTATGGCTGATTTTTGACTAATAGAATTATAAGCCTCTTTAAACATCAGATTGTGTTTGGCACTAGGCACTGTGGACTTTTCAGCATCAAAATTGCGGACAAACTAGCGGTCGACATACGAAAAGGCTGTTCTCATAAAACACTTTTCTTGCAAAAACAATTTGTATCGTATTAGTCTGGTTTTTGTTTTTGTTTTCCTTGTTAAAAGCATGTTGTTTGCGCACGTGTGGTAATAGCAACTTTATTCGCCTATAATTCCTAAAATACTTAACCAGTTTTGATTGCATTGAGAATGTTCAAATTTGCGGAAAAATTACTTTTTTAATTATATATTTCTTTTATTGAAATCGGTTTTATGTGGGCGTAAACTGCGTATCAAAAAATAGTCTTGCCTATTAAGTAATACATAAGTTAAAATAATCTATGAATATAAAAATAAGTTGCATTGTGTTAGAAATTGATGTTCTCTGGAATGCGTGAACCGATTTCATATAAAAGGTGATGTCAATACCCAGGTTTTTATGTATAAACGGTCTCTGTATGTGTATTGGTTCACGAGTTGAGTGAACACTGCAATCACTTAACATTTTTTATACCCGCCACCAAAAAAATGGTGGGGGTATATTCATTTTGTCATTCCGTTTGTAACACATCGAAATATCCATTTTAGACCCCATAAAGTATATATATTCTGAATCGGGGTTTGATTTTATGACGATCTAGCTATGTCCGTCCGTCTGTCCGTCTGTTGAAAGCACGATAGAGGTCGCACCGAAAAAGCTAGGGGGCTCAAATTTTGCCAGAATCTTTCCTATAGACAAGGTTTGTTTGGTATTGAAAATGGGCTAAATCGGAATATTAGGAAGAGAGTTATAGCTCGAAAAGCAAGAGTAGGTCGAAAAAACCGTGTCCTTCGAACATCGAATAAAATGGAATTGTGTCCAAACGCCTTAACGTAGACTCATGAAACTTCGAATATATATTTCCTGGGTAAAGACAATATTTTCCCCCAAAAATTGTCTAAATCTATGCATTAGGAGAGGAGTTATCGATCAAAATGTACGAAAATTTATACCGCACAGTGTATTTTTTGGTATATTTAAAAACAAAAACGTCATAAAAGCAACAAAATTGGATGTACGACTCTGAAATTTTGCACACTTTGGTCTTTGGTCACACGCTTTCTTGTAACGGTAAATCAATGTGCCACGCACACTTTTACGCCCACCTCCCATATAACGTTTCAACTAAAATTCATATAATTTCTCTATTAATAAAGATTTTGGAATAATAAAGGCCCATATTGAAACACCTCAGTTGTACTCATTCGCAAAAATAACTTTGACACGCCTACTATAACGCCCACTTTTCACGTTATCTACCGTTAATGAAATTTAAAAGCTCATAAAACCGCTAAAATTAGAGGTATGATGATAAATTTTGCTACGTCTATCCCCCTAGGCAATTTCATTACTATGCCAAAAAATTAAGGTGCCACGCCCTTTTTTACGCCCACCTCCCATATAACGTTTTACCTAAAATTCATATAATTTCTCTATTTATAAAGATTTTGGAATAATAAAGGACTATATTGAAACACCTAAGTTGTACTCATTAGCAAAAACAACTTTCACACGCCTGCTATAACGCCCACTTTCACTTTTGAATTGTGTCCAAACGCATAAACGTAGAGTCATGAAACTTCGAATATATATATATCGAGTCAAAAGAATATTTTTCCCTGAAAATCGCTTAAATCTATGAATTTGGAAAAGAGTTATAGATAAAAATGTACGAAAATTTATACCGCACAGTGTATATTTCAAATTCTGAAATTTTGCAAACATGGCTTTTTGGTCAAAGTCTTCGTTATAACGGAAAATAGATGTGCCACGCACACTTTTTTCCTTAAAATTTTATAAAAATATATTAGTCATAAAAATTAGCATTTATTCATCTTACACTGCGACATTTATTGTACTGTAGCTAAATATAAGATAAAGATGATAAGATAGATGACTCTACTAGCAACTACTAGATGGCATGATAACAACTTATGCTTATGTTCTCCTTAAGTTATGCTCTATTAAAAATGCGAATTTAGGATAATTTTGACCTAAGTCCAAAAAAAATTATCTCTAAACATTATAAACAATTTATTTTCATGTACTAATGGCTAACAAATTTTAAAATTATACAAAACTTATTTCGTTTCAAAATCTTTTAAAAGCAAAATGTTATAGAAGTTTAAAAATCAAAATCTTACTAATAAATTTCCCGTTTTAGAAAAATGCAGAGAATGTATATTTTAAATCACCCTGTGGCCCTTAAAATTTAACTTTCTTCCTCTTAAATTCATGTAAATTCTCTATGAATAAAGATTTTGGAATACTAAAGGACTATATTGAAATATCTAAGTTATGTTTATTAGGAAAAACTTTATTGACACGCGTATTTTAACGGCAACTTTCATTGAAAGACTAAATTTACGAAAACATTTTACTAGCATACCGAAGTTATAATGGGTGGTTTAATTTTAAGGGACTATGTTGATTTTGAATAAAATTATTATAAAATTATTATCATTTATTTTTATAATGATAATATTTGTATGCTTCAATTATGTATGGAACAAAATATCGGCCAAATGGCCCCCCAACCTAGTCGGCACACCACGATCCGATAGTCCAAATTTTCAATGACACTGTTGATGCTCGATTGTTGGGCACGATGATGAGTCAAGGTTGCTTGCTCTTGCCACGTTATCGTGAAAAACAGCAATGTTTCCCATTCAACGAACTAAGATGACATTCACAGATGTTTTCACATTTCATACAGACCTGCTTTGCAGACATTTAAATATTTTTTACAATTCTCACGATTGTGGTCGAATTCGAACGATTATGTTGACCAAAAGAATCACGAAGTGCACAAAATTAATTTTGATTTAAACGCCCATTTTTATAAAAATCTTTAATATTTAAAAGCGTTGCTCGATTGCGTATCTTTCCACGGTTCAAATTGAGTTAGTCTGAGATTGAGAAATGTCAAATGAAATACAAGAAAAAAGTTGAAGGTTACATGTGGTTCACCTTAAACATGGGCCCTTAAAATTTAACCACCCTCTACAAAGAAAGTGATACATATTTTATTATAAAGAGATTATTCTATAGCGATTAACAAAATAATAAATATTGTGCTTTAAATGTACACAAAATTGGTGGTGGGTATGAAAGATTCGGCACAGCCGAATATAGTGCTCCTACTTGTTTTCTTTTTTGCATTATCAAGTGTGCAGAGGGTTCGATAGTAAAGGAGCTAATACACGGCATGTTTTTTACATCTGACTTGTCAAATTCTCCACTGCAAATACAAACATGTCGTGTGTTACCTTTAAAACATTACTTCTGTAAAAACACATGTGTGCTCTATTTTCTTCTGTAAAAACATGTGACATCAGTCGTTGGCACAAATCTCTGCTGCTGCAAAGCAGTCAGCGTAAAAGTACAATTTTGACAGACATGTAGATTTACATATGTCTCACAAATTTTAAAGTCAGATGTAAAAAACATGCCGTGTATTATAGCCTTAATATATATTAATAAGATATTAAATAAAATATGATCTTTAGATTTTCAAATTCACTTTGGAAATGTGCTAAAACATGTTTTATATTTTTACTTTGTGTAGTTTTAAGTGGCATGCGTGCGTTCGGTCAAATTGGGTTAATTGTACATATTCATTTAACAATTTCTTTAATTTATTTAATGCTTTTTCTAAATTTAGACACAATATGAAATTTATTAGAAATCCATTTAAGTTTTTTTTAGTTGTTTTAACACTTGATTTTTTGTTTATTTTTACACACTAATATGACGAGACCGTCTGCATGTGTCACATGTTTTTCATTAGAAATCATCATTAGCTGGTGACAATTTTCTTTCTCAGATTTTTTCAATGTTTTCAGCTTAATTTATCTTTTACTTAATTTAAAAACTTTTACATTAAGTTCTCTTTGTCTGTGTTTGTCTTCTCGTAAAATTGCATTTGCTGTTGATTGATTTTTGAACCAGTGTTGCCAGAATTGGGTTTTTGCTTAAAATTCCAAAAATTTGTTTTATAAGGACTAAAGTTGTTAAAATCGTTTCAAAAGCTTTATATTTTTATTGGGTTGTAATTTTATTTGCTATTTGTTATTATTTTTATTTTATTTTATCATATATTTTGTCACGATAATCAAGCATTTGTTTGAATTGTATCATTTAATGTTTACTTTTTGTAAATATTTCAAAATGGTTGTCATTTAAAAACAGTATAATTTAAGAAAATTAATGCGACAAAAATAACATTATATTCAAAAGCATTTAAAATTACAAATAATCATTAAATAATAGGTGAGACAACAGTATGATTACAAATCAATCAAAAATAATAATTTGATTTCAACTGTTCTTCTTCTTGCTGAATAAATTTTTATTATTTTAAAAGTTTGAGATGTCAAAAAAATTAACAAAAATTTTGAAAAATTAAACAAAATTTAAAAATAAACAATAAAATGTAAAAAAAATTCGTATAAAAATTGCAAATAAATTGGTACGTACAGTCAATATGTGTATGTTAACAGCAAAAGACTATAACTCGCCGTAAAAAAGCAAAGATTGTCGATTTCAATTGTAGTCATACAAGGTGGCGCAAAAGAAATTCTCCTATCAGAAAATGCTACAAATTTTGCAATTGGCCCCTAATGTCAGTTCTGTTTTGACATTTGTGTAGTAAACACATGCAAAATACACGTTAATAAACAATGTTACGCTACACTGCTCCAGAACGCGGAATATTGGTGACTATTTATTTGACCAATAATCGGTCGGTGACTTTGGCACAACGTGAATTTCGTCGCAGATTTCCTAGCCGTCCAACGCCTACTGGTGAAACACTGCGACGTTTAGCCGCTCGCCTCGAAGAGACTGGCACAACACGAGATGCTGCCAGGAGTGGCAGACCCCGGAGTAGCCGTTCTGCAGAGAATATTGCTGCTGTAGCCGAGGATGTCATGGAAGCGCCCTCAACATCGACCAGACGACGTGCCACGCAAATGGCTATCAGTCGACGGTCTTTACAGCGAATTTTGGTACAAGATTTGAAGATGTTTCCGTACAAAGTCCAGACGGTACATCTGCTGTTAGCTGCTGACTGCCAATCGCGTCTAACATATGCTCAAGCCATCCTGAATCACCACTAAGAGGAAGATGATTTTTCATCAAAAATAATCATGAGTGATGAGGCCCATTTCCATCTTAGCGGGTACGTAAATAAGCAAAATTTACGCTTCTGGGGCACTGAAAATCCGCGTGTAACCCACGAAGAGCCATTACACCCGCTCAAAGTTACTGTATGGTGTGCTGTTTTCGCTGGAGGAGTCATCGGACCTTTTTTCTTCGAAGACGTCGCGGGCCAAACGGTTACTGTGAATGGTGAGCGCTACAGAGCAATGATCAACGAGTTCTTTTTGCCGCAACTTGATGAATTGGGATTGGAAAACATGTGGTTCCAACAGGACGGTGCAACAGCACACACTGCACGTGCCACAACCGATATGCTGAAGGATGCATTTCCCGGGCGCCTAATCTCCCGTTTTGGCGATTTGAACTGGCCAGCAAGATCGCCTGATTTGACCGCTCCAGACTTCTTTTTGTGGGGCTTTTGAAGTCGCGGGTTTATGTCAACAAGCCTCAGACTCTTGCAGCTCTTAAAGACAATATCCGTCAAGAATGTGAGGACCTATCGCAGGAAGTTTTGGCCAAAGTGATGGAAAATGCCATAAAAAGGGCTCAAATGACAATCAACTGTGGCGGCGGCCATTTACATGACATCATATTCTCGACTTGATGTAAAAAAAATTAAAAGACCAAAGTTTTTCATTTTTTTTTTTAAATTACAGCCAAAAAACATCGGAAGGTTATTTTTGCGCCACCTTGTATATATGATTATCGAATGATAATTTTATTAAACATATAAATGATAACTGGTAACCATTATATGTTTTAACGATAATCATACAATTTAATCATAGTATGGTGCTCTTCGATTATGGTTACCACAAACATATTTTTTCTTTGCGTGTAGGAGATTACTTACCCAATATATTGCTTAGATAAAGAATGGCATAGAGTAATTTTTACAAGGTGGGCATGTTTTTCTATTCAAAGTCAAATAACTGATACAGTATTATGTTTTTCATTCAATATAGTTTTAGCTATAAAAATAATTGTAGAAAATATCGATATTGTCGCAGTATTTTCACTTCAAATATTTATTTGTATTTAGCAGATTTTTTAAAACGAAAGACCTCTTTCCAATCATGTAAATTTTAGTGGAATTTTGTTTTTTGTTTGTTTTTTTTTTCATACAAAAATATTAGCAACACTTTTTTAGCATCAACTTGTAAGGTGTATAAAATCAATTTTGTAACATGTTGTTCTCTAAATATTTGTGGCTGAATTCTAATGATGTTGTTACTACCAATACGAGAAACATAACGACGACATAAAATAATTATGAACAATTTTTATTTTTCTATGATTTCGTGGAAAATGTTGTGGAAATGTTTTCAAGATATCTTCCGTTTATAACAATAATTAAAGATTTTTTTTAGATGAATTAACTTTGGTTTTAATTTTTTTTTTGTTTTAAGAGAAAAAAATATATTTTGATTAAAATATGTTAATAAGTTCATTCATTAAAAACTGTGACAACTTTTTACAAGTTTTTACTAAAATCCTGTAAATGAAATTGCAAATTGAACCATAGTGGTATAATATAATGGGACGTATGAGTAATTTATGCAGGGCTAATAAATTAATTAAAATTTCGTTTGCGATAATATTATTTTTTTCTGTTCAATTTTATTTGAATATAAATATTTGCCAGCTTATGTTGTCAATATCGGATTGATTTTTCACTATTCTTAAATGCTTGGAATTTAATTTCAATGTTTTAGGAGAGTGGTTTTTTATTTCAATAAGGAATGTGTGCAGCTAAAACATTTTTTAAAACCATTTGGACTAATGTACACTCTTCACTTGAGAGTGTGAAAGGATACATATAAGTTTGTCATGCCGTTTGTAATATACATTCTGAATCGTTACAGATATACATATAAATTAATTTAAGTAAGTCCGTCTGTCCATTTGTATGTAAAAATCATGCCCACACACATACTTCAGACTCTAATAGGCTATTGAAAATCATGTGTATGTATGCACTGTAGGAGCTGAGATATCGCCTTCGTCGTTTACCCAAACAAAGTGAAATTTTACAGCTGCTATTTAACTTCTTGAAACACTTGTTACGTTCATATAAAACATGTATATTTGGCAACATTTGTGGAAAAGCTAGATCAATGGGTTAATAACCGACAAAGATATCGGCGAAAAGATTTTTGGAACAAATGTCCATTGAAAGTTTTTATTATCGATTCTCCAACTTAGTTTTGGCCACAAATGCATCATATAATTGTCAGTTATGATTTCCCCCCGGGTGCATGGATCCTTGGTAATTTTTCTAGGCTTTGGTGTTTGCCAGCTCGTGGTAAAAAGATGAGACCAACACCTCTGGCTTCTTGGAGCCATAATTTGGAAGAAAATAACCTCTGGTCAGAGACATTCACAAGGCTGACCAGAGTCCTATCTGGTACCATGAGGATTAGTAAGCCCCAGAATTATTGGTAAGGTCTCTTCGGAGTACACGTGGTGGCTGTAGTTATTCCACATAAAACGGAGTCGAAAGTGAGCGCTGATGGCTGACCTCGGTTAAGCTTCTGTTAACACGGAAGTTTTCAGGTGTTGTTGCCATCTCAACAGAACAGAGGCGGATGGTAGATTGCTTCGGTCTACCACTCGACCTCGGGGTGCTGTTGCCTCCTTAACAGAAGTAGCTACTCGATGAGTCGATTCGGCTTTTTTCGAGTTTGCACGCTAGATTCTGTTGCTGATCGGCTTGCAGCCTATAGCAAAAACCCAATAAGGGATTAGATAGCCCGAGCTCTAAAGCAAGGTGCATTTGCATGAACCAAGAATTAATGTAGGTAAATTGCAACCTGTGGCGTGTTGAGGTGCACACCATTTTCAGTGCTATGACAGTGGAGGCACGGCTTCAACTCAGTGGTTTAGACCACCGTCGGATTAGGACACTTGGTGTCGGTGCCGACGTTAATCTTTCCACAACTGTCAGTTATGATAGTGAAGATGTTAGTGGCGAAAAGTAACAAAGTTGCCATAAAAATTACTGAAATATAATTTCCAAAGCATTCATCTGCTAATCCATAAAGTATATATATTTTGAATCCTTATAGATAGAGTATTCGATTGACTGATATGATGGTACAAGCTGTGTAAAAGGTATATAGGATAACGTTCCTACTAGTTTTACCTCATTGTGATTCGTTCACATAAAGTAATGAAAAAAAATCCTTTACTAATTAACAGCCCTATCTTGTTGGCCAAGTGTCTGTATAATTTCTAATAATAATATAATATTTTCGCAAAAGGAGGTGTTTATCAAGTCGATTGTTTAACGAATTGTATAGCGTGCTGCACTGGCTTGCGAAAAACAATATCCATCCAATTGGTTATCCAAGTGATTAGCCATGATGGCATCATACCACTAGAACCCTTTACATCTTTAGTTTTAAGTAATAATGGACCTCTGCTTAAATTACACAAATATTAGTTAAACCTTGGTATCTTCACACCAATTTTTAAATCCTTTTTAACAATATTTACACACACTTTTTATTATGTATTTTGTTAAGAGAATATTATACTGGCCCAGCACGTGTTCCGCTTAAGGTGCATTTGGTTTTAAAACAATTCACAACACAATACAATATTAAAATGTGCCTTGTAACACTTTTTTTGCGTTTTTTTTATATTATTTTTATATACTTTAATTCGACAATTTTTAAAAATTTAGTATTCGATGCATTGTACAAAGTATTTCGTACTCGCTATCTTGTTAAATCATCTCATATTTTTTTATTTTTATACTTTTGGTTTATTTGGTTTTTATCTAGTTTGTTTATTTAAGACATTATAATTTTTAATGGTCAAAGCCATTATTACAGCATCATCGGCATCATCAACAATTGCAACAACTGGTGGTTTCTTCTGTTGTGTGTAGGGGTTTTTGCGCTGATTTTACTTTAAAGATTTTATATGCAAAACTATATATTTTGCAAATTATTTTTTATACTTTTTTTTATATTTTTTATTTACAGTTACAGACTATTATTGCCGGGATGTCAAAGTTCAAATCAATAACTGTTGCTATAAGTAAATGAACATATTCGTCTATAAAAGATGGATTTCTAACAATTGTTTCGCAAAATCTTTAAAGTGAAACAAACAAAAAATTAACCAACCAACTAATGATGGGTTTCCTTCAACAAATGAATGAAGAGATGGTGATGATATTGATGATGATGTTACTGTTTACTTTTCAATAAAATTGTATAAAAATTTAATGTTTTCATTAACGTTTTTTTTAGTTTTTCTTTAAACAAAATAAAGTTATTAAAAATCGTTAAAATGTAGAAGAAAATTTTTTTTTTTATTATTATTAGATTTGATCTAAGTTGACCTAGAAACAATTTATTTAACTTTTTTCTTCTTCGTTTTTTCTTTCATGATCGTTTTTTATGTGCTTGTTAAATACTCGTACACAGACATCTATTTGTGGCATCATAAACTTCCTTGTGGCTGCAACTAAGTTTATATGTATGAAAGAGCATTTTATTTCTTAACCGTAGCAAAAAAAAAAAAATTGAAATAAATTGAAAATAAACATTGACAGTTATTAATTGCAAATATCGTTAAAATTCATCGATACTACAAGCTAAATTGCCATGGATGGCTATGTTGATATTTAACATATAAACAAAAAAAAGACGGACTTTGGAAAAGACAGACAGACAGACCTATAAATTCACACAACCTGTAAGTTTCATTCCATTCCTGTGGAATAAAGTAACAGATCGTTTTCTCTACTTTTGATTTTAATATTACGAGGATGTTACCAGATTTTGGGAATTAGCTTAACCAAATATTAAATTTTTAAAACCTTTGGTAAGCAGTATTGATACATGAAGCTTTATACTTGCATTCCACTCACATCTTGTACCAAAATAAGGATCATAAAAATGTGTAAAAAAATACCATATCCTAGTGAATTCATCCGCCACCTGATCGTCTCGGTAAGTTTTAGGTACCATTTTAAATGTTATCATTGTGGGAAACCGCGATATTTAAAAACAAGTGAAAACACTATATTCGGCTGTGCCGAATCTTTTATACCCACCACCAATTTTCCGTTCTTTTATAGCCTGGGTTTTTTTTCCCGAAAAATTTTTTTTTCCCGGAAATGCGAGATTATTTTTTAATATCCCGGGATCCCGCAGCAAAACAAATAAAAAGTAAATTTGTTTTTAATTAAAAAAAACTTTTTATCAGAAAGCATAAAATAGTTTATAATGTAAAAGAAATACTTCAGAACTATAAAAACTAATAAAGAAACTTGAATTTAAAATTTAAATTGAGTAAAAATAGTATTTGTTTGTTATTAACAGTAATAGCTATGCAATAATCTCATTATATTAAAATATCTATCAATTTATTTGTATAACTTCGATATGCTAGAAAAATGTTTTCGTAAATTTAGTCTTTCAATAAAAGTGGGCGTTAAAGTAGGCGTATTGAAGATGTTTCTACTAATGAATGCAACTTAGATGTTTCACTACAGTCATTTATTATTCCAAAATCTTTATTCATAGAGAAATTATATGAATTTTAGATAAGCCGTTATATGGGTGGTAGGCGTTAAAGTGGGCGTGTCATCTAAATTTTCCGGAAAAACAATGACATTAACTAGAAGGATACAATAAGCAAATTTCATCATCATAACTCTAAATTGGTCGGTTTTATGAGCTTTTATATTTCTTTAACAGTTGATAACGAGAAATGTGGTCGTAATAGTGGGCGTGTCGAAATTGTTGTAGTCTTTCAATGAATGTGGGTATTAAAGTAGGGGTGGTGAAGTTGTTTCTGCTAATGAATGCAACTTAGATGTTGCATTATGATTATATGAATTTGAGATACACCCTTATATGGGAGGTATGTGTTAAAGTGGGCGTGTCACTAAATTTTACTGCATAACAATGACATTGACTAGAAGGATATCTGTAGCAAATTTCATCATCGTAGCTCTAATTTTGCCGGTTTTATGAGCTTTTAAATTTCATTAACAGTGGATAACGTGAAAAGTGGGAGTTTCGTTAGAACAAAGCATTTGATCAAAAAGCAATATGTGCAAAATTTCAGAGTCGTAGATCCAATTTTGTTGCTTTTAAGACGTTTTTGTTTTTAAATATACCGAAAAATACACTGTGCGGTATAAATTTTCGTACATTTTGATCGATAACTCCTCTCCTAATACATATATTAAGATAATTTTCAGGGAAAAATATTGTTTTTACTCAGGAAATATATATTCGAAGTTTCATGAGTCTACGTTAATGCGTTTGGACACAATTCCATTTTATTCGATGTTCGAAGGACACGGTTTTTTCGACCTACTCTTGCTTTACGAGCTATAACTCCATTCCTATTCCGATTTAGCCTATTTTCAATACCAAACAAACCTTGTCTATAAGAAAGATTCTGGCAAAACTTGAGCACCCTAGCTTTTTCGGTGCGACCTCTATCGTACTTTCAACAGACGGACAGACGGACGGACATAGCTAGATCGTCATCAAATCAAACCCTGATTCAGAATATATATACTTTATGGGGTCTAAAATGGATATTTCGATGTGTTAGAAACGGAATGACAAGATGAATATACCCCCACCACTTTTTTGGTGGCGGGTATAACAATTAATTGACAAAAGCCAAACATATAAAAAACAAGACAAATTATATTCATAAAAGGTGGCGTCAAAAAAATCATGTTATATAAATTCCTAACATATATAATTTAACAAATCTGTGAAAACAAAGAATAACTGCTAAGCTCGACTGATCATTATAATACCCTTCACCTGTGTTACAAAAGGGTACATATAGCTTTGTCATTCCGTTTGTATTGTTATGTAAATTATATAAATATATATTTACTTTAGTTATGAAATAAATATAATAAAAGTAAACAATCAGTCTTTTCCTATTGCCGGAAAAAAATAGCCGCTCTTTTTTAGTGTTAAAAAAGTCCTAACATTTGGCAACACCACAAATGCTCAGTTAGGTTAAGTATGCTAAAATAAATCCAACTCACTTTATTAGTATGAAAGATAGTATTATAATCATCCCTAAGATAGCATTACAAATATATATAATTATCTAATCATATATAATCCAGTAAGAATTCGTATTATTTTATCTTTCGTTTTACTGCAAGGTGAACTCCTAAAACATTCCTATAGCACTTCTTTGCGTAACCATCTGGCACCTTTAGTAATTTCAATAAAATTTGTGAATTTTTTATTAAAAGTCTTCGATTATGTTGGGGCTCTTTTTTTCTTTCTCTCCGCTTTATCTTTGGTATGATTTGAATTTACGTGTTTTTTGCATACCAATTGACACTGATCATCAGTTAATTTGTTTTAATTTTGCTCAATGCACCTCTCTGTCTGCGTTTCCATACGAAGCAATTCCAGTTTGTCATATGTGTGTATGTGTGTGTTGCATGTATGTGTGGATTCATATAAAATGGGATAGTGTGTAGCCAAGCACTGACATTAAAAGTGAATGTTTAAGTTATGTTATGGGTTTGTAGGACATTTGTTATCGGCTCCTTGAAATGGCATCTCAATGCTGGTACCAAACAACAACATACATATATGAAACATGAAGAGAAGTTAAAGGGAGATGTTGATGTTGTTTATTGGAATGTCGAAGAAATTTATTTTAATTTTTTCCTTTTTTTAATTTTATTTTGGCTCTTTCGTATGTAAGTATTGAGAGTAGTGCAAAACATGTGCAGGAATACGAGAAACGTATACTTGTTTTTTGTTGTGTTCATAAAATGTGTAACATTTTTGTGGTTAAACATCATTTATTTAATGAAAAAAAATTGCAAAGGTTTTGAATTGTTTTTATTAAAAATGCTAATTTATATCAATTGTTCTAAAGTTAAGTATTTTTAAGTGCTTTTGGTTTAATTATGTCAAGCTACATCAGAGGAAAATAATTTTTTATTACTTTAAATCTACTTACAAAAGACTACTAATTTTTTTTTTCATATCTGGCTGTATTTTACAATGTTGTTTTTTAATTTAAATATCTCATCAGAATATCAAATCTCAGGTTCAGCAGGTAGTCGGGCAATATAGTTTAAAAAAAAAAATCTCTGTCTTAATCTTATTACCCCCCAAGCACAGATGCCCTGTACAATAATTTACCATACACTATTGTCTTATAAGACGCTTTTACATAAATTTAATTGGTTTCTTTCCAACACAGTATAGAGCGGCAAAAAACACCATAAATCCTCTTCAAGACAAATTACAAAATTGTATTGGCAACACCCACCTACAAACAACCAACTGAAATCTAACCGTTAATTTTCAAATAAGTCTGATATGAAGACAAAACTTAAAATTATAATTTAGCAAAGAAAAAACGAGACATACAGCAGCATTTTATTAATTTATGAGAAGCTTAAACAATTGCTAAATTGTATAAAATTATAAAGTGAAACATAACGGCACATAAACAATAACAAAAACAATATTGAAAATCGAGTTATAATAATATTTAAAAATAATAATAAATAACAATTATGTTGATGCATGGTACAGGGACATGCAAGTAAATACAAACTAAAAAACAGAACAAAAAATGAATTACAAAATAATAGTAATAATAATAATAATAGAATTAAAATAATCAAAAGTAACGAATTGAAAACAAACGTAACGTTTAAACACCCCCACCAAATGAATCTCAAGTTTTGTTTATGTGTTTTTTTTTTTTCTGCTGACTGTCTAGCTGACTATTTCTTTGACTGGCTGGTTGGTTATTTTTGTTATTGGGCCACCGGCTATGACAGCTTCTCAACTTTAAATGGCTGCTTTATTTGATTTGATTTCTATACTCTACCACTTTGTAACGCTCACTCACACACAGGCAAATTTTGATGTTGAATAAAAAAAAAAGAATTTAAATTTTAGAAAAAATACATCTAAAAAACTAAAATTTTTTCCACAATGCCACATTGAAAAGTATCATGAACAATCAAAATATATGAAAATGAAATATAAGCGATATTTTGACACACTTAACGGAGAATAAGAAAAAAAAACTTAATAAAATTCACAACAATAAAAAATATCCTGGGGCTAAAAGCGGACTTCTCTAACTCATTTTCGTAAGAACAAAAGACAAATATGAAAATGATAAAACAAATGATACCCTACTCAGGAAAAAACTGACTTAGATATTGTAATAACGTACGTTATTATTAAACACTTCTTCTTATAGATGTGATAGTGGGTTATATAGATCCAAGATGTCAATCTATAATACACAAGTGTAATTATAATTAAATTCGGCATCCGTCCGAAGGCATGGCTCACTTGGGTCCTCCGAGGGTCCCGTTGTGATAAATTAATTATAATTACTCAACAAGTAATTATAATTAGGATATATGAAAAGGAAGAAAATAAATAGAAATTAATTTTCTTTTCTGTTATGGGCAAGTAGTGGTAAGCTTATTTTTTTATGATTGCTTGGGAACAAATGAGATGAGGTTTAAGTTAAATAGTTTACAAATATTTATTTTAAATGTTGGTTTATAAATATTTACTGGCCGAGGTAATAGTCAGAAGTTGTTGGGTAAGTATAAAAAATAATTTTAATGTGCGAAAAAAATTAACGTGAGTAGTTAATGATGGTTAAATATGTAGTTACAAATTAAACAAACTTCAGTTTTTTTTGCAAAAAATTCAAGTTTTATATACAACATGGCAGTTGAGCGAGGCTGACTTCCAAAACGTCAATTGCATTGTGTTTGAACAAAACATCATATTTCATAACGCCGCAGTACAATAATTACACAATGAATACCATTTCAAAACGCCGCCGCCAAATATTTTTAACGCAGTAAGAAGGCAAACAATGCACCGGTTTTATAGTTGAAGCATTGGCATTTAACTTTGCATATGTATGTGATTTAAACACAGTAGCAATACTGTATACAAACTTTGTTTAGGAACGTTTTTGGAAGTCAGCCTGACTTTGAAACGGGTGAGTCTGAACTTGAGTGTTGTCACTGTAGCTAATTTTAATGATAATAAATTCAAAAAAAGTTGATTAAATTTAGTTATTAACTAAAGACATTAGTATAAAATAAATTCGGACAGATATTATTTTTTTTGTTCGATAAAGCTGACAGTAGTAAGGTGTACCAATTAACGGTCATACAGTCGTCGGCACAATTATTCTGACAAATTGTTCTCTTACCTATTGGCGTTTTAAGTGGTTTAATTTACTGAGTGGCCTATCTGTTAATGATCGCATTACGTTGTTGATGAGTTTCTGACGACCAACAACCGCCGCTGAGTGTCATGTTTTTAAAGGGTGCTTACATTTTAAGGGCCGATTTTGAATAAAACACAAATCATTTAGGAAATTATTGTCATTTATTTTTATTATGATAATATTGGTATGGTTCAATTATGTATGGAACAAAATATCGGCCAAATGGCAGCCGCGACCTCGGCGGCACATCTCCATCCGATGGTTCAAATTTTTAATGACAGTGTTGATGTTCAATTATTGGCCACGATGATGAGTCGAGTTTGACTGCTCTTTTGCCACACTATCGCGAAAAACAGCAATAGTTCCCATTCAAAGAACTAAGAAGGCATTCACAGATGTTTTCACATTTCATACAGACCTATTTTGCTGAAATTTAAATATTTTTCACAATTCTACCGATTGTGAACGAATTTGAACGATTATGTTGAAAGGAAGAAAGAAATCACGAAGTGCACGAAATGCATTTTGATTTGAACGCCCATTTTCATAATTAGCCGGAATAGCTTTAACGCGTTGCTCGATTGTGTATCTTTATATGAAATTGAAAAATGTCAAATTAAATGCAGAAAAAAACTTGGCGTTTAGGTTCTCATCGGCCCTTAAAATTCAACCATCCTTTATTTCCAACATAACACGCAGATGGCAATTTTTTATATAATAATCTCATGGTTTAGGAAACTTGTTGAAGGGTACTATTGCTATCATAACCCATATTATCTAGGTTATGTTATTTATGGTCTCCAGGAATCCGCTATCATCTCG
Source organism: Phyto melanocephala (assembly GCA_941918925.1). Taxonomy (NCBI): domain Eukaryota; kingdom Metazoa; phylum Arthropoda; class Insecta; order Diptera; family Rhinophoridae; genus Phyto; species Phyto melanocephala. Next base: position 84,025,037 of record OW799236.1, read on the forward strand.
CAGTTACTTACACCAATCACACCAAAAAGCCTGGCCGACCTCATTTTCGAAAAAATATCGCCCGATGACGCCAGCAGCGCCGAAAATTACTCTTTGTAGATAAATTGGCTTTTCAAATATCACTCGTGGATTTACATTTCTCCAAATGCGGCAAATCTGCTTGTTATCGAATGCAGTGAGATTTTAATGAGCTTCGTCGCTGAAAATGGTTTTCTTTGTAAAGCCACCATTCACTTCTGTCTCTTTAAGCAAACGATTGGCGTATAGACAACTCTCGAAATGGTCTTTAGGCTTCAGCTTTTATGTTGACTAAAAAAATCAGGAAGTATATTTTGAATTGATGGCCTATTTTTGTAAAAGGCTTCAACCATCTTAACGCACTGCTCAATTGTGTACCCCTCCATGATTGAATTTTTAAAACACTGAAGCAAATTAAGTTGGGCAAAAAATAGTTAACATGTGTTTCACAATTATCAACGTGCATTATGGTTGTGCCACCCTTTATTTCCTTTGGCTGATCAGTATTTTGATTAGTATTTGTTTGTCATAAGTATTTGCTAATGCAAATGACTGGCGAACATCAGCTATTTACTTTCTAATGTATGTATATTGTATTTTTCCCCAATACATTTTACACTCAGTTTGGTAACATGTGTCCTTAACTAATTTGGAAATAGTTCTTCCATAATACAACGAAGTGTAGTGTATAAATATTGCCACATAAACCGAATCAAAAGAGTTCGTTTAAAGCTTAATCAAATTACATTTTTATTTTTATTATAACAAATTAACAATTATCATGAAATTAGAACTTTGGTTTGTATGTGTAACTATTGCACTTAACAATACCTTGTGTCTTAGAACAATTTCCCAAATCAATAGTAACAACAGTTTCAAACATAAAATATTAAAAAAAACTACTAGGATTTTTTAAAACAAAACAAGATTTTCCCAAATCTTGATTTCGTTTAAGATTTAAAAACTATTTATATTTCTTTAATTTTTTTTTTGTTTTAATTTTAATAAATGTTTATATTTAACATAAATAAATAAATTAGTTCTTATTGTTGATTTTTAAAAGTAATTTAACAGATAAGAGACCAATACCACAACAATTGGCAAAGGAAAACTAAAAAAAATATCAATGGAAAAAAAGTACAAATAGTGGCCAACGATACGCTAAAAAAACTGTTTGATTTGAAAACAATACCGCTAGAAAATCCAGTTATCAACGGTCATAAAGGCGCCAAAGAAAAAATTATTAAGTATTATGCGATAAAAAAAATAAATTGACAATAAACAGGAAAAACTGAATCAATGGGATTATTATTTCTTAAAGTATTTTTTGGACACTATACACTAACAGCCAGATAAAATATACATTATGAGTCATAAAAAGTAACCGAAATTTTTAGATAAACAAGTTAAAAATTACCTTTAATTTTTGGTTTAATTGTAATGCATTTTTTAAAGTGTTCTAAACTCAAGCAAATAAATAAGTCAGGTTACATTATTAACTTTCCCTGACGTTAGAGCACCAGTAAAATAGTAATTTGCAAACGTGAACATTCGTTGTTCTGAAATTATACTTTGATATTTGAGCAATATTAGGTCTCTAAATTTTCTAAATATTTCCAATGAAATCCCTTATTTGAAAACATATCCACCCTATTTTCATAAAATGATAAATTAATTAATAACAACACTAATTACAGTTCATTTGAAAACTTATTTACAGAAATGACAAACAGCTTCATTGGTGTCGAGTGAACAAGAAGAAAAAAAGTGTTAAATGTCAAACATTTGCTAACAAACCAAAAGCAAACAAGCATTACAACATATGGCGGCGGTGTTAATAAAAATATTACACAAAAGCAACAAAAACAATACACATTTACAATTTTAAATGCAAACAATTTAATGGCCCTGGAAGAATAACATTAACATTAGCAAGTACCATAATAAACCCCCTTGAAAAGTACATGTATATTGGTAGCAAGTATACATGTTACATGTACAACAAACATACATACATACATACATATCCACATGTAGACTGTTATGAAATAATAACAACAACAGATACATACTTACTGAAACATTGTTGCATATAGAAGGGTACTTAAGTTTATTTAAAGGGTTGATAGGAAGAGTTGGTACTTTTGCATTTCGATACCCTTCAGCCGTAGTAACAAGAATACACATTGCTGTGTTATCCTTTATGTAATTTTTACAATATGCATTTGCGACCCCAGCTTATAAACAGGAAAGTCGATTGAGCGATGTCCGTATGTCCAAATGTCCAATAGTCTGTTGAAATCAACTTTTTAAATCCCACACGTAACGGTATGTCTGTAAATATGTAAAGGGATTTGATGCCACGTTTACTCTAACCAGTATATATCAGGAAAGAAAAATGGCTTTTATGATTTTGTAGCAAGTTTGAAAACAAAATGTACTTTCTAGGGCATGACGGTACCATTTTTTTAATATTTTTTAATAAAAACAGAAACTTAACAAAAATGTTTATAAAAATTTAGAAGTATACAATAAAAAAAACAGAAACTTAACAAAAATGTGATTAAAAATCCAATACACAATAAAAATATTAAATATTACATTCATACTTAGAGATCGGTTATTTAAAAAATTGTATTTATTAAATACTCTTAGATAATAAATTTTCTGTTGTTTTAAACTTAAAGCAACAAGAATTTGCTGACTTCAATAAATCTTTTCTGTATCAAATTTAAAACAGTAGAAACGTGTATTCTTTTTCTTCCCATTGTTTTAGTTAACTTTTGAAAATAAAAAACTTGTTCGACGTTGGCCGATGAATGTCGAATAAACTGAATACCTTTTACAATTCTTGAAATATCTGAGAACATGAACTCATTTAATTCATTTTTCATCTGTGATACTTTAGGCCAAAAATAGAAAATATTTGAATCTTTGTGTGATCTAAGTTCAATCACATCGGCTAGAGCACTGTACTGATTATTTATTCTTCAAAGTTTGTTTGCTCGTGTGGAAACATTTTCACCAAAAGAGGTACTATTGAATTTTGTTCTCCCATAAAAACTTTTTCAGGAGTAAGCTAATCGAACCATTTTAGTACTTCATTATTAAAGTCCACCTTACATGCTTACGAATCATAAGTAAAATAACAGTAACAGGTGAGTTTTGTAAGAAGTTTGCAAGTACTAGGCAGATTTTGTTGTTGCAGACTTGACACTACCTGGTACATGAATTCGCTTTGACAACAGCATTGCAACATAAACAGAGAAGCTGACAGAATAAAATAAAACACACACAAGCAAAATTAAAGAGAACATGGACAAATTTTTTAATTGTACCAAGTAGCTCGTGGTAGTACCACGGTACCAACAAGGTCCAAAATGTACCATAAAAAGTACAATTGTCCCATGATTTCCATCCGTGGTATATATGTATGTTGTAATTGTGAAAAAAAACGAGGTGGTCTTGGTTTTTTGCTCATATCTCAGAAAGTTATGGGGCGATTTTGCTGAATTTCAATAGCGATTCATTCCCGAATATTTCCAAGAGATTGATACCATATACAGATCTGAGGAACATATAGTTGCTTCTAAAAGTTGATTTCAACCAACACACGGACAGACGTTCAGGGCTTAATCGACTCCTCCATTCATTATGGGGTCGGAAATGAAAATTGTAGAAATTACAAACGGAATGACAAAGCTATGTATACCCTTGTGCACCACAGGTGAAGGGTATAAAAAGTGGTACATATTTAAGTATAAAAAGATTATTCCATAGCGATTACTGTTAATAACAAAATAATAAATTCTGTGCCATAAAAATACATCAAATTGATGGTGGGTATAAAAGATTCGGCATAGGCGAATATAGTGCTCTTACATATTTAATAATTATTTAATTTTAAGTTTTCTTCTTGTTAAATAAAGTTTTATTATTTTTAAGTTAAATTTTGAAAAAAATTAAAGAAATTTAAAAATAAACAAGATAATGTAAAAAATATTTGTATAAAAATTCAATTGAAAAGGTAGGTACAATCACCATATTTGACTAAAAGCAAATGAATTCAACTCTAAACATATATATGATTACTGCATGATACTTTAAGTAAACAATATAGTTATAACTGGCAACTATTATATATTTTAACCACAATCATGCAATTCTGTCATAGTATGTTGCTCTTCGATTATGGTTACCAAAGAAATTTATGAAATTAAATACTGGTCTTGCCACAGAAGACACTTTAGACTTAAATACTTTAGACTAACCCACGATCATCTGATGATCCTTCACAGAGTGTTCCAAATTGAAAAAAGAAATAATGCGAATTTTCAATGGATTAAACCTAATTAATGCTTGAACTAACCCGAATACAGATAATATCGGAAAGTTAATAATATTTCTTAAAATAACAAAAATCAATTATAACCATACTTTAAACTTAATCTCACCAATTATAAATGTTTTTCTTTATCTATTTTTTGTGATTCGATTTTAGAATCCACTTAAATTAAAGCATTTTAAAAAGGTATTATGCCATCTAAACACTATCTTATGCTGCATGTGTTTGCGTAAACTTTCAGTAACGAAGAACACTGAAAGTTTGTCTAACAGAAATTATAAAGACAGCAGTGTGTCCGGGGAATTGCAAAATACATTAAATGTTTTACAGTGAAAAGTACAAAATACATAAAGTCTAACTGCCTTTCAACCTTTACAAATTTAAACAGACTTTATTAGCAGCCTTCAGAAATTAATTGACGATTTTTAAAGAAAGGGGTAATTTTTCTCGTTTAGTTTCGAACTCATTTAAATACTCCGGGCAATAAGAGAAGCTATTATTTAAAACCTTTCAATAGCAAAACGCCTTTGTTGCCATAATCCATTATGATTGATAAAAGAAAAACCATTTACTCATTTGTTATAGCAGACACGTGACATATAGTTAAATTATGAGTAGACGCTTTATTCATATTTATTGTTTTATCGGTAGGTCTAACATGAATTATGATTAATTAACTGGAATTTAATATAGATTTGAAGTTCTCACGCTACACATTAAATTGAGAATACAACTACACAAAAAAGTTAAATGTGAAATTTATTTGCTGTAACGACAATGTTGGTGGCCTTTCGTTCACCTACATGGCTTAACATTTAGTGAGTCTGTTTCAATTTGCTAGGGCACAACGTATGTATGTATGTATGTTTGTTATCAATTGTAGCGGCTCATTGAAATAAACAAACAAATGTTGCATGCCATCGTTGCGACTGAAAGTAAAACTAACAAACGAAGCCGCTTTTACATTTTTCTACTGCGAGTAAAGTAAAACCAAAATATTATCGATTTTTTTGTTTTTATACCCTTCACCTGTGGTGCACAAGGGTATATATAGCTTTGTCATTCCGTTTGTAATTTCTACAATTTTCATTTCCGACCCCATAAAGTATATATTTTCTGAAAGCTTATGAATAGAGGAGTCGATTAAGCCCTGGCCGTCTGTCCGTCTATCTGCGTGTTGGTTGAAATCAACTTTTAGAAGCAACCATATGTTCCTCAGATCTGAGTATGGTATCAATCTTTTGGAAATATCCAGGAATGAATCGGTATTGAAATTCAGCACAATCGGCCCATAACTTACTGAGATATGAGCACGACCACCTCGCTGTTATTCACAATTACAACAACATACTGGCTAGAGTAAACGTGGCATCGAATCCCAGCTAAGCCAAAAAAAAATTTTTTTATATAATTTTTTTATTTTATATATTATTTATATTTTTATTATTTTTTTTATTGTTTTTTTTTTTTTTTTTGGAAACATACGTAAACTCAATTAATAATTCTGCAATGGGTTGTTTTTTACATGTATGTACGTATTTCATATGAGATGAATGGTGATACAAACAATTGTTATTGCATGACTACACGTTGTGAAGGGTATACAAGATTCGGCATGGCCGAATATAGCACTTTTACTTGTTCGCTTATAAAGTAGATATATTAGGAAGTAAAAGAAATTTTCATGTAAAATTTCGTTTTTAAAAGCAATCAAATTAAATTTTTATATGAAAACTTATTTTTTTTTAAAATATTTATGATTTTATCACCTCACAACTAACTTAAACTAATTTTTTTTTTCAATTTATTTTTAATTCATTTTCTTTGTAAGTAAAATCTTTAGTTCATAGAAATTCTAGATTGAATTTTTATTATTGGTAGGGATGATGATGGGGATGATGTCTAAGCATTAGGTGTAAGCGTCAGCATATTAGAATTAAATTCGCTTTCTCAAATCAATGTCAAAATACATATTAAACAAGTAAGAACACTATATTCGTTTGTGCCGAATCTTTTATACCCACCACCAATTTTGTATACGTTTAAAGCACAATATTGATTATTTTGTTCATCGCTATTGAATAATATCTTTATACTAAAATATGTATCAATTTCTTTGTATAACTTCGATATGCTAGAAAATTTTTTCGTAAATTTGGTCTTTCAATGAAAGTGAGCGTTAAAGTAGGCATGTTGAAGTTGTTTCTACTAATGAATGCAACGTAGAAGTTTTAATATAGTCCTTTATTATTACAAAATCTTTATTCATAGAGAAATTATATGAATTTGAGATAAACCGTTATGTGGGAGGTGGGCGTAAAAGTAGGCGTGCCACCTAAATTTTCTGGCATAACAATAACATTGACGAGAAGGATATATGCAGCAAATTTCATCACCTCTAATTTTGTCGGTTTTATGAGCTTTTAAATTTTATTAACAGTAGATAACGTGAGAAGTGGGCGTTATAGTAGGCGTGTCGAAGTTATTTCTGCTAATGAATACAACTTAGATATTTCAATATAGTCCTTTATTTTTCCAAAATCTTTATTCATAGATAAGTTATATGAATTTGAGATAAAGCGTTATATGGAAGGTGGGCGTAAAAGTAGTCGTGTCACATTGATTTTCCTTTAGTACAAACCCTTTGACCAAAAAGCTATGTTTGCAAAATTTCAGAATCATACATCTAATTTTGTCAGTTTTATTACGTTTTAAATTTTAAATATACCGAAAAATACACTGTGCGGTATAAATTTTCGTACATTTTGATCTATAACTGCTTTCCTAATGCATAGATTTAAGCAATTTTCAGGAAAAAATATTTTTTTACTCAGTTTCATTCGAAATTTCATGACTCTACGTTAATACGTTTGGACACAATTGCATTTTATTCGATGTTGAGAGGACATGGTTTTTTGACCTACTCTTGCATTACGAGCTATAAGTAGCTTCTTTATATTCAATACTAAACAAACCTTGTGTATAAGAAATATTCTGGCAAAGTTTGAGCCTCCTAGCTTTTTCGGTCCGACCTCTACGTGCTTTCAACAGACGGACAGACGGACGGAGATAGCTAGATCGGTTTATTTTTGCATTCTACTGATTTTCGTTAGTAATACTTACGTATACACTACTTGCATTTAATTACCTGATTGTGGCAGCGCAAGGTAAGTGTACCCTATAGCTACACTTTAGTTACTATAGTTACAAGCGTCAAGTGCCTTATTATGTATCTTTTTCTTCTTCTATACTACTAGAAGGGCAACTAAACGCAAACACATATTCCTATAACCGTGTTTTATACATATTTTAAGGTGAATGAAGTGACATCAACAGATGTCACATGTGTTGCCTACAGCTTGTGATTGTAAATCATTTTACTAAATGCTTATGATTTTTACTGTATATACTTATTAGAGATTATATTTTTCAATTCTTTTCTATTAAAAACATGATATCTTGTCTATATGATTTTTGTAATTCATAATAATTTACAGAATTTATGGATTTTATTACTTTGGGAAGTGTATTTCTAAGTGGGGTCGTTGGAGTTTTTATTTATTTATTTCTCTATTTTTTGTTAAAACCAAATTATGTGGGAATATTTTAAGAAAAGTTAATTGGAATAAAGGAAAAATATTGAAACTACAAAAAGACATAACAATTTTTGTAGACATGTAACTAGGAAACCTGTCAGATATTCTAATTGCATTCTGTTAACAATTCTCTTACAAATTTTTTGTTTTTCTAAATATTTTAATTTTGTAGGTGCTGAATAAAAATGAATGAACAGGTACATGCATAACTTTAATCGGTGAGTCATATAAAATTTTAGTCTGCTACAAAAAAGTACTGTTTACTTTTTAAAACACCTGGTTTTATTGGAAAAGTTGAACTAAGGCAAATTTATTCATCGGGCGCTCCTATTTGAACAGCTATTTTTTTCACTTATTTTAAATTTCAGCTGTCAAAGTCTATAGATAAAACAATTGCAATTACCAGATGATCGCTTTTTCTGACCTCGGATATCTCAGAGGGTTAATCAAGTATATATTTGCCTAGCGTTCTGTATCTCTTGGCAGCTAGGGCAAGACATTCGCAGAGAAGATAGAAAATCGATTTCTCTTTCAGATCCAGGAAGCTTTAACAATGGTTGTTCGAAAGAAGTCCGAATCGGCGTTCATGTTTTCCAAACATACAGCGACCCATCAATTATCTCAAAAGCCCTTCCAGTCATGAATCTTATATTGCGTTGTTAGCCAGATATCAAAAGAGGGCCACATAATCCTAAATACTCAACACGTATTTTGTCCATAAAACTTGTCTTCGGTTTTGTGTCTGAAGATTTTGCCTTTGATGTTCCCATACCTTATCTACTCGCAAAGATACAGACTAGTGCAGCGTCAGTCAGTTCATCAAGACTTGGCAACTATTTCTTGCATTGACTGAATAGTTTGGACGTGGTAAACTGAGTGACTAGAGTTCCGCCTGGCATTCGACAAAAATACCAATATTTTCGTAAATATTCTTGTCATGCAGTGTTCCATATGCTTTCCAGATAGCGAATATTTTCAGCCTGAAATACGCTAAAGAGAGGAGCTATAACCCAAGTTCTCCAGAGAAGACACCGAATCCAACTCCTTAGCCCATGCATTGAGCCTTACTATACTAAGTGCATATACGGCCATAATATGAAGGTCAAAGGGAACGAGAAGTATTTATAGATTTGAAGGACTGTTTCTCAGTGCATCCGTAATTTAATTGCATGCTGATTGTTGTATCCTCTAAAACATTTTTTGGATTTTTGTTTTTTTAAAGAATTGCAATTTCAGTTCTGAGTACCTTGAAATAGGAGCTACATGAAATAACACTCCTTAACTCATTGTGAGTCGTAATACAAATTAAATAACTCAACTTTAAAAAGAAAAAGTAAAAAACCGGCCAATTATTAATATTAAATTGTATTAATTTTAAAATTAAATAAGTAAATCCACGAAAATTAATAAAATTGATAAGATCTCAATAATAAAATAAACAACCTCTGATGAAGCAAGTACCAACAGAAGCGAATTAACTTAATAATAAAATATATAGACTTTTCTAATATTAATTTATAACTGTCTGTGTAGAAAGAGATTTAAGCGGACTAAGGTGAATAAGAAAAAATATCAAATTTTAAAAATTGTTCTCCCCGTCCTTAGTGATTCAGTGTTTAAAAATACACATGAAGTACTGATTTCTGGTATAAATATACGTTCCACTTCAAGCACTTGTATTTTTGATGTATTATGTTGATCAAAATTATTTTTCTTATTTCCATTACAAACTTCTAAAACTCATACAACCATAATAAATATTTTTAACTACCAAATTAATCTGCATTAAATTTTATTTTTCTCGAGACAACTTAATTAAAAATAATTAAGATAAAACAAACTTAAACCTACAATTCCTCAACACCTCGTTACATACTGCATTCATGGCAAGATAAATAGATATAAGAAAACTATTTCAATAATTGTGACAAAATAGTGTTTTTTGTTTTACACACATGTTAAACTTGAGGAGCAAATGCGAGAAAAAAGGCCAACCGTAAATATGCATCATTAAAAACAATCAATGAAAATCCCCAACATTAAGTCTTTTCATTAATGCGTTGACATTTGGAAGAGATAAGACATTAAAAAGCAATTATATTGAGACAAATCAGCAAAACATATGAAAATATTAATGTGGGATTTTGTGTTAAATGCAAGACATTAAATGGCCATAAAAAACACCAGTTGAAGTACGATAAATGTTTGACTAAAACTAAACGGCTCATTGGTGGAATGAGTAAAGCACTGCGTTAAAACACCTAACACAGAAACACATAAAAAGAATCACACACACACATGTGCATACATATTATTAATAATAAAAAAATGACTAAATCTCCTTTATTGAAAATTCCAAACAAAATAGTAGATAAAAAATAACCAATAAAATTGCTCAATTATCAAACTAAAATTAAACACAAATTTTTCTTAATAAGTCGAATGTTTTGTTTTTTTTTTGTTTTTGGAAAAGTCGTAAAACTAATGAAAGAAGTAACTAGTAAAAGCGTTATTTTCGGCTAAGCCGAATTTCATATACCCACCACTATTTTGAATTTTATAACAATTCAGCGGAGTTTTATTAAAACATTTCTTTGCCAAATGGAGAAATTTCATACAAGTACATTTATAAGATTATAATTCAACAATTTGAAAATAAAACTTAAAGATTGAGATAATCTTCTTGTATATTTTTGTTACGCTGTTTGGGCTCACATTATAAAACCGATTTTAAAAGATATATGTATGTACATTTGAATTTTTCTTCAATCCTAATTTTATTAAATTTGGTTCTGTATTTGTGGAGTTATAAGCGTTTAAAGTTGCTACTAATACATTCACTAATAAAAAGTAAAAAAAAAAAACAAAGTAATGCATGTTGATTGAACATGCATTACTTGATAAAAATTGTTTTCGCAAAAACAGTGCTTATGTATGTATATGTAAGGTGACCAACTGTACTCATTAACTGAGTTTTCTACTCTTTTTTCGCAAATCATACTGTTTTCAAATCCTGTACTCTGAAAGTACTCATTTGTATAATTTTATACTTTTTTGTATTTCTAAAACATTTTTTTAGATTATTTTATTTCAATCTTATTAATTAAATATTTAAAATTACATTGACAGTGATTTGAATTTCACGTGCGGATATTGCTTGCCGTTTCCGGCACAATTTAGAGGCCGTATTATGTACCTGGATAGATGGATACTACAGACCTATTTTTCTAACAACGTCAAAATTACATTTGTAAAAAGAGATAAATTTTGAAACTAAAAAATTAGCAGCCCTGTTAATCGTAAAACAGTTATGGTTGGATTAAAGGCTCTCGAATCACTGTCTTCTATAGTCTTGGATGTCACTCCCATTTTGGTAAAAGATGTCAGAGTCAAAGTCTGGGATGTCATATTTAACAAACAAAAGTACATTTCCAAATTGTATGGCACTTTTTTTTATTGATACGCTGCTTTAAATGTGTGTTAAATTTCTTTTATTTTTACCTATGAAATACAAGCAAACTGTACTATTTTTGAACAAAAAATAGTTGGTCACCTTAGTATATGGTATAGTTAAAGCAAAAAAAATGCAACTGGGTTATGGTCGAAAGGGTCGACCGTAGTGAATGCTAGTATTTATTATTATACGTTTTTCTTACTTAACAAATATTTCGGACATATTTTATTCTCCTATAATTATTTTGTTTTGAAGTTAAATCGTTGCTTAACAGGCTGATCGGCAAAAAAGAATGAGTAATAGATTAACATAAGACTTTAGACAAGACAAATTTATTCATCAGGTAATCTCGTTGGTAAACGTTGTAGTTCAGTGCACGCAAACAGTTAAATGGAGTCCGTATGACACCATTTTGATAAGACCACATCACTCGTCAGTTCCAGTGTATCTCAGAATATATCCAAGAATAAGAGTGCTAGATCCACCCCGTAGCCGTAAGGTATTTCAGTAGATCATTCAGTCCAACTTTAGATATTGCAGAGAGGCTATCGAGTATATGTTCGCCCAGAAATCTGTGTCTCTTAGCCTTCAGTGCAGGACTTTCGAAGAGAAGGTTGAAAACCAATTCCTCCTTCTCCCTATCCAGACAGCTGCAACAATTGTCGTTCTCATGGAAGTCCGAGTCGACTTTCATGTTTGTATAAATCAAGTTCGACATGTGAAATAAATGGGAGAAGAAATATAATTATATTTTATTTATGGCTTTTGACAGCTGAACTTTAAAATAATCGAAGAAACAAACAAGAGTCGTGCCCCATTGCAAAATTATAAATTGAGTTTATGTATGTATGTTTAAAAAAAAAAAATAACAATAAATTAATAAAAAAAAAATTATAAAAAAAAGATATAAAAATAATAAGAAATTAATTAAAAAATAATAAAAAAATTTGGTATGGGATTCGAACCTACGTTCATTCAGTTTGTCTTGGTGTGAAAAGACGAGGTGATCAAGGCTTTTTCATCATATCTTTGTTGCTTAAAAAACGATTTTTATGATTTTTCTAATACCAATCTGCTCCCAAATATTTCTGACATTTTGGTTCCTTACACGGGTCTTGAAAATATCTGGGGGCTTCAAAAAGTTGAATTCAACATATTTACATACGGACCGACGTACAGTGCTTAATTGACTTTCCTATTCCTGAGCTTTCAGAAAATATATACTTCATGGAGTCAGAAATTAAAATTTTAGAAATTTCACACGGAATGACAAACCTATATATACCCCTACATTCACTGTGAAGTGTATAAAAATAATCAGCTGACGCATCAATACTACCCGATTAATAAATTTGCATTGAATTTAGAAAATACATAACTTATGTAAAACTTTAACATATATTCCAATATGCTGCAAATGTCATGGAAAAATATTTTTACTCACCATATTTTTTTTTTTGGCAGTGAGTATAAAAATGTTATTGAATATTGTGTAGAAAATTACTGGAAAAAAAAATTTAATATTCTGGCCATTAGATTTCTGTCAGATATATTAATAAGATTTGAATAAATAAACTCTAATAAAGATGTAAAAATATTTTTGTAAAATAAAAAATTATCCAAATAATCAGTACCTCGAAATGCAAAGAGAAAAACTTTGTTATGGGAGAAAGTCTTTAGATAGTTTCTAAGCAATCTGAAGGAGGTAAATGACAAAAGTATTTTGTTTTAGATATTGTACAGAATTCACTCATCCTCAATATTTTTCTTATTGGCTTTTTAATTCATAAAACGCGTTGCATTTAATTAAGTTATACCAAGAATTTTCAAATGTTTACCGAATTCTTTAACTTTTCTCTTAATAGGGTTTCTCCAATACCAACTAAATATAAATTTTTTATGTCTGGGTAATGGTGATATCGAAGATTTTCAGACTATGTTAAATAACTTTGTTATTAGTGTACGTGGTCATAAATCAAATGCTGCTAACTACCATAATTTAATGTAAATATGAAGGATACCCTGTAATAATTCCCCTTTTAAATTTAGTGTAATTTTGTTTTTTGGTGTAAATGGTTACTCCAAAATTGTCCGGCTATCATACTATATAGGGTGGGTCATTTTAAGGTTCAAATCGAAAAATGCAAAATAAACAAAAACGGTTTGAAATTTTGTCAAATTTATTTAATTATTGTTCAGGTTATAAATTAAGTATTAATACCGTATCGATCAGAACAATTTTTCAATAAAAGTAAACTGGTGCGTAAAATGTTCATTTCTTTAGAAACGGTGACGACTTGATGTTAATGGATTCTCATGCACACTCTCAGCCATAGCTTCGATATTTCCAGGGTACACACTATATGAGCATGCGCATGTCTTAGCGCATCAACAATGTAACCAGTTTCATGAACTTTAGCAAAAAGCTTGCGACAATGGGCACTGTTGGTCCTTCTCTACGACCAAATGTCTTTGTTTTGGAAATAAATTTCAAATAGATCCCAACGTTGCCCAAGAGAAAAACTGAAATTCGTGATAGAATAGAACGACATAAGTATTGCCAGATTCGAAATAACCCCTGGTTAAAATTTAAACCGTTATATGACCCACTCTATATGTTTATTCCGATTATAAAAATTGGAGCGTGTGCTGCATGGCTCGTAGAGCCGTCTTGTTGAAGGAACGTAGTCCGTTAACATGGTATGATTATTTAACAGTAACATTCTGATTTGCCTTATTTTTAAAGAAATAAGAATCAATGATTTCATAAAACGTACCATATAGTTGTCTTTATTGGATTTAATGGTAGCTGTTGGCAATCTTCGTGTTGCTGATCAGCCTAAACACGACTATTTTGTTTATTAACTTAGCAATTGATCGAGAAATGTGAGTCATGTTAACAGTTAGTTAACTGAACGCTGTTTTCCGTAATAGTGCTGATCAACTTGGAGACGCTGTTGTGGTGTGAATCTTTCCATAATGTCTTCGCAAACAATACTTAGCAAAAGTGTTAAAGCAGTTTGTTACGAGTCGTATCAGAAAAATCCTACTGAAAATAAGACTTAATGATGAATCGCTCGATACTTGTTTTTTTGTTGTAAACTTACAGAAGTCATTAAGTGTTTTAGAGAGCGAAAATTCGATTTATTTATTCATAATGAATAACAAATTCTTAAAATTATTAATATCAACTGCAATTTTTTGAAATAAATAAATAACACTGTGCAAGAAATTGACACTTTTTTTCGTGACAAGCTGGGCATCTGGCGTTTTAACACAATTCGGGTACGCTGAATCCAGTGGTGCCCGCGGTTTTTTAAGATTAGCTCTGGTTTTCGAGATATACAGTTATTTCGAAAATGGAGGAGGTTGCACAACATATGCTCGCGTAACTCAAAAACGCTTTAGCTTATTGAAAAAACTTAAAAAACCGAAATTCTGCAATAAAATGTCCTTTAAGAAAAGTAAAACTCCTTTCTAACATCCACAGTCGTATAACATAATTTTTTTATCAAAACTTCGAAATTTTTATTTTTTTAAAATTCTTAAAAGATTAAAAAATGCAGCTAGGCTTCTAATTTTTTGCAGACATATAAAAAACGAAGCTGATAACAAAACAAGTCATAAATAACACTGTTCGGCAAAAAATCATTTTTTGTCTTCCCGTTAATTAAAACTATGTGAACTATATGGATTTTGATGCGCTCAACTCAAATCCGTAGTCGGTTTTTTTCCATCAAATCGGGATTTTTTTTATGGGCGTGGCAAATTTTTCCCCTATATTAGTCAGGTACGGAGACATATTTCATCCTAACTCGAGAATCAGTCATCCGATTTTCAAAAAAAAAACACCAGAAGATGTTTTTTCTCTATCTCTTATCGTTTTGGAATTATTTAGAAATTAATGGAGAAAAAATTTTTTTTCGTGCAAAATTCGTAATATTTTTCAATTTAAAAATAGAATTAAAAAATTATAAAGCAAATATTCAACATTTTGCACTTTTTTCTGAGAACTACTTATCTTAGAAATAAAAAGTCATAAACCATAAAAATCGGTTAAAAATTTAGATTTTATTGTAAATTTACCGCAGCTTATTATCTTATTAAAAAATTTAAAGAAAAGTTACGATTCGTTACCGTCAAGTTCTCGATGAAATAATAAAATATTTAATTCATTTCAACACATGTCACCAGAGGTGGCTGCTACAAAAAATTCTTTTAATTAAGCATCACAACAATACAAGCCAAATTTTGGTTGGCAATTTTATAAAAGACACATGTGTATCAATAATTCCCAGACTTTCCTAAAAATTATTTTCCCATTTTAATTTACAAGCACCATTTTGGTCAAAGATATTCAAGTATTAGCACTTTATTATTTAATAGGACGTTTGTGTGACACATTAAATATGTACGCGTATTTATTCTGATGTATGTATGTTAAGACATTTATTGCATATTTTCCCCGTTCAGGTTATAAATTTGTTGGGTGACAAGTATAATAAATTTAAGCTCCTGGACAGAAATTATGTTTAAATACGCATAATAAATACGCATACAAAGAGAGATGGGAGGCAAAGAAATCAAATAAAATAATATGATCATTAAAATTACTTATGTGAGTATATACATATCGTGGGTCACAAGTAGAAAGGCCCTAACTCAAATAGTTTAACACTTTGCAAGAGATGGTAAAAACGTAATAGTAACAGCATTTTCGTAATGAAAATTGCTTATAAAACTGTTATGTTTTGATAGTATTGCGTTCAATTTTTGTGTCGAGGGGTATTTGTCAGGAGTTAGGGCCTTTTTATTTGTGACAATCGATATGTATGTATAAATGTATATAGAGGTTAACGCGTCAACTTAACATGACATTTTTGTACGGCAAATCAATGTATATATTTGTATGGAACTATATTATACATATGTTTGTGTATGTGTGTTTTTGTATGGAATAAAAAAGTGCTTAAATAAAAAAATTTCTAAAATCATAAAATAATTCCTTCAAAATTTATGTATGCATGTATGTGCTAAGGAACCTAGGTTTTTATGGGGCATTTGTTTAAAAATAATAATAAAAAAGTGGATTTAATTTTCATATTGAAAACGTACATGACTTTGATATGAAAATGTTAATAGTTTAAATAAATCACTTAACTTTAATAGATTTATTTAAATGTGTAAAAGGGAATTATAAATTTACTTAAATAACACAGTGCAGCAGTGAAAGACATACATACAAACGTACTTGACAATATAGTTCCAAACTGTAGTAAAACCCTACAGAAGATTTTTTAAGGTGGCACTATGTGTCAATTTTTAATTTTAGCATCGAATTAAATAAAATATTGCGGTCGAATTCCTTACACTTCCACCACATACATATGTGCCAAAAACTTATGCCAGCTGGCAATTTATCCCAGTAAAAAAGACTAACAAAAGTAATAATGACTGCATGAGTTCAAACCATGATGAAGTGGTTCAATTTAGATGAAACATGATTTTAACACTAACGTGGCATTGGAGAGCATGTGTTTATATGAAAATATTAACAAAAGTCACTTCATTCTAATAAGTGCATAGAACACATTCACAATAGATGAAAAGAATATCATGTTTCATTAGTTAATAATGTTTGGTTACATGAATTGTTTAGGATTTTTCGCATGCATTTGCATGTTTCTTAATGGTACTGTGAAGCTGACGCGATTCAAAATAGAGCAGCCATTCTTTCACCGAACGTGTGGTATGCTTCGGATCATTGTTCTGTTGGAAGAACCAATTAGGTTCGACTTGCGATTTATTGACAAAAGACTGCAAATTATGCTGCAGCAGGGTCTTATATTGGGGTTGGTCCGTTATGCCATCTATGCGCGACCATCGCTTCGAAATAACTTAAACTTGAATTTGAATTATAGTTTTCTAGAATTCCACATCTTTGCTTTCATATTATATTATGTTATTATATAGAAGACTGAGTTCGAAATTTGATAATTATTATCATCCAATTTCGATCTCAGTCTTCTATTCACTTATAAGCGTTTTTCTTGCGTAGAAATTTGTTTCAGTGGCCGTTTGCCCGCAATACTCTTTGCACAATTTTAAGACACACATTCTAATGCCGTATTGATATAATGTCATAGTTAAGCATATCCATAAGTTATATGCATCGCGGCAACAAACACAACAATAAAAAATCACATGCATTTTTTTATTTTCTTTTTCAATTTAAAAAATTTTTTATAACTATTTATTAAAGGTTTTGTATTATTTAAAACATTTTAAACTACCTGAAACTGCGAATTTTAAAATAAAAATAAAAATAATTAAGTTTAAAAAAGACAGACAGACTTTTGAAACAGTCAGCTGATTGGATACGAGTACCTTATGGATATGCCTTGTGTCATAATTTAAAAAATAAATGAAGAATATTGAACAATTTATTGTAAAATTTTTAAAAATTTATTGTAGAACTTTGAAAAATTTATTGTAAAATTTTGAAAAATTTATTGTAAAATTTTGAAAAATTTTATAAAAAATTTTTAAAAATTTATTGCAAAATTTTAAAAAAATTTATTGTAAAATTTTCAAAAATCTATTGTAAAATTTTCAAGAATTTATTGTAAAATTTTCAAAAATTTATTGTAAAATTTTGAAAAATTTATTGTAAAATTTTGAAAAAATTATTGTAAAATTTTGAAAAATTTATTGTAAAATGTTGAAAAATTTATTGTAAAATTTTGAAAAATTTATTGTAAAATTTTGAAAAATTTATTGTAAAATTTTGAAAAATTTATTATAAAATTTTGAAAAATTTATTGTAAAATTTTGAAAAATTTATTGTAAAATTTTGAAAAATTTATTGTAAAATTTTGAAAAATTTATTGTAAAATTTTGAAAAACTTATTTACGTGTTTTATACAGGCTCAAGATCAAGTGTGTATAAAAGAACAAGAACCCACTATAATGACCATTAAGAAATAATGTAGAAAACTAACAATACAAAAGTTATTGTACATTATACCTATAATTTCTTTATGCATTAAAATATTTTTTTTGTAAAGAAATAAAAATTTCTTTGTAATGTTTTACCTTTTTGCCATAAAGTTGGATTGAATGAGCGCTTTTTCTCGTTTTAATGCAAAAATTTTTAAAACACCTTAATCACACCTTTGAATAAATTTTTTAATTATGCAGTATTGACAGTTTCATAAAAAGAAAATCTCTTTTAAAATAACCAATCTTATGACCAACAATATTTTTTAGTTGTTCAAAGAATTACAAGGTGCTGTTTGCTCTAATTGTGTGACAACAATGTCATTCTGGGAGTGACAATTATTGCAAAATTCCACCTAGTTAGACAACTTGACACATTCATCTTAATAAACTAGCATTATCCATAAAAATCTAATGAGGACTTTTTTTATTAATTAAATCACCTGTCGTTTTTTTGCCTGTTTGGTTTAAAAATTTGTACTGCAGCAAATATTTGTTCCACTTTGCATAATTAATGACTTAATAACTTAGTGAACTAAAAACATACTTTTTCTCCTGCCAAATGAACAACAACGGAAAAAAAAACAAGACCCAACCCACAAAATACAGAAAAAGATATAAATTCAAGAAAAAGAGTGAAAAATACCGAAACCATATCAACTTATCAAATCACCACAACACTTACAAAAACATTAATATTTTTAAACTTTTTTATATGCAGAACACTTAAGACAATTTTCAACTAATTACGCCTGCAAGTGGCAATCAGCTTGGACACAACCGACACCAATAATATTCATCCAATGGTTGTGCGATTACAGCAAGTTGCAGCAAGAAGACGAACATCAACTCCGACACCAAAGAAACAGTCAAACAAAAATAAACGACTGAAGTAAGTAGACAAACAAACAGAAATACTGAGTTTGATTAATTGTTGGCAACTCAATGCAAAAGATATAACACAAATAATTTTTTGTATTTATTTTTAATTTTAAAGCAATAATCATATTAACGAAACTTTAAGCCAGAGTTATAAAGGAACAAAATCGTAAAGCTAATCTTGAAATATTCTCCTGAAATGTTATGTGCTCGACAGATATGACTGACGCTTAAGTTGAAAAAATTAAAGTAATCGCAATAGCAAAAATGCAAAATGAAATTAACGTTCACACTTTGTAAATATTTGACTAAATATTCATGTAAGATATTTTTAGTTAATCATGGCACATTCTAGCTGAAACAATCCTAATTAAAATCAAATCAAATACAATGGAAGGTTAATGATTTGTTCTAATTATAATATTTTTAAATTAAATAAAAATACTGTCCTCAAGCCCGCTAATTAGAACAACGTGTTGCTAAATAAAGATTAAAGAATTATATAATATTTGAAATAAAAATTAAGAAAACATTTAATATCAAATATTTCATAAGACTAAATTTATTTATAGGACACTACAAACAGTTTCACATAGTTTTTTTCTCTTAGTTTTTTAATATCTGTAGTATCCTCTTAATTTTTTTTCACGTTTAGGATTTTTAACTCTCCAAATTAATACTGCAAGCATAAATTTAGCGTATGCTACTTTTATTGCTTCTTAAAAAATCATCTAAATGTTGGTCTTTTATTTTTCCTTCTCCATAAATCAAAATCAAATATCGTTTGTTGGTAATCGCATCACTTAAGAACACTTAAGAACAGCTGCAGCGATAGTTTAAAATGCTTGTCATAATCCAACTTTGGTTTCTGTGGAATGAAAAATTTACCATGTCAACTTTTACGCCCACTTCATTTATTTATCAGAAATCGTAGAATAGCTTAAATGATTTGTATAATTTTCTAAGCAATCTATAAAGCTGAAGAACGGTTCAAACGAACATTTTTCTTAAAACTTAAAATGGGTATTGTACCCTCCTCCCATACCAAATTAATAGTTTTTGCTGCTTATCCAGAATATTGTAATAGCTAAGTGTCTTCACAATTCGTGACGGGTATTAGAATAATATAACTTCCATAGTTGACTTTGAAATGAGCTGAAAAATAACATTGGGGTGTGGCATCTATATAGAAAAATACATTCTATGAAATATCTAGAAATCTACTAAACCTTATAATTTATATGATTGGAGCAGGGGAGGTAATATCCCCATACAAAGGAACTCATTATATGTGACCTTCTCCGTGAAAAGGGATCTAGTTTTTCTCAAAACTTAATTTTTACATACTAGGTCCGTTTTCTCGGAGAAGGTCACATATGATTTATTTCAGGAACAATAAACTTTAGAGGTTTCAATCATGTTATTACACCTTTTAATAGAAACTGTAAGATGAATTATGATAATTACGCAGGATCAAATTAGAAGGAGGATTTATACCCTCTTACGAATATACTTAATACTATGTATGACAATAAAGGGTTGCAGCTTGTATTAAAATCTATTTTCAAATAAATTCAATGCATGACCTTTGTTGGCGTCAGCAAAGAGGTCCTTGTTTAGCTTGCATGTTATAAATTTATGGGATTCAAATAATTGACCGCAATACTTGGGCCTAAAGGTCATGGAGACCATTTGTATCAGTGTCTATGCATCCTTGAGAAGGAATTTAGGGAGGCCGAGCATTTATATCCTATCGTATAGCCAAGAGGCTTTAAAAACTTTTATGGCTTTTGATGCCATCTCGTCTTTGGTGCTAGCTAGAATTATGTTGGTAATAAACGCGCCGACAACTGTGAGTTGAGCCCGAAGCCTTTTTAAGGTGCACCTCCATGTTATATTAAGGGTGAACTATCCGCCCTTCTTAACAATATCTAGGGAATTTCTCTCCCTAGACAGGAAGGAACTGAAGGTGTTATCTCAGATACCATTTAAATAAAACTGGCAAGTCGAATGTAGTGACATACCGGTTTTGCGATATGGATGATGAGACCGCGGGGTACGTCCTCTGAAATTAATCGGCACTCTTTACAAGAATATAACGTTTTCTAGAGTGTAGTGTTATTACGCCAATAAACGTTTCGAATTATTTGCCTCTTAGTGTATTAGGCTTCATTAGAAGCCTTGACGTATAGGAAAGCTAGTGGCTGCCTAAAATACCTATTTTTTGTAGTGGTGCTTATGGGTCATTTTAATACTATTACTACTACTATATATTGTTCATTTTACCCGCCTAGTCACTAAAATTTAGTCAAATTCTGGAATTTAAGTTGTGAAACACTAAAATATATAAATATTTATAATTCAGTGAACTCCTTTAAAGAGCAACATCTTTTAAAACAAATGTACACATAAAAACAAAAAAAGATAAGACCAAAAATGGTCATGGTAAGATGAAGATGAATACCACGATGGTCATGATGATGATGAAGAGGGATAAGTGAATAAAATGCAAAAATGTTTGTTTGAATGCATCACCATCATCAGCAATCACACACAACTAGAGATGTATACTGTAACATACATGAGTGAGTTAAGAACGAATGTTCAAGTTTGGCACGCGCACAAAATGTGTGTAAAACTCTACGTACTGTACGGACGACGATAATGTGTTGATGCTAAAGTATGTTTTGCACTGCGATCCTCATCATGTATGGTAGAGTGTATGTATATATGTGTGTGTGTTTGTCTTATCTCTCCAAAGAAGAATTTAAAAAATTATATGCTAGATTTTTTTAATTCCTTTTTTTATGAAACTCTTTTGCAATGAAGATGGTAAAAATATTAAGGACGCTAAGAATTGGGGACATATCAGACAATCGATGATTAATTCATATTCATGAGCATTCAACTGAATGCTGTGCATCATGGCACATTCTACCACAGTTTCACATTAAGGAGTTGTCAGCCAGAAAATAATGCGAGAAACTCTTTAGGTATAAAATACATCGCCGGCCACAAAACCAACCACCATCACTACAAACATTCATTTGGCGCCTGCCCGTTGTCGACGGTGAAAAATCAAAAAGAATCTTCTCTCAAACAACAGGTATATGGAGCTGTTGTTGTTGCTGAAGAAAACATTTGCTTTCTTTAAAGGCGTGCGTGTTTAGTGCACTGAGACTCATTAGTGTCTTGGCTTATTTTATGCAATTCTTATTAAAATCTATAGCCATGCCACTTTCGGTGTAAAAAGAATTCAAACATTTGTAAAAAGTAAAAATATTGATTTTCTGCTATGGTTTGATTTTGTTGTTGCAGATGAATTAAGGTCATTGCTCAATTTGTTTGTAAAGATAAAATAGAGCCTGAAAAAGGATTGCCATCTTTTATGATATTTTATAGGTAGATACTTTCGTCTACCAGGTAATATCACTGAGACTAAGGTTATGGTGATTTCGAAGAATATTAAGCGGTTGAAGGAACCTGGTTATTAAGCTCGTACGGACAGCTGATCGGCAATCAAGACCTTAAGGAAATAGAATTTTCTACAATGAAAGGACAAATAAACTCGTATCCCGATTGTAAACATCTTTATATAATATGAATTCCATCTTTATGAAAACAAGAAAGCCGACTAACTATCCAAAATGGGATCATGTTTGAATACCATCACATTGAAAAACGTTTGAATCTTTGGGAGGTTTAAAAATAAAATAGCAATGAAATAACATGTCGGGAAGCGTTCAATATCTCTATTTGGAATGGGTAAACCCAAGTCTCAAGAAAATTACAGAATTTATAAAATTTGGAAAGTTCAAAAATTAACTTTGAACTTAGGCAATGTTAGAACATTTAGAAGACTAGCAAAACTCCACAACTTAAAAGGAAACGAACAGACAGTAGGAAGCCGAGATTTTGGAAGACTAAGAAATTTATGAAATTAGGAAGTCCACCACTAAGAATATTTAATGGTGTTATAAAAGGTCAAATAGATTTGGAAAATAGATTTAGAAACTAAAGTCTTAACCGCATGGGAGTGTCGGATAACCATTCGGTGTCAACTCCCTATGTTGTGACTTATTTAGATACGAGAACTTTAATATGTTTACTATACCAAACATGAAATACCTCAAAGCTTTAGACTTAAAATCCCCAAAGAGTTACATTGAGGTGAGGAGGTAAGTTAAATATCGAGTGAGTTTACGTTTTCTTGGGACAAACTTCCTTCAGAATATTGCCCAGTATGCCAGAACTGACATACCTTTATTCATGTTATGGGTATGAGTTCTGAAAGGACACATTCACTCACTTGTTCAATCCAAACTAAACTCAACTATTGACCACATTCATGTAGAAACGTTTTTTTTAAGACCATCACTTAAAAACGATTAACTATCTTTCCAGCTGTGCATCCGCGGCAAGAATAAAACCAACGATCGAGCGATGAGGCTCATTTCTAGCTAAATGGATACGTAAACAAGCAAAACTGTCGCATCTAGGGTGAAGAACAGCCACATGCCGTACAAGAGTTACCGATGTATGCCGAAAAAACGACAGTTTGGTGTGGTTTATGGGCTGGTAGCATCATCGGTCCATTTTTCTTTAAAGAAGACCGTGGAAGAAACGTTACCAGAAACGTTACGGCGAACGATATCGAGCCATGATAAGCGACTTTTTTTTAGCCCCAATTTTCTGAATTCCACTTGGTTGATATGTGGTTTCAACAAAACGGTGCCACATGCCCCACAGATCGTGAAATAATGGATATATTGAAGGATGAATTTGGTGAGCAGGTTATCTCTCGAAATGACCCTGTGAGTTGGCAGCCAAGATCATGTGATTTGACCACCTCTTGACTATTTCTGGTGGGCTTATGTGAAGTCTAGGTGAAACCAAATACGATTGAAGCCTTAGAGTAGAACATAACACGTGTTATACATTGAATACAGGCCGAAATGCTCAACAAAGTTGTGCAAAATTAGACCTTACGAATGGATCATTTGAACCGGAGCCGCGGGCATCATTTACATGAAGTTATTTTTGAAAAGTTAATGGCAAAGACTAATTTATCAATTCCAATAAAAATTTTTAATATGTGATGCAAATTTGAGTGTTTTATTCGATTCTTAAGAAACATATGCTTAAAAAATCACGCTTTACTTTTATTTTATTTTTTTCTAGATTCTCAAAAATACAAAATGGTAATTTCATAACACTTCGAATTCTGCAACAATTTTGGTCTTGAGTTTAAGGATTGTCTTGGGCCCGCCTATCGCTCGCTTCTTTAAATAACCCAACATAAAATAGTTGTCGCGCTGGCTTATTAATTTCTGATTTTTTAGACGCTATTTGCTCTTCAAAAATTTGTCTTAAAAGAGTCATTGTATCTTGATTTGTGGCTTCATCCCACTAAAACCACATCTCAGTTCCTTTTTTTTTTCATTAAGGTAACAGCACTTTTATCTTCACATTCAAAGAAGTATGGCCCAATGATATGTTCAGATGTAATGCCATACCATACTGTACACCTTATAGATTGTAATTGGCGTTGAATGGCTCTTGGATTTTCAGAACTGTAGAATCTACAAAGGTGTTCAAATAAAAATAATCTTCATCTTTCATAATCAGAGGCCGAATTACGGCATTCAAACGTGATCGAAATTTGAAAATTCTTATTAGAATCTCTATACCTAAAGCACAGCGAAGTCGATCGTTCGAGTAAAATTTCGATCGATATCGAATGCCGTAATTCGGCCCCAGAATTTTAACAAAGTTGGATTAATTTCTAGCCAACCGTTGATATTTGTCAGCGAAAATTAAACACTGCTGATGATTTGCAAGTTTTAATTCTTAGACCAGTTGCACTCTATACGGGTATAACAGTAAATCTTCTTTTAAAATTGGATACTCCACACGTTTAATATTTTTTGCAGTACGAATTAAACGTGGTATTTTGGTTCGGGTCTACCACTTCGATGCAAATCTCTAACAGTGCTATAGTAGTGATGCCATGAAATAAGCAACGATTTTGAAATTCTGACTTTTAAATGTCGGCGATAATACATTTTGCTTTAAAAAATGTATTACTGATTTAAATAATATAATTGTAAAGAGTTTTCCAATAGATATCTGCTAAATTTTAATTTAATTTGTGAACGCACTATGTCACAGATCTTCTAACTGTTACCTTCCTTTTTTCAATAAACCCAACATTTTCATCATGGTAAATTTCATAAACGAATAACGTTTGCAAATTATAAAAATGTACGTCTGAAATTCAGAGTCGGTGACCGCAACTTTAAGAGCGTTACTTAAATTTTCAATAACAAGTTTAGTGCAAAATTTTTAATGTACTTATTCACTGTGTAATGATGCCATGCAAGTAAGACAACGTGTTTGTCGAAGTGACGAAAATAATGCTGCCGTTCAGGCGTCTGTAGCAAACGATCCAAATCAGTCGATTCAGCGGCGTTCTCAAGAACTAAGCATCGCCAAGACTATGGCTTATTTTGCATAAAGATTTTGGTATACACCCATAAAAGATCAAAGTGACTCAAGAATCGAAGCTGATGAACCATTTGAGCGACGTACGTTCTCCGATTGGGCTTTGGAGAATATGCGACTAGTTGATGAATTTCATCACAAAATTATCTTCAGTGACAAAGCTCATTTTTGACTCAAAGCAAAATATGCAATATATGGTGAAAATCCACAGTGCTTCATGAATCACCACTTCATCCACAAAAAATAACTGTTTGGTGTGGTTGGGCTTGGACGACATGCACATGTTATAATCGATATATTAAAGATTAATGGCTTTCTCCCGAAAATCACCAATTGGCATATGCATTTACAATTGTCTGACATCCTAAAATCAACAAATATAAGAATAAAACTATTTACCTCAAATAACAAATTTTAGTTCCTACATAAGGTCCACTGCCAGTAATCTAACGCTATCAAAACTGTTCAAAAGATATTAAAACTAATAACCAATTTGATATTTTATATATAGAAGAGCAGGGTATAATATATTCGTCAATGGCCCACTATCAATTTTTAACTTGCTTTGATTTTCTTTTAAAATTTTAATTACGATTTCATAAAATCAAAATCACGGTGGCTTTAAAGTTTGTCGCTGGTGTCACTTACGAAATCAAATGTGATACATTACTTAGCTAATGGAGCATTTTAATTATGACACTATGTTGCAACTACTGTATTCTTGCAATGTATTTAAGCAAAAACAAAGACCCACTATAATAAACAACACACTGAAGTATATTGTTTCTCTGCACTGTGATTGCTACTACCTTTGTTGTTGTTGTTGGTAGTGATTTTGGCATTAAGACAGATTATATTTAAATGTGGCACAAGCACATGTTACCGACTGGTCTGCTAGCTGGCTGCCGTTGGTTGCATCCATATAATGAAGTGATTTAAAAAGTATTTACTTGTGTTTACTTTATGCCTGAATGCATCTCTTTAATCGTTAAGAGGCACACAACCTACTAACTTGCCTTGTAATTGGGGAGAGCTCTCTCGTTCTTAGTATTTTGTTCATTATGTGGCACAATACATATATCCTTTCATTTTTCAGCTGTCTTTTATTGAAATAAAAATAAAAATAAAAAACAAAACAAAAATATCTTACCCCGACCACCAGCATCCTTTCAAATCTTTACACATTTTCTTTGAATAATAACAATAAATATCAGAATTATGTATGTTTATACATCGTTTTTTAATATTTCTTGTGGTGGTTTTAATTGACCATTAATTGTTGTATGTCACACATTGTTTTGTTGTTGCCTTTATGGCTCTTTTACTTGTATTGCAGTGAAATCAATAGCACACCATGCATTATCCTTTTTGGTTTTTCGTTTTTTTTTTTATTCGATTCGTGTATGTATGGGGGAGTTTTGCACCTTTTGTTCCACATGACACATGTATGTATGTCCACCATCACCACCACCACTATTAAAGGATGTCATTTTGATATTTGATATTTTTGATTTTGATTTTGTTTTCTTGTCCAACAACTTTAGTTAAATGCACATTGAAAGGTGTTATGCTTGTGACATTTATTTCATTTGTTGCTGTTGTATTGTATTACTATACAGTGCATTGTTGACCTGTGACGTTGCAGTTTTTTCGGGTTTTGTTTCCTCCTAAATGCGGGCATGCGCCTGACATCAGTTTAGATTTTTGGACATGATTTCATTAAAAATAAAGCAACAAAAAATCAAATAATAACAAAAATAAATCCTTTCACCTGTAATGTGATCAAAGGGGATTTGATTTCACATTGATGAAAAGTTCAAAGTCATTCTAAATGTGTATATCCTAAGTAATAAGATAAATGTAATATAAAATTATTTGATGTTATTCCTTTGTTATAAAAAATGTATAGAACAATTTAACTGGAAGCTAAAGCGGAAACAAATTTGATTTTCCATACAGAAACAAACAAATTTGAGCTGTGTTTACTTTGCTCTATTTCAAATTGAAAGTTTTCGAAAACGGATGTAGGATGCTGAAGCTTTTTATATGTGTCTTTTTGGTCAACGCATACCTCCTACTTTACAATAATATGGAGATCTCTCTCTCTCTCTTTGTTACTTACTACAGTTTTAAGAATTCGAAAGTAATAAAATTTAAGAATCCCCCTATTAAGTCAATTTGTTCACTTATGCAACAACTTCTATAAACAATTTCTTAAATAAATATATTTACAGGATACAAAATAAATAAGAACCGGGGTATCCTAACACTTCCTTTTACTAACCTAATATATATAATATCTATAAATTTCTTTATACTGGAGGATGTGTCTGAAGGTGGTGTAGGTTCGCCAGTGCTCTCTGTAAATAGAAGCCCTCTAAGAAGAGAACGAATATAATAAACTAAGCCGTCAAATTGTACCACTTATACGGAGTAAGTTTTTACCATCCTAATCTGAGCTTATGGAATCCGCCTTTAACAGACTCCTTTTTTAGGCCAAAAGAAACGATCTTTATACTTATTTTGCATAGAGTAAAGAGTATATTTTGTGAGTACCGAAATTTTTGTCAATCGTATAGTATACTTGGGGTAGTAGAATTTTATGAATTTATCTTCACAATTTCATTTGGTAATATCATTTTATAGTCAGCACTTAAAAATTATAATTCTTTCAATAAAAATTTTGTAACCACAAACGAAAGGTTTGATTGCAAAATCTGAGCCTTATGACTAGCAAAGAATATGGTTGAATGTTTTCTGTGTGTATGAAAATCGAATCAATACTATTAAAACAAACTAAAAGATTCCAGTGGTCACTCGACAAAAATTGGATGACATCACACTGAAATTCTCATAGTGGGCCAAGTATCTTGGTAAGTTACTACACTACAAACTGACATAAAAACCAAATACTTAAATGGGATAAAACAAGCTTGTTTGTGTATTTACTGTATGTAAGAGGATTTAAAAAAACAAACCATACGTTGTGAACCGGATGTATATTACGAATATTAATCTGGTGGAAAGCAGTGGAAAAGGTTTCATATCTCTCGAGTCGTAAATAGCAATCAGTTCGCTTTGCCATTACGGCGATTTGAAGTAAGACGACCTGTCGTGCAGACCTTGTAATTCTTACCTTGATGTATGTATATATAAAGAGTATCATGCCAAAATCAACTCTAAGATATAGAGATACGGGCGAATTGTGGCATGATAGCTGTGCAATTGGTAACATCAAGAAAAATTTATAATATAATCCCGAGAGTAAAGTTCAACAAAACTTTTTAAGAGTTGGATGAGGTGCAAACTCTCTTTATCGTTACTATCCGGCTTAGTTTACACTTACGGAAAAAAACTGGTAGCCATTCTTTCACTCAAATACAGAATTAAGGACACTTTTATTGTCGAGAGATTTTGCATCTGAGATTTTGAACAAGGAACTAGTTCAATCTATTGAGAATGTTGCAATTTTGACTGTAACCCGGCTTTAATTAGGGCCCTTAGTTTTTTAGCATATACAGCAAAATCCATACACAAGTATATTCAGTCCCTGAAGCTACTGAACCGACACCATGTTTGGCTTGTGTATATAAAAGGGCATTCAGACCACCGCGAAAAAGAGATGGCTGAAGCATGAAGCAAAGTTTTTAGGAATATTGTCACTTAACTGCTGGAAAGTTTAAGCAACATTGACATCTTCAGAATACATAAATCTATAAGATTCTTACATTCGGTTAATATAACTAACGCTCTCTATTCACACTTTCAAGAAAGAAGATATCACTGGAAGTAGGTAATTCACAAGCAGTGCCTGATTGTGCACAAACACTACTGCGGAAGCGGTCTCGAAGAGGAGTTTGGTAAAATTTTTACATCAACTCTTATGCAACTGACCATCTGTTTAAGAATGTAGATTTATGTTTTTTAGTAGCTCGTATGTGTCGTTGGGCAAACTGGTGGAATTTCATAAAAGTACCGACTGGTTTTAATAGGAATTGTGTCAGGTTTGACATTAGTGTGACTTTTGTGTTTTCCAGCTATAACAATGATCGCTTACAAGGATCTATCCATATAACTTAACCTAGAAATTTCTTTTCTCTGCTGACCTATAGTGTAACGTAACACATCCTATCACACAAACTAACCTTTTAAAATTCGAAATTATAAAATGGAGTCGAAATAATACCATTTTGTAAAGAATATTTCTTGTAAATGGTAACCCCGATTGCAATGTATTTGGTCTATCAGTATTTCGGCTGGTATCTCGTCAATGGTAGCTGTAATGTATATAAAAAATATGAGATAAAATGCTTACCAAACTCGGCTTTCAATAGATTCATGGTATCGCCATTTTATGTGTCGTGGAGCACCATCTTGTAGAAACCCCATGTAAATAAAGTTCAATTCTGTTTTGGAAAAAAGTCGATAATCACAGCACAGTACCATGCTTCATTGTTTGCAACGTTGCGATTCTCGTCATAGTCGAAGATGTACGGTCCTGGCCGATACAACAATAAATTTATCCTCGGTACATGCACAATCAAGTGAAATTATACCACAATACCATATAACTCGAATCTTTCTGTTTACACTGAAAAGCTGTATGCGAAAAAAATCAGCCTCTAATATAATTTTATAATGCGTTTAATTTTTTGAACAATCTTTATCCTTAATATCACATTTTTAAGGTTTTTTTTTTCATTTGAAAATAATATTGTCTTCTGTTAGTATTTGAATTAATTAAATTACATTTTTATTAAATTACTTAATTCTTGCAACCCTTCACTTGTCAACAATTTACAGATACAAATTTTAATTTCCTAAGCGTGCAGTTCCCCGAAGAAAATAATAAAAAAAATTGTGACAATTTATGCGCCGCAACATATTTTTAATAAAACCCAAATAGTCAAACAACAACCAAAATTGTTAGCTGACAATTTGGCATATAATAATTTTTAACAAGCAAATTATGTTTTAAGGGTCTTAACTTGTTAGCAAGACTTTTTACAAAATGCCTCTCAGTTCAAATTCTTATGCATCTACTATGTATGTATGTACGTATGTATGCAGTAAAGCGAATCAAATGGATTTATTTTTCGATTTACGTATTTTGTTCAGAGGGGTTTCATTAATGAAGATTTAAGCAAACATGCTTTAATCGCACAGAAACATGAACAAATTTGAAGTTAAATTTGAAATAAAATACAAACAGACAAAAAAAAAATTATTAAAAAATAACTTGTCGTGATGGCCGATATTATTGATGGATTTAGGGCGATTATAAGATTGTTGTCGTCATATTTTTTTTATTTTACAGTTTTGCCTTGTTAAAGCAAAATCTACATATAAAAATTGCGCAATCTCGTTTATTTATTTTTTTTTTCTACTTCTAAAATGAAAAAAACTTTAATATTGCAATCGCAAAAATTTCAGCTTGAAATTGAGCTGTCATGTTTGTTTGTAGTTAATCATCTTGAGTTGGAGGTTTATTTTATTTCTATTTTTTGCTTGAGTTTTTTTTTACTATTTTTGATTGTTTGTCTATTTTGTTGCTGTTATAATCATGTTGGTGGAAGTTTGCTTAACTTTAAGAGGATCTACACGATGTAGGCCATGGGTGATTGTTATAGGGCTGCAAGTGATTTTTCTACTTCAAAATACATTTTTATTTTTTAAATAACAGAGCTTTAAGACATTTTTTTTCGGTTGTTTAAAATGATTATTAGATTGACTTCTATTAAAGCAGCTTCTGCTTTATAGTTGTTGATTTAAAATTCATAATTTTATTTTGCCAAAAAAAAAAAACGACAAAATATGCAGGTTATGATGGTTTCATTATAATCAAAGCAGAACTGAAGGTACTATTTTAGTTAGTTGCTACATTGATTAACTTGGCTCAAGGTATTATGAAATAATTTTGAAATTTTTGTTTAATCATTAAGGTGGTTGAAACAAATGCAGGCAGAGATCAGTGAACAAAATTAAATTGATCTTATTTCTTAGTTTCTTAATCATGGGAATATTTTTCATTCTTAAAAAAGAATACATTTTTCAAATGGCAAATTCTGCCTACTTGCATCACCACATAACGAAATATTTTAAAATATACATTTTAGGTTATGTAGGCTTCTTTACAGGATTATTTACAGGATTTTTAGCAATTTGAGAGAAAAAGCTTTCCAATGACTTATAAGTTTTAAACATTTTATCAAAATATTGTTTTTATTTCTTCGAACTAAAGATCACTTTTCTTATAAAAATTATTATTTTATTCCGATATTTCGCTACCACATTGGGTAGCTTCTTCAGGGAAAGTTCTTACAATTTATAACAATTAACAATTAAAATATTAAAATTGTTCAAAAACGAATTTTTTAAAAAGGCGGGAAAATTTTTTGTTTACATATAAAAAAAAATTTCTTTTATTTTTGATAATTTAATGAGATTAAATTAAATTACCTAAATGTGACGCGACATGATGAAAGAGACCATATATTGCCAGGCGTCAAATTCAAGTTTGAAACGAATGGATAAAGGACAAACAAAATCTCAAAAATTGACGATTTTACTGCATTTTGAAGTTTTTATTTCAAAAAAGATAGTTTTGAGATAATTTTATGTTCATCTATTTTATTTTTATGTAAAAACGTGCTCAAGACAAAGTTCCAAAGTGTCAAACATAGCTCATTAAACAAAAGCAAATGACCGATAATATGATGTAGATATACGACGAGATATGTAGGTAGTGTTAGGAGTCAAAACCCCAAAACATGAAATTTAGACTTTAATTCACGTTTTGGCCTGTACTGAAAATTTTACTCTGCCAAGATAAGGTCCCTTTCGTCATGTCGCATCACACATATAAAATTATCAGATAAGATTATAATGCAAATATTTAAGACAAAATACTTCTATACCCAGAAAGCAGAGAATCAAATTCATAGCCAATCGAAGCGTTCAGTACTTGAAATCGAGGCTATAAAAGAGGCTATACAATTTCGATAGTAAGAATCATAATTTCTTTGCGCTGACTACATATTTATATTCCGAGCCTTAAAATTCTACTATCACAACTTAACTATGCGATTAGCAACAATTACGTTATTCACAACTAAAACTGTTTTCTCTGTATACGCTGGAAGATCTAATTTTTTTCACCAGAACTTGTAAATATAGACACTCGAATCCCTTAAACAACCGACTACTTAAATACAAAATATATATTTATTAAATATGTTCGCGAACTTGCTTGGTTATCGTAATAAAGAGTAGACAAAGTATTAGTAAATCTAGAATGCCAATTTTCATTTAGTTCAGTTCAGCCCTTTTTGCATTATGGAGTAACAAAGATCCAAGCATTCAAACATTCAAATTTATTATATTAGTAGGATGTTTTAAAATATGGCAACACAAGTAAATATAAATTTATGCTTTCAAATTAGTACAGGGTGGCTCAGAAAGACCGAAGTAGTGTGAATTCCTTAGAACTTTTTATTTAAGACATATTTTTTTAATTTTTTTGTTTTTTAAATACAGTAAATTTATAGGGAATATTTTTAGATTAGTTATTAAAAATGATATTCCGCAAGTGGTGGGCATTTTCAGCTTCGCACAAATATGCTCTTTCCAACACATTTTTCATGACCTTTCGCAAAACTTCCGGTGTTGTGTTGTTAATTTCGTCTCGAATATTGGTTTTTAATTCCTCAATAGTCCTAGGCTTATTAACATAAACTTTCCCTTTTAAATAACCCTAAAGGAAACTGTCTGGAGCGGATAAGTCCGGGGAACGCGGAACCAATTAAAATTGCTTCTACGCGAAATTATTCTTTCACCAAAGATATCGCGTAAAAGAGCCATTGTGGCCCTTGCAGTGTGCGCTGTGGCTCCATCCTGTTGGAACCATATTTGAATTTTGTATGGAAACATTCTTATGGTATGCAAAATTCGCTGCAGCGACCCTCTTAAGAGGCCAAGTTGTGCCGAACGTCTCCTGGTTGATGTTTCTGGATCCTCCCGAATACTCTTCTGTACCACTTGAATATTTGTCAAACGTGTGGACAGTTCGTAGTCTGCCGGAACCAGGAAGGTTCCTTACTACTCCTTGTTGTCGAAAATTTGCAACCAGACGGTTTATTGTTGACTGAGAGGGTGCAACCCGCACATTTAATTGACGACGGTATGCACGCTGAGTTAACACAATGGACCGTTGATTTGAAAAGTAAATTTCAACGATTTGGGCACGTTGTTCAGTTGTGTATTGCTCCATTATAAATTGTCTAAGTCTTCTTTACAAACTACTAAAAAGAAAAGAAAAAAAAATTATAATAAAAAAGTTATAGGGAATTCACACCACTTCGTTCTTTCTGAGTCACCCTGTACATTGAAATGTCGCCTTTATTAAATGGCTTTTTCTTTAATTAAATAAGTTATTTAAAAATGTGCGATTCACAATATATGGCGTACGATTTGAACACAGTTTTGTCTGTAATTACTTAAAAGTATAAACAAAGATTTTTTTTGCTTCAAAAATGTCAAATTTGTGCCAACAAGGCGTCAAAGTAGGGAAGATTTTCTTTACTTTATTCATTTAAAAAGCAGTTCCGCTGAAATATAACGATTAGTCAGCGAATCTTGTGGTGATTTGTGCGGTTCAGAAGTGGTGATTATGACAAGGAAGACAAAGATTGCCCAGACAAGCCAAACAAATTTAAATAATTAGAATTGAATACACTTCTCCATAAAGAATGTTGTCAAATACAACAATAAATAGCAACTTAAAAACAGTATTTATCCAAAAGCAGGGTACTATTAGAAATGAAGCCGAGAATCACTGAAAGAAGATTTTGTACGTTTACTTTTGCAACAAATGATCACTGGTAATAAAAAATTAATCCATTCGGTTAACCAGAAGTAAAGAAGATTGATTGTGAGGCCCAATCAACCAGCAGTCATATCTAAAGGATGTATCGGTAAGAATACACCCCCGGCATCACTCTCAACAAAATTATTCAAAAGCACTACTTACCGAATTTTGACTAAAGACCTCCACCTTCGTGCGTACAAGCCTCAAAATTTCAAACGAGCAGATTATGAAAAGTTTCGGCAGTTGTTTCAATTCTTAACGGAGCAAACTGAAATCAAATTATATGTGAATACACAAAACTGTTGAATTTGAGAAAGTCCACGTGAAGCATTTGCACCCACAATAATCAACTGTCTGGTTCAGATTATGGTCAGGTGACGTGATTGGGCCTTACTTTACTGAAGATGAGACCGAAATGGCAAAGTTCTTGTAGCCTCAACTGCATGGCGTAGATCTGAACGATATGTGGTTTCAGCAAGAATGTGCCATCAAAAAATTCTGATGTCGACTGCCCCCCAACATGATGCGATTAAACTCCGTGTGATTTTTATTTTATCTTTTGCAAATTAATGCAAATAAACCAGAAACAATTTCTGAGCTCAAATTCGAGATCCAACCGCTCACAGCTACATCTCTGTGAAAAATTCATGAAAAATTTCAATAAAGGATTACTGAATCGCATATCATCAGAGCCACGGAGCCGTTTGCCAAGTATTTTATGTCATACATATTCGGAACATGCCTTCGTATAGTCCATTAAAAAACTTAAAACTATTTAAATAAATACATATTCAAAATTGAAATTTTTAATTTAAAAATTGCAATCTTACTGATACACCCCTTATTTATTATAAGGTGAAAAATTTAATCAGACCATTAGCATTGATCGAAAATCATCCAGAATATGCATTCAGACATAAAACGGTAATATTCCTGTATAACACGATCGGCCACATGTTGCAATATTAACACTATTCAAAAATAGTAAAAACTATTCAGAAAGAAGTGGTTGGAAAATTTTAACTCAGTCGCCTTATAGTTTAGACCAAGGCATATTTATCAGGTAATCAAAGTTCGGAGAGAATATTTTCTATATATTTTTAATATATGAAGTTGGATCTTTGAAATAAATAAAATTTGAATTTTAGAAAAAAATAGAAATTGATGAGATGGGATGAGAAACGTCAAACTTCATAAAATGTATCGCAATTTATATTCTGGTTATATATGTATAAAGTTTTGTTTTGCACTAACAAAAAGTAGGGCTTTAGTGGTACAAAGGGTGCGACTAGATATACCGCTAATAGCTAAAACGTATTATTGCAATAGTTAGATTTGATGGAAAAATATTTAAATTCCTAACACTGTTCCCCGCATACATTGTAGGTTAGTAGTAAGCAGCTGGAATACAATCTTGATAATTTGCAAGTATTCAGAAGACATCGTAGATTGGCATTCATTTAACACAAAGTGTGGCTAACAACATTAAAGAGATGTGACGTGGTAGACTGTGTTTTATAGCTGGGATTTATATTAATTTAAGCAGATTACTTTCTTTGGGGTACTCTTCACTTTAGTTGGCCTCAAAAGATGAGTTGTGAGTTCGTATACACTTCAGCTTAACCAGTTCTTCCAAAATTGTTTTCGATTTACCTCCAAATGGTCCAACGAATATTACCAGAATACATCATGTATGGTCAATAAATTATAGCATATTATTTTGGGAATCAGAAAAAAATCAATATTTTCATTCCATCAATTTATATGCTGAATGGTAAAAAATCCTTATTCTTAAGTCATTTATCTTTATTATAAGTTTAGAAAACAACATTTTATAACACGTCACCAGATAAGACATTCCTATGTCTTTCAAATGCTAAAGACTATTTGCAGAAAATTTAAAATATGCGATGAATTGGACCAAGTTATACAACTTTGCTTCTTCTGTTTCGATCCATTCAGTTAAGAAGATTTTATTGAAATATATGAATTGTTTATTTTATGGCTGCCAAAAACAACTTGTCCCGATTGGGGATGTTTTTCCTTCCCTCTGAATCCACACTTGGTGAGAATACTAAAACCTCTTAATCAAATATTGATATTAAAATATGAGACTGCAAGAATAAGATAACACGCATTAATGCTTTTAATATTAAAAATTAATATTAACAACTCGAATTTCCCCCCATATTTTTGTTCAATTTATATTCTACACCCAAATGCCAAAATGGTGAAATTAAAAATTCATTGGACTATACGAACAAAATAAATTGACAAATGTGTATGTATTTTAATGATGTTATATGTACATAAATGTATATGTGCAATACATTAATTTGTTTATACAAAAAAATATTTCATAATCTGAGCAGCAGTAAGGTGAAGGAAGACACACCTTAAAAAGGCGATTTACTTGACTTGTTGTCATAATCATTGTCGTCAACAGCAATTGAACTAAAATACAAAATTTCTCATGAATAAAACATTTTCAGTTTAATTTTTATTTCATTTAATTTCTCATAATTTTACAACCAACAAACTTTTTTAATCATGTAACTTAAAGAACAAATAAAATATAAAATTAAAAAAACAACAATTCAAAAAGCGTAAAGAAGAAAGAAGTGTTCTTATTCAATGAAAATAACGTACCTGATATATTTTTCAATTTATCGGTTGATTGTTTTTTGTCAGGTTAAATATTATGTTCGTATGAAAATATTTGAACTCATAAAATGAATATCAAAAAGTCAATGATTCACAAATTTATTTTCACTGTTTTTGATCGCTAGATATTTATAAGGAAACGACAAGGCAGCATACATACATACATGCATACATTTATAGATATTTAATTTAAAATCAAGAAAGGCGCGTGTTTTTAGCAGAACTTACGACAGTAAGATATGGTTCATTTAATTTGAAACTTATAAGAAATGCTCATTATTAAATTGACCTGAAGAAGCAATCAGTTGTGAAATGAATTCACAAAGAAATTAAAAAATAAAAATATACCATATTCGACTGTCTCAACAACCTCCCTTTCGTTCCCCCTTTTTTTGTATATTTGTTTACTAATATTGAGTCGAAAGCGAATCGGTGCAAAACACGATAAGTGTGCTGAACACAATTTCAACAGATCACACCTTAAAATTAAAAAAAAAAAATAAATAAAACAAAAATGAAACAACAACAACAATAGCAACAACAAAAATATTTAAATTAACAGACTAGCAAAAATAAAAGGAGTAACCCCATACAATCAAATAATCGCTTCACCAGCAACACCACCACCATCGATACCACAACTGCCACCAACAACAACATCACAGTGCACTACGACAATATTCACGACAGGCATTTAATTGAGTGTATTTTTCTTCTTATTTTGGTTTAAGACGAACGCGTGGACGGACAGTTGCAACGACCGTAGAACAGCGACATTTAACTTAAACTTAAAAAAAATAAGTATTTGTAAGACGCATGGTGCGTTACTGAAGCGAAACAAGTGTTTAGTCACCGTGCCACTACAGGTAATCAACCATTTTTTGTTATTTGCTGTTGTTGTATTTATATCAAAGCTGCTCCTTAATTTTTTTATTGTTTCTTACATAACAAAAAATATAAAACAGTAAAAAATAATATATAATAAATCCACATTTAAATATTTTATTAAGGCACGCTACATGCAGCTGCAATCACTATTTAGAATTTTGAAGAATAAAACTCTGGGTCTTCACATCTCTATTTTATGGGTTGTAAAGCTCTCAACTGTACATGGCTATGAAAAACAGAACAATATGGCAATAAAACTGTGATATAAATAAGGTTCTCACAGACGAAAGCATTGCATTTGTGTTGAATCACACATCAATAAAAACCAGTCACGATTTTGTCATACAAGCATAATTTGTCGAAATTATCCGCTTGATAATACTAATAGAGGACATGAGGGCCTTCAGCCAAAAATCCAATTATTAAATGTGATCAAAAGGATCAGGTTCGCAATTTTACTTAAAAGTCAGTCAAAGCGCAGTCAAAGGCAGTAAAGCCTAAAATTATTTGCAGAAATCTCCCTAAAGTATGCAATTTCCCTCTATTTTTGATTCCGGTTTAAACGTAATTTAAAAAGCTTAAGAAAGAACTAGTATTTTAATAAATTTCTAAATATCAGCGTTATTTTCTATATTTACTGCTTTATACCTTCCCATTCAAATACTATTACACATTTATGTAAATGTAATGTACACCAGAGTCTACCAAACTATATAATTTTCTTCCTATTCCATCTTACCTGATATATTGAAAATGTCAACATTGCTATTCCATTTGAGTATTTGTTTCATACCAAGTTGTTGGTCCCCTATGGTCTTTGTTTTAATGTGCCACTTACCAACAACCAACTTGCTACATATGTACATGCAAGTTGGTTTATAAGTGTATGTTAAGCTTGTAGTAGATTCTAATCGTATGAATCGCTAGAGTTGCATCTTTGTTCAATGGCTTTAAAGCCAATTCCTTATATGGTCAGGCTTGATTGAAGGTGCACCTTCGTTACGCCTGGTGAGTGATGATGATCAGTCAAATAAAAACAAACAAACAAACAAATAACGAACAAGAACAAGACAAGATCAAAGTAACAAATTTGTAAGAATGTTGCAAGCAATTCAATTTTAATGACCACAATGAAAATCAAAAAAAAAAATAGGAATTTGTTCAAGAGTAAAAACAAATATTTCTTATTTGTGTTTTCTTCTTTTTAAGTCCTTAAAATATTTAAGATATACTGCTGATCTTTTGATTCTAATAACTTTTTCTCATATTATTTATTTTTTCAAATCTTTAAGGTTCCCATTAGTTTTTTCAAAAACGACCTGCTATAAATTATAATAGATTTTTTTTATTAATAGATTTTAAATTTATATGTATTTACTTCTCTAACTATATGTACACATGTATGGGTAATCGTGTATTGGTGGTACGTGCATATTTTTTAGGACTTTTTTGCTTATAGCTTTAAGCAGGGTGTCTTAATGTGACTCCCAATATACAACCAAAGAAGATTTTTAGATTTTCAAAAACCAGAATAATATTTACTAATTTTCTTACTCTTCACGTATTTTTAGTAAATTCTACACAAAGTTTTATTTTAAAGAAAATCTTTAAAAAAAACACGTAAGAGCACTATATTCGGCTGTGCCGAATCTTTTATACCCACCACCAATTTTGTGTACATTTAAAGCACAATATTTATTATTTTGTTAATCATTATGGAATAATCTCTTTATAATAAAATATGTGTCACTTTCTTTGTAGAGGGTGGTTAAATTTTAAGGGCCCATGTTGAAGGTGAACTACACCTAGTCTTTAAA
The DNA here is from genome assembly GCA_941918925.1 of Phyto melanocephala. NCBI lineage: Eukaryota > Metazoa > Arthropoda > Insecta > Diptera > Rhinophoridae > Phyto > Phyto melanocephala. The sequence goes on from OW799236.1 coordinate 84,065,067, forward strand.
TTTGTTTTCTGCATTTCACTTGACATTTCTCAATCTCAAACTTACTCAATTTGATCCGTGGAAAGATACGCAAATGAGCAACGCTTTAAAGTTATTCAGGTTTTTTATAAAAATGGGCGTTCAAATCAAAATGCTTTTTGTGCACTTCGTAATTCTTTTGATCAACATAATCGTTTAAATTCGTCCACAATCGGGAGAATTGCAAAAATTTAAATTTCTGCAAAACTGGTCTGTATAAAATGTTAGAAAATCTGTGAATGCCTTCTTAGTTCGTTGAATGGGAACCTCGCAGTCAACCTCGCCTCATCATCATGCCCAACAATTGAGCATCAACATTGTCATTGAAAATTTGAACCATCAGATAGAGGAGTGGCGCCAAGGATGGGGGGGGCCATTTGGCCGATATTTTGATAAATACATAATTGAACCATACAAATATTATAATTACAAAAAGAAATAATAATAATATCCTAACTAATTTGTGTTTTATTTAAATTCAACATCGGTCCTTAAAATTTAACCACCCTTTATAACTTCGATATGCTACAAAAATGCTTTTGTAAATGTAGTCTTTCAATGAAAGTGGGCGTTAAAGTAGGCGTGTCAATAAAGTTTCTGCTAATAAATACAACTTAGATATTTCAATATAGTCCTTTATTTTCCCAAAAACTTTGTCGTTAGAGAAATTACATGAATTTAAGATAAACCTTTATATGGGACGTAGGCGTTAAAGTGGGCGTGTCACCTAAACTTTTTCGCACAACAATAACATTGATTAGAAGGATATACGTAGCAAATTTGATCATCATAGCTCTAATTTTGGCGGTTTTATGAGCTTCTAAATTTCATTAACGGTAGATAACGTGGAAAGTGGGCGTTATAGTAGGCGTGTCAAAGTTGTTTTTGCTAATGCGTACAACCTAGATGATTCAATATAACCATTTGTTATTCCAAAATCTTTTTTAATAGAGAAATTATATGAATTTTAGGTAAAACGTTATATCGGAGGTGGGCGTAAAAGTGGGCGTGCCATATTGATTTTCCGTTACGAAAAAGCGCCTCACCAAAAAGCAAAGTCTGCAAAATTTCAGGGTCGTACATCCAATTTTTACGTTTTTGTTTTTAAATATACTAAATATACCGAAAAATACACTGTGCGGTATAAATTTTCGTACATTTTGATCGATAACTCCTCTCCTAATGCACAGATTTAGATGATTTTCGGGGAAAAATATTATTTTTACTCAGGAAATATATATTCGAAGTTTTATGAGTCTACGTTAGTGCGTTTGGACACAATTCCATTTTATTCGATGGTGCGACCTCTATCGTGCTTTCAACAGACGGACAGACGGACGGACATAGCTAGATCGTCATCAAATCAAACCCTGATTCAGAATATATATACTTTATGTGGTCTGAAATGGATATTTTGATGTGTTAGAAACGGACTGACAAAATGAATATACCCCCACCAGTTTTTTGGTGGTGGGTATAAAAACATCAAATCAAAGTTAAGAAAAAAGGTATTAAGTCAAAAAATTGCAATTTGAGTTTTAAGTGGCTTTTACTCAACTTTTTCTTTTTTTATTAAGTGTCAATAACTTGAGTCTGGCACAAATGGGTCCAATCGTAATCATTTCGACCCCTGTGCTCGAAATTATCGTATGCAACAAAAACAAAATTTTACAGGAGAGCATTTTTATTACTTTTAAATAAATAAAAACGTAAATAGCACTGCTACATACGATAAAATGTACACAGTCTTATCTCCATAACTGAAAGAGTTATCGCTATAATATTTTATCAGCATATGGATTCATGGACTTAGAACCAATTTTCATAAAAAAGTCGATTGTTAAAAAAACGTGACATACGATAATTTTGCGCACAGGGGTCGATTTGCTCTTTAAAAAAGTAAATATTTTGTTTAGTATTAAACAAAGATAGCCTTAACATTTTCAATATTTAAAAAAACAAGTAAGAGTGCTGTATTTGGCCGTGCCGAATCTGATAATACCCTTCACCATCATGTACAAAGGTATAATCCCACACGTAGCTATATTTCATGTTATATGCCATTTTCGATTTTGAATTTTTACGTATTTATCTGTTGTCTACTAGTCAAGCCCTTTCATTTGATACCCATATTGATGAGGTTCAAAAAATTTTATCCGCCTTTTTCTTTTTTTTTTGGACGCCATCTTGGATTTTACATTTTTTTAAAGTTTACTGTATTCTGCTGGTCAAGCCCTTTCATTTGATACCAATATTGAGGAGGTTCAAGAAGTTATATTTAAAAATACCAGATTTGACCCATATATAAATTTATTGTCCGCCTTTTTTTAATTTTTAATTTTTTATAATGCTTATATTGCGCTAGTCAAGTGCATTCAGATGATAACAACATTGACTTTCTCGGTTGTAGAAGTTGAAAAAAATGGATTTTCGTTTGTAAATTTTTGGAATATATATTTTTAAAAAAAATTTTGCCTATAACTTTACCGAATAGAGCCCGATTTATCGAAAAATTCTCACGAATATCTCTAGAGGCATATTATATATTCAATAGTAGCAAAGGTACCTATCAATTATTCTAAGACTGAAAAATTTTATTTTTGGTAGTAAAAATATGGGAAAAAGAGAGGCAGTCGCGTTTATTTGCTCATATCTCAGAAATTTATTGCGCGATTTTGCTGAATTTCAATAGCGATTCATTCCCGGATATTTCCAAAAGATTGATACCATACACAGGTCTGAGGAACATGTGGTTGCTTCTGAAAGTTGAGTTCAACCACCACACGGAAAGACGGTCAGGTCTTAATCGACTCCTCCATTCATTATGGGGTCGGAAATGAAAATTGTAGAAATTACAAACGGAATGACAAAGCTATGTATACCCTTGTGCACCACAGATGAAGGTTATAAAAATAGTACTTAAATAAGCATTGTTTAGGCAATTGACTTAAATAAGTTTTAGAATCACTGCCTGAAGATTTGATTGTCTTTTAAAGTTTAGTTAGGCGCCAAATGTCTATGGCTTGTGTAAGCAAGTGCCTATTGATGCCTTTTGGCGGTAAGTTGAAAACAAAGTGTCATTCTCTAACAGATGGCAACGTATGTCAACGATGATTAAATGTTTAAATTTTTATTATATTCCTACAAATATTATAGAGACATTTGATTTGCTTGTAATTTGATATTTGGGGAATTTATTAACTTCCAAATAATACAAAATTAACTAGTGATAAAAAAATGGTTTTTACAAAATCAATATGATCGCTGTGAAGAGATATTTACAAATGAAAATTAATTGGGATTCACATGCAAATATTAGTTTTTATTAAGGATAGAATCTTATGCAAAGCTCTTACGATATTTATTGAAGTGTTGTTTGACTTCAAGTCTAAAGTTGCACGCTTATTCCCGTATTGTTATTTAACAACGAGTTAATATTTTTTGCTTTTGCATTTAATTTAATAGGTTGTATTTAAGTAACGCTTAATTTTATATTTAACTTATCTTCACAGATATGAACTGGGACTGGGGTACGATGATCCAAATATATTAGTATGACTTGTGTTCTTGATTTCAATGGCATTTATTTAAATATAAAAATTTAATAAAAGAAAAAATAAGACTTTTAGTAGAATCATATGGCAGATATATTTGTTTGACATTTCAACTCGTTATTTTCCCGCTGTACAGTCAAACCTAAGCAATAGCGGAAAACGCTTTTTAGCTGCCAACAATTCTCATGTCCATATAAAGACCAAAACGAAATACCGCAGCATACAACGCTTTACACAGGATACACTTAACAAGATATACGCATAAACGAATTATACTGTATTCGCTTTCTCATATCAATGTCGAATTTCATATAAAAAAGAATCTAAAGGCCAACTAATAGCAAACATGATCACCTGATCAATTATGGGTCCCAGAGTTAGCGCTAAGCCGCTTGTGTTTTTTATCAGGAATTGCCTAAAAAATACTCTTGCATTTAAAAATTAGGGGTTGAAAATCTTCCACAAAAATATTCCTGGATGTATTTGGTATACGCTAGCTAAACATATTATACCTAAAATGTGAGCGTCACAGGGTTTTCACCATAAGAATGTGAAAAATGGTGAAACCTTAACCCCTCTTAAATTTAGCTCAGACGAAAACTCTCAAAACGCCGGTACAAGTATATTTTGTATCCTCTCATTAAGAATCCGTAGTCGAAAACATGTTGTTTTGGAAAAAATTTTATTTTGTTTTACAGTGTAATGAATTAGTAAATCAGTAAAAAGCATTGGACTTTAGTCACAACCTAAAATTATACCTATAGATAAAATATTTTTAAAAAATTTAAATGACGGTGTATATAGTTAACGATCTAGAATACAAAATGCTACTTTTTAGAATTTCTCTCTTGTGATTTTTTTGTTTCCATCGAGGGTATACTAAGTCTGTCCAGTTATTTGCTACTAAAGAATATATATATATGTATCTTATAATAATAAAAAACTTATTTATAAAATAAAAAATAATTTTATAAATTGACATGAAATTAACTTTTTTCGAATGATAATCTTCTGGCATTATAATTTAGATATGATTTCTGTAATATGATCGCGATGGCTGACTCGGACATACTATAATCTGGTGGTCTAATTTTCGATGACCTTTTCTAACAAATGTGACCCTATATCGTCAATAACTCATCGAATATTGCCATCCAAGTGGTTAATTGTTTCAGACTTATCGGCGTAAATGAGCGACGACACATATCCCCACAGAAAATAGTATAGCGGCCAAAAAAAGCACGATCTTGGTGGTCGATTTGCGGGTCCGAAACGTGGAACTATACAATTACCAAATGTGTCCTTCAATAAATCAATTGTGGCACAAACTGTGTGAGATGTTGTGCTGCCTTGTTAAAAAAAACCGCTCCTACATATCATAGTTGTTTAATTGATAAACGAAAAAGTCAGCAGTGGCCACTATTGACTGTAACTTTCTGGCCAGCATCATTTTGAAAAAAGTACGGCAGCCCATAAAGCGGCCCAAAAAGTCAGTTTTTCTTGATCTAACAGTGTTCTAAAATAAAATTGGGGATTATAATCACTCCAAACATGGCCGAGCTATTTATTGACGTATCCATTCAAACAAAAGTGAGCTTTATCGCTAACGAAGTTCACTTATGAAAGTCGTGGTCAATGACAATCTTGTTTTGGACACAATCACAGATTTTACGCCTTGCTATTCACTTGACAGCTGACAAAATGGCCTCTAGTTAAAAAAGTATTGCCAACTTAAAGTTATTTTTCTCTATAAAAACACCTGGTTCATATCACTTACTTTGTGGTTTTATTTGTCGTTGTGCATGGAGTTTTTTTGTATCCTCCCGTTGCAGTCTGTCTTCCTAAACTCGATTGGATCAAAAATCACTCGATGGATTTCGACAACATACGGTTTATGGATACTTTGATATCCAGATGAAAGTTCGCTATATACTGTTTGTTGCAATATAAAAGACTTTACAGCAAACAGAAAACAGAAAAAATAACAAAATTACAAAAAAAAATTTATATTTTTAATGTTACTAGAAATTCAATAAGAAATTAGTATATGCACAGACATAGTATAAATATAGATATATATGTATTTTGAAACGAAAACGGTTAACATTTCTTTAACCGATTTCGTGATTCAAGCCAAATACTATAAACATTTGTATCATGAAGCACAAGTCCATTCCAATAAGCACAATTTTTTTGTGAATTCCAATGTTGGAACTTCAGTGTGAATCCAAGCTTGAATTACATTTGAATCCATCCTCTTTCCAGTCTCTTTGAAGTTTGTTAAAAAACAACAAAAAATTTGTTTGAAGCATATATCCAAATCATTGTCGGCGGTGATAATGATGATTTCATAATTAATATTTTTACAAGAGGAAATGGGGTAAAAAATTTGGCAGAAAATGGTTTGAAAATTATTGTTAAAATAATGTTATAACACTCTTTAAATACTGTTGTTACATTGCTTGAATAATACTGAAATTCCATGCTTAAATTCAACGGTAAAAACAGGTTCGGTTCGACTTGAATTCCACTACAATTCCATGCTTAAATTCAAGTATAAAAACAGGTTCGGTTCAACTTGAATCACACTGTTATTCAAGGCTGGAATTACACTGTAAAGGTACTGTTTTGTTTGACTGTAATTCAATGGTTAATTTTGCTGGATTCGCTACTGAATTCAACTGTGTTTCAACTGTAATTCAACACTGGAAATTGGAAATTGTGACTGGATTTCAAAGGTAATTCCACTTGAATTTCAGCCAAAATGCTTATTGGGATGTTTTTCTAGAAATAACTTGTAATTTATATTAAAAAACTAATACATTTCCTTATATTTATTACCTTTAATTTATTAAGGAAAATAATATTTCTTTTTTTCTTGAAAAATCCCTTTATTCAAAATTGTGTTAAGTAACATACTCACACCATAATTTAGCATTAAACTCAAAATTTGTAATCCAGTTATTTTGCATTGGAAATCCTCTTAAATTACTTAATTTTTTTTTTAAATGCAGCTAAAAACAAGTAAAAGCGCTATATTCGGCCGTGCCGAATCTTATATACCCTTCACAACGTGTAGTCATGCAATAACAGTAAATTCACGTATGTATGTTAAAAAAAACAAAAAAAAAATAAAAAATAAAAAAAAAATTTAAAAAAAAAAAAATTTAAAAAAAAAATTAAAAAAAAAAAAATTATTATATACATATATAATATATATAAATAAAAAAAAAATAAAAAAAAAATTAAAAAAAAAAAATAAAAAAAAATAATAATAAAAATATATAAAGGGTGTTTTTTTAAGCCCGATAGAACTTGAAATTGTAAAAAATAACACAAAAAATTCAATTGTAATCAAAATTTTTTTTTTATTCGAAAGATCAATTCGTGACATTAACATTTGAAAATGATTTCGGGCATATGGGCACCGCGGCTGTTCTTGACGAAGCGCATTCTGGACGTCCAATTTTATCGCAAAATTGTGTTCAGCGATGAGGCGCATTTTTGGCTTAACGGGTTTGTTAATAAGCAAAATTGCCGCATATGGAGCGAGACCAATCCACAAGAGACCCTACAGATTCCATTACATCCAGAAAAATGCACCGTTTGGTGCGATTTTCACGCTGGTGGCATCATCGGACCTTATTTCTTCAAAAATGAGCCCGGTGCTCGCGTTACGGTCAATGGAGATCGTTACCGCACCATGATCAATGATTTTTTGTTTGAAAATATGGATGACATTAATCCGGAGGAGATGTGGTTTCAACAGGATGGCGCTACGTGCCATACGGCGAACGCAACCATCGACTTATTGAAATCAAAATTTGGCGATAAGTTGATTTCGAGAAATGGACCTGTCAATTGGCCTCCAAGGTCGTGCGATTTGACACCTCTCGATTATTTCCTGTGGGGCTACGTGAAGTCACTGGTTTATGCTGATAAACCAGCAACAATTGACGCCTTGGAGGCCAGCATTGTTCGTGTTATTCGTGACATACGGCCAGCAGTGCTCGAAAAAGTGGCCCAAAATTGGACGTCCAGAATACGCTTCGTCAAGAACAGCCGCGGTGCCCATATGCCCGAAATCATTTTCAAATGTTAATGTCACGAATTGATCTTTCGAATAAAAAAAAAATTTTGATTACAATTGAATTTTTTGTGTTATTTTTTACAATTTCAAGTTCTATCGGGCTTAAAAAAACACCCTTTATATTATATTAAATAAAAAATAAAAAAAAAAATAAAAAAAAAATTAAAAAAAAAAATTTTAAAAAAATTAAAAAAAAAATTTTTTTGCCTCAGCTGGGATTCGATGCCACGTTTTCTCTAACCAGTATACACGTTTGTATGTATGTATGTTGTTGTTGTAATGTTGTTTTTATGAAAAGAAAATCGAGGTGGTCGTGGGTTTTTGCTCATATCTCAGTTGTTTATGTACCGATGTTTCTGATTTTCAATACCGATCTACTCCCGAATATTTCTGATATTTTAATACCTTACCCGGGTCCAACCTATGTCGGGGGGCTTCAAAAAGTTGATTTCAACATACACACGGACAGACGGTCAGACGGACAGACGGACAGACGGTCAGGGCTTAATCGACTCCTCTATTCATAAGCTTTCAGAAAATATATACTTTATGGGGTCGGAAATGAAAATTGTAGAAATTTCACACGGAATGACAAACCTATATATACCCTTTTTCACTGTGTGAAGGGTATAATTAAAGAAAAAAATTATAAGCTCCCAGGTAAATGAATAAATGAACAGAGTCTTAATGTTGGCACAATTATAGAGCCAACAGCAAATGTGTTCAGTCATATTAATTGCAATTACAATGCAATTATTCAAGTCACTTTAAAATAAAAAAAATAGAAGAAAAATCGCTATGAGTACGTAACATGTGTTTGTAAATGACGGACAGACACTTTAAACACCTAGAAATGGCCAAAATGGCTTAATTGACCAAAGAGAAAATCAACTTAAAATAGTTTATTTATATCTTAAATCTACAGTATGTGAGTATGAAGAAAACTTGAACAAAAAAAATTATTTTACATTAGTTGGCAGAAGGAGTGAAATATATTTGTCTAGAGATCAGTTGTATAGAATGAACAAAAAAAAAGCACAAACTAAGCTGAAAAACAGCAAAACATTGATACTGTCATGTCAAGCAACATGTATGGAGTTTATATTTGCTAAATCAAAATTTATGTGATAATTTTTGATTTTGATCAAAAATAATGTGAGGTTTTTCAAAAAACACTGTAGTTGAAAATTACAAACATAAAAATTACTCAACATTAAATTTGTACTCGTATGTGATTTTCAAAAGGTGTTATCTAAGATTTAAGTTGTAATTTTAGATTTTTTTGTCGATTCATTAGCTTGCAAGTGTTGCCAAATAAGTCTATATTATCCGCGGGTAATTATTTTATAGGAATACCACATTTTAAGAATATTGATATGTTGACTGACTGAAATTCAAGGTAATATCTCAAAGTAAGCTCAGAAGAACTGATGTCACATCGCTTAACTTTTCGTTGTTAAGGACGGTAATTGTCATGGTTAGAAAAGCTATACAAGTTATTCCATTTTTTGTTTCTCCTTAATATGTCGCGGTATTAGGAAAACTTTAGCCTTAAGAAAATATCCACTACTTGTTGTAACTCCAATTTAACATTCATTTTCAACAAATTTTGGGGTTTCAATAGTCATCGCCTTCATGATTTTAATTAATTAATGCCAAGGATGGGTAATATTTTAATTTTTTTTTAACAAAATGTTCATGAAAGCAAAGAAGATGTCAGTGTTAAACTTGGAACTTCCAAATACTATATTGATATAAAATTTATTAATACACATTTAAGTAAAAATTCCTATCTTAAATTTGTTGTAAATTTTTTATTAGTGGCAATTCTGAAACTTGGCAACAGTCACATACGTTTATGCTAATTTATGATAATAGAAAACTTTAGGAACGACAACGTGTTTTTTTGAATTCTTATTATAAAAATTTGGAAATGCTGAGACCGCTCGCAATCTTTACGGAATTTTCAGTCGATAAAATGCACTAAATGTGCAACCATTCAAACGTTCGAAAAAACTGGGATGGTTATGGAAACTCCTGTTTTAAATGAAAACATCAATTCGGCCTCGTTCTAAATAACTTCAAATTTCACATAGTACTATGCAGCGAATTTTGACAAATGATCACCACCTTCATGTGTAAAAAATTCAGCTTGCTCAGAAGTTCAAACTAGCAGACCATGAAAAGCGACAGAAATTCGTTGAATGGGTAAGTGAGCAAAGTAAATTCAGTGACAATATATAGAAAAAAGTTATCTTCTCTGATACATTTCCATCTAAATGGTTTAATAAAAACACTAAGATAAAAATTTGGCCTTGGAAAATCCTCACGATATTCATGAGAAACACATGCAAATACAACGGGCCACGGAACGGAATTCGTTACAGGAACATTATAATTGAATTCATGCGGTCTCAGGTAGACGATTTGGATAGGAAAGACATGTGTCTTGAGACAGATGGCGCCACCTACCAACCATTTTTTGCTATAACGATTTTCAAAGCGAAATATTTCAAGTATTTATCGGGGAGTTAAATCCAAATCTCTGTTAAAGTATTAATCTCTGTAAAAAAGTCATGAAAATTTTCACGAAAAGAACAATTACCTGAAATCAGATATTTTTTTTATTATATGTCAAATTCATGTTGCGCTAAAATTAACCAAAAAATGTTGTTGATAACTTTATAAACAATTCGTTGAAAATTATTTCCTCATAATCAAAGGGGAACCTTCTTTTTTATACCCTTCACACAGTGAAAAAGGGTATATATACGTTTGTCATTCCGTGTGAAATTTCTACAATTTTGATTTCCTACCCCATAAAGTATATATTTTCTGAAAGCTTATGAATAGGGGAGTCGATTAAGCCCTGTCAGTCTGTCAGTCTGTCCGTCTGTCCGTGTGTATGTTGAAATCAACTTTTTGAAGCCCCCCGACATAGGTTGGACCCGGGTAAGGTACTAAAATATCACAAATATTCGGGAGTAGATCAGTATTGAAAATCAGAAACATCGGTACATAAACAACTGAGATATGAGCAAAAACCCACGACCACCTCGGTTTTTTTTCACAAAAACAACATTACAACAACAACAACATACATACATACAAACGTGTATACTGGTTAGAGAAAACGTGGCATCGAATCCCAGCTGAGCCAAAAAAAAATTTTTTTTAATTTTTTTTTAATTTTTTTTTATTTTTTATTTAATATATTATTTAAATTTTTATTATTTTTTTTATAAATTTTTTTTAAATTTTTTTTTTAAATTTTTTTTTTTAAATTTTTTTAAAATTTTTTTTTTTTTGTTTTTTTAACATACATACGTGAATTTATAATTTTACAATGGGATGTTTTTATATATGTATGTTTTTATATGTATGTACGTATTTCATATGGGATGAATGGTGACACAAACTGCTGTTATTGCATGACTACACGTTGTGAAGGGTATATAAGATTCGGCACTGCCGAATATAGCACTCTTACTTTTTAGTGTCTAGAACCGTCAAACCAAAAATCGGCAATTGCTAGTTGTTTAAAATTTTCTGATTATGAAAACATAGTTGGTTTTAGAAATACATTCGTCTAGTATCAAATAATTTTTTAGTATTCTTAAGCTTTTACAATTAAATTAAAAAAAACTGCTTCAGAAAGTTTATTAAGTTATGATAGTGAATTTCAGTCAGAATAAATGATTTAAAATAAATTTATGAAAAAGTTAAATATTAGAATGTAGGATGTATTTTTCCAAACTTAATCGGAAGATGTCTTCTTTTCAATCCATTTAAAAAAATCATATCCATCTCAAAAAATATGTATTTTTTTTTTAAGTGAAAAAGTATATTACTCCGGAGACATTCTTAATAATTTCATACAAAACATAGACTATGGAAAATACCAACACAAATTTAAAAGAGTCAATCTTCGCATTAGAAAATTTCATTTTTCACCCGGTCAAAGGCAATAATGAACACCTTAGTTCAAATTCATGAGTATTGAAATTCCCAGTTCCTAGTTTAACGGTCTCCTGATAAAAGCCTTAACTACTTTGTTTGGGGAATTGTTTTATACTAGTACAACCTTATTTATTTCCATTTAAAAAAAAAAATACTTATAAAAATCCATATTTGATCATTTCGAAGTTCAACATTATTTCTATAAATATTTAGTTCCAAACATACATTATGATCATAGGCAATCATATATTAAACGGATTTTCTATTGTAATGTTTTAAAACCAGGGTAAGTACTCGTTCCAAGCCTGACTAAAAGTCGGGACAAGTAAATACATATCTTTATATTTTATCGAGGTAGTGTTTTTGATTTTTTATTGCCATAAGGATTTTTATAATTCATAAATTGTAAATTCATTAAGTTTTTTGAACTTATTTTTTTCCTTCGTTAGACTAATATTAAGAGCTGCAATGAAATCCTGATAAGCCACCATAAATTTCCTCCGTTACAGGGGCTTTAAGATCATAACTTCAACTTTGAGTGTTTCTAACAATACAAGAAGTAGTTCTTATCAAACAAACGACTTTTAAGTTTTATCTTCACACAGAATATCCAACTACAGCTGGATTTTGGTTCGGCACTCCGACAGGCATCGTTTTAGTCTTAGTTCAAATTAGAATACAAACTAGGGTTTGAATAAATAAATGCCTTAAATATATACTGTATTCACAAGCTGTCCTTAATTTAAATGTTCTAAAATAATAACATAAAAAAATGTGACTGTTGTGAACTACCCTTCATAGCTTAGAACGATATATCTAATTAAAATCGCCGATTTTGCAAAATTTTTAATAAAAGATCTTTTAAACGGATATTAGAGGCGGCGACTTACTTACAGGCGGACCGGCTTAACCGATTGCCACAATCATGAAATTATATCAGCACGAGTAAGCTTTACAACTGACGACAATGCCTCTCATCACCCGAATTGGCTTACTTTGTGTAGAACAAGCTTTTACATCTACACTTTTTACATCTTAGCTTTAATCACTATAACCCAAACATCATTATTCTAATAATCCTATCAAATTATTCATACCAACAACAATATTGGCAACTCCGGCATTAAAATTTAATATCAAAATTGTGCTTAAAAAAGAATTTAAGTGATATTTAGAAAACCTTAAATACGATAAGATCATATGAGTTAATTAAGTCTTCTACAAAAAAAAAAAAAAAATGCAACAAAAACCACCACCATTTTAAGCAAAAGAAACAACTTTTAGTTATCAAATACTTGAATCTTAAAATGTGTTAAGTTATTACATGACTTTTAGATAATTTTTCTTTAATGCTTCGTTCGTGGTCTTTTTAAAAATCTTGCCATAAGAAATATTTATTTAATATATCAAACGTCTGACCGCCACGATTGTTCTAAATGATCTAGAATAAATATCAATCCTGCCAAAAGTTTCATATGTATTGACCTGTGTATGTGTTACCAATAACATTAAAGTGACCATTAAAGCACGTGCTAAATTTGAAAATTTAAAATTTACAAAGAAAAAATTTATTTTTTTTAAATTTATGACCATTAATTTTAAGTTCAATTGACTTTTTATTAAGAAATATGTACATATGTATGTATGTAAGTATATATATTATTTGCATGAATATAGACACTTTTAATATATATTTTCATTTACATGTACATATGTATGTACACATGTATGTATGTTTATTATTATTGATATTTTCAACACATAGATGGTGGTCCAGGAACTTGAAATGCATGCAAATTCATTAAAATGATAAAGAACACTTATATATAGACAACAAAAAATGAATGTATGTATGCTTGTATAAAAAATTATCTTAAATATATGTATGCATGTGTGTTGAAAAAAAATTAGTATAAGGGGAGTTTTACATGAGAACGATACAAGTTAAAAAGATATAGTCAAATATAGAAACGGTTTATTTATTACATTAACTTAAACAAGAGTAATTAAATATCCGATAAAATCCTAAAATCCGGTTTTCAAATCCGGGTTTTGGATATTTATAGATAAACCCGGTTCGCACGGTTTTCTATTTTATGTTTTTACTAACATAAAAATTACAAAAAAAACACAAATTTTATTCTGTTTATTTTGTATTTAATATTGCAAACAATTTTAAAAAATCCATCTTAAATTGTATAATTGTATAATGACTAGTATGTGCTTATTTAATTTCAGACTGGTTACCTGTCTGTCTTTTTTTGTATATAACTAGTTGTCTTTCCTTATTTTACTTCATAATCTTACAGCAATTTTATTTCACCCCAAGATCATGCAACTCGTTCTCAATTTGTCGTTGTCGTTAACTGGCTTTCTAATTCTGTGTCCCAACCACGCATATCTACGCGAACATATGTATACTAAAACCCATAGGAAGCTGATTTATTCTGTTGTTCAAATTTTGCTTTGATATCAAAGCTTGCCATATAAATGGGAATAAACTACCTTCTTGAGAAGTTTCCTGATATTTCACTCTTAATCTCATATCATTTGCAACTACTATTTATAAGTTTAAAGAAGGAGTGCTGGCAGCCCGCGGCCCGGATCCCGACCGTAGACCTATTTAATGCGGACGTTGTATTAACAAAATATTTTACATTATGTAACATCATAAGAAATTAATGAGAAATTTGTTCGTCTCGACATCAGCCTTTGGTGTAAAACGTAACTTCCATTGCTTTCTTATCGGATATTTTTAAACACATCAATGATCTGAACCTTTAACTTCTAGGCAAAGGAAAGCTGTATTGGAGCTGCTGACAGAAGTAAAAAGTTTTTTGCAAAAATTCGAGCTTTTCAACATTGATCTGGATAATGAACGCCTGCACTTCCCTAATTCAAAAAAAAATCTGCAATGACAACTAGCTTGACGTCGGCCAATACAAGACGTTCATTGAGGATCTAAAATCGGATTCGCAGATTAAAAATAAATTCGCAGATTGGAAATATCGTCGATATCCTCAGTAACATTTACTCTCTGAATCCTGGGGATAAAAAGTGCAATAAAGCTGCAGAAATATTTTCGGGAGTAATAAAGCTTCTCTCCAGATGCAAATGATCTATTTCCAAGAAAATACAATTTTAAATCACCAAAAACAGGAAATTACTTGTCAAGAGTTTTGGATAAAATTTGTTTGTGCTAATAAATACCCAAAATTAAAAAAAATTGGCGTTGAAACTTTTCATTTTGTTTGGGTCAACATATGTTTGTGAAGCAGCATTTTCTAAGATGAACTTCATTTAGAATAAACTTCGGAACAGACTTGCCGATAAACATCTCCAAGATTTAATGAGAATAGCCTGCACAAGCTTTACTTCAAACTTCAGATGGATAGTCCAGGACAAAAAATTTAATTTGTCTCACTAATATTGTAAAAACCCTTAGTACTTACTTCTTTTTATTCAAAGCATTTGTTTTTTATTTAACAAAATAATGCACTGAAACCCATTCGCTTTATTTGTCCATTGATACAGTATCTAAACATATTATTATACCCTTCACCTGTGGTGCACAAGGGTATATATAGCTTTGTCATTCCGTTTGTAATTTCTACAATTTTCATTTCCGACCCCATAAAGTATATATTTTCTGAAAGCTTATGAATAGAGGAGTCGATTAAGCCCTGACCGTCTGTCCGTCTGTCCGTCTGCCCGTCTGTCCGTGTGTTGGTTGAAATCAACTTTTAGAAGCAACTACATATTCCTCAGATCTGTATATGGTATCAATCTCTTGGAAATATCCAGGAATGAATCGCTATTGAAATTCAGCACAATCGCCCCATAACTTTCTGAGATATGAGCAAAAAACCACGACCACCTCGTTTTGTTTCACAATTACAACAACAACATACATACATAAATACATGTGAAAAACATACCAAACAAAAAAAAATTACAAAAAAAAATATTAAAAATAAGAAAAAAATAATAAAAAAAACTACAAAAAAAAAAAATTAAAAAAAAATTTAAAAAAAAATTTAAAAAAATTTTTTAAAAATTTTTCTAAAAAAATTTTTTAAAAAAATTTAAAAAAAATATAAAAAAAAAATAATAAAATATAAATAATATATTAAATAAAATAAAATAAAATTTTTTTGGCTCAGCTGGGATTCGATGCCACATTTATTCTAACGTGTACGTATGCACGTATTTTATATGGGATGAACAACAATTGTTATTGCATGACTACACGTTGTGAAGGGTATATAAGATTCGGCACTGGCGAATATAGCACTGTTACTTGTTTAAATAGTTCAGTTTGTTGCCTTCCGGATCGCGACGCTCGTGATTTTTTTAAAAACGGACCCCAAATGAAAGTAGTTGGCGGCCGCTGGCTTAAAGAAATGAAATATTATGTTAAATTAAGGGCATTTCATTTGTGATTTTTATTATTTTTTACGAAATTAAATTTTTTCGCATCACAAGTCGTTAATTTATAAAACACTCCATACTTGATATTTTTGTGGCGCTTTATGGCGCAATTTGTAATTAATTTATAGACCCAGCAAGTGACCATAATGATTCAGCTTATAACTTTTTTTAGTTTTTAAAATCGCATAGATACAGTTTTTTATTTGCTCTACAATGTCTTCTAACGGCAGACTCTTAAGGAGTGTAATTTTTTTTGTCCCAATATTCATATCAAAATTGTCTATATATCGTATACAGTTTAACTACAAACACATACAACTACATACAGACATAGATAGCTTTGTCTATTCAACATGTTTTATTTGTCTACTTCATATATCTATTAAAGATTAAAAGGTGTGTGGTTTAGAATTGTTTCCAAAGATGTTATCAACTACAAATGGAAATAAAATAAAAATTATTTAAGTTTTTATTGCAAATAAACCTTATTTTTGTTTGCTACAACAGCATATTTGCACTTTGGAGTAGAATTGTGGATATTCGAGCGTACATTTAGAGGTAAATGGAAATTGTACAATATAAATTTAATGTCATGTTGTAAATGTTTAATCGTTGTATCGGCAATTAAAAAGAATTTTAAACTGTTAATTAAGCAATAATTTTTTTTGTGTCTATATTTGAGTGTTTTTTTTTCTTCTAATTTTTTAGATTTCATAAATGATTGGCTGTAAAATAATGAACCTGTTTTTTGAAATGTCCGTTTAGTGTTAATTTGCATGGTGCTCAAGTTTATTTCTAAAATATTTTAAATGCGGAAATAATGAATGATGGGTGTGGGTGAATGTCTACGTATTTTAATTTTGCCAGAAAATTTATATTCTACGATTTGATTTCATTATGGCAACAGGTTTTTTTTGAAATTATATTTCCAACTCATTGCAAACGTCAGATGAATGCAAGTAAATGGTTTGTCAAAAATAGTTGGTGGCTACAATATTAGAAAGCGAAAAAAATTTCCGGATAAATTAAAGTAATTGGTTTGTTAATAAAAATAATAAAGGGTATTAAACACTTTTCATTCCATTATAATGATTACGTTTGTCTGCCCGGATCAAAATGTAAACATTTTGTAAAAAGTAAACTAAAACTTAAGCCGGTTTTATCCATAACATTCCTATAACATTTGTAAATTGCAAGTCAAGCAAAATTAACCATTACTCAAAAGAAAGAAGATTTGTAACACATCGAAATATTTATTGAAGTATTAATTTTCTATATCCTGAAAAGAAGAGAAAGGATAGTGAACGAAAAAATGTTTTTAAGGCAATGAAAGTTGTCGACATATTTTAAGAACAAATTGTGAATAAACCTAAACAAAACTAACATGTGTGATATCTCTAAGAAATTATTTTTAAATTATTTAAAGAAATTATGTAAAAATTCGTCCATAATAGTACCAAGCTTGAGACGAAATTGTGACAGTAATCCTTGCATATGATTCAGTAGTTGTGGCTGTATAAATGACATAATTTGATGATCCTGTTCTGCAATAATAAATCATAACTTGCTCTCCAAGTGCTGAATTTATTGTGGCTTGTAACTTCTCATATTTAATTTTTGGTTCCCATACAAGATAATAAATCTCAAAGTAACAGTAAAGATATTTTAAATTGCAAATTTTAGTTAAGTCTAGACGAGGCTATAGACTAGGCTATAGTCGAGATGTGGCTAAAGAATAGATTGCTGTCGAAAATCTATTTATATAAAAGTGAAATTCTGTCTGTGTGTGTGTGTGTGTTAGCTATAGACTCCAAAACCGTAAATCCGATCAGACTCAAACTTTGGCAAGTTGTAGTACACATTCCAGGGAGTGTTTATGGGTGGTAAAAAGTGGGCGGGGCTATGCCCATAAAAAATTAGTTATCATTTTCAGCTACTTGAACTTCACCGATTTTTTTTTAACTTTGCACACATATTGAGCTATCATGACTCTATGATTTCGTGACTAAAAAAGTGGGTGGGACCACGTCCATAAAAAGTTATTATATTGAGGTTCTTGCACTGGACCAATTTTTTTTGAAACTTTGCACACATTTTGAGCTGTCATGACTATATAATTTCGTAATTAGAAAAGTGGGAAGTGCCACCCCTTTTAAAAATAACTTTTCCACGCATTTCAATGGTTCCCACCGATTTGCCTTTCAACTTTAAGCGACTACAGTTTCCAGTTCGCCTTGCCTTCTCTATTACCATCAACAAAGCAAAAGGACAATCTCTGCGTGTTGCAGAATTTAATTTGAAAAATCCATACTTTTCACATGGCCAGCTGTACGCCGCATGCTCCAGAGTGGGAGCACCAAAAATTTTGTTCATTTCTACAGCAAATGGAAAAACCAAAAACTTACTTGCATTACAACAAAAATCAAAAAATATTATTTTTAATATATTCAGTTAAAATTCAGAATGCGTTTTTATTCATTAAGGGGCGTAGCAACGCGCGCCTTGCTTGGCTAGTATAAAATATACTACAAACGTTTCTATTTAAAGAACTGCTAACAGAACACTTTCATTTAATGGTCCCCAAATTGTTCCCCACTCTCACTTAAGTATTATACCAATACCAAAAACATTTTTTATTATAGAAAAAAGTTTAATTTAAAATGAATTGTTCTTTAATTTCCTTAACCACTCGACTTAAAAAAAGATGTTATTCCAGAAAACTCACAAGAAAATTTATACTTAAAATTGCATGTCTTCAGCAGACCCTTAATCAGTTTGCGGTTGCAATAGATTAACCGCAAACGACGGAAACACAAGTGCATCATTCGATTTTCAACAACATGCAATATTAACTTAGAAGTACGTATGATGAAAATATAACCAAATGAAATTGTTAAACTAACAACAAACAACATTTTCTATAATAAAAATAATAAAGCACTCATGCAACATTATAAAAATATAATATTACTTTCGAGCTAATAAAGTGTACGCGAGTATATAAAGTCAAACTATTAGCTGTCGATAATTTTTATATGGACTTTTAATGATCGTAATGCAACATGGCATGTTATTGGAAGAAAACGACAACGATATTGCAAGTAAAATATTTGTTTAGGAAAATATAACAACAGCAGCAACAATAAGAAAAAAAAAACAACAGTAAGTTTACAACATCCAGTTATGAGTTCATTATTTTATCGAAAACAACGCCGACAACAATAGCAATATTGAACGAACTAACAAACAACAAATTGACAACATCACTATTAACGAAGTCAACTTGAAAATTTTTGAACAACATTCATATTGTTGGACCTACTTCGCTCTAGTCTCTATATATGATAATGTTTATGTTGCTGACTTTTAGCATCAGCAATGGCAATTTTAGAGCATAGAGAGCATTGGAGCATGCCACAATGGACACAATAACAAAAAAAGTTCCTTGCAAGTGTTTCATCATCTAATGCATACACCTTTTTGTATTCTATTTTATATTGTTTATCTATGTATATGCATGTATGTGGCTTTGTGTGTAAAGTTATGCGTGTGTGATTGTTGATGGTGCTGTTATTTGTTGTTGGGATATGAAAAGTTATAGACCCACTTGTTACCTCGTTTGGTTGCACACATCATCTAATTGACAGAGCGGGCGGTCGTCGTCAATTTTCTTCAAACTTTAGTTGAGTGGAGCCTTCAATGTAGTATTGTTGTTGTTTCTATTATTTTTTTATTGTTGTTGTTCTTTTAGCTAAACATCAAAAGCTTAAACACCGCCTTGACTTTTTTGTTTGGTTTTTATAAACAAACACTTTTAGATAATGATTAATTCAATGCACTATGGGCGTGTAGACATTGAAGTAACAAAATAATAACAGAATAAAATACTCTATTGATATGAAAATAAATTTTTTAACTTTATATTACGTACTTTGTCGCCCCAAATGGTAACGAAAAATGCAACTCAATTTTTACATCACGCTATGCCAAAGGCTTTGGCAAAGTCGACATATCAAATGCACAAGACGTTAAATAACTTGAGTCCGGCCAGCTGTCTAATACCACTCTTTTAGGTGAAGACTTAGTACATTTTGAAAATGTACTTACTAGTAAAATATTATTTATGGATTAGAAATCATATGGACTTTGAAATTATTTATTTAGGAGTTCTTGTACTCTTAACAATGGTTTGTTATTTCGTGTAAAATTTCTATAATATGCATTTTCAACACCGTAAAGTGTGTATTTTCTGAAAGTTTATGAATAGGAGAGTTAATTAAGCATTATACGTCTGTGCGTCTGGCCGTATGTCTATGTGTATGTTGAAATCAACTTTTTGAAGCCTTCAACATCTCCAAGGCCCTCTGTAAGGTATCAAAATATTAGAAATATTCAGAAGCAGATTCGCTCAGCATAATCGCCTCATAAGTTTTTGGGATTTAAGCAATTATCACGACTGCCTCTGTTTTTTCGCTTAATTTTACTACAAAAATTTAAATTTTCCAGCTCTATGATAGACACGGTTGTCACTATTTAGAGTTTTGGGATGCATCTAAAGATATTTGTAAAAAATGTTGGACAAATTGTTCACTAATCGATAAAGTTATAGGCAAAAATTTTTTAAATATTTATTATTTTTTTTAACTCTTAAATAGTTCTTGAACACGCTTAAAGATACCAAATTATAAGCCGTTATCTCAGAAATAATTTATAGGAAAAACTAACAAATCGGCTTAAAACCAACTGAGATATAAGCACCAAAGTACAACTGCTTCGGTGTTATTCCTAAAGTAAACAAACGAAAATATATATTTTTCAGTTTCTATAGAATTAAGATAGCCAATATGGGGATCAAATAAAACGGCTTGAATATTAAAATATAGTTACTTTGGAAAAGAAAAAAAATTCAAATTCAAAAAAAATTAAATGGCGACTCTATGAGTCAAAGATAGTAGTTACAGCTTTGTCTCTTTACCCCCCTAATATCAGTATCAAAAAAGAGCTTGACCATTACAATGAAGTAAACTATTAAAAAAGTGTCAAATCTAAGATGGCGAATTTTTTTTTTCAACGCATCAATATACATAGGTATCAAATAAAAGGGATTAACTAGTGGAATACAGTAAATTATGTTAAAATTCAAAATTAAAGATGGCGTCGAAAATAATAAAGAATATGGCGTATTACACGAAATCTTAAATGAAAACTTAGCTACGATGTGGTCTTGATACCTATTAACATGACGGTAAAGTATTATCAGATTCGGCACGACTGAATATAGCGCTCTGACTTGTTATATCCTTCACCTGTGGTGCCAATAGTATATATAGCACTGCCATTGCGTTTGCTATTTCTGCAACATTGATTTCCGACCTCACAGTCAAATATTAAGTTTAATATTGGCGTTAATTTTCATGTTTAAAATTGGACCCACTTTTTGTTTCGTTTCTTTGGGCCTTTTTTAAGGAGATAAAAAATTATGAAGGTGAATTTGTTAACGAAAATAAATAAAGGTGATACTTGATTAATTTAAAATGTATAAGAGCCATGGTTCCCCTTGTAAATTTTTAGCAGGAAAACATAAGGGAAGAGAAAAATAAGCCTTAAAAAGACATATATGGGGAAAAATACTTAACTTTTAATGACTGAGCAAACTGATTTCTAGGGGGTTACTGCGTAGTTCGTACAGAAATTCGAAAAAATTTTAGTTTCGAATTAAATTAGAGTGTAACCTCCCTGTAGACATAAAAAATAACTTAATTCATTGAAACTCAAATATGCAAGAGCAGTTAAGTACTTTTTGGAACGTATTAGTTTTTATTAAAAAAAATAATAATAGATTTATACCCGTCAAATAATGTCAATTAAAATACATTTTGTAATAGATATTTAAAAAAGTACTTTTTGCATCCTAAAGGAACTTTTTGTATATTTTTAAGCATATGAATCTAGAATTTTGAATCTAGGGACCACTTATTTAAGTTGAGATTGAAGGTTTTATGGGAGACCCAAAATTTACTCTTTAAATTTTTATTGTACTATTTGTAATTTTTGAATCTAGAATTTTTTAATTAGGGTCTATTGGTCGAAGCTAAAATTCAAAATTTAATTTTTATAGCAGTTTTTATATTTTCTTAGTTTTGGAATATGGACTTATCCAATGAAGAGGAATACTTACTTAAGTTAGGATTAAAGATTATATGGAATAATCAAAGGATGGTTTTTCTTAATTTTATGGTACTATTTGAACTTTCTTTCTTGACAATATAGCATTCTTAAGGGAGTGTTGATTCAAATTTAGATTGACAATTATGTGGAGGAAATAAAGAAGCGTTGATCTAAGCTGAGATAAGAGATGACAAATCGGGGTTTTTATTTATAAAAATAAAAAAAATTATAAGTTTTTTTAAGATAAAAAGATTAAAATAAAAAATTTCGCAGCTCACAAAATGTATTAACAATTATTTTATTTAATAAAAATTTTTTAATAATTCATTATTTCCACAAAGAGCAAAGTTAACCAAAAAGGTACCAAAATCTTAGCAAAACTATTAAGTAGAATCGATATCAATTTAATTGTTCCCATAGTGTGAAGGATTTAGTCAAACCATTTTTTGCACTTTACTCTCTAACGAATTGTTTTTGTATTTTAGTTTTTGTTTTTAATGCTGATGTTGTTGCACCAATTGCCTCCTATAGCATGACATGCCATGTGGCAGGCCACGCATCACATCCCACTTAGAAAAATGTTTAACTTTCCGGTATTTGTCTTTTAAAATTTTTATACCTCCATAACTAACACGACGAATTAAAACAAAAAAAAAAATATATATATGTATGTATATCCAAACAACTTGTTAATGTTTCAAATGCGTATTAGTTGTACTATTAAATTTATTAAAACTAAAACACAGGCTACATTCCATTAGTGTACGAGTTGTGTTGCAAGTGTGGATTTAACTTTAGCTTTGCAACCACACAACTCTGCATGTTGTTGTCATTTGCTTTAATTTGATTTTTGCTATTATTGTTGTTGGTGGTACTAATATTGCTGTTGTTTGTCTTCCTCTATAATGATGTCTTATGATGTTTTATTGTTGTTGTTGATGCTGCTGTTGTTGTATTTACTTTTCTTGTGCCAATGCGCCTGATTTGCCACAATTTATTATTGAAGACATTTGGCTCCATATGACATCCATGGTTAACATACTGATTCGAAGAAGTGAAATACGAAAATGAAAATCAATGCTTTCATTACTTGTTACTTTTGTGAACCCACAAGTTGTTTGCTGTTTTTATTTTTCCTCGCCATCTTTCGCTCTTTTTGAGTTTCTCTTAAACATTTTGAAATTGTAGGTTTATATTTAGTTTGATTTACAATAATTTCTGTTATATTTTGCCACAGTAGGCATCACACTCACGCATATTTTCTACTAACAACAAACCATTTATTTTTCCACTCCATGTGCCACAGTGTTCATTCATCAATAATGGAACAGAGAGTCGACAGTGATTTGTAGGACATATGCCGTTGAGAAAGTTTAAAATATGAGGATTTGAAAAAAAGCATTAAAAATTTATAGAAGTTCGTGGTTTAATCAAGAAGCCACAGTGATGAAAGAAGCATGTTGGAGTCCTCCAAGTATCTCGACTTAAGATTAGATTTTATCGTTGTTGATGGAAATTTTCTGGAAATGACTACAATTCAACATTAATGAAAATGTTCCCTTCATTTCAAGGTATTAGATTTTTTTTTATTTAATTTATTAAAAACAGTTAAAAATATAAAACAAAATTTGTTTCTAAATTAGACAAAAAACAAACAAACAAAATTAACATAAAAAATTAGTTAATTTTTTTTATAAAAAGGAGAAAGTTATTTTTTTAATTATTTAAATCAAATTCTTTTTAAAAAGATTATTACATACTTGAGCCAGAATAAATATTATTTATTTAAAGAATAATTGAAATTTTGCTAGAATTTTAAAATAAATTGAAAATTGCTGATCGAATTGCTGATGTCACGAAACCAGCTGATTGTTTTCTGTTCGTTTTATTTTAAACGGCACAATATTAAAGTTTTATTTACATTTAAATTAATTTTTATGTGCGTTGGTTGAAAAATTATATAAAATTGATAAAGTTTGTAAAAGAAATTATACAAATACTAATATTTGTGCAGTACCTTATTGGTAAATAAGGAAAATACATACATCTTTAATGTTTTTAATTTAGAAAATGCAAAATGCCCGTTGTGTTTGTCCTAGTGGGTTTAATTTGTGGAAATTGTGAAAAATGTTATAAAAAACACACAAATGGATCCTAGTACATAAAAGAATTAGATGAAATGAGTTAGATTTCTGATAAAAATGTATTTACGTACAAAACGAACTTGGGAAAATCGATAAAAATGAGAAAAACCTTAAATTTTTTTTTTAGGCATGACGTCTTCAATGTCGACACCCAACCATAACTAACCATACCAAATCACATCTCCCAACTGAAGGTGTGTTCACAGTGATGCGTTATGAAACTTTAAATGCGTTTTTCTCAAAACTTCATTTTTACACACTAGGTTCCTTTTATCGCGGAAGGTCACAAATAATGTGTGATATTAACTAGAAGAAATTTATTTAATAAATTTAAAATAGTTATTTATTTTAAAAATTTTCGTGCAAATTTATAAAAATAAAATTTTAATTTAAAGTAAACAAACAATTTGTTTTTTATATATTAAATAAATTTACAAACTAAAACCAAATTTTTTCAGCTTCTAAACAACCAAGAGAGTCAATATTGGTATCATCTTAAAGGACGTATGTAACTAGGGCCGCCACTACAAAATGGCGGACAATAAATTTATATAATAATTTATAAATGTTACTCCTTCAACTCCTTATTAAAAAAAGTCAAATCCAAGATGGCGTCTAAGACAAAATGGCGCAAAATTTTTTTCTTAACCCTGTCAATATGAAAGGGCTTGACTAGTAGAATACATTTTACTATGTAAAATTCAAAATCGTGGATAGCTTCGGAAATAATAAAGAAAAATGGCGTGTAACATAAAATCGATGTTAAGCTACTACGTAGGATTATCCCTATGTACATGATGGTGAAGGGTATTATTAGATTCGGCACGGCCGATTATAGCACTCTTAGTTGTTGCTGTTAACTTTTAAAGAACCCCTACACGCAAAGAAAAACCATGGATACGACATGATCACGACGGTTTCTATAACAATATTTGATTGTCGAAAACAAGTAATAGTTATTTTTGTTTACTTTCATCATATATTTTGTCACGATAATCAAGCATTTGTTTGAATTGTATCATTTAATGTTTGCTTTTCGTAAAAATTTCAAAATGCTTATCATATAAAAATAGTATGATTTAAAAAAATTAATGCGACAAAAATAAAATTATATTCAAAAGCATTAAAAATTACAAATAATCATTAAATAATAATAGGTGAGACAACAGTATGATTACAAATTAATCAAGCTATGACTTTTTTTAATAATAATTTGATTTCAACTGTTTTTCTTGTTGCTAAATAAATTTTTATTATTTTGAAAGTTTGAGATGCAAAAAAATGAACAAAAATTTTGAAAAATTAAAGATAATTTACAAAAAAACGAGAAAATGTAAAAAATATTCGTATAAAAATTGCAATTAAATTGTTAATCAATATGTGTATGTTACAGCAAAAGACAATAATTTGCCGTAAAAAGCAAAGATTGTCGATTTCAATTGTAGTAATATATACGATTATAAAAAGATACTTTAATTAAACATAAAATTGATAACTGGTAACCATTATATGTTTTAACGATAATCATACAATTTAATCATAGTATATTGCTCTTCGATTATGATTAGCACAACCATATTTTTTCTTTGCGTGTATCACATTATAAATCAAGTCGTTACTAAAACACTTCCTAGTAAGACAGCGATATAAAGGGTCCGCCATCTAAAGTTTTTTTTTCAACTAGTGCTTATTTCCTGAATGGTAACACTTAGCTCATGTCTAATTTGACAGATAATTAGCTCTATACTGCCGCTGAACGAATATGGTTGTATACGCTTCGCTAAGTGGGCCTGCGATCGACTTACAGAAGATGCCGATTTTGCCAAAAAAAAATCATCTTTTTAGATGAAGCTCATTTTGATCTTGGCGTGTATGTAAACAAGCAAAATTGTCAAATTTGGGGCACAGAAAACCCGCACGCATACATTGAAAAGCCGATACACCCAAAAAGAGTCACTGTTTGGTGCGGATTTTGGTCCAGAGGCATAATTGGGCCATTAGCAAGGAGTGGCCGTTACAGTCAATGGCGATCGTTAGTCGCCCATGTTAAACGAATTTTTGTTCACAAAAATTGAATAGGAGGATATTGGCGGCGCTACGTGCTACACAGCCGAAGCTTCACTCAATGTTTTGAAGATCGCATTATCAGCCGCAGAGCTGATGTCGTTTGGCCTCCTCGGAGCTGCGAATTGACACCGTTGGACTATTATTTGCGGGGTGCCGTCGAAGAGTACTGTTACGCCAACAAGCCAGACACAATTGACGCTTTAAAGGATAATATTCGTGAAGCCATTGGTGAAATACAGCTGCGCTTTCAAACAAAAAAAAGAAATTTGAGAAAATATTCAGTAGTTTTTTTTATAGCATTTAAAAAAAAAATAGTTATTTGGCGGACCCTTTATAATAGTCATTGAAAAGTATGTTGTTTAGTAAGAGCAAGACAGTGCCAAGTATTTGCTGGGTACGCTTAAGTAATCAGTTACAATAATTTTAATTGATGTTTTATAATACTTTTTAATGTTTAATTTTTTTAAATCTCAATTTTAGATAAAAATTTCTCAATTTAAAATGTAATTTTTTCAATTTCAAATCAAAAATTTAATTTTATTTGAAATTTCAATATAAAGTTTTAAGTGATCAAGGGAATTTACAGCTTGCCTTCTGACTCAATAAAGTATTTCCACTATGGCGGTTTTGACTATCTGGTCATTTCGTAAGCCGATTACGTTAGTCTTCATTTCATCTTAAAATATTTTTTGGAAATTTTCATAAACTGCATATATTGGAAACAAATTTAAGGGCAAAATGTTTAAAAAAATTTAATTTTTGTTAAAACCACTGTCTTAAAATGTCTTAAATCCATCGATAACTCTTTAATTTTATTTTTAGTAATTTCTTAAATTAAATTTTTTTGTTAATTTGTTTTTTTTTTTTTTTTTGATAAGCGTCTTCTTATTAGATTTTAGTTCAGTTTAGTGTCTTTTAAGACAATGATGGTTTGTTTTTTTTTTACTTTTATTTTTCTCTCCAACTTACATGAATTTTCTTATCCACTAAACAGCGGTAACCTGATACCCATAACATTTTCTTAGCCTGCAAGACATGATTCCGTCTATTTTATTTCCATCGTTTCAACATTATTTTCTTTAAACTTTTTGCGAAAAGCGGCACAATAAAAAAAAATTTCATAAAAGATTTATGAAATGGACTAAGTGCGTTGGAAAAATCCATGAGAGCAAAAAAAAAACATTCAAGCAACGAACACATTAAATGACGTTTAATATTTTGTTCAACATTGTTGTAGTAACTGCAGTTTAAATAATAGTTTTTGAATTGATTTTCCCGCAAAATGAAGAGAGCAAAAAGCAAATAAAACAAAGTAAATGAATTACCACTAATTTATGCTAAACTAATGCCACATTTAAGGAAATAAACTAAGTAATTTGCAGTTTGCTTTCATTAGATTAGTTCCATGTAAATGGGCTTGAGTTATATGGGCTAGAGAATGCAAACAGTCAGTGGGCGTTTATGGCGGTTTTCCATTTTAGATGTACTTATTTGCTTAAAATGATTTTGTTGTGTATTCTATTTATTTATTTAGTTTTTTATAACTATTTTAACCTGCCTTTTTAAAAAGTTGTGTTTTTCATTTCCTACCCCCTGGACATACTGCTGCTTTGTTGCGTAGTTATGTGGCATATTATTTAAAAGAACATTAATGAGAACATTAAAATTAACATAAACTAATATCAGGTAAATTTATAATCATAAATCATTAATTGAAAATTTATTTAATTTAGTGTTTATCAAGGTAACAAGAAATTTGCATTAAAATGACAATGATTAAGTTTTTCTTAATAATTTTGTGGCCATAACAAATCGTTTTAATCGTATTTAAAACAACAAATTATTATAGACGTAAATGCATACAATAATCATTGTGGCAGTAAAATAAATACGAAGTGATAAAAATATTAACACTACAAATACCAATGGATAGAAATATTATTACCATTTAGTCGCATAAAAACATCAGTTGTGTGTGCTTCGTATTCGCAGATAAAAAAATAATACTGAAGTCAAAGTATATATTTTTACACAAGACAAAAGTCGTGGCAAAAAGCGTAAGCTGGGTTCCTAATATGACATTCAGTAATAAGGCGTATGAGAGATTGATTTAAATGAAAGTCCAAACTAAAAAATTTACGTGAATGCTTTCCAACAAGTTATATTGTTCAACTCGTTAAGTGAAATCATGAATGTATATCTTTATTGGATCATAAAACCTGTGTTCGCTTAGTGCGTTCAGCCGAAAATATTGTTGCTTTTGTTCAGAACGTCAACTCGTCGTTGTTTTTAAATACTGAATTTTAATCGCACTTCTCTTAGAAGAATTCCGCATAGAGGCCTAGGCTAACAAAGTTCAATTAGTCCAATTGTCCGATCCATCTTTGGTTCAGCCACGTGAGCCGACGTGAGCCGGTTTAGCCGACGTGAGCATTATTTACAAATAAATTATCTTTTTCGATTAAACCCATTTCCACATCGTAAGCAATTAAAATCTTTGCCAAATAATTCCATGACTTACTTAGATTGAGATAGTTTTGACATGTCTTTAAAATAGATTTTGCCAATGTTTTCTTGCCCAAAAATAATCGTCTAATTTAGTGTTAAATTATGTTCTACAAAAATGTCAACTCCATAAAGTTTTCCCACCAACCTTAATGTCACTAACACAATTAAGAAAAACACGTCTCAATGTAAACTTTTATTACATAACTACTAGATATAAGTACATGCATACAAGTAATTATAAAATGTTCTTGTTTAAATACAAGTCAAATTAAACAAAAAATATTCATTAAGCACCAAAACAATTGACAAAATCATACATTAACACCTTTAGAATATTTTATATATTTTTTTACGTTCAGTTGTATGTATTTATAAGAACAAAAAACAAACAAATAGACCATTAAAACTAAAAAGTTTAAATAAAATAATAATATCATTAACACCAAACACCCACACCTGATGCAGAATGTATATTTTTTGAACCGAGAATTGTGTAGAAAAATCAGCTCATAAAGAACAAAAACCTAAGATACTGAAATTTATAAGGTTATGTTTATAATATCTAAAAGATCGTATGTAGTGGCGCCTTAAATTAAAACTCCATATTATAGAGATCGAGAGAGAAGACTTTTAGTGAAGTAAACATTAAGCGAGAACATATTGAATGAGTGTTTTAACACATGTTTTTGAGTTTATCAAATTGTATGCAAATGTTTGTTGTATACTAACAGTTATAACAACAACAAACAAATAAGATTACTCAATTAAAATTCAAATTAAATGCAAAACAAGTGACCAAACCTTAAATGTAAGTCAGTCATTTAAACTAATTTGCATTTTATTGCAAAAAATATAAAAAAAAATATAAAAAAAATAAATTAAAAAAGATTTACAAACGACGACAATATTACATCAAACAAAAACTATGTGGGTCTAAATTTGCAATTTGTATACAATGATATTTTTACTTTTTGAGGTTAATAATTTCAGATTAATTCCACTTTTTGTTAAAATCATAAGTATACTCATACATAAAAACTATCATGTCTTGGGTCATGTGTTAGACTTTACTGTTTTTTAAGAGTTTTTGTTAAAGGTAAGCGTATATTTTGGTGATTTTAAAAGAAGAATTAATTAATAAAGGATAAATGAAAAATACTTTTTGAACAATCAATTTAAGATCAAAAATTCTATAAATAAAGAAAATATTTCCAAATTTGCTGAAAATAATTTTTTGCTTTAATTAAAATTAGCTTTTTTAGATAAAAAATTACATGAATATAAAAAGTGAATGTAAAAAATGTACAGTAATGCATAAAATGAAGGCTGATTTCTATAAAATTTTTTGTCTGTTGTTCGTATTTTCAAGGAGAAGGTTTTTACGGAAAAAAATTTTGGAAAATCCCTCCTTGTATGAAATTTTGTGTGAAATTATTCCTTAATGGCTTTTCAAATGAAAAAATAGAAGTGGGGCGAGGCGGAGTTCACCGGGTCCGCTAGTTTAATACAAATATCTTAGATTTAATTTACTTAAAAAAATAAAAAAACAAGTAAAAGTGATATTAGGCTGAGGCGAATCTTGTATATAATATCATGAACAAGCATATATCGAAATTACAGGGTGCTCTAACCAAAACGCACTATGTTAATTATAAACAAAACAACAAAAATTTCGGAGAATTATTATAAAATTTTTTATTGCGATATAAGGATCTAAGACTAGTATGAGTGAAATAAAATATCGAGCAAATACTCGACACGGCTTTGGCGGCATAGTTCTTTTTCAGATAGTCCATATTTTCAATTACTCTGAGACATAATTGAGATTTGTTGTCGTTAATGTGCCGACTTATCTCATCCTTTAGCTTTGGAATTGTTATTGACTTAAAGACGTTCACTTTTTCTTTTAAATATCGCTAAATAACGAAATCCAACGAAGTCTAATCATATGATCGTGGCGGCCAATTACATCACTACGACGTAAGATAACACGACCATGGAATTTCTCACTCAAAAGATCCATTGTTTAGTTGGCTATGTTGCATGTAGCTTCATCCCGTTGAAACTACCATCACGCGATAGCGAACAACATTCGCGATACCTGCTAAGCAGACCTCATTTTCAAAAAAGTACGGCCCAATGACGAATCCAGCCCATAGACTACACCAAACAGTCACTGTTTGTAGATTCGTGGGCTTTTAAACAATAACTCGTGGATTTTCATTTGCCCAAATGCAGAAAATTTGTCTGTTAAACAATCCACTGATGTGAATGTGTGCCTCTTCGCTGAAGATGATTTTCTTTGTAAAGTCAACAATCACTTCTGTCTGTTAAACCAAGTATTCGAAGTATTGACGTTGAATAAAATGGTCAGTAGGCTTCAGCTCTTGAGACGGATAAACCTTGTGTAAATACAAAATTTTATTCAAAAATTATTCGCATCAGTGATGTTTGTGAGATATCCAATTGTTGGACACAACAACGAGTCGAGGTTGATGGCACTTCTGCCATACTATTTCAAACAATAGCAATGATTTCCGCAGAACGAACTGGGCTAAGATGCATAGGTGTTTTCACATTTCCTACAGAATCGGTTTGCTAAAATTTAAGCACAATTCTCCCGATTATGGACACATTTAATCGATTATGCTGACCAATGAAAACAGGAAGGACACGAAATGGATTTGAACGCCTATTTTCTTAAAAAGCTTCAATAATCTTAACACGCTCCTCAATTTTTTACCTCTCCAAATTAAGTTAAGCAAAAAAAAACACTAAGGTGTGACTTACAATTAACATCCTGCATTACGGTTGGATCACCCTTCATTGGCTTTATTGTAGCATAGTCTATACTTTTATATTTAATGAATTTTCTGTCCGAACACAAAATATGGCATTCTGTTTTGGACTCCATCGTAGGTTGAAAATTGTTTTAAGTTTCAAACACCATATTGGAATTTTTTCATAGTTTACTGTATTGTATTAGTCTAGAACTTTCATTTGATATGTATTCGAAGTAGTTTAGAATTTGTATTGTGCATTTTTCATTACTAGATTTGACATTAACAAAAATTATTGAACTCAATTATGTAGTGGCGACCATCATGGATTATAAATTTTTCTTAGTGTGTACTGCTGCATTCTACTAAAAAGTCACAATAATCAAATAGTCAAGGCTTACAGCTTGACACCTGCAACATTTCTAAAAAATGTGTTTCCTATTTGTAAATCTTAGGAAGTAAGAGGAAGTTATATTTTGGTGAGCATATCTCATTTAAATTAAAACGTATCTTGCAGTTTGTTTTGAGAAATTTTAGATACTACGACTTGGAATCTTTTGTATTTTAAGAGCTTTAATAGGAGGATTTATTACAAACATATTCTTGTAGTGGATAGTGCAGCGGTATAAGAGATCTTCTAACGGCACTCCCTTGAGTAGATGGCTGGTAAATATGTTTGTCGAATTTCGGAGCAAGCATTCATACCATACCATTAAGGTCCTTCTGTTGGGGCTCAAGACACAACCAAAGCTGTATCGTCGTCAATTTAGGCAAATGTACGCGTTTCGACTCGAAACTTATCGGCATAAATTGGAATTAGCGGACGGTTAGAACAATAAACAAGTAAGAGTAGTTTGTATCACCATTCATCTCGTATGAAATACGTACATACATATATAAAAAACATATATATATAAAAACATCCCATTGTAAAATTAAAAATTAACGTATGTATGTTAAAAAAAAAAAAAAAAAAATAAAAACAAAAAAAAATTTAAAAAATATTAAAAAAAAATTTAAAAAAAATAATTAAAATATAAAAAGTAAATATAAACAAAAAAAATTAAAAAAAAAATATAAACAATATATTAAATAAAAAATAAAAAAAAATAAAATATATAAAAAAAAATTTTTTTTGGCTCAGCTGGGATTCGATGCCACGTTTACTCTAACCAATATACACGTTTGTATTATTATTTTTGTGAAAAAAAATCGACGTGGTCGTGGGTTTTTGCTCATATTTCAGTTGTTTATGTACCGATGTTTCTGATTTTCAATACCGATCTACTCCCAAATATTTCTGATATTTTAATACCTCACCCGGGTCCAAGCGATTTCGGGGGGCTTCAACAAATTGATTTCAACATACACACAGTCAGACGTACAGGCAGACAGAGCTTAATCGACTCCCCTATTCATAAGCTTTTAGAAAATATATACTTTATGGGGTCGGAAATGAAAATTGTAGAAATTTCACACGAAATGACAAACCTATATATACCCTTTTTCACTATGTGAAGGGTATAATAAACTATGACGATTGAATCTTGTTTTCATACAAGTTAAACTTTCTGGTTCTGCATATTCTCCTAAAAGTCTTGCAATAAAGGAAGAAAGCAGCTCGATAAAACGTTTGTTTCTGCCTGGTAAGACCCATTATGATCTAAACGGAAATGTAAACAAGCAAAATTGCCATATTTGGAGTGAATCTAATACAGAAATACTCTCTGGGTTTAAACGTCACTGAAAACAAGTCACTATGGGGTGTGCAGTTTCATAGAGGTATATTGTGGAGCAATACTTAGAAAAAAATTGGTGTTACAGTAGCTGTCAATGGAAAGCATTATTGAAAGGCTTTGCAGAAGTTTCTACACAGAACTGTTCTTAAGATGTATCCGTTTTAACAGAATTTTATTCTAGAAGGATAGAGTAACTGCACACAAAAAAAAATCTACTTAGTAACTTCGAAAAGCGCTGGCCCCAATATCACCTATCCTGAGAATACCAGAATTTCTTTTTTATGGGGTTATGTCAAGCATATTTATCATAATAATTTTACAACAATTTTACAATAATTGAACGCTAGAAATCAAAAAATAAATGAGGCGATCCCTACTTCAAACCTTCAGGCCGCAATGAAAAATTTTCTGATCAGCTCGATGAGCATTAAGGTCGCTTTCGGTCTATCATCTTCAAAAACTTTATCTATCTTTTCCAACATCTTTATAACTTTATTCTCACCTCCGCATTTCCTTTTTCTTTTATATCTCAGCATGTTATGAAACAATTTTTCTGGATACCTAAAGCATTTAATTGCTTTAGAGTTCTAAAAAAATAAATGCAATATAGATGTTTGTTCTACACATGGGCTTAAAAATTTATTTAAAATTTCAACACACGGACAGGTGAAGAGGCAGACATCTCTCAGTTTAAGAAAATATATACTTTAGTGGGCGCAACTGAATATTTTAGAAGTTACAAGCGCAATGACAAAGCTATATATACGCTTGAAAACACAGGTGAAGGGTATACCAATAATCGACTTTATCTTGTTTTTTTACCCCAAAAATTAAATTCATCATCTGTTATTCCTTTAAAATGTGGACTTTAAACTCTTTTATGCAGGATGGTGGAAAAAAACACCACCTACACACCATTGAAAACTAAAAGACATAAAAGTAACTTTTCCAAACACGCATATATTAAAAAGTAAACGTATGGTCATCAACGCAAATGAGACCAGCAAAAAACAGCCCATTAGTACTGGTGCAAACAACAGGCGCCTTTTGATGTTTATGCATGTATGTACGTATGTGTGTATATGGCGGCGGTTGAGGCCGAAGCGAATAACTAATATTAATTAATCTTTTTACACAACAACTGTCAGTTGTAAAATGCAACAACATGCATAAGTACAATGAATTTCATAAAGACCAAGCATCGGAAAAAAGAAGAAAACAGGGAAAAAGGACTTTTATTTATAAGTACCAAAATGTTGAAAAACAAAAACTTTACAAATACAAAAAAAAAACATTTAAATTATTTTTTAACTAAATTTATTTTATTTATTCAGTTTAATCAATTAAAAATGATTCACATTTTTTAAGTATTCGGCTCATTTTTGGATTAAAAGAACTAACTACATAGAAAACACATTCAAGTACACATATCTACGGTAGTAAAGCAGTAAAAGATAACAACAATAAGTTATTTTTATGATGTGCCAACTTAACTACAGTCATAAACTCCAAACGCTAAAACATTTCAAACAAAAGTAACATACGTTAACACTGCCCCAAAATAAAAACAAAATACCCGAGAAACATCACAACAAATGTTACTCACTTACAGCAATTTTTAAAGATAATTTTCCAATTCCTATAAGAAGAGTCTATAGAGACACCTCTGTCAAATAGTCAATGAACAACAGCCGCATAACGAAAATGCGTTTTAATGATTTTGGGCTGTCCGTTTGCGTTAGAGGGAATGCACATCGTAAACTAGCAGATCGTTAAAATACAACTACAAACAACACAATTGATTATCGTCTACTTCCAATACATACACGAACGCCGTCTAGCAACTTGCGAGGATCATTGAAGAAATTTAACAGATAATATAATGATATCCTCTTGAAGGATATAGAACAACATTAAAAATATCCTTAATTACCTGTTGAGATTTGAGCATGGAAAGTGAAAAATGTAAGTAACGAAGATGTTGAAATTTATTGATTGTGTGAGTTGTTTGCTGCTGAAATGATGTTTGACCCTAAAAATTTCAAACGTCAGGTGTTCATGATAGATGAATACATATTTAAAAAAAAAAAACAAGATCGTTTACTCACCGTTAGGCGTGATCAGCATTAAGAGTGAATTGGTTTTTTACACAGAAAGAATTTTTATTTTTAACTTTTTTTTTAAATATTGTATAGTGAGGTTAGTTTATAAAGAGAATTCTGTTTACAGAACTATAGGGTGACACAGAGTGGTTTGAATTTGTATTACCCAATTTACTTATTGTATGATTATTTACTTTCTACTTTATAATTAAGAATTTTCATTAGCTTACAGTTACCTTCAAATGTTAAAACTGTTTGCATACGAAAGACCAACAAAGTATGTCTTCTGTACTGCCTATTATTTTTAAAGTAGAAAAAAAGGAATAAAACGTTATTCGCTAGCTTTTTCACCACAATGTAAAGGAAAGGTATGACAAAGCTGCTACTAGTAGGGATGAAATAAGCGCTCATGAATTGCAAAATAGAAGCGAAATGGGTACTTTAACACAATGAGTATATCGTCGATATTTTAACGGCAGAATTTAATTCAGACTGCAAAAACTATTGAACGTATACAGCAAAGTATTAACCAAACACCAGAAACACCTAAGAGAAGGCGTTATGCTCAGCTAGAAATGGATCGTACATTACTAGGTTGCATTTTAAAAAAAGATTTTCTAATATTCCTATATAGGGTGCTATTGGTGCAAGAAATTAAACTCACAGCTCATCGTGACCCAGCAGAAAATTATTAAGTTTTAGGAAGCAGTAAAATTTTTTCATGTTTCCTTAATGCGCATATTTGAAATGCTTCCTTGGATGCAATTTTGTAAGCCAGAGATAAATCAATTTAAAATAAATTTAAATTATTCGCTTACGAGTATGCAGTAAACGGAAACCAGAGATTTTAAGTAATTTTCTCTTCGAGTATACGAAGGTTTTAAAAGTAAATAAACGATTATAAGCGATTTTAGAATTAGATGACGCAATAATTATAGCAAGAGTTTTAGTTGTAATCATATATTTTAAAGGCAAGCACATACCGGAGTTCGTAAAAAAGTTAAATTAAAATAAACACGTGTACAATATAAATTATTTAGTATTATTTAAAATCAGGTAAGTTTATAAATAAATTAATATTATAAACTGTGTTTTATTTTTATTGCAACATCGATACGTTTTTTGTTTGATTTAGTATTTGTTGTTTGCCTATTTTTACTGAGAGTATTTGACAAATTTTCTTAAACAAAGACACGATGCTTTTTTATTTCAATTATTTTTTTTTAGTTTTGTCTATGTTTTTTGTTTTTTACATAACCCTAAATTATGTACTTACATATAGAAGTAATATTTATGTTTATACTAGCCAAACCCGGCGCGCATTGCTACGCCCCTTAATGAATCGAAATGCATTCTGAATTTTAATTGAATATCAAGTGAAAAAACCTAAAAATTATAATTTTTTTATGGGCGTGGCATTGCCCACTTTTCTAGTCACGAAATTGTAAAGTCATAACAGCTCAATATGTGTGCAAAGTTTCAGAAGAATCGGACCAGTGCAAGTACCTCAAAATTAAAATTGTTTTTATGGGCGTGGCCCTGCCCACTTTTCTTATCACGAAATTGTAAAGTCATAACAGCTCAATATGTGTGCAAAGTTTCAGAATAATCGGTCCAGTGCAAGTACTTCAAAATGATACATTTTTTTTATGGGCGTGGCACTGCCCACTTTTCTAATCACGAAATTATTAAGTCATGACAGCTCAATATGTGTGCAAAGTTTCAGAAAAATCAGTCTGGTGCAAGTACCTCAAAATTATAGCCTTTTTTTATGGGCGTGGCCCCGCCCACTTTTTTAATCACAAAATTATAAAGTCACGACAGCTTAATATGTGTGCAAAGTTTCAGAAAAATCGGTCCAGTGCAAGTACCTCAAAATTAAAACTTTTTTAGGGGCGTGGCCCCGCCCACTTTTGTTATCACGTAATTATTTAGTCATGACAGCTCGATATGTGTGCAAAGTTTCAGAAAAATCGGTCAAGTGCAAGTAGCTAAAACCGATAACTAATTTTTTATGGGCGTGGCCCCGTCCACTTTTTTTCATCCATAAACACTCCCCGGTATGTGTACAACAACTTACCAAAGTTTGAGTCCGATCGGTTTTACAGTTTCAGAGTCTATAGCTAACACACACACACACACACACAGAGTTTCACTTTTATATATATAGATAATGGTCGGTACAAGGTAAAGAAATAGATTTATTAAAACTAAAAAAAAAATAAGAATACACTAAAACATTCTATCAGTTCCACAACTCAAGAAAGAAATGAAAATCCTTATATTTTCCTATCCAATAAATCCAATGAACCGTCTGATGAAGAAACGCATGTACTACTAAGAGATGATCTAAACAACGGGGGGCAAATTACGGCATTCGAACGTGATCGAAATTTGAAAATTCTTACTAGAATTTCTATACATAAAGCACAGCGAACTCGATCATTCAAGTAAAATTTCGATCGTCGACCTATGCCGTAATTTGGCCACTGGCTTCTGAAGTGTCGGCCCTCTGTAGCAAGAACATCTGTTTTATTAAAAATTTTAAATTCTAAGCATTTTTATATTCCACTGTTACATACTTACTACTTTAATAGGTAGACAAAATTCAGTTGTTAAAAGAACCGTTTCGACCAGGTCCTATTTTCATTTAGCAATTGAAAAAAAATTATTAAAAGTCACCAATATATTTTTAGATTTCAGCAGTAAAAAATTTTGGAGTGCGGAGGAATAAAGACAAATATATTAAATCTATTTGATATATCCTTTCTCTTGGAGTACAATTTCGATGGAAGACAGCTGATGCAACGACTGTTAGTTTATCCAAAACTGCTAAACGTTATTTCTAGTAAGGGATTTTTTTCTTGGTTTCATAAAAAAAATTAATTTAAATTTAATTTTTACAGTATCGACTGGCAAAGATAACTATGAAAAAACTATTTTCTTCGATCAATTACGCAAATCTATTAGATGCGCCAAAAAAATAGATATTATAAAAAAAAATTTAAGAACAAAAATCAGAAAAAATACAACTCGTTTACGAGTGAATAAAGCATTCAATATTTTATATGAAAAATGTTAACCTAATACTTATTTTATAAAATGAACAAAATTAATTTTTTAATATTGAATTGATCCCATAATTTTTTACATTGTTTTTGAATTCATTGTTTTTGGTACAATAAGTTTATTTTTTTAATATATTTTAATATTAAATACTAATTAATTTAAGATTTTTTTATTATTGGATTGATCTTATAATTACTCGTAAATTTATGATAATTTTTATTTACTTTTTTAAACTAAAAGATTTGTGCTTTTGAATTAATTATTTAATGTTATTATGTTTAAATAAAAATTTAAAGAAATATCCAATTAAAAATATTAAAAATTAATACATTTTTATTTAGTAATTATAATATATCTTACAGCGCTCTTTTGTTGGTATTATTTCAATGAATAAAGCGCTTAAAAGAGACATGAATTAAGCGCATTTTAAAGGTATGAATTGTAAGCGTCGTTGGTGCTTTGAAAAAAGGCCGTAAAAATACATGATTTCTGCGCCTACTTTATGTCTTTAAAAAAGAGTCCAAAGGAGAGCTGCCAAGTGGGACATCGCGAACAAAAAACATGCCTTCCGTAGGCAGGTTGGGAAGGGAGAGTATAATAAACTCTCCCTTACAAACCTGCTCGGGCGGAAGCAGTACTTTTTGCTGGGGAGCTTCTAAATTTTGCAGTTGAATTTGAACAGTTGGTCAAAAATGAAGTCAACTTTATTGAAAATCGGATTATTAGTGATGAAGCTCTTTTTTATTTGAATGGATGATGTGTTAAAAAGCAGAACTATAGCTTCAGGGGTTCTAAAAATCCTAGAGGCATTCATTAGCGCAAATTGTAATTCTTTACAATTGCAGTGTGGTGTGGCACTATATCAGAAAATATCATTGGGTTTCACTTCTTCGAAAATGAATATGGTAATGCTGTAGCCACAAATAGAGAGCGGTATGCTCACACTGCCTGAAATACACTTTTAAGTAAAATCTTAGGAGTGCAAATAGACAGCTCGACTATGACTATGCAAGACAGCACCCGACCATTTTAATTGGGGTTATTTAGAGAAGCGAGTATTTGTAAGTAAGCTCGAGATTATTCCTGAAATTAAGGCCAATATTGATGCAGAATATCGAGCGCTATATCACAAATGGTAAAAGGTGTTATAAAAAATGCTCTAAATCAAGTCCATAATAGCGAAGCTGAAACCGGTTTCCTAACCAGTGTCTGCCACTACAATCGAAAACTAAGAATCACAACAAAACTTTCGCCACAGTTTTCTGTTTCATTACTAAAACGGTTTTCTCGCTGTACATAAAAATTTCTTTAAGTGCATCTAATTCTATATTTATTTTTATTAGCGGCCCTTCAATTTCCATCCACTAACTGACCACTAATTTTTTTAAACAAACATACAAGTCTATTTATCTTCATTTCTCGATTGCTCTTTAAAAACACTTCATAAACTAAAAGGATAAAATTGTATTCACTTTGTACATGTATTTTGGCAACATATGGTGCAAGAATGGCTCTGCCTGCAAGATCTTGATAAAACTGCAGCGGCAGGTCTTAGTTAAATGCAATTAACACGCTACGCTTGTTATAAAGTGTGTTGGCCACGAGTTTTTCAATGACCCGCCGAAGATGGTTTTTCGACTGTTAGTTCTGTTAACTATT
The DNA here is from genome assembly GCA_941918925.1 of Phyto melanocephala. NCBI lineage: Eukaryota > Metazoa > Arthropoda > Insecta > Diptera > Rhinophoridae > Phyto > Phyto melanocephala. The sequence continues at coordinate 84,105,356 of OW799236.1, forward strand.
TAAGGATTTTAATAAATTGAAAAATTTGTTAATTATAGGTTTCAATGTAACCCCCTCTCAATTAAATGGAAACAACCAAAAAGAAATTACAAATAAAAAAACAACACATGGTCATCTTCAAAAATTTTCTTTAACAACAAGTCGGGGGTTGTTTTGCTTCTTCTACCAGTTGTTTGTATAGATTTTAAATGTGTGGGTTTTCACTTTTACTTTGAGTTGTTTAAAAAAAAAACCTACACAAACATACAACAAAAAAAGGAATTTATTAATTTTGACATTTAGTTGTTCCCAAATGAATTAATTATTTTAATTTTTCGTGTTGCTCTTTCGAATCACATGAGTTGAATTTATGTTTTCACTTCTGCTAGAGGTCATTATCCTGTTTTTTTTAAATGATTACTTCATATATGTTTTTTCACAATATTGAATCCTTTGCTTTGTAGTTGTGGCTTTTTAAGGGCAAGTGTTGGTGCTTTGTTGATTCTTTTCTTTATATGTTTGTATATGTAATTATTGAATTAAATGTGGAATTCCTTAAAATTTATGAGGTGTGTCTATTCAAAAAAGGGTTATAAATATAGTGGAGCAATGTGTAGGGGTTTCTTCATATTGAATTCGAAAGGATTTAGAAGATTATCTGATCGTGTTTAGATAAGATTTGGAATTGTAAACAAGTAACCATATGCTGTTTTTGGTGAAAATGGAATTGGAATTTGTATATCTAGCTAGAAAAGGGTAGAAAATACAAAAATTTTAAGAATATTATTAAACAGATATGAAATACAAGCAATAAAGCCATATTATAGTAAGAGTAATTACAGATATTATAACTAAAACAAAACTCAAGCAAAATTTCGATTCAAAGCGCTCATATTACAAACACAGAATCTAAAAGTTCTTCTTTAAGTTTTAATTCTTAAAATTCTTTGTATTAACCCACAAAATTCTGCATTCATTTTCCTAACATTGTTGATAGTCATTAAAATAAAACCTTAATGCTCAAAAAAAATATCTGTATGTAGGCATGTATGTATGTATGTACCGTATTCGAAAACAAATTATAACAAATTAAAAGCACACATAACCAACACCTTGATAGTGATGTGTGTACCCCACTATTAGTAGACATTAAAAGCCATTAAATACTTGTCATGATCATTTTTAGCACAACAACATACGATAGCAACCAACCAGCAAATATTTACCACAAATGTAGATGTTGCTGATCATCATCCTCAACATCATGATGTTGATGATGACGATGTTAAAACTGATAATCTGCCTTACCACTGCACATACCAGGAGAATAGATTAAAGACTCCTTTAACCAGCCAGCAACCGATGAAAAACCAAAACAAAAAACCAAACTTTATAACAAATTGCAATTGACAAGCCAGTCAAGCCATTAAAACGATTTTGGAACAAGATGCGATCAAATTTGTAAACGATCGATATAAAATCACGGTATAAAAAAGAGCATAGAAAAAAATCGATTCCAAGCGATAAAAATTATTTTAAAAGAGAAGGGGAATGAATAGTGGTAAAGGAGCAAGTCTAAAGCAAACAAATTAAAGTTAATCAATGAGGACTGTGTAAGGGAGCTACATATAGAATTCGTTACACAATAAAATAATGTTAGCATTAATTGAATTTTTTTATAAAAATTTATCTACAAATAATTAACTTTTAAAAAAATTTCTGCAAGTCGACGTCACATTACGAAACATTTTTTGCAAAACTTTAAATTTTGTAGATGAAAGGGGAAAACAAATGAAAAAGGGTACAATGTTTTACGTGCAATTGCAATTGTTTTTTGTTCTCCTCATTCGCTAATAAATCGCTATAAAAGTTTCGTAAGTCAAGCCTCACTGTGTTGACACGAATGCGTTTTCCACAAAGAATTTGAAAAGTTTTGCCACAAATGTTTTATTATAAGGAAGAGGAACAAGTAAAAAGTTTAATAAAAGTTTTTCTTACAAAAAAAAAATCATTTTTGTAAAACTAATTTGCTTAAAATCGTTAAACCATGTAGTCTTGAGATTTTCCCTCAAAAATACTACCCACAGACCAAATTCTTAGGTTCTCTGGTTATATATTTCTTAAAGTTAAAAGTAGGGGAGACATACACCTTATCACAATTAAAAAAATACTCTGTAAGAATGTTAAAAATGAACTCCAACCTTAGACTTAACAAAAAAGTTGGACAAATTAATAAAGAATTAAAAAAAAAGTTTTTTTCAAAATCTAAACTTTTTTCGAAATTTTAAAAAACGTTATTCAATTAAAGGGTGATTTTTTAGCTATTATCTTTTTGGCAACACTGGTTTAAACAGCTGACGCACGTTTCGTGTTTTGTTTCACTGTCAAACATCTTCAGTTTGGTCTATGATTTAACCATGAATCGTCTTACAAACGAACAACGATTGCAAATTATTGAATTTTGTTATCAAAATGCGTGCTCTGTTAAGAAAGTTCATCGCGCTTCTTGTGTTCAGCGACGAAGCTCATTTTTGGCTCAATGGGTACGTTAATAAGCAGAATTGTCGATTTTGGAGTGAAGATTACCCAGAAGCATTGCAAGAGCAACCAATGCATTCAGAAAAAGTCACAGTTTGGTGCAGTTTATAGGCTGGTGGCATCGTTGTACCGTAATTCTTCAAAGATGAAATCGAATCGTAACGTAACTGTGAATGGTGAGCGCTACCGTGAGAGGATATCCAACTTTTTTTTGCCCAAAATGCAAGAGTTTGACTTGCATAACATGTGGTTTTAACAAGACGCTGCCACATGCCACACAGCACGCTTAACAATGGACTTATTGAGAGGCGAGTTCGGTGAACATTTTATTTCACGTTCGGGACCGGTCAATTGGCCGCCTAGATCGTGTGATTTAACGCCTTCAGATTGAGATACCGGCCGAAATGTTGGAAAGAGTATGCCAAAATTGGACTAAGCGGATGGACCATTTGAGGCGCAGTCACGGTCAACATTTGCATGAAATAATCTTCAAACATTAAATTATATGGACCGTACTATCGATTCAAATAAAGATTTCATGCATTTTTCTGAATTTTATGTGTTTTTTATTTTCAAAGCTTTCGTACAGCTCTTAAAAAATCACGCTTTAGTAAAACATTACTGGCAGTAGGGTACAAACAAAAGGAAAACCCCTCTCTTATAAACTTAACAAATTATAAATAGTAATACAAAAACAAAAGCAATAACAACAAGCATGTCACTTAAAACTCTTTTGGATGCAAATGTACCAACAACAACGACATACATACATATTCAGCAGACATTAGGAAATTCAATATCTAAAGTTGGATGGATAAGAAATAAACAAATCGATCTACATACGAAATAAACAAAAACAACAGGAAAAAACTTTAGCTGTAATGTTACAGATACATGATTTTTTTGTTGCTTTTCCTTGATACGATTTGGATGTTACCCAAAACAAAATTAGAAAAAATAAAAAAAAGAATTAAACCATTTAGGATTACGAAGTTTTGTTTCTAAGTATTTTAATGCCAAATTTGTTTCAATCGACATGTTTTCTTTTCCTTCTTTAGCTTTAAGTTCTGTTGTTACAGTTTGCTGTTGTTGCTGTTGTTCGGTTGACTGGTGACTTCAAATCCACTTTAGAGCGAAATGTGTAATTGAAAAAACATCAACATTAATCTTTTAAGTGAATTGAACTTAAGACAAAATTTTGAACTGATATTTCGTAAGATCGCGATAAAGACAATTGTAGAGCAGCACACAAACAGGCAGTCATATATGTAGATGTATGTGTGTATGTAGTATATAAAATCAATATATATTTTTATATTGTTTATACCTGTAGTATACTGTGCCAAATTTAGGATTTTTTTTTGTTGTAATCAAATTATTTACAATGTTTGTGCAGTAAGTACATACATATTAGATTTAAAAAAAACGTATGTAATATGTTCAAACTGGTGGGTAATTTAAGACAATTTAGCATTTTTACATAAATACGCAGAAGGAAATACATTCTAACTAGCAATAAGGTGTAGAGTATATGATAGTCCTTAACGACTGGAAGTATCAGCTATTCCATTGAAAATAATAACTTTTTCTAAAAACACACTCACTAAGTTATAAACTTTAGAAAATGTTACACATATTTTCCAATTCAGTAAAATTTTTAAAATAATTCTTTATTGAAGACTTTAAATAATTGTTTCAGTCTTAAAAAACAACAATTTATTTTGCTACAATACTTTATAGCAAAGTTTAGATCATATTTTAGAAACTCTTTCATTATAAATTATTCTATTTTTAAAAAATTGTTTGTAAAATTATTTTTGGGAATGACGAAAATTTTTTTTAATTTAGATAAAAGGGAATTCTTATACATTGCATACCGTAGTGGTTAGAGCATCAATCTTCAAACCTAGGAACCCTATTTCGTCTCCCGGCAGAGACAAAAAATATTCATCACGGTATTCAAGTTTTTAATTAAGAGCATTATCTTCCTTAAGACAAAGAAAGATCATCATCATATGGACATTCAGAAAGCTCTACTTTAAAGGAAATAAATTACAAAATTCTCTGTAAGACCCCATCAACCTGGGACAGGCTTTAGTAGACTGATAATCTACTTAGACGAAGACGAAAGCAGGGCATCAAAAAAAGGACACTTTGTGACAGCTCTTATGATCACAAGAGAAGTAAACGGAGAAAAAATTGCAACAGAGACTTTCGAAAATTGAAATAATTATAGGTAATACTGTTAAAGCCATATCTAGGTGGACAGATATAGCGTTCAACAATTATTGCAAATAAGAAAATTGTTTTATAAAAATTGCTATTCTGTTTGGACGCAGAAACATCTTCAGTGATGAAAAATGTTCCTGGATAAACGACGTTGTTGAACTTGGGACGACACTAGTTCACATGAATTTATAAGCAGTCCACAGTGGCACTAAAATTTAAGATATATCCCATGACACTGGCCAAATGCTGCCTGATTTATGTGCCATAAACTTGAAAGATTGCACACCTCTGACGTTTAGATCAGGCAGCCGCCCTAAGGCATTGCTCACTTGGGTCCTCCGAGGGTCCCGTTGTGATCTGACGTTTACTTTGCCTTATTTTAATAACAAGATAGAAGAATGCGCATAATGAAAAACCCTCGTATGAAGGGTAGTCCCATCATAATGCAAGATGTTAATTGTCAGTAACACCTCAGCGGCAAGTTTTTTGTCCAACTTAATTTGACATTTCTTTGTTTTAGTGTTTGACAAATTCAACCATGTAGAAGTACACAATTGAGCAGCGCGTTAAGATTGTTGAATGTTTCTCGAAAATAGGGGTTCAAGTAAAAATGCATTTCGTGTACTTCGTGATTTTTTTTGGTCGAAAAATATAACTGATGTTCGCATAAGTGTAGCAGAAGAGCCGTCAATTTCGACTTGTCGCCGTGCCCAACAATTGAATATCAACATTGTCATTGAAAACACGGACCATCGGATGGGAATATGGTATCGAAGCCGTAGCGAATATTTGACATATATTTTGTCACATATAATTCTTACACATGTTGTTATTCTTCTATCAATATTAAAACTATTAGGATAATTCTCTCAAAACTACAATTAACATCATTCGCTTTGGTTAAACCACACAGTATAATTTCCTTTAACTTCCATTGAAGTATAGGACGTGTACAATAGCTGTTTTCCAGCAGACACTATTATGTGCAAGACTTAACTTCAGTTTAAATTTAGTCGTCCTCTTGTTTTTATTAGTTCCTCGTTCGTTGTAACGAGATCAACCAAATATATTGATTGACAGATTTAAAGGATTCCAAAATATGATATTATTTGCTATGTTTTTATTATTTATTTGCAATGTTTTTTTCGTAGTAGATTACCACTTAATATAGTTATCGGCCAAAAGACACCAAGAATTCATCTTAAACAGCGGTTGACAAATGTTTTCAAAAGTATTTCAGGCATGTAGGAGCACAGATTTGATATTTTAATTGAAGATTACTATATTAGTACAAGTGCTGATGTTATTATTTTAAAATAGTGGTACTAGTTACCAAAGGTTGCCTTTATTTGAGCAATACGGTTTTCAACATTAATTTATGTTATTCCATCTAGAGATAAGTTGGTTCCAAAATAGCAAAAGTTTGTTGACCACCTCTTACCCAGAAATGTGATACTATTTTAGTTTTGGGGAATGCCTGCTGGTCAAAATTGTATACACTAAAGCTTTTTTCGCCATGTTGTGCGGTCTAAACCTAATCTCGTCGAGATCTGAGTTTCCTTAAAGTAATAAGTCAAGTATTTCTAGTCTAAAGCCCTTAGTATTCCAAAGTTGGTATGAAATATAAACTTTCTCATCACATACAACCAAATGAAAGTTATTGAAAATTGCAATTATGATGATCAATCAATGAATTTTAACAACCCGAATATGCTCACCTACGCCAACGAATATTTAAGAACTATTTTTTAGTTCTAGTGTAGTATTTGTAGTAAAAATGTATAACTACCCAGCCAAACAAATCTGTACTAGTTCAATGTGAATAAAATTTTTCATGAATTCTAATTCAGAAGTGCAAAAGGAGCCATGAAGAATGCCCTCTCCAAATACAAAATAGTTAGTCCTTAGTGATGTGCTTCAAAATACATGCAAGTGCATGCAAAAAATCTTTCAGAATCCATGTAAACAGAAATTATTAACTCATGAAACGTGGGTTTCTTTTCATCAACTGTACATGCGTTCTATGCACTTAATAGAATAACGTGAATTTTGTTAATGTATTCATATTAACACAAGCTCTTCAATGACACGTATAAATCATGCATGTTTCACCTAAATTGAACCACTTTATCATGGGTTCAACTCATGCATTCGCTATTTCTTTTGCAAGTCTTTTTTTGTTGAGAATCTGTAAGTAGCTTTGTAAGGTAAAGAAACTAAACTCCCCGTTACAAACCTATTAAAAAGAGGTATGATATTATATTGAATATCCACATAAAATTAGGCTTAAACCGTTTCTACTCCTTGTAATTAGCTGTATTATAAACGATCTGCAATTATTTATTAATAATGATTTAAACGCCTTTGTAATCCAATCTAAGTACTTCCCTGTGAGAGGTAAAAGTAAGCTTCTTTCTAATTTTATATTATAATGGGTATCTCGAAATTAATGCAAGATTTAAATTTGTCACAAAAAGGAAGTATATAGAGCGTTACACTGTAGAACAACGTGTATTCATTATTAAACATTATTTCAAGAATAGTAACAAAAATAACAGATCTCCAGTGAGTATACGCTGCAAACAGCTTCATGAAATTTCTAATTCTTGTCTGCAACTCCGAATTAAGGTTAGTGGATTGGAACAGACACTATCATGCACTGCTGTTATATTGGCATTTAAAAGGCTCGTTTTTTTAAGACCAGTTTATTTAGTGTCCCCAACGGTTTTAGTTTCCCTGATTTTTTTAAAATAATCTCTTCACAGTTTACGAAGGTAGGTTAGGTTAGGTTGAAAAGAAGGGGCGCTGAAAGCCTCAACCCACGACAGGTATACACTTATGCCCAATTGGCATGTTGTGTGCTCCATATGAATAGAATAGTTAGAATAGAAGAGAAAGAGAAGCAGACCAGTCCAAAGTTCCTGGCGCGAATCGAACCCTCAACCCCCAAACTAGCAGACCAGCACACTACTAACTAGTCCACCGGGCCACCCAGTTGACGAAGTTAAAACACTATTCCAACCATATTTTATATGAAATTTTAAAGGTACGGCCGCGAAGCTTTCATTATATTTGAAATGTTTTTCAATAATCAAGACACGTTTTTCTATCGTATACAGCTCCATTTTTACTAACCTTAAACTATCAGCTCGCGAATTGTTTTTTTATAGTTGCCAATACTTTACTGCAAAAATGGCGACAAATTCAAATCTTGCGTCAATTTTGGGACACCCATACAACAACTATCTACTTTAGTTGTTTTCGCGTACTTTGCTGCTTCTTAGTAAGATTCCACCACTAAAACTTTTTTCATACAAATGTGAAAAAAGTAAGTGTTCCGAAGCATTTTTATACCTGACAGACATAGGAATTGGACGTAGGACATCAAGTATACAATGGCTATGTACTTGATATACATGATGTCCTTGAAGGGCTATGGAACATGTAAGCATTAAGTAGGAGATTTACAAAGAGCGTTTTTTTGGCATGTAAAAATGTATTTTTTTACTAAATATTTAGTTTTTCCCTTTTCTATGCAACAAACAAAAAACCCATTTGCTTCGCGTAGTGTGCTACTAAAAACCAAAATCAAAACAAATTATTGCTTAATACTAATTTTTTATTTATTTATACAAAACTAAATGCCTAAATATTAAATGTTGCATAGATCTTTGTTTGCTGATATTAAATTTAGTAGTCGATTTAGTGATTAAATGCTTTTAATATTTAGTTGCCTGAAATTTGCCAAGATACAAATTTTATATTTCATGTAGACATACCAGCTAACATGTGAACAGAGATAGATGTAAAAATAAGATATTCGTAAGTAAAAAAATATATTTAAAATCTAAAGCTTTAGGTCTGCAATTATTTAATAGTCATGTCGACATATCATTAAAAGTATTCTATTATCTTAAGAAAAAATGATTAGAAATCTAAAGCTTGTATTTGATATTCTATGTATACATATGCGGTATAGCAGTATGAACTTAACATTACTGTCAAAGATTATAATTTTATTGCCAGTGGAGAGTTGGGAAGAGATTCGCATTAAGGAAGCGTTACGCAGGTTTTAACTTTGCAAGTATATTTTTAATGTCCGGGAAGGGTCCTTCTGACTTCAAAATTACGTAACGCAAAGAACGCTACACCTTCGAAGGAGCCATCAGACAGTATAAATGGTTTGCTATTTTTATTCGCATTGTGTACTTTTTATTCACCCAGTCCTCACCGCCAATTTTCTATGACCTGTTGTTAAATAAAACACGTGTTTATATAAAACTTTTAACTTAAAAAAAAAATAATTTATTTCCTTAGTTAAAGAGACATAACATTTTGTCTGTCGCACTGCAATTAAACTAGTGTTGCGTACTCAACGTACACAAAGAATTTGAAATCAAAGGTTCTCTATTAACAGTTATGTTCCTTCTGTTTCTTTCAACCATGCACTGTAGTTAATTTATTTAAAGCGGAACCGGAAGAGAAAGACAACTTTAAAAAACAAAAATAAAACACACTATTAACGTCATTGAAGACACCAAAAATTGCAAGAAATTATACAAAATTACAATATAAGGAGAAAGAAAGCAAATAATGCACCTAAAAAGGAAAAAGCCACACTTAAAACATGCAAATGAATATAACTGAACTCAAATTTATGTTCGTATGTTTCAATTTGAATGCTGATCAATGATCATAATGAACGATGATGTCGTCGACAACAACGATAATAATGAACACAATTCTAACAAACAGTCATCAATAACAATTTGGCAACAATATTAATCAACAAATAACAACAAATTGTCTGCAAATAACTTTCTCATGCCTACACTCACTCACCAATTCAGTCCGTCAGTCATCATTCATTCACTTACTTCATACATTGTTTTATAATATTCGTGCATGTTGTTTGTAAGCGGTACGACACAACCATGTGTCTGTCATGCAGACATCCAGCCAGTCAGTCAAGTTGTTAATGCAAACTTAACATATGTTTAAAAATATTTTCATTTGTATTTTGTTAAACATATTTTATTGAAGTTTAACGTAAATTTGAATTGATTTTCAATGAAATTAAGACTAAATGGACAACGTATACATGAATGAAAAACTGAATGAAATTGTTAATTTGAAATGAAACGAAAGAAAGTTATTGCCAGCTTTTTTAGCTCGTTGCTTTTAGTACATTAATAATAATAAAAACTCTAGGCTTATTGTTCGAATATCGACAGCAACTGCGTTTTTGGCAGTTGTAAAATAAGATATTCCATAGATCAACTCCCAACTAAATTCCGTAAAATAGTAATTACATTGGCAACTGTGCAATATGCATAAGTTACAACTTTATTTTAAAATTTAATATTTTAACTAAAAAAATATGAAAACTTAGTTAAGACCTTATGCTGCTAATATGCAGCGAGGGAAACATGAGATATTTTATACGGAAATCTATAATTTTGTAAAACAAACAGAACTAGCATTTCTGAAAATTACGTGCTTTTTTCTCGGTTTGATGTTAAAAACTCAAACTTTACAACTTTGGTCACTTCTAACGAGTTAAGTCATCTTCCCTGTTATGGCATATTCATGCAGGTAAACTTAACCGTAAATTGTTACAACATAGATAAATTTTCATAGATGTATCCTGATAAGGCGAATTAACTTACCAGGGATGGAAGTATCTAAATATATTTGGAGGCCTAATGATAAAGAGTAAAAAAGACAAAAAATATAAATAAACTTAGGACATTTATTATAAAAACTATACTTAAGTAAACTTTTTAATACCTTTTTAATACTTTTTAATGAAAAATTTCATATCCGATATGTGTAAAAAAAATTAAACTTAAGGCGAATTCAAAAATGTTTACATTACATTTCTTGATCAGTTGTCGTGATGTTGTAGTGCTCAAATTTTTCCAACAATGTTGGTCTTGTGTTCAGGGCTTGTTTACATAAACTCGTTCCTTGAAACAACCCCAAAGAAAAAAGTCTGGTGTTGATAAATCTGGCGAACGCGTTGGGCAGTTAATACTCCAATTTTCGGAAATTATTTGCTCTCCAATAATATTGATGAAAAGTTTCATTATGTCTCGCACATCCCACTGAATTAACATCTCATGTCTGTTGTCAAGAACACAAAGTATAAAACTTTCTATCATAATCCGATACTGCTCTCCATTTACGGACATCCATCTACATTTTCTCAGAAGTAAAACCCAATTATATATTTAGATCTAATGCCACACCATACTGTATACCTAGTGGGGGTAGCTGGCATCATTGAAAGACTCATCGATTTTCAGAACCCCAGAACCTACAGTTTTGCTCAATAACAAAGGCATTTAAATGAAAATAAGCTTCATGACTCATTATCAGATTTTCAGTAAAGTTGATTATATTTCAGGCCAACTGTTGGAATTTAACTGCAAAATTTACACGTGCCGAAGATTTGCAGTTTTTACTTCGTGCTCCAATTACTTCTAACATGGGAATGACAGCAAAATGCTGTCTGAAATGCGCCGTAGTGACGTACGAGCCATTTCCAGCTGAGCATAATGGTTTCTAATAGTTTTTGCTCTTTAATATTTCAATATTTAAATAATACAATTCTTTTATTCTTTGTTCAGTTGTGAATCTCCCCATTAATTATTCTCTAGGTGTTATCTATATATATAAAAGTGAAACTCTGTGTGTGTGTGTGTGTGTGTGTGTGTTAGCTATAGACTCCGAAACTGTAAAAGCGATCGGACTCAAACTTTGGCAAGTTGTTGTACACATACCAGGGAGTGTTTATGGGTGGAAAAAAGTGGGCGGGGCCACGCCCATAAAAATTAGTTATCAGTTTTAGCTACTTGCACTTGACCGATTTTTCTGAAACTTTGCACACATATCGAGCTGTCATGACTAAATAATTTTGTTATAAGAAAAGTGGGCGGGGCCACGCCCCTAAAAAAAGCTTTAATTTGCGGTACTTGCACTAGACCGATTTTTCTGAAACTTTGCACACATACTAAGCTGTCATAACCATATAATTTCGTGATAAGAAAAGTGGGCAGGGCCACCCCCATAAAAAAAGGTAATAATTTTGAGGTACTTGCACCAGATTGATTTTTCTGAAACTTTGCACACATATCGAGCTGTCATGACTTAATAATTTCGTGGTTAGAAAAGTGGGCAGTGCCACGCTAATAAGAAATAATTTTTGGCTACTTGAACTTCACCGATTTTTCTGATATGTATATATATTATATATATATATATATATTATACCTCAAAATTATTACCTTTTTTTATGGGGGTGGCCCTGCCCACTTTTCTTATCACGAAATTATATGGTTATGACAGCTTAGTATGTGTGCAAAGTTTCAGAAAAATCGGTCTAGTGCAAGTACCGCAAATTAAAGCTTTTTTTAGGGGCGTGGCCCCGCCCACTTTTCTTATCACAAAATTATTTAGTCATGACAGCTCGATATGTGTGCAAAGTTTCAGAAAAATCGGTCAAGTGCAAGTAGCTAAAACTGATAACTAATTTTTATGGGCGTGGCCCCGCCCACTTTTTTCCACCCATAAACACTCCCTGGTATGTGTACAACAACTTGCCAAAGTTTGAGTCCGATCGGTTTTACAGTTTCGGAGTCTATAGCTAACACACACACACACACACACAGAGTTTCACTTTTATATATATAGATTTAGCTACAGTACAATAAATGGCGCAGTGTAAGATGAATAAATGCTAATATATATGACTAATATATTTTTATAAAAATTTAAGGAAAAAAGTGTGCGTGGCACATCTATTTTCCGTTATAACGAAGACTTTGACCAAAAAGCCATGTTTGCAAAATTTCAGAATCGTACATATAGTTTTGTCAGTTTTATTACGTTTTAAATTTGAAATATACACTGTGCGGTGTAAATTTTCGTACATTTTTATCCATAACTCTTTTCCTAATTCATAGATTTAAGCGATTTTCAGGGAAAAATATTCTTTTGACTCGATAAATATATATTCGAAGTTTCATGACTATGTTTATGCGTCTGGACACAATTCAAAAGTGAGAGTAGGAGTTTCAATATAGTCCTTTATTATTCCAAAATCTTCATTAATAGAGAAATTATATGAATTTTATGTAAAACGTTATATGGGAGGTGGGCGTAAAAGTGGGCATGGCACCTTAATTTTTTGGCATAGTAATGAAATTGCCTAGGGGGATAGACGTAGCAAAATTTATCATCATACCTCTAATTTTAGCGGTTTTATGAGCTTTTAAATTTCATTAACGGTAGATAACGTGAAAAGTGGGCGTTATAGTAGGCGTGTCAAAGTTATTTTTGCGAATAAGTACAACTGAGGTGTTTCAAGATAGGCCTTTATTATTCCAAAATCTTTATTAATAGAGAAATTATATGAATTTTAGTTAAAACGTTATATGGGAGGTGGGCGTAACAGTAGGCGTGGCACATTGATTTGCCGTTACAAGAAAGCGTGTCACCAAAAAGCGAAGTGTGCAAAATTTCAGAGTTGTACATCCAATTTTGTTGCTTTTATGACGTTTTTTTTTAAATATACCGAAAAATACATTGTGCGGTATAAATTTTCGTACATTTTGATCGATAACTCCTCACCTAATGAATAAATTGAGACAATTTTCGGGGGAAAATATTGTCTTTATCCAGGAAATATATATTCGAAGTTTCATGAGTCTACGTTATGGCGTTTGGACACAATTCCATTTTATTCGATGTTCGAAGGACACGGTTTTTTCGACCTACTCTTGCTTTTTGAGCTATAACTCTCTTCCTAATATCCCGATTTAGCCCATTTTCAATACCAAACAAACCTTGTGTATAAGAAAGATTCTGGCAAAATTTGAGCCCCCTAGCTTTTTCGGTGCGACCTCTATCGTGCTTTCAACAGACGGACAGACGGACGGACATAGCTAGATCGTCATCAAATCAAACCCCGATTCAGAATATATATGCTTTATGGGGTCTAAAATGGATATTTCGATGTGTTACAAACGGAATGACAAAATGAATATACCCCCACCATTTTTTTGGTGGTGGGTATAAAAAAAGGAAATAAACTTTCAACACTTTTTATTGAAATAAAGTGTCTCAAAAGTTACGCAAGATTTATATGTAGGATGGTACACTTGACATTAAATATATGCAGGGTAGAATTCCACTGAATTCGCTTTCTTATAAGACTGTCCGACTTTATATGAAAAATGATTTATAGGCGAATTCATATTTTTAATATAAAATCTAACATTCTCATAAAAAAGCAAGAATAATCAGCTGACCAGTTACGTTTACCTTTTTAAGTGTACCTTGCCTAAACGTATGGTCAGTTGTGATGCAAACACTTGAGAACAGACGAAAAACATATTGGCAGCCGAAAGTGAATTTTCTTTGTCAAACATTTTTCTATTTAATTCCCCGATTTGCTTCGTTAGTTGGGTAAGAGAAAACACTCATTTACTCTACATATATTTATTAAATCAAATAGAAAAGGACAGACATTTCAAGTTAAAGCAGAAACATTCAGCTTTATGCGAAATGGTAATTAATTTTTTTAACAAGTCTATTTGTAAGCATCCTTTTTATATTAAAAACTAATTAGAGAGCGACAAGGCGGAAAGTGGGTGGTACACAAACTTTTATAGCGATCATTTTTTTCGATATTTGCAAAAAAATTTCTTACAGCTTAAAATATCCTAAATTTAGCTACCAAATATACAATTAATCGTAAAAATAATTTTCTAAAAATATGGAAGTCTTAGGTTGTAAGACATCACTTATCAATATTTTCCATTTATGACGTACTTTTACGACATTCTATAAATTAAGCAATATAAAAATTTAAAAATTTTACTGGAAGACCCTTGTATGATGAAGACCATATATAAGGAGTGTGTTTAAAACCTAAAGCACTTCCAATAGGGATAACTGTAAAACTAATGAGTTTATTTCGGTATACTTTGTGAAAGTATCATGTAAAGACTTACACCCGAACAACATTGTTCGCCAAGTATGTAGAGTACTTCGTTTAAGTTTTTGATGCACATAATCATCCACCTGAGCAATTAGTACGTAATACTACTAATACGTTCAAGATCACATTTACTTTTTAGATCAAAATTCATCCTAATCGAGTCCGTTGCGTCTTTACAGAACAAGCCACCACCATAGTAAAACCGAGTTTGAAAGAAAATTAATGTCATTGAAAATCATTTGGAGGAGAAATAGCTTATATAAGAAGAAGTAACACGCCACCCAGCGTTTAAAATCATCACCTTGTTGAGCCAAACGTTGGGGATGTGAATTATCTGAAAAAATGGCCTGCAACTTGGCCAACTTGTTCGTGTGATTTAACACCTTTGGACTACTTTTTGTGGGATCTATGCTGATAAAGCAGCAATGATTGACGATATAGTTTGAAGCCAATATTCGACGTTCTATTGATAAAGAAAATACCTGGTATGATCAAAAAACTTGAAAAAGTGGTACAGCATTAGACTTATAGGATGTCACGCGCAGTCGCGGAGGCCATATGCCAGAAATTATTCTTAAGTAAATATAAAATGCCATCTAGTTTTTAAGCTAATAAAGACAAATTTTTGGCTATTTTACTTAATTTAATGTTTAGTTTTATAGAGGGTTTTATACCTCTAAAAAAACACTCTTTATAAGTAGTAAGAATGAAATCAAGGCATATCCATAAGGTATATGCAACGGCGAATTGATACAACAAAGCAACTTTTCATGGGATGTTTTATGTCAAGGCCAATTCGTATATCAGGGATATATATATTAAATATAATAAAATTTGATTAAAAACAGAATATAAATTTTTAAGCACATTATTAATGACGCAAAAGCAAAAAATATACATAAATTAAGCACATTTATTGCCAAAAAAGTACACTCAAGTTAATTGTTTAATACCGAAACCAAAATCACATTTCCTATCCCTGCATTAATAAATGAAATCAAAGCGAATTCAACCAATTTTGACAAAATGTTTCACAATCAGCTGGGCTGATAATTTCACCTGTATGAATTCGCCTTGACCGAAACCAAAATCACATTTCCTATCCCTGCATTAATAAATGAAATCAAAGCGAATTCAACCAATTTTGACAAAATGTTTCACAATCAGCTGGGCTGATAATTTCACCTGTATGAATTCGCCTTGAATGAAATGATCTATTTCGAAGTCCAGAAGGACTCGATATCAAACTTATCGAACTTCGAAATTTATTGCTAGTCAACATTTTGTTGAATCCTGACCCATACAAAAACGGATCAAAATAATCAATTGTTCTCATCGTTTTATAACTGATGGATGGAGAAGAATGAAATTGGTGATAATATTAAAACAGAGAAATAAAGAAAAACCTTTGTTATGGTAAATTTCCTTATAGTTGTGGCATTAAATATGGAAAATATAAAAAAGACAATATTACTGTTATCGGAATATAAAACCAAAAAACTTGAGAGTTAATTAGAATATATAAATATCCAACAGTTAATTACCGGTCAAAGAGTGCTAACGATGAAACCTTTCATTTATTACAATTAAAAATTTAGTATCTTTACAAAAAGGATATTTAAAAATGTCAGCCAAAATAAGTTAAAAAAGAACATTAGTCTTCTTCATTTAGATCTTTAAAACATTTAAAGAATTACGAAAAAGATATTATTTTATATTATACATGTATCTTACCCATAATAATTTTACCATAACAAAAATCTATGTATCTTAGTATACATATGACAAAACCAATACCCCTAAAGTACGCCTCATACTTTTGTTTGCATAAATATTGTAACGTACGAATACGATGTGTTCGCATGTATCGAAAACCGCATCTGAAACATGTGAATCCGGTGAAATTTTAATAACAAATAGATGCATACATAAATATGTATTTTCTCCTAACCTTACCTTACA
This sequence comes from Phyto melanocephala, assembly GCA_941918925.1. Lineage (NCBI taxonomy): Eukaryota > Metazoa > Arthropoda > Insecta > Diptera > Rhinophoridae > Phyto > Phyto melanocephala. The sequence continues at coordinate 84,122,070 of OW799236.1, forward strand.
ACCACAACACTACTCGTACAAATATACAAATTCAAATACAAGGAGGTGAAAATTATTAAAACAAAATCGAAACGTAAAGACGATACAATCAAGCTGCTAAAAAGAAAGGTTTACAAACGGTTATTGGCTTACATATTAAATCAATTGACAACGTCATCACCAGCAATGAATGTTGATTTGTTTTTTTTTTTTTTTTTTTTTTTTGTTTTATTATTTTACATACGTTTAAGTAACAATTGTTACTACAAATACTGCTGCTGCTACTACTACAGTATTTCGTATTTTTTTTTCTATCTCTGTTTATTGTAGCAACATCTTCTTTTGTAAACTGAAATAAATTGTCTGTACCTTCAGAAAAGATCAACGATCGTTATTGATCATTGATTAATGCTGATTTTAATAGTTGTCGTTGTCATTTACATGTTGTTGTACTTTATTGTTGGATTTTGTTAATGGTACTGCTGCTAGTGATGTTTATTTCATTGCTGGTGGTGTGAAATAAAACCATGTAATAAAATAACAATAAAATTAATTTGAATTCAACACAAAAACGCTTAAGAAACCAAAAATTTTACGTTTTTTTTTCGTCATGTAAATCTTTGAAAGTCTGTCGAAATGTATTCACATCATCTCAACTTTTACTACAAGTTTTGGCAATTTGTTTTAATAAATTCGAAAAACGTCATTCTACAAAGAATATTGCAATTTAGCGATTATTTATTTAAAAAAAAATTTGTTGAAGTTTTTTTTATTGTACTTGCACCGTGTTTACGCAACACCTTCATTTTTCACGTTGCATATTAAGAAACACACACACTGCAATCAACAGCTAAACCATAAGCAACCAAAAAATATCAAAATATATTCAATATATCACGAAATATACTGTAAACACGATAACACAATATGCAACCCACAATGAAAGAAACCTGGTTGCATAAACATGTTGCAAAGTGTGAACCAATTTTCATGAATTCTGTGTTAAATTGTAACATTTATTCACATTTCAATACTTGTGGTCAAGGCATATTAATTCATAAGGTAATTAGTTCGGAGAGAATTTTTTTGTTTATATTTTTTATATATGAAGTTTGACATTTGACATATATGAGAAAGCAGAGAAAATTGATTTTTAATTTTTGGACTTTGACAGCTGAAATTTAAAATTAGTGAAGAAAAAAATAATCAACTTATTTACTTTTTATTTTTCTATTTATAAAAAAAATGTTTGCCAAAAAATTGGATATATTTTTTTAAGTTTGCTGAACCTTTATGTCGTTTTTGATTTTGTAAGTTTCCAATGAAACAAAAATTTATTAATTGTCATAATGGCTTATCAGCCGTAATTATAGAGAATAAAGAAATTTGTCACAAAAGACAAGAAACCTAAAATATTCTTTATGAGTATAAAGGAATATGTTTAAGATGATTTATCTGCATTTTAACTCTTATATCTTTGGCTTGGAGCTAAAAGGGCCAATGTCACTTTTTTGCTCTTTTGAGTTAATCATTGCATTAGATTTAATTTCTTGCTCTATTTCATTATGGTAAAACAGCTAAAGTCATACTTAACCCAGAACAGCTTCATAAATAAAATGCTGGCAAATGTCACTATGAAAGCATATATAAAAATTATAAAAATATATATAAAATATAAAAGCATATATAAAATTTCTCAAAAATAAGTATTTTGACATTGGCCCTTTTAGCTCCAAGCCACAGATATATGCATGTGGCAACGATCTTATATTTTTTTCTCCACAAAAAACTTATAAGCAAATAATAACTATTTTTGAGAGAAATAACTAACCCACTGATTTTATATTGGGCGTAATGGGCAAAAAATTATTTAAAAAAATACACTGCACAGTGATATGTTTTCATGTAAAAAGCGGCCCAAATAGATATTTTAAAATTTAAAAAAGTAAGAAAAGTTATAGAAAAAAATTGATTTTCATAAAAATATATATAACGAATTTTATACACTAAAAGTTTTGGCCAAGTTTTATAAAAATGTAAGGAAAGAATGTCCTTACATAAAAAATAAAAAAAAAAATAAGAAAATCTTATTTAAACTCCATAGCCGAATCACACACGAATTTTATACACTAAAAGTTTTGGCCAAGTTTTATAAAAATGTAAGGAAAGAATGTCCTTACATAAAAAATAAAAAAAAAAAATAAGAAAATCTTATTTAAACTCCATAGCCGAATCACACATGAACACGCAAAGAAAAACCATGGTTACGGCATGATCACGACGGTCATATTATTTTTTCTAAAACAATATTTGGTTGCCGAAAACAAGTAATACTTATTTTTGTTTCATTTCATCATATAATTTGTCACGATAATCAAGCATTTGTTTAATTGTATCACTTAATGTTTACTTTTCGTAAAAATTTCAAAACGGTTATCATTTAAAAATAGTATGATTTTAAACATATTATTTGACATAAATAACACTTTATTCAAAAACATTAAAAATAACAAATAATCATTAAATAATAGGTGAGACAACAGTATGATTACAAATTAATCAAGCTATGATTTTTTATTAATGATAATTTGATTTCAGCTGTTCTTCTTCTTGCTGAATAAATTTTTATTATTTTAAAAGTTTGAGATGTCAAAAAAAATAAACAAAAATTTTGAAAAATTAAAGAGAATTTACAAGTAAACGAGAAAATGTAAAAAAATATTGGTATAAAAATCGCGATTAAATTGGTAAGTATAATCAATATGTGATTGTTACAGCAAAAGACAATAATTTGTCGTAAAAAAGCAAAGATTGTCGATTTATATTGTAGTCATTTATATGATTATTGAATTATACTTTAATTAAACATAATAATGATAACTGCTAACCATTATTTGTTTTAACGATAATCATATAATTCAATCATAGTATGTTGCTCTTCGATTATGGTTACCACAACCATATTTTTTCATACTAACTCTACTAATTTTTCACTAATTAAATGTCGTCGATTTTTTCTTAGACCACAAATTACTACTTAGAAAATAAAAAAAGTTAATAACTTTTCTAATATGGGTTGTAAAACAAGATTTTTTTTGTGAAAGCATTTTTTAAATAATTTTTTTAAATAATTAACTCTACCCAAATTTGTCGCTATCATGTTTTTAGAATTTCCAATTTGCAAACTTTGTCTCTTAAAAAAAGGTTTTATGGGACAATTTTGCACCAATTCTGATTTAATATGAAATTTATACACATCGAAAGAGACACATACAATGAAGAGCAAGATGTACTGTAGATAAATCTGCTAAAGATATTATGTCGATGCCTTACTTCCTCAGCCTCGTATCTTAAAAAATAAAATTTTTCAGGAGAGACAAAAAAACGGTTCATCTTTTTATACTTCGGTGTTTGGTTAAAAGTTTAAATGCAATTATTAAGGAATTGATTGTATTTATGTATATTAGTAGAAATAATATACTAATATTTTTTAGTTAAAGCATAAAACAATCGTTTGATATGAAAAAGTCAAAACCGTGTTTTTTAAGTAACGAGGTTGAGGAAGTAAGGCATCGATATATTTTAATTTAAGGGATTAGACGGTTTTCTTTGATGACTCATAAGAATAATAATAAGAATAAGAATGCGAAAATTGGGGGGAATTATTTAAAAAACCAATCATATTTGTGAAAATTGTTGTTTTATAATTATTTTAAAATTCAGAATTAAAAACGTCAAATATCCTTTAACTAAATAAACAGAAAATTTTATCTCTAATTAAATTTTAATTTTAGGCTCTAACTTCAATGCAATAATGACATATAACACAAGTCAACAATATTTTAAAAATCCAAAAGGCTTATAAAACCACTATGCAATTTTGATGTGTTGTGGTTCCAGTAGTACAAATATCGTCCAAATTTTAAATTCTATGGAGATGTTTTTTTAAATTTTTTTTTTTAATTCAAGAGTTTTTTAGACACTTCTCCACATAATCAATGCTTATTCGAAAACGGTTAGTCTTATATTATAAAAATAAATTTAGATTTACATATTCTTTAAACCGTTTATATATTGCGTTTTAATCGGCTCAGTAGTTTCGAAGTTATAATAAAAAATTAAAGCAAAATATATATTTTTTACGTGAAAATAGCATTTTTTTCTTGTTTTCAAAAAATCATAAAAAATTCAAAACGTCAAAAATTTTTCAAATCTATTACTTTATCGCAAAGCCACATTGCTTGTTATTCCCAAGAATCATAAAAAAATATTAAGGAATTTTATGCAAACAAATCATCCTTTACAGGTATCCAATGGAAAAAGGAGCAATTCAGCGTGCACGCACATTTATGAGCGTTTATAACTTTGCTACCGCAATCGCAAAAATTAAACAACCTCTTGCTTATTACTATTTTTTTAATTCTGAGATGCAAAAACATGTTAAAAAGGTTTTTTCCAAACAATTTTCCTAGGAGAAGAACTTTAACTACTCAATTTGATGTACATATGTATAACAAACATAAGAACTAAGATTTTGTGAAAATGAGCTAGATCACTTGATTGCAAATAAATTTGAAAGAACTCAACCGATTTTTAATATCGATATCTTATTTTGATCCTATTACATGTGGCTTTGCGATTATAAGATAATTTTTCATGATTTTTTGAAAACAAAAAAAAAATGCTATTTTCACGTAAAAAAAATATTTTTTGCTTTAATTTTTTTATTATAACTCAAAATCTACTCATCCGATTAAAACACAATATAAACTAATTAAAGACTATGTAAATATAAATTTTTTGAAGTTTATTTTAATAATATCGGACTAACCGTTTTTGAGTTATCATTGATTATGTGAAGAAACGTCTTAAAAAAATCTTAAAAAATAAATTAAAAAAAAAATACCTAAAGAATTGAAAAATTTAACCATTTTTGTACTTAGGTATCCATGATGCATCAAATCTATACAGTGGTTATCTTACCCTTTTTTTGCTGTTGACCTGTGTAATCTAGGAAAAGTTAGTGATCCAATTGGAATGCATTTTCTAAAACAGCTACGGTTTAATCATCAGCACTCTTTTGATAAGAACTACAAGTGTTGTGTGTAAATATCAACTATTTAACTCTGATTTATATTGAAAATTGAAACATAGAATTATTTGTTATAATTGAAAGACTTGAATTTCATATAATATTCCTTTTGCACGTCATTACCACAGGTTCGTTATTGTTTACCTTCAGCTTAAGATGTCGCTAGTTAATAGTTATCTTATACTAATGCATGTTTTTTTGAAATAATTTATAAACTAGATACCAAATTGGCAACACTTTCAATATCTCAGTGGAATGTGTGTCAAACAGATGCAAACCGACTGAACTAATTTCGTTATATCACTGTTTTATTAATGTTTAAAACTTAAACATATTTCTTGAATACATCAATTACAAAAATTTACATGTGATACGAATTAAAAATTCAAATTATTCTCTTTCACAACTCACATAGGGAAACACACAAAAAACATTATTTGTACAAGCATTGTTTAGTGTTTGTTGCAAAATATTGTAGCTTTTCATTTACAATCCAATTTTAAACTACATATACAGGATTACATTTGCAACACCATACGGCATTTGCAAAACGGAAGATCTAATTGTTGTACGACGAAAAGAATTGTGTTTTAATTACACGCCCTTCTTTATCAAAAGGGTATCAAAAATTTAATTCCACTAAAGTTTTAAGTAAATGATAATTTCACTTCATTAGTTATTCATGCACAATGATGTATAGAATTTCTTTTCTTACTAAATACTACTACTAAGTTCATCCACATATGTGAGCTAGTTGGTTGGTGTGTGCTGTAAGGAAATCTTTTCTTGTCGCTTTAATTTTTCATTAAGAATACGACAAATTTCCTTTATTTCCGGTAGGGAAGATTTTAAAGTGTATTTATTAAAATTGAGTGCCTTAAGAAATTCATTTTATTTTTGTTTCAATTTACTTTTTTGATCTGCTACGGAAGTGATTTTATTACTCTTGTGCTGTTGGTATTTGCATAGTTTGTTGAAATGTTAATAATACTTGTAGTTTTATCTCAAAATCTCTTTACTTGAGAAAGGGTAAAACATTTCAAAAATGTTTACCATTTATTAGCAGGTAATATTTTTTTAATTTGAACTCTAACGATCTTGATTTCGTATTCATGCGTTGCATGTCCAAACTAGTGTGTATGTAATCAAAAAATTCAACAACGAGTAACAATATGTCTGCTACTTCCCTAATGCACTTCTTCATATTTTTCCAATACTTAAGTTGACTTGATTATTAAAAACTTTTCGTTAAATATAAGAAAACGTAATTCCCTAATTAATTTTATTATAAAAATAAAAATACCATAAGGACATATTGGGTAACTATTTTCTACTTTTTATACCCGCCACCAAAAAAATGTTGGGGGTATATTTATTTTGTCATTCCGTTTATAACACATCGAAATAATCATTTTAGACCCCATAAAGTATATATATTCTGAATCGGGGTTTGATTTTATGACGATCTAGATATTTCCGTCCGTCTGCCCGTCTGTTGAAAGCACGATAGAGGTCGCACCGAAAAAGCTAGGGGGGCTCAAATTTTGCCAGAATCTTTCTTATACACAAGCTTTGCTTGGTATAGAAAATGGGCTAAATCAGAATATTAGGAAGAAAGTTATAGTTCGTAAAGCAAGAGTAGGTCGAAAAAACCGTGTCCTTCTAACATCGAATAAAATGGAATTATTTCCATACGCTAGAAACTTTTAATATATATTTCCTGAGAAAAAACCATATTTTTCCCTAAAATTTCCTTAATCTATGCATTAGGAAAGGAGTTATAGATCACAATGTACGAAAATTTATACCGCACAGTGTATTTTTCGGTATATTTAAAAACAAAAATGTCATAAAAGCAACAAAATTGGATGTACGATTCTGAAATTTTGCAAACATGGCTATTTGGGCGAATGCTTTGCTCTAACGGAAAATAAATGTGACACGCCCACTTTTGCGCTCATCTCCCATATAATGTTTTAACTCAAATTCATAATATTTCTCTATTAATAAAGATTTTGGAACAATAAAGGACTACATTGAAACATCTAAGTTGTACTCATTAGCAAAACCAACTTTGACACGCCTTCTATAACGCCCACTTTTCACGTTATCTACCGTTAATGAAATTTAAAAACTTATAAAACCGACAAAATTAGAGGTATGATGATGAAATTTGCTACATATATCCTTCTTATCAATGTTATTGTTGTGCCAAAAAGTTTAGGTGATACGCCCACCTCCCCTATAACGGTTTATCTTAAATTCATGTAATTTCTCTATTGACAAAGTTTTTGGGAAAATAAAGGACTATATTGAAATAACTAAGTTGTATTTATTAGCAGAAAGTTTATTGACACGCCTACTTTAACGCCCACTTTCACTAAAAGACTAAATTTACGAAAACATTTTACTATCATATCGAAGTTATTAAGGGTGGTTAAATTTTAAGGGCCGATGTTGATTTTAAATAAAACACAAATTATTTAGGATATTATTATTATTTCTTTTTGTAATTATAATATTTGTATAGTTCAATTATGTATATAACAAAATATCGGCCAAAATGCCCCCCATCCTTGGCGCCACTCCTCTATCTGATGGTCCAAATTTTCAATGACATTGTTGATGCTCAATTGTTGGGCATGATGATGAGTCGAGGTTGACTGCTCTTTTGCCACACTATCGCAAAAAACAGCAATGGTTCCCATTCAACGAACTAAGAAGGCATTCAAAGATTTTCTAACATTTTATACAGACCTGTTTTGCCGAAATTTAAATATTTTTTACAATTCTCCCGATTGTGGACGAATTTGAACGATTATATTGACCAAAAGAATTACGAAGTCACAAAATGCATTTTGGTTTGAACGCCCATTTTCATAAAAAACCTGAATAACTTTAACGCGTTGCTCATCTGCGTATCTTTCCACTGTTCAAAATGAGTTATTCTGAGATTGAGAAATGTCAAATGAAATGCAGAAAACAAATTTAAGGTCTAGGCGTAGTTCACCTGCAACATGGGCCTTTGAAATTTAACCACCCTCTACAAAGAAAGCGATACATATTTTATTATAAATAGATTATTCCATAGCGATTGACAAAATAATAAATATTGTGCTTTAAATGTACACAAAATTGGTGGTGGGTATAAAAGATTCGGCACAGCCGAATCTCATCATCTTCTATCTTAGCCAATATCAATACTACTTATATCTCAAATTTTCGATTTATAAATTCAGGGAAACCAAACCTAATTATAAAATCATGTAATAGCGCTATATTCAGCTGTGCCGAATATTATATGGCTTTTACACAATTTGTACCATCGTATGCATAAGTATATGCATAGAAAACCACGGTTGTGGTAATCATAATCTCAGAGCAACATACTATAATTGAATTCTATAATTGTGGTTATAACATATAATAGTTGCTCATTTCTAAAACTTATTTAACTTCAGCAAAAATAAATATATACGCAAAGTTTTAAGGGTGTATTTGCACTCAACAATCTCCAATATTCGCCTATGGTCGGAAACTAGCCAGCAACCGATCCAACATGAATAACGCAAGCTCAAACATTTTCTTCGATATTTTGAACTTGGCGAAACCATCAGGGAAAAGAGCAAAACAATATATAAAGTTGAACACACAAGGCAGACGGAGTACAGGCTGACCATCGCATAGCTGACACGCCAAAAACAATTGAGATGTGCAGGTTAAACTTCAACCGAAATGAAATTGAGCATCGTACAAAAGATACAGAATATTTTAAGTAAAAAAACCATGTCATTCCAACATCGAATAAAATAAAATTGTGTCTAAACGCATTGACTTAGAGAAATGAAATTTCAAATATATGTTTCCCAAGCAAAAAATATCGTTTCCTGAAATTGCTCAAATCTATAAATTACAAAAGGAGTTATAGATCGAAGTGTATGAAAATTTATACCGCACAGTGTGTTTTTCAGTATATTAAAAACGCAATATAACTGACAAAATTAGATGTAGGATTCTGAAATTTTGCAGAAATTGCTCCTTGATAAAAAGACTTGCAATAATGGAAAGATAAGCTGACACACCCACCTCCCATATAACGCTTTATCTCAAATTCATATAATTTTTCTATGGAAAAAGATTTTGGAAGAATAAAGGACACTATATTGAAATATCTAAGTTGATTTCATTCGCAGAAACAACTTTGACACGCCTACTTCAACGCCTGTTTCTCAAATAATTTACTATTGAAATTTAAAAGCTCATAAAACGGACAGAATTTGGTGTAGTATGAAAAATATTCGCATATTTAGCTTTCTAGAAAATTTAATTATGCCAATATAAGTATAATTCCAAAAAATTAAGGTGACACGCCCACTTTAAATCGCACTTCCCATATAACGCCTTATCATACAGTTTTTAATGGACAAAAATTTTTCAAAAGAAAACAGAAGTATCTAATGGATTATCTGAGTTGAATTCAAACATTAATTATATACTTTAAAAAGAAGGAGGTGACATGCCCACACAATGCTAATATTATTTTTTAACTACTTTTGGGTACCAAATTGTACTCTTCAGATTCCGTAAAAATACAACGTTGTGGAAAAAAAAGTCGGTAGTATCATTTCAAATGCAGAAATTCTTAATGTTTTATTGTAAGACAAAAGAAAACATATTTTATTATAAAAAGATTATTTCATAGCGATTACCTTTAACAACAATATAATAAATTTTGTGCTAAAAAATACACAAAATTGGTGGTGGGGATCATAAATACGGCATAGCCACATGAAGTGCTCTTGTTTATTTTTTTTCAGGAATTGGCGATGTTTTTAAAAGATAACACTGAAAAAAAAGCATATCTGTTGCATGAGATTTTTTACATGAATCTGAATAGTTTTTCCACGCTGATTTCAAAAATATATGCCGTTTTCATGTAGCAGCTCCAGTTATGGAGTTATGAAGTGACAGGATTTTTCATTGAAAACGCACCTAGTTTAAGTTTAAAAATGGTATAAAATATATTTATTATGAATAAAATTTCCTTTTTTTGGATTTTCTACAGTGAGATGTTAAATGAGTACTATTTTGAATGCTTCAACAATAATCAGCCATCATATGTTCATTCCAGTGCCACTGATACCTCTCCTCCATAGTGCGATTATCCTGGTGAAAGCGAACTCCTTGTTCCTCACTTAGGTCAGCGAGATTTTCAGGAAAATAGTCTAGATGGCTGTGAAGGTAGTGAAGCTTAATACTCATGTTGCATTCAAGCCGCTGGAAGTGTATCAGCAACTGTTCAACGTGCTGAATTTGCCCAAAAAATTACCCTCTACTCAAACAAACTCTTTCCATGCACATTTCTCGACAGTTGTCATATGGTTGATGAAAATTTTATCATCTATCTACTTCCTGATATGTGAGCCATAGAAAATACCACATTTGATTTTCTCGCTACTCAATTTTGGAACCACTTTTACAATGTATTTGAAAGATTCGCCATCTTTAAAAAGAGCTTTTACGAACTGTTTTATTAACCCCAGTTTTATATGCAAAGGAGGCAATATAATTCGGTATCTGGATACTAGTTGAACAATAATTACATTTCGCTTGACGGGAATTACATCCTCCCTAGAAGGCCAGTCTCTTTTTGTCCAGTGCTCAGCTTTAGCTCGGTTGTCCCATAAGCTTAGGAAACAGGAATATTTTGTATAGACACTTTGTTGGCCCAGGAGAAAATTTATCATTTTCAAATTAACACCTACAACCCAGTTATGTTCCTTGTACATGATTTTGTCAAGAACTGAAAATATTAAGGAACCAAGTTTGTTACCATTATGTAAAAGTACTCATTTCAAACTTCGTTTTGACGAATCAATGAACAACCGCCACTGATTTGCATTATACTCATGACATGATCTGTGTTCCAAGAGAGAAAATTAAATTAAAAATTTTAAGAGGACAACAAAAGTTCTTGCCTTTTGGAATTTATTTTCAATACTTTTTGAAGAAGCCGTTGTATTTAGTTCTTCTTTTAATACTGGATACCACTGTTTTCAAAACAACTTGTTGTAAGATACAAAATTCCACCTGTACAAGTACATAAACAAAGAATGGATTTTACAAAAACAAATACTGACTTTATTGTTGTTTATTTTGGAGATAAATAATCAACAAGTAGCTACGGATTACGAATAATCTCTATTTTTCTATTGTGTGATATTATTCAATGCAATTGAAAACCTCAAAAGTAAAAGAGAAAATAATATATTTTTAGGAATTTTAAGACCAACAAAGAAAGGATTTGATTTCAAAGAAATTTGTAAAGAAACTTTAAAAGGAAACCGACATCAAATATTTGAAGATTATAGTTCGCAATAAAGGGAACATATTGTTGGAAAGCCGCAGTAAATATTTGATTAAATTCGATATAAGAAACCAAATAATCTTAGAGAAGTAAACATATAATAAACGAAAATATCGAGTATATTTTCGATTTCGAAAACTAATTTTCATTTTCCGTAAAGTTAGAAAAAAACACAAAGTACTGGGTAACTGTAATGAATAACAAGTGCTTGCAAAAATCTTGATTACAACATGACATTGTCCTTTGAATTAATACAAAAATAACTTTTTTTGATTTATTCCTTAAAATTCAACTTGTTTGATTTGCCGCTCGATAGAAAATCTTTTAAACGAAATTAAACAATAAAATGTTGCAATTTTAGTTCAACTGGGCTAACAGCCAGAACAAATTCTTTTCAACAGATTTCTTCTTGAAAATGTATGTTTTTTTTTTAATTTAAAGACATTTTGCTTCAACTCATGTTGTTGTTGTTCCTTTTTTTCTCCCTTAAAGACGACCTGTAGTCTACCTATGTGGTAGACTTAAGGACGACAGGTATTTTCTAACACACAAGTGAATGTGTTGTTATTGTGTATGCGTGCGTTTGTGTTAACATACAATTCCTATTGCCCTAAATATTTGATGTTTATTGTCTTAGTGTCACCTTCGTTTTTACACCATCATCATCATCATGTGCAGTAATATTGCACATGTTGCATGCGAATGTCCGTCTGATATATTGTGTTAACAAGACCATCAAGGTGTTGGTATTCATGTCCTCTTCCACAAACACAAATACACTTTGACTTAATATTATCTTGTTTCGTATACAAACATACACATATTCTAGGAATTCATGTTGCAATTCCTTTGTCAATGAATTACTGTAATTCTATTGTTTACGTTCTGTCTTCAGATTTGTTTTTTCTGGTTCGTTTTTTTTTTATTTTTTTTGTTCAGCTAAAATTCATGCAATTCATTCTATTGTTTAGTGCGGTATTAACCTGATTTGTTACAATTTCTTTAAGGAATCTTGTGCGCCATAATCATGACCATCATTATTATTTGTTGTTGTGATTTCCTAGAATTTTGTAACATTTTCCAATCGATATTTACAATTCTCTCTCTTACCTTAGTCTCATTGTCGCACTTCGGTTTTTAATGTCATTTAAAAGGTATTTGCTAAAAAGTTATTTGTAAAAAAATAATGCACATTTGCAAGGTGTTAACTTGTTGTTAAAGAAATTTTTTTACAAAAATATGATTGTATGAATATTTCTTAGAAACTGAGGATGGTGTTTAGGTTTATAGGTTTTTTTTGGGAGACAACAAGTCTAATTGATTTTGTTAGGTAAAGGTGTTTTAGTTAGAAGTAACGAATATGCATTTGACAAAAAAATAATAATAATTATTTAAAATATGCTCCTTTATATTACATGTTACTTAGCACCCTTTTATCTTAAATTTTTTATATGATTATTTAATCTGTCCATGCTGCAGTTAAGGCAAAAATCTTTGTAAATACAGTAGACTCGCGGTAACGTGAACTATTAAAAACTGAGCGTGTTCACGTTTGCGAAGTTGTTCATGTTAACGAAGGTGTAACTCTTTTAAATTTCCAAACAAATTAGACATGTGATTTAATTTAAATTCATATATTTTTTTGTATATCGGATTGTTATGTACATATGGTTTGTTAAGAAAAAAAGTACGTTAAAATTAATTTAAAGAATGTGTTACCTTTTTTTGGATTAAATATCTTTTAATTTTTAAATTTTAATTGCTGAACAAATTCTTTCTCTCAAAATAGCTTAAGGAATATCCTCTTCACAGTCTTCTTCTTCTCCTAACGTATGGTCTACACCAGCCATCGATTTGTTCGAACAACGAAAAAATTTTTCTGCGCACACGAATTAGCCTGGTGTGGATCGATGTTGTCGATGTTTTGCTTTGTTCAAACATCGTTGTCAGAACATTTGTTCGAACAACGATGTCTGATATTAAAAGGCATTTTAAATATGAAAGAAAGAGACGACACATAAAATTGCGACAAAATACACTTTATACGTTTTAACCATGTCAAAGAACATGCACAATTTTTTGACAGTTGCTCTGCCGACGTTTTGTTCTAGTCTGGACAAATCGATGGCTCGTAGACGTAATAAAGAAAAGAGCTAAAAATGTTCAGTCAGCATTTTGCTATTGTTTTCTTTTTAAGACGTTGCCAAGTTGAATTTGTGTAAATAGCCAATAGCGTCCATTAATAGTTAAACCAATTTTCAAAAATGGCAGCTGTAATCCATTACGATTTGGAGCAATTGTTGTAGCGAGGATTTTTTACCTTTCCAATCACAAGAAGTTTAACTTTAGAATTTTGGTAGTTTTTGTGACAACTAAACTAAACCTGTACAATCATTTACGAATCATTTATGAAAACGATTTGCATAACCGACAAATTTGTTCACGTTATAAGGCTTTCTTACTGTGTTCACGCTACAGAGTAGTCAGTGTAAAAAAAAATATGTTCATCTTATCCGGTGTTCACGTAAGGCGGTGTTTTTGTAACCGCGAGTCTACTGTATTCATAAAAAAATTAAATATTCCCAATTGTGCATTTTGACTGACTTGTTTTGGGCTATAATCTTATTTGTCTGGAAAACATGTTTTTGCCTCATGTTTTCTTAAAAAAAATTTTATCTTACAAAATCATTTCATTTAACATGTTTTGCTGCAAGACCATACAACACTGTGATGCGTAGTGTCGTATTTTCATATAACGAACAGACAAAAGAATAAATGGGTGATTCACAATGTGTCCTATCATGCCATATTGTCATATTGTTCTAAAATTTTACAATGGTTTAAAAATGTTGTCGCTTTTCAAACAAAAAGTGTCTTATAATAATAGAACTTTGTACTCTACCTGTGCTAAACGGCCGTAATAGTTTTTGTAAGCCGTCGCCGTTTATTGTATAATTTTATCGGGGCGACATCCAAATTTAAGCGCAGTTGCTAATTTTTGATAACAAATCACTGGTAGCGTCAAATAAGATCGGCTAAGGACTCTGCTGTTTTAGTTTATCAAACAAAATTTAATTTATTTGTAATTTATTTAGTTGAGTTTGCCATTAGAACATCTAAAATGTACTTTTCGCACAAACTGGCTAATATTTTTACTTGTTTTTGGCATTATAAAAGAAAATATTTATTTTTATAATTGTTTTACATCAACTGATTTATATTCAAAATAGCACACTTAATTATGAGGGGTAATTCACAATAGTCTTAATTTTTCATGCTATTATCATAGGACATATGATTTTATGACACTATTGTGAATCCCCCGAAAGTTTTTGTAAAAACTTTAAACTTCGCACACATGTTCTAATTGATAAAAGGTAATTTCGGTGCTAGGATACACATCCTTCCATTATATAACAGTTAATACAAAAATATCTTAAATATATAGGAAAAAAGTTAGACCTTCATGAAGCTATGACAATTTATTGAATCATTGACAACGGCTTAATTGATTTACTTGGCTAGAAATATAACAGACTACATTGAAAATATAATTATGAGTGATGAAGAGCATTTTCATTTGAATGGTTCTGGGTTTCGGAAAATCCAAGAGCAATTCATCAACGACAATTGCACCCCACTACGTATACAGTATGGTTTGGCGTTACATCTGAAAATATATCAATGAAGATGGCAGCGATGTAACTTTAAATGGAAAACAGTAGCGGTTTATGGTAGAATATTTTTTTACTTGAAACAAATTTTGCCAACTTAAAGTCGTATACCTCTATAAAAACCGCCCTGTAATTGGCCAGCGCCTGCGTCAGATTTGTCGGCATCAGACTATTTTCTTTGGAATTACTTGAAGAAACGATTATTTGTGATCAACATTACTGCATAAATTCGAGGGCTACTGCCACGAATTTTGAAAGATGTTATTGAAAAATGTTCTAAAACGAGACCATCATTGTAAAGCTGATAACAGGGTTAATTTAAGTGACATTCTATATTTGGGGTACAAAAATTTCCATTTGATATATTTTATATTCTGAAAACTTAAGAAAAAAAGAAACAAAATGTTAAAACAAAAATTATTAAATTTGTATACCTTGTGATGACTTTAGGCCCACACTGTATTTCATCACAAACTTTTAAAGTTTGCTTAAAAAAGTCTTTTTAATTAACTACTTTTGTATGCCAAAATTGTCAATGTTTATTCCCTGCAGCCAATCTATGACTTTTATTAAATAAAATCAAGCTTATAATTACATCTATAAAACTTAAGTTATTTTTGTTTTATAAATATTTTTTTTTTTTACATAAACAGGGTTAATTACCTAACCAGGAAATTTAATATTCAACTTTCTTTACCAACTTTTCTTTTAAGTGCAACACACATTTGCAGCAGCATATGAGCTTAACCAAACAAAAAACATTTACCATACAAGTTTACAAATAATTAAAGATAATACAAGTCATTTTCTGTTGTTGTTTAAACATACTGTATTGCTGTGTTATCCACTGCAATGTTGTACTACATACTTTAAGTATGTATCGTTAGTTATTTAAGTTAAATCAGTTGTAATCTGATATTGTCTTGTTAAAAACCACAATTAACAGTTTCAATAGAAAATCACCAGCTAACTCTGGTTGGTGTTTATAAAATTTTCTTTTCTGTTCGTTCCAAATACAACATGACATTACCACAGATTTGACGTGATCAGATGAAAGATGTAGAGAAAAAGAAAAAGAATAAACATTATAAGCTGCTGCAGCAAAAGGGCCTGTTTTGCATAGAGTTCCACAATTTAACAAAAGTTGCAAACAACTTGTCTATGTTGTCTATCAGTCACTCAGTGAAGTAAGTCTTTCTTTCAGTTGTTTTCATCGTTTTTCTAAGATTTCACATGTTATTTTTGCATCAGTGAGAAGTTAAAGAAATAAACAACAACACAAACAAACAACAACAATCGATATGACATTATTTTTATATAAAACCGCCCATCAATTGGAGATGATGTTTGCTCGATCGTTCCTTCGTTCGTTTGTATTGTAGAAAACGATCATGATTAACTGATGATCATGATCATTATTATCTGTTAAACCAAAACTTAAACTGCATGTTGTTTTTAAGAATAACAATAACAACATTTAACATCTTATTGACAACTCCAAAGACATGCACTTTGACAAGTAACAATTTTTTTTTATCTGCATTTGCAAATCAATGAAAAAATAAAAAACATAGAAGAATCTCTCTCTTTTTCCCGGTTCTGCCATTTAGGTATTTGAGCGAAGGCACGTTGCACGTTGATTTGTGTTCTATTTTTTTTTCGTTGCAATTTTCTTCTTCTTTAACATTGTTCCTTGTAAATATTGTTCAAAATGAAATGTCGTTGCTGAAGTTTGACGATGGTTGTTGAAACAATTACACGGAGAAAAATTTGTGCACATTTTTTTTTAATGTAAGTATACAAGCCAGTTATATATAAAAGAAATTAGTGATATCGAATTCTTGTCTCTGTGGTACAACTAATAAATCGACCAGATTGTTTGATCTGTATTAAAAACAATGTTGAAAGTTTTTACTTTGACCTTTCTTTCTAACTTTCACATCCAAAGTTATCAGTCCTTTATATAGAAACCAACTTCCATCAATATTTTGCTTCCTTACTCAATGTCTACACTTGCCATTAAAATTAATAAAAAAATTTTATTTTGTGTGCCAGAGAAAAGAATCGCTTTTCATACTTATTCCTCTCACGAACACAAAAACTGAAGAATTTTAGCAATTTTAGTTGCAAATATGGCTACTGAGTTACAGACAAACTAAAACTACTTTGTTTGTAAAACCCACTGAAAAAACATTGAAATAAAACCGCTAGATTGATCTGAAAACATTTAAAGTGGTATTACTTTTTATCAACAACAAAAGCAAAATATAACTTAACGTCTTGACGAGCCATCGATTTGTTTAGACTAGAACAAAATGTCGGCAGAGAAGCTGTCAAAAAATTGTTCACGTTCTTTGATATGAGGAAAACGTATAAATTGTATTTTGTTGCTATTTTGATGTGTCGCCTCTTTATTTCATTTTAAAAATGCGTTTTAATATCAGACATCGTTGTAAGAACAAATGTCCTGACAACGCTTTTTGAACAAGAACAAAACATCGACAACAGCGGTTCATGTGCAAACAAAAAATTGTTCGTTGTTTGAACAAATCGATGGCTGGATAGACCGTAGGTAATAACCGTTGTTTCGCAGCCAACTTCACAATTTGTCAATTGCTTCAATTCACTTGCTTTATACATCTTCTATGAGATGAAGGTTTTTGACAAAGTGGCTCTTCAATTTTATCAAAAATTATTTCAGAAGCAATTAGAACAATAAAAAATTGCATGAAGCTTTTAATAAAGGGTGTCGAAATTGGATGTATAATTAAATTTTAATAAAGG
This sequence comes from Phyto melanocephala, assembly GCA_941918925.1. Taxonomy (NCBI): domain Eukaryota; kingdom Metazoa; phylum Arthropoda; class Insecta; order Diptera; family Rhinophoridae; genus Phyto; species Phyto melanocephala. Next base: position 84,139,966 of record OW799236.1, read on the forward strand.
AAAGGGTTTTTTTAAGATATTAAAAATACTTATATTTCAGTTTATTAAAAATGGATTCAGTGAAACAAGCCGAGGCAAAATTTCGGCGGCGGCTGAGCAGTTTTTAAGCGGCGGCGGCGGCTATAAAAATTTTAAATCGGCAGCACAAAATTTAAAGTGACTTCACTAATAAATTTTTAAAAAAATCTAACGGTAATATTTTACTAAATTTTTCATCTTTGTTTCGAAGAAAATTTCTTCTTGAGTCGACTGAAGCTGATAAAAACGGCGGCTTTCTTGAGCCGTTTTAAGCCAACAAAACCGGAGGCGGCGTGGACATTGAAAAAAATCTCGGCGGCGGCGCGCAGTCGGCTCTGAGCCGGTCGACTTGTTTCACTGAATGGATTCCGGTTAGAAATTATTATGATCAAGTGATGCTTATTACTGACTCAACAGGCTCCCAATCTTTTACCAAAATTCTCAATCACGGTTTTCAATAAACTGTTATCAATGGTTGATAACTGTGCGATAGTGTTGTTTTCAAGCTCTTGAACTGTTGTGGAATTATTGCTGTGTAATTTTTATTTCAAGAAAAACCCACAGAAAATAGTTTAAAGGTCACAAAACGCCCGATCTTGGTGGCCAGTTCACTTGTCCTTTACGAGAAAAAAATCGAGTTTTGAACTTTTCTTTTAAAAGAAACATTGTTACTCTCTATATGTGGCATCTGGCACCATCCTGTTAAAACCACATATTTTCTACATTTAAATCACAAATTTTCTAACAAAAAGCTTCAGATTAACTCCCTGTAGAGATTTCCATTGATCATTGATACTTCAAATTAGGAGACTCTTAACTGACAAAATACTCAGTAAGAAAATTCCATTTTTTCGAAGCACTAATATTAAATTTTAAAACGTACGCACGCTTATGTGCGTTTCAGAGAAAGCTTTTCTTTCATGAAGAGGAAGTGAGTAAACTAATGATAAGTTTTACTTATTAACCAATTACTACGAAGCAGGTTTTTAAGGGGAAAATTTATAAACATTTTATGTGTTGGCCTTTAATCTACATAAGTACCATAACAAAAAATAAATCGCATTACAGACCTATTGCCATATTACCTTTCATGTCTAAAATATTTGAGAAAATCATCCAGAAGCAGATAGGAATTTTTGTAAGTGATCAAAAATTGTTAAGTGACAAACAATCTGGTTTCCGTAGTAATCAAAGTTGCATAACTGCACTTGTAGATGTTGCAGAAGATATAAGAAAAGAAATAGATTCACGAAAAACTATTTTTTTAGTACTTTTAGATCATTCTAAAGCCTTTGATTCAGTTGATCATAACCTTTTGTGTTACAAGCTAAAAAATATGTTTATGTTCTCTTCTACCGCTACGCAGTTGATATCAGCATACCTCTCAAAAAGGTGTCAGTATGTGCAAAATTCAAATGAAAAGTCTAACTTACTACCAGTTGTACGAGGTGTGCCACAAGGGTCTATTGTTGGGCCACTACTATTCTCGTTATATGCTAATGATCTTCCCAACCAACTTAATTTCTGTAAAACAAGAATGTATGCTGATAACGTTCAAATTTACATCAGCTGTGACTCATCCGAAATTGAACAATATATTGAAACACTAAATGCTGAGCTAGAATGCATATCGCGATGGGCTACCGCTAATAGATTAAGTATCAATCCTCAAAAATCCAAATGCCTAGTCATTCAAAAGCGTAATACAATTAACATCATACCTTATATTCACCTCAATAATAAACGAATAGAGATAGTATCTTCAGCCAAAAATCTTGGAGTTTTTTTTAACAAAAATCTTTCGTGGTCCAACCATATAAATTACGCATGTGGACGAACATATTCAATGCTTAGAACATTATGGCCAACGCAATATTGTACTCCTATCAGGATAAGATCACTTCTCGCTAAAACCTATTTAATTCCTATTCTCTTATATGGATGTGAGATTTTTGCTAGTTGTGACGCCGCAAGTAATTGGAAACTAGACACAATATTTAGAAGTATCATTCGGTATGTATATGGCCTAAAAAGATTTGCATCTGTATCACCATTTACAGGTAAATTATATGGTATCCAGTTTAATGATTTGTTGAAAACAAGGGTGCTTATATTTTTGCACAAAATAGTGTACAACCGTCAGCCATCTTATCTTTATAACCGTTTAAGCTTTTCGAGATCTGATCGAGGTAATAGGCTTATATCTTTTGGACATCAAAGTTTAATTTCTGATTGGCAATTTTTTATTAATGCAATTCGTCTTTGGAATTGCCTCCCGTATAATATACAAATTATTAGTAACTCACTGAGCTTTAAAAAAGCATTATACAATTTGTTTTCAAACTAAAGTTTTTTTAAACATAAAACTGTTTTTTTGTTTTAGTTACATATGTATATTTTTTTTTATTATGTTACCATAAAACTTTGTTTATCTTATATATATTTCTTATATTTTAATTCATTCATTTATAATTCGTTTATATATTAAACTTCTTTTTTTTTTGATATTAAAGCATTCTATACTGTAATAAGAGACTATAAGTCTTGTGTATAGAATTGAAAATAAAAAATAAATAAATAAACAATCTTTAAAAAACGCTTACTTTGTGCCAAAAAAATTAAGCTTTAAAATGCGAAACTGTCATACCAAATACAAGTTCCATACATTGCATAGGGTAGTTTTTCAGGGAAACTTTAACATATCTCCCCTACAAACATGCTTTATTCAAAGCTCTATTTTTGTTTTTATTAAGTATAGTCCAGACTTAAGTGCGTTTTGCACATATTCAATTTGGTCACGTTTTGTCACATAATTTTTCGCTGTGCACTTACACTCTTCATGATAAATGAAGCAGGCTGAAATAGTTGTGGCGTTTTCATCTGTTCCTCTACTGGTGAAACCAATATGACAGTTACAAAGTGTAATTCTAAACTTCTATTTAACCTAGAAGCTTTAAGACATCCCTAGAGTTAAACTTAAAAGAATTGATGTCACTTTGGTATAATGACATATAGAATTTGTGCCGTTAAGGTCACAACCGCAAAAAAAACAACATGTTTCTTTATTAATGGAATTTTTGTGGTAAACTTACTGGAGGTATTCCTATTTCTTTCCATATTCACAGGTTGTTAGTTCTTAATAAGAAGCTTTTTTAAAAATGTGAATTTTTTACAAAAAAAAACTTCGATGGGATACAGTTTTTGTTTTTATTTAAGCATTTGGATTTAATAAAAATGCAATGTGTTAGGATGACTTCAATAATATTTGATACAATGCCTTGCTTAAATCAAAAAGGCAACTCCACTCCTGTATCTAAAGTATATTAACAGCAATTTAGATCAGCTTCGTAATTAATCTAGCCTTTCCTTTAGCACGAAATGCTTATGGTTAAACATTCCAAGAGAATTTGAAGTCGATCTAATTCCGCTTATTAACTACCAGTAGGTAGCATAATCAGATATATCTAAGGAGCTCGATTATTCGACTTTTTTCTAATACCGGTTTTCGGATATTTCGAATAGCTGGTATTTCAAAATAACGGTTTTTGGTTCGAAATTAAGGAAAAAACGGTTAACCGATTTTATACGAATAAACAATTGCACAAAAATAAAATTACTTATTAAAATAAAAAGTTTATTTAAATAAAATCAAAACAATTACTTACGTAAAGAACGAAACAAATATACTGCGGTCATCACAAAATTTTTAAAGAATTTTTGCTTAAAAATATTATAGGAACATATTTATACATCGATACATAGATATGCATTTAAACATATGCACTTTCATTAATAAAATAATATATGTATGTATATGTAGTTAACAACTTAACATATGGACATATCAATGAATATGTCAACCACGACTGTAAAAATAAAAAATAAAAAGTTTTTCAATATAGTTTATTGATAAAAAAAATTCAAATTTTACTAGGCGCAGGTATTAAGCGCTTATTAAATGATTTTAAGAGCAATAATAAAAGTTTGATCCGATTATCTCTTTGACTTATTTTAATCAATTGCAATCAACTATTTTTTTACCGACTAAATTGTAATAAATTGTGGTTGTAAACAAGCTTTAAAATTAAGGTAATAACAACAATTAACAAGATCCATAAGAAAAAAGAAAATATAGAGTCCAAATAGCGGTATTTTTTTTTATTTTTATTACCTTTGGATGTTATTTTAATGTCACGTACGTAGTGCAAAAACATTATTTGTCTCCGCCATTCGTATTTAAACAGTCCCAAGAGTCCCAAAATAAAAGCACCTAATTTAGAATTAAACTCTTTTTCTTAACATAATATAAATTGCATTACCTAAGAATACTATTAGAGAAAAATCTGTCACGAACGATATTAAATTGAATTTATTATAAAATCATTTAACGATTGTTTTTAATTAAGTATGATGTATTATAAATGACTAATATTTGGTTAAGTGTAAGAAATTAAAAAAAAGAAGCAATACCTCTCAAGATTCGCAGATTTTATCATATTTCCATATATTCCTCAAAATCACTGCTGTTTTATGTCACGTACGATACATTCTTACTTTTCTGGATATTTTAGACTACAAGGATTCGAATATAATAAATTCTGTTTTTTTAATAAAGTACCCTTTGAATGGAACATTAAGATCTAATTTTGTTTCAGTTACTCTTACATTTGCAAAAACTACTCCACTTTATAGGAGTACAAATGTCACGTACGATGACATGGAAATGCCCATATGTGAGACTACATTTTTCAATTAAAATAATAATTAAAAATTTTATCTTTTTGGTTGCTTCATTTTAAAAAATCTTTTATAAACAAAATGCAGTTTAAACGTTTTGAAGTATGTATATCTATCTATTTGTTGCTTTTGTTTTTATGAAAACTGACATTAAAAATTAATTGGAATTATAGCATATAAAGCACCTAGTAGTCTTTTCAGGCTTTCAGATCACTTATGACACTTATCTACATAAAACAAATCCTCCACAATGTGTTCTCTATGATTGCCTTTTGTAGGGCATTTTTGTGCGTACATATATTTAACAGCTGTTTATAGTTCATAACAATTACCCGTTTATTTCGGGCATTTCAAAATTTTCAGCTTCGACAAAACTAAAAAACTGGTTAAATACAGTCGAATAATAACCGTTCGATCACCCTAAGTATAACCCATATACTATTTTTCGTACTAACACTAGAGCAAGCATCACTTTCCCCCTCGATTTCTTATAAAAAATTCTTAACTAACTAAACTTATCACAATTGGCCTAATTCCAGTTGGCGGTATATTAATAGTTTCTGTCTTGTGATGATATTGCTTAATTAGCGTTAACTTTCAAAAAAAACAAAAAGGTAATAAAATGATTCTGTGTATGTATTGCCTGTTTACTATAATTGCAAATTCAAATATTTTAACATCCCTATTATATGTCTTTCTTATGCTTTGCACATGCTAAATTTATATGCCAGCAAAATAAAAGTCAGATGTAAGTGAATTCTGTGGCTTGGAGCTAAAAGGGCCAATGTCACTTTTTTGCTCTTTTGAGTTAATCATTGCATTAGATTTGTTCTTTGCTCTATTTCATTATGGTAAAAACGTTAAAGTCATACTTAACCCAGAACAGCTTCATAAATAAAATGCTGGCCAATGCCACTATGAAAGCATCTATAAAAGTTAAAGTTCTATTCCAATTTTCTTAAAAGTAAATATTTTGACTTTGGCCCTTTTAGCTCCAAGCCACAGAATTTATGCTTACTATTTTTAAATGAATTGTACAATAGAATGCATTCTCAATATCTCCCAAAAAACGAAATAGTTAATCATAAATACTGTGCCTCAAAATGCATGCAAAATCACAAACAAGCATCATTACAATATGAAGCAATGTATTATTCTTCATCTGAGGCCAAATTACGGCACTCGAACGTGATCGAAATTTGAGAATTCTTATTAGAATCCCTATACCTAAAGCACAGCGAACTCGATCGTTTGAGTAAAATTTCGATCGATATCGAATGCCGTAATTCGGCCCCTGATTTCTTTGTCTTCTACGCACTTATTAGAATCGCAAAACTGTGTGTGTACATATAAACACATGATCTCCAATGACTCGCTTATGTAAAACTCATGGATGTCTCACCTAAATCCAACCAGTTTATCATTGGCTGAACATCTTTATATACTAGTTCTTCTGTAGGTCTTTCTTTTACTTGTGTATTAAATTAAAATAATTAAACAATTTGCTTGGGAATTGAAATTAGTTGTGTATGATTCCTGTGATATTATGATTATTATGATCTCTTCACAAAAAAAGTTCCAATATTTTTAAATAAAACTCTCCTTATACATACATGGCATTTACATTCTTTATTAACAAAACGAATTTCGATATTAACGATATAATAAATTATGAAAATTTCAGTACTGAATGTTTGTTCTTCTAAAAAAAAAAATATGCACGTGAAAATTACTAGAGATAATGTGTTTTAATTGTTATTTTTGTCTTTATACCCTTCACATGAAACTGTAAAACGGTATATATACGTTTGTCATTCCGTTTGTAATTTCTGCAGTATTCATTTACGACATTCTGAATTCTTATAGATAGAGTTGATTAGTCTTCATCTCTGTGAGCGTTGAAATCAGATTTTTGCAATTTTCACATACCCAACGGTCTCGCATTTAGTATTAGTTAATTACAAATACTTTCAAAAATATTGGTATTAAAAATCAGCAATTTCACCTTTTTAACGGCTGAAATATTTTTTATTGAGATTGCAACAACGAAATTCTATTAACAAAAAACAACAACAAAAGTAGATGGTGTTTTTACATGATGGTAAAAAAATGTTTGGGTTTAGTTGAAGTTGTTATTATTTTTTGCCTACTCATGTGTACGAATTTATGTAATACGAAGCTTTTCGTTTGTCAAGCAAGCAAGTGTAAATCTGTTTTACAAACAACTTTATATAAATAAATGCTTACAGTTAAGTATCTAGACTTTTATGAAGGGTACATTAAGACTTGGCTTAGACGTATATAGCACTTTCACTTGTTTTTTCTTAAGACTGTCACTCAATTATTTTGTATGTACACAAGTCTATAAAAACTACACACATAAATAAACTACCACCAGTTTGAATACCTCTCTTTCCTTCATTGAAAAAATCCTTAGTCCTTTTCGATAGCAAACAATGTTTTGTTAAGACATTCTTATTTCTTATTATCAATTGTTCAAGTTTTGCGCCACAATTTGTTTATCCAGACTATTAAACAGACAGACATAAATTGAAAAAAAAAATCTCTGCATCAGCCAGCACAACACACACATAGTTATCACCTGTCTTTTATGCATTTCTTAACATTTGCTCTTGCTCGCTCAAGGCTTAGTAACAATATACGTATGTTTGTATGTACGTACTCCTTAACTCATATAAAGTGTAAATATTTAATTCAATTTAGAATTGAGTTTCTAAGTCCTTTAAATAAATAGTTTCAAAAACAAATAAAAAACAATGTGTCGTAAAGGCTTAATGCATGGCTTTAAATGTTGTTTGAGAAATCGTTATATTTCCTGTGCATTTTATAGACACATTACTATAGCTCCTAATAAAATATAAAATGGAGCATGCATTGAGAAACAGGTATGCGGTGCAATTGTACTTTTTTTATTACTTTAATACATACTGGAAGTGATGTTGTCATGTTAATGAGCTCACTTGGTTGCTGATAAGCAATAATGTGATATTTGATAATCCTTTCGTTACATTTGCATAAAAAAAGGTTGGAGTTGTAGATTTTTAAAATCTGAGAATTTTCGAATGATAATTTAGTGTTCTTCCGGTTGTCATTAAGGTGTTCCTATTTGTTGTTTCGTAAGAGGTAGAAGTCGTTGAACTTTATGTTATAGTATTAGAAATAAGTAGTTCTTAGAGGTTTTGTTCTTAAATATGTGATTTCTATTAACAGAAGTTGTTAAAATAAGATTGAATATACAATAAATGGATTTTCGAGGATGAAATTATCTCAGATTGTTATCGACTAAGTATAATTTAAAACTCTAATCCAACTCTCTTGTATTATATATACCCAACGGAAGAATTAACCCCGCGAAAAATTGTTATAATATTTTTTTATCCAACTATTGGATTAAATTAAAAAATAGATTTTTCTTGTTATTGCTAAAAGCATTTGAATAACAGCTATAAAATTTTTACTAGAAGTTGAACTTTAAAAGAACAAAATTATATTACCTTAGTAAAAAATAAAGGCTATTTTTTGCTAGAACCGAACCACTTTAAATTCAAGCAAGTAACAGTGCTATGTTCGGCCATGCCGAATCTTATATACCCTTTACAACGTGTAGTAATGCAATAAAAATCTTTTGTATCACCATTCATCTCATACGTACATACATACATGTAAAAAACATGTGTTTCTAAAAAAAAAATTACAAAAAAAAAAATAAAAAAAAAATATATTAAAAACAAAAAAAAACAATAAAAAAAATTAAAAAAAATATATATCTATATATATAAAAGTGAAACTCTGTGTGTGTGTGTGTGTGTTAGCTATAGACTCCGAAACTGTAAAACCGATCGGGCTCAAACTTTGGTAAGTTGTTGTACACATACCAGGGAGTGTTTATTGGTGGGAAAAAGTGGGCGGGGCCACGACCATAAAAAATTAGTTATCATTTTAAGCTACTTGCAAATGACCGATTTTTCTGAAACTTTGCACACATATCGAGCTCTGATGACTAAATAATTTCGTAATTATCAAAAGTGGGCGAGGCCACACCCATAAAAAAGTTTTAATTTTGAGGTACTTGAACTGGACTGATTTTTCTGAAACTTTGCACACATATTGAGCTGTCATGATTTTATAATTTCGTGATTAGAAAAGTAGGCAGGGTCACACCCATAAAAAAAAGTTTTAATTTTGAGGTACTTGAACTGGACTGATTTTTCTGAAACTTTGCACACAAATTGAGCTGTCATGATTTTATAACTTCTTGATTAGAAAAGTGGGCATTGTCACGTCCATTAAAAAAAGTTATAATTTTTGGCTTTTTGCACTTGATATTAAATTTAAATTCAGAATGCATTTTTATTCAGTAAGGGGCGTAGCAACGCGCGCCGGGCTTTTCTAGTACTATATAAAATAAAAAAAATTTTTTTGGCTCAGCTGGGATTCGATGCCACGTTTACTCTAACCAGTATATATGTATGTTTTTATTTCAATTGTGAAAAACGAGGGGGTCGTGGTTTTTTGCTCATATCTCAGAAAGTTATAGGGCGATTGTGCTGAATTGTAATAGCGATTCATTCCCGAATATTTCCAAGAGATCTGAGGAACATATAGTTATTCTAAAAGTTGATTTCAACCAACACACGGTCAGGCGGTCAGGGCTTAATCGACTCCTCTATTCATAAGCTTTCAGAAAATATATACTTTATGGGGTCGGAAATGAAAACTTTAGAAATTACAAATGGAATGACAAAGCTATATATACTTTTGTGCACCACAGGTGAAGGGTATAATAAAACACAGAAAATATTCAAAAATTGTTTTTATTTTATAAGTAATTTTATGGTATTAATGATTGAAGATGATTTAGGGCATGTAGGTGCTGCACCTTATTCTGTTATATAGTGCATTCTGGAAGTCCAACATTTAAAAAATTTTTAAGCATTTTGGCCATGCCGTAGAAAATTTCTACATACTTTTATAAGTATTTCAAGTCGGCCCATTTGGTAATATTTGAGCATAGATCAAAGATTTTACAAAAACCAAAAAAAAAGTATCAAACTCCGGATTTCCAAAAAAAATGGATGATTATACAATCTTTACATAAAGAAATTTTTAAACAGCTTTAAGACTTTTAAAAAGGCTTGCTTAAACGTTGCGAAGAAATTCAAAAGTTTACTTTTTTATTAAGCTGCGCTACAAGAAATATTTATTTTACTATTTTTCTCCAACTGACGAGAATTTCTTTGTTTTTCAAAAATCTTAATTTTTTACTAAACTTAAATAAAATTGCTATAATCAGCACATACATACATAGCTATAGTGAGCACATCGTAGCTTAGACAAGATTTTAGATTTAATGTTAGTTTGTCTTAGTATTTATTACCAATGCCATCTTTGATTTTAAATTTTTGAATATACCCGTCACCAAACAAATTGGTGGGGGTAAATTCATTTTGTCACTCCGTTTGTAACATTTTAGACCTCATAAAATATATATATATTCTGGACCGGGGTTTCATTTTATGACGATCTAGATATGTCCGTCCGTCTGTCCGTCTGTTGAAAGCACGATAGACGTCGCACCGAAAAAGCTAGAGGGCTTAAATTTCAACAGAATATTTTATGTACAAAAGATCTTTTTGTATTGAAAAAGGGTTAAATCAGAATATTAGGAAGGGAGTTATAGCTGGTAATGCAAGCGTAGGTCGAAAAAAACATACCCTTCCAACATCGAATAAAATGCAAATGCCCTTTTGAGCACATTTTTCATTACATTCTTACACATTTCACGCGGTATTTCATTAATTTCATCACGAATATTTTGTTTGAGTTGCGCCAGCGTTTCTGCGTTGTTTGCATAAACCTTGCTTTTCAGATATTCCCACAAAAAGAAGTCCAGAACAGTCAAATCAGGCGACCGTGGAGGCCAATTAATATCACCATTCCTTGAAATAACTTGTTGTGGAAAGAGGTCTCGCAGTAATTCCATTGTAATCCTGGTTGTATGCGATTTGGCTCCGTCTTGTTGCTAAGCCCAAAGCATGCAGTTGTGGTGTTAAAAAGTTTTCAATCATATCACGATATCGCTCCCCATTGACAGTTACCGTTACACCGTTTTCAGTTTCAAAGAAGTAAGGTCTAATGATTCCTCCTGACCAAATTGCACACCAAGCTGTCACTTTTAATGGATGCAAAGGTGACTGATGAAAAATTTGAGGGTTTTTCATTGCCCAGAAAATATGCCTCACCTCTCATTCGGATTTTTTCATGAAAATCGGGGTTGTCATGGGCGAGCTGTAACATCCTATTTGCATATATACGGCAGAGTAGATGGTCTTCTGGAAAAAGCTGTTGTATCAACTGAATCTTAAATGGAAACAAATGAAAATCTTTGTGCAAAGATTTGTATCGTAAAGACCAAGTTCCTGAGCACTGCGTCGAATTAAGATTGATGGATTATTTTTAACACTTTCTTGAACAGCAGAAATGTTTTCAGCCGATCTTGCAGTACGCTGTGGTCCATGCATAGGCCTATCAGCTACAGTCCCTGTTTCTTCGAAATCATTCACAACAATAGTGCGTCTTGTTGGCACGTTGTTTCTCCCAAAAATTTCACATAACTTTCTTATCGTCACTGTCGATGATTGATTTTGATAAAATGTTTTAACGATTAAAACACGTTGGTTTACCGAATATTTTTCCTTAATAAATTTGCCACGTCTCTACTTTACGACTGCCAAATATGAATTTTTAAGACTAATGTTTACCGAAATGGTGGCAAAACAAAGTAGTATACCTTCCCGGCGGACACCCTGTACATATACATTGAACGCTAACATGAAAGTGTTCGCATGTGTAAAGGCAAGGTTACGAACATCCATTTAATTTAATTAAGTACATACAAACAAGGTGAATAAGCATTTGGTATCCTACACTAGTTTTCAGAGAGTCAATTTTCTATTCCATAAACAGTTTTGAGTGTGGTGAAATCATGTGATACGCAAAATTTTTTTTTTTTTTCAAAAAACAATACTAATCAATCGATTGTTAAAGTTTAATGACATTAAGATTTTTGTCGATAATTGTGCTGTGACAGGTAAATTTTTTATTAGACCAATGTAATGTAAAAGGGTATTTTCAGGTATATTGAAACAATTTGCGTATTTTTACATTACCTTTGCTAATTGTTTGTAATAATTTTGAGATATAAGGTACCGTTTTGTAATGTTCAAAGGAAACAATTTATTTTTAATTGACATGCGGGAATCCCCAGTGCTAACTACACCTAATATTCCTGGAAAGCATTAACCTAGATTCCTGGAAAAACGTAAAATTAAAAATTTCCCGATATTTGCAAGTTTATTTAATTATAATTTCAATATTATAAATTGTTTTTGGTAGAATATAAAAATTGAACACATATGTACTTGCATATAGATTAATATAAAGCAATAAAATTTAATGTAAATTCTGACATCTTTGGAACAACTAGCTTACAATCTGCTCTAGTCATTTTGAAATTGTTTGCAAAAAGTCTTCCGCTGTAATGTTATTCGAAAAAGAAGATTAGGAGAGTCTTGTAGCAAATTAAAGTAAAAACTTACTGTAACAACAATGCAAAATGAGAACTTTATAACTGTAGAGCCAATCGAAATAATTTCCATCAACCGTGTGGTGGACATCCAAAAATGTCACGGTTCAATTTTTTAGAATGATGACCTTCGGAACCTTTCATACAAAGATGGTCTTATGAATGAGCAAGAAAAAATTACAAAAGTAAACAGGAAAGCTCGAAATATTTGCAAAGCGATGCCATTACTTTCACAGAAGTAGAAGTCAATCATTCAATTTATCATTAATAGTTCTCTGCACTTTTTCACAATAGAATGAAAGAAATTACGGAGAGAATTAAAAGCCAAAGTAAGGACGATGAGGAGCCCGATAATATCATAGAATCTGATTCTGCAAGCTTTTCCTACCTTATAAAATATTATTAAAACAAATATTTCATAAAGCATCTAACACTTTAACTTTAGCATCTTAGTTCTCATTATTTTTACTAAAAGTCCAAACAGGTATACACTTATGCCCAGTTAGCATGTTGTGCGCTGCATATGTAAAACGGAATTCCAAAACAAAAACCATAATTATAATTTCTTATAAATAAGGGACTAGTCCAAGAACCCAGTCCCCTCAATGTAATTCCTTATGGATCTCCAGTTCGAGTTCCCCAGGTATTCCACGTTCGGCACAGTATCCACTGTAAAATTTTCGCGTCTATTTCTATTCTCATTATTTAACAAATCGATTGAACTGCTTCTGCTTTAAGCCCACCATAAGCATTTCATAAGGTAGCTTTGATTTTTCAAACAAGTTTTCGAAATTAAGCGAACTGTGCTGCAGGAAATCCTTATTTAAACAAATTTAATATATTAAACAATGCGTGTTACAGCTGGTAATGAACTAAAACTCAGAAATTTTAATTTTGGGAAAAGCATCTTCATATCTTATTTTGATTTAAAAATCTTCAATATTAAGGTAAAAACTTTATTCTGGCATCGCTGACCACATCAGGTAAAGTTTGAGAGTCAGCTTAATATTTTTTGCTTATGTTATTCTCTACGTTCTATCTGTCATGTTTTGTTTGTAAAACATTTAAAGAAACAATTTTACTATTTTCAACAACGTAATTTAAAATGTGAAAGATTGTGTATATAAGACAAGATAAGTGTATTAAGAAAATTGAAAAATCAAACAAAATCACTTGTTGTATGAAAAATCAAAAAGAAGTTTGTATGTTATATTTTATAAAAAATTAAAAAAAAATATTTGTATTAAAAAATTAACTTCCTGTTTACCTAAGCGTAAACGAAAGTTTAATTCTTTTTAAAAACATATATTTAAAGCTTGTTTCGCTAAACAGTCACTTAGTGTTAAAAATAAACAAGTAAGAGCACTATATTCGGCTGTGCCGAATTTTTTATACCCACCACCAATCTTGTGTACATTTAAAGCACAATATTTATTATTTTGTTAATCGCTATGGAATAATCTCCTTATAATGAAATATGTATCACTTTCTTTTTAGAGAGTGGTTAAATTTTAAGGGCCCATGTTGAAGGTGAACTACACCTAGTGTTTAAATTTGTTTTCTTGTTTTACTTGACAATTCTCAATTTCAAACTTACTCAATTTGATCCATGGAAAGATACGCAAATGAGCAACGCTTTAAAGTTATTCAGGTTTTTTATATAAATGGGCGTTCAAATCAAAATGCATTTTATGCACTTCGTAATTCTTTTGATCAACATAATCGTTCAAATTCGTCCACAATCGGGAAAATTGTAAAAAATATTTAAATTTCTGCAAAACAGGTCTGTATAAAATGTTAGAAAATCTGTGAATGCCTTCTTAGTTCGTTGAATGGGAACCACTGCTGGTTTTTGCGATAGTGTGGCAAAAGAGCAGTCAACCTCGCCTCATCATCATGCCCAACAATTGAGCATCAACATTGTCATTGAAAATTTGGACCATCAGATAGTGGAGTGGAGCCAAGGATTGGGGGGGCCATTTGGCCGATATTTTGTTAAATACATAATTGAACCATACAAATATTATAATTACAAAAAGAAATACTAATAATATCCTAAATAATTTGTGTTGAAAGCACGATAGAGGTCGCACCGAAAAAGCTAGGGGGCTTAAATTTTGCCATAATCTTTCTTATTGACAAGGTTTGTTTGGTATTCAAAATGGGCTAAATTGGAATATTAGGAAGAGAGTTATAGCTCGAAAAGCAAGAGTAGGTCGAAAAAACCGTGTCCTTCAAACATCGAATAAAATAGAATTGTGTCCAAACGCATTAACGTAGGCTCATGAAACTTCGAATATATATTTCCTGAGTAAAAACAATATTTTTTTTCGAAAATTATCTAAATCTATGCATTAGGAGACGAGTTATCGATCAAAATGTACGAAAATTTATACCGCGCAGTGTATTTTTCGGTATATTTAAAAACAAAAACGTCATAAAAGGAACAAAATTGGATGTACGACTCTGAAATTTTGCACACTTTGCTTTTTTGTGAGGCGCTTTTTTGTAACGGAAAATCAATGTGCCACGCCCACTTTTACGCCCACCTCCCACATAAAGTTTTACCTAAAATTCATATAATTTCTCTTCTAGTAAAAATTTTGGAATAATAAAGGGCCATATTGAAACACCTAAGTTGTACTCATTCGCAAAAACAACTTTGACACGCCTACTGTAACGCCCACTTTTCACGTTATCTACCCTTAATGAAATTTAAAAGCTCATAAACCGCAAAAATTAGAGGTATGATGATCAAATTTGCTACGTATATCCTCCTAATCAATGTTATTGTTGTGTCAAAAAGTTTAGGTGACACGCCCACATTAACGCCTACCTCCCATATAACGGTTTGTCTTAAATTCATGTAATTTCTCTATTGACAAAGTTTTTGGGAAAATGAATGACTATATTGAGATATCTAAGTTGTATTTATTAGCAGAAACTTTATTGACACGCCTACTTTAACGCCCACTTTCATTGAAAGACTACATTTACAAAAGCATTTTAGTAGTATATCGCAGTAATAAAGGGTGGTTAAATTTTATGTTGAATTTAAATAAAACACAAATTATTTAGGAAATTTTTATTATTTCTTTTTGTAGTGTTAATATTTGTATGGTTCAATTATGTATTTAACAAAATATCGGCCAAATGGCCCCCCATCCTTGGCGCCACTCCTCTATCTGATGGTCCAAATTTTCAATGACAATGTTGATGCTCAATTGTTGGGCTTGATGATTAGTCGATGTTGACTGCTGTTTTGCCACACTATCGCAAAAAGCAAAAACCAGCAGTGGTTCCCATTCAACGAACTAAGAAGGCATTCACAGATTTTCTACCATTTTATACAGACCTGTTTTGCAGAAATTTAAATATTTTTTACAATTCTCCCGATTGTGAACGAATTTGAATGATTATGTTGATCAAAAGAGTTACGAAATGCACAAAATGCATTTTGATTTGAACGCACATTTTCACAAAAAAACCTGAATAACTTTAAAGCGTTGCTCATTTGCGTATCTTTCCACGGATCAAATTGAGTAATGCTATAAACACATAGACGACAGCAGACAGCAAGCAGCAATATGTCAAAAATAAAATCCATGTGTTTAAATGAAAACGATTATTTTGACGGCAGCACAGCAGCACGACTGCACAACAGCATTTGCTGCTGCTGCCAACTTAGGCTATTTTCTATTTTGACGGGCAGCAAGAACAAATATAGTGTTGCCATTATATATATTAAATTGGAAAAAAAAGAAAAAAAAACTTATTTTTGATATTAAACATAAAAGAACATTACAAAAATACAATAAAGAAATAAGTGTATGTGTTTTTATAGTTTTTCGTGATATTATTACATTTTTTTTATCAATAACTTAATATTATTCATTATAAAATATATATGCGGCATCCCTGAAATTTGTATTGCTAAAATGCACATCAGCTGATTATTATGTTGTTGCTGTCTTCAAAATAATTATGAAGCTGACTTCAGAGCAGCATTTGAAGTTGGCAGCATTTGAAGCCATGAAGTTGTGAAGTCTGCTGGCGTCTATGTGTTTAGAGCTTAAGTTTGAGATTGAGAAATGTCAAATGAAATGCAGAAAACAAATTTAAAGACTAGGTGTAGTTCACCTTCAACATGGGCCCTTAAAATTTAACCACCCTCTACAAAGAAAGTGATACATATTTTAATATAATTCCATAGCGATTAACAAAATAATAAATATTGTGCTTTAAATGTACACGAAATTGGTGGTGGGTATAAAAGATTCGGCACAGCCGAATATAGTGCTCTTACTTGTTTTTTTTCAACTAGTGCTTATTTCGTGAATGGTAACACTTAGCTCATGTCTAATTTGACAGATAATTAGTTTTTTCCTTCTGCTGAACGAATATGGTTGTGTATACGCTTTAACAACGCTGGGAAATATTGCGACATTACTTTGGCCGATTTTGCCAAAAAAATCATCTTTTCAGATGAAGCTCATTTTGATCTTGGCGATATGTAAACAAGCAAAATTGTCGCATTTGGGGGCACATAAAACCCGCACGCATACATTGTGCAGGCGATACAGCCAAAACGAGTCACTGTTTGGTGCGGATTTTGGTGCAGAGGCATAATTGGGCCATTTTTCTGCGAAAATGAGCAAGGAGTGGCCGTAGTCAATGGCGATCGTTATCGGGCCATATTAAACGAATTTTTGTTCACAAAAATTGAAGAGGAGGATATTGACAACATTTGGTTTCAACAGGACGGTGCTACGTGCCACACAGCCGAAGCTTCCTTTTTTTTAAAGCATTTTCAAAAAAAAAAAGTTATTTGTCGGACCATTTATTAAGCTGAGAGTCCAACAGAATGAAACGGGCTACATTAAATATTGACTATGGACGCTTCTGTTATAACCCAAAAAAAAAACTGTATTTTAAAAACAAAACATATTTTTATATTAGCTGTCATCCGAACTTATTCTCACAGCCTAGCCACAATTTTGTTTTTTATTATTCAGTTCCTTATTTAAAAGGCTAATTGATCATAATTGCATTTAACGTACCATCAAAAACCAAATATTGAACAAATTTAAATTTTTTATGAAATTTTCGTTTATATATTTTTCTTTGCTTTTTTAAATCATTTAATTTAAAAAATGTAATTCCAATTTAAAAATAAATCAAATAATCAACTAATTTAACAATTATAAACATTTATTTTTCTGTGTATTAGCGCTTCTTATAAATCTTTGCAAATACGACTAACAGCTGTTTTTGTAATAAACGATTATAATTTGAGATGAGCTTTAACCCTATACTCAGTAATAAAGTACGATTAGAGCGTGCTTACATGAAGGGACATGTCCCCTACGAGGGGTACGGTTTTTTGAATTTGAGGGGACAAATTTGACATTTCTCTTTTACATCTTTCGTTCTCTTGTATTCTTCTCATGTTATGTATGACCGATGTTGTCATACTGATATTTTATGGAATTTGCCAAAAACAAAAGATGAAATATCCAATGAAATCTCATTCATTAGAAGTAAAAATGAGCCGCGTATCTCTTGCTCTAACCTCCATTGTTTTACCCACTCATTTCGTCTTCTTTTATTCAGTAAACTGCTTGTATTTTTATAGCATTATAACAAACTCAAAATTATTTCCATATTTTCAGCATCATCTAGATCTAACGCTTCAACAGCCCGTTCATTTAGGTCAACAACTTCTTCAAAAATTTCTTCTTTGGAAAGTTCAACCATTATTTTTCTTTAGATTGATTTAATATTGCTTTTATAAATACTTGTATTGCCACTGCTACTGTTGACAAATTATAAATTGTAAACGTATGGCAGCCCTTCTTATGGATGAAGGGATAAAGAGAATTAGTTAATTTAACGTCAAAAAGTCGCTTTGTTCCTGCAACAAAATCCCTTCATGTAAACGCAAGAAGACTTTAGAAGGGATACCAAAAGAAAATACAAGCAAACGCAAGCAGAGTCGCGGGGACATGTCCCTTCATGTAAACTAGCTCTTAGCAGTTTATTCAGAAACTTTCTGTTAAAGTTAACCGAACAAAATATCCCAGTTAATATTTTACCAAGACGAAAGTATATGAGAAAATATTCCTTATAAAATGTTATGTTAAACATTTTTGCACATCTTTTGTTTATTCTTTAAACAATATCTTCTATTCTAGTCTCATTACACTATTTCGTAAGCAAAAACCAAAGTTTTTAATATAGTTTGTTTTGTAACCGAAAGACAGTGAAATGCAAAATAATAACCATAGATGGATAAAATTTAAGTCCTTGTTAAGAAGAGTGGCGGCTTGTTAATATTCTTTATAAGTTGAGATAATCATATATTGTGAAAAGGGCTGTAAATAAAATAAAAACAATATTAAAAATTATTTTTCAAAACCATTTTACGCTAAAGTTAACCAAAGATTATTTGTTGATAATTTTACGAACGGTATATTGAAAATTATTTCCACATTAGCGAAAAACAACTTATTTGTAGTGCGCTGAAGTGCACTTCTTACTTTTATTTTCTGGCACTAATATTAAATAAACCAGAAAGCTATATATGCGAAAATTCTTCATCTAATACATATAATTCTGTCGATTTTAGGAACTTTTAAACTTCATTCACAGTAAATTATGTTCGAGATCTATCGTGCTTTCAACAGACACAGACTGACGGACATAGTTATATCGTAATAAAATGACAACAGTATTTAGAAAATATATACTTTATGGGGTCTAAAATGGATATTTCGATGTGTTATAGACGGAATGACAAAATGAATATACCCCCATACCATTTTTTTTGTTGGTGGGTTTTAAAAATTAAATTTTGTTCTTGCCTATAACTTGGTAGATTTCTAACCGATTTATTCCAAATATTTAACGACTCCCCCTAAACGCTTATCACATATACTTATAAGTGATAACAAATTGGTGTATAAGTTACCGTAGAGCGAGAATTTTCAGTTTTTGTGTTAAAAAATTGGCAAAAACAAGAATAGTGTTTTTTTTATATCTCAGTAGATTAATGTTCAATTTTGCTGGCTTCCAATAATGATTCATCTCCAAATATTGCTTAAAGACTTGTACCTCACACAGCAATATGAATCATATGGGGGCTTTTAAAATAACACACGGAACATCGAGAGAACATAGCTCAAGCGACATCGCTAATCAAAAGGCTTCCGACAGTAAAAAGTGGTCGTAAATTAATTATTCAATTCATAACCCTAGTGGTGTCGTACTATTGGTACTTTTTTTTATGTGTTTACAGTATTGTATGCTTTTTGTTGGTAATTTCCATTGAAACATTTCGTATAACAATACAATTTCATTTCATATGTTTTTAAAGTCGAGTATTGGATTCATACAGGGATGGAAAATGGATGGAAATTTTTTGCAGAATCAAAAAAAAATTTTTGCAGTATTTTTGTTTTGCTTCCAAAATAATAAATATTTAATAAATTTTTATCTTAAAATGTTTGATGATTTTTAATTTATTTTGGCTAAACATTTTTACTAATAATTGTTTTAAAATATTTTTTTTTAGCTCTGCAGATGTAAGATTTGACCTGACGTTTAATATAATTTGACATTTAGCAATATAAGCATAAACCGATACAAAAGAATTTGTGCTAACAAAACGATAAACTAAAACGATATTACAATTGAGGGTTACAAATACGAAAATACAAGTTTGTGAATTGAGTAAATATTGCAGAAACTACATACGAAATAGTGCAGATAAAGAATTATGTAATTGATGGAGGTTACTTAATAAACTTCAGCATTTTTTTTCTCAACCAAATCTAAGACTGGAGCAAATTACGGCATTCATGCGTGATCAAAACTTGAAAATTCTTATTAGTTTCTCTATACCTAAAGCACAGCGAACTCGATCGTTCGAGTAAAATTTCGATCGCGAAAGAATGCCATATGGCCCCTGGTGCATTTTTTAAAATTTTCCAACCTTTTGTGCCTTTAAAATAATTTTTTTGTTTAAATCCTATTTGCACACGTAATATTTAAATAGACACATTTGCAAATAATAATTTTTTTTTATTTTCATTTATAAATGTTTGCATTTATTTAAAAAAAAAAATAATAGTCCAAAATATAAACTTAATAATAAATTTACAGATAAATTAAAACGAAACCTTAACTAGAAATATTATTTTAATAAAAATAAATTTGGTAAAATGCTGTCTTCCAATTTGTTTTTTAAAATGTACAAGAAAAAATAAATGAAGAAATTAAAATAAAAGAAAAAAGACTAGAACTTATCAAGAATGCTAAGAAGTTAAAAAATAAAATAAATAAAATTTAAATTCAATTAAATAATAGATATTTTCACTATAACAAAATAGCACCGTTAATCAATTATTATTACTTAGAAATAAATTAATATAAAAATGTACTTAAGATAATGAGTATCTCTAATAATAATTATTGTCTTCGATCAAAGTGATTTGTTCGTTTTGCTTTTTAAAAATAAAGTTAATGGATAAAAATGTTTATAAATAAATAAATAATTTAATTATTCCACTTCAACGGAATGTATAACTTTAACAATAATAGTATTTTTCATCACTGTATTTGTTAACATGATTTGTACTCTTGGTTTGATGGTTGTTGTAGTTGTGGATGGTGTTGCCAATATCTACGCAATGGTGATGGTGCAATTTGAACTGGCATGTTTGTTGAGCAAAGACATGCGCGAAAATGATTTGTTGCATACTTTGCACACGTATTTCTTAACCTCCACATGAGTCTGTTGGTGGGCTCTCAAGTTGGATCGATCGGCAAATGAGCGTGAACAATCGGGGCACTTAAATGGTTTCTCGCCGGTGTGGGTGCGAATGTGACCTTGCAGTAGCCAAGGACGCGAGAAGGCCTTGCCACAGATGGGGCACTTGCAGGGCAGAGTGTGAGTGCGAATGTGCATTTTCAAGGCACCTATTGTGGTGTAGAGTTTACCGCATTCTTCACAAGCATGTTGTTTCTTTTCCTGATTATAATCAGCTGCCGGACAATGGAATTGTTGATGCTTAGACAAACCCATAGAGGTAGAATACATTTTGTTGCATTTGTCACACTTGAAGCGATAGTTCTTGTTGTTTGCATTAGATGAGGCTGACAAAGATGATGACCTGGCAGAACTGCTGTATGAGGAATTTGCAAATTTATGGCTGGGTGCTTCGTCAAATAAATGGTACAAGGCTGGTAGAGGAATATCATTACGCACTGAAAGATCCTCAGGTTCTGAATGTACTTCAGAGCCGGGACTAGCTGGTGGTGTAATATGCTGATAACTGTAGGATGAGCAAGGAGATGCTGCTGAAATAATTGAGGAGTCTGGTGATGGGAATATGGCTGAAACGTGAGGTTGATACGTGTTCCATAAAGTAGTCATGGTATTGCAACCAGCAGCCGTTGCAAAAGCTGACTTGTATGGATTTGTGGTGTAATCGCTGGTGCCAGCGTTTAGTCCTCTCAAATGTATATCATTTTGTTGATATTCTATGCTGGAATCCATTTCACAAGGTGGCGACAACATGACAGAACTCTGAGATAAATTCTGTGTTGTTAATTCTGAGCTCGTATCCAATGCGGACGTTATCGAGGACACTTTGTTGGATAGATTTAATACATATTCACGTTTAGCTCGCACGACATAATCCTCAAAACTGTCGCTAGCTTTACGCTTCAATGATAAATCTTGTGGTTGTTCATCATTATTCCTTACATTCACGTTCTTAGTCAAGGCCAAGGCTTCCGTTTGTTCATAGTGCGCAATTGGTTGTTGTTCCGAGAATTCTTCTTCGCTTTTAACGTAGACGATGGGACGTTTCTTTAACGGACAACTTTTGTAGTTAAAGGCCATTTTTGTGTTATTATGTTTAAATAAAAAAATATTTTAAATAAAAATTAAAATAAAAAACTCGACTATTCTTAATTAAGCACTTAACAATTTTGTGTTTTTGTTTCTATGTTGTTTACTAACTGAGCGTTTGCTGTGTTGTGACAGGGTAGCTCATTTCATCTTCTTTTATATAGCAGCTCTCCACATTAAAAAAAGGTGGTAGATTCTTTAATATTTTCCCACATGTACACGTGAGTATGTTTTTATCACTAGATCTCTCAATTGAAATCACCACCTCTCCTTTTCTCTCTCACTCTTTATCATTCTCTCCCTTATTTTTTGGTTTAAAGGGCTGTTGTTTTTGCTGCTGCTTGTGTGTAAACAAATGTGTGTCTGCACGTTAATTGTCTACCTGAGTACCAGCATTTCTATGTGGATGTCGGATGAGTGCGAGGGAGATTTTTTTTAACCGACAATTGAATTCACATTGGGAAGTTTTATCGAGGCAAAGTGGAAAATACGCCAGAATCCCTCAATGTGATAATTATCGAAGAAACTCAATCTTAACAAACGCACAGTTCAGGTAATCGAAAATTATCAATGTCACTATTGTGTCTTTTTGATTATATAGATTTTCCAAGTTATAAAGAAATTTTTTCTTATTCCTCGTATAATGTGTTCAAGACATGTATGTATGTTGACATCAGGTAAAGTGATTTGTTTGTTTTGGGAAAAGACCAAAATAAAACGTTTTTTTTTTTTGACTAAATTGTGTCTGTCAGGCGTAACCATTATTCAAATTTATATATAGAAAGAGAATACATATGTAAGTATGCAAAGAGTGAATTCCTATAAGTTTTATAAATATTTTTAAGATTACAGCTAATAGTGGCTTATAAAAGTTTGAAAAAAGTTTATAGTGTTTAATTTTAATCATATTTATGCTTTTTTATAGATTAATCTTGCCGTAATCAATTGGCGAAAATTCTTTCAAATATAATAAAACTTCTTATAATACAAATAACACTATGCAATAAATGGGAATTTTTGTCCCCCATATAAAAATCATAATTTTTTCAAATTCTATGGTAAGTTTTTTTTTTAATTTTTTATAAAATTTTGAATTTTTGAAAAGGCTGTTCCATACATCTTGTCGTAATTTTGGAACGACGTACTTGATTTTGTTATGCAATCCGTCAAAAAACTTAAAATTATGCCAGTCTTTCTACATAATTTTTTGATTTGGCCATTAGTTCGGAGTTATTGAGGAACAAGTCGAAAAATATTTCTTTTTTATACCCGCCACCAAAAAAATGGTGGGGGTTTATTCATTTTGTCATGTGATGGTCTAAATTATCAACGACAATGTTGATGCTCAATTGTTGGGCATGATGATGAGTCGAGGTTTACTGCTCTTTTGCCACACTATCGCAAAAAACAGAAATGGTTCCTATTCAACATTTTATACAGACCTGTTTTTGAACGATTATGTTGATCAAAAGAATTACGAAGTGCACAAAATGCATTTTGATTTTTTTTTTAATTTTCCTGAAGATGCTACACGAAGGAGTAGCGAAATATTGAGAAATAAAATATTGTTTAATTTGTGTTGCTTTTTATATAAAAAAGAATAAAAATTGTTGTATGACCTTAGGCTTGGATAATTAAATATAAAAATTTAAAAAAAGAGGTAAAAAAAAATAAATAATTAAACCTGAATTACTTTAACGCGTTGCTCATTTGCGTAGCACGTTTTTCTTCGAGGTTTTGCACTTTTTCTCTATTATCTTATGGCAACACTGATTGCAAGCATAATGTTAAATAAAAAATGTCATTTGATAGGTGAAGTAGAAATACAAATTTAAAAATTATTACAAAAAAAAATATTTTTTGACTTGTTCCTCAATAACTCCGAACTAATTAGTAATTAATATTTCTTCCTCATCTCCCTAAATTATGTCCATCATCTTTTCCTTTATATATATTTTACCAGCTACAACCTTTACAAGAAAGAAATATCATCTAAAATTCACTTATAAAAAATAATTGATTGCATTTAAATTTTATATGAAAACGGTGCAAAAAATTCCGGATTATTATTAAAATGTGCTAAACTAGCACTTAGCACTTTTTTGAAAATCTTTTGTGCCAACTTAAGAAAATAAATGCTAAATCTAACATAAAAAGTACTAAAATGGCAAGCCTGCTTGCAATATCCATCCTTTGGCTGGAATTATTGAAAGCAAGGTTGTTGTTTTTTTGTAATATTATAAAATTTTTGAAATCGAAAAATTCATTAAAAATAGAAGCAACAAATAATTACCAGTTTTGGTACTTAATCTAAAAGCCACATGTATTAGAAATAAAATACATTTTATTGGATGAAAATACATGGATAAATTCTTGTTTTTTCCCCGATAAAATGAAGGTACCTAAATAGTATTGATATTTTTTTATCAAAAATTTGTATAAAGCTAAGAATAGTGTGTTTTTTTTTTAATGATGAATTGATTAAAAATTATTTTCCGACGTAAATAAGTTCGGAAGTTAGATCGTATCCCAAAAAGTACCAAAGATAAGGTTTTTACCGGTTTTTTGTCCCTTAGCCTTTCGATTTACAAAAAAGTAGCAGACACCTGTCCGCTTATTTTGTTTCTGCTTTTTGTAAAATATTAAAAAAAATCATGTTTTTATTCAATTGAAAACATGCGTTTTAGTACTTAATCTAAAAGCCACATGTACTAGAAATAAAATACATTTTATTGCACGAAAATTCATCGATAAATTCAAGTTTTATTTCCGATAAAGTAAACAGGCTTAACAAAGAATAATCCAAAAAGAATATCGACTTTTATTTTGTCTCCTATAATTTTATGAGTTTGATTCTCTTATAAGGAACCGAATAAAATCGCCCATCATATTTTTATTACATAGTCCCTGATAACGTTGCTCCATAGTCTTAAGTTGTTGATAAAGTCGTTCACAATGAACGTTGCGAAAAAGTATTTCAAAAATAAATAATTCTTGGAATTTGCTTGGGAGAAAAATCCCAATATTATTTTGGACAACAAGAGAAAACGGGAATACCCAGGCGATGAAGTGTAATTACGGGAAATTCAGAAAGAAATAAGGATGTAGTTCTTGGAATTTGTTCGTGCAGTAATTAAAGCAAAAAAATATTATCTGAGATTGCCGAACACTGAATTCAACGAGTTTTGTGATACTGTGAGGTATATTACCACCTGATAAGCCTTAGAAGTAAATATAAAAAAAAACACGCGAATCTTAACCCAAACAGGTAACGACCTAGGATCGAAGCCGCCATGACTGTTTGTGTAATTTGTTTTATGTATTCAATTGATAGATGATTTTTTAATTATTATACAAAAAGCGGACAGGTGTCAAGTACTAATTTGAAAATCGAAATCCAAGGGGACGAAAACCTGTAAAAACTTTATCTTTAGTACTTTTTAAGATTCCATTTAACTTCTAAACTAACTACATCATAAAATAATTTAAAATCAATTCATCATTATAAAAAATCACACAATATTTAGCTTTACACAAATTTTTCATAAAAAATATCAAAACTAGATACTTTCACTTTATCGGAAATAAAACACGAATTTCTCCATGGATTTTCATCCAATAAAATTTATTTTATTTCTAATACATGCAACTTAAAACTGGTAATTGTTTGTTTTTTTCTATTTTTTATGAGTTTTTCGATTTAAAAAATTTTATAATGTAACAAAAAATATTTTTCGACTTGACTAAAACTAACGGCTAAATCAAAAAATGATATAGAAAAACTGACGTAATTTAAAGTCGACACGCATAAGAAAATCGAGTACGTCGTTCCAAACTTACGACAAGATATATGAAACAGAACCTTCTAAAATCGCAAATTTTATAAAAAAAAAAGCCATACCATATAATTTAAAATAATAAAGATTTTTGCAGTTAGGTGACTTTTGCGGATCAGAAAAATATAGTTGTTATTATAGGAATTTTTGCTTATTGTCTGGTGTAATTAAATAAACATTCTATATACGACATAATCTATAATCTATAAACTTCGAACTTATTTAAAGAATTTCCATAAATACAGAACTGTTTGTTAAAAAAGATTTTGAAACCAAATAACAAAATTTTTTTTAAGCAAAATATATTTAAACAAGTAAGAGCACTATATTCGGCTGTGCCGAATCTTTTATACCCACCACCAATTTTGTGTGCTTTTATGGCACACAATTTATTATTTTGTTATTAACTGTAATTGCTAGTGAACGTTAAAGTAGGCGTGTCAATAAAGTTTCTGCTAATAAATACAACTTAGATATTTCATTCATTTTTATTATTCCAAAAACTTTGTCCATAGAGAAATTATATATAATTTTGAAATAAAGCGTCATATGGGAGGTGGGCGTAAAAGTGGGCGTGTCACATTTATTTTCCGTTAGCACAAAACCTTTGACCGAAAAGCAAACTTTGTAAAGTTCCAGAATCGGACATCTATTTTTGTCTGTTATATTTCGTTTTAAATTTTAAATATACCGAAAAATACACTGTGCGGTATAAATTTTCGTACATTTTGATCTATCTATTTTCAGGGAAAAATATTTTTTTTTACTCAGAATATATATATATTTGAAGTCTCATGATACTACGTTAAAGCGTTTGGACACAATTCTATTTTATTCGATGTTGGAAGGACACGGTTTTTTTGACCTACTCTTGCATTACAGGCTATGACTCTCTTCCTAATATTCCGATTTAGCCCATTTTCAATACCTAACAAAGCTTTTGTATAAGAAATATTCTTCATTGTTTTAAGTAATTGTAATTTTACAGATAAAGCTAAAAAGGCAATAGAAACAGCATTATGACATGAAACTTTTTTTGTAAAATTTATTATAAAAGTGTTATTTTTGTATTAGAATCAGTAAAAAACTAAATTTCGTAAAAAATATGATTTAGAGCTTTTCTACTTGTGACCATCAATTTGACTTATATAAAGAGTCCGCCAAATAACTTTTTTTTTAAATGCTATAAAATTGACTACTGACTATTTTCTCAAATCTCTTTTTTTATTTGAAAGTACCATTCTTTCAGTTAATAATGGAAAATAATTTCATTCAAATGGCTGCCTCGGCTGGTCATGCAGTAGCCTACACGATCGGTCCAATTTTTAAGCATATTATCGATTGTGTACAGCTGTATTTCACCAATCGCTTCACGAATATTATCCTTTAAAGCGTCAATTGTCTCTGGCTTGTTGGCGTAACACTTATCATTGACGGCACCCCACAAATAATAGTTCAACGGTGTCAAATCGCAGCTCCGAGGTGGCCAAACGACATCAGCTCTGCGGCTGATAATGAGATCTTCAAAAACAGGTCGCAAAACATCGAGTGTAGCTTCGGCTGTGTAACACGTAGCGCCATCGTGTTGAAACAAAATGTTTCTAATATCCTCCTCTTAAATTTTTGTGAACAAAAATTCGTTCGACATGGCCCGATAATGATCGCCATTGACTACGGCCACTCCTTGCTTATATTCGAAGAAAAATGGCCTAATTATGCCTCTGGACCACAATCCGCACCAAACAGTGATTCGTTTTGGGTGTATCGGCTTTTCAATGTATGCGTGCGGGTTTTTTATGCCTCAAATGCGACAATTTTGCTTGTTTACATACCTGGTAAAATTAAAATAAGCTTCATCTGAAAATAATTTTTTTTGGCAAGATCGGCATCCTCTGTAAGTCGATCGCAGGCCCAGATCGCAGTCGTACCAGATATTTGCAAGAGAATGATACCGCATACAGATTTAAACTTTATATTTGGGCTTAAAAAAATGTATTTCAACCAGCATATGGACAGACGGACATTGTTCTTAGTCGTAAGCTTTCTGAAAATATAAACGTTATAGGGTTAAATATTACTACAGAAATTATGTTAATAATTTAATAATTTAATATAAATAATATTATTACAGAAATTACGAAGGGAATGACAAAGCTATACACGTATACCACAGGTGAAGGGTATAAATCATTTTGTATTTCAACTCAAGTCAACAATTTGCATGCGTTAATTGAAATGCATAAATACGTAAAAAAATTTTTTTCAATTGACTATTTTAAGCGTTTATGCGGACAATACTTGATTGAAAGAGTTTTTAAAAATAAAAAAAACCATCAATGACGTCTGTATGTTTAGTAATAGTTACCAAAATGCAGGCTGCCTTGCTAATCCCAATCCCTGCTCGATTTTTCGGCCTAAAAAGTAAATTCATATCGCAGCCAATTGCACCAAATTTTAAGCCTGTAACAATTATAATTCTGCAGATATGCCGTTATGCACACATTTTCTATGTGTGGCAGGTGTCATGTCCTTTCATTCGATCCTATCAATTATTTTTTTAATGAATACAGTGAACTCGCCATAATATGAACTTATAAAAACCAAGCCAGTTTACTTCTGCAAGATTGTTCATATTTATATACGAATGGCATTTAATTTGCCTTTAAAAAGATAAAAGTTTTAAATATTTTATTTATTGTTTATTGGTTCAAGAAAATTATATTATTTTGTAAAAAAAGCTTAGTATTCGATTAAATTAAATTTGTGATTTTCTTAATTATCTGAGTAAACTCAAATCCCGTTGATCAACTATTTCACTTACGGACCATTCCAATGTTTTATTAAGAAGTAATTTTGACACTACCACATAATAATAGATTTTCCTTTATGTCATTTTCGTTACAATCTATATTATTCCTGCATTTGGCGTATTCTTTAAACTTAAGCCGGCTAGCAGCGATATTTTTGTCTCTCATACACAAAAGCCATAGGTATAATCAATGTAGTTTTCATTTTTGGATACTCGAAAAAGGTCGCACGTATTGTTATCACATCTAATAAAAGCACTTTTATTTCTCATTCCAAAAATTGTGGATTTTTTCAAACCAAATATTTTCGCTCAATTAGTAACACCATATCTTAATATGAATGTTCTTAATGTTCTAATATTTATTTCTAATTTTTATTTTAAAGTTAAAGACTGATGTTGTTTTTCATGCATACTTAAGAATTTTTCAGGTTGAATTAATTTTCAGAAATGGATTACGGAATTTTATTGTCAGCTCAAAACAATATAACAGCTAGGGAAATCCGTAAGTTGTGTGCAGTTGAATCAGAATTTAATCACTACTAATTTTAAAACTGTGTAGATAGAATTTATTTCAAACTAGCCAATCCCGGCGCGCGTTGCTACGCCCCTTCATGAATTTTAATCGAATATCAAGTGCAAGGCTAAAAACTTTTTCTTTATGAGCGTGGCACTGCCCACTTTTCTAATTACGAAACTGTATAGTCATGACAGCTCAATAAGTGTGCAAAGTTGCAGAAAAATCGGTCCAGTGTAAGTACCTCAAAATGATACCTTTTTTTTATGGGCGTGGCACTGCCCACTTTTCTAAATACGAAACTGTATAGTCATGACAACTCAATATGTGTGCAAAGTTTCAAAAAAATCGGCCCAGTGAAAGTACCTCAAAATGATACCTTTTTTTTAATGGGCGTGGCACTGCCCACTTTTCTAATGACGAAAGTGTAAAGTCATGACAGCTCAGTATGTTTGCAAAGTTTCAGAAAATTCGGTCCAGTGCAAGTAGATAAATCTGATAACTAATTTTTTATGGGCGTGGTCCCGCCCACTTTTTCAATCACGAAATTATAAAGTCATGACAGCTCAATATGTGTGCAAAGTTTCAGAAAAATCGGTCCAGTGCAAGTACCTCAAAATGAAAACTTTTTTAGGGGCGTGGCCCCGCCCACTTTTCTTATCACGAAATTATTTAGTCATGACAGCTCGATATGTGTGCAAAGTTTCAGAAAAATCGGTCAAGTGCAAGTAGCTAAAACTGATAACTAATTTTTTATGGGCGTGGCTCCGCCCACTTTTTTTCACCCATAAACACTCCCTGGTATGTGTACAACAACTTACCAAAGTTTGAGCCCGATCGGTTTTACAGTTTCGGAGTCTATAGCTAACACACACACACACACACACACACAGAGTTTCACTTTTATATATATAGATATACAAAAATTAGCTGCTCATATTTCAGAGTAGTTAATGAAAGCAAAACATTTTAAAATTTTGGTATGTTAAACATCAACTTTTAAAACTATAGCATTCAAAGTTCCTGAAGTATGACCGACAATGAGTTCTTTTTAGTCTGGAGATATTATTTGCCCTGCTCCGATCGCATTGAATTTTTATTGTAATGAGACAAATAATATAGAAGTAAAGCACACAGAACTTGAAGATTATAGATATAAACGTTCATTTCTTTTATGTTGAAGGTACAACGCCTAGAAATTATTTTCTTTTAACTCCATCATTCAAGTTTTTACTATAAAACCAAACACGAATTTCCATAGATATTTATAACTTAACAAAGTTAACGCATTAAAAACTAAATTCTATCTAAAATTTTAAAAACTTGTTACCTTTGACTTTATCAAATTTATTATATGTATGTCATTGCATTTGATAATTTTTCAATACATATTCCCAATAACACCTCGCTACAGTTTTCTAAAAATTTAACTTTATAAATTCCTACTACAATATTTTGAATTTAAACACGCTATATAGAAGTTCCCAGAAATTCTATATGTTTTCAAGATATATTTGACAAATTCCCTAGCAATCAATTTGTATCACAACAAACAAACTATCAATTCTCCACGGCACATTTGAATATCATCGAACACTTTAAATATGCGAATATTGACACATCTCGAAACACTAGCACAAGAAAGCATTCAAATAAATCGGGGAAATAGACAAGTAATTGAGTATGTTTTTAAAAAGCAACAAACAATTTCAAGATCAGCTCCATTACAACAACCATTAGAATATAACGAAACAAACACACAGATGTTAGAATGTGTGAGTTACTATATAGCACTTCACATAATTCTGTCATAAACACAGATGATGCAGTTTACGAAAGAAAAATTACGAAAAAAAAAAAACAACAGGGAAGAAAATTTTCACTCAAATGGAACTTTACCTATAATATTTGAGGAAACCCCAAAATACGTTTGTATGAAAAACCCACCCCAATTAGGAATTCTTATATGAATTGACGTACCATCATGCAGAGTTCCTAAAAATAGACTCAAATGCGTAACAGTGTGGGAAATGAAACACAAGACACTGAGAAAATTTCATTTCAAGGAATTATAACAAAAATACAGCTACAAATTAGTGCTGACTTCTTGCACTCACATGCATACATACGCACCTTCATAAAGATCATTTTGTTGTTGTTTGATTGTTCACTGCTTGTTGTTTAAATCAGCAACGAGTGCATTGTTGTTATGATACTATGAGTGACGGTGGAGTGTGTGAAATTGATAAATGTTAAATTATGATGGTGGCATGTGCTGTTTGCTGCAAAGATAAAGTGTGTGTATGTATGTATAAATTTTGTTGTTTTTGTTTTAAATTTCACTTTTAAAACTTGGAATAGGGGGAGTCGCACTTAAAAAGCAATTTAAAGGGAGTTTTAAAGATCGTAGTAAATTTATGGTGTCAGGAAGATGTAAAGTACATTGAGGCCTCGATTATTTGGGATTCGTTTAAACCGCAACGACTAATTTTTTTTGGCTTCGATTAGCCGTGATTAAGTACCTATATTATCCGTGATTATTAACTTTTTTATTCTACCCTTTACCTGTGGTGCCAAGGTTATTTGCTAAAGCTTTGTGTGCCGCTTGTAATTTCTACAATATTCATTACCGACTCCATAAACCATATATTTTCTTGAAGGTTAAGTATTGAAAAATCAATTGGTGATATTCGTCTATCCGTGTGTTTGTTGAAATTAACTTCTTGAAGCCATACCTTGTATCAATCTTTGGAAAATATTTGTGATTGTAATCATATTATAATTGAGAACAACCGTAGAGAAGTTTTCATGAAAAGTGAACATTAAAAGACAAAAATTCAATCAAGCATTTGATTATCGTGGCAAAATACTAGTTTAAAATTAAGAAAAAAAACTATAATAGTAGTAAAACAGTCGAATTCGCTGAGTGGTTATCAAATTGAGTTTGAAAATAATGGTGCATAAGAACATGTGAAATAATAAGTAAAGAGTGTTTTTGATTAAATAAACTGTTCTCAATTTTGTAAAAAATTGCAAGTATTATTATTTGCAAAAAAGAATTCGGGTTTATGAAAAGGAAATAAACCAACTTTTATAAAAGACATAAACGTACCAATATGAACATTATGATCTTGCTGCATTTATTGTTGAATATTTCCAGTTAAAACAAGTAACAGTGCTATATTCGGCCGTGCCAAATCTTATATACCAAAGAAAATTAAAAAAAATTTTAAAAATATTGAAAAGAAATATAAAAATAAAATATAAAATATAAATAATATATTAAATAAAATAACATTTTTTTGGCTCAGCTGGAATTCGATGCCTGGTTTACTTTAATTAGTATTTATGTAGGTTGTTTTTGTAATTGTGAAAAAAACGAGGTGGTCGTGGTTTTTTGCTCATATCTCAGAAAGTTATGGGGCGATTGTGCTGAATTTCAATAGCGATTCATTCCTGGATATAGATACCATATACAGATCTGAGGAACATATAGTTTCTTCTAAAAGTTGATTTCAACCAACATACGGACAGACGGCCAGACGCTCAGGGCTTAATCGACTCCTCTATTCATAAGCTTTCAGAAAATATATACTTTATGGGGTCGGAAATGAAAATTACAAACGAAATAACAAACCTATATATACCCTTGTGCACCACAGGTGAAGGGTATAAAAATGTGGAACTCAGTTTCTTATAAAATATAAATAAATATTAAATTTAACTAAAAAGCAAGTAAATTTCTTGTAACACAGTTACGCTCATATTATACAATAGATTTTAATTTAAAAATTATATAACATTTGAAGAGAATTTTCTTGCGAAAAATAAATCCTTTTCAATTTGACTATTTTAGCAAATATAACCGTTCAAAGTTGATACATATACATTAGGGATACAATTTCTTTACAATTTTTGAAAATGTCAAAATGGCCCTATCCATACCACGTAGTGCATAAAAAACAATAACAAGTGCATCTTTAGATTTTCGATATCGTTAAAAAGGTTCCGCGTCAAATGCAATTAAGTTTGGGATCAGTAAGTTCTAAAAAAATAACAAAGTATAGATTGTGATTTTGATTATAATCATATACTTACATTAAGAAATGTAAATAGTTAAATAATTATAAAATAAAAAAATTTTACAAAAATAAAAAATTTTGAAAAAATAAAAAATTTTGAAAAAATAAAAAATTTTGAAAAAATAAAAAATTTTGAAAAAATAAAAAATTTTGAAAAAATAAAAAATTTTGAAATAGTAAAAAATTTTGAAAAAATAAAAAATTTTGAAAAAATAAAAAATTTTGAAACAATAAAAAATTTTGAAAAAATAAAAAAAAAACTAAAGGACTTTCAGAAATCGGCTTCGACGCGGAACGTTTTTGTTCCGAAATGATTTGAGGAAACATTTTTCGGTTTCAGCACAACATCGGCTACAGCCTGGTGATAGGGCCTTATTTTGGTTGCCTCCCTAATGTACATATGTAACAACACAAGAACAAGTAAGAGTTCTGTGTTCGACCGTGCCACAATCTTGTATAGTTATCACATCGTAACTTAGTTCATATTTAAGATTAAATATTAATTGTTTCATGCCATTTTGCTTTACAATCTTGTACATAGTTATAGTGATCACGTGTAGCTTAGCCACTATTTTAGATTTAATATTATATACCATTTTTCATTATTATTTTCGACGCCATATTTGGCTTTGAATTTTTACATAGTAGATTCTTTTCTACTTATCAAGCCCATATATGTAGATGAAGTTAAGCCATATTGGATTTTAACTTTTTCATTGTTTACTGTATTCTATTCGACCAAGCTCTTTCATTAGATGGTTAAATTTTTACACAATTTCCTTCTCATTAAATACGCTTATAAATTTTACTACAAAAATTTTATCCGCCTAACGACATCCCATCGTAAACTTTTAAATTTAGTTAATAAATTTATGTTACAATAATAAAACATAATAATATTAAACAAACATTTTTTTGTCTCAGCCGGTATTTAAAGACAGGTACACTCTTACCACTATACCAAGTTTGTACAGATGTCTTATGAAAAAACGCGATGTTTTTGGTTTTTTTTTTCTCATATCTCAGTTGTTTATAAAGAGATTTTTCTGATTTTCAACACCTATGTATCTGGTTCCGAATATTTTTGATATTTATACCACACACGCACAGAATAACATCCCCCAGTCATAAGCTTTCAAAAAATATATACTGTATTATGTCTTTAACGAATATTGTATAAATTTCACACGTAATGACATGCCTATATCACTGTTGGTAAAAGTGGCACAATTGTGCCATTTTTGGCACTATTAGTTGTTAAATGGCACCATGGCACACTCAATAAAATTTTGACACTTTTTCAAAAAATTATAGAAATAAAATTTTACTTACTTTTGAAGAAATATATTTTTAATTGAAAAGAAATAAACGCTTTTTCTCCCTGTTGCAAATACGAAAAAAAAACTGCAAAAATTACTCAGAATCCCTTTTCTGAAATTTCTGAAAGTATTAGCTCAAAACAAATGATATCCTACAAGTTAAGTGTGGATTTAATCAGATGACTGGATAGGAAAAATAATTTTTAACTCTCTTTTTTATACCCGCCACCAAAAAAATGGTGGGAGTATATTCATTTTATCATTCCGTTTGTAACACATTAAAATATCCATTTAAGACCCCATAAAGTATATATTCTGAATCGGGGTTTGATTTTATGACGATTTAGCTATGTCCGTCTGTCTGTCCGTTTGTTTTTCATTCACAAAAAAAAAAAAATATTAATGATTAAATACATAGTATGAATTTAATAAATGATAATATTTATATATAATTATCTGCAAAAATTTTTTAAATATTGAAGTCTAAACATCTTTTTTATATATAAGCAATTCATCTTAATAAAATGTAATAATCTTAAAAACTAAATAAATGGATTTAATATTTATAAACAGATATGTGTATATATTTGTCATGAAACTCTTTAATATATTTTGGCACTTTTAAGCTAAAATTTTGGCACTAGACTGAAATACTCATATACCATCACTGGCCTATATAAATATAACGTTACACTCTCTGTGAGGGATATTTAAATAAATTAATGCATTTTAATTCAAATTGTTATTGCAAAAAGAGAACTTTATGTGTATGGTAAAAAACAAAACAAAGAGAATGAAGCAATTGAAAGTCTGGTTTTAAAGGTGTGTTGTTAATGTATTTATACCCTTCACACAGTGAAAAAGGGTATATATAGGTTTGTCATTCCGTGTGAAATTTCTTTAATTTTCATTTCCGACCCCAAAAAGTATATATTTTCTGAAAGCTTATGAATAGGGGAGTCGATTAAGCTCTGTCAGTCTGTCAGTCTGTCCGTCTGTCCGTGTGTATATTGAAATCAACTTTTTGAAGCCCCCCGACATAGGTTGGACCCGGGTAAGGTATTAAAATACCAGAAATATTCGGGAGTAGATCGGTATTGAAAATCAGAAACATCGGTACATAAACAACTGAGATATGAGTAAAAACCCACGACCACCTCGATTTTTTTTTTCACAAAAACAACATTACAACAACAACATACATACATACATACATACATACATACAAACGTGTATACTGGTTAGAGAAAACGTGACATCGAATCCCAGCTGAGCCAAAAAAATTTTTTTTTTAATATTTTTTAAAATTTTTTTTAAACTTTTTTTTTAATTTTTTTTTTTATTTAATATATTATTTATATTTTTATTATTTTTTATTATTTTTTTCTTTTTAATTTTTTTTTATTTTTTTTTTTTTGTTTTATATATATTGTATACATAATAATTTTTTTTTAAATTTTTTTTTTTAATTTTTTTTTTTTTTTTTTTTTTTTTTTTAACATACATACGTGGATTTTTAATTTTACAATGGGACGTTTTTATATGTATCTACGTATATCATATGGGATGAATGGTGACACAAACCACTGTTATTGCATGACTACACGTTGTGAAGGGTATATAAGATTCGGCACGGCCGAATATAGCGCTCTTACTTGTTTTTTTCTGTTTTTGTCTTTGTTCATAATTTATAACATTTATATCCTAATTGTTTTATTGAAATTAAAATTTATTCTCTTTACAATATACCGTTAAATATATGAATAAAAATCAGCATTAGTCTTTCTCACGAAATTACTTAAAAACAAGTAAGAGTGCTTTATTCGATCGCGCCGAATCTTATATACCCTTCACAACGTGTAGTCATGGAAAAACAATTGTTTGTATCACCATTCATCTCATATGAAATACTTACATACATATAAAAAACATACATACATGTATAAAAACATCCCACTGTAAAATTATAAACTGAGTTTACGTATGTATGATCAAAAAAAAAAAACAAAGAAAAATAAAATAGAAAAAAATAAAATTTTATTTAAGAATAAATAAAAATATAAAAAATAAAAATATTTAATAAAAAATTTTTTTGGCTTAGCTGGGATTCGATACCACGTTCACTCTGACCAGTATACCACGTTTGTATGTATGTGTTGTATGCTTTTGTGAAAAAGGACTAAGTGCGCGTGGTGTTTTGCTCATATCTCAGTTGTTAATGTACCAATTTTTCTGATTTACCGATCTTCTGCCGAATATTTCCTATATTTTGGTACCTTACACGGTCTAGGAGATGTCAGGGGGCTTCAAAAAGTCGATTTCAACATACACACGAAAGACGGACACTGCTTAATCGACTCCCATATTTATAAGCTTTCAGAAAATATATATATATAAAATATATATTTATGGGGTCGGAAATGTAAATTGTAGAAATTTTTCACGGAATGACAAACTTATATACATACTTACGTATACCCTTTTTCACTTTATAAATATAGAAAATAAATTAATAAAAAATATAAAGTTTGAATAAAGTTATATTTTTAGATAAAAAAAAAATTATTTAAAATTAAATTACTGTTGAATTTGTCCACAGCCGGCCATACTTGTACGAATAACTGTATAAATGCCAACCTTAACCTCATCAAACTGCAACTTACACCATGTGTCCTAATGCAATGTCATTTCTGAAAAGTATATTTGTTAAACAAACTAAAGAAGATGTGTTCACAATTTGCAACCAAGAAAACCCCAAAGAACATAAAACCCTCACGTGCAGAATTTGGAAAAAACGTATTAAAAATGCCTTTTTCCAAAATATTGAACTTGCCGTTTAGAACGGAAAAAACTTTTGATAAACCCACTGATGAAAAAACAACATGCTTTCAAATGACTTGATGTAAAATTCCAAATGCAGAAAAATTTCCAATTTTTAAAACAAATAAAAACACTAAAACTAAGGCATAGTTTGGTATGGGTGTGATGGGAAAAAAAATTTCTACCCGCTAAAAAGGATACACACAGACACAGTTTTAAAACGCGCAATAGAAACACACGTTGATATGAAATATTACAGTGTGTGTTTTACGTTTGGGAAAAATATAAAAATTTATATGGGATTTTCCTGTTGTTGGAAAAAGATAGTATTTCCCGTATTCTGTTTTCAATATCTGTAAACATATCTGGATAAAGAACTTGTCTAGTCTTTTCTTGTTCAATACAAATTTCCAAATTATCCAATTATCGAGTCAAGCGATTATTTAGTCACATTATTAGCATTTATTACAATGACAATATTTGTGTTTGGTTAAGGATTTCGAGATCCCCAGCTTATCTCAAAGCTGAAGAATACATTTTTTTGTTGCTTTGGTAAATATAGAAATACCTGATTACATAAACAAATCTCCTAAATACACAAATATTTGTTTAAGATATTTTGTAGAAAAAAATTATTTTCCCAAGCATGTGTCTACGCTGACTTACCTAAGCACCTGAGTTCTAGTTTAATATAATAATTTTTCTGCTCAATTATTATCAACCAAGGACAATACATTTTGAATTGTCGTCCTGTATTTGTTGCCTGTGTTTGTGATAACTTTAATCATATTTACATCGGCGACTTAAAATCAATAGATAAAACATGTACATTTTTAATTTCCCACAATTTAGGTATTTCCGCGGTTTTTCAAACTGGCGTTCAGCAAATTACCCACTGCTGCAATTTATTCATAAATATGGAATTTCCATGTGGCAGACTTTTAAAATGATCATTGGTTTTTCACACACCATCGTAAAATTGCTGTGTAACAGTCTGCAAACACTACTTTTAAATGCTAATATTTTTTTTGGTGACACACGACACTTGTTCTTCTGTGATTAGTATTCTGTTAATGAATGCATTTATACTTACACACATAAATGAACTGTGGTGAGTGTTTAATTACCTGCTATGATGTTAATATTTTCTATATACACAGTACCTACTTGCTGTAATCATATTCATCGCAGTAAAACATGCCAACTCATTAGTGTTAGACAGTTAATTTGCTGCTGCCTTATAATTTTAGCAAAATGGGTATTTCCCTGTTTAATATTCATTCATAAAATCTCTCTTCCCTCTTTTTATCTATTTCCTTAATTTTTTCTTCTCTTTTTTAGATTTTCTGTAGTAGCAGGTGTTGTTTCTCTTTTCTCTAAGTGTTTTGTGTTCCATTTTAAAAGTATTTCAAATATAGGACACTTGCTAAAATTCACCACTCTTATTGTTCTGATTTAATTTTTATATAGAGTTTTTTTTGCGAGGGAATTTCATGTTTTTGTTTTCAATGTTTTCTATACAATTTGTAATGAGTTTCATCCTATTTTTGCACCTTGACTGGAAATCTTTTGTTGCCAAAATTACAAAAGATTTTTTAAAGAATTTTGTTAGATGATTTTTAAGAAATATCAGGCTTCAATCAACCAGTGGCGTATTCGAATAGTTTTTAATTTTTTTTTTTTGAGAATCTCATATAAAAAATTGTCTATAAAAAAATTTAATATTAAGTCCATCCTACAATATGAACTCATTAAAGTGTTCAAAAACTAGTTTAAAATTGCCGGTATTTTTTCAGTTGAATTTTCTATCCTTCACCTTTGGTACCAAGGGTGCATATTGCTTTGTAATTTCTACAATATTCATTTCCGACTCCATAAAGTATATATTTGCTAAAACCTTATGACTAGGGGAGTCGATTTTACCATCCGTCCATCTGTCCATGTTTTGGCTAAAATTAACTTTAAGAATATTTCTAAACTATTAAGGAATAAGTCACTATTGAAAGCCGCCCCGTAATTTTCTAAGGTATGAGCAAACAAAACCGACTGACTTTGTTTTTCCCCATATTTCTCATCATTAAAATTAACATTTCTCAGCTCTAGGATAAAAAACAGAAACGTTTGTTACCATTTCTAGATATGATATACGTTTGTACTATTCGTAAATTTTGGACAAATCAGTTACTAATCGGCAAAGTTATGGACAAAAATATGTTGAAAAAATTTTTAATTTTTTATATACTTTATCAAGTGTTAAAATCTCATAATTCTTGCACATGATAAAAACCTCAAATAACAAACCGTAGTCTCGAAAATTATTACTGGCAAAAAAACCAACAAATTGACTTAAAGCTAACGAAAATATAAACAACAAAATACAACTACCTGGGCGTTTTTCCAAGAATTAACAAGCAAAAATTCTTTTAAATATTATATTTTTCTTGGAATAGAATTTAAAAAAAAATTTTTTAATGAACCTACATTTTATACGCATTTTTATATCAGACGTTAATTTATGGAAATTTTTAATGGTTTTTTTGTTTATAATTCTTTTTATCATAATTAGTTTTATTTATATTTGCTGAATACGCAAAAAGTCCTAAGTATAAATCACGTCATAATTTTCCAAAAATTTTTAAATTAACAAAAAGTTTTTCAATGTTTATGACAAAATTTTAAACTTTTTACATTTTTATTATTTTTAAATTTATTTAATTTTATTATGGCATTTTACAAAAAGTGTAGTTAGCTATTCCGTGTGAAACAAACAAACTTCATTATCGACCCTATAAAGTATATATTTTTGATTAGGCATTCCCAATGTGTTTGTTGAAATCAATTTCTGAAGCCCTCCAACATTGCCTGGACCCATGTGTAGTTTCATACATCAGAAAAAATTTGGAGCAGATGGCTATTGAAATCCGCCATAATGGCACCATAACTTTCTGAGATATGAGCAAATAAACACGACTGCCTCTGTTTTTCCCATAGTTTTACTACAAAAATTAAGATTTTTCAGTCCGAGAATAAGTTATAGAAACGTTTATGAATATCTATTTGTACATAAGCTATGCAAAGCATTTTTATATGTAAAGAATTTTCGGCCGTGTCATACTGTCATTTTATTTTTGTTTAGTATTGTTTAGCATTTCAGAATGGAAACACTTACGCCTAAAC
The DNA here is from genome assembly GCA_941918925.1 of Phyto melanocephala. Taxonomy (NCBI): domain Eukaryota; kingdom Metazoa; phylum Arthropoda; class Insecta; order Diptera; family Rhinophoridae; genus Phyto; species Phyto melanocephala. The sequence goes on from OW799236.1 coordinate 84,180,800, forward strand.
AACGTATACAAATCGTTCAAATCGTACGAAAATTCACGTTCTATAAGGAATGTGTTTGGTGCACTTCTCTCAACTTATGATCAACATAATCGGCCTACTGAGCGTACTATTCACAACACTATCACCCATTTTGAGACCCAGCATTCATTATTGGATAATATTCGACCGAATATACCATGTCCAGCACGCTGTGAAAAAAAGAAGACCGTGGAAAGTCGATTCGGCGCCGTTCACAATAACTCGGACTGACGTATGGAACGACTTGGCACATTTTACGTCAAGATCTTTTTAAATTAAAAGCGTACAAAATATAGCTTGTGCAACAACTGAAGCCGGTCGAACTTCCCAAGCGACATCACTGCGCTCTATGGGCTCTTGAAAAGTTCCAAGAAGATCCGACGTTTTCGAGATTTTGGTCAGCGATGAGGCCCATTTCTGGATCAATGGTTCAATGAACAAAATTACCGCATTTGGGACGAATAGCAACCTGAAGACATTTAAGAACTGCCGCTTCATCCAGAAAAAACAACGGTTTGGAGTGGTTTGGGGCCCGGTGGAATCATCGATCCATATTTGTTTAAAAATGATGCCGGTTATCGTGTCATGGTAACCGACTATTTGATGCTTGAAATTGAAGCTCGCGACCTCGGTGACATTTGTTTTCAGCAAGATGGCGCCACTTCCCACAAATCGCATCAATCAATGGATTTATTGAGAGAACACTTTGGTGAGCGCATAATTTCACGTTTAGGCCGGTCGATTGACCACCAAGATCGTGTGATATCACGCCATTAGACTTTTTCCTGTGGGGATATGTAAAGTCAAAATTTAATGCGGACAAACCCTGTTTGATTCAGGCCTTGGAGGAAAACATCACATCATCGAAAATTGGACTCGACGGATGGACCATCTGCGACGTAGCAACGGCCAACATTTGATAGACATGATATTCAAATAATAAATGCCAAAGAATATGATAATAAATATTCCCCATTAAATTTTAATTTTCTGTGTTTTTTTTTTTTTTTTAAAGAATAGGGAACTTCTTTAAATTCTATTCTCAGAATGGATCACGCTTTATATAAACATTTTCAGGCTCCTAAATCATTTTTGGACACGTTAAATACACCAAATAAGATATCGTAATACTGCTTTCAAATCCGAGTTTTGAGGGTCAAGCTTTTAAAGAACGTGGCTACCACCTTGCAAAACTATAGAAAAGAAAACCTATTGATTATACTGGTGTGTTGCCAGGGTACATTTTCTCACTAAAGATAAGCTCAGAAATATGTTTAAAGCTAAATCTAAAGGACTATTCATCCTGGATAGAAAGTATCTAAGTATGTTGTATCATTCTTTTGTCAGATCACATATTGCAACATGGAGGCTAAGATCGTGGAGCATGTTCTACGCAAATTGCCAGCACTATTTACTAAGAGATAACGTTTTTTAAAGTTAATTCACTACACAAGCAAGCACTTAGAATTCTTTTCAGTGACGAGTACTGGGCTTTATTAACATCAATTATTTGGTTGCACAAAATACTTATTTTTGCAGCAGTGCATTTGTGCCAATTATAAACTACTACAGCTACTACTACTACTACTACTACTACTACTACTACTACTACTACTACAACTACTACTAAATCGACTAGAATACTTATACTTAAAATGCTAAATATCTTATATTTAATGAAGTTGTTAAAGCAAAAATAACGTTCAATTCCTTAAATAATTTATAAATAATTCTAAGTTAAATTTTTCTTCTGTGGTAAAATATTTGATTAATGAATAAACATCAAGGATCAGTGAAATCAGCAAACCAAAATATAGTCTGTCAAATTTTCGCCTTGCTTTGTGTGCACTTAAACTATCTTGTTTGAATCACATCTTCTCCAGTACCAATTCATCTAACCGAGTAAAAAGAAAGGAGTTCAGAATGGTTCTGCAGCGATCACTGTAACATGTAAACACCGCAGCGTAAAGTAACTTTAAGCAATTCTTATAAAAACTTAAAAATTATACGCAATTTTTCAATACTTTAGGAGCATTATCTTTTTTAAAATTAATATATGCAATGATGTAAGACAGCTCTCTCATTATTATTTTCAATAAAAAGGTTACTTTCTGATGATTGAGTTCAAGTATAACAGGAGTATTGTCATCAAATTGTTGACCTATAAGAACTGCTATGCAGCCTACACTTTATAAAGAATATCTCCAAGGCTTTTACAAAAATAATCTTAAAATTAATGTTAAACGCCCATTTTTGCCCGCCTCTCATACAAGTCGTATTTTTGAATTTATATATTTTGTGTATGAACAAAGGTTTTAAATGAATAGGGAACTTTATGTTTCAGTATCTATGTGAAGCTCAGATCTAGAGGGCAGAAAAAAGGTAAATGTTCAAAACAAAGAAAGTAGAAGTAGATTAAACGATATTTATCTGTCAAAGTCGCCAGGTTTTAGCAAAGTTGTCGGTAAAATCAATTAAGATAGAAATATACTAAATCACGTTTCACAAAGTAGCTAATAAAATTTTGAGCATGAAACTAAATTTCCAGTTGTAGTCTAAAATATTACTTTAAAAAAAATCCACAAACTCTGTTTAAAACAGTTTGAGATATAACCACCAACATATAATTGCCTCACATTTTTTTATAATTTACAAGCAAATATCAAGTTTTTTAACTGTAAAACTGCTGAAAGAATAAATATTGATCTCAACTGACTAGTATCCCTTAATGGAAAAAATAGCGTAGGTGGGTTCTGAAACGCAATTGCGAATTTGACACTTTCCAAATCCAAGATCCAAGTCAAACAAATATATTAAGTATTTAACATTTTTTTGTAAAGGATATAAAAGATTCGGATGTAGCACTCTTATTTATTTATACATTATAAGCTTTTACATTTTCGTAGGACTCTGTGATTTCATACTCAACTCAAGTTTCATTGTCAAAAAATAAATTCGCCACATCCTTGTTTTCCTTTATTCATACAAGTATAAAGTGATGGTGGGTATAAAAAAAACCAAATACACAAGCCAATACAACGCTCTTATAAATATAAAATTTATCTTTTTTTATTGACAATTTCAAAAGATATTTAATAAATATCCTTGGACACATTTCTCTAATAACAAAGAATAGAAAAAAAAGAACTATTTTAGATACAGCTTCAGCTAAACAGTCGATAATAACACAGCTTAACGTTGCAGCCTTTACGCCAGTCTACAGAGTTATTTTCTATGGGGTGAAAATGCCAAACTATCCTCTTCATAATTTCTTTTTCATGCCGTCACTGCCATCGAGGCCCGGTGTTTAGCTCAAACTACCTACACCTTTCGCAATATATTACGTCAAATGATGTAAACGCAAAAAAATTAAATGAAAAGAATCAACAAAGTAAAATCGATCAATTTCAATTGCATTCAAAGGTAAAAACAAAATCATAGAAAAAACAAAAACAGAACATAATAGACAATAAACATACATACACGCTCATATAAAAATGATGTGTGATATTGATGACAAAAGGATCTTAACAATAAATTACAACAGCAATAAGGACATGGAATAACGAATTTTTACTACTTAGGTATTGATATTTTTTTAGCACAAAAGATTAACAAAAAAAACAAAAAAAAAATCAAATCACTGCCACGGGCCGACCGGTGTTGTACAATAAGAATGAAAACGAATCCCTGAAAAAGACTCACCAATACAGTAGAACACACAAACGCACACACAGAGTAACAGTACAAAAACACAAACATTAATGCTCATGGACAACAAAAGAATGAAACTTACAACCATTAAATCATTAAAACAACATTGGAGTAAATGTTTTGAAAAGCCAGTAAAAGGAATTGCTTCCAAGAAAAGAATCCTTCGGACCGCAAAAGATGACACTCATATAAATGTACAAGTACACACACATACACGCACATATTTTTAATTGTAAGAGAGTTATTAGGGAGAGAGATCATTACAGTTAGCCAAAAGACAAAGTTGGAGCACCTGGTCTATTTAGTTGGAAAACTATTGAAAGAAGTTTGATTTTGTTTTTACATGCGCTAAACAAATATGGTTTAAGCAAGTTGTAATGTAAAAAACATTTTATAATGACTACAGTTTTTCGGAAATTTCAAAGATAGTAATTTGTTAAATTTCTATTGAATGGAAACGATATGAACGATATTAATTTTGTAGAAATCTTTCCATAAAGTTTTATTTTATAGAATATTTTCGTAAACCGGTTTCCGAGAGAAGATTTAACAAAAACTCCGAATTATTAAATTACAGAATATTTGGCAAATATTTTTAATTTATAGGAACATTAGCAAAAACTATTTAAGCTTGAGGTCTTTCTTTGTAATTAAAAAATATGTTTTTAAATTTTTATTAATTTTTTTTCGATACCTTTCAACGCTGTTGTGTAGTTTCATCTGGAAATAAATTGTTGTTTTCATTTTTAGCTTATTGTTGTGTGAAAAAATAACTTGATTTTTAATTTAATTGTTTATAATTAAAGAAAAAGTATTGGATGTATAATATAAAAATGCGGGATTCACAACCGATGTCGTATTTTCTGATAGTTTTAGTTTCTGATTGGTTTTATCTTAAATATCATTTTAAAGGGTGCATTGGTCGTTCATACTTGAATAACATTATAGTGTAAAGAGTGAAGTATTTTTTACTTCAAAAGTATCAAATTTTGAGCCGACAGAGCGTGTTAAGCGGGAAGTTTTGATTTACATATTTCATTTAAAGAAAGACTGCCACTGACGCACATCATTTGCTTACTTAAACTTGCGGTGAATATGTTCCATCTAGAATTGAAGTCATTACTGCATTAATATTATTGTCAAGCTCAACAAGAGCTGTCTTCGAAGGACTATATTCTGTCAGCTATAACAACGTTAGTACTTCCTAAAATTTCTGCTTTTTAAGGTAGTCTATGTGGTTCTCTGAACCAGTGAAGAATCGGGAAGCTTACGCTGTCTGGTGCACATTTCCTGTTGGTAAACAGAATAACTGTTTCTCTTATATTCTATCTTTCCTTCTAATGTCTTTTAGCGTTAATAATCTATTTTTGTTCTTTCTCATTTTCTTAATCTCTTCCAGGTACCACAACGAGATCAACATGATGGACCCAAGTGAAATGCACAACAGCTCCCTGTTCCTGGTACTATCTACCAAATAATTTTCTATCAGTTTTATGAGCTCAAGAAGTAGGCGTGACAAAGCTTTTCTGCTAATGAATTCAACTTATATAGTACTGTATTGCTCCAAAACCTTATTCCATGCTTATTAAAGAAATACCGTTGCATGGGAGGTGGGCGTGTCACTATAATTTTTCATTGTTTAATTATATTCCCCAAAAAGTAATATTCAAGAACACTACACTACTTTCGTACATTTTGATTTAAATAGTAACCCAATCATAATGCATGATATAAAGTAGGAGTCAAGCCATAACGTCAAGCTTTTTGCCCAAGTTGCCAAATTTTAAAGTCGAGAGGTATATAATGAGTAGCGAGTTAAGATTGTTGAAGCCTTTTACGAACATGGGCGTTCAAATCAAAATACATATCGTGTTTTGGTCGACCAAATGTGTTCGCCATCGGGAGAATTGTGAGCCATTTAAAAGAAAACCGGGTCCTAAGGAAATGCAAAAACACTTGTGCATGCTCGAATAGTTCGTTCTGTGGGAAACATCTTTGTTTTTCGCAACAGTATGGTAGAAGTGCCGTTAAACTCAACTTGTTGTCATGCTCAAGAATTGAACATCTCATCACAGCATCACGACAAATATCATTGATGCGGATTTTAAATAAAAATTTGAATTTACACTCTCAAGCGTAGTCAATATGCCGAAGTGAATGGAAAGAATAGAAAGAAAATAATTTTTAGTGATAAGGCACACTTTCAACTCATTGGATTCGTTAACAAGCAGAATTCCCGCATTTGGGAAAATTAAAATCCAAAAATGATTATTGAAAAGCCGATGCATCTACAAAGACTCACTGTTTTGTGCGGTAAATGGGCTGTCCGTATCATCGAGCTGTACTTTTTCAAAAATAAGGTCATCCGAAAACCGCAAGTGACTGGTGCTCGCCTCTTGTGGTCATAAATTAAAGATACTGCTACAACTTTCCACACAGCAAACAAAAAAATGGCTCTTTTGCGCGATAAATTCAACAGCATGACAATGTTAATTGGCCGCCACGATCATGTGATTTGACACAGTTGGACTTCTTTTTCTTGGGAATATTCAAAAGAAAAAGTGTACATTAATAAACCAAGCGCAATCCAAGAGCTAAAAAGTTACATAATTCGGCCCATTACTAGCATTGAACTTCAACTATGTCTCAGTATTATTAAAAATTTATACCATCGAATAGAAGTATGTCACCGAAGCCGTGGCGAGTATTTAGCTGCTATTTTGCTACACACATAATTGTCATAGATCTTTGTATCACAATAGAAAAACAAAATAATTCTCGGAAAACTTTTTATTTCATTTATATTTAACATCGTGCGTTTGCGATGGACCACCCTTAAAGCTCACTTCGTAAATCCTTGAAGAATCTTATTTTTTCACTCAAAAAATATTCTTGTAATATTCTATCACTTTACATCATTGTGAATAGGCCCAATCCTATTTTAATCGATATCCTTCTCGACCGAATATGACCTGCCATTGCATTTCAAGCTATAACTCCTAATAAGCCCATTTTCAATACCAATCAAATTATCAAATTGATGTCCTTTTTTCAACCTCTTCAGTATGGTTAGTTTATGTTGAAAAGGAGGGGCACTAAAAGCCCAAACCCATGACAGGTATACACTTATGCCCAGCTGGCATGTTATGCGCTCCATGTGGGAACCGGAATTCCCAATTTACAACCATAATCATAATTTTTCATATATATCAGACTAGTCCAAACTCAGTCCCCTCAATGTAGTTCCTTATGGATATCCAGTGTGAGTTTCCCAGGTACTCCAAATTCGGCATAGTATCCACTGTAAAATTCTCGCGTCTAATATGCCCAAACTTAGGACAATGACAGAGATAGTGCATCGAAGTCTCATCCTCTTCCTCGCATACTCTGCATGTCGTCTCTTCAGACAGTTTCATGCGAGCTAGATGAGTTCTCAACTCCGTATGACCTGTAATTACACTGGTTAATCTCCTAACTGTTGGTCTATTTAGTCTCAGAATTTCCTTTGATTTCTCAAGATTTGGGTCACCCCATAGTATTCTTGTCACTTTACCGACGTCAGTGCCTTGTCATTTTCTGGCATGTTCCTCCGTCGCCCATCATTTAAGCTCATCCTTGAATCGTTTAAAGTTATATTACTCTGAAGAGATCCCATTTTGGATAATTTGTCGGCTTTCTCGTTTCCGATAAACCCGTGATGGCTTGGTATCCACATTATCTCCAGATGTCCGCAATTTGCATATGAGTTTATCTCGCTCTTGCATTGCAGAACGTTCCGGGATGCAACTTTCTCCTTTCTCAATGTCTTAATCACTGATTGGCTATCTGTTAAGATACCCCTTATAAAACTAAAGTTCTTGATTAATAGAATGCAGTAAACTATGTCACTATGTAAAATCTGAGATAGTGGCAAATATTTATAATAATGTAACCAAAAGTTTTTTACTACCAGCTGTGTTATACCTTTTATAATCTTTGCTTTACTAGGCTTCGAAAGAAGTGACTTCAAAAACGCTAATTTTTGACTAAAATCTTTATAAAGTTCTTCACCATACCAAGTTTTATATGAAGAATTTGTTCCGTAGCGCGATCAGGACTGCCTACTCTTTTTGTCATACTGGTTGACACGACATCTACATCTGCTATCCAATTTGCATAAAAAACATGAATATTTTACATATCCATACTGCATTCCAGAGCAACTACTTTTAAACAAGTACGCAACAAGCACGCCACCTACTATATACTCAGTTCATTCATTAACCCTAAAATGTCGTTGCAATAAACAAGTGTGTACGTTTTTTTTTACTATAGAGAATATATGAAATGTATGGTGGGGCGTTCTAAAACTAGTTAATTTCACTCCATGTTTGAGCAGATGTAGGTTTTTCAAGTCGGCTTCTAATATTTCCGCATTATTTTTAATAGTCCCAATTCTCTCCCCAAAGCATTTTAGGGATCCTGTTACATTATTTTTGGGCTAGATGATGCTTGGAATCGTTCCAATTTACAGACGATTGTTTCGGTTTCAGCTCTTGTACCAGGTTCTCATAGGAGACTTGGACTTTCTTGTTAAAGTTATTGTCGAGCTAAGAATATCGATCATAATTTGTCAATTATATTTGACAGATATGTTTTGGCACTCATGGATCATTAGGATTTTTGATATAACAATAAATATGAAATCCAGATTACGCAACTCTGAAGACATTGTTGGAATTTTAACATACACAATGGTGACAGGTTTATAAGATTTAATTGGACCGAGTTTATCACTTCTACTTCAATTAAATTTTATTAAAAAAAATTTCAATTGATTTTATAAAAAGAAACCTTTGATGTGTGGAACCCTGTAGACAGATTTTCGTAATTTTTCGATTGATGAAATAAAATATTGCATACAATATAGCCCTAAAATCAAGTAGAGCATATTCACGTAAGGCACCATAACATTTCCTTAGCATTGCAATTGCGGCTTGTGACTTGATGTCAGCAGCATATAAATATAAATGATACCTGTATATGGCTTACGTAAGGATACATATTTTATATAAACGAACACAATAAGTAGCGTTTGCTATTGTTTAATTATCCCTATCAAATGAATTGATAAGCCCAAACTAAAATTTCTTTTCAAAATGGTAACACCACCAAACATCTGCTTTATTGTACAAAAAAAAATAAGATTTCTTTAAAAGAAATGAAATCACCAAAGCAACTTTTTTTGTCACCTCCATTGTGTCACGATCGTTACGGCAACAAAAGCAATTCATTTTTGGCTTTTCTTTCAAAAAGATACGAAACAAAATACATAAATATCCTGTTTAGAGCCTATTCATGCTGCATTATCCTGTCAATACCTTGGCATTATTTAAGTCATCATCATTTTTTAAGCAATTGTCTTTTAGTTTTTTTTTATTAATCATTTAACACTTGTGCTTATCATTTATTTTTTTTAAGGATCGCTAAGATAATTTTTTTTATAAAACATATATAAAAGGAAGTTATATTTAGGGTAAATGTGATTATAATTATTAAACAGAGTTAAGCTGATTTTGTATGGTTTATTAAATGAAATAATTTTTAAATGGTTATTTAGTAAATAATATTTATATTAAGCGTATGTCCTTGAAATAAGGAAGCAGTTGCAGTGTGGTCTAAAGAATGTTTAAACTGAGTATAGAAAACTAAATTAAAGTTAATGTTAGGGCAGCGTTTAGGATATTAATTCTGTTTTATTATTATTGCCATGAATGCGCTAAATTGTCATAATAAAAAACATGATAAAACTATGAAATATTATAAGAAATTTTTGGTTTTTCCTTTTCTGCTAAACGCAACATACCTTTTTTTAATAAAACGCAAAATTTTCAATACAAGGACGTTCAATTTAAAACAGCTCGCCATTTTAACAGTAGTCATTATTCAACCCTTTTATACCCGCCACCAAAAAAATGGTGAGGATAAATTTATTTTGTCATTCCGTTTATAACACATCGAAATATCGATTTTAGGCCCCATAAAGTATATATTTTCTGAGTCATGGTTTCCTTTTATGACGATCTAGCTATGTCTGTCCCTCTGTTAAAAGCACGATAGAACTCGAATCGAAAAAGCTAGGGGGCTCAAATTTTGCCAGAATCTTTCTTATAGACAAGGTTTGTTTGGCATTGAAAATGGGATAAATCAGAATATCAGGAAGGGAGTCACAGCTCGTAATGCAAGAGTAGGTCAGAAAAACCATGTCCTTCCAACATCGAATGAAATGCATTTGTGTCCAAACGCATTAAAAATACAAATGTATATATAAATGTATATTTCCTGAGTAAAAAACATATTTTTTCCTGAAAATTTCTTATATCTATGAGTTAGAAAAGGAGTTATAGATCAAAATGTACGAATATTTATGCCACACAGTGTATTTTTCGGTGTATACCAAATTTAAAACTAATTAAGCTGACAAAAATAAATGTTTGATTCTGAAATTTTTCAAACATTGTTTTTGGTTCAAGGCTTTATACTAATGGAAAATCAATGTGACACGACCACCTCCCATATAACATTTTATTTAAAATTTATATAATTTCTCTGTTTATAAAGATTTTTAAACAATAAAGGATGCTATATTAAAATATCTGAGTTGTTTTTATTAGCAGAAACTTCTTCGAAATGCCTTCCATAACGCCCACCTTTTACGTTATTCACTGTTAATTAAATTTAAGAGCTCATAAAACCAATAAAATTAGAAGTGTGATGATAAAATTTCGCACATTAAGCTTTCTAGTCAATGTCATTGTTATGCCAGAATATTAAGGTGACACGCCCACTTTAACATCAACCTCCTATTTAACACTTTATCCTTAATTCATATAATTTATCTATGAACAAAATATATGAAGAAGAATAAAGAACTATATTGAAATATCTCAGTTTTATTAGCAGAAACTTTATTGACACCCCTACTTTAACGCCTATTTTCATTGAAGGACTAAATTAAGGAAAATATTTTACTAGCATATCGAATTTATACAAAGAAAGTGATACATATTTTAGTATAATGAGATTATTCCATAGCAATTACTGTTATATAACAATATAATAAATTTTGTGGCATAAGAGCACCCAAAATTGATGGTGGATATCAAAAATTCGGCACAGCCGAATATAGTGCTCTTACTTGTCTTGATAATAATTCACAATATGCCATTAACAAAATAAAGCGATATACACTTCAACAACGCCTTGAGATAATTAAAATTTGTTATAAAAGTAGTGAAAATTACGCGGTTACAGTTCGCAAAACTATTGAAATTTGAAGGACCTTCTTGGCCAGTTAAAAATCGAACTCGTAAAATTCACTCTAATAAAAAAAAATATTGTTGTTGTAGCCTTAGGTATTGAGAGAAACCAAGGGTTGCCTATTTTTCAACTACATTATACCATACTTTGAAAAGTATTTAATTCTTAAGGCATATAGTATTCAGTTATCACTAGAACCCAACAGACAGGCATAGCTAAATCGACTTCCTGGTCAAAAGCTTTCAGAAAATATATACTTTTAAGGGATGGAAAATTAATATTGGCACCACAGGAGAAGGGCATAATTAAACCACTTTCTGAAAAATTCATTATATTATAAAATTTGTCCCACCTTTTAACATTCAGCGCAAAATTGTATCATAAGCTCCAAATTCTCTACATTTATAGACTATTAATTTATACATTTTTGGACAGTTGAGCTTACTAAAATACAAGTCCTCTTTTCAGTAGATACAATATTTTACGTACCCAAGTATCAAATTTTTTGATTAACACTAAATCCAGTTTACTCGAGAAAACAAATTTCTTTAAAAGTTTCTTAGTTAAAAAAATAAGGACTCCTTTGTTACGTTATAAAACTCAAAGTTCTTGTATTTTTAAAATGCATTCGATAAATAACTATCGAAAAATTCGCATGATAAAAATACCATTTGTGTAATAGTGATGAAACAGAAAACGACTTAAACTTGTAGCAACATGACAATAAACAATAAACAGTACTGGAGTGTCATGGGTTTTCTGTTTGATTTTCTTTCGCTTATATATTTCTGATTTTGTTTTGCTCATATTTTTCGTGACGCCAAAACTGCAAAAAATAAGTATTTTTTTGCAAAATGCATAAAATTTTATAAAAAACTAGCTAATACCCGGTGTGCTTCGCCACCCCCATTGTAATGAAATAAAAATTTTATAGTTCAAAAATATATTTATTTTGCAAGTGCCACGCCTACTATTACTAAACCAATTCTTATTCAAATAATCATATAGACGTCAAAGTGTCTCTTGCAAAATTTGGGTACTCTAACTATTATCGCTTCCCAGGTATATGAATTTTTGTATTTAATTCATATGACAGGTGCCACGCCCACTATTACTAAAGCATATATTTGTTATCAAAATAGTCATATAGATGTCAAAGCTTCTCGTGCAAAATTTGGGTACTCTAACTATTATCGCTTCCCAGATATACGAATTTTAGTAATCAATTGCTATAAGAGCTACCACGCCCACTATTTCTAATGTACCCATTTTTTTCAGCAATATTTATTTGGGTGTCAAAGTTGCTGTTGTTAAATTTTAGTACTCTAATCGTACTCGTTTAGTATCGATCGTTTAGTACTCTAATCGATTTAATGCATGTGGCCACGCCTACTATTGAAAGTACAAACATACAAACACACATTGATTTTTATATATATATGTAGATATGGCAATATTTTCGTCAAAGTGATTGTCTTAAAATGAAAGCTTAAAAAAAACGCTGTCGAAATAGATTTTACCTCGCTTATATTTTATATTTTCTTTAAAAGCTCTTCCTGCCCCAGTTTTGCTTCAACATTAAGACGTGGAAAGAAAAGACTTCAAAACCTTTCGACCATCACCAGCTGACAGACAACAACATCCTTCAAAGTCAAGGCAATGTTTAAATAAACAAAATATCCAATTAAACCAACATTCAAACACCTTTTTACACAACCCCTGCTCAACATCCACATTCTATTGAATATAAAAGATTCTTTAGAGGAAATGTCACCTTTTCTCTGCCATTGAAGTTTTAGAGAAAAAAAATCGCAAAAAACAAATTACACCGGATAATAAATCCAGTACAATAATACACACACATACACAACTTTGCCGAATCCCCTTTTTAAAAACAAATACAAATAAGTGTGTATGCATGTAGGTTTCCTGCAAATATCATCTGCCCTTTGGCAACAGCAGCTAGACAGACGTTTAGTTATTGTCAAGATTTGTTAAAGAACCACCAGCTTGCTGTAAACTGATGGCGCACTTACCTTACAATCTCTTGGCGCACTTTACCATCACATTTCGTATTCCAACCGAGAGACCGCACTGCCATTAACACAACATAGAAAATGAATAAAATATAGGAATAAAACTTGAACATATTTTTACAGATTTAAAGAAAAGAGTTTTATAATCCTCATATGTATTGAGTACATACACGCACTTGGCAAAAGGATAAACAAGTAATGTGAATACGAAAGGAATCTAAAAAGTTATCTTACTATTTTTAATTCTCTACCAATACATGTAGTGAATGGATACATATAAACTTTTTATTACGTATAAAGAAAAACTTGACTGAGGTAATCATAAAACAAAAGCACTACCATGATTAGAATGTATGATTGCATTTAAGACATATAATGGTTGTAAGTAATCATTATAGCTATAATTTAAATATCAAACAATTATACTATTATTATAGCACATAATCAATAAATGCCACATAAATCACAATACAACACATACAATAATAAAATTTCATATAATCATTATAGCACACTATCACAATATGATCATTAAATTTCACTTTACCATAATATAACTTCATCCAGTCATAAAATGACCGCAAGTCTTTAATATCTGCTCAAACATATTATGGTTTTTTACAGTTAAAAAGTCATATTGACTTTACTTACCGCGTTATTAGTAACTTTTTATACTAATGTTTCCCCCACTTTATTTTCATTTATTTATTGATTTATAAAATACTTTTAAAAATTTTAGGTTATTTTTCATTTACGTTTCAAATAATAGAAAATAATTCAAGATTAAAAAAATATTAATAAAAACTATCATGATATGATTGCCTCCGAACTATATTATTTTTGTTCGTAACATTTTATAGTTATTTGTAATTTTTTTATACTAATAAATGTAACGTTAATTTGGCAAAGGAATAATACTATGGTTGTCTTAATAATGGGACAGCCATAGTAAAGTTTTCATTTAGAAACTTGGTTGGCGGCACGAAATGGATTTTAAACAACTAAATCTTATATATACACTTGAACGTCACAACAGACATAATTTCCTTTTTATTTATTTATATAGTCCTTAGTTAAATAAAATTTCCGACAAATCATTGTATAAAATAAAACAAGTAAGAGGACTATATTCGGCTGTGCCGAATCTTTTATACCCACCACCAGTTTTCCGTTCTTTTGTAGCTAGGGTTTTTTTTCAAATTGAATTTTTTCCCAAAATGTTTGTTTCCTGGAAATGCGAGAATTATTTTTTAATATCCCGGGATCCCGCAGCAAAACAAATAAAAAGTAAATTTGTTTTTGATAAAAAAAAACTTATTAAAAAGCATAAAAGAGTTTATAATGTAAAAGAAACACTTCAAAACTATAAAAATTAATAAAGAAACTTGAATTTAAAATATAAATTGAGTAAAAATATTTTTTTATTGAAAAAAATATTATTCTCTAGATACGAGATCAAATACATATGAGCAAAAGAAAACAAAAATACAGGTACTTCAGCCATGAGATCAAAAATAAAACCATTAGAATTCAATTTCAATATAAACATCTGCTTTCGAATCGTAGCCACCTTTTTTATTTCCCGGGATACCGAAAAATAATCTAAGGAAATCGGGAAGATTAAATAACTCAAATTCCCGGGAAATAACCCAATTTATAGCACAAAATGTATTTGTTTGTTATTAACAGTAATCGCTATGCAATAATCTATTTATATTAAAATATGTATCACTTTTTTTGTATAACTTCGATATGCTAGTAAAATGTTTTCGTTAATTTAGTCTTTCAATGAAAGTGGCCGTTAAAGTAGGCATGTTGAAGTTATTTCTACTAACGAATGCAAATTTGATGTTTCACTATAGCCTTTTATTATTCCAAAATCTTTATTCATAGAGAAATTATATAAATTTGAGATAAACCGTTATATGGGAGGTAGGCGTTAAAGAGGGCGTGTCACCTAAATTTTCCGGCATAACAATAACATTGACTAGAAGGATATATGTAGCAAATTTCATCATGATTCCTCCAATTTTGTCGGTTTTATGAACTTTTAAATTTCATTAACAGTAGATAACGTGAAAAGTGGTCGTAATAGTAGGCGTGTCGAAGTTATTGTAGTCCTTCAATGAAAATGGACGTTAAAGTAGGCGTTTTGAAGTTGTTTCTACTAATGAATGCAACTTAGATGTTTCAATATAGTCCTTTAATATTCCAAAATCTTTATTAATAGAGAAATTATATGAATTTTACGTAAAACGTTATATGGGAGGTGGGCGCAAAAGTGGGCGTGGCACATTAATTTTCTGGCACAGTAATGACATTGACTAGAAGGATATCTGTAGCAAATTCCATCATCGTAGCTCTAATTTTGTCGGTTTATGAGCTTTTAAATTTCATTAACAGTAGATAACGTGAAAAGTGGGCGTGTCGAAATTATTTTTAATAATGAATCAACTTAGATGTTTCAATATAAACCTTTATTATTCTAAAATCTTTATTCGTAGAGAAATTATATGAATTTTAGGTAAGACGTTATATGGGAGGTGGTCGTAAAAGTGGGCGTGTTTATTTTATTTTTTTATTTTCCGTTAGAACTAAGCATTTGACCAAAAAGCCATATGTGCAAAATTTCAGAGTCGTACATCCAATTTTGTTGCTTTTACTACGTTTTTGTTTTTAAATATACCGAAAAATACACTGGGCGGTATAAATTTTCGTACATTTTGATCTATAACTATCATTTAGCCCATTTTCAATACCCAACAAACCTTGTTTATAAGAAAGATTCTGGCAAAATTTGAGCACCGTAGCTTTTTCGGTGCGACCTCTATCGTGCTTTCAACAGACGGACAGACGGACGGACATAGCTAGATCGTCATCAAATCAAACCCTGATTCAGAATATATACTTTATGGGGTCTAAAATGGATATTTCGATGTGTTACAAACGGAATGACAAAATGAATATACCCCCACCATTTTTTTGTGACGGGTATAAAAATATAATAATATACAAAATTTTAAAATTTATTAAAAAAATTTGACAAACTTGCTTTAAAAGAATTTTTTATGTATTTTCTTTTAAAAGTTTTAAAGACTTGTCTTTCTGTAAAATTTTCCATAAATCCTTAATAAATTTTTGTTCTTGTAATTTTTAAAAATATGTTTTTTTAATTTTTTTTTAAAACTTAGGGTTTCTGCAAAGTTTTCTATAAATTTCTTATATTTCATATATTACAGTTTTTAGAGAAAATTCCCTTTGCATTCTTTGCAAAAATACATGTATGTTAATTTATTTCTATAATTCTTTTTATGATTTTTTTTTATAATTATTACTTAAGTATATGTACTCTTCTGCTGTAAGTAAAGTTATTTTGAATAACTTTCAAAAAAACACCGGTTGGTTCATCTGGAATATTTGTTGTTGTTTGCAAATGTTTTGTTTTTGCCATGGGGTATGCTATACAAAACTGGTGTTTTTACTTAAACTTCTGCTGTAATTGTATTAGTACAAATACTCATGCGCATTATCAAATTCCTTTTATAGCAGTTATTTCAATCTAGTTGACAGCTGCCCTGGTGGCATCAACCCCTAAAAATTTAATAAATAAAAAAATTCAAAACTGTTACAAGCAGACTTTTACAAAAAAAAGAGAAGAAGAAGTGTTAAAGATTTTGTTAAACTACGTCATCATAAATTTCTTTTTTAATTCGTAAAAATATTTTTCTATTAACATCCCTTGTCTGGATTTGTAATGGTTTAGTGCAGTGATTTCTTGTTTCTTATGCTCCCTCGGACATTGACTTGTCCGCATCTGCTCTAGCTGCTGCTTATTAACAATTCAATAAAACTGAATACACAAGACGCAAACAACAACAGCCAAATCAAGAAAATAATAAAAATAATTGAAGCAAACAAAAATAACAACAATTAAAAGTATGTACAATCACTCTTATAAGTAATTTCTTTTCTTGCTTGCGGTACCTGGAGTTTGATTTTTTTTCTTGTTTCTTCTCTTTCACTTTTTTCTCTGAAACTGTGGTGGATATCTTTCGATCGAAACTACAACAACAATATTTTATTCATAAGAATTTGTTGGAAAAAACTGGGTAATGCAACCGCAATTGTTATTCATGTTGGAACAAGAAGTAAAATCTTTTGTTTTCATTAGGACTTTTATTCGTTTTGTAAACACAAAAGGAATTTGGCATGTGCAAGAATTTTAACAGACACGTGTATGAGTATGTTTCTAATAATAAATGATTTGTTATATAACAGCTGAGAATAATATTTTAGGTATTTTTAGAGATGCAATATAGTGTTTGATATTATACTATGGACTATGACTTCAATACTGATTAAATAGTTTTCTTTGGTGTAGTTCTTGCAACAAAAGTCAATGTCTTCCAGTTAAGCCTAGATTTTATTTAAAAATTAAAATTTTAAAAATATATTTAAATAATATTTATTTGGTTGTTGGGTTTAAGCTGGTTTATATGCATTTCACTGGTGCTTATGACAGACAGATCATCAGAAAACCTTTTACCCAAATTCTTGAAAAAATTTTAAATGTTATAAGTTATATTTTTAAATTCTCATTAACAAAATGAGAATTCAAAAATAAAACAAAAAACTTTAAAAAACTATTTCAAAAACCCAACCAACAATTTTTTTCAATTTTAATTTCTTTTATTTTTCTAAGCCCAACAACCAAATAAATATTATTGAAAAATTATGGGATCAAATTCCGAATAATCTAGTAAAATAATATATTTAAATTTTTTTCTTTTAAAACGCTAAATGAAGGCTTATAATTAAACCTGACCGCTTCGTCTAATTTAGAATTTTTTGTGAAAGATATATTTTGTTCAGGTTAAATTTTGATTTTGATTTTTTGGCAAATTGAGACCTTCGGAAAAATTAATGTTTTCAGTAGACTTGTAATTGCAAAAACAGATACATTAATCGTAAATATTTTTTTAATTATTAAAGAATTAATACTTTACATATTTTTTTTTTAATTTAAAAGTGAACTTAAGCCGAAATTAGATTCATAAATACTGTCTTAAAAATAACATGAATTTTAAATATATTAATTGCCAATTTAATAATTTAGAAAAACAAATAATTTTTTGGTATAAAGTACGTACTATTTATAGGTTCCAGTTTGTAGTTGATCTTTTAAGTTTACTACACAGGTCAACAACAAAAAAGGGCTTTAATAACCACTATATATAGGGTGGTTAAATTTTAAGAGCCGATGTTGATTTAATTAAAACACAAATTATTTAAGACTTGATACATTATGGCTACCTAAATACAAAAATGGTTAAATTTTTCAATTCTATGGGTAACTTTTTTAAACATTTTTAAGTAAAACTAAAGATTTTTTAATTTTTTCTCCACATCCCTAAAAGAACAGTGACGGTCATTTGACCGGTTATATGACTGGTATTAGTGACTGATATATCGGTTAAAGTTTCTATTAGTTTCTTAAGGGCAATGTGAAAAAAATGACTGAAACTTTTGTGTACATGTGATTTTGCGTCTTTCTCTTACTTATTAGTTCTGTCGACTGCAAAACATATATCTGGACTACTTACACTACAGCTTTTTCTAATCAAATATAATGTAAGTAGTAGTCACACTTAACGTATATATCGGTCAAAGCTAACTAGTCACACTTAACGTATATATCGGTCAAAGCTAACTCGTACAATAAAACAACTTTATTATCTTTTATATTATTTATTATTATATTTTTTATTACATCACTTTTTTTATCACAATATTTCATGTTAATTTCACTGCTTCCTGCAGGGGCTCATTTTAATCCATGGTATTAGCGTCATTGGTATTATGGCTGGAATTACTAAAAGTAGAAATTATGAAAATATGCAAAGACATATACATATTTATGTTTGGCCGCTACCTTTCGTACTTACCTTTTATTTCTCGAGTATTTTATAAAAAAGCTGGTCGAAAGAACTGCAAATTATTTAATAAAAATTACGTTTTTTAACACTGAATTAAAAATTTTACACAATAATTTTACAAAATTTTTTTTAAACGTCAACATACATTATTTTTCTTACTCTTGCATACGCATTATTTTTCCTGTAGCAGGAATTATGTATTATGAACAAAATATGTCTTTTACTTGAAAATATAAATATTTTTTTTTGTTTTCCAAAAATCATGAAAAATCGAAAACGGCAAAAAGTGTTCACATTTATTGCTTTATCGTAAAGCCCCATGTAATAGCAACAAAATGAGATAATGATCATAAAAATCGATTGATTTTTTTTTTCGAATTTATAATAAAGTGAATAATAAAGTGAATTCGTTCTTTTTCACAAAAAAAAATTTTTTTTTTTTGTTGATATACATAAAATTGAGTAGTTAATGTTCAAACAAAAAAATTGCTATTTTCACGAAAAAATATGTTTTTTGCATAAATCTTTTATTATAACTCCTAAATTACTGGTCCGATTGAAATGCAGTTTATAAACGGATTGAAGGCTATGCAAATCTAAATTTTTCTAAGTTTATTTTAATAATATCGGACTTACCTTTTTTGAGTTATCATTATTTGTAAATGTAAATGTAATTAAATATAAAGAAGTGTCCAAAAAAAATCTTTAATCTTACTTAAAAATTTTCTTAAAAGAACCTCCCCATAGAATTAAAAATTTGGTCCATATTTGTACTACAATACATCAAAATTGCATAGTGGTTTTTGAAGCCTTTAAAATTTGTTCAATTTTGTTGCCTTGTGTTATATTATAAACCTGATATTAGAGACTTTTTATTTAAGTTGAGCTAAAAATTGATGTTGGGAAGGAAGCAAATATTTTATGGTTCTCTTTGAAAGCTACAATTTAGGACTATAAATTCATTTTTAGATTTAAGGGATATAGGAAAACTAAGAGGTAAAGATGATAGCGAAAGACAAAAAAAGTACACCAGCCGAGTAGAATGCATTTTCGAAACCAGCTACGTTTTCATCATCAGCACTCTTTAATCGGAATGTCCAAGTGTTGAATGCAAATATTATCTATAGAACTTACAAGTTTATATGAAATTGATTCTGTTAATCAAACATATCATACTTATTCATATTTACATATAAAGTGAGTGAGAACGAAATTTACCACAACTTAAGCTTTTCTTCACATTTTGTTATTCTTTTTATTTATCACAATTTTATTGTTTCTTTTAACCATCAGTCTGATGGTAATTAAAGCATGGTTGTTGTATTCACAACATTTCTCTTTATACCAATCATAATTGTTTTTGCCTAGTCAGTTATTCAACAGAATGTTGGTACTGACCGGTCCATATGTTCGTTGCACCTTTTTTTTTGTAATATTAAATATTTTTTTTTTCAATTTATATTAATAATACCTGGTAATAATTAATGGAGAAATTCACATTTGAACAAAGAACCAGAATAATAGAATTTCGTTATTAAAATCAATAATCAATTATTTTAAAGCAAAAAGTATATTGCCGACATTTAAATGTCAGAATTTTGAGTTTTGAACTAATGATTCGCTGCTTAGTTCATTGTCACCGCCAATATGGCATCATAACAGGATTGCCTCAAACCGGTAGACAACGTTTAATTCGCACTACGGAATATATTGAATGTGTAGAGCAAAGTATTAACGAAACACCAGAAACATATACCAGATGGCGTTTTGTTCAGCTTGAAATGACTTGTAGATTTGTATGGCACGTTTAAAAAAATTTACTTTTATGCAATTGGTGCAAAAGCTAAAACCAATAGATCAACTTCTAAAATTTGCAGTTAAATTTAAACAGTAGGCCAGAGTCAAAATAAGCATTGAATAACTTTGTTAATAATCAGAACTATAGCTTTAGGTGTTCAAGAGCCATTTAACAATGCCAATTGCACTCCATTAGGTGTACAGTATGGTGTAACATTACATCTGAAAATATCATTTGGCCTTACTTCTTTTAATATAAAGATTAAGTGCTGTAACCGTAAATGGAAAGCGTTATCGGTTTGTGTTTAAAAAAATTTTACGTACTGTTTTTGAAAAGAGAGCTTAGTTGTGATTTTAGCAGAACTGTCCACATTGTTCAAAAAATAGTAGCACTTCTTAGTAAAATTTTTGGAGATCGAATAATTTCCAGGAGTTTGACAATTAATTGGCCAACGCGTTTGCCGGATTTGTCAGCCCCCAACTCAAGGTTAAAATTTTTGTTGAAGTCCGAGTGCTACAGTCACAAAATTTTGATATACATATGTTATGGAAAGTGCTCTAAAACAAACCCATCATGACAAAAGTCATTAAAGTGACATTATTTTGTAAAAAAAAAAAATCCATTTTGTATATTTTGTAATCTGCAAAAAACAACAAATATATTTATATTAAAGTAAAAGTTATTAACATCCTGTGAAATGAACTCAAGTTGATAAAAAAAAATCATTTAGAGGAAGTGGTCGTATTATTTCCCTTTTTATACCCTTCACCTGTGGTGCACAAGGGTATATATAGCTTTGTCATTCCGTTTGTAATTTCTACAATTTTCATTTCCAATTTTTAAAAAATTTTTTTTAATTTTTTTTTTACATTTTTTTGTAATTTTTTTATTATTATTTTTTTTTTTTTTTGTAATTTTTTTTTTTTTTTTTTTTTTGTATGTTTTTTACATGTACATACATACGTATTTTATATGAGATGAATGGTGATACAAACAATTGTTATTGCATGACTACACGTTGTGAAGGATATATAAGATTCGGCACGGCCGAATATAGCACTGTTACTTGTTTGTACTTCTTTAATTTTTATGGATCTAGAACTTAAAATGAGGGTTCATTAACCCATGTTTAGACGAAAAGTTATGTAATTGTATTTCTTATTATTTGCTAGTTTGTAATAAAACAGGTTATTTGTACTTAAGTACATTACAAAATAATTCTCTTAATGCATTATTTAAGACAAAAAATCAATCTTCAAATTTTTAAGTTGTGCTACTTTTGCCAACATTTTATCACAATAAAACAAAAATTTTAGATATCTAACACTTATCGTAACAATTTAACTTAAAATTGATTAAATAAAACTCACCCCATTTACCCTAAAAACTAATTCAAGGTTATAACACACACATGTCAACATTATGCAATAAGTGAGAAACACAATCACTTTTACACAAACATTTTTATTTAATACAACAACATGATGGTTGCAAATTTTGTCATGTCATTTATATTTGTAATATAAAAATTCAAAACATTTCTACGTGTTAATTTCTCGTGCACATTTTTGCAGGCATTAAATGCCTTGACAAAATAGTTTTGTTGTTATGAGACACCTTTATTTGAATATGCATTAAAATGATTCTTTGTATATTATAAAAACGAACCTTGGGCTAATTGATAACATACATGTGTATTACAAAACAAATATTTAAAAAAAAGTCGGTTTAGAACAAAATTAAATAAAAATTTTAAAAAATTCTATTCAAAATACTTTATGATTGACCCGTGATTATTATAAATTAACAAAATATATATAAAGCACAATAATAAACAAAAATCCCCTATCGAATCAATTTTGGTTTTTTTTTGTCTAACTTTTTTTATTTTTATCAATTGACGACAATCAGTCTTATTGTTTTCTCTTTTTCTTTTTAATTTCCCACATTACGCTTCTTCTCCATACAAAACATTTAGATTCCTTAACAAAATGTTTAGACTTTTATATGAATAATAAATATATATTTATGAAATTGTATGTAATACTTATATTTAAATGCAGTTGTATGCGTATCAGTTTGTATCAACCACTTAAAGTCCACCTTAAAACCCAACCAGGTGTTGTTTTCAATTTGGGTTTCTGCAGGCATACCATCTCAATGTATGTTTGGATCTGCAAATGTATTGGTGTACAAGTAGATGTTTGTTTTACGTATGCATGCATTTTAAACCCCAACCAAACCTTTTTCTAGCTTTTTGCGTCTTTGCTTTTGTAGCTTCTTTAATATTTATTGTTGTACTTTCGAATCAAATTATGCTGGAGATTTAAATGAACTAAATCGTTTTAGTACACTATAGCAGTCAACCATTAAACTTTACATCGAATTTTATAGGTTTGTCATTCCTTGTAAAATTTCTACAATTTCCATTCCGACCCCATAAAGTATATATTTTCTAAAAGCTTATGAATAGGGGAATCAATTAAGCATTGTTCGTCTGTCAATCTGTCCGTGTGTATGTTGAAATCAACTTTTTGAAGCCCCCAGACATATCCAAGACCAGTATAAGGTACCAAAATATCAGAAATATTAGGGAGCAGATCGGCATCAGAAAAAAAATCAGAAAAATCGCTCTATAAAAATCTGAGATATGTTGAAAAAACCTAGACCACATCGTCTTGTTATACTAATACAAACTGGATGAACGTAGGTTCAAATCACAGTTAAGACAAAAACATTTTTTTTTAATTTTTTTAAATTATTTTTTTTATTTTTTATGTTTTATATATATATATATACATACATAAACTCAATTTATAATTTTACAATGAGATGGTTTAAAGCGGATAAAGTCATTATAAATATAATAAAACATACATGTTCATATAAATGAAATGAATAAAGCGATCTTACTAGTTTACATTAAATTATTTTTTCGAACCAACAAGAATGTTTTAATATTATTATTAATGGGAACTTTAATGCATAACACCAGTTTTTAAAGTACAATAAGAAAATATCGATGTGGTCCACTAATTAAAATTATCCCTCTCATTACCGCCTTAAGTGCCACAAATGGTTTGGTAATTGGTGGAACTAATGATGCTAGCGAACATCACCTATTTATTGCTATTATCCACAAAATAATTACAGCCATTTGAGATCTCAGCAAACCTATGCAAAGTAAAAGATTAGACCTACGAAAGATAAAACAGTCAACCATATCAACCCAGTGCTCTAAAATCACATACAAACTTAAAACTGCAAGACTTGTCTGTCACGAAAGATAGTTTTCTGAAGTCTACAAAATCCTTATCAGGTTTTTAAAAATAAAACTTAAAGAATGGATATCTGACGGCACACTGAACCTAGTAACAGAAAAAAAAATTTATCAAAGGCCATCAAATAGTTCTAGGATCCATATATCAAAACAGTATTCTTGCAAAAATTTGAACCGGCAAATAATATCTACGAAGGATAAAAATCGTAGAAATTGCACCATAGATCTATAATCTAATCTATATCTAAATATAATATAGCCACTTAACGACTAATACACAAAACATCATCTGCTACTTAACCACTTTGAAGAACTGCTGACTGGAGTCTTACAAAATCCAGGTACAAACAACTAGTACCTTAGACCAACTGCTTGAAACTGTCATAAAAGCTAGCAAGCTTCTCTTCTTATGTAACAAGCATAGCGAATGAAATTATATCTTCATCCTTTGTCCAGACTTCCCGAAATTTGAAAAACATGTTACCATATTAAAGAGTACTACTTAAAGCCACAGGAAACGGTAATTTCACACCTCAACTGCTTAAAATATCACCCGATATCAGCTCGCAATCACTATTCCCTATTATCCAGGAATTCTGGAAGTCTAAATACTTTCTCGCTTACACTAAATAATGTTTATACCTATTAATGCCAAATAAGGAACACAGTTAACACAACACACATATCACCCTGCAGTGTGCTACGACAAGAATAAGCCGCATTTTTCTCAAAAGATCCTGCCTTGACTGCAAAAATAGCTTCACGATGATTGTCAAATATTCAATAGGATAGCACTTCTTGTATTTATCTAGTGCTAATTTATTTTGAGAAAACCTTAAATACTCTTTCACTCGAAGCAATCATCGTTACGATTTAAAGGAATTTAAAAAAAAAATACCGCTAATTTTAAACCTTTACAGTAATGCTTGATATCGAGTGCTATGTGAAAATTGAACTAGACGAAATAACTTTAGGCAGAAAATATATTAAATAAGGTAGTGTGGTGCCTTTGACACTATTATGCTAAATCCAGCATAAGCATAAGCTAGGGATGAGCATTAATTCATCCATGGCACATCAATTTCTTCTCCTAATATATAGTGTAACTTTCTTTGTGTATCTTACTCACCTTAAGATATAAATTGCAGACTAGACAAGACAAAATAGGCATTTGGCAATCTAGACTCCATATGGCGTTTCACCCAACTATCAACTAGCACAAAGCTTAATCTTAAAATATATATTAGTGTTTTGGGAATATCGAAGCTGACCGATAAAATTTTTAGTTTCGTTCAAATCCTTTCGATTTGGTTTCATAAATGCCAATCGAAAGATAGGGATCTTCATTGAGACAAGCGCCAATACAAGCATATTCTACGGGCTTTAGCACTGTTTCAAATTCACGACTAGTGATTTCCGACAATCCTAGTTGCACAGTCCTTTGCGATCTCCTGCATCGTCATTAAACTGAAGCCTCCCATAGCATTTACACTTAATATGTGCTTAACTGTAATAACAAATCTGCCACAATATGAGTCTCCCTTACATCTTAGGTGTGATGCAGCACTTCGACTACCTTCACCCGACTCATAAGCTTAATCGACCTCTTTCAGTTAGAGGTTTAGGATTCTCCTACATTCCATTAGCAAATATACTGGAGTCACTATCCATATTCCCATTGTGCACGAATCTACCATTACTCTTTAAGTTCGAAGTCCAGTATTCTCCTATACCCCAGCCAGATGCGTTAATTATACCTAATAACATCACCAAGGCGTGGACTTTTCGCCTCCGAGAGGTCTAAGAATTTTTAATTCCAACATTAACGCTGAACCTAATGACACCAACAATATTTTTTTGGCCTGAAAAAATTAAGATCATTAGTCTTTGTACACCACCTAATAAATTTCCATTCAAGCAATAATTTGTAGACGAAAATGGCGTTGTATTGGACCCACACTAAGTAAATCACCAAACGATATTAACTGAATGTCCATCGATTTAAACCCACAGAACCAGAGACGTGTTGGTAGACCTGCACATAAATAAAGAGAGCAGATCGATTATGAAATGAGAACTTCAGGACATAAAATTAAATGGGCGATACAAATTTTGCTTTGTGGCATGCACATGGTCCTTAAAATAATTACAGGAAATAACATACCCTGTAGCCAGAACGTAACAAACTTATCACCAGGACTGCGCTTAAAAGCAAATCTTATAGATTCGTTGAATATTGATTGACAATGAAACTTTCACGAGATTTCCACTATATTAGGGCCACAATATTATTATTCCTTAAAAACTTATCGGCGACAAAAGATTGATAATCGGTGGGCCAACGCTATATTGTAACTAAACTTTCACATTAGAATGAAAAAACATAATCGACCGCCAACATCAATTACACAATCCTAAATCGTTTCTAGCCATCCCAGTATTAAACCGAAAATCTTCTGTCAGACCTACAATCAGATACTTATATATTTTGTAATAAAAATCTAAATATTTCATCACTAAATTCTTTATAAGACTACCTTTTAAAATTCATCAAGAAGTGATTTTATTCCTTTAAGTCTCTCGTTGACACATACTAATGCAAGAGTGGAAAAAATTTTTTGTGGTTGTTTTAAACATCAATATCTTTACTCAATATCAAATATTAGCATAAGACCAAGTGTTCCAGTATTTTAATTTTATTTTTCATTTTTGTATTTGTTTTCTTATAAACGATTGCAACTTAAGTATTACGCTTTCATTTGTATGTTTATTGTTTATGTTTGCAAGCTTGTAATGTCAAAAGCATTTAATAAAGTGCGTTTCTGTAGCTTTTGTTCTTTAGTTTTCTGTCTACTGATTTTTTAGGGTAGATAATGAAATGGGGTACAAACAGTTGTTAGGTTAGTACTTAGTCACCACCACTACCATCACCTCCACTATATGTGTATAAAATTCTATGTTATCCTATTTTCCCTCTAACGGCATTTTGGTTAGATTTAATGTATTGAAATTTAATGTTTTTATAGTGCACATGTGCGTTTGATTTAGGTTATACAAATTTGTTTAATTATAGAAAACAAAATAAATTTATTTGCGTTAAGTTAAATAAAGGTAAGCAGTAGTGGTCAGTTTTCAAAAATAAGGCAATCAGGTCAGTTTTCAAAAATAAGTGAGTAGATTGATAAAGCGGTAAATTTTTAAAACACAACAGAATTGGTTTGTTATATTTTAAATATTCAAAAACTTAGTGAATTCCTTTCTGTCTATACCATGAACTTCAATTTTGTTTTTACCAGTTTCTATAACATTTATCATCCGTACCCGTACTAAGGTTAAACGATCAATTATTAATGATGAGTTCCTTTATAATTTATCCAAAACGCCCCTTATTACACAATTTGTATACAAAGAAGTGAAAATAATTGTATATAAGTAAACATTTGACATTACATTACAAGGTATCAAGCCGAAAATATAAATTAAAAAAAACACACTGACAAATGAAAGTGAAAATGATGACACCTGGACTTAAATAAATAATCAAATATTGAAAAATGAAAACAAATAAATGCCACACGTGAACAATTTGATTACAAGATTACAAAAAAATTCAAATAAAAGAATTATTAGGAATTTTGGTTGGGTCGATGTTTTTCAAGCGCCATTGTTTTAAAACAACAACATTCAAATGTAACTGAAAAAGACATCCCTTTTCTGATTATTTTTTGATGGTAGTGTGAACGTTATTGTGTCTTCGGTTTGACTAGTAAATTGTAAATTATTTTTAAGCAACTTTCTCAAAATTGTATCATTTAGGGGTTAACGTTTTGGGGATATCTGAAGTTCTTCATTACTACGGTCCTCATCGAAATACAATTACTGTCTTTTTCGTTAAGAAAAAGTCATCAAAAGTCTAACCGTTAAATACTTTTATTTGAAGGCTAAGAAATTTTATTTGGCAACATTTAGTTTGGCGTTAGTTAGTTAGGCGGATCCCTGCTGCTAGTTGTTTGACTTTGTTTAAAGAACAAATTGGGATCAAAGAAATTTTATATAAAACACCGTTATATATTGATAAATTGGTAAAAATATCCTCACATATTATGGTGGTTAGAGCATTACAGTCATGATTCAAAGATTCAAAGGCATGATTACTTACCTATGATCAGGTATCAATAGAAAAACATTAATGTTGTAAATTTGCGTCTTCATCAGGATGTTGTCGCAAGTCAAACAAAATGTGATATACTATAGTAATAATTTGACGGACAATTTATTAAAAAATGGTTCTGTTTACTGGCCAACTCGTCTTACAATTTTAAGCCATTTGCTTATTTTTGATGAGGATTTATAAAGTCTGCTTCTATAAACCAAAACAAATTATGCACTTCAAATGCAGAGTTCAAAAGCCAAGTTAAGAAAACGTACGATAAGACACTTACGACAAAAAGTACCGTCTATTATTGCTAAGATGTTAATTTACTGCCCGTTCTCCATTTCCTATTAGACCAGTTTATACTCAACATCTGAAAAATCGCCTACGAAAAGATAAGCCCATATAGTGGAGTGCTAATATTGCAGAAGAACGTAAGGATTAAAAGAAGATCTTTAAACAGAATAAAGTTCTGCATGGGCCACAAGCAAATCCTCATTCAGGAAGTTTAAGAATTTAATCAGAAAGGCCCAGAGATAATTCTGAAGAAAATTCTGCAGTTGTGTGGACCATAAATAGTAAGGACATGTTGGAGTCATTTATGGGAACACACTTTCCAAGTTGTGAGGAACCAAATTCACTACATAAGAAATACCCCAAGGAGGCATATCTTTTAGTATTTTCATATGTTGGGTAGTCAAAAGCATCCATTTCTCTAAATCTTCATGTCCTAATAAGATAACAGAATTTCAGTTTTACAGCTAACGCTTAAAGAAAGCTTTTATCCCAAAAAATGAAAAAGCTTTAAATACCGACCCCAAGGCCTCTTCTTTTCCATTTAAAATACTATAAGAAATCATTGGTGGTAGCATAAGATAATTTTTCGTATATTCCGTAGATGTTTTGAAATTTCTTCTACAAGGCCAGATCTATTGAAACTATTAGAAAAACTAGATAAAAATATAGAAAAATGTTTGAACTTCAAGGAGTTTGCCTCAGGTGCATGACATAAGTCATAACATAATCCTCCAAAAGATATACATATATACCAACTTGCCATGTTGTCAAAGGGAAGTTTCCCCATAAGTCATAAGCCAAATTCAACTAAAAGTTTGGCTTTTTACAGAAACCATTTATCTCGATATAATTTCCTAAGGATTTGTACTCAAAAGTCCTATGGTATTTCCATTCAGTTAAAGATCTCGTATCCAATATGCCCAAACTAAGGATATTGGTAAAGAAAATGTTCCAATGTTACGTCTTCTTTCTTACAAGCTCTACATATTGTTTTATTCAATAATGTCAAATGAGCTAGGTAAGTTCATGACCAGATAAATTTTCTGAGTACTGGCCTTCTTTAAAATCTCCTTCGATATCTCAAAATTTGGGTCACCATACTGACAGCAGAATTCTGAAACTTTGTCACCTTTTTTAATTAAAATTGGGCCAGTATTAAGCCGGAACAGATTATTAAAGCTAAATTTCTAAATTGTCAGTTCCGATCACACTACTCTGTTTATTTATTTATTTATTTATTTATTTATTTATTTAAGTAAGTCTATGGTATAAATCCTTACAGACTATTAAAATAAAGTGACAGAAATATATTACAATTACGAATTTAAAAACATAATGATATTTCTCTTAATAATATTAACACTAACAGAAAAGTCAATTATATGATAAAGATTATTAAAATCGTAACAAATTATTCTAAAAGGATTATCATTAGCATAATTTCGACGAAAAAATTGCACGTGCAATGGGTTGAAATTTCTAGTTGGACGAGATGGAATATTAAAAGATAAGTTGCTTAGCAGGAAACTAGTTAATCAATTTGATAACAAACGTTACATTCAGCATTGTTCTCCGGCTCTGTAGAGTGGGAAGCTTAATTATTGCAAGTCTAGATTTGTAAAATAGTTCAAAGAGGTAAGTTTGTTTACTATTGAAGTTTAATATAAATGCTCTATTTGAAGCCAGGCAGCAAACAGACTGCATGACTGTAACAAATGCAAAGGATGCATGGGCAAAGATCCACAAGAAATACCGTCAGAAATCCTGAAGTCTGCGATAAAAATGTTATCAAAAGAATACGAAGAATGTGGATCCAACTAAAATTGAACTAGCACTATTTACAAAGAGACACAAAATCCATTTTTTACAACTAAGATGAATTGGGTAGGGCTAAATTTATTTTATAATGGATAATAAATTAATTTGGAATTAGAGCCACAATCCAGGACTACTTAAACGGCGATTTCACTAAATTCCTAAAAAAAAGAAGAACCAATTCTATTCTATGGGGTGGCGTTTGGTAGTTAGCATGGATGAAGAGAAATCACAACATACTTTTTTATTGTGTTTATGGAGATTTTTGTTAAATTAATGTTATATAAAATATTTGATAAATTTTTGTTGTTTAAATAGGGCAATATATTGTTAACACTCGCTTATCTTCAAAACCGTTACACCTAAATTTCCTTTCTGTGAATATTGTTTTATACGGTAGACCAACGTTTACATTATCTAGACGATCACACTTTTAAGTAATTTTTAAGGAAAAGTTTCTAATAAATTGTAACCTTTTTTGGAAAATTTTCTATGAGTCTTCCTCATTTATAACAATCAAAAGTACTCGGTTCCTTTCCATTCACTATCATTAAGCGTGAAATTGGTTTGTTCAAAACAAAAACACTTTCACTCTCAATTAATAATCAGAACACACACTCGAACATGAAAAGGGAAAGTAATTCAAATTCAAATTAATTTGTTGTTTTTCAATACAGCGGCAGTAGTAGTTGTTTACGGTTGCAGTCAACAAGACAAAAAGCGACTGAATTCAAGAGATAAAAAAATAATGTGTTAATGTGGGCACATTATGTCGCGGCCAGGGTTTATAAACATTTCCACGGAAAGGACTTAATTTATAAATGTTTGAATCAATCAATCGATAAGTGGAAATATCAAATTTAATTTTCCCACGAAATTTCCGTTGCTTCTTTATTCTTTTATTATAAATTTTCCACGCGAATGTCGATTTCCATTGTACATCACTGTTGTGATCTTTTTATTGTTTTTTTGTTTGTTTGTATTTAATTTAATTCCAACAAATTGTGGTTTTAATTAATGTGGGTCTATTATTATTATTTGTTTGAGAATTTTAAACGTCATAATGAAAAGGATCAATTAATTTTCTATAACAAAAAGGATGTTTAATATAAAAAACTGAAGTGAAGATTGTTTGATTTGACAGTTCAAGATTTTAAATGAAAGATCGACTTAAACGTTTCTTTGGAAATTAATTTACAATTACACTGAAAAGTGAGAATTTTATAAAGAAAATGTTACCTACATGGTAGATTTCATTTGATTTATTAAAATACTTGAATGAGTAATTTATATTCGTAACATTTTGCCTCAAGGTCGATTTTTAAAAAGTAAAATTTTCTCACTTTTCTTTGTAATGCAACAACTGGTATTCACTGCAATTAGTACTTAATCTAAACACAACAGGTAGGATTAACTTAACACTCGCATACAAAACACTGCTTATCCCTGTTAAATCCGGTGCTCCTGTCACATGCTTTCTTTGGTAAAAACGGAAAAACATCAAGGGAAAAGTTGAAAAACCAAGTATTTCCCAACAAAAAAAAAACCACCGCATGAATATCAGCAAAATTTTACGCCTCCTTGACACTGATACGGCAAATATTTACCTGTGTTCAATGAAAATTGGTCAGGTTTTTCCTTGATTTAAGAAAAATAACAAACAAACAAACAGTAGGGTTTTTTTTGTTTAAATATTGAATATAGTCAAGTGCGTCTTATAATGGAAAACATTATATGACAATGATTATGTTGTTGTTGTTGTTGTTGTGAAAAAATGCTGAGAGCGACGCGTGTTTCACCGGTAGCCGTTTTAAGGTGTTTCCTTTTTTGGATTTTAACAAGAACCTGTAGAGATGTTAAAATAAACAGTGTTTAAGTATTTATGCAGTTTAAATGCGAGAAGTAATAATGAGTGGTTTAAGTATCATGTTGTAAATTTCAAGTGTTTATTCTAGAAAGAGAATTAAGAAATTCCCTGTTAAAGTGAAAAATAATGAAACAGAGTTTTGGAAATGATGAGGTTGTATTTTAAATATATTTCATTTAAAATGTTAGGATTTTAAATTTTATTAACTAAATTATAATGCTGAACACATAAATTAACTTAGATAAGACAGTGTAAATATTTCTAAAGCAAAATTTTTAAATTGGTACGTGTGTTGGTGTATAAACCCCATTCACTTATTTGAGTGAAAAGAGCTTGAAGTTGTGTTTTTTATAAATCTCTAAGTTCAATTAAATGGCCTAATTTAATCGTTTAAGGACTATTTTAGTTTTAAAATTTGAACAATTAAACATCAGAAAGTTGATAAAAAATCTATTTTCTTTGGAAGTTTGATTTATAAACTTTTTATCACTTTATCATCTCTGATAATTTGTATGAATAAGGCCATATTTATTAACTAAACGTTCATGCAGTTATTAATACTTATATAAACATTCACTTTTTATAGTATTATATTAACACTGATTGTAATGAAAATATTTCACAGTCCCCGCTTTTCTATTTATTAGTTCTATTTTTGCATGCCATCACAGTATTGTAGATCAATGCCATAGCGCACAACAGGCCTATGGGCCATACATGTATACCTGTTATGGGTTTGAGCTTTTAGTGTCCCTCTTTTTCAACTTAACCTTCAACGTAGATCAATGTCAGTCCTATTTTCAAACATAAAATGATTGAATATGATGCGGAGCGATCTCCATTGACCATATCGCAAGTTAAGGCTTAGTTTCGGAAGATATAAGACCCGATTATGTTACCAGCGTTTAAGCAGCACCGCATTTCTTTTTTTCTTTTTTGATATAGTAAAGGCTGTAAGTCTGTTGCGGATTCATCTCACTCCTTTGTAAAAATTTTGTTTATTAACAATTCCATTAAGTAAAAAATTATCCTCACCGCTAAATATCGACACTTGATGCTATATCTAGACTGGTGTATAGAGCTGTTACCAACACCTCTGGCTGGGGCAAAGAATTATCTTGCTTAAATGCCAATGGACCACAGGGGTCGAGTAAAGATAGTCGAGGGGCTGCATCTCACGCTCAAAGCGGTTGGGTCCATCAGTACTGATGAGGCATTTAAGAATCCTGTGCCCATGTTCTGTAACTTTCGCTACGAGAAACTTTTCACTTGAAATATGTAAATTGATACAGAAATACAATAAATCTAGACAAACAGCCGTTTTTTCTCGCTGTAGATGAGTTACTTTTCTCTCACACTTCGAAAAACGGTGGTATATTTTGTTTCATGAATTTTCGTTGCGAGAACTTCTCACTAAAGTTACAGAATATGGGTACTGGACAATGTAATTTAAGTGGTTAGGAAGACTAAGATCACGGTAGACTAGGAATCACAGGTAGTCACAGCTGTCTAACAAAGGTGCCGGCGATTACGAAAGTCGTTTTCTAGTCCAGAGAGAACGCTTTTTGTGGTGCGGGATTCAATGAAGGAAGGGATACCGATTGGTAGCTAGGAAATCACCGGGAAGCAAAGGATGTCGAAAAGAGAAGCAAAATAGTTGCAGCCGGTTTTGATATTCCTCCAACCCACACAAAAGGTGTCTCAATAAGGATGAACTTTTCATTTTAAAATAATAAATTTTTTATTGGGTTGTAAAGAAGTTTTATTCCGATTAATTATAAAATATTCTTCAAATGACCGCAGCGACTTTGATGTTAGGCCATTATTTAAATTTTAAATTTTCCATGACACTTTCACAGAGAGCTAATACGATAGATCTTTAAATTGAGCTCAGGAATTGTTTCTAGTTAATTTGCATAATTTTACAAAACCCAAAAGAAAATATTGCATGATCTTGGTGGCCAGTTAACATCAGAATATCGTTAGGTAATTTGTTTTAGAAATTGTTACTGTAATCAGTTGGTTGTTTTATTGGTCATGTGGTTATTGGTGCCATCTTGCTGAAGCATTGTCGTCAAAATATATATCCTCCAGTTGACGCTACTAGAACTCCAATATTATGTTTCTGAAAGTAATGCCGTGCACAGTCACTGCGATTTCGGCCTCATTTACAAAAGAAATAAGACCTAGTCACGCCGGATTGCATAAAGATTTTCTGGGCATCAAATTCGACAATTTGATGTATTCACAAAGACATATGGAAATGAGCTTCATCGGAAAAGATGCATTTTATCGAAAATGACGAATTGCTGGTGCTCTCCATGGTCTTAGAGTTTGACTTTCTGAGTTAACTGAATTGTGTATGCATAAAGGCGGAGGTGTTTTACACAAAATTCACTGCGTAGTGTTTCATGAAATTTAAAGTTTAAAGATACCGAATTGATATTTTTGGGTTTTCGGCTAAACTCTCGTTTACAAAAACAATGTTTTAAGACCTCTTAGAGAACTAATTAAAAGCTTGGAAACCAGGTGGGAACTTGTTTTAACTTTAATAAAATATATCAAAGATTTTATCTTTAGCACTTACATTAATTGTGATTTTATTATAATAAACTTTTTAATTCAATATGTGTCGATTGGGAGATTGATCTCGATTTGTTGAAGTTAGTTTGAGGTAATCCCGGAGATTTCTGACTACTCGTCAGGCAATGAATAGTTTTAATAGAGCTTGCTTCAATCATGATTTATGAAATTTTAATCACGGTTTTAGTTGTTCGTAAAACTATAGATTCTTTCCATACTGTCCTTACTATCACTAAAAATTCTAACAACTCTTTAAACGGAATCTCCACTTTATGTTAATAATTTGCAGGCGTATGGAAAAATTATCAATAATTTAACATATTTCCACATGGGGAAAACATTTGGTTCTTCTCAGTGTCTTTCATTTAATATGTGAATTTTTTCTTTCAAAATTTCCTTTTTACTTGTTTTATAATTGCCGGACTTTTGATGCACAATATTAACATGATGTTCTACAAAGGAAAAAACACAAGCATCCTTATATTCACAAACGGAAAAATTAATAGTGCAATAAGGATTTTCCTTAAACAAATGTTTGTTTGTTATTCCTAGCCATGAAAAGCACATATGTTTGGATAATTCCTTTTCTAAATGCTTAATACCGGCAGGCATGGGAAAATATATTTCCAGCTATAAAGTCATCTAACATCTAGATAAGTATGGTTTTTTCACACATATGATGGCAAAGAAATATAATTTGACTATTCAAAGTACGAGTAGATGCACCGCTATGGTTTTAATAAGTCAGGCAATAAATTGTATTGACCATTTGAAAATTTCGCCAATATTTCCCAAAAATATTTCATATGAGTGTTGAAAAAACCATGGGAAAAATGTGGGAATATCAGCTAGATGTTTGTATTTCTCAAAGAAAATTTTAAAACTCTTAAGCGAAGAACACATATGAATATATATTTTTTTTTTATGAAAATTTCCAACTACCTTTCGGTTTGTTGTGAAAATTAACAAAAAGTTACAAGGCATGTTGAAGGCACGTACCAAATACTTCACATATGTACTCGTAATACTAGCGTGTAGTTAATTCTACTAGCTGTTTTCGTATGAAGTGTTATTGTAACTAGTTGTTGAGCTGTGATAAAGAAAAATTTTCACGTTCCGCATTGCATGGCGCTTTTATACTAACGAGGTTGTTGGTGATGCTTGGTAGGAAATATTTTCTTATTTCGGAAGATAAAAAAAAATAAAAATTAAAATGATCATGTGGCACAACAGCATCGCACCCTAAAATATGTATGCTGTTGTTGCTGTATGGAAACAACATATGCTCAAGTGGTGGTGGGTATTATCCTTCCACAAACATTTGTTCTGTAAGTTGTTCTCAGCATCTCTCTAGGTATCTTTGTTGTCATAAATGTTCTTATCTTTAAGAGATGAAGGCACTTACACATACAAGTGACAATTTAAAATCACAATATAATCAAAACTTTTAATAAATGCAACGTGATTTCAACCATGACCTTGTATTCCTCCAAATTAAAAAGTGCTGTTTAAGTTATATTTAAAAAAATTTCGCGATTTTAATTGAAAAATGTTTCAACACTTTTTTTCCGATAAATTAATATAATTATTATACAAGTGGACATATCTTAACCGCCCAAACGTGGTATAAATGTATGACTTCTTAACAAATATGGCGGATCTTTTTTTTTTTTTCTTTCATAACACAAATAATTTGGTAAAAAAATCAGCAAAAACGGACTAAATTTAGAAAAAAAATTCTTGATATAAAAGTTTTAGTTTTGTAATTATTGAAACAATTTTATTTATGTTTTAATTTAAATTTATTATTCTGGCTTAAATTTATTTGCATATTTTATAATATTTCTTTATTAAATTGCAAGTATTTAAGAATAAGGAAAACTTCTCTATGAGGGGCTATTCGTTGCTTGTGTAACGTATGGTGCTTCCGTGTGGTATGAAACAGTTATGTCTGTTAAAGACAGAAACAAGGTCTTGTCAGTTCAGAGAGTTATGATGTTGGCTTGTATACAGGTTTGTTGCATGGTGTCGACCGAGGCACATCAGGTCTTGTTAGGTGTAGCTCCTAGCTTGACTTGGATGCAATACATTGTGCTATTGCCTTCAAAATCAAGATGGGGCTATCACTTTTTGCTCTTGACTGGATTTCTACTGCTGATCTGGTAGTTGCGGATGCTGCACGTCTTAAGGTGCTCTTGGATGACCAGGTTATGGCTAGGTGGAGGGCTCGTTGGAGTGATAGTGACAACGGTAGGGTGAAGTATAGTTTCATACGTGAGGTGATATTTTTGCGCCAGCATCCGGACTTTATTTTGGCTTTCTATTAGTCGAGTGGATTAAGAGCATTTTGATGATTTTACCTCAAAATTTTTAAAATAAAAATTGAAATTAAACAAAAGCGCTATCTAAGGCTTTACAGAAGTATTTGTACCCTGCATGAATGTTGTATAGCATTAATAATAATAAAGAAAAATCTTACATAAAGTGGGCGTGTCACAATTATCTTGTGAATTTAAACTGAATATAGAAACATAGGCACACATACAGGGTGGACCAAAAGTCACGCCTGCGTTTAAAAATTGAATGACTTTTTTGTTTATTAATATTTTTTATTTTTTTTCAGATTTTATTCATCGATTCGTGTTACACCACCATGCAAAATTTAACGACTGAGCAACGAACGAAAGTGGTAGAGTTTTACTTTTAATCGTTCTTCGACGATGAAGTTGATAATACAGTAACGGTGAATGGGGACAGCTATCGCGCTATGCTTAATAATTTTGTACGCCCTGAGGCAGCCAACAAGTGGTTTCAGCAGAATGGAGCAACAACACACACGGCCCGTGCCACAATGACGCTTTTTAATGAAATTTTTGACGACCGAATTATCTCGAAAAATTCAGAATTTAATTAACCAGCACGTTCACCGGATTTAACTGCCCCTGATTATTTTCTATGGGGTTATCTCAAAGAACGAGTGTATGTAAACAAGCCTCAAACTATAGAGCAGCTAAAGAACAACATTGAAGCTGAGATCAGGGCAATAGAGCCTGAAACCTTGCGTGCAGTTATGCAAAACGCCTGTTTAAGAGCCCAATTGTGCATCGATGAAAATGGTGGTCATCTCTCTGACATTATTTTTCATAATTAAAATTTAGGTCATACAAAGATAATATTATAATTAAAAAAAAAATTTAATAAAAAATAATAATAAACAAAAAAGTTATTCAATTTTTACACGCAGGCGCGACTTTCGGTCCACCCTGTATATGTATGTCGATATGTTACAAATTAATGAACCCCACCATTTTCTTTTTATGAAAATAAAATAAAATAAAATAATAAAATTTATGAATCAAATATCGAAAACAATGAAAACTTTACAAAATGATTTCAAACCAATATTGAACCAAACCGATGACCGGCTTAAAGAAACTTTTATAGAATTCTGATTGTTTTTTCAAATTTTTGTTTACAATACCTTCACGCTGAACCTGGACTGCTTTGCTGGTGCCCGCATAGTTTTATGTCATTCCTAAAAACCAGGATCAGAAAAAATATTCCGCAATTTAAAAGTAAATCCAATAAACTATGAGCACCAAATTTACAAGAGCAAAAACATCTTTTAAAACGGAGTTTAAGTTATTAAGGGAACTAGACACACATGTGATTGTATGTGTTAATAAATTATTAAGTCGAAGGTCACACACGACGATTTTAATTGCCCAACTTTTTCCATAATTTCTTTTGAACTTGCTTTTATGTTCACACACGATAATTCCTTTGGCGATTTTTCTGTTTTGTTTAGCTTTTATTTTCTTACAATTTGACATTTGTGCTTTAGCCGTAAATAGCTATAATAAAAATAAAAAAATAAAATAATAGAATTGATTTTAATTATCGCTTTGAATTAAAATGTTTTCACTAAAATATTTTTTTTTGTTTTTTATTTTTAAATATTTTAAACGTTTAATTTGTGACGTTTTTAATTAAAATTTTAAATTACTTACACAAAAAGAATCGAAAAACCGAATGAAAAGAAATGTCAAATATTCAACTAAAAAAAAATTGCTTCAAATAGCCGAGTACCGGCGATTATTTTTCCCTTTTTGTTTCCTCACCTTAAGCTGTAAAAACCATCTATGAACTCAAGAATTGCCCAACTATAATCGTCGTGTGTGACTTTAGACTAAGGAAAAAACAACAACAAATTTTTCGAATACTACTACTAAAAGGCTTGACAATTATTTTGGTCGTGACAAGTCCTCTTTACAATCTCTGTTTTGTTTTTATTTTACCATATACATAAAGCACTCTTCTTGAAAAGTGGTAAGTGTAAGTGGCAACTTTAATGGCTTATAGCTCCTAAAGTACTGAAAAAACAACTGAATAATGCATAGTGGTTCAAACGTGGCTTTCAGCGTAAATTACGAGAAAAGAAAATTGTTTAATGGCACTGAATGTAATGGCCCATATCGATGCCTTACTTCCTCAACCTCGTATCTTAAAAAATAAAATTTTTCAGGAGAGAAAAAAAAAACGGTTCATCTTTTTATATTTCGGTGTTTGGTTAAAAGTTTAAATGCAATTATTAAGGAATTGATTGTATTTATGTATATTAGTAGTAATAATATACTAATCTTTTTTAGTTAAAGCATAAAACAATCGTTTGATATGAAAAAGTCAAAATCGTATTTTTTAAGTTACGAGGTTGAGGAAGTAAGGCATCGATATGCGACAACTCTGCTTGAAGTTACCACCGAGTGAGATATGTCAATTATCTTTGAAGGAAATTTTTTCGAAAAATCAGCATTGGAAGCCTATTACTCTTGCTATGTTTTAACTACCACTTTCGTAGTAAGTTTAAACTATTTTTACTTGTTTTTCGGTTATTAAACGATCTATATTCTTAAATGACAAACCTTTTACTATATAATTCGCACTTCAGATGTTAAATACTTAATAACTACCAGCCTTGCCAGAACGGCGGCTAAGAAATCACTAAATGGATAATTCACCATGTATGTATTTATGTGTGTATGTGTTTAAAAATATCGATAGACACATTAAAATTTTTGATGAGTTCGGTTTCATTATTTGTTCTATAACCTTTCTGTCACTGACCAATTTTTCTGATTTTCCAAAACAAGTAGTAGTGTGTGAATTTTATTAGAATCGATTGGGTACTTCAGAATATTTTTTACAGGTAGACAATGTTCAACGAACCAAAATATATACATTTTGTGATCCTAAGAGACAGAAAGGCGAAATATATAGGAATTCTTCTGTGTCTAAAGCTAAGATCCAACTATCGTCGCAAATAGCACAATATGTACCGATTTTTATCGTGCTTAATCGGCACTCATTTAAAACAGTGCTCGATGTATTTTTGAGCGGTCCCATTTTTGTCCAATATTATGACAAGGTTTTTTCACTTATATTGGTCAAAACACAAGTGCGACAATAATACTGCTCTGCAAAAAATAATTTTTTGTCTTCCCATTTAATAATGGATTTTGACGCGCTGAACTGATCGTTGTCGGTTTTTTTCGGGATTTTTTGATGGGCGTGGCAAATTTTCCCCCTAAATTAGTCAGGTACAGAGACATATTTCATCCTAACTCGAGAACCAGTCATCCGATTTTCACAAGTAAAATACCAGTGGATGTGTAACTAAATTATATTTATTGTATCTATCTCTTATCGTTTTGGAATTATTCAGAAATTAATGGAGAAAAAAATTTTTTTGTGCAAAAATATTTTTCAATTTAAAAATGGAATTTAAAAAAATCTAAAGCAAATATTCAACATTTTAAACTTTTTTCTGAGAGTTAGTTATCTTAAAAATAAAAAAAGTGTTAAACCATAAAAATCGGTTAAAAAATGTAGATTTTATTGTACCCAATATTGACCAATTATGTGTAATGCAGCAAACAACGTCAGAGTGGGCGCACTAAAGCGCCTTGTAGCAACGATGAATGGCAACTTTTTACTTCTATCTATTTTCGTACAACAAAAACAAATACAATCAAAAAAATTTCCCAAATTGTAATTTTGTAGCAACGCCTCGCTTAAAGCACCCACCCTGTCGTAAGTATTTGGGTAAGAGAGTGATTAGAAATATGAATATGGGGCATATAACAGTACCTTGCGGGATTTTTTTTTTTTCGAAAACAAGTCATAGTCAGCGCGATTTCGGCTCAGATGGTCGTATTTTCAAAAAAGTTGTGCGTTCACATGAAATGCGAAGAATATTAGTACATTACGCCGATAGTGAGATCTTAGCTTAAGATACAAATTCTTATGATGAATTTCTATCATTAACGATGGTGAGGGTTATAAAAAAGAAGTGAATTTCAAGTGTTTAAATATCTTAAATGAAATCAACTTGTTTAACGAGCCATTT
The DNA here is from genome assembly GCA_941918925.1 of Phyto melanocephala. Lineage (NCBI taxonomy): Eukaryota > Metazoa > Arthropoda > Insecta > Diptera > Rhinophoridae > Phyto > Phyto melanocephala. The sequence continues at coordinate 84,222,002 of OW799236.1, forward strand.
TTAAGATCCAAGAAGCGATTTAATAACCATCATACAACTTTTTAATCATTAAAAGTTTTAGGCGAACAAATTGACTTTTATACAAATTAGAAGGTCCTTGAACCATATGCAATTTTTAAAGATTATCTCTCAAATGTATTGCAAAAAGTATATCGAATTTATAAAAGTGAATAATAAAAAAAAAAATCAATTTCAAATTGTATAATCTTGTATTCACAATTATTATTGCGATGCTAATTTGTGTATTGTATCTCTAATGTAATCAACAACCTTTGTGGTGGGTCCATGTACACATACAAAACACGAGTCAAATACTAACAATTCTAATTCTACGTTGAAAAATCCTTGAACTTACCAACAAACTTTTAAATATTTTGTTGATCAAAAAATCTAACAATCACGCCAATATCATGAAAGATGCCTTACTTTTTGCCGAAAAAAATCATGGCATTTTTAGGTATTCTAAATAATGCAAAATTTGATATGCATTTAGAAAATACATGAAGCAATAGAATACTAAACCTAGAGTTGGAATTTTAATTTAAAAAATCTACACAAACACGAGTGCGACAAGTTCAAGGTGTTGAATATCTCAGATTATTGACTTGCAATCATTGTTGAAAAGCACGTGCATCCAAAAAATAATAGTGAATTTTAATGTTTTTTAAGCAAAAATAATGTTTTTTTTAAGCACAACACACTTAGCGCCAGAAGAGGTATACATTTCTATCAAAAAGCTGAAATGAAATCGAATGCAAATTTTAAAAGATTTCAAAAAAAACGCATTCAAAATAATTTGGACAAAGAAAAATTAAATAAATATTTTGAGGTGAATACACTACTTTGATATTGACATTAGAATTAAATAAGAATAAAATTTATTTTGTTTACAAATATGCAAATCTACAACAACAACAAAAATAGTATCAATTATTGCGCTTCATTTTATAGTTTGGACGTAGAAAAGAAATAAGATTTAGAAGAAGAAAAAAAAACTACTGCGTTTTTAGATATTTTAACACTCGGTGAGTTTACTTTTTAGAAAATCTCCAGTAAACAGAAAAAATTTTGTAATTTGTTATGAGATACTTTATAAACATAAATACATACACTCGCACTCACCCACACAAACATATTTTATTTGATTTTATTTTAGATGGGTATTTTTGTTTCTTCTGTTAAAGGTATGCACGCAGGCGCACGGGTTTGTACAAATACTCGTATTTGGATAAATTATGTTCTCTATCGTTAAATCATTTTACATATGTTTGGCATCTTAAATGTTTAAATTAATATGAAGAGAAAATAAGTTTTAAATAAACAATTTAACCCACATGTTAACCTTTTAAAAACCGACAATCTTTTTAATTTTTATGGTGCGAAATTCAGCCTTTTTTGAAATGTGCTAAAAATCAAAGATTCTTCTCTAGGTAAGAAGGGTAAGAAATAATATTATTTCAAGTGTTAGAAGAAACAACAGAATTAGTTTTAGTAATAAATGCTACCAATCAATAAATTACATGCATTCTTAACCTTTCTCTTAATATTTTTGCATATACACGAAACAAAAATATGGCTACGATATGATCACGATAATCATACTATAGTTTCTATAACAATGAATCTTCTCTTAAGCGATATTCTTTTTGGACGGATGATTATTGATTGGTCCCGGCAAGGTCCAACAAAAAGAACATTGCATTCTGTTGATCTGACAACTCCCTTGTACGGACACATTTCAATAGTCTCTTCGATGTTCGCTAAAGAAAGATTCCTCTGAATTTGGTTATCGAAAACAAATAAAAGATATTTTTATTTTATTTAATCATTAATTTCGTTACAATAGTCAAGCGCTTGTTTTAATTTTATCATTTAATGTTTGATTGCCATGAAAACTTCGATATAGTTGGCTTTTAAAATAGTATGATTTACAAAATTATGACAACAAAAATATGGAGTGAGACCAAAAAAATTATTAACACATGTTTTGCTTCTTAAGGTGGGATCACATGATTGTCGCAAATGCACCAACCTGACACAATTTTTATTGTGCTGAATTGGCGCACAATAATGAGATTATTTCAATCAAATACTTTGTAATCACACGATTGCCTCACTTTATACAAATTTGATTGTTGCAAGATGGTGTAAAATGCTATAGTGACAAAAATCGCCGCATTCCCGTCACACGCTAGCTTATTTTGTTGTGTCTGTTTTGTTTTTTTTTAGTGCATTAAAATGGTTTATTTCTTAAAAAGAAAGAAAATTGCATCTTCTTTGTATATTGTGTGTTTATTTGGTATAAAAAAATTTATTTATGGTTTTGTAGAAATATAGATATGCTGGGGGTACGCAAAGCTTAACTGGCTTAAATTTATGTAATTAAAAAGTATAATCATGCAAAGAAAAACTTTTTAATCACAAACCACAAATAACACTGCTCTGCAAAAAATAATTTTTTGTCTTCCCATTTAATAAAACTATGTGAACTATATGGATTTTGACGCGCTGAACTCAAATACGTTGTCGGTTTTTTTCCATCAGATCGGGATTTTTTTTTATGGGCGTGGCAAATTTTTCCCCCTAAATTAGTCAGGTGCGGAGACTTATTTCCTCCTAACTCGGGAACCAGTCATCCGATTTTCAAAAGTAAAACACCAAAAAATGTGTAACCTCATTAGTTAGATTTTAGTGGAATAAAATTTTTTTCTCTTATCGTTTTGGAGTTATTTTGAAATTAATGGAGAAAAAAAAATTTTTTCGTGCAAAATTCGTAATATTCTTCAATTTAAAAATGGAATTAAAAAAAATATAAGGCATATATTCAACATTTTAAACTTTTTTCTGAGATCTACTTATCTTGAAAATAAAAAAAGCCATAAACCATAAAAATCGGTTAAAAAATGTGGAGTTTATTGTAAATTTACCGCAGGTACCCAATATTGACCAAATATGTGTAATGCAGCAAACAACGTCAGAGTGGGCGCACTAAAGCGACTTGTAGCAAAAATGAATGGCAACTTTTTACTTCTATCTACTTTCGTACAACAAAAACAAATACAAGCAAAAAAAATTTGCTAGATTGTAATTTTGTAGCATCGCCTCGCTTAAAGCACCCACCCTGTCGTCACCCGTAGATAACTTCAAATAACAATAAAGAATTAAAATATTTACAGGCTATTTTACTTAAAATAACACAAAAATTTTGTTAATAATTATTAATTTTTATTTAGGAAACATTGTTAAAATAAAAAAGTAGCTTAAGCTCCCATGCCCTTTTGTCCACATCATTCAATTTCGTTCTGAAGACCTCGTCCTTCATAATTTGTCGTATTTGTGGACCTACAAATATGCCTTGTTTTACTTTAGCATCTCTGATTCTAGGAAATTTGCTCTTAATGTATAGAAAGGCTTCACCATCCTTGTTCATTGCTTTGACAAAATTTTTCATTAGGCCTAGCTTTTTATGAAGAGAAGAGTTTGTTCCTTTTGTTTTAAAGGCTCTTCTGCTACATTTTTTTTTCTGGAATAAAATTTACACTTTTCGGTCAAATTTTAACATTGTAGTGTTTTTTTTTTTTTGCGCGGCTATCCCATTTACATAAGAAGCAATAAAACTTAGTATATCCACTTTGCAATCCATTTAACATTGCTACGACTTTAAAATCTGCAGATTCCATGAGTAATGTGAATATTTAATTTTTTGTAGTATCATCTTCATGCTACAATAGTTTTCTTTCATATTTCTTGCATACGCGAGTGGGACCAATGGAAATTTGTTCCCATTGTGAAGTAAAACCGCTTTCAAACTTGTCTTGGATGAATTAATAACAAGCCGCCAATCCTGAGATTTATGACTGAAACACAGTTGTCGCAAAAGTCCATTAGCATTATCGCAAAATATCAAACCTTCCTCTTTGCTGAAATATATTAAAGAAGGTTGTTCTTTATTTCGAAAGTAAGAGACGTTAATGTCCGTTTGCACCAAATTCCATTCTTTTCATTGGGATGCAAGAAGCTCAGACTTGTTTTTGAGAGCCTTAATTTACGAACTAAGTTATTCATATCAGTTTAATACTGAAAATAAGGTTTACTCGTTGGACTTCCAAATGAATGCGAAGAAACACCCATGCTTGCGTAAGTGGATTCAGTTGCTGCAGAAAGCCCATCTTCTTCATCGTCTGTAGGAGGCAATAGAGGTAAAAATTTACTTGTAAACTGGAAAACTGGTCGTTTGACGCATAAAGTATTTGGATATGTAACTTTATTTTTTGTTTTTTTTTTTGCGTAAACCCACGTGTTTTAGTATGGCAAAAGTAGCAATCATTTTCATGATTTTGTGGTTCACTCCAAATCGTTGGCTTCATAAACGGCAAAGACTTCCTTTTTACCAACCTCTTAAAGACTTACTACAGCTACTACATATTTACATATTTTCGGCAGCTAATTTGTATCTCTATCATCGATAGGAAACCCAAAATAACGGCGATAAGCATTTTTATTCTTGGAAGATATTGTCTCCCGTTGAGTACTTAAAGTCAGATCGCCACATACGTAACAAAATAAATTTGGAGATTTGTTACAAATCCTTGACATTTTGTAATATGAAAGCGTTTGCGGATTCTTTAATTGCTTTATTTCATTACACAATAACAAAGTACACTATAAGATCTATTAACTGTTGCCGATTTTAACCGCACGATATTCAAATTAAAAGTGACTAACTTATTGCCCATTCGCTTCTATATATACAATAAATACCAGAATCTACCCTAATGTTCTTAATTTGAAATCACAGGTAATTGAAAAATACTGTTATAAATATTAATTCCAAGAACTATGTAAAATACCGTTGTACTTTAGTTCCATTACCTGCTCACGCAACGAAATGTTACATATATCATATGTAAGGCTGGTTGCATAACAATATTGGGTACATGCGGTAAATTGACAATAAAACCTACATCTTTTAACCGACTTTTACAGTTTATGACTTTTTTTTATTTCCAAGATAAGTAGGTCTTAGAAAAAAGTTTAAAATGTTGAATATTTGCCTTATATTTTTTTTAATTCCATTTTTAAATTGAAAAATATTACGAATTTTGCACGAAAAAAATTTTTTTTCTGATTAATTTTTAAATAACTCCAAAACGATAAGAGATAGAGAAAAATTATATTCCACTGAAATAAAAACAATTTTGTTACACATTTTTTTGTGTTTTATTTTTGAAAGTCGGATGACTGGTTCTCGAGTTAGGATTAAATATGTGTCCGTACCTGTCTAATTTAGGGGGAAAAATTTGCCACGCCCATAAAAAAAAATCCCGATCTGATGGAAAAAAACCGACAACGGATTTGAGTTTAGCGCGTCAAAATCCATATAGTCCACATAGTTTTATTAAATGGAGGATTTTGTTGCAGAGCAGTGTAATTGAAGCACTCAAAAAAAAAAAAATTATAATGTTGGCGCGTATTGTAAACTTTGATTGCCGCTAAAGAACACAATAAATATTGGCACACTTTTGACATTTTTATTGCCGCGCTGTTGTATTTAAAGTGGTCACACGGTTGCCCCACCAGAGTTGCATTTGATTGGTTAAAACAAGCATAATATTATCCGCGATTGTCACATGCACCAATTTATTGTGCAATCACACAATTGGGATACAAAAAAATTTGGAAATTGGTGCATTACGGCAATCGTGTGATCCTACCTTTAACGTTTTTTGGAAAGCAATTTTTAATGTATTAAGTAGTCGTTGAAAAATAAGTCTGTTATTATTTTTAACGACAACCATATTTATTTGTTGTGAGTTTGATCGAAATGAGTGACAAATAAGAAGACCGTGTTAAAATTATTAAAAATTTTGAAAAAAATCCAAAATTTTTAAACCTGCCTTCAAAGTCTTTCCAATATTATTTTTTAGTATCAGGACCCTACAAGAAATGAATGACTGAAACTAACATACACAAACTATTTGTACAAACACATTTGCAACAATTTTATATTGAATTGCTGTTACCGAAAAAAAATGCATAAGCGAGAGTGAGACAGCTAATCTGTGTTGAATTCTTGACGTTCAAAACAAAAAATTTTTTTAAAATAGTGGTAAATTTTTTACATAAAAATAATAAATAGATCTTAAAATAGTTTTTCAATAATTGGGATTTTTTTAAGAGTCTGCAGAAAATACACAAGAAGTAAACGGTAAGTAAAAGAAGTAGCAGAATTATATTTATGTACATATGTATATCTACATTTTCATAATTTTTAATTTTTTAGTAATCCAAGCCGTAATACAAAGGACGCCTTTATCATGCACAAGGATTTAAATGAGCCGCCCGGAATCATCGACGATTAAATAATATTAATACTTAATATAAAATATAAAAATTTATTTAAGAAAATTAAAATTGTGTTTTATTAAAATATGTATACCCGTCAGCTTTGAACAGTATTTTCATCAAGTGCGATTTGTCAACTATGACTGGAATATATATTAGGTGTGATTAGTCAAGTGTGACTGATATTTACATCATTGCTGATTAGCAAACAGCAGTGGAGTGAGCATTTCAAATATATCTTCAATAGTCGATATAACTCATAAGTTAAAGGGAGATGCAAGATCACACGTACACAAAAGTTTCCATCAATTTTTTCATTTTGCCCTTAATAACTTGATAGAAACTTTTGACCGATATATCCATCCCAGTGACAGTCATATGGCCGGTCAAATGACTGTCACTGTTCTTGTAGGGGAGAAATTGACCATTGATGGAAGCCTGTCTTGGGGAAGGAAAAAAGGTATACATGATACTGAGAAAGACAAGAAAATTAAAATCATATTGAAAGAGCTACAAACACATCTGATAGAAAACAAGTAAAAGCGCTATATTCGGCCGTGCCGAATCTTATATACCCTTCACAACGTGTAGTCATGCAATAACAGTAAATTCACGTATGTATGTTAAAAAAAACAAAAAAAAAATAAAAAATAAAAAAAAAAATTAAAAAAAAAAAATTTAAAAAAAAAATTATTATATACATCTATATATATAAAAGTGAAACTCTGTGTGTGTGTGTGTGTGTGTGTGTGTGTGTGTTAGCTATAGACTCCGAAACTGTAAAACCGATCGGGCTGAAACTTTGGTAAGTTGTTGTACACATACCAGGGAGTGTTTATGGGTGAAAAAAAGTGGGCGGGCCACGCCCATAAAAAATTAGTTATCATTTTAAGCTACTTGCACTTGACCGATTTTTCTGAAACTTTGCACACATATCGAGCTGTCATGATTAAATAATTTCGTGATAAGAAAAGTGGGCGGGGCCACGCCCCTAAAAAAGTTTTAATTTTGAGGTACTTGCACTGGACCGATTTTTTTGAAACTTTGCACATATGTTGAGCTGTCATGACCTTATAATTTCGTGATTAAAAAAGTGGGCGGGACCACGCCCATAAAAAATTAGTTATCAGTTTTAGCTACTTGCACTGGACCGAATTTTCTGAAACTGCGAAAATACTGAGCTGTCACGACTTTACACTTTCGTCATTAGAAAAGTGGGCAGTGCCACGCCCATTAAAAAATAGGTATCATTTTGGGGTACTTGCACTGGACCGATTTTTCTGAAACTTTGCACACATATTGAGTTGTCATGACTATACAGTTTCGTATTTAGGAAAGTGGGCAGTGCCACACCCATAAAAAAAGGTATCATTTTGAGGTACTTACACTGGACCGATTTTTCTGAAACTTTGCACACATATCGAGCTGTCATGACTATACAGTTTCGTAATTAGAAAAGTGGGCAGTGCCACGATCATAAAGAAAAAGTTATGATATTCGATTAAAATTTAGAATGCGATTAAAATTCATGAAGGGGCGTAGCAACGCGCGCCGGAATTGGCTAGTATATAATATATATAAAACAAAAAAAAAATAAAAAAAAAATTAAAAAAAAAAAAATAAAAAAAAATAATAATAAAAATATATATAATATATTAAATAAAAAATAAAAAAAAAATAAAAAAAAAATTAAAAAAAAAAATTTTAAAAAAATTTAAAAAAAAATTTTTTTGCCTCAGCTGGGATTCGATGCCATGTTTTCTCTAACCAGTATACACGTTTGTATGTATGTATGTTGTTGTTGTAATGTTGTTTTTATGAAAAGAAAATCGAGGTGGTCGTGGGTTTTTGCTCATATCTCAGTTGTTTATGTACCGATGTTTCTGATTTTCAATACCGATCTACTCCCGAATATTTCTGATATTTTAATACCTTACCCGGGTCCAACCTATGTCGGGGGGCTTCAAAAAGTTGATTTCAACATACACACGGACAGACGGTCAGACGGACAGACGGACAGACGGTCAGGGCTTAATCGACTCCTCTATTCATAAGCTTTCAGAAAATATATACTTTATGGGGTCGGAAATGAAAATTGTAGAAATTTCACACGGAATGACAAACCTATATATACCCTTTTTCACTGTGTGAAGGGTATAATTAGACGGTTAGTTCAGTCCTCCAACTATTTGGAACAAAAAATTAAAGCCAAAGTAGGCTTGAAAACATACACAGTCTTAAGACCAGATGGCAAATTAATTAATTAGAAGCAAAAAATAGAGCATGAAATTTAAATCAAATTTCATTCAAATATGTCCATGTTGCACTATGGACTTCAAATTGTTTGTAGTAGATTTTTCGCAGCGTCGGATAAAAATTTGTATCTTTGTAATGCTAGAGAAAATATTGTAAATAAGTTTAGAACCCAAAAGTAGACAAAATTTCTTTAAAAATTCTTGCTATGGCAAGTTTTATGCAGTTGTGGCAAAGAAACAAGTCATTAAGTACAGTGGGATCTATAAACACCGAAATATACATACAGAAAACGCTACCTCCTTTCACAAGAGAGCACAATGTGTCCATATATTTTTGGTGCGATTTGGCATATAATTACTATGGTAAGAGAATTTTAAATGAAACAAAAACAATAACATAATTTTTGTACCGAAAGAGGCCAATCCTATAAATTAACTAGACCTAAGACCAGCAGATATATTTGGCTTTTGTGAAAAAAAAATTTAAGACCACAAAAAAGAGGTTCCGCAATATGATAGTGATTGAAACAATTTTCAAATCTCTTTCTGACTTTCATTAGCAAAAATTTCGAAAGTATATCTAAATAACTGATACCATACAAGATTGTGACGTATCGATGGGGGCTTAAAAAATTGATTTCAGCATACCAACGGACATATGGACAGACGGACTAAGCTAAATAAATTCCTCTATATGTAAGTATTCCGATTTCATGAATTTGAAGCGGAATGAAAAAATTATATATATCCTTTTATACTTTTGTGCGTAAGGTATAAAAAAAATGTCCTCCTGTCCAGCACAAGAACTGGTACTGTCGAAAATTTTGCCACACTCATATGAGATTTACCAGCCCTGTTATTCAAAGTTATTAACTAAGTAGACTTGAAAACCTAATTATTTGTAAAAACATTATTTGTAAATAATCGAAGATGGGATTATTGTCAACTCACACGATGCTTACAAGATCACTATTTGTAATGCATTTAGATCGACGACATCATTGGTAAGGACACCACCACTACAAATACTGCACATCAATAATAACCAATTCCTTTTGGCCCGTGTTAAACGACATAAACATATGGTTCCAGCAGGACTGCTTTGAGTGCCAATACACATTTGTGTAACATCTTTGACTTGCAATTCCAAATAAAATTTGATTCTACATACGTTCTCTTTATACTCAAGGACGATTTAAAGATTTAAACATATTGATCAATATAGTTAACTTCCCGCAGTTATTTGTTATACAAGGAAATCGTATTTCGAAAATGTTAACTTAGTACTTAAAAATGTGGACAAGTATACAATATCTTACTGTGAATATTCTTTATTTACACTCATGCATATGCATGCATGTATGTGTATTTTAAACAAACAAAATTTCAAAGTTTTCCAGAAATATTTAACCATTAAGAAAATGTGTTAAAATTATCACAGCTCCGTTAACATATGGGCTTACTAGGGTTTTATTCTGTAAAAAAAAACAATATTAATTTTAACACGTACCAAACATTTATTCCCTGTGAATTAGGCGTCTGTTTTTTTTTTTTGTAAAATTTTGCAACTACTGCTGCACATATGTTTCTTGTTTAAACAAAATGAGGAAAATTTTTAATTTCCAATTGTAAATTACATGCCACCTACAGTACTTTCCTTTGACTTTTTACAAGCGGCAAATGTAGACTTGTGTTTCCCTTTTAGTGCAAATATTTAAATATATTTGGATGAGTTGGTTTCACAGACATACTCGCAACACATAATATAGCACGTGTTAAAACATGAGAGGAGTTTAAGGCCAGACATTATTTTTCCAACAGTCTTAAGTATCTAAGTCCAAATTGAAATCAATGAATTTATTTACTTTTTAAAAGCAATTTACATTTTCTTAAAACATCCTGTGAAAAAATTATTTTTTTTTATAGATGATCTCTTTCTAAATATTTATGATTTTATTAAAAAGAAAACCTCTTTATTGTTTGTTTTTGTACTTTAAGTTACTCCGAAACAAAAAAAAATTAAATAAGCAACAAATTGTAACAAAGTCGTGAGAAAAAGTTCTTCAGCTTCTTTTCTTTCCTTTTCTTTTATAGTTTCAATTCTTTTTTTTCCATATTCAAACAATCAAAATAAACAACTGAGTAAAAAATGTTGGAATAAAAACACAATCAAAAGACAAACTACACCTTTTGAAAATCGTGACATCACATCAAAAGTTTGTCATTAAAAATTTCGTTAATAATTTGTTTTAAGGGCATTTATTGTTCAGCGAAATGCTATAGCAAATACTACTATTACTACGCTTGCTGAAGGAGGACTTATTCACAGAATGTTAAGTATAGACAGAGATTTGAAAGAAGTAATACATGAAAAGCTAAGTTTTTAGGTGAAAAAAAAAATTCAAAGGTACTTTAAGGTGCAACATCACACAAAGCAGAGGCTTTTGTATTACGGCCAGTGTTGCCATGTTGTAAGGGAAAAAAATCTGTTTCTTTTTATTCTAAAAAATGCTTCACAAATCATCTTTGTTGCAAAATTATAAATATATTTAAGGTTTATTTTATTATCTCATAGTCTAAACCGACTTAAAATTTTTTTATATCCGAAAAAAAAAGTCATTTTATGGATACCAATCTTTCAGTACGAGGTCCAGGATTCTCTTATATGTCCCTTTAGTAGATTTTGATATCACTATCTATGCTCTCCTTGCTTATGGAGCGTGATATGCTGCATCTCAAATACCTACTCTCGACTAATGCGCTCCAACTGTATTATAGTCTGCTTAACCTTTTTAAAGTTCGAGTTCCAAGATTCTCCTATGCCCTGTTAGTAAATATACTAATGTCACTAGCCATGCCCTCATTGTGCATGAATTCATCCACCATGTGCATGTGATTTGTAATGTGTTCCCTGTTTCTGAGCAAAAACCACGAACCACAGGCCTGGCTTTATAATGTTCTACACTACCTTCTTGATTTCTTTTAATCTTATATACCCAATGCCAGATACTGCCATTTTTCCAGCAGGTAATTTTACGAGGTTCCATGTAGCAATACTTATAAAAACTTTGTACTTTTCATTTGACTAATTTTTCTAATCATGACCTTTCGTGGAATTTCTATTCGTTTTTCTCTTGTAATACAGACGCGAAAGCCTTGACAGTTTTCGTGATGTCCTACAAATACTCCCTTTTAAGATTTCGCATCTAGTTTTCTTCGTTTTTTTTTGTGGAGCGTGAACATATGCATCTGAGCCAAAAATACGTATGTTTGATTGGCATTTTACCGAATCATACTTTAAATAGAGTTTTGTTTTCCTCCGGACTTTTATCTGTCCTATTTAACGACCTGGATATGAGTGAAAGAACGGCTCACAGTGAGACAGCTCTAAAGTAACAGCGGCAAAAAATAGTTTTTGGCGTGTCGTCCAATTTAGTATATTAACAGATATATGAGTAACAATTCCCTGAAATTTGAGATTCATAACTTCATTACTTTTTGGTCTAGAGCAAGTCAAAGTTGAGGTATGCTAACGCGCTTGAAATATGTTGGTTCAATATGTAATATTCAAAAGCTTATCAATAAAAAAATACATAATAAATATAACCTTAAAGTATTTTTTTAATTAATTTAGTTGTTGTAGAATGAGTAGATAAAAAAATAAATTTAAAAAAAGAAACACAAAAAAAAATTTCTTTACAACAGAATTGTGGTGTAAAAATTTAACATTTTGCATTTTCAATGGACTAGGAAATATAGAGCAGCCCCTCGCCCTAGGTGCAGACTTATATCAAATGAAAGATTGAAGTCTCAGCTTTCATTTAAAGTAGAGGACATATAGCAAAAGTTTGCAAAAGTACTTTAAACATACAAAAAACTACAAAAAATACGCAACGTGCACATTTTGTCGCTATACGTACATATGTACATACTTATGTTAGCATGCAATAGCATGTTTACAAATTTTTAATTTTTTTTAATTGTTTGTTTGATATTTTATATTGTGCTCACAAACTTTTTAAAAACAAACTGTAAAAAAATATTACATTGTTGTTGTTTTAAATATTATTGATCAACAAACGGTAATTGCAATTATGTATATGTTTAATTCACAATATACTTACATATTTGAGAGTGCAAGTTTATACAAGTTTATATAAAGTGTTAAAAAAAGTTTACAAGGTCATGGATAATTCAATAATTTTTTATAGTGCAATTTCTGATATTTGGATCGATAGCAATAAAGATATTGAAAAAATTAGAATACCATGATGATATTAAAAAATTATTGATAGAATGAAAAAAATTGTTTTTTTTTATTGCATTTTAATGGGAAGTGGGTGTAAAAGTGGGCGTGTTATTGTAATTTTTGCATGAAACAATTTAAATTATATAAATAATAATAATATCAAATTTGAAGATTGTACCTAAAATATTTTAGAAAATATGGCACTTTTTATGTTGAGGTTGTATGGGGGGTGGGGGTAAAAGTGGGCCAAAGTCCAAAACTTTATTCCGATAATGTTTGTAACAATATAACATTCAAGTATACCAAAATTTAAAGTTATCCCTTAAGTATTACGGACAATACGGCATTTTACAAATTTCGATTGTATGGGAGGTGGGCGTAAAAGTGGGCGAATTTTCTTAATTTTTTTTTTTTTAACTGGAATTGTCTCAAAAGTAACCTGTGCAAAATTTCGGAACTCTGCAATTACTCCTTGTATTTAATGCCGGCGTTGTCTCACTGTGCGGCTCCACGAAAATCCCCCCAATGAAATAACGCCTAAACAAGAAATGAAATATTCTCCAAATTTTTTTCATGCATTTTTAAGTGTTATTTCATATGAAATAACTCCCAATTTTTTTGGGCCGTTTTTCATTTTTTTGGAAATTATTTCATTTCTCATTTGGGGTTTTCAAATTATGTAATAATCTCCAATGAAATAACACCCCACAAATTTTTAAAATTCGGGGCTTGTTTCATAGCGTGTATAATTTGGGTGATATTTCATTTTGTATTTTTTTATTTCATTTTTAAAGCTTTTGGTTTTGGGGGTGTTTGTAAATAAATTATGTAAAAATAGGCCTTTTACAAAAAAACTTTTATCCTGTGAATATATTACAATATCTTTTCAAATACGTAAATTCTGGATTTTGATGGTGCGACTTTCGTGACAGACTACGAAATTAGTCTACGGACGTTTGTTGGTTCAATGTGTAACCAACTGGAAGCATTTATACATACAACGTATATTTTCTCCTTCTTGATTTCATGAGCAACCATTTTGTTTTTTTTTTTACCATTTCTTGCGTATAATGTATTAAGTTTATTATTTATGTATGTACGTGAAAATAATTTTTTGGTAGTTGGGTTTCAAAAATAAATATATTGGAAATATTAAACAATTCTTTGTCCATACTTCCATACATCTCCATTACAGAAAATTACTGCCTTCTTTACAATATTGTAACTATAATAACGTCTTCCATGATGGATTTTCAAGCCATTCGAAAGTTTTAAAATAGCTCGTTGGTGGCTGATCTGAAATTGCTTCCATCGTATAAGGGAAAATAACTGCACTGGACTTTGTCCATTTACAAAACCAAAAGTAGTCACTATTAAACGAGCTTTGTATGTTCTTTCACCAAAAAAAAAAAAAAAAATTGATTATGAATGCTGCCACACTTTCGAAGTTGCATATATCCTTATTATGAAAAAGATGTTATTTCATTCACTGTTTTTGGGTGTTATTTCCAATTTGTTGGGGTTTACTTCATTGGGGATTCTTTCCTGGGCGTTATTTCATTGGGGGGCTTTTCGTGGAGCCGAAAGAACACGATTACATCTGGTTTTTACCCAAATAGAGTCAGATTTTGCAACTCCTATACTTGTTACGTAGATATAAAACATCGATGGTCACAGGTAGAAAGGTCCTAACTCGTATTTTTACGAAAGTGATTCAGGGATTTCATTATATTTCACACAAATACACCTGGACACAAAAATGTAATCCAATATTAACAAAAATAACACTTTTACAAGCATTTTTACTGAAGAATTTACATTATGATAATACAGTTTCTACTATGTTTTCGCCTTCTGCTGTAAGGTTAAAATTTTTTGACTTAGGGCCTATATATCTGTGGCCAACGATATGTACTTTTGGCAATATTTACGCATAGTTAGCTTAAAACACTTTTTAACCCATTTGGTCAGCTGTCAAGTGATTTATGTTTATTTTTTTATGACATTTTAATATGAACAGACTGACTGACTGAATATGAGCCGTAGGTTTGATGAATGGGCCCAAAACAAGATTACCGTTGAACCCGAATTTTGTTTAGCGATGCAGTTTACTTTGGTAAAGTTCATTGTGCTGCTTATTTATCTGTTAGTTTCGAACCAATTGGTTGATTTTTTTTAGTAAATATATTCGGATCTCTAGCTTGCGCTTCGTTGTATTAGTTTGATTAATTATTTATTATGAGCTTTTTAAAACGTGTCTATTACAATATTTTTGTGAGAAAATATGGAAAACAACAGAGACAGTCGAATTTATTTGTTTGTACTTTAAAAAGTTATAAGACTATCTTAACAGCGATATATTTCTAAATTTAAAAAAAATGTGGGATCTTCCAAAAGTTGATTTCAACCAACACAGACACACAGATGGCCATTGCTCAATCTACTAGTCATAAGCTTTCAGAAAATATATATTTTATGGGGTCGAAAATGAATAATGTATAAATTTCAAACGGAATGACAAAGATATATCTGTCGCTTGGAGCTAAAAGGGCCAATGTCACTATAAGTTAAAGTTCAATTCCAATTTTCTCAAAAGTAAATATTTTGACATTGGCCCTTTTAGCTCTAAGCCACAGATATTTACCACAGGTAAAGGGTATAAAACTAGGAAAACATTTAAAATTTTAAAATTTTCAATAAAACAAGAAATATTCAAAAACCATCTTATAATTGCAATTTTTATTTCTTGAAAAAATTTGGAAATTTTCCAATAAATTAAAATTTATTTAATGAAATTGAAATCATTTATTTGCATTCTGTAAGTAAGTGTAACCACAAATGATATTTTACCATTCACAACTAAGACAAGAAGTTGTAGAGTAGTCTAATACATGATACACTACGTTCATCACTACATGAACTGTTTCATACTAAAAATATCTGCCAAAGACAAACAGCAACAGGGGCAGTAATAACTACTTAAAGTCTGCTTCTTTCAAGTCAGTTTCAAACGATCTGCATATAGTTTTCAAAAGATGTTTTTCAAACGAAGCAAAAAACCTAAACTAAATATATTTATATACAATTATTATGATAATAATATTTTATTTGTTTAACAATTGTCATTAGATTATTGTAGTTGTTGTTGGTGATGGTGTTTTTTTTTTTTCTTCAATCCACTGATTTTGTTTCCCTTTATCCGTGTTGGCATCTCCTATGGCAAAAAAACAAAAATAAAAATGACGTTTTTTTAAGTACTTTTTTGAGCATCGTTACTTTTGTCATGATATTTTTCTTTAGTTTCATCTGAAATACAACTTCCTAAAAGAATTAACGAAACAAAAAAATTTAAATAAAATAATAAATAAAATATGAATAAAAATACAATAAACTACTTGTTACTTTTTTACACTTTGTTCAAAATCACAATCATCATCATCATGAACGGTGCACAGCTTAGAAAAGCAACATCAACAGCAACAACAGCAACAACAACAACAATAGAAAACTATACAGGGTAAAACGTGGCAGGGATTTATGATTCAGGTTGCAGCAGCACCAGCCGTATTGTATTGCAAATACAACAGACCCTTCCAAGCTTTATTGTGATTTCTTCGTTACATTAGTGTTCTGAATGACAATAGTGTTGATTTGTTAAGATCATTAAAAGCAAACAATACAGTTTGTTGAACTTTTTAATTTTTGTTGAATTTCAAAAGATCCAACAGATGAATTATTATTATTTTTTTTGTCATCTAGAATAGAACACATTTCTGAAAGACAAGTTCACAATATTGTCATCTTGATCAAATATAAAACAAAATAACTTAAAAGCAACAGATGAGAAATTTCTAAACAAAAAATTACACTTCACATAATAAAAAAAAATAAAATAAAAAATGTAATAAATTTTTAAATTTGTATCCCGAATTAACACAATAATAGAATTCTAATTTTCAGCCTAGAATTGTTTTACAATCAACAACGATTACTACTTGTCACGTTTCACTTGCCTTGATTTTGCTGAGTATTTAATCGCATATAATTTAAATAATGTATGACCTCATGTATAACCTTGATTTAAAATATTATAAAAAAATCTCAATTTACATTAAATATTCAGTAAATTCAGTATATTCTGTTCAACAATAAGACATTTTCCAAAAACTTTTGGAAATTGCAAATATTAAAAAAAATATATTTTTTTTACAAATTTTAAATAATTTAATAATTGTTTAATATTTATTTATAAAAAAGTTTTTAAAAAAATATTAATACATTTTTACAAAGGATTACTAATTGGTAATAACCTTAATTTTTATAAATATTTAAATAAATTCTCAATTTATACCACATTTGTAATAAATTTTAATATAATATTTGTTGTGATGTTCTCAATATGATTAATTTAAAAAAATCATAATTTATTAAAAAGTTAAAAAAAAGCATAAATAATGTTAATCTTTTTATTATGGCTTAAGTTTAATTTCTTATGTTTCAACTTCCTAAAACATTCTTTTAATGATATGGGAAACATTTAAGAATATTGAAAAATTATATTTATTAAACTAGCTAATACCCGGTGTGCTTCGCCACCCCCATCGTAATGAAATAAAAATTTTATAGTTCAAAAATATATTTATTTTGCAAGTGCCACGCCTACTATTACTAAATCAACAATTTCTTATTCAAATAATCATATAGACGTCAAAGTGTCTCTTGCAAAATTTGCGTACTCTAACTACTATCGCTTGCCAGATATACGAATTTTTGTATTTAATTCATATGACAGGTGCCACGCCCACTATTACTAAAGCATCCATTTCTTATCGAAATAGTCATATAGATGTCACAGCTTCTCGTGCAAAATTTGGGTACTCTAACTATTATCGCTTCCCAAATATACGAATTTTTGTATTTAATTCATATGACAGGTGCCACGCCCACTATTACTAAAGCATCCATTTCTTATCAAAATAGTCATATAGATGTCAAAGCTTCTCGTGCAAAATTTGGGTACTCTAACTGTTATCGCTTCCCGAATATACGAATTTTTGTATTCAATTGCTATGAGAGCTGCCACGCCCACTATTTCTAATGTACCGATTTTTTTCAGAAATGTTTATTTGGGTGTCAAAGTTGCTTTTGAAAAATTTTAGTACTCTAATCGATATCGCTTTCCAAATATACGAAATTTAGTATTTAATTCATGATCGATCCAGCCGTTTAACCGTCTATAAAGCACAAACAAACATACAAATATATAAACATACAAACACACATTGATTTTTATATATATAGATAAAGATTATTTACCATAAATTTAAAAATAAATAAATTCGAACGAATAATAGTTTATAATTATTAAATTCCAAAAAGTTACACTATTTACTCAAAATTAGATTTTGTGAAATATTAAAAATATTTAATACGTTTTAAATATTTCAAAACAATTGGTAATTTTTAAATTCTTTGATCATATATATAATTTTCAGTAAATATTTAATTTGTGATAAAAAAAAAATGATTTTTT
Source organism: Phyto melanocephala (assembly GCA_941918925.1). Classification (NCBI taxonomy): domain Eukaryota; kingdom Metazoa; phylum Arthropoda; class Insecta; order Diptera; family Rhinophoridae; genus Phyto; species Phyto melanocephala. The sequence goes on from OW799236.1 coordinate 84,240,384, forward strand.
TACAAGAATGTTGTGATAATGAAAAATGTTTTAAGGTCACTTTATTCCCCACATTATCCAAAGCAGGCTTTTATTAACAACAATTTTAAAGTCAAGTTATAATAGTTGGCCCCAGCAACAGAGAATATTCATAGAATTCTTTGAAAAACGTATGTTTTAAAAATTCTTCTTTATATTCAGTAAATTTAACAAAAATACAAAATTCAACAAATAACCGGTGTGCTATCGAAGAGTGTATTTTCCAAATGTATTTTCTTCTAAAAACATTATCAACTTTTGTAAAAAAAAGTTCCCTTAAAACAATATCGTATTGTTATTTTCTGTTCTGCCTTCCTCATATCAATAATTTATTTCCCACTTTCCTATAATGTTATTGTTTACTGCGTTGAATTTTTTTACAAAACGTAAACACAAAATAATTTTACTAAATTGAATTAAACAGGAATAAATCTGTATGTGAGCGATTTAATTTGAAAACTATATTATAATTGTGAGTGCATTCACTTAGTGTTAATTTTATTCACGATCCTCATTATAGTCCATCTGCTAAAAGGAGTGCCTCCAACATGCGCCCAAATTCACTTTGGACAGAAACTACAGACTCTAAAGCATGAATGCGGCGCACTATCTAAATTCTTGTTTCATTTTCCCAATCCTCCATTTTCATTTAATCTAAAGATCAAACAACATCAGTCACCCTGTACAATATGGATTTCCGACCCAATAGAGTATATATTTTCAGAAAATTAATATATATTAATGTCGATTAACCAATGACGGTCTATCTGTCCGTCTGTCTGTCTGTGAGTTGGTCAAAATCAAAAAATATTTTAGGAAGTCAAATAATATAATAAACGAACTTAAGCTAAAATAAAAATGATTTACAGTAAACAATACAATTTATTTTATTAATTTTAACATTTGTGAGAAGTTATGAAAATACGACATTTAGGTCTTCTTGGGAATAAACCAATTACTGCAGTGCAAAGTAGAGAAGTGCTAACTGTACCTTACGCTACAGGAAGTCGAAAAGTTATATCTGGCAGCATTAAAAATCGGTAGCATTCAGGACTTTTTTAGTATAGTTATTACTACTGCACCATTTAGGGTCACTTGGTGACTGTGTTTTACATCCAGTTCATCATTCAATGCTCGTGACAGTAGTCAAATAAAGTAACACGAATAGCAGAAATCAATCAAGAATTTAATACGTCCACAATATCCTATACTTATGTTCTAAACTAGGACCGAAAGTTTTTGCAAATCTACGTTTTTTCCCTCAAGTTTTAAAAAATTTAATAAAAAATAGCATATATATCTTAGAGAATATTTTACTATAAGTGAAATTTTCAATTTATATACAAATAAAGAAAACAAAAAGTGTTCAGAGAACTACTTTTATGTTTTTTATTATGACAAAAGGATATAAGTCACCTATGTATGAAATAAAATATTGGCTATATGCTCACCACGGCATCATTGGCATTCTTCTTTCAGCTGAATTTTTTTAAAAGTCTGTCTGCATTTGTTAAACATATTTTGTTATTTTTAATATACAATAAATAATTCGCAGTTTTATTTGGTTTAAAATGTTTAAAAAAATACAAAACCATGAATAAAATGTTATCGCTTTAAGGTTTTTGAAAAATTATTAAAATTAAAGAAGAAAATAAAAAAATTGTGTGACATATGCCGGCATATATACAAAAACAAAATGTATGTATTTTTAATTGTTGTGCTTAAAGCAGTGATGCATATACCTTATGGATATGCCTTGCTTCTATTCGATGATCCATACTTTCAATGACACAGAGACATATGTAATTGAGGTTCAATATCTATAATATTCCGAATATTCTCATTCTTTAGCGTTTGAATTGTTCTTGGCTTATTTATGTACACCTGTTCTTCTAAATATCAAAAAAAAAGAGATAACACGGCCATTAAATTTCTTACGCAAAAGAGCTATTGTTTCGATGGCTGTGTGGCAAGTGCCACATATCATCAAGGTCCATAGCCTTAATTTCTGGCCACAAGAAGTTCGTTATCATCTCGCGTTAGCGAGCACCATTCAGAGTAACTGGTTCAAGAACCTCATTTTCAAACAAATACAGCCTGATAACGCCGCCAACCCGTAAACAGCACCAAGCAGTCACTATTTGTGGATGCATCGACTTTGAAATAATTCCTCGTGAATTCTCAATTGCCCAAATGCGAAAAGTTTGCTTGTTAAAAAATCTAAATACATAGGTGAAAGTATGCCTCATCGCTAAAAAAATGATTTTCTTTTTAAAGTCACCATTTACTTATGTGTTTTCAACCAACCATTTGGCATATTGACGACGCTTGAAATGGGCGGTAGGCTTCAACTCTTGAGTAAATCAAACCTTGTTAGCGTATATAAATATTCAAAATTTTATTCAAAATTCACATCAATGATGTTCGTGAGGTATTTAATTGTTGGACACATCGCCGAGTCCAGGTTTACTGCGCTACTGACACACTATCGCGAGCAATAGCCATGTTTTCCGCAGAACGAACTGGGCGAGGATGGACAGGTATTTTCATATTTCCTACAGACCCAGATTGCTGAAACTTGCGCACTACATTCTCCCGATCGTAGAGATATGTAGTCGATTAAGATTACCAACAAAATCACGAAGTGCACGAAATGCATTTTGATTTCAACGTCCTTTTTCTTAAGGCGCTACTCAATTGTGTACCTCTCGATTATTAATTTTGTCAAACACTAAAACAAAGAAATACTAAATTTAGTAGGGCAAAAATAAATTGACGTTAAGGTCAATATATATGTGGTTGTTGGAAGTAATCCGGCTACCTAAATGCTAATATACATATATTTGATCTTTTCCGAGAACAGGGACCTAGTGTGTCGAAAAACGGGTTTGGAGTCAATTCTGGTACCTAAAAGAGTGTAGAATAAGATGAAATTAATTGGATTTCTGATAAAAATTTATTTACCCCATAAAAATGTACAAAACGAACTTGGAAAACCTTTGTTTGAAATTTTATTAAAATAGCCGTACAAAAAAAAATATAAAATTTTTCGTTTATCTTAACAAATTGACTGTAAAAATTTCATCTTAGTGGATAAAACATTTTTCCTGGTTCATACGGTATCATCGAGTAACATATGAACCAACTGCACCAGGCAACACAGTCAATAAACAAGATATACATAATGTTGTTTGTATTTAATAAGTATTTCCTGAAAAAATACGGTTCAATAAATAAATTACAATTGAATATTCATTTTTAACTTGACACAGCCAAAAGCACCCATCAATCATTTCAAAATGTCCCTGAAATCAAAAACAAAAAGCATGTATTCAACCAGGAGTTCATAAAAATAAGAACGTTTAAAAATGTTCAAATATCAAATGGAATTCCAACAAAAAGTTTAGCCTTAAATTGTGTATGCGAGACTTTGTAGATTTTCCACAAAAAAAAAATGGGGAAAATATGTGTCATGATTCATGACATGTAAATAAGCACGTGAATACAAGTAACATTCCGTTTTGGTGGAGAAACAAAAATAAGGTCAACAAAACCATGAACTTTACACAAGGATAACAGTAGAAAATGTAGGGTAAATATGTTTACACTCTCACACAAACACACAAAAGCCTAAATAAAAAGCACAATTCAGGACAATCACAAAGAAGAAAACAATCAGGATACAAACACTTCACACACAACAAAAACAAGGGTGTTTTATGAAAATCTTTTGAAAAAAACTACAAATATTATCAATGAATATTATCTTAACTGCAAGGGATTGTAAAGAGATGTGAACAAAAAATGATTTGCATGTAATTGGTACTATAGTGCAATTTATAATTTCTATTAAAAGTTAAACATTTGTAATTATTTATACAATTGTAACCAGTATTTATTATTATATAGAGACTTTTATTAAATATTTTTTTGGGTGTTTAGCTTAAATGAAGGAACAGCCAAATGTTTGCAAAACAATAAACAAAGAAAAAGTGCCTTAACTCCCACAAAATAAGTACAATTTGCAAAACAACCCTTAAAAAAATAACATTCCAGAGATAAAACTTTTATGTGCATTTTTTTTTTTTGGTCCATGCGCAGTTTTCCTACACACTTTCTACACATTTCTATTCTCCCATCATGTAAAGGCGCCAAAATTCAATATTTTTACACGTGTGTATGATTTTTTCTTAACACAAAGGGTGTGTGTGTGTGCATAAGTACATACATATAAGGAAGCAATTCACATATCTATGTATACTTATGTGTGATATAAAACCCCAACGTCCTTATAAGAATACTAGACACGTGATTGAAATGCACGTTTTTGGGGTTTGAGATTTAACAAAGGATTTTTGTGGCTTTTACATTCTTAAAGTAAACATGGATATTCAATTTTAATAACAACAATAACGCGTAATTGATAACCACACAACTATATGTTCGTCAGAGTGTGTTTAGGATAATCCCCAAGTTAGTAGAACTACTATGGGAAACAAGAGAATAAAATAAATTTATATATCGTTTTGTATATTAAAAAAGAATTAAGAGTAGATTTTGTTTCTCAAATGTAACAGGCTCCCAACATTTTTAGCAAATGGTGTGAGAGTACGAGTACGCACTTCTGCCGTTATGATAGAAAACAGCGAAAATGTTTGTTTATCTCATTGCTGCAGAACTGACAAAAAAAACGTAGTAGTGATGCTAAATAGAAATGTACACTGTAATATAAGTGAACACAAGTACATACAAAACTTCATACTAGTATCTTTTCGAATTTAAGATTCTAAGTGGAAAATATTTTAGAGAACTTCAGGTACAAATAAAACAAAGAAGAATTTTTTTATTGACATACAAATTTTATTTTATTCGAAAGATAAGTTTCTGGCATTTTAATTTAAATATGACTTTTGGCACGGCCGTGACTGGCTCGGATGTAATCTAATCTGGGGGTCCAATTTTCGATAACTTTTTCCAACACTTTAGGCCGTATATCGGCAATAACGCGGCGAATGTTGTCTTCTAAATAAGGTGGTCAATCGTTTTAGGCTTATCGGCGTATAATAGCGACTTCATATGCCCCCCACAGAAAAAAATTTAGTGGCGTTAAATTGCACGATTTAAGAGACCGATTGAAGGGTCCGGAACGTGAAACTATGTGGTTATCAAACATTTCGTTCAATAAATCATATGCGGCACAAGCTGTGTGACGTGTTTCACCATCTTGTTGAAACCACAGCTCCTGCACTTAATGGTTGTTCAATTGATGAACGAAAAAGTCAGTTATAATGACTTTATAGCGGTCACGATTGACTTTAACGTTCTGACGAGAAACGTTATTTTAACAATAACGTAATTTTTTCGATGTAACGGTGTTCCAACATACACTTGAGTATTATCATCACTCTAAATACGGCAGATTTCTCTATTAACCTTTCGATTCAAACAAAAGTGAGCTTCATCGCTAAACAAAATTCGCTTATGGAAATCGGTATCTACGGCAACCGGTTTTGTACCGAATCAACGCCTTGCTATTCATGCGTCAGTCTATTAATGTTGAAATGCCAAGCCAAACTAATAGTGTTTTCACACTTAAGGTTTTAATACTAAATTCCATTTTAACGTTGATACCAATTAGTAAAACCTGATCTTATCATTCGAAATAATTTCGTTGAAACCATCTTAAAACCTTTTTATTTTGGTTTAAAGTAGATTTTATGAAACACGACCTTGTTTTCGGTTTACTAAATTTATCACCCAAAAGTAAAAATTATTAAAAATAGCTGATAATGTTAGATAGTGCCATGGTGTAATTACATAAGGTGATAGCGTAAAGGAGAGCAATTTTTGTCTCTTTTTTTTTATATAGAGTTTGACAATTCTTTTTTCTATATAGAGTTTGACAAACATTGGCTCACAAAAAAATAATCAGCTGGGCTGGCACCGCCACCTGTATAAGTGTACCCTGAATGGTGCTGAATGAAAAATAGCTTAGCAAGTGAAATAAAACAAACAAACAAATGCAATGGATGCAGCAACAACAACATAAAAAAAGTATCTCCATAATTTTAAACCACTTTTCAATTATTGATTTACTGAAAATAATATAATTTCTATTTTGGAAGCCATTGTAAAAATTTCTAAGTTTTCGTACCAATAAAAACAGCTGATATTCAGTGTGTAAAGCAAATATTTTAAGTATTAAAAATACTTTAAGAAACACACTAATTTCTACGGGAAATTAATTTCACTGTACTGTAAGTTAAAACCTGATTAAACTAAACTTGTAGTGTAAACGCAAAATCAGCTGTTAGTGGTTTTAATGTTAAAATCAGGTTTTAAGTTTAAGTGTAAAAAGCACTATAACCATTAATCACTTGAAAGCTGACAAAATGCCCACCAGTCAAAAAAGTGCTGCCAGCTTAAAGGTCCTTTAAAGAAACACCCGATACAAAATCACTTCACCTTTTCAGATCAATGGCTGAATGTTTTTACTTGATGTAAAAAGCTTTTCAATATGAAAGATATATTTTTTTCGTCGCTTGGAATTCTGGCAGACTTGTGGTGCATACGACTTTAATAGGGCCCCCACACAACACCATAATAATTGTGCAATCAAGTGACTGTGCCAGCTGATTGACCGTGTATGAGGTTGTGGTGTGATTGTACCAGCTGATGGTGCTTTATCAAAAATAGTTTAATATTTTCTTGATTGTACCAGCATGATTTAGTCGTGTGTGGCAAAATTAGCTCATAAAAGTTAAATCGTCAAGGCATAAACATCAAAAAAATACAATATTTTAAATATAAATGCCAATTCATAGCCATTTCGTTTTGTTTTAGGATAATAGTAATAATAAGTGCAGCACAAATTTTTTCGTTATTCATTACAAACTTTTCCACACAATTTTTGGGTAAAAAATGAATTTTGTACCACCATGCTGGTGTAGTGTGTGCTTAAAGCTTAATTGCACAAACACTTGATTGCACAATTTTATGGTGTTGTGTATGGGCCCTATAAGGTTTTTTCATTTTAAGTCAGTCTAATGTATATACTACGTACTAATAAAATATTTTATTCGCACTACACAAAGTATAGTGCTCTTACTTGTATATATTGCTTTCTTGTTGGTTGCTCCTTTTTTTAAGTAGTACGTATGGAAAAAGCATTATTAAGCTGCTCATCGTATTAATGATATTACAGCTTACATACGAAGTGGGACATTGAATATTAAAAAGTGATTTTTAAGTGCTTTCTTGAAAGCAACTAAATAAGTACAAAGTAAACGATTCAAGAACATTGTTTTGTAATGAATTTTTTTGGTAAATTGCCAATAAATGGTGCTGCAGATAATTCAATAAAAAAAAATTATGCGACACAAATTTGGAATCACTCTTTAAAAATAATGAAATGATAATAAAATTTCTTTTCACATACAATTTTATTTAATTTCTTTTTTTTAGCAACAACAAATTCAACCCAACCTCACCCAGCATTTACACATGAAAGTTATTTCATGAAATTCGCAATACACTCACACTTCTTCACTAACACACTCACATTAATTTTCCTTTCCACTCAGATTTCAACGACTTTTTCCAAGGCATATTTATTCATCAGGTACTCTTGATTCGCCAGCTGATTATTTTTTTCAACACTTATTTTAAATTTCAGCTTTAAAAATGCATTAATAAAAACCAATTTTCTCTCCTTTCTAATTTATTTCAAATGCCAAACTTCATATATAAAAAATATAAACAAAAAATTCTCTCCGAACTGCAATTACCTGATGAATAAATATGCCTTGGATTTTTTTCAAGAAAGTAAATTTTGACGTTTTCATGAAAGTAAGGTGACATATAGTAAACACTGTTGCCCACTAATAAAACTTGTACAAATTTACAAGATTTTGATAAAATAATAACTGTAAATATAACTTATTTTTGTGTAAATGAAAATATTTATAATATTTATTCTTCAAATATACATCAAGAATAATATTAATATAATTTTAAACAATAATTTTATTAAAACTTAACAAAAATTATTTTTTTCAACTACTGCCTTTTAAATTTGTGTATTAAATATTCTTGGTAACTCTAAAGGTAGTAAAAACAAGTAACAGGACGTGCCGAATCTTATATACCCTTCACAACGTGTAGTCATGCAATAACAATTGTTTGTATCACCATTCAACTCATATAAAATACGTGCATACGTATGTACACGTTAGAATAAAGGTGGCATCGAATCCCAGCTGAGCCAATTTAATTTTATTTTATTTAATATATTATTTATTTTTTATTATTTTTTTTTATATTTTTTTTAAATTTTTTTAAAAAATTTTTTTAGAAAAATTTTTAAAATTTTTTTTTAAATTTTTTCTTAAATTTTTTTTAAATTTTTTTTAAATTTTTTTTTGTAGTTTTTTTTATTATTTTTTTCTTATTTTTAATATTTTTTTTTTTTGTAATTTTTTTTGTTTGGTATGTTTTTTACATGTATGTTGTTGTTGTAATTGTGAAAAAAAAACGAGGTGGTCGTGGTTTTTTGCTCATATCTCAGAAAGTTATGGGGCGATGAATTTCAATAGCGATTCATTCCTGGATATTTCCAAGAGATTGATACCATATACAGATCTGAGGAACATATAGTTGCTTCTAAAAGTTGATTTCAACCAACACACGGACAGACGGGCAGACGGACAGACGGACAGACGGATAGACGGACAGACGGACAGATGGTCAGGGCTTAATAGACTCCTCTATTCATAAGCTTTCAGAAAATATATACTTTATGGGGTCGGAAATGAAAATTGTAGAAATTACAAACGGAATGACAAAGCTATATATACCCTTGTGCACCACAGATGAAGGATATAAAAATGGAGGAAAATTAAGCACATCAATGTAAAATGTATAGCAATTATTGCGACTCTTCGCTTCGACGACATTTTTAAAATGAAATTTCACTTTCCTGTGTAAAAGCACAAGAAATTTACTTGAAAGTAGTCTATTTCATAGAAATTTTTATTTATAATACTTATACAGAAATTTCATGAAATCACTTTCAGGGTAACCTAGTAATAAATAAAAAGTAAAGAAAGTATGTAATACAAGTGTATGCTTTTCATGAAAAAAGTTTTCTTTAAAAATTGTTTTTTTTTTAGTTTTACTTGTAGGACCATATTTATTATATTTAAGGTGTCACAATTTTTTTTGGAAATCAGAATACAAAGTTTTGTTTATCATCAAATCAAAAATCAATTTAAAAAAGAATTAAGGATCATGCTCACAATTTGTGCACATAAATATAACAAAAAGTATATAAATTTTTTTAAACAATTAAAAAAACAACAAAGTAAAAGAATTATTAATTTTTAAAACTAAATTCAAAATCTTAATTTTACAACATTTTACAAAGTAAAGAATTAAAATAAATTTGCAATTTTTATCTCAATTTTGTTTAGAAAAATGAAAGAAGGTTTACAGTAGATCTGTGGCTTGGAGCTAAAAGGGCCAATGTCAAAATATTTACTTTTGGGAAAATTGGAATTAAACTTTAACTTTTATAGCTGCTTTCATAGTGACATTGACCAGCATTTTATTTATGAAGCTTTTCTGGGTTAAGTATGACTTTAGCTGTTTCACCATAATGAAATAGAGCAAGAAAGCAAATCTAATGCAATGATTAACTCAAAAGTGCAAAAAAGTGACATTGGCCCTTTTAGCTCCAAGCCACAGATATCATGTTCAATAAAAACAAGTAAGAGCACTATATTCGGCTGTGCCGAATCTTTTATACCCACCACCAATTTTGTGTACATTTAAAGCACAATATTTATTATTTTGTTAATCATTATGGAATAATCTCTTTATAATAAAATATGTATCACTTTCTTTGTAGAGGGTGGTTAAATTTTAAGGGCCCATGTTGAAGGTGAACTACACCTAATCTTTAAGTTTGTTTTCTGCATTTCACTTGACATTTCTCAATCTCAAACTTACTCATTTTGATCCGTGGAAAGATACGCAAATGAGCAACGCTTTAAAGTTATTCAGGTTTTTTATAAAAATGGGCGTTCAAATCAAAATGCATTTTGTGCACTTCGTAATTCTTTTGATCAACATAATCGTTCAAATTCGTCCACAATCGGGAGAATTGTAAAAAATATTTAAATTTCTGCAAAACAGGTCTGTATAAAATGTTAGAAAATCTGTGAATGCCTTCTTAGTTCGTTGAATGGGAACTGTTGCTGTTTTTTGCAATAGTGTAGCAAAAGAGCAGTCAACCTCGACTCATCATCATGCCCAATAATTGAGCATCAACATTGTCATTGAAAATTTGGACCATCAGATAGAGGAGTGGCGCCAAGGATGGGGGGGGGTCATTTGGCCGATATTTTGTTAAATACATAATTGAACCATACAAATATTATCATTATAAAAAGAAATAATAATATCCTAAATAATTTGTGTTTTATTTAAATACAACATCGGTCCTTAAATGAAATGAAATTCAATGAAAGTGTGTTAAAGTAGCTGTGTCAATAAAGTTTCTACTAATAAATACAACTTAAATATTTCAATATAGCCCTTTATTTTCCCAAAAACTTTGTCAATAGAGAAATTACATGAATTTAAGGTAAGCCGTTGTATGGGAGGTAGGCGTTAAAGTGGCCGTGTCACCTAAACTTTTTGGCACAACAATAACATTGATTAGGAGGATATACACAGCAAATTTGATCATCATACCTCTAATTTTGGCGGTTTTATGAGCTTTTAAATTTCATTAACGGTAGATTACGTGAAAAGTGGGCGTTATAGTAGGCGTGTCAAAGTTATTTTGGCGAATGAGTACAACTTAGGTGTTTCAATATAGCCCTTTATTAATCCAAAATCATTATTAATAGAGAAATTAGAGGAATTTTGAGTAAAACGTTATATGGGAGGTGGGCGTAAAAGTGGGCGTGGCAACTCAAATTTCTAGCACAGTAATGACATTGCCTAGGGGGATATACGTAGCAAATTTTATCACCATACCTCTTATTTTGGCGGTTTTATGAGCTTTTAAATTTCATTAACGGTATATAACGTGAAAAGTGGGCGTTATAGTAGGCGTGTCAAAGTTATTTTTGCGAATGAGTACAACTTAGGTGTTTCAATATAGTCCTTTATTATTCCAAAATCTTTATTAATAGAGGACTTATATGAATTTTAAGTAAAACGTTATATGGGAGGTGGGCGTAAAAGTAGGCGTGGCGCCTTAATTTTCTGGCGCAGTAATGACATTGCCTAAAAGGATATATGTAGCGAATTTGATCATCATACCTCTAATTTTGGCGGTTTTATGAGCTTTTAAATTTCATTAACGGTATATAACGTGAAAAGTGGGCGTTATAGTGGGCGTGTCAAAGTTGTATTTTCGAATGAGTACAACTGAGATGTTTCAATATAGCCCTTTATTATTCCAAAATCTACATAAATTGAGAAATTATATGAATTTTGGGTAAAACGTTATATGGGAGGTGGGCGTAAAAGTGGGCGTGGCACATTGATTTTCCGATACAAAAAAGCGTCTCACCAATAAGCAAAGTATGCAAAATTTCAGAGTCGTACATCCAATTTTGTTGCTTTTATGACGTTTTTGTTTTTAAATATACCGAAAAATACACTGTGCGGTATAAATTTTCGTACATTTTGATCGATAACTCCTCTCCTAATGCATAGATTTAGATAATTTTCGAGGAAAAATATTGTTTTTACTCAGGAAATATATATTCAAAGTTTCATGAGTCTACGTTAATGCGTTTGGACACAATTCCATTTTATTCGATGTTTGAAGGACACGGTTTTTTCGACCTACTCTTGCTTTTCTAGCTATAACTCTCTTCCTAATATTCCGATTTAGCCCATTTTCAATACCAAACAAACCTTGTCTATAAGAAAGATTCTGGCAAAATTTGAGCCCCCTAGCTTTTTCGGTGCGACCTCTATCGTGCTTTCAACAGACGGACAGACGGACGGACATAGCTAGATCGTCATAAAATCAAACCCTGATTCAGAATATATATACTTTATGGGGTCTAAAATGGATATTTCGATGTGTTACAAACGGAATGACAAAATGAATATACCCCCACCATTTTTTTGGTGGCGGGTATAAAAAACTGTCATGACTAAAATGAAAAACATTATAATATTCTTTTAACCTTAAGCCAAAGTAGATTAAAGCTTTCAAAGCAAAATATAAAAATTTAAACCTTCTTATTGTTGTTTTAAATTTGCAAATGTTACAGGAACCAAAAGACTTGTAAAAAACAAGCTTGTTGTAACTAAAGTAAAATATAAATTACGGATAAAATTATGTACTTATATCCAAACACAAAACTCTTAACATTTTCTAATTAAATCACGGACCTAAAAATATTTTTTACTTTGTTCTAATTAAAACAAATACATTCTTACACACACACACACTCACTTCAATTTATCTTTTTATCATCTCTCCTCACACCCTTCTGTTATGCGTTTAAAAAAGTGTATCACAATTGCAATACTTTTATATCACAAACATAATTTGGTAACGAGCATACAAACAGAAATACACTTTGTAACAAAACAAAAACTTATCACAGTGATAAACATTTTTCTGTATTAGGCGCCCAGAGCAAGCAGCAGCACATAAATGAGTGATAACAACTCCTACACAAAAATTCCATCACTTAATCCCTACATGACGGAAAAAAAAACATAAGTAAACATTTTCTGTTTTTTTTTTTAAATCACCTACAGCAAAACTATGCTGGATTCCCATTTACAAATTATTCGCTTTTCTGTATCCTAGAATTTAGTTTTTGTGTATCCTGTGATGATATTCGCCCTCACACTTAAAAAAAAACAGATTTTATAAATATGCGGCATCTAGGAATTTGTTGTTAGATTTTAATAATTTTTTTAAAGTTTTTTTGCACTTGAAACTTGTTGATTATTGATAAGAATGCCCAATATTACAGGCTAGCATAATTTGTAGTATTGCGTGAAATTTTTGATTTATTATATTGTAACACAGGAATTTCATTTTGTATCCTAAAACTGTGATACAGACGAAATATCATAAATCAATGTTTCTTATCACATACATATTTTTTTGTTATGAAAATCGCTGATTGCGGTATATTTCAAGTCAAACATTGTTACAAAAAACTATCGTTTATAGTCAGGGCGGCAGTATTTCTAGTGAGCAAAATGTGTTATGAAATAAACTGTTGAGATTTAATCAGAACCCCACCAACCTGTTAACATTTCGCAGGTCACATTTTAGTTGCAGAGTACTGCAAAACTTTTGTATCACAACTCCTGAGATACATACAGTCAAACTTTTATAACTCGAACTTCTTTAACTCGAATTTTCTCTAACTTGAACTAATTTGGTTGGCAGTAGCGTTAAAAGAACAAATCACACACCATTTTCCTTCCGTAACTCGAACTTCCATAACTTGAAGAATTTTGCTTGTTTCGTTTGTTTCTTGAGCTGGTTTGTCTATTCTACGTGCTATTTTTATTTTTTTTCGCGGAATTACAATTTTTTTTTCCTTTTTGGTTGCGTAAGTATCATTTCTATGCATAATTCGGGCTAGATGATAAATGTTGAAATCAATTTTTTTAAATTATTATGGCAACTAAACGTGTTTTAAAATGCTTATCAATTGAAAAAAAAATATAAACTTATAAAAGACATCGAAGACGGATTAAAGAAAAAGGAAGCGGCTGATATATATGGTACCTCGGCAAGCACGGTCTCAACAATTTTCAAAAATAAGGAATCAATCATCAACTCATTTGAATCTAGACTTCGTTTATGTAGTAAAAGAGTTAGGACCCCAAAATTCAAAAAAGTCGACAAAGCAGTCCTCGATTGGTTTTCAGCAACGAGAAACTAAAACATGCATGAGAAACTACTCAAAACCAACAAGAAATGATGTAGAAAGTTCTTTCCGAACATTAAAAAATTATTTACAGACAAATGACGCAACAAATGATGAGAACTACAAAGCTTTAAGCACATTAGAGTTATTTTTTACTGAAAACAAAATAAACGTAAAATGTCAGTCACTTATTTCAGAATATTTTACTTAACTGAAATTTTTTAATTACATATATGAGTACATATGCTTGTTCTTTTATATTCTTAAGTATGTAGTTTTCCATTCGAGGCTATTTTAAATAAAAATACATAATAAAAAACTTTTTTTTCTATTTTAATAAAAACTTCTTTAACTCGAAGTTTCCGTAATTCGAAGTTTTTTTTGGGATAATGGTGATTCGAGTTATGGAAGTTCGACTGTATTTTAGAACATAACAGTTTATTGATATAAATGGAATTTTACCATTAAAAGACAAAGTTAGCAGCTTTTTCTTGAACATCATGCTTCCTTTATTGGAATAAATATTTATTCATTTATATCATTAACAGCGATAAGCCTCTTTTTGGTTTCAATTAAAGAATGAGAATATATATGGGTTAATTAAAAAACAAACGCAATTTTTGTGTCCCCGCACTTAACACTACTATTTTACGTAAAAAAAAAACAACAACAAAAAAATAAAAAATTTGAGAGTGATCAGCGAGGAATACGCAACAAAAAAACGTAATTCTCAAATTTGTATGTTTGTTTTTTTGTTTATTCAGAATGGTATTTTGTTTCTCCCTCGGACTCCTTCCATACAAAAGCGTGTGTCCCCCGTTAGAATTTTTAGTAAACAAAATTAAATAAAATCCAGAAAAATGTAAGTATGAAACATTTAATAACAGTTTTCGAATTATTGAGTTTCTTTCTTGTGTTTTCATTTGTTATAGTCGCCAAAACTGAATTAGTGCGAATTTGGTGTTGCAAAGAAAGGTTGTCCCCACAATTTGCATTGAGCGTCACTTTTTTATAATTCAAGTAATATTACTAGTTTTCAATTTGCATTTAAATAAAGTAAATAACGTAAGGAAAGTACAAACCTTAATTATTACAAAAGTGAAAAAGCGAAAAAAAAATCTTTGTAAAAAAGTGTGCATTTGCGTAGTTTTTGTGAACACCATGGTAAGGGCGCGATAAAATTTCATGAGCGTCACGCTAATTTTTTTAAAAGTGAATATATTAAAAGTAAAAAATTAAAGTTGACAATCATTGTTTACATGGTTTCAACTCATTTTTTTATATTTTGTGAGTTTGAGAAATAAATTGCCTACGAAAAAAACCCAGAATAGGTAAAAATTTCATGAGCATCACTTTTGATATATATTGCTTCATAGCTTAAAATGCTTAATTATGATTTTGTTTTTTAATTTTTAAGAGTAAAACAACAAAATGGCGGCTGAAAGAGCACAAAGATATCGAGAGAAAATAAAGCTCGATAAAGCGCGTAATGACGAATATAAAAGATAGAAGAAAGAAAGGTATAATCGTGGTATATTTGAGTTTAATCGTGCTTTTGCAACTTAAACCTCTGGGGGACCGGAAATTTATGCAACTGCCACAAGCTTAATTCAAAACTGGTAAAAATTAATGAGAATAAAAAAAAAACAAAGCCGCTTGTCATTTCATGAAGTTTATACAGATTCAGAATAAGAATTCGAATGAAAATAAAAAATTAATTAAGTTAAGTTATTGTTTTGCGTCAAATATTTACATATGTGTCTAAGTTTCTTCAAGAATTACTTCCTTTTTTCCATTTTTGTTAAAGACATCAAAGAATATGTATATGTTTAGTTTTGTATGAAAAGTTTTTTTTTAAGATTTTTTGTTTTTTTTACTTACTTTTTGTAAAAGAATAAACTTTTTTTCGTTAAACTTTAAATTTGGCATTATTTTTTGTTTACGTGCAACAAAATCTCTTGATCGTCACACAATATCTTGAGCGTCACACTAAGTTTTTTTTTCCTTAAAACGCTTATAATTAATTTTTTTTTTAAATAAATTATTACAAGTCTATTACTTTGCAAGTAACCTCTAAGTTCAAGTCTTTTTTTTACCAAAAATTTACATATTTTAATCTTAAAATTTTAAAATAACTAGTCACTTTTAAAAAAAAAATTAAAAATCAAGGTGAATCGTGATTTTGTGTTTATAATCGAAAAGGTGATTTTCGCAAAAGTCAATCTTGAGAAACAAAAGAACATCGTAGTAAGCTTGAATTTCAAATATTTTTGCATTTTTAGCGATTTTTTATACATATTTGGTGTGTGACGCTCAAGATAGAAATCATAGAAAACCTAAAAAAATTCAAAAAATATTGATCTTTTTGAGAGCCTAAAAGTACCACCGGAATCTTCATCAATTTCTACATAAATTGGCCATTCTTACCGGCGAATTGGAAAAACTTTAAAAATAAGAAGAAAAAACTCGATGTGTACGTTTTTTTTTTAAATTGACCCATATACCTAAGATTAGTTCTAAACTAATTTGTTTTAAAATAAAACTAGTTTATTTTGTTTCCTATAGTGGAGTTAAATCAAATTTTAATATTTTTAGACAATGTTATTTAATTAATATTATTTTCAAAATTTATGAAAATTTCGTAATTAAAGCTTTTGTGTCGCAATTAAAGCCCTTAATTGAGCTCAATTTACCATATTAAAAATTACTTATAAATTGAGCAATTTATACGATATTGTTTCACTTATTGTCAAAAACTCGAAAAACAACTCTTGAGAAGTATGTTCAGTGAGAAGAAAATTCTATAGGTGACATTTCTAATGTCAAACAAATAAATACAAAAAAAAAGTTAGAAAATGACAGGCAAAGTTGATGGTAAGTTTAATAAAATGTTTAACTAAATTCAAATACATATAATTGTAAATATATTTTATGAACAGGAAAAAACTGAAGAGAAAGAGGCTGGCATGAACTGAGGCCAGTGAAGGCATTATTTGATTTGGTATAAAAACAGCGTATTTTTACAGCTATCAAATGCTAATGGAATAAGATAAATTGAGTATGTGTGAACACTTATTTCAATTGCTCAATCAACACTAAATTGAAGCAATTAAAAATATCTGTCTGAACAGTGTATTAGACGTTATAGTGTTTTCACACTTATGGTTTTAATATTAAATTCGATTTTAACGTTAAAACCAATTAAATATTAAAACCTACATACAATATAATTTAATTTAAGACATCTTAAAACCTTTTTGTTTCGGTTTTAAGTTAATTTTGTTAAAAATATTGTTTTCGATTTACTAGATTTAGTACCACCACTATAGAAAAATTTAAAATAGATGAAGTCGTTAGATGGCGCTAAATAAAAAATAGTTAACCGTGTGAAATAAAACAAACAAAACAAAAGCAAGGGATGCAGCAACTACAACTTCAAAAAAAGTATCTCCATAAATAATAACTATTCATTTACAAAAAGTAAAATAATTTATATTTTGGAGCACATTGTAAAAATTTCAGAGTTTTTCATACAATCAAAACAGCTAATATACAGTGTGTCAAACAAATATTTTAACAAAAATATTAAAAAGTAATGAAAGAAATACACTTGCATATTTCTACGAGAAAAAATTTATTACTGACATTAGGCTAAATGGAATGCCGTTTCGAAACCAAATACAGACTCATAGTCAGCACTCTTTGTAATTTCTACTTTTAAAAATAAAAGCAAAAAATTCACAAATTAACAAGTTCACATGAATTCAATACTAAAACAATACAAAAAGCTCTAACTACCACTCCCCATTACACTGTAATTACCAAAAAAAAAAAAGAAAAAAAAACAAAAATAGCGAAACATAAACTATAATTTACTACTGTAGATTACAAACAATATACGCGATGAACTAAAATAATGCACTTGAGGCTTCTGAGAAAATATTCTACACAGCAACAAGTATAGCAGAAAGCAAAAATAAAAGTTAATTGAAAGCCCTTAATTTCAATTAATCTTTTTAAAAGCATAGAAAAATCCTATGAAACATTTACCCACTAGACATATTGCATTCATGTATGTGTACATGGTATTTGAATGTGTAGGTGCATTTATATGAACAAGTATGTATGATTATTTGTTAGATGTTATAAAGAACAAATTGCTAAGAATTCGAAAATAACAGTCTTAAAATAGAGCTTTAAGTGATATTTCATCATCATCATCATCAGCTGTAGCCACAATCATTGCCAAAGAATTCTGTTAAGTGCTTGCAATGAGAAGCGGTATGTGTGATGTAGCATATTTTAAAAGAATAGGTAGAGTATGGTAGAATGATTTGAACTTCGTGTCCTTTGTAAAAAAGAAAAATAACAATAACAAAAAACATTTATTTCTAAATAATGCTGCAAGGTGTTATAGTATGAGTTAAAAATCTACTAAATGTAGTCAATCACTAAAAGTGATTGAGATTTTTTTATATTTGGTATTGCGGTATTTAATTTAAAGGTATTAAATCATTTATTACTTGTGCAATATGTTGAGCCTAAAAATTTCGAAAACTTTTGTTTTTATGTTTTATATGTTTTCGGTTGAAACTTTAACCTGTTCTATTTTCCAAGTGAAACCAAATTGTGTAGAATTTCCATAGAATTTTTTACCCCATACTTAAGGTGTCAACGATTTATATAGCCTTATCATTCAATTTTTAATTACTACAATATTCATTTCCAACCCCATAAAGTATATGTTTTCTAAATAGTTATGACCAGTGGAGTTGTATAAGCCATGTCTGTCTGTCCATGTATTGGTTAAAATTAACTTTTAGAATCTCTACAAGTTAAATCGATCTGAATGTAGTTCAGTCTTTTACAACCATTGGAAAATGAATCACCATTGAATTCCAGCACAATCAACCCATAATTTTTTTAAGATATGACCAAATAAACAATATTTTTTCTGTTTTGCGCTCTACTTTTTCCCACAAAAATCAACGTTATTAATCCTATTTATACATGTAATAATTTTTTGGCATATTCCTAAAAAATTGGGACAAGTCTAATCAGCAAAGTTACAGACAAAAATAATTTTGATAATCACATTTTTTTAATATATCAATTTACTGAAGCCCCAATTAATACTGGACACATTAAAGACACTAAAATACAAAATGTAGTCTCAAAAAAATATTGCTGAGAAGAACTGACAAATCTGTTTGAAACTCTGTGAGATATAAGCACCAAAATGCCAATGCTTTGGTGTATTTTCTAAAATTTACAAATGAAAATGGATTGTTTCAGCCTTTAAATAACACAGTAGTTTGACATGCGTATTAAGAGAAGGGGTTTTACTAGTAAAATACAACACATTGTAATCAAATTTAAAATCGATCGACCACAAAATGGCGTACAAAATTTATGTATGGGTTATATCTAGTAATAACAAATTTACCCACTTTAACCCCTCAACATTGGTATGAAATTAAAAGGCTTGACTAGTACAAACAGTAAGCTACTAAGAATTGAAACTATGAAAAATTTTCTTCAACCCCGACAATATTCATATCAAACGAAAGGGCTTGACTAGTAGAATATAGTCAGCTATAAAAAAATTTAAAATCTAAGATGGCATCCATGCCAGATAATAATTTGTCTTATTCCCATGAATATGGGTATCAAAAAAAAAGACTAGTTAAATGCTGCTAACTACTTTAAAGTTTAAAGTAAAATATGGCTTAAGAAATAATAAAGAAAAATGGCATTAGGTCTAAAATTAAGGCGAGGTTACGATTTGGTTACTGTTCCTATGTATGTACAAAATGGAAAAGGGCATTTTATACAAAAGTTCTTTGTTGCTATGATTCTACTCGAAACACAGAAAACAGAGTTTTATAATGAAATATTTTTGAATTATTTTATGTGTTTTCTTACCAATATTTAATTCTTTAAATAGTGTTGGTATTTATTTATTTTTTTGCTGACTGCATTTATCAAACAACTAAAATTTTATGCTAATTTAAGGTCATATATTTCAAGTATTTTTTCTCGCAGACATGGGTCAGATATCGTAAAAGTTAAAAGCCATTATCTTAAATATCAGTTATGATGCACACGTATCACTAAACATCAATATGACGAAGTTATCTTTGACATATAAAGTCGCCATTACACTAAGCCAATATACTGATATCCAGCTACTTCGGTAACACTATAAACAAACTAGCAACATCAGGAGACAAATTACTGTATTGTGATCGAAATTTTAAAGTTTGTGTTAGCATCTCTATATCAAAAATACAGCGAACTCGAACGCTCGAGTAAAGTTTGGATCACCATTGAATACCGTTATTTGTTATATTTCAGATTAAGATTTCGACAAAAATGTATACGTTTTACCTCTTCTGATTTAGTTATTAATTAAGAAACCTAGTTCATGCTTAGCATAAAACCAAAATTGATTTTAGTATAAAAACAGCTTTAATTTAAGTTTATTCTACAAATAACTGATCAAATTTTATCTCAAAACATATAAAAATCGAATCTATAAAATAAACTTCAATTACCTTCAAATGTCTGAATAAGGTGTCGGTTAAAGTTGTGTAAGTGTACGTATTTATTTGTACATAAATAAATGAATAGTTGAATGATTAGTTAAAGTTGCTGCAACAGGTTACTTTACACCTTATATTGCAAACCGAAAAAATAGTTAACAGACACAGCAACAACAATAACAATGGCCAACAACTGGCAATTTTAAAATCATGGGAAACTGCAGTTGAAGAAAAAAACTTATAGAGAATACAACTACAATAACAACACCTCCGCTTGACAACAACAACAATAGCTGCAGCAACCACAATTACTCAAAGATCAGTTTCGCTTCCTTCATCCGTATATTTGATTCTTGCAATTCAGTTTGATTTGATTAAAACCTAAAATTTATTTCTTCTGTTTGTTGTTGAACTTGAGGCTAAAGTTGAATCAACTGAAAAATTTTTGTGTTTGTTCACTCGCTCATTCGTTCGTTATTTTCTGTCGAATAATTGCTCAACAAAACAAAACGAAACTGCAAGACCGTCAAGTTAAAGTAATTCGTTTGACGTGTAAAGCAACAACTGCAACTGCCAACAATAGCAGCAGCAACAACAAAAGCTTTAGTTTAAATCTTCACCAGCTAGTTCAAGCAAAATTTTTTTTTGCCAGTTTTTGGCCATACATACAATTTCTTTTCTGTTTACTGATGTTCCTCAAACGTGTACGAATAACTACAAACATCCATACATACAATTGAAATAAGTTTGTAAATATGCAACATGTTCTTTTGATGCATTATTTTGTCTTTTGTTGTTATTGTTGCTGTAGTTGTAAATCGTTGCCAACAGCTAAATTACAGCATTTTATTTAAATTTTGTTGGATCGTTAATGTTGCTGGTTGCTATTTTTCTCTTCAGCTTTGCTCTGTATCTCTTCCTTTTTTTCACTTAATGCCAATGAAATTTAAATGAAAATAGAAAAAAAACTCTCAAAATTGTTAAAATTGTTTAAGTTCTTTTTTAACAATTTGTGGTTTAATATTTGTTGTTAGGAGTTTGTTAAAGAACTTGGAAGGAATGAACTTCTTTTCATTTTCTTGGTTGTTTTGTGTGATATTGGAAATTAGTGTTGCTAACTTGGCAAATCAATAATGAAAGTTTAAAAATGTTCTAGAAGCTATATCCGGCATTATGCATAATAACAAACCATGTGCTAACTAAAAAGCTTTAAACTTTTTAATAAGAAAATGTCTATTAGAGAAAGATAACAGTTCGTTAGTTTGCACACAGTTTATTATTATGCATAACGCCGCTTTTAAACAAAAGTGTATCATTAATTTGTTTGTAAAGGAATAAAAGAGACAATTTTTTATATAGGAAAAAAAATTTAAAATAAATTATATTTTTATAACATGTTGTAACCTATTTGCTGAAAATGTTTGATAAGTAGCTATACAAATGGTTCTTAGATCGACGCGAAAGAAGCTGTCCAAAAAGTGACTCTATTTTAAAAGCTAAGGCGAAGAAACTTTTTTGACAAATCTATCCAGATAGAATTCCAAATGACTTTAGAGCAAGTGAAGTCTGGTTTTAAAAATTCAAACGCCGGTATGGAATACGCATACCTAAGATCTGTGGTGAAATTTTATCTAACGACACGTCAACAATACCACCATTTATTTATGCTTTGCGGACAAAAATCCATGAAATGGAAATCACAAACGAACAACTGTACAACTGAGGAACTTCGCTCTGATGACGGGAACATTTTTTTTATACTTCTTCCACCAAATGTCACAGCCAACCAATGAGCCAGTATCGAATAAAAGTGACAAAATTTTCTTATCGCAATCAGTTATTGGCGTCTGTTGTAGCTCAAGAGTGCATGTCGATTCACAAGTTCACAATTTTGATATTAAAACTAGCATGGGATGATTGCACTTAATTTGTTTTACAAAGAGCATAACAGAAATTGCTGAATTGTGATAATCATCAACATGATGACGAAGACGATATCCCTTTATCGGGACTGTTTCCACCGGATCCTTTTTATAATCGTATATTCGAAGAGACTTAATAGTTGTTGCCTGATTGTACTCTCTCAGGTAAAGCGATTACTGCATGGAATGCCGATTTGATTGAAGTTAATGAAACGGACACATGCAAGATATTAATGTTTCCAAGGCTCCAGAGTTTTTACCTTACAACGATGCAATATGCGCGGTGAATACGCTGATCAAATGAAATAGGAAGTTCTTCAACAAACATATTTTACAGCTTCTCAAACTACGATGGGACATCTTAATATCACATACGGATAATAATATAACACCGTATAAACGTTATATTTATGTACTCGTATTAATGTATATTTTCTAATTATTTTTGCTAAATAGAGATGTAATAAAAGTTACTAAATAATAATAATACACCCATACGTGTATTGTATGTTAAGGCATTAAAAAAAATTAATAAAGGGTCCGCCATCTTACGTTTTTTTTCAACTAGTGCTTATTTCGTGAATGGTAACACTTAGCTCATGTCTGACTTGACAGATAATTAGTTTTATCCTTCCGCTGAACGAATATGGTTGTGTATACGCTTCGCTAAGTGGACCTGCGATCGACTTACAGAAGATCATATTTTCAGATGAATCTTATTTGGATCTTGGCGGGTATGTAAACAAGCAAAATTGTCGCATTTGAGGCATAAAAAACCCGCACGCATACATTGAAAAGCCATACACCCAAAACGAGTCACTGTTTAGTGCGGCTTTTGGTCCAGAGGCATAATTGGGCTATTTTTTCTTTGAAAATTAGCAAAGAGTGGCCGTAGTCAATGGCGATCATTATCGGGCCATGTTGAACGAATTTTTGTTCACAAAAATTTAAGAGGAGGATATTGGCAACATTTGGTTTCAAGAGGATGGCGCTACGTGCCACACAACCGAAAAAAAAAGTTATTTGGCAGACCCTTTACATATATTTAATACATACTTTAATTTAATTATACAAACATGTATAAAATATTTAAATACACGTACAATCATATGCATTTTTCTTATCACGGAAAAGTTAAGAACTCGGAAAAGTTAAGCACCCCCAAAACGAACTAATAAACTTTTTCGAGCCTCTACTGTATTTATATATTTTTATTTATTTTTATTACATTAAATATCCATTAGTATTACTTTCCATAGGAAAAATTTCCATAACTTCTCATTACATGATGATGAAGGCTATTATCATTTAATTTTCACATAGAAATAACATTTTAAGCCTTTTGTTTTTAGTAAATCACGATAAACTTTCCATTAAATAACTAACTTGGCAACCCTTTTAGCACCCACTAAAGCAAAACAATAATCACAAAAATAATAATAAAAGACCATAATAACTGCTAAGCGCATGTGCAAAAATAGAAAAAAAAATTACAAAAATAACGAAGAAATAAACGTGCAAATACCAAACGAGTCAGGTGCATTTCCATCAAGATAATAATAGACATAGACTGTAGACAACAATAACAACATAGCGAATAACAGCATTAGAAATAGCAACAATATTAAATGCAAAAACTACAATAACAACTATGGCGGTGGTTCTTATTATCTACTTAAAAAAATCATACAATAACAACAGTTGCCATATCGTATTTTGTAACCAGCAACAGCAAAAAGATTTGCAGCTACAATAGCACAAACCAATAGTCTCTTACACAAACGTAATTTATCCAAAAAATAAGCTAAAAAAAAGGGAAAAACTTCTCAACAATTTTGAAAATTCAATGTTGTTGGATACTTAATGAAACACCGCCATCCCCTCCGCGCTTTAAAACAAACTGCTCAAGAGGAAGGAAAAAATGCATAATTGTATACGATTGTAGACAGCAGCTTAAAAGAAAGCTTCATTTGATTAAAATAGAGATTGGGAGGTGGGTAGGTGGGTATTTACGAAATCGGAGAATATTCGAGTTTTTTTTTTAAATAGACAGTGAGCGACCAAGTTACTTACAAATTTGCAATTCCGTTTTAAATATTTACGACCACGCTAAATAAATATTTTTTGTCTTTAAGAATAAATAGTAAAATGGCAACGGAAATAATAAAACAAAATGAAATCTAGGCTAAGCTATGATGTGTTCACTATACCTACGTGCATGAGGATGAGTGGTGTTTTCAGATTCGGCACAGTCGAATATAGCATTCTTACTTGTTTTATTCTGCTCGACGCAAATCGAACCAATGAAAGTTTATAAAAATTGGTGAAGGCATTTCTGAACTAGAAATGATGTTACTAGTTTGACTTTATTTGTATACCCTTAATACCAGAGCGTTAAAGGGTATATACAAGTTTGTCCCCAAATATTTTACGGATGTAGTATCAATTTATCAGAAATGCTTTCGTGAATTTTTGTATTGAAAATCGGTAATTTCTACCAATTATGGAATGATATATAAGAAAAAGAAACACACCTTCTGTTTTACTAAACAAACTGTATTTTTGCAGCACTTAGGTAACTTCTCGAACCATATGTTGAATATCAGATATACATGCATACAAGAACATTAATGGAAAATATTTGTTTAAAATGTTATAACTGGCAAAAATATCAACTTTTTATTGAGATTGCAACATTAAAATTTAATTTAAAAAACAACAACACAAAAGCAAGTTGTGTCTGATTAAATATGTATGCTCATGATGGTATAAACTGTATGGATTTTTATTGTAGTTGATATATCTTTAGGCTTATTCGTCTGTTCAAATATATGTAATGCAGTCTTCGCTAGCCGAATTGCTGGAATTGGAGTTTTTTGTGTATTCGCACGAACGTGATTTCACGCAACAAGATCGTACATATCTATTACAAGATGACTTGCAATGAATTAACAACAGCTTAGATTGAGCAAGTACAAATAAGAGATAGATTTAGGAAAATCAATTTCAAAAACAACTTAAATATGATTATAAGTAGTTGCATATTTATATTTTTGTAAAGGTTATATAAGTTTTGGTCCAGCCTAATATAGCGCTTTTACTTGCTTATATACATAAATATATTATATAAGACATTATTAGAAACAAGTAAGAGCACTATATTCAGCTGTGCCGAATTTTTGATACCCACCACCAATTTTGTGTATCTTTATAGCACAAAATTTATTATATTGTTATTAACTGTAATCGCTATGGAATAATCTCTTTTGTTTGTATAACATCGATATGCTAGTAAAATATTTTCGTAAATTTAGTCTTTCAATGAAAGTGGGCGTTTAAGTAGGCATGTCAATATAGTTTCTGCTAATAAATACAACTTCGATATTTCAATATAGTCCTTTATTCTTCCAAAAACCTTGTCCATGGAGAAATTATATGAATTTAAGATAAATCGTTATATGGGACGTATGCGTTAAATTGGGCTTGTCACCTTCATATATACGAAATTTCATCACCATACCTCTAATTTTGTCGGTTTTATAAGTTTTTAAGTTTCATTTACAGAAAATTACGTAAAAAGAGTGCGTTATAGTAGGCGTGTCGAAATAGTTTCTGCCAATAAATTCAACTCAGATATTTCAATATAGAGTCCTTTATTCTTCCAAAATCTTTATTCGTAGAGAAATTATATGAATTAGAGATAAAGCGTTATATGGGTGGTGGGCGTAAAAGTAGGCGTATCACATTTATTTTCCGTTAATACAAAGCCTTTGATCAAAAAGCAAAATTTCAGAATCATAGATCTAATTGTATCAGTTTTATTACATTTTAAATTTTGAATATACCGAAAAATACACTGTGCGGTATAAATTTTTGTACGTTTTGATCTATAACTTCTAGTTTTTTCGGTCCAACCTCTATAGTATTTTCAACAGACGGACAGACGGACGGACATAGCTAGATCGTCAAAAAATCAAACCCCGATTCAGAATATATATACTTTATGGGGTCTTAAATTGATATTTCGATGTGTTACAAACGGAATGACAAAATGAATATAGCCCCACCATTTTCTTGGTGGCGGGTATAAAAATTGGCTTAACGCTTTCCCCACTACTGGGATTATATGCTTCAGAAATGTTCCTCAAGTCAAATTTCTTTTCCCTTTTATATTTTAAAATCTTATGCAATAAAGCTTGAAACATTATCTGTGGCTTAATTAAAAAATTCCATTGAATTATACTAAACTCTCATTTGCGTGGATAATGAAAGAAAAAATTGGAGTATAAATGAAAAGTGTTTTTGAAAATTTTTTTAAAAGAGAATTAAAATATCCATATATCTGAGTCGGATGAAATGTATATATTTTTTTTGAGATTTCAAATATTTGTTAAAAAAATGTTTGATGTTATATATGTATATGTATATTATGGTCATTCTAAAACACTGTAAACTAGGCACTTCCCTGCAAATAACGCGACTAGTTCATACACACACTTTTAAAATACTGCACAACAGACTATCACTATTCTAAAGTTCACAATAATGTATGATATGATTTAACATTAAGATTTCCTAGGGCTGGACTATATAACCCAGCATTGCAATATGTCGGAGTAGTCTCAAAACCACTCTTACATTACTCACCATTATTGTTAAAACATGAACACTTGTCGTTTAACTACAAACTCTTGTTTGAAAATGATACGTCGTGGTACCGCAGCAGAGAAGACCATGTTGTTACTAGCCCTTTTCAACTATACGGTACCATATAATCCAATATTATCGGCAGGATTACTTAAAATATATTCCCCATAACTTAAATCTTAAAAATGTTCCCTAATTTTAATAACAACATTCCTTTACAAACTGTTTTATAACTACATGTGTACAAGAGTACAATTAATTGCACACATAAATAAGTTTGTATTTACAGTAACGAAATAGTATGTATATGTATACACATATGTATTTTATGTATGTATATACAGTGTAATTGTGGACAGACATATAAAGAGTTTACGTCTATTATTTGCACTTTATTATCACGTTAGATAGAAACCACCAAAACAACTATGAATACAACAAAATTAACGAAACGTGTTGAAGAGAAACTTAAAACTAAAATAACACAATCTTATTAATACTTATAGAAGTTTTTTTCGTTCTTTCAAGCTGGTGTAAAATTTAAACACCCACCCACTTATGGTATGGAGATTTTATAATCGCAGAACTCTCGGCCAACTAACCAAATAGCCAGACAACAAATGAGTCCGTTGACTAGCCAGCCAACAAAAACCAGAATTTTTTAGTAGTAGCCACTAAATATCAGCAATATTATCTGTAAAAAAAAGGTGTTGGCCGCTTTTACCTACAGACTTTTTGAAAAAAAAAAATACTTTAAAATATGAAAAGAAAAAATCATACACAAATTTATTTATATGTGCCAACTACACCCAATTTTTTTTGGAAAATATAACTAGTTCAACCTTGATATGAAATAGTAAGACTTGTTAAGCATTTTACTTTGCATTCTGTTTTATTTAAATAATTTTCATTTTTTTTTATATTTGCCCCGCTTTTTTAACTTGTTTTCTTGTTAGATTTTTATAAATGTTTATCCTTTAAGGCAAAAACCTTTAACCTTTGATAAAGAATTGTTGCAAATAAATATTGGTAAATGCTTTTGATATTGACCATTATAATTTAATAATACAGAACCATGTTTTAGTAATTGTTTAACAAATTAGTGGTCAAAAATATAACTTTTTAAATGTTTAAAATGCAAAATAATTCAAACTATTATGACAATAGTATTTGTTGGGTCAAGTATGGAATAAATTTGCTCGTAAGTAATGGTAATTAATTCAAGTTATTTGCATTATATTTATAAATATGTCTTTATGTTGTAAAAGACAAATATTTAAAAAAAATCATTTAGTAGTTTTATCGACCTTTTTATTGTAATAAGTTAAATAAGTAGACAAGTTAGAGGTCTCTGTTTTTTTTTTATTTTTAAATTCAATTGTTTGCTATTCTTTGGATAGCATCTTCAGAGATCTGTAACATATTCATAGATATTAACAAATCATTGTATCATAGAATTATAAATAACAAACACGCAAATTCGTCTTTATGATGAAGGTTTTTAATACACATCTGCCTTACCTTCGTCACCCATTTTCATCACCATCAAATATACATTATCTTCCGTTTTTACTAGAAAATTTATTTGGTGGTTTTGAAATATTTAGAAATAATCAAAATCTGATAATTGTACATAAGATATACAATCCCAAAAACGTCGTCTAAGTATTTTGTAAAAATATCTCTTGCGTTTAATTTTATTAATTTATTTGCAGGGTAATCACCAGTTATATTCTTATTTTTCATAACGGCATAATGAGGACTACTTCCCGTTGTAGTGCAACAGGCCAGAGATTCTGGCAAAAGTCGACCCCGAAACCCACACAGTAACAAACTAACACACTACTAACTTGACCAATGGAGTATCCTTAAAAAGATAATTTTACTAGTCTACTGTTCTTTAGAAACTTTTTAGTACAAAATTTTTTTATTTGAGAACCGTGAAATATAGACATAGACTTTTCTAACATCCGTGGAATCACTTTAGATAAAAGGATTACTTATTAAATTAATATATCTACATTGAATTTTGTATTTTTTTTTTATTAAAAATTCAGTACATAATTTTTTTTCCATTTCTATCGAACTTTTTACATTTTATTTACGCTTAATTTAATTTTTAAAATTTTCTTTTATATAATAAAAAAATTTTATTGGGATAAGGAAAGAACAATCTAAACAATTTTTTGCCGACAAGTGGAATGCTTTTTTAAAACCAGCCACGATTTCCTCATCAGCACTCTTTGATCGGTGATTAAGTGTTGGATGCCATAATATAGTACACTACAATATAATCTGTTTCCCTCCCAGCTTTTCAGTTAATTGAATTCGGTAACTATTATGTGTATGTTTTTTATATTTTTTTCACAACGAGTTAGAATAAAATTTAAAAACAGTTACCCTTTTGCTGTTATTATGTTCCATATTGTCATTAGTTTAATCCTGCTCTAGCTATTAGCAGCCTAAATTAAACTTAAATATCAGTTTAATGCTTTAAACATTTTAAAATACTATTTATAAAAAGTTTTCTGATAACAACGTAGTAATTACTGCTCAGTAAGTGCTCTAACGTATACTTCTTCAAATTATAAAATATAACTCATACGCTGTGATGGTGAACGAGCTTTCGAATGAAGTTCCGTGTATGGGCTAGAAGTATGATTATACCAGCAGTACAGCTTTACTTTTTCTGGAAAAGCGAGATTTATTTTTCAGTTTCCTGGGACCCCGAAAATTCCCTTAATAAAGACAACAAATAAATATTTATCATTAAAAATTGCTTTATTGCTCTTTAAAATATTCTCCTTGAAAATCAACACTCCTTTGCATAAGTGTGAACAAATTTTCGGAGCACTTTTTTCGATTCCGATACAGATCCTCTAAAACATGCATTTTGAACGTATGAAGTGCTTCATCAACTGTCGAAAACGGTGATCTCGCAATTTATTTTGTATGTTCGGGAATAAAAAAAAGTCATTAGGTGCCTTGTCAGGACTATACGGTGGAGGTCTCATTAAATCGACGTTTTGAGTGCTCAAAAATCTCTGGTCTGAGCCTCTGCCTCTCTGCGAGCTTGCATTGTCGTGGTAGAAAATGATCCGTCTATAGTGGTTAGTTGTGTACCATTCCGAAGTCATCGTTCTACGTTACATCAATGGTACGATTAAAACACGTCGAGTTTTTCTGAAAATTAGGCGATCATTTCTTTCGAAGAGCTTTAAGCCTGAATGACTTTCGTAGGGTATTGCTCATCTTGTAAAATCAATATAATCAAATTTTGCTTACTTTCGGGTTCATAATCGTAGATGCACTATGTCTCTGTCCACCTGTCACAATGTCATATACAAAATTTGAAGCACCGCGATTGTATTTTTTGATCATTTCTTGCCACTTATTGACACGAGCTTTTTTTGAGCGATTTTTAAATAATGTGGTATTTTATAGCCAAATAGTAATGCAATATTGAATGTATGCTAGTCCCACAAAAAATTTAAGGTTGCCTTCATCCTCACGAATGACGATATTTTACTACCATTTCTCTCACAGCATCAATATTTTGCGGACCAATAACTGATTTTAGACGAACTTCACAAAACGTTTCATTGAACGACTCCGGTCATGATTGAATTCAGTAAACCATCGAATTCATTTGCGCTTCATCGCTATAAAATTTAACTAAATTCATCGATGCACTATTGTTGATTTAATTCAATCCGAAATTTGTAAAAAATATAATCGTACTACTTTTTAACCGACTGTAAACAAACCAAATAGCATTCATATGTCAAAACGATCTAAGTACGTATATTGTAGGGTGATTGATTATTCGACCTTATTAAGAAACCGGTTTTCAAATAGTTTGAAATTTAGAACTTAAAAAAAAACCGGTTGATATTTTGAAAATTTAAAAAAACCGGTTAACCGGTTCGAATATATAGAATATAATTCCTTAAAAAAATTAAAAATTATTGTAAAAAGAGATTATAATAAAAATAAATAGATCTTTTAAACTATTAGGCAGAAAAGTATTTTGTTTAAAATTATTTAAAAATTATTTCTTATACTCCAGACAGACATACATATATAGGCATAAACTAGTTTATTCGATGGCTTAATAAAAATTTAAGTTGGCAGGCACTCAATGCCATTAATTAAAATAAGAATCTGGAAGGAGAGATTATTGGTTTTTCTTTATTGTAACTACACTTTTTGCCTAAAAGAGATCGATCAGCTAAGTTTATGCTTCAATTACCTTCAATTTTTAACGTTAGGTTTATAAATTTAAAGTAGCCAAAAAAAATATGGCAACTAAATTGTTATTTATATTTTTTTCTTTTCTACTTCCACGCTTTTATTTATTTATTTATTGTTTAGTTTAAGATTTAATTTTCTAATATTTTTGACACAAAACAGTAAATAAATCATCAAAAATCATATAAATTTACATTGTTGCCACTACGTTTTTTAAGAACTAAACGAATTTGTTTAAATTAATCGGTATTTGCTCTGGAAGAGATCAAAAAAGTATTGTAAGCTCTGTGGCTCTTTCATTATTAGTGTGAAATAGGATGGATTCAAAAATTTAGAAAAAATGTATCTAAAAAGTTTATTAATACAGCAAATTAAAATTCCAACAACGCAAAAAATACCTACTCTCCATTTAAAAAATAATAATATTTAAGCTAAATTATTGTTCATATTTTACATTTGTTTTTTAAATAACATATAAATTTCTTTCAAATATTATGGAAGAATATTTAATAGTTTTTATTTTCTGATTTTTGAAAACTTTTCGAGTACTAAATATACTACGGGACGATTGGTTATAAAGATATATGAAAATAATCCTAAACCGTTAAAACCGTCTTTTTTGGATTAAAAAAAACCGGTGTATTCGACATTCGAAAAATCAACATTTGGAAAAAACCGCCAGCTGAATGAGAAAAAAACCGGGTTTTCCACCGGTTGTAAAACCGAGTCGATCACCCCAGTATATTGTCAACAAAGTCAAACTTTACTTTAGGAATGTCAGTTGCCAAATTGCAGCTCTGGATTTGCCCAATCCTGAAATATAAGAGGCATACAAAAATCCAATTGACGTATTTTATTGGACTAAAAAATAAATGAGATCTTTTATTATTTAAATGATTTTTTCAATGCAGTCAACATTAGTTGAGAAAAAATAAATTAAAAAAAATATTAATATAACAATTAGACACAAAAATTCTTAATCAAAAATATTTATGTTAATTGTAGTATATACTTCCTTGATATTTATTTTGGGCATAAGACCACACTTCTAATAAAACCAGTCAAAGAGCTGTAGCTAGCGATAACATGGCATTCTTATATTATAAGTGGTATCAAGAGCGTTATTGTATCCCGAAACTTCTGATAGAGTACTCCCCCATTTCGATGATCAAAATCTTTCTCCAGTATCATGTTATTTAACACCAATAAATTTTTATTTTGTGTTATTTAAAGTCACCATAACCATGCGCGAATTAAGCCTCAACAAAATCTTGCCACAATCATACTTAAAAAGCTTACACCAAAGAATGCGTACGTACCAGCTAAGCCACAGCCAATTGCACTATTCAATACATATCCTCTTAATTTATGATTCAATAAAAAAACTATCAACAAAATATTTATAACTTTAATATTTATATTTATATGCCACATTATTAACGCTAATGTTAAATACTTTGTATTCATAACGTTGTTTAGGATATGAGTCAAAAATTATTGGTACTTACCAACATTGCCACTGATTTCCATTTCATGATTAGGAATACAATTTTTATTGCTATTGTCTTTCAAGCCCACCAAATAAAATCATTTTATTGCATTACACAAGTATTTTTTATATCAACAAACAAATTTTTACTATAATTTTTTTAAATATAGAAAAATGCTGTTGATCACTGCTTTTGTTTGCAACTTGCAACGTACAAACAATTTTTTTTTTCTTTCCACCTCCAAATTGCTTAAGTTCTGCATCTACAATTTGTTTAAATTTCGGAAACATTTGGTAGCAATTGTTTGCAACACCAGAGTCGAAGGTCACTAAGTAGTATTTTGTATTTGTAGTATAAATATTCTTTTTATTTTATTTTATTGTTTCAGCTTAATTTGAATTTGAATGTGCTTTTTTTATTGTTATCTGCTTGCAATTACGAATACATTACAGTTTTGTATATTGCAGACTTTATGTAGTGATTCGTAACTGTGAAGCTTAATTTATTAAATAGTCATTATAATTTATTGAAAATTAGTGGTATTTTCACAGATCATTATAGTTGCATTTTCTAGCTAAGATTTTGTGTTCTCTTTTGTTCAAGTCGGTGCCTTATTGAAAATAGTTGTTGCATAGTTATTGAGTTAGTGCAGTAATTGCATGCTTTATTAATTAATGCATTTTGCAATAGGTTCAAGGATCAATGTTAAGCTCAATAATGAATCATTTTCATATCGTTTCATTCTGATCACAAATTAGCTAAATTAATGACGACTTTGGGAGATTAATTGCACAGTGTTCAAAATCTGAAGTGAAAAGCTGCTGTATTACTTGGTTGTGTTGAAAAATGATTGAACAGGTTTAACAGAAAATTTTTCAAGAAAAACTATGTAACAATTTATATATTAAAAATTTATTAAATACTAGCATGTGCCCACGAATTCGTCTGCGTTGTTATCGGGTTGTGTCCATCTTTGCAGAAAATTTAGTTTCAATCCGTTCAGCTATTTTTTTGCCTGATTAAAATCAAAACATTTGAATATTCTCATTTATTGTCTTATAAGGATAGGATATGATGCAAATATTTAAGACAAAATACTTCTATATACGACTAATAAATTTTTGACACTCAAAACTTTTAAACAGCCAACTTACTAAATGCAAAAAATATATTTATTGTAAATTTCCGCAAATTTGCTTGACTATGGGCAGCTGAAGTTTTTTGTCTATCTGTGTGCCAAATTTCAGTTAGTTTCATTTAGCCTTTGGCTGATTGAGTCACAAGGGTCTAAACATGTTAATAAAACATTTTAATACAGAATTTGTATGGATAAATGACATTCAAACAACATGTATACCTTTTATGTTGAAAATCCTATTAGTTTTTAAATACTAGACAGACAGACAGACAGACAGATAATATCACAAAGTCCATGCAGTACAGTGTTGAAGCTCTTTCAAGTGTCATTAATTGTTATATTTGACGCATTCAGATAAAATACATTTGAATGCCGGAAAGAAATATATCTACTACTTG
Organism: Phyto melanocephala; assembly: GCA_941918925.1. NCBI lineage: Eukaryota > Metazoa > Arthropoda > Insecta > Diptera > Rhinophoridae > Phyto > Phyto melanocephala. The sequence goes on from OW799236.1 coordinate 84,274,721, forward strand.
AAACTGTATAATGTAGATTTTAGGCTGAGAACTTTTGTTTCTTCAACAACTTAACTCTAACTAGCATGTTGTTGGCTCTTCGAGAATTAAAATTTTTCTGCTGGATCCATAATCCCAAACGTATATAAGATTTCGACTATGTTAGTCAAGAACCCAAATCCCTCAATATAAATCCTTAAGGATTTCCTATTTTAATCCCTTAAATTTTTCAAACTAGGCTTAGCGTCCATTATACAAATGCAGTACAATGACAAAGGTAGTATTCCACAGTCTCATCCTCTACTTCAAATATTCTACATGTCGTTTTATTTGTCATTCACATGTAAGCTAGATGAGTACTCAGCTCTGTGTGACCTGTTATTGCATTAGTTAAACTTTTTAGTATTGGACTACTAAGTTTAAGAATTTCCTTAAATTCCACAAAATTTGGGTCGCCCTAGTATGTTAGTCCCCTTATCCTTATAGCACCTTATAGCAGTATTTTCTGGCGTGTTCCGCCATCTCCTAAGTCTTAAACTTTTTAACCTCTGAAAGAGTTTTACATATTCCCCTGTATCCAAATTATCTCTAGATGTTTAAAATAAGCATAAAAGTTTATCTCTTTCTTGCATTGCAGTACATTCTACGATTCAAGTTTTTCGTTCATTGGCGTCTTGATAACAGATTGGCTATTTCCATTTAATGTCATCCAGAATTGTTATAACCTTAGCCAAGAAAACTGTATTGATATGTGGTAGGCGGAAATATTTACATGTCTTTCGATTTATGTCATAGAAACGTATTCCAGTTTGGTCAGCAATCATCGATTTCTTACGCTAATAACTTCATTCCATTCTCCATCCTCTGGTATGATGGTGCTGTAGTTAACGCTCTCATATAACATACATACAATCGTACACGCAAAGAAAAACCATGGTTACGACATGATCAAGACCGTCATATTATTTTTTCTAAAACAATATTTGGTTGTTGAAAACAAGTAATAGTTATTTTTGTTTCATTTCATCATATATTTTGTCACGATAATCAAGCATTTGTTCGAATTGTATCATTTAGTGTTTACTTTTCGTAAAAATTTCAAAATGGTTATCATTTAAAAATAGTATGATTTAAAAAAAAAACAAGTAAGAGCACTATATTCGGCTGTGCCGAATCTTTTATACCCACCACCAATTTTGTGTACATTTAAAGCACAATATTTATTATTTTGTTAATCGCTATGGAATAATCTTTTTTCAATAAAATATGTATCACTTTCTTTGTAGAGGGTGGTTAAATTTTAAGGGCCCATGTTGAAGGTGAACTACAGCTAGTTTTTAAATTTGTTTTCTGCATTTCACTTGACATTTCTCAATCTCAAACTTACTCAATTTGATCCGTGGAAAGATACGCAAATCAGCAACGCTTTAAAGTTATTCAGGTTTTTTATAAAAATGGGCGTTTAAATCAAAATGCATTTTGTGCAGTTCGTAATTCTTTTGATCAACATAATCGTTCAAATTCATCCACAATCGGGAGAATTGTAAAAAATATTTAAATTTCTGCAAAACAGGTCTGTATAAAATGTTAGCAAATCTGTGAATGCCTTCTTAGTTCGTTGAATTGGAACCACTGCTGGTTTTTGCGATAGTGTGGCAAAAGAGCAGTCAACCTCGCCTCATCATCATGCCCAATAATTGAGAATCAACATTGTCATTGAAATTTTGGGCCATCAGATAGTGGAGTGGCGCCAAGGATGGGGGGAGGGCATTTGGCCGATATTTTGTTAAATACATAATTGAACCATACAAATATTATAATTACAAAAAGAAATAATAATAATATCCTAAATAATTTATGTTTTATTTAAATTCAACATAAAATTTAACCACCCTTTATAACTTCGAATGCAACTAAAATGCTTTTGTAAGTGTAGTCTTTCAATGAAAATGGGCGTTAAAGTAGGCATGTCAATAAAGTTTCTGCTAATAAATACAACTAAGATATTTCAATATAGTCCTTTATTTTCCCAAAAACTTTATTAATAGAGAAATTACATGAATTTAAGATAAACCGTTATATGGGACGTAGGCGTTAAAGTGCGCGTGTCACCTAAAATGGATATTTCGATGTGTTACAAACGGAATGACATAATGGATATACCCCCACCATTTTTTTGAAGGCGGGTATAAAAAACAAAACAACAAAAGCAAACAAATTACATTGAATAGAAGGATATACGTAGCATATTTGATCATCATACCTCTAATTTTGGCGGTTTTATGAGCTTTTAAATTTCATTAACGGTATATAACGTAAAAAGTGGGCGTTATAGTAGGCGTGTCAAAGTTTTTTTTGCGAATGAGTACAACTTAGGTGTTTCAATATAGCCCTTTATTATTCCAAAATCTTTATTAATAGAGAAATTATATGAATTTTAGGTAAAACTTTATATGGGAGGTGGGCGTAAAAGTGGGCGTGGCACCTTAATTTTCTGGCACAGTAATGACATTGCCTAGGGGGATAGACGTAGTAAATTTTATCATCATACTTTTAATTTAAGCGGTTTTATGAGCTTTTAAATTTCATTAACGGTAGATAACGTGAAAAGTGGGCGTTATAGTAGGCTTGTCAAAGGTGTTTTTGCGAATGAGTACAACTTACGTGTTTCAATATAGCCCTTTATTATTCCAAAATCTTTATTAATAGAGAAATTATATGAATTTTAGGTAAAACGTTATATGGGAGGTGGGCGTAAAAGTGGGCGTGGCACCTTAATTTTCTGGCACAGTATTGACATTGCCTAGTGGGATATACGTAGCAAATTTTATCATCAAACCTCTAATTTTGGCGGATTAATGAGCTTTTAAATTTCATTAACGGTAGATAACGTGAAAAGTGGGCGTTATAGTAGGCGTGTCAAAGTTATTTTTGCAAATGAGTACAACTTAGGTGTTTCAATATAGCCCTTTATTATTCCAAAATCTTTATTAATAGAGAAATTATATGAATTTTAGGTAAAACTTTATATGGGAGGTGGGCGTAAAAGTGGGCGTGGCACCTTAATTTTCTGGCACAGTAATGACATTGCCTAGGGGGATAGACGTAGTAAATTTTATCATCATACTTTTAATTTAAGCGGTTTTATGAGCTTTTAAATTTCATTAACGGTAGATAACGTGAAAAGTGGGCGTTATAGTAGGCTTGTCAAAGGTGTTTTTGCGAATGAGTACAACTTACGTGTTTCAATATAGCCCTTTATTATTCCAAAATCTTTATTAATAGAGAAATTATATGAATTTTAGGTAAAACTTTATATGGGAGGTGGGCGTAAAAGTGGGCGTGGCACCTTAATTTTCTGGCGCAGTAATGACATTGCCTAGGGGGATACACTTAGCAAATTTGATCATCATACCTCTAATTTTGGCGGTTTTATGAGCTTTTAAATTTAATTAACGGTAGATAACGTGAAAAGTGGGCGTTATAGTAGGCGTGTCAAAGTTATTTTTACGAATGAGTACAACTTAGGTGTTTCAATATAGCCCTTTATTATTCCAAAATCTTTATTAATAGAGAAATTATATGAATTTTAGGTAAAACGTTATATGGGAGGTGGGCGTAAAAGTGGGCGTGGCACATTGATTTTCCGTTAAAAAAAAGCGTCTCACCAAAAAGCAAAGTGTGCAAAATTTCAGAGTCGTACATCCAATTTTGTTGCTTTTATGACGTTTTTGTTTTTAAATATACCGAAAAATACACTGTGCGGTATAAATTTTCGTACATTTTGATCGATAACTCCTCTCCTAATGCTTAGATTTAGATAATTTTTGGGGAAAAATATTGTTTTTACTCAGGAAATATATATTCGAAGTTTCATGAGTCTACGTTAATGCGTTTGGACACAATTCCATTTTATTCGATGTTCGAAGGACACGGTTTTTTCGACCTACTCTTGCTTTTCGAGCTATAACTCTCTTCCTAATATTCCGATTTAGCCCATTTTCAATACCTTGTCTATAAGAAAGATTCTGGCAAAATTTGAGCCCCCTAGCTTTTTCGGTGCGACCTCTATCGTGCTTTCAACAGACGGACAGACGGACGGACATAGCTAGATCGTCATCAAATCAAACCCTGATTCAGAATATATATACTTTATGGGGTCTAAAATGGATATTTCGATGTGTTACAAACGGAATGACAAAATGAATATACCCCCACCATTTTTTTGGTGGCGGGTATAATAATTTGACAACAAAAACATTATATTCAAAAACATTAAAAATTAAAAATTATCACTAAATAATAGGTAAGACAACAGTATGATTACAAAATAATCAAGCTATGATTTTTTGTAATAATAATTTGATTTCAATTGTTCTTCTTCTTGCTGAATAAATTTTTATTATTTTAAAAGTTTGAGATGTCAAAAAAATGAACAAAAATTTTGAAAAATTAAAGAAAATTTACAAATAAACGAGAAAATGTAAAAAAATATTGGTATAAAAATTGCAATTAAATTGGTAAGTGCAATCAATATGTGTTTGTTACAGCAAAAGACAATAATTTGCCGTAAAACAGCAAAGATTGTCGATTTTAATTGTAGTCATATATATGATTATTGAATGATACTTAAATTAAACATAATAATGACAACTGGTAACCATTATATGTTTTAAAGATAATCATACAATTCAATCATAGTATGTTGCTCTTCGATTATGGTTACCACAACCATATTTTTTCTTTGCGTGTACTTATGAATAAGCATTAAAAATATATCAACTGCAACTGCAACCCCTTATGTACAACACCGCCTGATTTTGTTGGTGTTTTTTAAATGTTTTAATCTCAATTTGAAAAAAAACAGGCACATTAGGGATATACCATGTAGTGCATAAAAGAACAATAAAAACTGCATTATTAGATTTTCGATATCGTTAAAAAAGGTTCCGAGTCAAATGCAATTAAGTTTAGGATCAGTAAGTTCTAAAAAATTTAGTAATTTCACTTTACAAAGATAGTTTTTAGATTGTGATTTAGATTATAACCATATAATTACATTAAAAAATGTAAACAGCTAAATAATTATAAAATAAAAAATTTTGAAAAAATAAAAAAAAATTAAGAGCTTTCAGAAATCGGCTTCGACGCGGAACGTTTTTGTTCCGAAATGACCTGAGGAAACATTTTTCGGTTTCACCACAACATCGGCTACAGCGCACAGAGGGACTTGTTCATTCAATGTTTAGCAAAAAATATAAGGAGTGCTCGTAGAATGATGAAATTCGGCACAGAGCAGTTGGTTAGTTAAAAAAGTAAAATAAATAAAAAGTTTCATTAAAATTGGCCACGCCCTCTACCCACCGTCCATAGAACCCAAAATTTCTTTTTGGCCCAAAGTTTTTGAAACTTGGCACAGAGCCTTTATTATCCACCACTCACCGCCCATAACCCATTTTTTGTTTCTTTACCAAAACTAATTAAATGAAAATTAAAAATTTCATGAATTTGGAGACAAATTTTATGATTTTATAAAAGATTATTAATTATTTAAACTTTTTTTTTTATTTGATAGTATGGAGTCTCACCTTTCATTTTATTATAGCGGGAGCACTTAGAACTACCGAGCAACCTTTTTTTCTTCCAAGGAAGTTTGCAATCACGGCACATTATAGAAGAAATTTTATTCTATCATATCATTTAAACCATATAAGCGAACTTTATAATTTTTGTTTTAAATACGCAAAAGAGGCAATATTTGAAAAAATCACTATTTAAATCAGAGCAATAAAATAAAATCTTACGTACAAACACTATAGAAGTGCGTAAGCGGTTCTCAATTAAAACCTACATATGACTTTACTTCATTATTTCAAAGACAAATAAACGTTTTTTGGATTCTTTTACTTTGATTCTTTCTTATGGATTCTTTATACTAAATTAATTTTTTACAAAACTGCTTCATTACATTTTTAAATTTAAATTGCTGATTTTCCATACAAAAATTTTCGAAGGCATTTCTAATAAACTGATACTACTTGCGATATAGGATATTTGGGGCTTCAAAAAGTTGATATCAACGCTTATATGGACGCACAACCGGAAATAGCTTAATCGACTTTTTGGGATCGCAAATGAAAACAAATTTATATAACATTAGAGAAAAACAAGTAAGAGCACTATATTCGGCTGTGCCGAATCTTTTATACCCACCACCAATTTTGTGTACATTTAAAGCACAATATTTATTATTTTGTTAATCGCTATGGAACAATCTCTTTATAATAAAATATGTATCACTTTCTTTGTAGAGGGTGGTTAAATTTTAAGGGCCCATGTTGAAAGTGAACTACACCTAATCTTTAAATTTGTTTTCTGCATTTCATTTGACATTTCTCAACTTCAAACTTATTCAATTTGATCCGCGGAAAGATACGCAAATGAGCAACGCTTTAAAGTTATTCAGGTTTTTTATAAAAATGGGCGTTCAAATCAAAATGCATTTTGTGCACTTCGTAATTGTTTTGATCAACATAATCGTTTAAATTCGTCCACAATCGGGAGATTGGTTAAAAATATTTAAATTTCTGCAAAGCAGGTCTGTATAAAATGTTGGAAAATCTGTGAATGCCATCTTAGTTCGTTGAATAGGAAACATTGCTGTTTTTCACGATAACGTGGCAAAAGAGCAGTCAACCTCGCCTAATCATCATGCCCAACAATTGAGCATCAACATTGTCATTGAAAATTTGGAGGATCAGATAGAGGAGTGGCGCCAAAGATGGGGGGGCCAATTGGCCGATATTTTGTTAAATACATAATTGAACCATACAAATATTATAATTGCAAAAAGAAATACTAATAATATCCTAAATAATTTGTCAACATCGGTCCTTAAAATTTAACCACCCTTTATAACTTCGACATCCTACTGGAATGCTTTTATAAATGTAGTTTTTCAATGAAAGTGGGCGTAAAATAGGCGTGTCAATAAAGTTTCTGCTAACAAATTAAAGTTAAATATTTCAATATAGTCCTTTATTTTCCCAAAAACTTTGTAAATAGAGAAATTACATGAATTTAAGATAAACCGTTATATGGGAGGTAGGCGTTAAAGTGGGCGTGTCACCTAAACTTTTTGGCACAACAATAACATTGATTAGAAGGAAAAACGTAGCACATTTGATCATCATACCTCTAATTTTGGCGGTTTTATGAGCTTTTAAATTTCATTAACGGTAGATTACGTGAAAAGTGGGCGTCATAGTAGGCGTCTTAAAGTTATTTTTGCGAATGAGTACAACTTAGGTGTTTCAATATAACCCTTTATTATTCCAAAGTCATTAGTAGTAGAGAAATTATATGAATTTTAGGTAAAACGTTATATGAGAGGTGGGCGTAAAAGTGGGCGTGGCAACTTAATTTTCTACTACAGTAATGACATTGCCTAGGGGGATATACGTAGCAAATTTTATCATCATACCTCTAATTTTGGCGGTTTTATGAGCTTTTAAATTTCATTAACGGTAAATAACGTGAAAAGTGGGCGTTATAGTAGGCGTGTCAAAGTTATTTTTGCGAACGAGTACAACTTAGGAGTTTCAATATAGCCCTTTGTTATTCCAAAATCTTTATTAATAGAGAAATTATATGAATTTTGAGTAAAACGTTATATGGGAGGTGGGCGTAAAAGTGGGCGTGGCATCTTAATTTTCTGACACAGTAATGACAATGCCCAGGGGGATATATGTAGCAAATTTTATCATCATACCTCTAATTTTTGCGGTTTTATAAGCTTTTAAATTTAATTAACGGTAGATAACGTGAAAAGTGGGCGTTATAGTAGGCGTGTCAAAGTTATTTTTACGAATGAGTACAACTTAGGAGTTTCAATATAGCCCTTTATAATTCCAAAATCTTTATTAATAGAGAAATTATATGAATTTTGAGTAAAACGTTATATGGGAGGTGGGCGTAAAAGTGGGCGTGGCACATTGACTTTCCGTTACAAAAAAGCGGCTCACCAAAAAGCAAAGTGTGCAAAATTTTAGAGTCGTACATCCAATTTTGTTGGTTTTTTGACGTTTTTGTTTTTAAATATACCGAAAAATACACTGAGCGGTATAAATTTTCGTACATTTTGATCGATAACTCCTCTCCTAATGCATAGATTTAGATAATTTTTGGGGAAAAATATTGTTTTTACTCGAGAAATATATGTTCGAAGTTTCATGAGTCTACGTTAATGCGTTTGGACACAATTCCATTTTTTTCGATGTTTGAAGGACACGGTTTTTTCGACCTACTCTTGCTTTTCGAGCTATAACTCTCTTCCTAATATTCCGATTTAGCCCATTTTCAATACCAAACAAACCTTATCTATAAGAAAGATTCTGGCAAAGTTTGAGCCCCCTAGCTTTTTCGGTGCGACCTCTATCGTGCTTTCAACAGACGGACAGACGGACGGACATAGCTAGATCGTCATCAAATCAAACCCTGATTCAGAATATATATACTTTATGGGGTCTAAAATGGATATTTCGATGTGTTACAAACGGAATGACAAAATGAATATACCCCCACCATTTTTTTGGTGGCGGGTATAATAATTTGTAACTAAATGGAATACAATAACAATATAAAAATATTTATGTAAATATTTAAATTCACTAAGGATTATTTTAGGGTAACAATATATGAGATCATATTTTGATACTGACAAGTATTATGTGGTTGAGAGGTATCATATTATGATTATATAGAATTAAATTATTACATTATGACTATTTAAATGTTTATTGATAATAATAATTGATAATACAATCATAAAATCTGGAGATAGTATATTGAACTTAGATTATGATCACCAGAACAATGTTTTTAGTTACGTTAATGTATCGGCCTAGTACTTCTCTTCTGACAGAAGAAATGACATGCCCTTTAAACACTCGTCAGTTAAATTGCTTGATTCTTCGTCTATTAATATTTTGGAGTGTTGAAACATAAACTTTAATGTGACATCTGAATTTTCAAATGCGGTCTTCTTTTTCCCTGTTATTTATTTTTATACCCGCCGCCAAAAAAATGGTGGGGGTATATTCATTTTTATACCCGCCACCAAAAAAATGGTGGGGGTATATTCATTTTGTCATTCCGTTTGTAACACATCGAAATATCCATTTTAGACCCCATAAAGTATATATATTCTGAATCAGGGTTTGATTTGATGACGATCTAGCTATGTCCGTCCGTCTGTCCGTCTGTCCGTCTGTTGAAAGCACGATAGAGGTCGCACCGAAAAAGCTAGGGGCCTCAAATTTTGCCAGAATCTTTCTTATAGATAAGGTTTGTTTGGTATTGAAAATGGGCTAAATCGGAATATTAGGAAGAGAGTTATAGCTCGAAAAGCAAGAGTAGGTCGAAAAAAACCGTGTCCTTCGAACATCGAATAAAATGGAATTGTGTCCAAACGCATTAACGTAGACTCATGAAACTTCGAATATATATTTCCTGAGTAAAAACAATATTTTTCCCCAAAAATTATCTAAATCTAAGCATTAGGAGAGGAGTTATCGATCAAAATGTACGAAAATTTATACCGCACAGTGTATTTTTCGGTATATTTAAAAACAAAAACGTCATAAAAGCAACAAAATTGGATGTACGACTCTGAAATTTTGCACACTTTGCTTTTTGGTGAGACGCTTTTTTTTAACGGAAAATCAATGTGCCACGCCCACTTTTACGCCCACCTCCCATATAACGTTTTACCTAAAATTCATATAATTTCTCTATTAATAAAGATTTTGGAATAATAAAGGGCTATATTGAAACACCTAAGTTGTACTAATTCGTAAAAATAACTTTGACACGCCTACTATAACGCCCACTTTTCACGTTATCTACCGTTAATTAAATTTAAAAGCTCATAAAACCGCCAAAATTAGAGGTATGATGATCAAATTTGCTAAGTGTATCCCCCTAGGCAATGTCATTACTGCGCCAGAAAATTAAGGTGCCACGCCCACTTTTACGCCCACCTCCCATATAAAGTTTTACCTAAAATTCATATAATTTCTCTATTAATAAAGATTTTGGAATAATAAAGGGCTATATTGAAACACCTAAGTTGTACTCATTTGCAAAAATAACTTTGACACGCCTACTATAACGCCCACTTTTCACGTTATCTACCGTTAATGAAATTTAAAAGCTCATTAATCCGCCAAAATTAGAGGTTTGATGATAAAATTTGCTACGTATATCCCACTAGGCAATGTCAATACTGTGCCAGAAAATTAAGGTGCCACGCCCACTTTTACGCCCACCTCCCATATAACGTTTTACCTAAAATTCATATAATTTCTCTATTAATAAAGATTTTGGAATAATAAAGGGCTATATTGAAACACGTAAGTTGTACTCATTCGCAAAAACACCTTTGACAAGCCTACTATAACGCCCACTTTTCACGTTATCTACCGTTAATGAAATTTAAAAGCTCATAAAACCGCTTAAATTAAAAGTATGATGATAAAATTTACTACGTCTATCCCCCTAGGCAATGTCATTACTGTGCCAGAAAATTAAGGTGCCACGCCCACTTTTACGCCCCACCTCCCATATAAAGTTTTACCTAAAATTCATATAATTTCTCTATTAATAAAGATTTTGGAATAATAAAGGGCTATATTGAAACACCTAAGTTGTACTCATTCGCAAAAAAAACTTTGACACGCCTACTATAACGCCCACTTTTTACGTTATATACCGTTAATGAAATTTAAAAGCTCATAAAACCGCCAAAATTAGAGGT